>CP125973.1:171861301-173111301 GCA_030063025.1 Avena longiglumis
TAATAAACATGACTATACAAAAAAAATATCACCTACCTTTGCTGTGACCAACAATAGCCATGACATCATACTTTTCCTGATAAAGATACGAGACAACATAATGCAAGTCGTCAGCCTCTTTCCTGTAGTTGCCGTACTGGAACTCGCCTTCACTTTCTCTGAAAACATATGATCAAAGGCATAGTCTGAATGAGGTTATGAACCATCCATGTTTATTTAAATTTAAGTTACATAATTAAAATGCTGTATTAAGAAACAGATATTCAAAATTTGTATATTAATTTATTTATCCATGAGAAAATTTGAAGCGGCACAAGGTTGTGGAGGAACAACTCCACCTTGCTGCTACAGTATGGACAGCAGAAATGTTGAAAGAACCACTCCAACGTGCTACGCTAGATATCGTTCCAGGGGTGAGGGTTGTCAAGAGTTCAGTCCAAAACTCTTAACACAGAAGATCTAATCCAAGATCTAAAGCAAGAACACAAAGTTCTCTTTACTGATAGGCAGAGGGTACATAGTCTTGGTCACATAGATAGAGGTGGGGACCTCTACTTATAGGATGCATAAGCCTTCACTACTTAGCTCTACCCAAAGCTAGAAGGTTCTAGAGAACACTACAAATAACTAGAACACTCTAGAAACTACTACAACATGTATGACTAAATGACCATATTACCTAGAATATAGTAGTAGAAGTGTGTAGAAGCTAGTAATGGATTTTACTTCTTTATAATTTTAATTTATTTTCTCTACTGTCCCTCATCAAAATTGTAAGGTCTATGATTTAAGTGGCATCTGAAGCTCAAAGCAATAACATATATGAATCTCAACTCATCTAGTTGTAAGACTACCTGTAGACAAGATAACTCAATGGACAACTTACCCATTTCCACTGAAATCAAAGCGGAAGATACTAATTCCTTGTTTTGTTATTGCATCTGCTAGATCAACAATGATGCTATCACTCTGAAAGCAAGCATTGAACTTCATTATACAGGTGATAGAAATTAGTACTACGACAGTATAACTCGCTGCATCTCACATAGCAACATGAAACTTGACCCTTATCTTAGAGAGGACAAGGCAACTTTCTTCTGGTGATTGTACCTTGGATGCTGTAAAGCCATGGCACAAGACTACAATCTTGTTCGAACCTGTGGGATGCAGCAGTCCCACAAGTTTCTCTCCGTGCTTGTTCGTTACCAATACCCTGTGTGTATCAGCTGTTTAAAAAAAAACACATAGTGTTAACGATTTGGACTCAAGAATCAAGATACGTTCCACGTATCTTCAACTCTACGCTAAGAATGACGTAACTAAAGATCACAAGAAGCCATCCTTTAACTGAAACTATTGGGTTTTTTAACCATATGGATTTGCTAAGTAAAATAATTCCAAAATCCTTAGATTGATGTAGCCATCTGAGCACTTCTCCAAAATAGCACGAGAAACAAATCTAGCCGAAGATTGGCTATGCAGATTGTTGAGATCAACTTTGAAGTATGGTCTAGTAGTTACCCTTAATCCGCCCACCCAAGAGAACATACGGAATGTGAAATCAGGAAAGGGACTTACGGGGACTGGACGCATCCTGGGAGGAAGAGTTGAGCGGCTGCGCCATGGAAGACGGATGGGGGCAGCGGCCTCGTGCGGTTGGGATGGAGGGACCCGAGGCCGCTCACACCGCTGGCTGCCGCAGGAACAGGATGAAGGAAGAATTCGCCGAGAAAGTTGAGAGGAGTGGTAGGGAATCGATGGAGGTCCGAGGCTCCGAGCCAATCTCCAGCGGCACGACCTAAGTGGACCTGCGGCGGTGATTGAAGTATTTCTAGTCAAAATTTAGGCTAACGATGAGGAGGACGCATCTTGGATCTCTGGACTGTCTTCTTAGGTAGTACGTGCTGACCCGCAAGTAAATGATACTTTCTCTGTTCTAAAATATAAGACGCGAGTTCAAAAAAGATATAAGGCGCCTAATTTTAATCAATAGTCAGTATATTCTAAGTTTAACTAAGTTTATATAAAAATACGAATATCTGCAATATTAAATGGACATGTTGAAAAACTATACTTTATAATAAAGAGGTATTTGCACCCCAGATACATAAACTTGTTCAATCGGAGCAAAGTGATACATAAACTTGCTCAAGTGCATGCCATCATACATAAACTTGTCTTGCCGGAGCAAAAAGTTACAAACTGATCGCCAAGGTGACATGTGGCATCCACGCTGGAATTTTTTTTGCGAAAACCACCTCCGAATTCTAGTGGCTCTCTTGTGGCTGCACGACGTGCGCATTTAATAAAAAGGCACCTGAGTTGGCAACGAATTAAGTTTCAGGTGCCATCGCTAGTTGCGTCGCCCTCGGCAATATTTAGGTGATCGCCTTGACAGTTGCGTCCTGATCGTCTCAATTTACTCCTGATCGCGTTGGCGGCGGCGAAGGTGATTGCCTTGGCGACGGCGAAGGTGATCACATTGGCGGCGGCGGCGGTCATGGCTGATGAGCCCTTTTACCGCGGCACTCTATGGAAGCGCCGGATTACAGTACGTCCTCTCATGATCTTTTCTTTTTCGGTCTCTCCACCGCCGATGATCATGGGGATTCATGGGCGTCGATGTCGATGATCATGGCGTGGTGCGTACGTGGCGCGTGGCTCACGAGTCACGATCACCATGTAAAGGTAGATCGTGTGATCGGCGGAAGGCCTCGTCTTTGTGGAGCTCCTGTACGTACGTATTGGTGCAGGGGGTTACAGCAGGTTCCGGCCAGCCGGTGCGGCGTCCGAGAGCAAGAGCGGACGAAGGTTCCTGAACCTGATCATTAATCTCACCCTAGATAACATGCTTACTTTATGTTCCTGAACCTGATCTGATTTTGGTTTAACTCCCACTGTCAGCACACACGAATCAAGTTCAGGTTTCAGGTTTCAGGTTCAGGTTTCAGGTTCAGGTTCAGGTTCAGGACGATTTAGGTTTAGGTTTAATTAGGGTACTGTTTTAGGTGTTGTGTGCTGTTTTGGCAGATTGTTTGATGTTTGATGGCTAAGAAGAAATGCTAGATAGTTTTGACGATTTAAACTGTCATGTTTCTCTGAATATTGTGATTGCCGAAACACAAATTAGTTGGTTGTTTTACTCAATTTTGTGAAGAACAGTGACTACTGCTGAATTTCACCCAAACATATGAATTATACTCAATTCTGTTAATTGAATCAAATTGATGTATTATTTCTATGATTGTTCTGCAGACATTGGTGATAATTCAGACAAGTTCACAGTAGCAGTTGAGCACAATGGGTTCTTTTGTAATCTGGTTGGGCCTCTTGAATATCTGGAAGGGTCAATTGACTTCTTTGACAATTGCAATTGTGACACTTGGTCAATTCATTATATTGTGGATTTCCTCATGCAATTGGGAATAGTGATTACTGAGAGGTTGAGTGTGTACTGGTGCCTACCTGACAAGCAAATTTCAGATGGGCTAGTTTGTGTAGAGACTGATGCTGACATTGTTTCGATGATATTAGCATCTAAGAAGTGCAAGACACTAAATCTGATTGTGGACCATGGGAATTTTGTGAAGGGGCTCAGACCTGATGTCATTCTAAATCCAAGGCCAGTGGTTGTAACTGAAATAGAGAAGAGAGTTGAGCCAAGTATTGACCAGAACATAGAACCAGAAGTTGAGCACAGTAGCAGAGCAGAAGATGTTGAGCAGAGCACCATAGCAGAGCAAACAGAAGAAGAGGAGTTGGATGAAGAAGCACACAGTGATGGGAGCACTGATATGGATTTCTATGACAGTGATTGGGATGCTGCAGATGGTGATGATGACATATTTGAAGCAAATGTTGACAAACAAGTTGATGACCACAATGAACCAATGGAGATAGTTCAAGAAGAGGATGATGCAGGGCTTGAACATGAGGATCTGCACTTGACCAGAGAGCAAGCATTGGAACTGAAGTACAAATTTAAAGAGTTCAACACAAAGGTTGATATGGAACATCCACAATTCAAAGTAGGCATGGTATTTTCATGTGTTAGAGAGCTAAGAAAGGCAGTAAAAGCCTACAGTGTGAAGGAAAGAGTGAGGGTGGAGAACACAAGGAATGAGGTTGGTAGGCTCAATGCTGAGTGCAAGGGAATTTGTGCAACGGGTGTTTGTAGCTGGTTCTTGAAGGCATCTTCAGATAGCAGGGCCGATGAAGCATTGACTGTGAGGCAGTATTGTGGTCAACACAAGTGTGAGAGAGTATGGGAGCTGAAGGCATTAACAGCAAGTTTCCTCTCAGAATATTTTCTTGATGAATTCAGAGACAATCAAAAGATGGATTTAGATACTTTTGCAACCAAAGTTACCAAGAAGTTTAACATGTGTCCTAATAGGTGGAAGTTAAGAAGAGCAAGGCAGCAGGCATTGCTTAAAATACAAGGTGATGAGGCACACCAGTTTAGCTTGCTTCCAGACTATGGGAATGAGTTGAGGAGTAGAAACCCTGGATCCAATTTTTTCCTTAGCACAAATCAGTCAACAGTCGATGGTCAAGTAAAGGAACACCTAGCAACTTTGTACTGGTCTTATGATGCTTGTAAGAGAGGATTTCTGGAGGGATGCAGGCCTCTAATTTGCATTGATGGTTGTCACATCAAAACAAGATACAAGGGAGTTTTGCTCACTGCAGTTGGCATTGACCCGAACGATTGCATCTATCCAATAGCAATGGGTGTAGTTGAGGTGGAGTGTACAAGCTCTTGGGAGTGGTTTTTAACCACATTAAGGGAGGATTTGAACATTACAAACACTTCCACATTTACAATGATGAGTGACAAGCAGAAGGTTAGTTCATTTTATTTGCTCATACATTTGTCTTTTATTTTGCTCATACATTTGTATTTTATTTGCTCATACATTTGTCTTTTATTTTGCTTATACATTTGTCTTTTATTTTGCTCATACATTTGTATTTTATTGTCCAGGGTCTTATTAAGGCAGTACAAAAAATATTTCCTGATGCTGAGCATAGATTCTGTGTGAGACATCTATATCAAAATTTTCACAAGAAGCACAAGGGAGAGACACTTAAAAATGATCTATGGGCCATTGCAAGGTCAACCAACCTACCCCAATATAATAAAACCATGAATAAATTACAAGTTGATAGTCAAGAAGCATTTGCTTGGGTAGAGGAACTACCACCAAACACATGGATCAAGGCCTTTTTTAGTGATTTCCCCAAATGTGATATGCTGCTCAACAATCACTCAGAAGTTTTCAATAGGTACATTACTTCTTTTTTACATCTACAATATGTTTTCAATAGGTACATTACCAATATGTAATGAATATGTTATTTTGTTTTGTAGCTATATTCTTGATGGCAGAGGATTACCTATGCTTTCTATGTTGGAGAATTTTTTCCACAAGATTATGCACAGAATTGTGGCCAAGGCTAAGAAGCAGAAACATGGCCTGGGAGGATCTGCCCTAAGATCAAGAAAAAGCTAGACAAATACACTGAGTGGAGTGCAAATTGTCCTGTCCATAATGCTGGAGGAGGGGTTTTCAAGGTTGATTCATCAGAATATGAAGGAGGGTACATTGTGGACATGAAGGCTAGAACATGTGACTGTAAAAGATGGCAACTTACAGGTATACCTTGCCACCGTGAAATTGCTTGCTGTAGAGAAAATAGGATAGAACCTGAAAAGCTTGTGCACAATTGCTATTCAATTGATACATATAAGAGGGCATATGCATACAATTTGTCACCACTAAGAGCAAGGTGTCACTGGGAAAAGCAGAATGGAGTCATAGTTCACCCCCCTCTGTTCACCAAAGTACTTGGCAGACCTAAGAAAAATAGGAGAAAAACACCAGAAGAGTTGGAAAAGGATGGGGCAAAGAAGGTTACAAAGGCAGGAGTGCCAATGCACTGTTTAGTCTGTAAGCATGCAGGGCATAACAAGAAAGGGCATGCCAACTGGATGGAACAGCAAAACAATGCACTGATCTCTCCACAAGTGCAAGATGAAAATGGAGATGTTGATATCCCAGAAATTTTGCAGGTATTGCATATGTGTTGTATCTCTTGACATAGACATTCCATAAATTATCCTTATGTGCTCACCAATTTTCATGTTGTTGACAGCACATACCTGCACAAAATCCTAACCCTGCACAAGATCCTAGTCATCAACGTAATATGATGGTCTACCAAATGGGTCAAGAAGTTAAGTCTGACTAATCAATATCAAGTTGTTAATACTAACTTCTTACATACTAAATATTTGCAATACATGTACTATGTAGGAGTATGCACATCTGTCACAACCCATGCCAACTGGGCCTTTACCTGAGAGTGCCTTTGTGGCTGCTGCAAGAGATGCCCTACCTGTTGCAGGAGGCAGAGTTACAACAGCACAGACAATAGGGAGCTTAAGAGGAGAGGAAAGAGGGAAAATGAAGAAACAGAAGTGCACAACTAAAGCTGGAGGAAGCACATCTGCACCAGCAAAAACAACTGGAAATCGAGCTAAAAAAACTAGAGGTACAAGTGTATCAAGAGGAAGAGGAGGAACAGGGAAGAAAAGCAAAACAAATGAAGTTGAGGGGCATGTTGCTACTGCAAATGCAAGTGCACCTCCAGGGCCATTTTACAGCATAGCACCAGGATCGTTTTATCACCTACTGTGTGGTGATGATCAAACAGTGATTCCTGATTTACATGAAGTTTTGGAGCCTGAGGAAACCCCAAAACAGATGCAAGTTTCACAAAATGCACCACAATGAAGAAAGCTACTAAAATGTACTGTTTTGATGAATTCATGTTAGAACTATTTTGATGAGTTCCTGTTAGCACTATTTTACTGAAATGTACTGTTTTGATGATTTTCAATGTGGCAAATGATAGCCTTTTATAAATTTTCTACTCTTATTTTCATCACATTTGTACTCAATGGATCTTATTGAATTGAAAATGGTCACTAATTGACTGAACAACACAAAAGCCTTTCATTCCACTGAAAATTGTGCATCCACTATTTTACAATTATCAAGCGAACAATACAATCACACTAACTACTAAGACAGATATTGTCACACAAACAACAAAAAACAGTACTTCCTTTCTATCCCTACAACTCCTCTCTGCCAAATGCATCTTCAGCATCACATCTCTCTTTGTCTTCAGTTGCAATACATGAGCTCTGAGCTGTACATTCTCTTGCTTAAGCTAGAAATTCTCTTCACCAACCTGTCGAACCATTCTTCCGTTCCTACAACAACAATCCCTGTTCTGCTCCCTGTTCTGCTGCGCCTTGCTGTTCTGCTCCCTGATCTGCTCCCTGTTGTGCTCTCTGATGCTCCATGATCAACAAAAACGAATGCAGATTTCAGCTCACAGCGAATGCAGATTTCACACAACAAGTCTACCTTATCTCGCAATTGGATCAGCAGTAAAAAGTCAGGGAACAACAGTTGGAACGATCAGTTCCCTCCATATAGGACAAGATTTACCGGAGTTGAACATTGGAATAGATCGCCATCCCTTGCAACCAAAAAACAGACATCAATTTTCATCCATACATGCATTGCTTGCCGGAACAAACTCTAGTCCAGTCCTCTGCTGCCACTGGCAATGCTCCTTCTTCTGTCCTGATGATGCTAGAACAACGACCAACATCAACAGAGCCACCACCAGTCACCGTGTCCTGCTGCTGCAAAGACCACGGTTTAGTTTAGACGACAACAGCGCCATCATGCACGATTTACACGCCCACCCTACCCAACAAGCTTCAAACATACTTGGTTATGGGTTGTGTTCAAGCCCCCAAAACAGTCTGCAGATTTCTCCAAATAAAATTAAGTGACGCGTATTTCCTTTCAAAATTCGTATGGAAAATGTACCATCTTCAGTAGGAACAAAACCTTTGCCGATGCAGTTTCCACATACACCTGTGTGAGGAGACTGAACCTCTGGCTCTCATCCGTCTTTTAACTGAAGAAGACTGTCGATTTCGATGCGATATCCAGGTTTTCAGCTAAATCCTTGAGCACCTGAGCACAACATGCAATGAGCACCTGAAAGATCTTATTGAAAAAAAAGTTGTGTCCACCGCATATGCCTGCTACAAGCTACAGTACCAGATAGTAGTATATCAGTAACAGCCATGAGCATTCGCTGCTGCATTTTTTTTCCAATACATGTGCTCCCAAAACACCATAGCTCTCTACAGCAGGCCACAAGGCGTCTCGCAGGTTTCTTTCACACAACCGGAAAGAAATGCATATGTACTTTCAAGAACTCAAATCTCTTTTACCTAAACGATAGCATATCACACGCCAAGTGATAAAGATCCAGCAAAATCATAGTAGGCAATGGCGGTCAAGGAACCACCGATTTCGATTCTGCCGTCGACGCCCTCGCATTCCCGATTCTGCCGCCGTCGTGTGGCATCCCGCAAAACCACTACTAGAAAATCGCGTTGAATTTGTGCATTGCATCGCCATCATCATGTGTTGTTTGTCAAAAACTATTTCGCGAAGCCCGTTTTGTTTTCTAAAACGCCTCACCTCTATTCAAATATCAAAGCCCGGTCTCCGGATTATTTTTGTTTGGACGCTATCGGTCTGCAAAAGGTGATTTTAAATTAAATAAAAATATTTATTAGTTAGTGGGGGCAGTCGAACGGGCCAACCCGACCCGAACGACCACCCCCGTATAAAACAGATCGGTCCACCAAACCAGTCCTCTAAATCCTAAGTTCACCCAACCTAGTCTACCCACCCTTGCCTCCACCTCACCCTAGCCTATCAGACCTCGCCACCTCATCTTCCCCCTCTCCCTCACCCAATCACCCTCTGCCACCTAATCCTACCCCAAATCCCACCCCACTCTCCATCTCTCCTGCCAGCTCTCACCACACAGCAATCACCCCCCCACGCCCAGCCCCAGCCTGGCCCCGTGGCCTGCCCAGCGCCTGGCTCTCCCGTGCCCGTCTTCTTCTGGCTCCTCTCCAACCCCAGCAGCCTCCTCGCTGGCCTCTCTCTGAGTCCCAGGCGCCGAGCCCCGCCCTCGCCTCACTGGCCCGTCCCAGGCCCTCGCGCCCGGCCTTCTGCCTGGCCTCTCCATGGCCAGCCGCCTCAGCTCGCCTCCATCGGCAGCCGCTGGCACCGCCTCCCTTCTCCCCCAGCGGTCGTCGCTCCTCCGCCTCCGCCCGTGTACCCTCGCCTCCTCCCGTCCTCGGAGCCAGCGGAGCCGCCGGCAACCGCCTCTCCCAGGCCTCCTCCTCGCGACCCCGCCTCGAGCCTCCGCCGCTTGAGCGAGCCCGTCGCCCAAGCGAGCTCGTCATCCGCCTGCCGCCCCCCATCTCTGCGCTGCGCCGTCCAGTCTGGCGGTCGAGTCCGCTCCGCCGTCCCCGCCTCTCTGCCTCGGCCTCGGCCCGGCGTCCCGGATGCTCCTCCGTCGCCGCCTCGCGGCTATCGTCGCCGTCCGGGGTGGACCACACCGCCGCACGTCTCCTCCTCGAGTCGCCGACGCTCACTGGTGCTCCCTCACTGCTGCGTCGCCGCCTCGCGAGCAACCGCCGCAGACCTGCTCACCTCCGGTAGCGTCGCCTGAGATGCTTGAGCCGCCTCGCATGCGTATGCCGGACGGCCAAGTTTCCTGCTCCTACGAGGCTCACCAAGATCTTCTGGAAGCCGATCCAAGACCAAGCCCGAAGACCATCAGCGCCGGATTCCAAGACCCTTGTCACGTAACCGCATGGCGATGCCTCTCCCAATATCGTATTCAAGAACCAGATCCCGGACCCCGATGACCGCCAAGCTCGGCACCAAGACGACTAGCCTTCACCGCGGAACACCAAGGACGCCGACATGATAACCCAAGACCGACATGAGGCCCCGACAAGATCTCTGTAACGACAAGCTCGCCTACCCGGAACACCGAGTGCACCGACATGGATCCGGAACCCGAACCGGGAGGACGCAAGATCGCCACGAGACCGACAAGCACTTCACCCCGAAGACAAGACCGACCCGACTTGAGAACCCGACAAGACCGCCGCGAATGCGACAAGAACGGCACCGACCAGGGCGGACCCGATGCGCCCCCGACGCCAACCAAGCCCTGCTTCCCGGTTGCGACAAGACCTACCCCGGTGGTCGAGAATGTTACGCCAAGATCGAACCCTAGACCCTGGACCCCGAGACCCGGCCCCGAACCCCCGGACAAGATCGTCGAACCCTAATGTGTGACCCTTATCCGAACCCCTATTTTTATAAGTGCTAAACATAAAACCTGTTGCACATTAATTGTCATACTTGCATGCATAATCATGTGGTTTGGGGGCCTTATGCCGATTCACCTAATAATTAAATATGGGGCCCATATGCGGGCAAATCTAGTCTCATATTGGCCTCATTTAAATTGATGCAGCGAACCGGTGCTATCTTTTACCATGCTAAAATAACATTTAATTTGTGGGGTAGCTAAATAACTTGAACCGCCTAATTAATTGTCGGGACCCCGGTTACACTTAATATGATCTAATTGCATCGCACCTTGCCATGCCATGCATCATACATGCATCATGCTGATCTTCTGCCGTTGTATTAAATAGTGCATCCGGTGTTTCTTTTAGTGTTTTGCTTCTTCGCGGATAAGGCCGTTGAGTTGATGTGAGCTTCGCCCCGATCTTCGGCTGAACCTTCGGCAATGTTTTCAGGCGAGCATCTCCCCCTTTTCTACCTATCTTACTTTTATAGTATTTATTTCCCTCCTGTTGATCTATTGCTATATGTGTTGCGATGCTTTAGCTTCCGTACCTGTGATATACCGTGCAGCCCTATATTGCTTTGGACACATCCTATTACCTGTTGTTTGGTAGATAGTTGGACTTGCGCGTCGTGATAAGCTTGCTCAAGTCTTTGTGCGTTCGTCGATTGCCACGATTCTTGATGTGTTGCCGCATGTTGATGATAGAGATGATTCTAGTTTTACTTACCGTTCATTTTAAATTCCTGTTTAACAACTAAAATTGAAATAAGCAGAGGCATCGGTGGGTGATAGAAAATATTTGGTTTCCGAACGCCCACTTGTGTCCCGTAAGACCCCGAGTACTTGATACTTGTTCCTTGATTTATCGCGCTATCCACATCCGGGAGGTATATGGGACCCCCGAGCGAGCTTGATTCAGTCTTATTTCTTGGGGCCACAAACTAGTTTGAGGTTTTATTTACGATCCTGTACTTATGCCATGCTACTTTCAGTATTTAAATTGTGCGAGGAGCACACTGTCTTGTTAGGTAAGCGGAGTGTTTTCGCGGTATCGACAAGCCCAGCCACACTTTCGGGTTCCCGCTTAAACTGACCAGCGCAAACCTTGAGTCCGTCTCGAGTCATCTAGCTCCGTTCTTGGTCTACTCAATGGGGTGGCCCCAAATAATTCGAATCCTGTGATTGTTCAGTCGTGAAAGCCTCGTTGGGTTTTGATTTGGTTTTTCCGAGGTTGATCGAGCGTGTGTTGCTATTGGTGCACCCCGGCCGGGTAAAACTTTCTGAAAGCCGTGTCCGCGGATATGGACGACTTGGAGCACAGTATCTCGACCATAGACAAGCATAACTAAAGTTTACTGCTATAAATTTGACTTTATAATGACTAGTAATCAGCTTCACTATAATGGAATGGCTAATTAATACTGGCCACAATTGCTTGCTTGGAGTGTCGCTTGCGACCATTGTACCTGGCTAGTAAGTATTGCAACTACAACGAAATGGCTGAATAAAAGTACCAACAACTGCTGGGTTTTGGGTTATCTCATGCTATCTGTATCTGATTAGTAATTGTTGCAACTACAACGGAATGAAAAACTAAAAGTGTCCACTGCTTATTTTATCAGGATGATTATCTATACCTGACTAGTAATTACTGCAACGATAACTGAATAAATAAAACTGCCAACTGTGTGAGTTCCTCGGTTGACTTCCTCGTTTGGTCTCGAGGGGGAAACACCAGGATGGGTTTGTTTGGTGTTAGCTTCAGGTTGGATCCGAATAGGTCTTTCTTACCCCTCTCTGATTGCCGTCAGTTGTATCGAGTCTCTATAGGTTGTTTAGTGCATGCTGCCGCTTGATCCATCATACCTATGTGGCGAGGACCGCCGAATCTAGCCTCACCGTGTCTTGGCCTCAAGATCGACGCTCCTCTTTTAAAACGCCCTTTGTCGGCACCCCTTTGTTTAAGCGGGTTTTGAGATCGACGCCGTTAGCGGTTACCCTTCCGGCTTGGCTCAGGGGTTATGGACGCCATTGGTTATTCTTCAGGGCTCTTAGCCCCATTTGCATCTTGTCCGTAGCTGGACGCTCTATCGTTTTCAAGGTGATTTGGATCTTTGTATATTATATCTGTATTCTTGACTCTTTGAGTCGCTGTTATATATATATATCTGTTCTGTGGGTCCCATCGAGGACTGTTGTGTAATATTATTACTTCGTTTTCCACCCACACGAAAGTGCCTGGTGGGCACCTTTGAATCGTTTCTATGCGGGTTTGGCGAATTTTGCTCAAACTTGCATAGGTCCGATTCTGAGGGTGTTACACGTCGATGGAGAGCGCACCCTTCGCATCACGCTTCACAGACATCTTGTACAGAGACAGCCTAGTCCAGCCGCCGCCACCGCCACCGTTACCGCCGCCGCTCGCCATGGGATTGGATCTCACAAAGCCGCTTAGTGAAACACGACGACACCTAAAACTTAATCCGTTGCCAACTCAGGTGCCTTTTCATTAAATGCGCACGTCGTGCAGCCACAAGTGAGCCACTAGAATTCGGAGGTGGTTTTCGAAAAAAAAAATCCAGCGTGGATGCCACATGTCACCTTAGCGATCAGTTTGTAACTTTTTGCTCCGGCAAGACAAGTTTATGTATGGTGGCATGCACTTGAACAAGTTTATGTATCACTTTGCTCCTATTGAACAAGTTTATGTATCTGGGGTGCAAATACCTCTATAATAAATTTATTGATATTCATTTGATATTGTGGATGTTTATATTTTTACATAAATTTGATCAAATTTAGAATATATTTACTTTTGACTAAAGTTTAGACGCCTTACATTTTGAAAGAAAGGGAATACAAAAATTAAGATATGCAAGTTACTAGGGCAAATGTCCGTGTCGTTGCAACGAACAATTTAACTTTTGAATAAAAAGCATCGATACGACATAAATTTTGACCGAGTCATGTTTTCCTAACCCCAGCTCGCCCTTTCTTAATCCTAATTTTTTATTTGATCTGCTGTTTTGAAATACATATGTAAAAAGTGTGGTATGAAATGTTCAATAATCATCTTTCGTTAATATCACCACCAATTCTTCTTTTCTCTTCATCATGACCAAATGCAACAACTGAAAAATATACAAGCAGAGCATAGGGTGCTTCTTTTAGAATTTAGTGCGTGTAAACAACTGTCTTGCTAGGGCTATTTGAAAAAGAAAATGTTCCTCATCACCGCTGGCTGAATGGTTTACCTGGAAATCTTCCAGCATGTCAGTGTAGCAAACACCAGGATCATACGCGCCGATGTTACCGAAACATGTCGTTTTTGAGCGAGAGCGCATAGGCCGCCATAATGTAGAACGTGTTTGGATCGGAGACTGTAAACGGAACCGTCAAGGGAATGGGCTTACGGAGGTATCAGCGGTGAAATTGAAAATTAATGATTTTGTTTGGTTTCACAATGATACCGTAGCCCGCAAGGACAGAAAACCAAGATCTATCTGCTAACCTGATCAAAAACAAATCAACATCGGGAGGTCATGGGAGTCAACTAGGAAGAAGAGAACGTCGAAGTGGAGATCCGAAGTTTCGATTCCAATCAAACCTGGCCAACAGGCCGTGCCTGAGGCGGGCCGGCCCATGGCACGCAAAAAAAGCCTGGCCCGGTATGTGGCTTGACGGGCCGCCCGTGGCACGAGGGGGTCATGCCCGTGCCGCCTCTCCGGGCACGCGGGCCGACACGGCAAGGCCCGCTTAGCAGGTGTTCGGGGGATATTTTGAACATATATGCAAAAAGGGAGTGTCCCGGACTCAAACCCACGACCTACTGTTCTCCCGCCCTCGTCTCGTCCTCGCCTCGTCACGACGCGCGCGCTGCGGGTTGCGGGAATCTCGCCGAACCGAGCTTTATTTTGCTATTTGGGAAATTAATTGTGTATTAATTATGAGTCATTAACGGACGCGTTAATCAATCGGCCATTTCCACATCATGGGCTAGTGCCGACTCGGTCGTGGGCTGTTGTCCACGTCTTACCTGGTCCGCACTATATAAACAGGCAGACGTGAACCCTAGCTGTCACCAGCAAGCAGATTGCATCTGCCTACCTGCGCATCGCCGTTCCACCTCTCTGTGCTACCCTCTGGTACTCCATCCCACCGGCTGCATGCATGATCGTCCGGGAGAGTAGGCCTCCGGAACTCGTCTCTCTGATCCTGCACCGGGAGAGAGGCGATAAGGTTTTTGGATAGCGTCTAGGCGCGATTGCTCAAGTTCTTCTCTGTTCTCTACGTCCGGCTTCCTCGACTACATCGCCATGTCTGACGAATATGCCAAGCAGACTACTGCTACCGCCGGTGGCGGATCCACTTCTGTTCCGTTGGTCATACCATCGACGAACTCGTACGTGTTCTTTACCCTCCTGTTATTTTCTATGATGATTACTAGTATTGCAATATGCGTAGATGTGCTGGATTTTCACTTGCCTGTATGATGCATGTCTGCTATGCATATGCTAGTTAATCTTGAAAATTGTTCTGTCATGATTTATACTTGAATTAAACTAATATGAAAAATACTACTCCCTCTAATTCATATTACTTGTCACTGAAATGGATATACTAGACATATTTTAATACTAGGTACATCTATTTTAATAACAAGTACAGTATTATGGATTGAAGGGAGTAATTATTTGAACACATGGAAACCTCAACGGCCATGTCTATTCTTCTAAAAAATTCTGACGCGTCAGCGGATTAACGTGACCGCCGGGCGCGTGGCCATGGAATTTTTTGAACAACCAGCCGGCCGGGCTCATTCGAACTCGCGGCGTAAATCGTGTCCTGTTTAGCTCCGTATTCGACGCACGACTGGCAGGACGTACGGTACGGAAGCTTGCTGGCCGTGGCCCCTGCTGCATTTTGATCAGCCGCAAAGTTTGCACCGAGGAAATGGGACGGAGGGAAGCGAGGCGTAGATGGCAACACATGGCGGCGTGCACGCGCGCCTACCGGAACCGGAAGGGAAAGTAATACTAAGAAGAAAAAGAAAGGCCAGCTCGTGGCTCCGCCTCCGCGCGCGTGCGGGCGGGGCCTGGCGGCCGCACGCGCCGGTCGCGTGTCGCGGGACGTACGGCCAGGCACTGCACCCCCGCCGTGTCGAGGAGCCATTGGACAGGTCAAGTGCTGAGTGCACAATGATTGATGACTTGTTAAATTGGGAAGATGTAAGAACTTTGATCTTTCCGGAGGTTGGGGCCAGTCAGTAGTTCACCGTTTCCGTGGTGTCGCCGCTCGTCGGCCGTACGTACACGTTGAGCCGAACCACCTCTGCCTGCCACGTTCCGTTACTTCGCCTTGGCTCTCCTCCTGGTATAAAAAAAATTAACCACACAGTAGTTTTGTTAGGGATGCTGAGGAATACTCAAAATTCGTCTTCCAAGGTATGAAGAACAAGACTTTGTTTCGTGGACCTTGAAAAAGCATGGAATATTCACCGTGTGTGCGTAGTGCCTATAATTTGGCCGTTGGACTTAAAAAATAGCAATCCACGGAATTCAAGTTCCAATCAGAATGGTGACAGAAGCTTATGGAAAACCGTTTGGAATGCTAATGTTCCGCCAATGCAAAGGTAAGAATTTTTACTTGGAAACTTGCAACTGATATTCTTGCTGTCCAGGTTAATAGAAGCCATAGATTACCGAATGTCCTCCCTATTTGTTCCATCTATGAAAGGGAGGAAGAGACGGGCTATCATGCTACTATGCAATGTACCAAGGCGCGGGCCTTGAGACAAGGATTGGCTGATGTTTGGAATCTACTCCCTCCGTTTTAAAATATAAGATGTTTTAGCTCTATGAAAAAGATGAATCTAGACTTGTTTTAGTATGTAGTTCATTTAAATTTAAGATGAATCTACACACTAAAAGTAGTCTAGATTCATTTTCTTCACAAACCTAAAACATCTTATATTTTGAAACGGAGGGAGTACATCCTGAAACCAAACTAGCGTACACAGGCCAAGACTGGGTGTTGTTCCGCTAGACAGTCTGAACCAAGAAATGAGTGTTAGCAAGATAATTGTGCACGTTTGTTTGTAACCAAAATATGGAGTAGTACTCCACTTTTGGATAGAGATAGATCTTGTTTGAGATCGCTACCGTCTCTCCCTCCCTTGTCGTGCGGTATTCAACTCTGTAACAACTTTGTGATTCTATTTAACACGAACCCGTGGTCCTCAACAGGACACACGTTACCAGCTAGATACACCTAGATTGATATGGTATCAGAGCGACTCCCTTCCCCGACATAGCTGCCACACAAATCCCAATCAAAATCGCTACCGCCGCCGCCGCCGCGCCAACAGAATCCCACAACCAACAACCCACGACCAAAAACCCTCGACAAAACCCAGCCGCCGCCGCACCTCCTGTGCTGCTGCCGGCGCAATCCAGACGACATCGATTCCTCGCTGAGATGACGAGCTCTACATCAACACCGCTCGCCTCCTCCCTGGGATCCCCTCCCTCCACCAAGCTGACACGACCGAACTTCCTTTTTTGGAAGACCCTTGTCTACCCGCCTCTCCATGGCGCCCAGGTCCTTGGCCTCTCGACGGCACGGACGCTACACCGGCAAAAACTATGGAGGTCGAAGATGCAAACAACAAGAAGATCATAGTACCGAACCCTGCCTATACCACATGGCTGAGTCGGGACCAGATGGTGCTTGGATTCCTCGTGAACTCCGTGGCACCGGAAATTCTCGCTCACGTCGTCGGCCTCGAGTCCTCTGCTGCGGTGTGGTCGGTCATCACCAACATGTTCTCCACCCTCTCCCGCACGAAGATCAATCATCTGTGGGGTGCGCTGCAGTCCACTAAGAAGAACGAGCTGACCGCCGCGACATACTTCGCCAAGATGAAGGGCTTCTCCTCCGAGCTCGCTGCTGCGGGCAAGATCATTGAAGAAGATGAGATGGTGGGGTACATCATCAATGGCCTCGATGGAAGCTACAACGACCTCGTCTCCTCTGTCAATGCAAATCTCGGTACCACCCTCGATGATCTTTTTAGTCAAGTTTGTGCTCATGATCTTCGCAATGAGATGCTCACAGAAACGGGACAAAACACCGGCTTCACCTCCTCCGCCAATGTCGCTGCTCGCCCTACCCGCGACAACAACCGCGAGCCACGTCCACATGGTGACCGTGGTCGCTCTCCTGGCCGTGGCAATCGTGATGATGGCGGATGGCGACGCCGTGATGAGTATGGATGTCGCGATTGGCGCCGTGATGATGGTGGACGTCGGCGCGATGATGGGGGTCGGCGTCGTGATGACGGTGGTCGCCGTCGCAACGATAGTGGTCGTCGCGTCACCACACCGTACGTTGATGTGTGGTGCCAAATCTGCAAGATCCATGGCCACCCAGCCAGTGACTACTGGTGGCGCTATGGGGATGATCGCAACGACCGCAATGGCAACGATCGAGACAACCGCTACAACCGCAACAACAATCGTCGTGGCAACGATGATTCCGATGATGAGAATGGCGCTCATGTTGTATCCTATGGCGTCGACACCACCTGGTACCCGGACTCCGGCGCCACCAACCATCTCACCTCGGAGCTAAACAAGCTCACGACGCACGAGAAGTATGAAGGGCACGATCGTGTTCACACAGCCGACGGCAATGGTATGAAAATAAGTCATATTGGTCATTCAATATTGTGCATCCCGAATAATGATTCCTTACAACTTAAAAATATTCTTCATGTTCCAAGTGCATCAAAAAGTCTTCTGTTCGTTCATAAGCTTACTCTTGATAACAATGCATTCATCGAATTTCATCCTTGGTATTTTTTTATTAAGGATCGCGCCACAAGAACAACTCTGGTTAGAGGACCATGCCATGGTGGCATCTATCCATTAGTTCCCTCAGTCACCGGATTCTCCAAGCAAGCATTCATCACAATAAAGCCTTCGTCTTCTACGTGGCATCGCCGTTTAGGACATCCTTCATCTTTTGTGGTTCAACAAGTACTTAATAAAAATAATATTTCTTATTCCCCTGAAACAAATCCATATGTTTGTGATCCTTGTCAACTAGCTAAGAGTCATCAATTACCATACCCTGTCTCTACTAGTGTTTCTACTGTTCCATTGGAGCAAGTTTTCTCAGATGTATGGGGACCAGCACCTGTTTCTGCTGACGAACATTCATATTATGTAAGCTTTATTGATGACTTCAGCAAATTCACTTGGATTTATTTGCTCAAAAAGTGTTCTGAGGTGTATCAAGTTTTTCTTAATTTCCAGCAACTTGTTGAAAGAAAATTTGATCGGAAAATCATTACTATGCAAACTGACTGGGGCGGTGAATATGAGAAATTAAATAGTTTCTTTCAACAAATAGGAATTACTCATCATGTATCATGTCCATATGCTCATCAACAAAATGGTTCTGCTGAAAGAAAACATCGTCATATTCGTCATATTGTTGAAGTGGGCCTTGCTCTCCTTGTCAATGCATCGATGCCATTAAAATTTTGGGATGAAGCTTTTCTCACTGCCACCTTCCTCATCAACCTTCTTCCTAGCAAAGTGATTGGTCATGATACACCTGTAGAACGCCTTCTCCAAACAACACCCAACTATGAATCCCTCAGAGTCTTTGGCTGCGCGTGCTGGCCAAATCTTCGTCCTTATAACACAAGAAAACTTGCTTTCCGTTCCACACGGTGTGTATTCTTAGGGTACAGTCCTCGTCACAAAGGAGTCAAATGTCTAGAGATCTCGAGTGGTCGTGTCTATATCTCTAGAGACGTTGTTTTTTATGAGAATGTCTTTTCCTTTGCTGAATTACATCCTCATGCTGGCTCCCGCCTTCGCCAAGACATTCTTCTACTACCAAAAGATACATCAAATAACAATGATGCACATGTTAATGATTTTATGACTTTACCTATTGTGCCTGTTGCCACTAATGAACACTCTGGAGAAACAGATACTACAAGCCAAGAGCGAGCTCTAGGAGAAAATTTGGAGTCAAACCATGAAGAAACGGAGCAAAACCATCCTTTTATTGCTTCAGGTGAAAACAACACATGCATCAATCCCGAGCTTGATCCTCTGGCCTCAGATCCTGTGCGCCGCGATCCCGAGGCAGATTTTCCCGCGCGTGGACGCACCTCTGTGCGTGCACGGGAATCTACGCGCTCCGAATCTCCGTCTGCGCGTCATCATGCTGTTGGGGCTGGGACCCCACCACGGTCCCTGTCTCGATCTCCCCCGCGCCAACGACATCGTTCCACGTCGCGCTCTCCAGACTCCCTTCGTATGACCCCGCCTCCGCACCATTCCCTTCACGACACGTCGGAGCCTCGGTCAGGCTTCCCGCGTCGTGACACCGCGCCGACGCGGTCTTCGGCGGGCCCTCAGGACTGTACGGATGAGGAAGCCGCACATGTTTTCCCACCGGAAAGCGAGCCTGGTTCGCCTGATCTGTCTGCAGGCGGATCTTCTATGGATGAGCCTGATGCGAGTCCCCCTGCATCACCAACTCCACCTCCAGAACCTCGTACACGGCTGCAAAAAGGCATACGCCAGCCGAAAAAATACACTGATGGTACTGTTAGGTACAGTATGTTTATATCTACAGGTGAGTCATGTACACTCTCGGAGGCTCTTAAGGATGATCGTTGGCGTCGTGCAATGGAAGAAGAATACAATGCTCTTGTGGGAAATAAAACATGGTGTCTTGTTCCTCCTCATTTTACAAAAAATATTATTGATTATAAATGGGTTTATCGTGTTAAGAAACATGCAGATGGAACAATTGACAGATACAAAGCACGATTGGTTGCAAAAGGGTTCAAGCAAAGATACGGTATAGACTATGAAGACACTTTCAGTCCTGTGATTAAGGCAGCAACTATTAGACTTGTTCTGGCAGTTGTTGTCTTAAGGGGCTGGAGTCTGCGGCAGCTTGATGTCAAGAATGCGTTTTTGCATGGTGTTCTGGAAGAGGAGGTATACATGAAACAACCCCCAAGTTTTGAGTCTTTCGCTGCTCCACATTACATTTGCAAACTTGATAAAGCTCTTTATGGTATTAAGCAAGCTCCCCGAGCCTGGTATTCCAGACTTAGTACCAAGTTGCAGCAACTTGGTTTTGTGCCATCCAAAGCAGATACTTCGCTTTTTCTCTACAAGAAATCTGATACTTTGATATATGTTCTGATCTATGTTGATGATATTATAGTCACAAGTTCCTCAGATAAGGCTATTTCTGCACTTCTTCATGACCGTAATACAGAATTTGGTCTCAAAGACTTAGGAGATCTGCATTTCTTTTTGGGTATTGAGGTAAAGAGAACATCATATGGCTTACTACTTACTCAAGAAAAGTATGCAACTGAGCTATTGGCTAAAGTTGGTATGACAATGTGCAAAACCTCACCCACACCACTTTCTTCTACTGAGAAGTTGTCACCGACTGAGGGAATTCCTCTTGGTCCTGATGATAGTACTCAATATAGAAGCATTGTAGGGGCTTTACAGTATTTTACCTTAACAAGGCCAGAAATTTATTTTTCAGTAAACAAAGTATGTCAATACTTACATGCTCCAACCACCACTCATTGGACAGCTGCAAAAAGAATATTGAGATATGTTCAGGGTACTATACATGTTGGTTTACAATTTCAGAAATCTTTATCTAGTTTGCTTAGTGCTTTCTCAGATGCAGATTGGGCAGGATGTTTGGATGATAGAAGGTCAACTAGAGGTTTTGCTATCTTCTTTGGACCAAATCTGATTTCCTGGTGTGCAAGAAAACAAGCTACTGTTTCAAGGTCTAGCACGGAAGCTGAATATAAAGCACTAGGTGATGCCACGACTGAGTTGATTTGGGTTGAAGCCTTACTTCGAGAACTTGGTGTTCAACTTAAGGTAAAGCCATGCCTATGGTGTGATAATTTAGGAGCTACATATCTGTCAGCAAACCCTGTGTTTCATGCAAGAACCAAACATATTAGATAGACTATCATTTTGTTCGAGAAAGAGTGACAAATAAGTTGTTAGAGATCAAATTCATATCAAGCAAAGATCAAGTTGCAGATGGTTTCACAAAGGCCTTGGCGGTCAAAGAATTGAATGAATTTAAGCGTAATCTCAACCTTTCAGAAGGTTGTGATTAAGGGGGGCTGTTAGCAAGATAATTGTGCACGTTTGTTTGTAACCAAAATATGGAGTAGTACTCCACTTTTGGATAGAGATAGATTTGGATAGAGATAGATCTTGTTACGATCAGTTGAGATCGCTACCGTCTCTCCCTCCCTTGTCGTGCGGTATTCAACTCTGTAACAACTTTGTGATTCTATTTAACACGAACCCGTGGTCCTCAACAGGACACATGTTACCAGCTAGATACACCTAGATTGATAATGAGAAGTAAAATGATGTTTATATGGTGGAGGGCCTGGCATCATCGAAATAAAGTGATATTCGATAAAAGGTGATGCTTTTGTTGATAATTCTATTAGATTCTTACAAAATTACCTAGATTCTATGCATGGGGCTAGCTACTGGAAATTACACTGCTGATACAAAAGGCAAAGCATATGTATATCAAACGACAGTGTGCAAGAAACAAATCGGTCAGGAAAGCAAAATGGAGAAACACTTCTGAAAGAAACCAAATGAAGGTTGGGTGAAATGTAATGTTGATGCAAGCTTTACGGATGAGGGAAAACAAGGGAGCTTGGAGCGCGGTCCTTCATGATCACGCTGGCCAAGTGTTCTGTTCGGCCTCGAATGTCATTGCCGATTGTCGATCAGTAGCTATGGGTGAAGGCATTGTCTATATGCAGGAGGGTCTTGTAATGGCGCTGCAAAATTGCTCGGCTGACCTGATCATTGAAACTGATTGCTCTGCCGTCTTGGAGGCTTTCAAAGAGGACAGCCTTGATAGATCTGAGTTGTGCTTAATTGCAAGAGAATTCAGACGGAAAAAGCCTCCTGATCGCCAAGTTTCTCTAGTGAAGATTGATAGAAGATGCAACAAGGTTGCTCATGATTTGTGTCAGTTAAGTCATAGAGAGTTGAGTAGTGGTGTGTTACTAAGTGCAGTCCCGACCTGCGCGTCGAGGTCAGCTGAGGAAGATTGTGATCAAAACTTTGTTCCATAATTAATACTTCTCTCGTTTTAAAATACAAAATATTTTAGCTTTGTAAAGCAAATGTATTTAGATATCTTTTAATATGAAGGTTTACTTAACTTTTTGAAGTGAATCTACACACTAAAAGAAGTCAAGATTTATTTTCTTTATAAAAACCTAAAACATCTTATATTTTAAAACGAAAAAAGTACAACACTACCTTAAAAAAAAATCATCTCGAAACCGAATGAAGAGCCCGGGACGCCCACACCGAACGAACTAGACTAGAAAAGGGAAAGGAAAACGTGGGGCATCGAAGAAAAAAGAAGAGGTAGCGAGAGCGAGCTGGACATAAAGTACGCATATACTCTGATCGAATTGTCTGTCTTTGGCTGCAAAAGCGGCTGCGTCTTTTGGACTCCACCGGGTCGTCCTAAAGCGGCCATCATTCTGATCGACTTGTCTCTCTGTCTGTCTGTCTTGCGTCCTTTTGCCTCGCTCGTACACACACGCTGTCGCTGCGCCACCACCTTTGGCTTCGCTTCGCTAGCTAGCATCGCCGCCAGCCCGCCACTAGCGGCGGTTGCTTTGCGACTGGCGAGCGAGCGCGCGCGCGCGGGGCACCAACCGATCGACCAGCGGTACGCCGGCCCCGTCTTCCTGAAAAAGGGAGTCCCGACCCCGCCGCCCCCAGCGCGCTCGAGAGAGAACATGGCCGTCCGTCTTTGACCGCTAGCTGCTGAAGCTTTCTGCGCCTGCCCGGCCGCGCGCGCGCGTTACTCGTCCTTCTATTCCCCTGCGCCGCTGCGCTAGCTGGTTGTTGGTTCCATTCATCGCGTGCTCCTGCGAACAGGACGAAGGCCGGAGACGACGCAGCACGCATGGTTTCCGAGACGACGCAGTAGGCAACTGAGGGAATCCCTTGTGCATGCATGCATGCAGCACGGCGATCGATCGATCGATCGACATACACACAGAGCAGCATCGGTATGCGCGCACGCACGCATGCATGCAATGCATGCACGGTGTTTGCTGCATCGTTCTCCTCCCCTGATTGCCGCGAAGTGACATGGCCTTGCTGAGTCTCCACTACCTCGTGCCTTCGCTTTTCCCCTGCCGCATTGTCTCTCGTCATATATATTCTCGTGTCCTCGATCCACTCCTCATCCGCTCATCGATGGATCGCCTCCTTTCTTCTGCTCATTATTATCGTTTCGTACAAAAGTAGATTGCTACAAACGGTCTGTTAACCAATGCTGAATACACACAATCACACACACATATATATAGGTGAAAACGAGGATCTTCGGGTCTTACGTACGGCGGCGCCCACGCCTTATCTGCAGCCGGCTGTTTGCTTTGAGATAATTTTCTCTGGCTCTTTTTTAGGTTTTTGGTTTGCGGGTTGTGGAACTTAAGTGTCCGAGCGAATCTTGACCGGAATGGACGGATCAGATAAGGCCGGGGTGCCCTAACGCCAGGAATAAATCCGCGTTCATATGTACTCTTTCTGTTTTAAAATATAAAATGTTTACGTTTGTAAAGAAAATGAATTTAGACTTTTTTAGTGCGTAGATTCATCCTAAAATTAAGTGAACCTACATATTAAAGAAGTCTAGATACATTTTTTTTATAAAGCTAAAACCCTGGGTTGCATTAGATTGAAAGGGGAGGAACTGCAATACGATGCTCACAATGCCGGTCCTATGGTTTATGGGCCCAAGGTGAACTCCGTACGTGCGGTGGGCCTATCTACTCTATAATATTATATAGTGTATTTGAACTAGCCAAAAAAAGTTTTTTTACAGAAACATTCTAGATCACATCAATACAAAGAGTTTTCCCGATGCAATCTAAAACAGAATATAAAACACGTCTAGAGTTTAAATCACTACAAGACTTAGCTAAGATACACAGATACTGAAGTGAAGCCAAACACCAAATGTTTGATGCTAGACACCACTAAACCGACAACTCATCTATCCATGACTGATGCGTTAAGAATGCTGCACCAAACCGATAGTTGATCTATCCATGACTGATGCGTTAAGAACTCTGCACCAAGACAACGGATTGCACAATTGCTTTCGTTGGGAAGAAGAAGGCATTCACATTCTCTATGTTCTAATCTTATGACTCCTCATCAAGCAAACAATGTACATTAGCTGTAGTTGGGACCGGTGAAGTGGTTCGGATGATCTCCGGTGGAAACATAAAGTATGAAAGTTTGGTGGTTCGGATGATCTCCGGTGGAAACATAAAGTCCGGTGGAACAATAGAAGCTATAAAATAGCTAAATGAAGTAAGAATGAATAACTATGAATAAAAAACGTCGCTAAAACCAAAAGTGAATCTTTCAAGTTATTTCTCTCACGTGAAAAGCAAGTTTGATAAGAGATAGTGGCTTAAGATCACCCCTTTAAGGATTTTCTAAATGCAAAACCATTGTGGACACTAGAAGAATAAATATCATACGATATTAAATTCTCTACATGGCCAATTGGACTTTGTTATTCAAAGAAACAATTATACAACTACACACATTGTGTTTTTCTTAACAAACGTACAGTTGTTGCATCCGATCAGAATGGACATCAGCGGGAGAGGGAGAGTGTCGTATGTTTCCAAGTCAACGAGAATTGGGCTCTTAGAGAAACTAGTAAGTTGCACGTGTCTTGTACACGTGAGAATCGAATAATAGAAGTATTGATATATTATTTTTTATAAAAAATTATTATAGGTGAATCTTAAAAAATAATTATAATTTTGAGCCACGTTTATAAAATATCAGGTATATATTTTATTTTTTTATTTTGTATCATATAGAAATCAACCTATTTAGCTACCTAATACTCGACATGCTCTAGAGAAATGACTTAAAAGATTCTAAAATTATTGAAAAATATGTTTTGAGATTTATGCATCGCGTTCATTGTGCTAAAGACTATCAATATTATCTTTTAAATGCTAAAATGGAAAAAGATCCAACGGCTAACAATGTTGAGATTCACGAGTCTTCATCCAACGCTCAATATTCGAAGTTATTCATACACTATATTATGGTAAGATGTGAAAATGCACTCGATTTTATCGTGCAAGGCTTTATTTGTTCTTTGTTTTTTCTAATATCCTGAATTAAATCATATGACAAAGCTAGTGAGCTAAGTACAATGAAGTATACTATAAGCTCCATAGAAAAATCTAGGCCTCTGTTCACCCTAGGCCTTGGCCCGTCGCCTTTCTTGCCCTAGCCCAGGGATGGTCCTGGGTGCTCGATGCATGCTATCTTTTCTCTCTCCCTGCACGACTCAGAATTTCTGGAACCATATATGAATACTCCAAAATACAAAGCATGCTAGTTTTACACACGGGTTGTGTACATTCTCTTCTCCAGTAATAGCATCATGATTTGAAACCACCGGGGCTCCCACCAAACCCACCTACCGACCTATACGATCGACCATACCTCTCCTCCCCACCCTTCTCTCCTTCCCCCGTCCCTCCTTCCTTGAGAGTCGCCTCAGGGCTGCCGGCTCCCCTCACCTTCTTCTCCGGCTCCGGCTGGAGTGGTTGGGGAAGGAGAAGCTGGCCGTTGTACATATGTAGTGGTAGGGTTGTTGGCTTCATGCCCATGTTTGGAGTCTGGGCGCTGGATCTGAGCAGCCAGATCCCATGCCTTCTAGGGTTGTTCGTCGGGCTCCTCCTCGTCCATGATGGGTGGGAGGCGGCGGCGGTGACTCTTGTGCTCCTCAATAAAGTTGTGCTGGACGCTGGTGCTTGGCTGCAGCAGCTAGATTTGGGGCCCTCTCTGGCCGGCCGTGGCGACGGGGGAAGTTGGTCGATCTGTGGGCGGCGGTGCATGACGCCTCCGAGCTACTCTCCGCTTTGTCGGCGCTGGGAGGTCGTCGGGCTTCCTCTTTCCTGGAGCTATAGCGGTTGCAGCTGTCGGTGGGAGGAAAAGCTTGGTGTAACACCCTCAGAATCGACCCTATGCAAGTTTCAGCGATCCCCGCCAAACCCGCATAGAAACGATTCAAAGGTGCCCACCAGGCACTTTCGTGCGGGTGGAAAACGAAGTAATAACATTACACAACAGTCCTCGATGGGACCCACAGAACAGATATATATACAACACGACTCCATGAGTCAAGAATACAGATATACAGAACACAGATCCAAATCACCTTGAAATGATAGAGCGTCCGACTACGAACAAGATGCAAATGGGGCTAAGAGCCCTGAAGAATAACCAATGGCGTCCATAACCCTGCCCAGGCCAAGCCGGAAGGGTAACCCTGCTAACGGCGTCGATCTCAAACCTGCTTAAACAAAAGGGTGCCGACAAAGGGCAAAGGAAAAAGAGGAGCGTCAGTACTGAGGCCAGTACACGGCGAGGCTAGAATTCGGCGGTCCTCGCCTACATAGGTATGGTGGATCGGCAAAGATGCACTAAACAACCTATAGAGACTCGATACAACCGGCGGTTATCGAGAGGGATAAGAATGACCTATCCGGATCCAACTGAAGCTAACACCAAACAAACCCATCCGGTGTTTCCTCGAGACCAAACGAGGAAGTCAACCGAGGAACTCACACAGTTGGCGCTTTACTTATTCGATTATCGTTGCGGCAATTACTAGTCGTTTAGATAATCATCCCGATAAAGCGAAGTGGGCACTTTTAGTTAACCATTCCGTTATAGTGGCAACACTTACTAGTCGATACAATTAGCATGAGATAACCCAAAACCCAAAGCTTGTTGGTACTTTTATTCGGGATTCCGCTAGTTACAATACTTACTAGTCAGTATGTTGTCGCGACACTCCAAACAGTAATTGTGGCAGTATTATTTAGCCATTCCATTATAGTGAAGCTGATTACTAGTCATTATAAAGTCAAATTTATAGCACTACTTTAGTTATAGTTGTCTATGATCGAGATCTCGTGCTCCAAGTCGTCCATAACCGCGGACACGGCTTTCGAAAGTTTTAACCCGCCGGGTGCACAAATAGCAACACACACTCGATCAACCTCGGAAAACCAAATCAAAACCCAACGAGGCCTTCACGACAAAGCAATCACAGGATTCAGAAATATTTCAGGGGCCACCCTTAAAGTAGACCAAGAACGGCCGGGCCGGCGAGACGGACTTAAGGTTGTGGGGACGGTGTGAACGACTGGGAACCCGAAGTGTGGCTGGGCTTGTCGACATCATGAATCGTGCCACGATCCTAAACAGTACAGTGTGCTCCTCGCACAAACTTAAATACAGTAGTAGCATGGCATAAGTACAGGATAGTAAATAAAACCTCAAACTAGTTTGTGGCCCCAAGAAATAAGAATGAATCATGCTCTGGCTCAGGGGGGTCCCATAATCCTCCCGGATGTGGATAGCGCGATAAATCAAGGAATAGGTATCAAGTACTCGGGGTCCTACGGGACACAAGTGGGCGTTCGGAAACCAAATATTATCTATCACCCACCGATGCCTCTGCTTACTTCAATTTTAGTTGTTAAACAGGAATTAAAGTGAACGATAAGTAAAACCATGATCATCTCCAACATCAAACAGGCGGCAATACACCAACAACTGTGGCACTCGACGACACGCAACAACACTTGAGCACGCGACTACGACGCGCGAGTCCAACTATCTACCAAACAACAGGTAATAGGATGTGTCCAAGGCAAATATAAGGCTGCAAGGGATATCCGGGCACGAAAACTAGAGCATCGCAACACAGATAGCAATAGATCAACAGGAGGAAAGTAAATACTATAAAAGTAAGATAGGTAGGAAGGGGGAGATGCTCGCCTAAAAACATTGCCGAAGGTTCAACCGAAGATCGGGGCGAAGCTCACATCAACTCAACGGCCTTATCCGCGAAGAACCAAAACACTAGAAGAAACACCGGATGCACTATTTAATACAACGGCAGAAGATCGGGCATGATGCATGTATGATGCATGACATGGCAAAGGTGCAATGCAATTAGGTCATATTAAGCGGAACCGGGGTCCCGACAATAATTAGATGGTTCATGTTGTTTAGCTACCCCGCAAATTAAATGTTGGATTAGCATGGCAAAAGATAGCACCGGGTTCGTTACACAAATTTAAATGAGGCCAATATAAGGCTAGATTTGCCCGCATATGGGCCCCATATTTAATTATGAGGTGAATCGGCATAAGTCCCCCAAACCACAGACAAGTATGCATGCATGAACAATTAATATGCGACAAGTTGGATTATATTATAAAATAGGGTTTCGGGAAGGGGTTCACACATTAGGGTTCGGCAGATCTTGGGGTTCCGGGGTTCGGTCTCGGGGTCCAGGGTTCGACGAGTTCGTTCTCGGACTCCGGGGTTTAGGGTCTTCGGATCGAGGAGGTTCGGATACCAGATGGAGAACTTGTGTGCCCGGCGGTCGATCTTGCCGCTCTCGACGATCTTGAACGGATCGGGTACCGGGGGTCTTGGAGTCCGTGGAGTAGATCTTGTCGCACGAGCATCAATGCTTCCGGGAAGGAGAACTTGTCGGTCCACGGGGTCAGGCTTCGAAGCCAGGCAGGAGCACTCGCCGTTCCGAGGAGAAGACCTTGTCGTCATATGTTGAGGTTGCCGGGTGTCGGTGCCGGACTCGGGTGTGGCGTCGATGGTTTACGTGGCCCGATGGTTTCAAGTCGAGATTCCGGTGCCGCGTAAATCTCGGGGTTTCGATGGAGATCTTGGCGACAGCTATCCTTGATGATCCTTGTCTGGTTTGTCGTTGCCACCGAGGAAGATCATGTCGGTCTTGCAGCTCGGAAGGTTCAGGGTTAGGACGCCGGGATCGGTCCTCGGATCGGGGCGTCGGGGCTTTGGTTCCCGTGATGGCGGCCTTGGCGTTCGGGCTTCAATGTCGATGACGGACTTGACACGGCGTCGACCGTGGTCAAACATCTTGGCCAAACAGATGGCGGCTTCGCGAAGACCTTGTCGATGAGGGAGTTCTTGTGGTGTCGTTTTGGGGCCTCGGAGCTGGACGATTACACGGGGAGCTTGCGTCGGTGTGGCCTTTGGTGACTTCAGGGTCATATGCCACCGGACGGACGACGGAGCAGTCCTGCCGACGACCAAGGAGCACGAAAAAGGAGGAGGCATGGGGTGCTCAAAGCGCCGCCAGAGGGCGCCACCGGAGGAGGGGGTCGCAGCCTGGCGGCTGGCGAGCAGCGGTGGCCGACGAGGCCGAGGCGACGGACGAGACCAGGCGGCGCGGAGGAGGGAGCAGAGACGGCGAAGCGGCCATGAAGCGGAGGCGAGCGGAGGGCGCCGGAGGCGAACGGCCGGGCCGCTGGTCGACGGAGGCGGCGTGGTGGCCGACGAGGGCAGGCGAGGAGAGGCGCGGGCGCGGACGGTCATGTGGAGAGAGCGAGAGGAGCTCGAGGCGGCGACGGCTGGAGAGAGGAGCGACGGGCCGGGCGGCGAGGCAGCGGCGGGAGCCGAGCGGGCGACGGGAGGCGGACGCGCTGGGCGAGGGTCGCGGGCGGGCGCGCGGAGGACGTTGGGAAGGCAGGGCGCGGGTCGGCGGGTCCGGCCGAGGGGAGGCGGGGGCGCCTGGGAGGAAGAAGGTGGGGAGGAGGAAGACGAGCGCGGGGGAGAGAGAGGGTGAGCGCGCGGGTCGGGGTGGGACCCAGGCGGGGTCGGTGGGGGAGACAGGTGGGAGTGGGGCTGGTTGGAGGGAGTGGGCTAGGCCAGGTGAGGTGGCATGGTTTGATAGGCTAGGGGGAGGGGAGAGGTGACGTGGCGAGAGCCGATTGGGTGGGGTGAGGTGGCTGGAGGGTGGGTAGATAGGACTGGGTAGTTTTAGGGTTACGGGGTGGACCGATTGTTTGGACTGGGGGTGGTCGTTCGGGTCGAATCGGCCCGTTCGACTGCCCCCACTAAAATAATGAAATATTTTATTTAATTCTAAATGCACCGTTTGCAAACCGATAGCAGACAAACAAAAATATTCCGGAGACCCGGGGTTTGCAATTTGAAAACAAGACGGGGCGTTTAGAAAATAAAGACAGGTTTTTCTGCAAATAGTTTTATGCAAGCAAATGCAAGATGATGACGATGCTCAAATGCAATGCGGCATGATGACATGAACATGCGGTCATGATGATGCAATGCACAAAAACAACGCGATTTTCTAGTAGTGGTTTTTGCGGGATGCCACACTTGGGCGGCTCGGCCATAAAGCTCATGGACTTCTTCATGGCGTCTACTGCGACTAGTGCTCCGTCCAGATCTCGGCCTGCCGTGGTGGCGAGGGAAGGATGGGAGGAGAACCGGAACCTGTGGATGCTGGCGAAGGAAGGGGCTGCCTGGTGTGTCCAGGCGGCGATGCCGCGACTTCCCCGGCGATCTCCAAGCGGAAGCTTCACGCCACCCGCTATCTTTGGCCATGACGATGGCCTCGCCGCGCTCGAGAGGCCTCTGTGCCTGAGCTTTCTAACCGCCTTCGGCGGCCTGTTCTTCTCCCTCCTCATGGCTCCCTACGCCGTTGTCGGCCCAAGTGGTTCGTCCCCGGTGCCGACTACGGTGGCCGTGGTTGGAGGCAAGGGTGATGCGGTGTGCAGGGACTTGATTGCTTTTGACGCTTTCATGCAGGGTGCTACGTGCAAAGTTGAGGGCCCCGTTGTAATTTTCTTTTCTTTTTGGCCATGTATGTTTGATGTATCCACCGCTTTAATCAATTGTAGCATCTAGGTCCTTCGGGACCTATCTTGATTCGAAAAAAAAAAGATTTGAAACCACCGGCGCCGTACGTGTGTGTCTTGATTCTTGACCCTGGAACCATGAATGAGAAGGGATACTCCAAAATGCACGGTGTTACATTCTCTACAAAGGCATGTGTACATTCTCTACAATGATAACAGCATGATTTCAAACCACCCGAAATAAACAAATCGTCTGCTTGGCCTCATGCTGTGTCATGGCGTGAATCCTATTATTCTACATGCACCAGACGGTGTATGCAGCTTTAGGAAAAGCAAGTAGGCATAGCACTAGTAAAGTACTCGAGACACCGTTCCGCCCTGAAGCACTGACCATGCAGCAGCAACTAACACGATCGACATATATGTACATATAGAGTATTACCATTACCCCTACTGATCTGCAGCGTGCAAGCAGAAAGTGCAGAGCGAAGGAAAGAGAGGATGCTGGCGAAGGTGAAGCTTCCGTCCACACTCCCCCCAAGTGAGTGACTGAGAATGCACGCATTTTTCTATCCCAAACCTATACGTAAACAAGCAATGATAGTAAAGCTGATGGCCAGCCCTGCATCAGCAGCCGTGCTTAAACTATAGAATAGTGTTAGTTGCTCTTTACATAGACCAAGACTAGGCTCATGATTACTTACTTATTGTTAACTCCATCCATCTAGTCAGTTTGTTTGTCGAGACATCGGACAGTGGAGTTCGCAGGCTAGTCGTGGTTGAACGACCCACTAGCATAGTACTCCAATATACTCCTACTGTTCTAGTGTCAGGAAAATTTGTTTGTGACTATGAAAAATGGATCTTTGTATAACTAAGTTGACTTAAAGTGATCATTTATATGTCGATGGTGCCAGCAGCATGCTATTTTTTAAAAAATAATACGAATTATTTTATAAATTTCATGAATAGTATAAAAAATTAGGAATTGTCAAATGTAGCACGGCCTCGGGGCTTGGAGTCCCGAACAGATTAGGCCGCGCTACATTTGGCAATTCCCAATTTTCTGTATTATTCGCGACATTCATTAAACAATTCGTATTATTTTAAAAAATTAGCCGTCTTATTTTGATTCACTCCATCTTACGATAATCTCAATAAGAAGATGGCAGACGAGTCACTGCATCTACTAAGACATTAAAAAAATCTCAAATCACTTAAAATGTGGTATAAGTGCCTTTTTTTATCAAAATGATTGCATAGAAATTTTGGAGGATGTGAAATCCATAAGGGCCCTGCTATCAGTGGGATTTCAAAAAAATGTAGGTATATAAAAAATTATGAACTGGATGTCATGACATGTTAAATCCGACATGAAATGAAAACACAAATTTGAAATAGATGTTACTTGGTCGCATAGTAGGAGAAACATAGTAACATAGCCTAGAGTGTTTAATTTATATCATAGTAACAATATTTGTATGAAGTGAGACCCAATGGGAATTTCACTTTGGAATTGCAGACAAAATATATGATAAAATACAATTACTATAGTCTGCAATCTTACAAACCAAATAATATCCGTGGAATTTTTCCAAAGGAAGAAAATTGTAGTAGTACCCCAAGATTTTCTATTTTGATTTATTTGAATAACATTTGAATTTGTTTTAATTTGGCATTTATTCTTTTGTATTTCCAAAAAAATTTGCTAATGCAATGCTGCCAATATATTGTACCGAATCCACCTTGATATATACTTGTATATCTTCATATAATATTTTCATAATATAGACTTCTCAGTATGTGCCTATATATACATAGTAAAAAATGCACCATTATTATTAAAACAATTTCCTCATTTTCATAACCCTACAAATAAATCCGTGTTTATCTTGCTTGAAAAGTTATGACAAAATTCATGGAGCTTCTAATTTGATTACAAAAACCAAGTTGTAGAAAAAATATGAAGTTACACAATTCGAGTATTTGTATAAAAGAGGATATTTACTTATGCTTGAAACCTACAAAATAGCAATCATGTTTGCACTTATCAAAGAGGCCCTAATTCGATAGATCAAACGATACTTCTGCACATAAATAATATGATACATAGTGCTCCGGTAGCTTGAGATTCTATCAGCACAATTAAATGTTTATAATTTCAAAAAATATCACATAAACTTATAAAATAATAGTAGATGACAAAAAACATCAAATTCGACCCATAAATTAAAATAGGAAAATACAAATTCAGTTGAGTGTATGAGCATATTTAAATGAGTAGCACTGGATCTCGACTACTTTTCATGGTTGGATTTGTCATTTATGTTTCCCGTTGTGAATCAAAGTTGGAGTTAAAAAATAATGTACAACCACGGAAATTTTGTATCATATAACTCATGTTTTATTAGTCTGATTATTGTCAAACTTGAATTTTGAGATTCATGGAGGTATTTATGTTATCGAATAGATGAGCTTACACCCTTGGAATACGATATAGTAATGTATCTTATCATTTAATAAATAAAATTGACATTAATTTACCATGTTTAATTTATTTACGAATTATGTCCATACATTGTAATGTATATTTGCATGATGGAATAGCAGCTTTGCGACATCGTGGCATAAACATTACAACAAAAATTGATTAGAGCTTCAAAAGGTAGAGCATTTTTTCATAACTTGGATACATGCACCCTCCTTTGTCAAATCATATTTCTAAGTATCTCGAGATTACAAAACAAGTCATGCATATAGATATTGGATATTACCTCCTTTAGAAAAAAGACATAAATTTAGTTAAAAGTCAAAAATTACTAAGTTTAACTATGTATGTAGATGAAAATATCAACATCAATAATACTGAATAAGTACACTAGGAAATTAAATTTCACGATGAATGTACATACTAACATCGATTTGGTATAGTTGATATCTATATTTTTTCTATAGAATCGTTCAAAATCTTTGGAGCGGATGGCTTTTGATTAAATTTATATGCGCCTCGGTTTTTGAAACTGAGGCGGTCGTTTTTTTTTCAAAAATTTAGAATGACATGGGTTTTGCCCAGTATTCTGTGGGTGTAATAAGTTCAGAAATTTCACTCAAGTTTATAAGTGGGCTCATGTGTACCAAGATTCCATTTAGCATTTCTATAGGCATAATGGGACATTTTTGCTCGGCCCAAGGTGCACCGTATTCCGTGTAGGTGCGGTTCTGCGTTTCCCCACGAACATGCCTCGCATCACCCTTTGTTAAATGCGAAGCCAATCAATCTGCATCTGCGCACAAACTCACAGCAACATTCCGAAACCTTAATTATACTGTATGTTCCATCCTGTCCCCTCGATTATCTTGACCGAGACTTGCAAAGCTCGGTAAATTTTCTTCCCCCAAACCATATCTACACAGCATTTACTCCTATCAGCATGCTCAGCTCATGTGCTAGAAGGAAGATATCCCTGTTCACCGTGACACTGTGCTAGCATGACCATGTAGCCATGTACTGTGCCATGGTACTACGCACTGCACTAGAGGCGCAATACTACAATGAATTTGCAATTGCTCACGAAGGTACTCTCTCTCTCTCTCTCTCTCTCTCTCTCTCTCTCTCTCTCTCTCTCTCTCTCTCTCTCTCTCTCTCATTCATGTGAGAGTATATATAAACACCCCTACCCTTTTCTCTGCCGTCTCCTTCGCACCTCTCACACTACACTTGCAATCTCCTCCTCTCGAGAAAATACCCATTCTTCTTGCCCCTCCTCCTACCCCAACAATGGAGGCCCTTGGTGCTTCCGCAACAGCGGCAGAAGCAGCTTCTGCTACCTGGCCGGCATTTGGAGACCCAAGAGCGAAGGAGTCCAACGGAGACAGGCCTTGCATCAGATAGGAGAAGGAGCCGGCGCGCGAGCTAGCGGCTCGCATTGAGCTCTCGCTAGCTACGTCCTCCTCTGCTCTACTACGAGCATGCGTGGGGCGTACGGCGCGAGGGCGGGCAGTGGGGAATTGAGGCGTCATGGTCCGAGATATATGTATATCTCTCTCTCTCTAGTAGGTATCTTAATTAGTAACTTCTTCCTCTTAGAAATATTCTCTGGTTCTCCTCCTTCTCCTCCTTCTCCTCCTTCTTCTTGGTTTGTATCGAGATTCGAGAGGCTGTAAGTGACGCATTCTTGGCGTGGAGCTTGTTGTGATGTTGATTAGTAGGAACCTTGACGGTCTTCTTGTTGAGTATCGGTACTGAGCCTGGAATGCATCGGTTACACTGTGCTCTGTAATGCATGTAATCTCTCTGTTTCTTATGTTTATACTACTGTCCTCCCTGGTTCTTCGGTTCAAGGTGGTTCCATCCTGATGCTATCCCGCTACTCGTTGGCTGGGAAGAATATAAAGCGTGTTTACATGTATTTCGGACCATAACGACTGTGTCCGGCAGTGAGAAATGCAGTAGCCACAGTTTTGCAATGCATATCGTGCAGGCAGGCAACCGAACTCTGTTCCATGTTCCATCGATCATCTCCAAACACCAGGCCTAACATGGTACAGATTAAACAAATTTTAAGGTTTTTCAGCATCTCAGTACCTGCCAAATTCTCCATGAATCTCCATCCCCACAAAACCAACGCATCCCAAATCGCAGGCTCCTCAGGTGTTCGCACTGCACAGATGCGTTTAATGCTTCTGTTTGCAGGTCAATCAATTAGCATTAAGGGACATTCTTCCCCTTTGCAAGCCAGCCAGCACATGTTGCAGGAAGAGTATGGAGTAGGATGTGGTGGTAGTGGTACCACACCACCGGGCCGGCCGGGAGGAGGGCCACGCAGACAGGACGCGTGAGATGAGGGGATTGCATCTATGGCTGGCATCTCTGCATGCAGGCTGCAAAGTGGATGGACGAGACGAGGAGGAACCCCCTCCCTCCCTCTCTCTCTGTGTTCTAGACGTTCTGGGGCCTTGAATTGAATGCATTTCTCTTTACAGTTTTACATTACATGTGCTGCCTTATGAATCTCTCTCTCTCTCTCTCTCTCTCAGCGTGCAATGTGCCAGTATGCAGTGGCCGGGCCGGGCCGGGCCTGACTGGTCGCACAACTTGGTGGTAGCTAGGGCCTCGTACTGCATGCGCTAGCTGTGTGGTCTTCGTTACCGTGGCCTTCCTAGTTAAACAGAACAGAACAAGGGTGGCCTCACAGCACAGTGTCGATCAGATGGCCTTGTCCTCCACCACCATTGAAACTCTGTCCCGTTGTTGTTAATGCTGGGGGGGGGGGGGTGGGGCGGGGCCGGGGCAGGGGAATATTCAGCGGCTGTGCAGGGTCTAATGCATGCAAACCACTGTGTCTCCTTTATACCCTTTGCTTTTAATTGGGCGTGGCAGCGCTCACTGTGCTGCTGCTACTGCCCGCCTTGCTTGCTTGGGCCATGGGAGCATATAGATGGAACATAGGCATATGGCATGGCAATATATATAATACTACTACGACTACCTCTGCTACCATGTCTCTCTCTCACTCTCTGTGAAGAACATGCTCGTTTGGACTCTCGGTGGTGCCGCTCGTTTGAGTGTGAGAGGCAATGTGGCCTTCCTTGACAACCATTGCAAGGGAAATATAAGAGGTTTTGGCATTACTACTAGGAGTACAAAGCTTTGGAAGAATGTATATATAATATACCACCACTAGTGTGCTGTTATGAGGAAAAAGTACACCAGGAATAATAATAATAATAATAATAATAATATAATTAACTCTTATCCTAGTACATCCGGAAGTACGTAGTACTAGATTCCAGAGATTAGGAGTATATATAAATGACATTCCTACCAGTTAGAGCGGTACTACCTCTGTTTCAAATTACTCCGCACGCACTCTTATCTAGATAGGCTAGTACTCCCTTATTTTTTATCAAAAAAATTCTACGATTTTTGAACTAGATAGTATGAAATGTGTACTAGGTATTTCAAAAATCTCAGAAATTTTTTAAACGAAAAATAAGAGTATACTAACCCACCTAGATAAGCGTGCGTGCGGAGTAATTTGAAATAGAGGGAGTATTAGCTACTATGTGGTGTGTAAGGATCCACGACGATTTTGTTGCTACCTAGTGCCTTGTCCATTTCCTCATCGATCAGTGAGCTGTACGTACGTAGGCTCTGCATGCAATGCCCACACGCTGTAAATTTAACAAGGCGTGTCTCATTTTTAACAGATATATACACATGTTAATTAACTCGGTCCCCTTTCCAGCTTAATTCCTACTTCTTCACCACCCTGATCGTACGTGGTATCTTCAGACCACATTATCATACGCATTCGTTCTCTTGGCCCGTTGGTATGACGAATGCACGAGGGGCAAAAGTTACCCGAAGATCGAAGTGTCACGGGACGGGATTGACACTCGACGCCACCCAACCCAAGACGTACGTACGACGCGCAGCAATCAGGGAGCATGTGTGTATCGCGTACTTCGCGCTCTCCCGTCCAACGCTTGTCCTGCGGATCTACGCTCTCGCTCTACGCGCAACACGACGCCACGTACGGCCTCCCTCATCAATAACGACGTTGGGACCGGCCATCCGCCCGCTGCGCCCTAGCTGTCATTCGCAGAGATAGCATCCCCTAATCTCCAGCCGGGCATCTCATACGGCCGGCTTCCGGTAACAATGCTGAATCAGTCGTAGTATACTCGTATGGTGTGTGCCGACACGAGTGGCCGTCTATGGGGCCCGTACGTCTCTCCCCAGTTACGTCTTTAATAATTCTTAAGAAAAAACTAGAATTCAAACAACGAACTTCAGTTTACATTCATACTTGGAAGCTATTTTACAAATCTGAATAAAATTTATCTATATTGAAACATACTAAGTAGTGTTGAATAATGATCCAAATTCATTAAAAAGGCCAACTTCTAACGAGCGGAGCGAGGCGGCCCGTCGTCGGAGGCTTGGGTTAATAATTTGACAGTATGCCACTTGATCTCTAATATTTTCTCAATTCTTTTGAAGTAACGCGCTAGGATCATATGGTGTAGGAGAAAACTTGCAGTTTGAGACTGAAGCATCATCTCTCGATAGCTTGATGTTCAGGATAACATCAGCTACTTCTAGATCCTTCATTAAAAAAATGAGATAAGATATTTGGAAGCTATTTTACAAAAACTCGAATTCAAACAACGAACTTCAGTTCACATTCATATTTGGAAGCTATTTTACAAATCTGAATAAAATTTATCTATATTGTAACCTACTAAGTATTGTTGAATTATGATCCAAATTTATTATAAGGAGTAACTTTTTACGAGATAGCAAGACCCATCGCCGGAGGCTTGGGTTAATAATTTGAGAGTATGTCACTTGATCTCTAATATTTTCTCGATTCTTTTGAAATAGTAACACACTAGGATCATACAATGTAGAAAAAACTTGCAGTTGTTATACCCAAAACGACTTAAGATCTTTTTCACATAGTGAGACAGAAACAACGTAATCCCACCATCATCATCTCTCAATAACTTGATGTTCAGAATAACATCAGCTACTCCTAGATCCTTCATCTCAAAAGAATGGGATAATAAATCCTTGACCTCCATGATTGTATTAAGATTGGTTTCGAAAATCTCAGTATATCATCAACATACAAACAAATTATGACTCCCTCGTTCCACCATGACGATGGTACACCCACTAGTCAGCTTCGTTTACAACCAAGAACTCATGGGTCAAACAACGAAGTTCATTTTACATTCAGACAACGAACTTCACTTTACAATGAACTTTAATAATTCTTTAAAAAAGAACTCGAATTCAAACAAAGAACTTCAGTTTACATTCATATTTGGAAGCTATTTTACAAGTCTGAATAAAATTTATCTAAATAAGAACCTACTAAATATTGTTGAATTATGATCCAAATTTATTAAGGAGGCTAACTTCTGACAAGCGGAGCAAGACCCGTTGCCGGAGGCTTGGGCTAATAATTTAAGGGTATGCCACTTGATCTCTAATATTTTCTCGATTCTTTAGTAACGACTCAAGACCTTTTCCACATAGTGAGACTGAAGCAACATAATTCCACCATCATCATCTCTTAATAGCTTGATGTTCAGGATAACATCAGCTACTTCTAGATCCTTCATCTCAAAAGAATGAGATAAGAAATTCTTGACATCCTTAATCGTATTAAGATTGGGTTTGAAAATCTCAGTATGTCCCTCGCCTTACCATGACGATGGTACATACACTTATCAGCTTCATTTACAACAAAGTTTGCAACAGTTAAAGTTCTTTCAAACTTCTCATGTCACTGCTTAGGGGTTTGTTTTAGGCCATATAGAGAATTCAACAACTTGCACACATTTTCTTCTTGGCCACTTACCACAAAACCATCTGGCCGATCCATGTAAGTTTACTCATCTAACTCACCATTTAGGAAAGTTGTCTTAACATTCATTTGATGAACGAGAAGATCATGCGAGGTAGCCAATAAAAGTAGTACTCGAATGGTGGTCAATCTTGTAACACACGAGTAAGTATCAAAGGATTTTTCATCTTATTTTTGAGTGTAACCCTTGGCCACAAGTTTTGCCTTGTACTTCTCAATAGTACCATCGGGCCTAATTTTTTTCTTAAACACACACTTACATCCTACGGATCTGCACCCATAAGGGCGATCAGTTATCTCCCATCTTCCATTAGCTAAGATGTGTCGGAGATTTTTCCCGTGAAGGAACTAGGGTCCAATGATCCCTATGTTCGAGAGGGGACTGAACACGCGTTCTCAATGAGCCTCAACGACGGTGGCAACGGCGAAGCAAGAATCATGGCAGAGAGGTGACACGGTGTTTTTTACCAAGGTTCGGGACCCTCGTGAGGAGGTAAAGCCCCTACTCATGCTTTGTTGTATTGCTCGCTTGGCTTCGCGAGGGTACAAAGGAGACGAGATCTCTAGGGTTAGATCGCTCAGTATCGATCTGTTCGAAGGTAGGAGGAGGAGCCTTTATATAGGGCGGCGTCGCCTCTTCCCCAGCCATTGGGCGGGAAGGGCTTCCACAGTACGCCCCTGAAGGACCCGGTCTAGGAGACTACTTTGCATGCACTTGTCTAGCTTACCCTGCTTCACTCCGTCCTCCTGAAAAGCGTCCTTTGCAGGAAAGGCTTGTCTTCACCCGGCGCTCTTTGATTTACACCTTCTATCACCAGAATGGCAAAAATGCGTCGCCCGCCATGAGGTCGATCGCGAGGGTACAAAGGAGACGAATATCGGTCGTGAAGTCCAAACGGCCGTGCATCCTTGACCGTGGATTTGAAGCGCACCGCTCCCGCCTCGGGAGATGTTCCCACGATGCGACGACGTGTGGGTCCTCACGGTTACTTCCGCGTGCGCGGCATAGTGATGCGTATTTTCAATTGGCGCGGTTAAAATAAGGAGGTGGGAAAGGGATCCTTCACTTCCACGCCACTGCTACCTTCACTGCCTTGGTTTTCCTACCGGACCGAACCCTCTCTCCCCCTCCATGGCCCCCAAGCGTTTCTTGGTGGAGGAGAAGGGAAAGAAGGTGATGACAGAGCCGAGGGAGACGTGGTGGCTGATGACCCACAAGTATAGGGGTGTATCGTAGTACTTTTGATAAATAGGAGTGTCGATCCCAACAAGGAGCAGAAGGTGTTAAACAGTGGTATGGAGCAGGAAATCCATGTGAATACTTAGCAACCAAATTTTCAGTGGTTTTCTGACACGGCAACAGAACAAAGAGAAAGTAATAAAGAACAAACACAGCAAGTGGCCCAATCCTTTCTTAGCAAAGGACAAGTCGGTGGAAATACTTATAAGGACCAAACGTTCTCGAGGACACATGGGAATTATGTCAAGTGATTTCGCTTCAAATAGCTGAGTACTCTTCTCTGGTGTTTGTAACTGTTGTGTGGGTGCACATGTGCTAATGTACCGACCTTACTTGGACTAATACATACTTGTGATTAAACCCCCTGCAAACATCCGTAACTACAGGAAAGTAATTAAGATATAAATCTAACCACGGTCTTAAACTCTGAGATCCTACGCTCCCTTGTGCAAAGGTGTCCTAACGGGGGTTCAAGTTTCTGTCACTCCGACAACCTCACAATTAGTAGCCAAATACACAATGCATTCCCCTAGGCCCATAAATGGTGAAGTATCATGTAGTCGACGTTCACATGACACCACTAGAAGAATAGCACCACAACTTAAATGCTCAACCATTGAATAATAACTCAACACAGATTCATTACTAACAACATGACTTCTCCCATGTCCTCAAGAACACAACGAACTACTCACAAGACATCATATGGATCAAGATCAAAGGTGATATGGTAATGAATAACAATCTGACCATAAACAATAATCCAATGGTTCCACTCACAAGCATCAACTACAATAGTAATCAACACCGGGAAAGTTTCTCCTAAGAACTAAAGCAATATCCAACACAATTGTTACAGCGGGACGGAGTGGTGATGATGGTGCTGGTGGAGATGATGGTGTGGATGATGATGATGATCCCGATGAAGCCTAGCTTGACGATGGTGTTGATGGCGACGGTCTCCCCTCTTCAGGAAGGAATTCCCCTGGCAGAAATCTGTCTGCCGAAGAGATCTTTCTCTCTCGGTGTTTTCCGCCCCCATAGGCGGCAGAAATCTATCTGTGGTCACCCCGTTGGCCTTAGGGTTTCATAGGGAAGATATAGGCGACGGGGCAGAGTCGGGAGCCGGGAAGGTGGGCCACACCTGCCCTAGGCACAAACCAGGGTGGGCCCGCGCCTAGGGGGTGTGGGCCCCCTACGGCCCCTCTTCATTCCTCCTTCTGCTTCCTCATTCTTCTGGAGAAATAATATTTTCCCATATTTTTCTGGTATTTTTTTGATCTTCACGAAATTGCACCGAAACGCCTTCTTTTCCATCAGAATCCAGACTCCGGCAGTCCACCCTCCAAGAATCATCCAACATGCATAAATAGATGAAAAGCCATGTAATACCTCATAATAAGACATATATCAATGAATAGAGGTAAATTATGATATAGAAAGGTGATGCAAATTGGGCGTATCAACTCCCCCAAGCTTAGACCTTCGCTTGTCCCCAAGCGAAAACTGAGCTCAGTAAACATGTCCACGGGTTTATGGAGTGAAGTGTCGATAAAAGAATACGAACAAGAAGCATCACACTTACCATTGCACAACTCATAGAAGAAAAAAACTCACCATTATATAACTTAGCTTGCAACCAAGTACAACAGTCACAATAGAGATGCATAAAGATAAATCATAATTGGAATTGGCAAACTTGTTCTTGGTCAGAGAACACCTGGCAAACAGTTTCACAAAAAGCTTTTGTAGAAGTTTTCAAACAGGAGCACTCTTTGCTCAAAAAGGTCTTTCACAAGTGAAGGCTTTCAAAGTAATACTCAATAGATAAGAGTTTTGTGCAAACAAGGAAGATAAAGAACATGATTGAATAAATCACCATATGAATGCTTGAAACACAACAACTCAAATGATTGTTGGAGATAGAGAGGAAGTAGGTTTACTGACTCAACTTGGAAGTGGGAGAAAGGTCCCTTTATAGAGGGAAGCAGGGATTACAAGTCATAAATAGCTTCCAAAAGATTATGGTACTTTCTAGCTTTGAGCCCTCATTGCCCATATCATAGGCATATTGAGATGATTAAGGTTAAAGTGCACAAAGATGGAGTATATGATTGACGAAATATAAGTTGGCAATCTCATGTCCCTTGAATATGAGGGCCACTCCTCATGCTACTCAACTTTGGTCACAGGTAATTTCTTGTCATTGTAAGTACATGCGTATCATAGAGAACCGCCAACGGGGTACCCCTTGTACATGGTAAAGGAGCTTTCCCATAACCAAAATGACAAGGCAAGCAGACAATGAGCATCTCGGCGATCTTTTTATTTACTATGTGCATAGATTTTTATTGAGGATGCTTCATAGATAGCTCACTATGGTGATGCTGCAAGTTTCCACCATGATTAGGCATGGCTTAGGCTAGCGGCCCAGTCGTTTCTCTAACACAAAATACAAACTCCATAGACTTACAAGTTCCATCTTTATTTCACAGCGTTTACATCCATAGACAAAAGAGCACGGTATCAACTGTGTATACAGTACAAGTGCAATGTTGAAAACGTTTCTCGTGACAACACGGTTCTGCTAATTCCAATGTATAGATGCAAGTATATACAACTTTGATGGCACAATGGTTCAAGTCTATTAGGGGCAAGAAAATAAGGTGTGCCATCAAGTTCGTGAGAGCTTTACTAACTAGTTTTCACATAACAAAATACTTTTTAATTCGAAAGATAGATGAAGCTTGAGAATTTGCTTGGAATAGCAAAAGCTACTAGGTAGATATGGTGGACACAAGTGGCAAAAGTTTTGGTTCAAAGGGATTTGGAAACATGAGAAGTATGCCTTCTCAAAACAGGTTTTTGGCCAGCAAGGCTGGGTAGCAAGCAAGAGAGTTGAAAGAAACAAGCAAACATACAAGTAATAAAGCCAAACATGCAATCTTCCTTGAAGACACAAAAGATCTTAAATAGAAAATACTAAGCTTATGAGCCAACAAGAAAGAAAACAAATGATACAAAATACCTGTAAGCTTTTCCTCTTTTTCTCTTTCAAAGTAATGCTACTGACCAGAACTCGGTTTGCCAAAACCAATTTAGAGTTACTTGATGCTCCCAAAGTGATGCCAATACTGATCAACATGATCCATCATATAATAGAGATTGCAAACTAAAATAAGAAGTGCAAAAAGTAAAATATGAGACTTCTCATTAATATTCAATAAAGGCACTCACACCAAGGGATACATAGATAATCAACTAAAGGAGAGATACTTCCACATGCAAACCAAACTATAAGATAACTTATCTACCAAATATATGAATCCACTAAAAAGGTAAAAGATAATGGTGGTGATACCGCGGCACTCCCCCAAGCTTGGAACAAGCCAAGGGGATGCCATACCTGATGACGAATTACTCCTTCGGTGGTGGTGGTGTTATCTTGATAAGATCCTCAATCATCTTCTTCAAATCCTCAATATCGAAGGTCAGAGTATGAATCAACTCCGAATTATGCTCAATGCAGCTCATAATCAATTCGGACCGAGGATCCCAGTCCTTATTATTATTCCTCCACTCTTCCTTCTGAGAGTGTTCTTTTCCTGCATGGTTATACCGAGTGGTACAAGGAGGAAGTGTCCGCGGAGCGAGAATATGATGTGGAGGTTTCCCTCGTGTAGACATCCGTGCTGTCCTCTTAAGCTTGATGGGTTTTGCTACCAATCCAATGCTTGCGACGGTAGCACGAGTGTCCGGTTGCTTGTCCTCCTCCATGTCACCTTCATACCCTACCAAAATCTCCTCCTCCTTGGGGACTTGAGGTTATTCTACCTCGGGCTTCTTGCCTTTGTCGTTGGCGGAGACCATGGTGCTCTAAACTTGAGAAGATTTCCTGACAGAAACAGATTGAAATGAAAACACGACGAGAACACGATGCACGAACATCAGGGGATCCGGGGGGTTATATATTACGAAGTTTCAAAGCATAAGAAAGGTTCTGACATGGAAACGAAGTGGAGACGGAGTTCAAGGGTGGCACACACCCCTCAGGCGCGGCCAGGCTGGGCCCGCGCCTGGAGTGGGTTTGTCCACACCGGACTCCGGTTCCTCCTCTATTCCATCTCGTAGTCTTACTTATGTATTAAAAACATAAAAAATATAAAAATATTGGAGTTTCACGAACCTTCTGTTTTTACCATGTTTACCTATTCAAAGACGAACTCTGCAGATTCCTTTTCTCCTTCTCCTGAAAATTTCCTTCATACAAAACCCTTGCACAAACTCAATGACAACATTAGTGAACAAAAAAAATAAACCTTTAGGTACACACTTCAACTGAAAACCCATCAAAACAAAGCTTCTATAAGAGGCAAATGCAAATGATGGTAGAAATCTGTCAAAACAGACCAGCAGGTAAAGATTGATTTTTTCGAAAACCTTCTGTTTCTCAAATAAAAAAATGCAGATCTGATGAAAGTTGGGTAACAACTTGGAGAACAATCTCAGGAAAATGCAGCTCCATCCAAAGTACTGAGCTCCCTCACGAATTTTTACAATACAACACAAAAATCTGTCCCAGGACAACCACTTTTCACAACTCCTCTACTTCACAAAAGTAGTTGGACTTGACACAAAAACCAAAAAAAAAAGGATAAGGAGCGGTTATTACTGAGGTAATAACTTCCAAGACTCGACAAAACTCTTGGGTTATCTCCCAACAAGTACTTTTCTTTAATGCCTTTAAGTTAGGCTTCAATTCCAAAGATGCTCACATAGGTGATAAATATTTGAAGTGAAAGAGAGCACCAAGAAGCAAATAACCAACACATTTGAGTCTAACCCACTTCCTATGCATGGGAGTATCATGAGAAATCGAATTGTTGAAACAGAAAGCCACTAACATAGGAAGACAAAACAAATTCAACTTCAAAGCTTTCAACATAAAATGGGGAAACTTAACATTATTGAGATGCATAAAACCATGTTTCCCTCTCTCATAATAACTTTCAATAGCACTATGAATAAAGTTGACAATATAACTGTCACTGGAAACAACTTTATCATCAGAATAAGCATACTTATAGTCACCAAAAAGAGGTCCAAGGTCATAGACCTGATCAATAGAAGCAAGTTGTTCCATCCTGAAATCTTTATCAGGCAAGCTATTTTCACAAGGAGCTTTAGCAAATTTGGAAAAGTTAAACCCATAAGAATCTCCATCAAACTTATTTAAAACCTTTTCCTTCTTACAATCAATAATAGATCCACAAGTGTTCAATAAAGGTCTACCAAAAATGATAGAACAAGTTTTGCTAGCTGCTGAATTAAGCACTAGAAAATCAGCAGTATATTTAATCTTACCACAAAGGACCTCCATATCTCTTACAATGCCAATCGGGAAAACTTGCTCTCTATTGGTAAGATGAATAACCACATCAATGTCCTCAAGCTCACAAGGACCAATCTCATGCATAATTTCCCTGTAAAGCTCATAAGAAAAAGCACTAGAACTAGCACCAATATCACATAAACCATAGTAGCAATGATCACCAATTTTAACAGAAAGCACAAGCACACTAGCTTTTCTAGCCTTACTAGGATGAGAGATAATATTAGTAGCGTCTTCACAGAAGACAATGTGCTCATCCTTTATATTTCTAGTGACAGTGTCTTTCACAATAGCTACCACAGGTTCAACATTCAATTGCTCATGAGGCTCCACAGTTTTCTTTGTACCTTTATTATTGCACTAATAATCATAGAATACTCCTTTACCTTAGCTGGGAAAGGAATTTTCTCAACATGAGGTTCAGGCACAATATGATTAGTAGTAAAAACTTGAGTATTTCTAATAGGAACATGATTAACAACATCTTTATAAGGAGCATGGTACTTATTCCACTTCTTCTTGGGAATTTCAATGTAAAAGGCAAAGGCCTTAAAATAGTTGGCAATGTTTTGGGAATCAAGACCAAACTCATTGCTAACATCACGAAAGTCATCAGTTCCCATAAAAGATTCAATGCATTCATAATCATAGTTTATACCTAACTTTCTTCCTTTGTCATTCTCCCAAGCTTCAGTGTTCTCTTGAATACGGTCTAGTAGATCCCATTTAGCTTCTTCCTTCATACATGCGAATGATCCAGCACAAGAAGCATCTAATAAATCTTTATCATCAAGAGAAAGCTTAGCATAAAAGTTATTGAGAATAATATTGTTAGGGAGTTCATGAATAGGACATTTAAGCATTAGTAACTTCAATCTCCCCCAAGCTTGAGTTGTACTTTCTCCATCAAGAGGCCAAAAGTTATATATAAGATTTCTATCCTTATGAATTTCACCGGGAGGATAAAATTTAGAGTAAAAGAGAGATGCCATCTCCTCCCATTCCATGGATTGTCCATTCTTCAGCAGCTTATACCGTTCTTCAGCTCTCCCTTTCAAGGATATGGAGAGTAACTTCTTCTTCACCTGTTCAGTTGTGATACCTGCACACTTAAACAACCCGCACAATTCATGGAAAAAAAGCAAGTGATCACCAGGATGGGCTATTCCATCCCCTAAATAATAATTATCCATAACACGATCAACAATACTTGTAGGTATCTTAAAAGGATCTATCTCAACAGGTGGTGGTTCATCTACTACCCTAACCGTAGTAGTAGTTTTCCCAAATATAAAACCAAGTGGGTTATCCATATTGGAAACAAATCAACAAGCAATAACAAAAGCAATACTCACAGTAAAAGTTTCCCTTACCAGTTCCACTCTTCAATAGCGCTTCACTCCCCGACAACGGCGCCAGAAAATAGTCTTGATGGCCCTGTAGTATAGGGGGTGTATTGTAGTAGTTTCGATAAATAGGAGTGTCGATCCCAACGAGGAGCATAAGGTGCTGAACAGTGGTATGGAGCAGGAAATCCCTATGAATACTTAGCAAACGGATTTTTAGTGGTTTTCTGACAAGGCAACAGAACAAAGAGCAAGTAATAAAGAACAAACGCAGCAAGTGTCCCAATCCTTTCTTAGCAAAGGACAAGCCGGTGGAAATACTTATAAGGACCAAACGTTCTCGAGGATACATGGGAATTCCGTCAAGTGTTTTCGCTTCAAATAGCTGAGTACTCTTCTCTGGTGTTTGTAAGTGTTGTGTGGGTGAACCTGTGCTAATGTACCGACCTTACTTGGACTAATACATACTTGTGATTAAACCCCCTGCAAACATCCATAACTATAGGAAAGTAATTAAGATATAAATCTAACCACAACCTTAAATTCTGAGATCCTACGCTCCCTTGTGCAAAGGTGTCCTAATGGGGGTTCAGGTTTCTGTACTCCGGCAACCCATAATTAGTAGCCAAATACATAATGCATTCCCCTAGGCCCATAAATGGTGAAGTATCATGTAGTTGGCGTTCACATGACACCACTAGAAGAATAACACCACAACTTAAATACTAAACCATTAAATAATAACTCAACACAGATTCACTACTAAAAACATGAATTCTCCCATGTCCTCACGAACACAAGGAATTACTCACAAGACATCATATGGATCAAGATAAAAGATGATATGGTAATGAATAACAATCTGAACATAAACAATAATCCAATGGTTACACTTACAAGCATCAACTACAATAGTAATCAAAACCGGGAAAGTTTCCCCTAAGAACTAAAGCAATATCCAACACAATTGTTACAGCGAAACGAAGTGGTGATGATGGTGCTGGTGGAGATGATGGTGTGGATGATGATGATGATCCCGATGAATCCTACCTTGATGATGGTGTTGATGGCGACGATCTCCCCTCTCCGGGAAGGAATTCCTCGGTAGAAATCTGTCTGCCGGAGAGATCTTTCTCTTCCGCCCCAGAGGCGGCGAAAATCTATCTGTGGTCGCCCCCTTGGCCTTAGGGTGGGCCCGCGCCTAGGGGGTGTGGGCCCCCTACGGCCCCTTTTCGCTCCTCCTTCTGGCTTCCTCATTCTTCTGGAGAAATAATATTTTCCCATATTTTTCTAGTATTTTTCTGATCTTCGCGAAATTGCACCGAAACACCTTCTTTTCCATCAGAATCCAGACTCCGGCAGTCTATCCTCCAAGAATCACCCAACATGCATAAATAGATGAAAAGCCATAAGTAATACCTCATAACAAGACATATATCAATGAATAGAGGTAAATTATGATATAGAAAGGTGATGCAAATTGGGCGTATCAGTGGCCATGGCGCGGCCCTTGCCGCGGTTGCATCCGCTAAGGCGGGAGTGGTCACCGGGAAGGCTCCCATTAGGCGCGCTCGTGGCCGCCCCTGCAGAATCGGCCGGGGTCGCCGCGAGGGGCGTGGTGGTAGGTCCTAGGCTTTGAGTAAGAGAGTTTTAACCCTTTACCAAATAACCACAAGTTCATAAGTAAGAAAGTTTTAACCTTTTATTCTCCCATTCTTAGAATGGAGTAATTTATTTGTTCTTTGTGAGAACTCTGTTTAGGACAAGACACACAATTAATACTGTCCCCTACCATTCCTTAGAACACCCGATGTACCGAACATGGCGTTAACAAAATCTGTTAGAGTATCTTTTTTTTCCGACCACCCCATTTTACTGAGGTGAGTAGGGATGTGTCCCCTTATGGATTATACTATGTTTCACTCAAAAAGAATCAAACTTTCTGTAAAAATACTCTCCACCACAATCGTAGCTAAGCCTCCTGATCTTTCGATCAAGTTGGTTTTTTGCTTTATCTTTATAGGTTTGAATAAACTCAAAGCCTCATATTTTTATTTCAGAAGATACACATAACAGTATCTAGTGGAGTCATCGATCAAATTCATGAAATATTTCTTTCCACCTTTTATTAGCAAACAGTTTAGCTCACAAAGATCTCAATGTATGATTTCTTGTGGTGCCAAATTTCTTCTCTCCAGAGTCCTATGTGACTTTGCAAGGTTGCTTTGCTTTCACACAAACTTGGCACTTAGATCCCTTGACAGTAGTGAAATCGGGGATTAAATTTATTTTTGCTAGCCGCGTCATACAACCTAAATTAATATGACAAAGACGAGAATATCACACATTTAATTTAAAATTCGTGTAAACATGATTAACGATTTTATTACAAACATTTAATAGAGAGAAGCAGAACAAGTGTTTGTACTCACAACTTTTACCAACAAAGGTTCCATAATTAGATATTACAAATTTATTAGACATGAAGACAATACTAGTCGTCTAGACATAGAAGAGATCCGCTAATTAGTTTTTTATTTATCGAAGGCACATGATGCAAGTTCTTCAGATGCACGATCTTTTTCCAAAGTGAACTTCAGATCGACCGTACCAACACCATGAACAAAAGTATGCGAGCCATTTCCCATCAACACGGAGAAAGTCTCTGTAACCTGATATGAAGAATACATAGAAATATCAGAACAAACGTGTACATTAGCACTCATCTCAATCAACCAATCGGGAGAATGACATACTAAAAGAACAGTAGAGAATATACCATACCTAGTGTCCTTCATCTTAGTATCACCCATGACAATGTTAGTGGTCTTGCCGCTTTTCACATTTTGGCGCTTGTCAAAACGGTTTGGGCAACTGATACGTCGGAAACGTATCTATAATTTTTTATGCTCCATGCTTATTTAGTATCTACTTTTATTTACTTGTCCATACTTTGATGTGCTTTTTACATGTTTTCTGGTACTAACCTACTAACAAGTTGCAACAGTGCCAGATGTCTGTTTTCTGCTGGTTTTGGTTTCAGAAAAGTTAGTAAAGAAATATTCTCAGAATTGGACAGGACAAACTTAAAAGTCAATTACTTTCTGTGGGGAACAAGAAGTCCAGAGGGGAGCCGGGGAGGCGAGCCAGAGGGGCCACACTGTCCCCCAGGCGCGGCCACAGGTGGGCCCGCACCTGGCTAGGGTTTGGCCACCCTGGCCATCGCCTCGACCCCCCTTCGCCTATAAAAATCCCTCGATGCAGAAACCCTGAGTACCCGATCAAAAAATCCACGAAACCGTCTGTAGCCGCTGCCACCATCGTCCCTAGATCGAGAGGATCTAAAGTTCTTCCCGGCACCCTGCCGGAGGGGAGATCATCCCGGAGGCCTTCTCTCTGGTATGACGCGTGAGTAGTTCCACCTTGGACTATGGGTCCATGTAGTAGCTAGATGGTTGTATCTCCTCCTTTGTGCTTTCATGTATCGATCTTGTGAGCTCCGTTCATGATCAAGATCTAATCTATTTGTAATCATGCATGTTGTGTTTGTGGGGATCCGATGGATATTGAGATTATTATGTTGGTTTGATTAATGGTTTTGTCTTTATGATTCTATCATGTCTATGTTGTTTGTGGTCTTGCATGCTCTCCGTTGTTAGTAGCTATCTTGGCGAAGTAGTTGCTAGTGACTCCAAGAGAGGGTATTTATGCTCGATAGTGGGTTCATGCCTCTAGTTTCCAAGGGAAGTGACAATAATATCTTTGGTTGTAGATGTGATGTTGCTACTAGGGAGAAAACAACGGTCTCTTGGTCATGGAACATGTGGACTGTTTACCTTACACACTTTGCTTAAAGCAGTTGTCTGTTGCTTGCAACTTAATACTGGAGGGGGTTCGGATGATAACCTGAAGGTGGACTTCTAGTCATAGATGTAGTTGGATGGCGGTCTATGTATCTTGTTGTATTGCCCAATCGAATCTCATAGGATCTTTCGACTAGTAATTGCATTGTTATGACTTGCTCTCGGTTGCCAATTGCCTCATTGTAATTTGTTTACCCTTCATGCCATGTTATTTATCTAAGGAGAGCACCTCTAGTGAACTATGGACCCCTGTCTAATCTTTACCATTGATACATCTTCCACTGTTACTCGTTTACTTGCTGCAAACCATTACCTTCCACACCATACATTTAATCCTTTGTTATGGCAAACCGGTGAGCTTGACAACCTCACTGATTTGTTGGGGCAAAGTCTTGAGTTTGTGTTGTGCAGGTCTCTGTGTTGCTTGCAACACCTGTGTGATGTTTCCTTCCTCCTACTGGTTCTATAACATCGGTTTCTTACTGAGGGAAACTTGCTGATGTGCTTCTTCATACCTTGCTCTTGGGGTTTCCAACGAAGCGTTCCACGACAAGTACTGGGCGCCATCAAGCTATTTTCTGGCGGCGTTGCCGGGGAGGCTAAGGACGTCTTCACAAGGGGAGTCCTTCACTTCCTTTCTCTTTACTTTGTTTTTATTTTTCTTTGTTTCTTTTGCCTGGTTTTGTTTGCCTCATTCCAAAAAACCCAAAAAAATAGTCTAGTTTGGTTTGCTTGCTTTATTCAAAAAACACAAAAAATAGTTCCTCCTCTAGTTGTTGCTGCTGTTTTTGGCTTGCCCACCTTTGCCAAAAGGAATTGTGCTGATAACACCAAGTTGTGTGACTTCACTAGCACCAACAACAATGATTTCCTAAGCACTCCTATTGCTCCACCTACTCCTGATGCTACCTTTTATGAAATAAAGCCTGCTTTGTTGAATCTTGTGATGAGAGAGAAATTTTCTAGTGATGGTTCTGATGATCCTTCTGCCCATCTTAATAGCTTTGTTGAACTTTGTGAGATGCAAAAGTATAAGGATGTAGATGGAGATATTATTAAGCTCAATCTTTTTTCCTTTCTCCTTGATAGGAAAAGCTAAAGAATGGTTGCTTTCTTTGCCTAAAAATAGTATTGATTCTTGGACTGAGTGCAAAGATGCTTTTATTGGGAAGTACTATCCTCATGCTAAGATTATTGCTATGAGAAGTGACATTATGAAATTTAAACAACTTTATAATGAACATGTTGCTCAAGCTTGGGAAAGAATGAAAACTTTGGTTAAGAATTGTCCCACTCATGGACTCACTGCTTGGATGATTATCCATACTTTTTATGCAGGTTTGAACTACTCTTCAAGGAACCTGCTGGATTCAGCTGCTGGAGGTACTTTCTGTTGGAGATATGCCCTACAGGCAATAATAAATATAGTTATTATTATATCTTTGTGTTTATGATAAATGTTTACATTCATGCTATAATAGTATTAACAAAGAAACATTAATACTTGTGTGATTTGTAGACTAAAATAAGAGTCCCTAGTAAAGCCTCTATATAATACTAGCTTGTTGGTTAATAGATGATTGTGGTTTCCCTATCATGAACATTAAGATGTTATTAACAACAAGATCATATCGTTAGGAGAATGATATGGTGTACATACTCCTATAGATAAGCGTAGCATAAAGATCAAGTCATTTTAATAGTTCAATTGCTATATGCTTTCTGATACATAGTAACCTAATTCCTTCGACCATGAGATCATGCATATCACCTTTACCGGATGGATGCTTTGATGACATCAAACACCACACCGTAACTGGGTGGCTATAAAGGTGGCATTGAGTGTTCGGAAAGTATTGGTTGAGACACATGGATCAAGAGTGGGATTTGTCCATCCATATGACAGATAGATATACTCTGGGCCCTCTCGGTGGAATGCCATCCAATTATCTTGCAAGCATGTGACTGGATCACAAGGGATCACATATCACGGGAACGAGAAAAGAGTACTTATCGGTAACGAGGTTGAACTAGGTATGCAGAGATACCGACGATCATAACCTCGGATAAGTAAACTATCGTGAGACAAAGGTAAATTGGTATCATATGTAAGTGGTTCATTCGATCGCAAAGTAATCGTAGAAATATGTAGGAGCCATATGAATTTCCAGATTCCTCTATTGGTTATTGATCGGAGAAGTGTCTTGATCATGTCCGCATAATTCACGAACCATAGGGAGACACACTTAAGGATTCGACGTTGTTTGAGTAGTTATGGAATGATGAGAAAGAGTCTGAATGTTGTTCGGAGTCTCGAATGGGATTCGGGATATCACGAGGAGATCCGGAATGATCCGGAGAATAAGATTCATATAAGGAAAGTCCCGTTTCGGAGTTGGAGAATGATTCCGGTGTTTTCATCGGGAATGTTCTAGAAGGTTTCGGAATGTCCGGCACTCCGGAGGGGAAGGGTACATGAATGTGTTATATCAAGTTGGTATGATTGCATCATGTACTAAGTGTCATCTCTGAACAAAATAAAGGATTAAATCAAATCCTAGTTTGAAAAGTCAAACGGCTAGTTTGAAAGTCAAACGGCTAATTTTGGAAAGAGGAAAGGAGGAGGAAACCGAGTTGGGGAGGAGTCCCTCCTCCCCACCGCCGGCGCACCACCCAAGCCGAGTTGGGGAGGGACTCCTCTCCATCCCCTTGGCCGGCCGGACCCTCCACCTATATAAGGAGGGGCAGGGCTCCCTCCTAGAGACACACAAGATCTTCTCCTCCAAACCCTAGTACCAAGCCGCCGCCGCCTCCATAGCCACCGCCGGCCCTAGGGCACTCGCCGCCGCCTAGGTGAAACCCTAGCCGCCGGCCTAGCCCCCTCCTCGGCGTGTCTAAACCCTAGATCATCGAGGGACTCTCTCATACTCCACCATACTCGCTCCGGCTTAAGGCGAAGCCCTGCGAGATCTCCCCTCTACTTCCGGTACCACGCCGTTGTGCTGCCGGAATCGCGAGGAGAGTGCTACAACCTCCGCCGCTGGAACAAGGGAGAGGAAGGTCTTCGTCAATCTTGAACGTGTGACCGATTGCAGGAGCGCTTTAACGCATACGGAAGGATCGTCTACACGATCTTGAGATCGGGAAGAGTACGACTACATCACCCACGAGAATCCGCTCTCGTTAAACACTTTGGAATCTTTGAGGGTGAGTTATTATATCGACTCGTTGCTGCAATCTAGTAGATAGATCTTGGCTTGTTTGTTTGTATGCGGTAGAAATTTTTTGTTTTCCATGCTACGAAACCCTATAGTGGTATCAGAGCCGTGTTTATATGTAGATCTGTTGCACGAGTAGAACACAATGGTCATTATGGGCGTTGATGCTTTTATTGTCAATTGCTTCTTGTGTACTTTGCATCTTGCGGTATGTTGGGATGAAGTGGCCCGGGCTAACCTTACATGACATCGTTCATGAGACTTGCTCCACGCTTGACATGCAACTTGTATTGCATAAGTGGCTTTGCGGGTGCCTGTTTCTCCTAGCATAGTTAAGATCCAATTTACAACGTGTGATTAACAATACTAGTATCAATGTTGTGGTTCATGTTCGTAAGTTAGAACGACACTTATTGAAAGCCCCAAACCACGTAAAATATGCAAAGAAAGTAGAGGCGTCTAACTTTGTTTTGTAGGGGTGTGCAGTGATGTGATATGGCCATGATTGTGATTATATTTGATGTATGCAATGTTCCTTATTGTAAGTTGGCAACCGGCAGGAGCCATATGGTTGTCTTTAATTTATGTTAATACCCGCGTGTCTATTCAAAGTAGTTGTAATAGTTGAATCCGGTGGACGACAACCATGGAGAAGCGTCATTGACCTTGATGCAATGCCGGTGATGATGGAGATCATGATCGTGCTAGAAGATGGAGATCGGAAGCACAAAGAAGAAAGGCCATATCATATCACATATTATGAATTGCATGTGATGTTAATCCTTTATGCATCTTGTATTGCTTAGTAGACGACGGTAGCATTATAAGACGATCCCTCATGCACATGAATTTCAAGTCATAAAGTGTTCACCCTTAGTTAGCACCGTTGCTAAAGCTTGTTGTTTCGAAGCACCACGTGATGATCATGTGTGTTAGATTCCGCAAGTATATACAACGTGAGCAAGCCAGATTTGCTCATGCAGAAACTAAGGTTTGATCTTGACGAGCCTAGCATGTACAGACATGGTCTTGGAACACGGATCACCGAAAGGTAAAGCATGAATCATATAGTAGATATGATGAACACGTCGATTGTTCGCCATTGAAACTATATCAACTCTCGTGATGATCGGTGTTGATGTGGTAGATTTGGTTCGTGTGATCACTAAAACAATGTGAGGGATATTGTTTTGAGTGGGAGTTCACCTAGATTAATTTTATTATTAATATGAACTCAATTTGTCATAAACTTAGTCTAAACTATTGCAAATATGTTGTAGATCAATGGCAGCCCCTACCGTCAATTTTAATGCGTTCCTAGAGAAAGAAAAGTTGAAAAACAATGGAAGCAACTTCGCGGATTGGTTCCGCAATTTGAGGATTATCCTCACAGCTGGTAATTTGACCTATGTGATGGATGCACCGCTGGGTGACCCACCTGCAGCTGATGCTACCGATGAAGTAAAGAACGTTTACCTCACTCGGAAGACTCAAGACTCCTCATTAAGTGTGCTATCTTGTATGGTTTAGAATCGAGCTTGTAAAAGGTTTGAGAATTCAGACCCATATGATATTGTCGAGGATCTCAAATTGATTTTTGAGACTCATGCGACAATTGAAAGCTATGAGGCTTCAAAAGTTCTTTAACCGCAAGATGGAAGAGGGCAGCTCGTCGGTGAGCATGTGCTTAAGATGTCTGGCACGCAAACAAACTTCAAAGCTTGGGTATAGTGATTCCTAATGCTTTGGGGATTTACCGCGTCCTCCAATCACTACCACCAAGTTACAAGAACTTTGTGATGAACTACAACATGCGTAACATGAACAAGACGTTGCGAACTCTTTGCCATGTTGAAATCTGCAGAAGTGGAGATCAAGAAAGAGCACCAAGTGTTGTTGGTCAATAAGACCACCAAATTCAAGAAAGGCAAGTCTAAGCAGAAGGGACACTTCAAGAAGGGTGGGAAGAAAGTTACCACCGACGAAGAAGACCAAGGCTGGACCGGCCCGACATCGAGTGCTTTTACTGCAAGGGAGAAGGTCACTGGAAGCGGAATTGCCCAAAGTACTTGGCGGATTTGAAGAACGGCAACATCAAGAAGAAATGTATATCTGATATACATGTTATTGATGTGTATCTCACTAGTACTCGTAGTAGTGCCTGGGTATTTGATCCTAGTTCGGTTGCTCATATTTGTAAGTCGAAACAGGTGCTGCAGAATAAACGGAAGCTAGCGAAGAACGAGGTGACGATGCGCGTGGGAAACTGATCAAAGGTTGATGTGATCGCGGTCGGCACGCTACCCCTTCATCTACCATCGAGATTAGTTTTATACTTAAATAATTGTTATTTGGTGCCTGCGTTGAGCATGAACATTATGTCGGGATCTTGTTTATTGCGAGACGGTTACTTGTTTAAGTCCGAGAATAATGGTTGTTCGATTTATATGAGTAATATGTTTTATGCACATGCACCTTTGATAGATGGTCTATTCTTATTGAATCTCGATAGTGGAAATACACATATTAATAACATTGAGGCTAAACGTTTGAAATCGAGCGATAACTCGACCTATATGTGCTGTCGTCTTGGTCACATTGGAGTGAAGCGTATGAAGAAACTCCATTCCGATGGACTTCTTGAATCACTTGATTTCGAATCACTTGATAGATACGAAGCATGTCTGATGGGTAAAATGACTAAGACTCCATTTTCTGGTATGATGGAGCAAGCTACGGACTTATTGGAAATCATACATACCGATGTGTGTGGTCCAATGAGTGTAGCGTCGCGCGGTGGTTATCGTTATGTTCTTACCTTCACGGATGACTTGAGTAGATATGGGTATATCTATTTCATGAAACATAAGTCCGAAACTTTCGAGAAGTTTAAGGAATTTCAAAGTGAGGTTGAGAATCAACGTAACAAGAAGATTAAATTTCTACGTTCTGATCGTGGAGGTGAATATCTAAGTTACGAGTTTGGCGAGCATTTGAAGAAATGCGGAATACTTTCACAATTGACACCGCCGGGAACACCACAGCGTAATGGTGTGTCCGAACGTCGTAATCGAACTCTCTTAGATATGATTCGTTCTATGATGTCACTTACAGATTTACCGCTATCATTTTGGGGTTATGAATTAGAAACAGCCGCACTCACTTTAAATAGGGCACCATCTAAATCCGTTGAAACGACACCGTATGAATTATGGTTTGGGAAGAAACCTAGATTGTCGCTCCTTAAAGTTTGGGGTTGCGAAGCCTATGTAAAGAAGTTACAGCCGGACAAGCTTGAACCCAAAGCGGAAAAATGCGTCTTCATAGGATACCCGAAGGAAACTATTGGGTATACCTTCTATCATAGATCCGAAGGCAAAATCTTCGTTGCCAAGAATGGATCCTTTCTAGAGAAGGAATTTCTCTCGAAAGAAGTGACTGGAAGGAAAGTAGAACTCGACGAGGTTGTCGAACCTTCTCTCGAAATTGCGAGTAGCGGAGCACCGGAAGAAGTTCCTGTGGTGCCTGCACCGATTAGAGAGGAAGCTAATGATGATGATCATGAAACTTCGGTTGAAGTTACTACAGAGCCTCGCAGGTCAACGAGAACTCGTACCACTCCAGATTGGTATGATCCCGTCATGAGTGTCATGTTGGTGGACAACACCGATGACCCTGAGACATATGAGGAAGCAATGATGAGCCCAGATTCCAATAAATGGCAAGAAGCCATGAAATCCGAGATTGGATCCATGTACGAAAACCAAGTATGGACTTTGCTGGACTTACCGGATGGCCGGAAGGCTGTCGAGAACAAATGGATTTTCAAGAAGAAAACAGATGATGATGGTAATGTTACTGTCTATAAAGCTCGACTTGTCGCAAAGGGGTTTCGAAAAATTCAAGGAGTTGACTACGATGAGACTTTCTCACCAGTAGCGAAGCTAAAGTCTGTGAGGATTATGTTAGCAATCGCTGCATATTATGATTATGAGATATGGCAGATGGATGTCAAAACAGCATTCCTCAATGGAGACATTGATGAAGAGTTGTATATGATGCAACCCAAAGGTTTTGTCGATCCTAAAGATGCTAACAAGGTATGAAAACTTCAACGGTCCATCTATGGATTGAAGCAAGCATCCCGAAGTTGGAATCAACGTTTTGATAAGGTGATCAAAAGTTTTGGTTTTATACAAACTTATGGAGAAGCTTGTATTTACAAGAAAGTGAGTGGGAGATCTGTAGCACTCTTAATACTATATGTATATGACATATTGTTGATTGGGAATGATGTAGACCTTCTTAATAGTGTCAAGGAATATTTGAATAATAGTTTTTCAATGAAGGATCTTGGCGAAGCAGCTTACATATTAGGCATAAAGATTTATAGAGATAGATCGAAACGCGAAATATCATTGTCACAAAGTACATATTTGGACAAAGTTCTAAAGAGGTTTGGAATGGAAGATAGCAAGAAAGGGTTCTTGCCCATGTTGCCCAATACGACCTTGAGTAAAACTCAAAGTCCGACATCGGCAAAAGATAGAGAAAGGATGAGTAAGACTCCCTATGCCTTAGCCATAGGATCTCTAATGTATGCCATGCTATGTACTAGACCCGACATTGCATATGCTGTTAGTTTAACTAGCAGATATCAAAGTGATCTAGGAGTGGATCATTGGACAGCGGTCAAAAACATCCTTAAGTACTTGAGAAGAACTAAGGATATGGTTATTTCTTATGGAGGTGATGAACAACTCTTTGTTAATGGTTACACCGATGCTAGTTGGAACACCGATCTGGATGATTCTAAATCACAATCTGGATACGTATTTATTTTGAATGGTGCAGCAGTTAGCTGGAGGAGTGCAAAGCAAAGCGTTGTGGTGAGATCTTCAAATGAATCGGAATACATGGCTGCTTCGGAGGCTTCACAAGAAGCGATATGGATGAAAGAGTTCATTACAGAGCTTGGTGTGGTTCCTAGTGTGCTGGACCCAATGTCTATCTACTGTGATAACATGGGCTCCATAGCCAATGCGCAAGAACCAAGGTCACACAAGAAGCTGAAGCACATCAAGCTACATTTTCACGCTATTCGAGAACATATCCAAGATGGGGATATAAATATTTGCAAAGTACACACAGATCTGAATGTGGCGGATCCGTTGACTAAACCTCTCCCGAGGGCAAAACATGACCAGCACCAAACTGCCATGGGTGTTCGGTATATTACCATGTAATCTAGATTAGATGACTCTAGTGCAAGTGGGAGACTGTTGGAGATATGCCCTAGAGGCAATAATAAATATAGTTATTATTATATCTTTGTGTTTATGATAAATGTTTACATTCATGCTATAATAGTATTAACAAGGAAATATTAATACTTGTGTGATTTGTAGACTAAAATAAGAGTCCCTAGTAAAGCCTCTATATAATACTAGCTTGTTGGTTAATAGATGATTGTGGTTTCCCTATCATGAACATTGAGATGTTATTAACAACAAGATCATATCGTTAGGAGAATGATATGGTGGACATACTCCTATAGATAAGTGTAGCATAAAGATCAAGTCATTTTAATAGTTCAATTGCTATATGCTTTCTGATACATAGTAACCTAATTCCTTCGACCATGAGATCATGCATATCACCTTTACCGGATGGATGCTTTGATGACATCAAACACCACACCGTAACTGGGTGGCTATAAAGGTGGCATTGAGTGTTCAGAAAGTATTGGTTGAAACACATGGATCAAGAGTGGGATTTGTCCATCCATATGACGGATAGATATACTCTGGGCCCTCTCGGTGGAATGTCATCCAATTAGCTTGCAAGCATGTGACTGGCTCACAAGGGATCACATATCACGGGAACGAGAAAAGAGTACTTATCGATGCGAGGTTGAACTAGGTATGCGAGAGATCTGACGATCATAACCTCAGATAAGTAAACTATCGTGAGACAAAGGGAAATTGGTATCGTATGTAAGTGGTTCATTCGATCGCAAAGTAATCGTAGAAATATGTGGGAGCCATATGAATTTCTATTGGTTATTGATCGGAGAAGTGTCTCGATCATGTCCGCATAATTCACGAACCGTAGGGAGACACACTTAAGGATTCGATGTTGTTTGAGTAGTTATGGAATGATGAGAAAGAGTCTGAATGTTGTTCGGAGTCTCGAATAGGATTCGGGATATCACGAGGAGATCCGGAATGGTCCGGATAATAAGATTCATATAAGGAAAGTCCCGTTTCGGAGTTGGAGAATGATTCTGGTGTTTTCATCGGGAATGTTCTAGAAGGTTCCGGAATGTCCGGCACTCCGGAGGGGAAGGGTACATGAATGTGTTATATCAAGTTGGTATGACTGCATCATGTACTAAGTGTCATCGCTGAACAAAATAAAGGATTAAATCAAATCCTAGTTTGAAAAGTCAAACGGCTAGTTTGAAAGTCAAACGGCTAATTTTGGAAAGAGGAAAGGAGGAGGAAACCGAGTTGGGGAGGAGTCCCTCCTCCCCACCGCCGGCTCACCACCCAAGCCGAATTGGGGACGGACTCCTCTCCCTCCCCTTGGTCGTCCGGACCCTCCACCTATATAAGGAGGGGCAGGGCTCCCTCCTAGAGACACACAAGATCTTCTCCTCCAAACCCTAGTACCAAGCCGCGCCGCCTCCATAGCCGCCGCCGACCCTAGGGCACTCGCCGCCGCCGCCTAGGTGAAACCCTAGCCACCGGCCTAGCCCCTCCTCGGCGTGTCTAAACCCTAGATCGTCGAGGGACTCTCTCATACTCCACCATAGTCGCTCCGGCTTAAGGCGAAGCCCTGCGAGATCTCCCCTCTACTTCTGGTACCACGCCGTTGTGCTGCCGGAATCGCGAGGAGAGTGCTACAACCTCCATTTTCTGGAACAAGGGAGAGGAAGGTCTTCGTCGAGTACCGAACGTGTGACCGACTGCGGGAGCACTGCCGGAACGCAGCGCCTGAAGGATCGTCTACACGATCTTGAGATCGGGAAGAGTACGACTACATCACCCACGAGAATCCGCTCTCGTTAAACACTTTGGAATCTTCGAGGGTGAGTTATTCTATCGACTCGTTGCTGCAATCTAGTAGATAGATCTTGGCTTGTTTGTTTGTATGCGGTAGAAAATGTTTGTTTTCCATGCTACGAAACCCTACACTTTCATGGGCCTCACCTTGGGTGTTGCAACAAGGCTCCTCGATAATATGATGGTTAACTACTCTAAATGGCATGTTGAGAGAGCTCCACATGGTAAGAAGGTAAATTATATTGAGGGAACTTCCTCTTTGAGTGAAAATATTGATGTTATTATGGCTATGCTTGTTAACGGGAAAGCTCCTTTAGATCCTAATAGTGTTCCCTTAGCCTCTTTGGTTGCTCAAGAAGAGCAAGTTGATGTGAACTTCATTAGAAACAACAATTTCAACAACAATGCTTATGGTAATTATAGGCCTTATCCTCCTAGTGGGAATGCTTATCAAGGTAGATCTAGAATTCCTAGTGAAGAAAGGATTCTAGAAGTAGAGAGATACACTAAGAATTTTATGCAAATGCAATATGAGCAAAATAAGATTTTCACTAAAACTATGGAGGAGCAATCTATTATCTTGAAAAAATTATTCATCAGCTTGAGAATTTGAATAGAGAAATTCCTATTTTACAGTCAAAAAAATTGAGTGCTGAGAAGAACATATCCTCTTTGTCTGAAGCTCAGTCCTCCTTGATTAATAAAATGGCTGCTAAACCTGAAACTATGGAAAACACCTTTGCTACTGCTCATGCCATACAAGTTACTATTGTTGAAAATGTTAGTCCGTTAGCTCAACTCCATGTTAAGTGGGAAAGGGAAGCTGAAATTGATAGAAACAATAGTGTGTGCACCGTCACCACTAAACCACAAGTAGTCCCTATTCCTCCTCCTACTATGCCTAAGACTATTGAGCCTACTACTAGTGACGCTAAGTTTGATTTTGATATTGATGGTTGTAATATTTTTGAAGTGATTATGTTCCTACAAAAGCTTGCTAGAATTCCTGATGCTAGTGATATGCATGTTGCCTTTACCAAACACATTACAAATGCTCTTGTGAAAATTAAGGAAGAGAAGCTAAAACACAAAGCTTATATTCCTAGGAAAGTAGAAGATAGTTGGAAACCCATTATTAATATGCAAGTGAACGACTTTGATCTCAAAGTTTCATGTGATCTTGGTTCTAGTGTCTCTATTATGCCTAGGAAGATTTATGAAATGCTTTATTTGCCACCATTGGAAGATTGTTATTTAGATGTCCCACTCAATTATAATGCTAAGAAGAAACTCATGGGGAGTATTAATGATGTTCTTATTATGGTTAATAATGCTTATGTACCTGTGGAATTCTATGTTTTGGATGTTGAATACAATGCTTCTTGTCCTATTACTTTGGGAAGACCTTTTCTTAGAACAGTTGGTGCCATCATTGATATGAAAGAAGGCACATTAAATATCAAGTTCCATTCAAGAAAGGTATTGAACACTTCCCTATGAGGAGAGATCAGTTGCTTTTTTCTCCTCGTTTGAAAGCAAGATTTGATGTTAATGCTTCTTCATTTGAAAATACTTGATTCTTCTTGCTTCTTGTGCCTAAATTAAAGGCATTAAAGAAAAGTACTTGTTGGGATATAACCCAAGAGTTTTCTTGAGTCTTGGAAGTTATTACTTCAGTAATGACCTCTCCTTATCCTTTTTGTTTGCTTTTTGTGCCAATAATGACCTCTAATGAGAGGGAAGTAAGATTTGGGGAGTTGCTGTCCCGAAACAGATTTCTGTCCTCCACCATAAAAATTCGTGAGGAGTATCTGTAACTCGGATTGAGCTAAAAATTTACGAATAAATCCCCCAATATGTTATATAACTTTCATTAGTTGAACACTTTTTAATTTGAGCAACATAAGATGTTCGAAAAAATCGGTTTCTACCTGCTGGTCTGTTTTGACAGATTTCTGCCATTATTTGCATTTGCTTCTTATTGATTCCTTTTTGAGTTCCCTTTAGGTGAATTGAGATTTTTGAAGGAGGTACTATAGTAGCTTGTGTTTTTAGTGAAAATACTTGCTGTTCCAAAGATTTGCCAGGGGTCTAATATCTTTTGAATAAACTAATGTTGCTAATGAAGATTATGTGAAGTTTTGTTTGAAGGAAAGATTTCAGGTGTAGAGAGAGAATGATGCAATGATATGAAGAATGGACAAAAGCTCAATATTGGGGATTCTACCATGGTTTCACCCCAAGAAATATCCAAGAGGTACAAGCGTCAAAGCTTGGGGATGCCCAAGGCATCTCCTTCTTCATCAATAAAAATCTCAGGTCTGTCTAGACACTTCGTTTTTATTGTTTCATGCACAGTTGTGTTGTTCTTGGAGCGTCTTAGTTTTCGTTTGCTTTGCTTAGGTTGTTTGGCTTGATTGAATAAAGTAGTTTGAACCCCCATTCACGCTGTGTTGTTTTGCAAATAAATTTGCTTGGTGTTGGAAAGGAGTAGTAAGTTCTTGCTTGACGTGCAAGAGGAGCTTGCATTGACCGTGACTTAGACTTTAGCATGACATGCTAGGTGTTGTTTTGACCTTATGCTTAGTTATTATTGCTGTAGCAGGTCTTGTTCCAGACAATTGGGATCGCTTAGTGTGCCTTAAAGAAATTATGTGTTGTTTTAGCATGCAAAAGCATAGTATTGTGGTATTCTCCTTTGATGCTTTGCTTGCGTTGACTTGGCACATGCTTACACCATGTTATGACTCCCACAAGTCACCATTAGACTCTATGATCATTTAGTCCTTGACTTGTAGTACCACTCTTTGCTTTGATTAGTATGCTTTGTTGCACTGCATGTTTATGGTCATTATTGCTCTCTTAGTTGATTGCTCCCGGTCTTTTGCTAGCCTCCACTTGTATGAGTAAGTTCTACTCATGCTTCCAACTCCCAATAAACCAAGTTATTCCAAAGTGTCCACTATAAACTCCTATGCATGGCGTGTTACACAATTCCAAGTATATTCTTGTTTTCAGCTATCTTCCAATTAAAAACTATTTTGTTATGTGAAAACTTAGTGATTAAAGCCCTCACGAACTTGATGGCACATTTTATTCTTTGCCCCTAATAAACTTGAACCATTGTGACAACTTTGTTGTATATGCTTGCACTTATAAGTTGGAATTAGTAGAACTGTGCTGTCACGGGGAACGTTTTCAACATTGCACTTGTACTTTGTACTCAGTTGATTTCATATTCTTTTGTCTATGGGTGTCACCGGTGTGAAATAAAGAGGGAACTTGTAAGTCCATGGAGTTTGTATTCTGTGTTAGAGAAACGCCTGGGCCGCTAGCCTAAGCCATGCATAATCATGGTGGAAACTTGCAGCATCACAATAATGAGCTATCTATGAAGCATCCTCAATAAAAAGCTATGCATATGGTAAATAAAAAGATTGCTGAGATGCTCATTATCTGCTTGCCTTGTCATTTTGGTTATGGGAAAGCTCCTGTACCATGTGCAAGGGGTACCACGTTGGCGGTTCTCAATGATATGCAAATACTTACAATGACAAGAACTTACATGGACCCAAAGTTGAGTATGCATGAGGTGTGGCCCTCATATTCAAGGGACTTAAGATTGCCAACTTATACTTCGTCAAGCATATACTCCAGCTTTGCCAATTTAACCTTAACCACTTCAAGAAGCTTATGATAGGGGCAATGAGGGCTGAAAGCTAACAAGTACCATAATTTGTTGAAGCTCTTTCTGAAACTTGTAATCCCTGCTTCCTTTACAAAAAGGCCTTTCTTCCACCACTATTGAGTCTCCACCTTCTACCTTTAGGCACCATTAAGAGAGCATAGTTGTCATTCTATGTGCAGTGTTCCAAAGCTTATTAATTGATGCATATTGTGTTATTACTTGTTCTTGTGCTACTTGTTTCTAGTCACCCTTGTGAACTTTGCAGGTGTCCTATGCATCTATATTGCTACTCTATGAGGGACAAGCTGATTGCCACTATGGTATGTTTTCTGTATATGAAACAAACAAACGTTTTTCAATGCATGTTATTCATGATCTTTGTTTGTAGCTTGCCACGTTGCATGCATAGTTACTATATCATGTTGTTAGAACTCCATCTTTCATGCACATGTTTAGAGTTCTTTGATCCTAGATTTCGATGCTTGCAAATAGTTGGATCTTTATTGTGAGGGTGCATGTCACCTCAAAAATTATTCTATTTATCACTTACCTACTCGAGGACGAGCAGGAGTTAATCTTGGAGATGTTGATACGTCAGAAATGTATCTATAATTTTTGATGCTCCATGCTTGTTTAGTATCTACTTTGCTTTACTTGTCCACATTTTGAGGTGCTTTTTACATGTTTTCTGGTACTAACCTACTAACAAGTTGCAACTGTGCCAGATGCCTGTTTTCTGCTGTTTTTGGTTTCAGAAAAGTTAGTAAAAAAATATTCTCGGAATTGTATGGGACAAACGTCAAAGTAAATTAATTTCCATGGGGAACAAGAAGTCCAGAGGGGAGCCGGGGAGGCGAGCCAGAGGGGCCACACACCCCCCAGGCGCGGCCACAGGTGGGCCCGCGCCTGGCTAGGGTTTGGCCACCCTGGACGCCGCCTCGACCTCCCCCTTCGCCTATAAAAATCCCCCGATGCAGAAACCCTGAGTACCCGATCAAAAAATCCACGAAATCGTCTGTAGCCGCCGCTACCATCGTCCCTAGATCGGGGGGATCTGAAGTTCTTCCTGGCACCCTGCCGGAGGGGAGATCATCCTGGAGGCCTTCTCTCCGGTATGATGCGTGAGTAGTTCCACCTTGGACTATGGGTCCATGTAGTAGCTAGATGGTTGTATCTCCTCCTTTGTGCTTTCATGTATAGATCTTGTGAGCTCCGTTCATGATCAAGCTCTAATCTATTTGTAAGCATGCATGTTGTGTTTGCGGGGATCCGATGGATATTGAGATTATTATGTTGGTTTGATTAATGGTTTTGTCTTTATGATTCTATCATGTCTATGTTGTTTGTGGTCTTGCATGCTCTCCGTTGTTAGTAGCTATCTTGGCGAAGTAGTTGCTAGTGACTCCAAGAGAGGGTATTTATGCTCGATAGTGGGTTCATGCCTCTAGTTTCCAAGGGAAGTGACAATAATATCTTTGGTTGTAGATGTGATGTTGCTACTAGGGAGAAAACAACGGTCTCTTGTTCATGGAACATGTGGACTGTTTACCTTACACACTTTGCTTAAAGCAGTTGTCTGTTGCTTGCAACTTAATACTGGAGGGGGTTCGGATGATAACCTGAAGGTGGAATTCTGTCATAGATGAGTTGGATGGTGGTCTATGTATCTTGTTGTATTGCCAATCGAATCTCATAGGATCTTTCTGACTAGTAATTGCATTGTTATGCCTTGCTCGGTTCCTGTAGTTACATATGTTTGCAGGGGGTTTAATCACAAGTATGTATTAGTCCAAGTAAGGTCGGTATGTTAGCACAGGTTCAGCCACACAACACTTACAACACCAGAGAAGAGTACTCAGCTATATGTAGCGAAAGCACTTGACAGAATTCCCATGTGTCCTCGAGAACGTTTGGTCCTTATAAGTATTTCCACGGCTTGTCCTTTGCTAAGATAGGATTGGGCCACTTGCTCCATTTGTTCGTTGTCTTTATTACTTGCTCCTTGTTTTGTTTCCTTATCATAAAACCACTAAAAATCTGTTTGCTAAGTATTCACATGGATTTCTTGCTCCGTACCACTTTTCAGCACCTTCTGCTCCTCGTTGGGATCGACACTCCTATTTATCGAAAGTACTACGATACACACCCTATACTTGTGGGCCATCAAGACTATTTTCTAGCACCGTTGCCAGGGAGTGAATCTCTATTGAAGAGTGGAACTGGTAAGGGAAACTTCTACTGTGAGTATTGCTTTTTGTTACTACTTGTTGCTTTGTTTCCAATATGGATAACCCTCTTGGTTTTCTGTTTGGGAAAACTACTACCACTGCTAGGGTAGTAGATGAACCACCACCCGTTGAGATAGATCATTTTAATATACCTACAAGTATTGTTAATCGTGTTATGGATAATTATTATTTAGGGGATGGGACAGTCCATCCTGGTGACCACTTGCTTTTTATCCATGAATTATACGGGTTGTTTAAGTTTGTAGGTATCACAACTAAACAGGTGAAGAAGAAGTTACTCTCCATATCCTTGAAATGGAGAGCTGAAGAATGGTATAAGCTGCTGAAGAATGGACAATCCATGGAATGGGAGGATAATCTCGCTTTTACTCTAAATTTTATCCTCCTAGTGAGATTCATAAGGATAGAAATCTTATATATAACTTTTGGCCTCTTGATGGAGAAAGTACAACTCAAGCTTGGGGGAGATTGAAGTTACTAATGCTTAAATGTCCTATTCATGAACTCCCTAACAATATTATTCTCAATAACTTTTATGCTAGGCTTTCTCTTCATGATAAAGATTTACTAGATGCTTCTTGTGCCGGATCATTCACACGTATGAAGGAAGAAGCTAAATGGGATCTCTTAGACCGTATTCAAGATAACGCTGAAGCTTGGGAGAATGACAAAGGAAGAAAGTCAGAAACTATGATTATGAATGCATTAAATCTTTTATGGGAACTGATGACTTCCGTGATATTAGCAATGAGTTTGGTCTTCATTCCCAAAGTATTGTCAATTTTTTTAAAGCCTTTGCCTCTTACATAGAAATTCCCCAAAAGAAGTGGAATAAGTACCATGGTCCTTATAAAGATGTTGTTAGTCATGTTCCTGTTAGAAGTACTCAAGTTTGTACTAGTAATCATATTGTGCCTAAACCTCATGTTGAGAAAGTTCCTTTCCCAGCTAAGGTAAAGGAGTATTCTATGATTATTAGTGCAAATAAGAAAGGTACAATGAAAACTGTGGAGCCTGATGAGCTTATTGATATTGAGCCTGTGGTAGCTATTGTGAAAGACCCTGTCACTAGAAATATGGAGGATGAGTATATTGTCTTTTGTGAAGACGCTTCTAATATTATCTCTCATCCTTGGCAGTCCTATAAGGTCCTTCCGCCTTTTCGGGGATAGCGGGTGCATCACATCAACTATGTTATTTTGAGATTGGGAAAAGTGGTGCCAAACAAGTTGTTTGTATAGGGCCACCTAAGATGGATTGCATGCTGCTGCTGGAGCTGTTGTATTGTTGTATTCTGCTGGGATGTGCTGAGACTGAAAGCTAAGCTTTTATAAGCTATTAAGGGAGACACTTTACAGTCATATGACTTGGGATGGAGCCCTTCAGGCGACTTATTCCATCCATCTTGCTCTCATAAAAGGAATGCTTTCCATAGCCCTACTCTAGTGTTGGTTTGCTTTACCACCTCGCCTGACTCAAGGCTAGAAAATCTAGTGTTCATGTGCTTTCTGTTAAAATTGGTGATCATTGCTACTATGGTTTATGTGATATTGGTGCTAGTTCTAGTGCTATTACTTATGAGCTTTACAGGAAAATTATGCATGAGATTGGTCCTTGTGAGCTTGAGGAAATTGATGTGGTTATCCGCCTTGCTAATAAGGAAACCATTTGCCCCATTTTTATTGTAAGAGATGTGGAGGTTCTCTGCGGTAAAATTAAGTATCCTGCTTATTTTCTAGTGCTTAATTCACCAGCTAGCAAAACTTGTCCTATCATTTTTGGTAGACGTTTCTTGAACACTTGTGGAGCTATTATTGATTGTAAGAAGGAAAAGGTTTTAACTAAGTTTGATGGATATTCTTATGAGTTTAACTTTTCCAAGTTTGCTAAAGCTCCTTGCGAAAACAGCTTGCCAAATAAAGATTCCAGGATTGAACAACTTGCTTCTATTGATTCAGTTTATGACCTTGGATCTCTTTTTGGTGACTGTAAGTATGCTTATTCTGATGATAAAGTTGTTTCCAGTGATAGTTATATGGTCAACTTTATTCAAAGTGCTACTGAAAGTTTTTATGAGAGATGGAAACATGGTTTTATGCATCTCAATAATGTTAAGTTTCCCCGTTTTATGTTCAAACCTTTGAAGTTGCATCTGTTTTGTCTTCCTATGCTAGTGGCTTTTTGTTTCAAAAATTCGTTTTCTCATGATACCCCATGCATAGGAAGTGGGTTAGACTCAAATGTGTTGGTTATTTGCTTCTTGATGATCTCTTTCACTTCAAATATTTATCTCATTTGTGAGCATCTTTGGAAGTTTCAAACCTAACTTAAAGGCATTAAAGAAAAGTACTTGTTGGGAGATAACCCAAGAGTTTTGTCGAGTCTTGGAAGTTATTATGCTGCTTATACTTTTTGTTTTGGTTTTTGTGTCAAGTTCAACTACTTTTGTGAAGTAGAGGAGTTGTGAAAAGTGGTTGTCCTGGGACAGATTTTTGTGCTGTATTGTAAAAAATCTCGAGGAATCTCAGTACTTCGGATGGAGCTGCATTTTTCTGAGCTTGTTCTCCAAGTTGTTACCCAACTTTCATCAGTTCTGCACTTTTTGATTTGAGCAACAGAAGGTTTTCTAAAAAATCAATATTTACCTGCTAGTCTGTTTTGACAGATTTCTGCCATCATTTGCATTTGCCTCTTACAGAAGCTTTTGTTTTGATGGGTTTTCAGTTGAAGTGTGTACCTAAAGGTTATTGTTTTTTCTTACACTATTGTTGTCATTGAGTTTGTGCCAGGGTTTTGTATGAAGGAAATTTTCAGGAGAAGGAGAAAAGGAATCTGCAGAGTTCGTCTTTGAATAGGTAAAAGTGGTAAAAACAGAAGGTTCGTGAAAATCCAGTATTTTTATATTTTTTATGTTTTTAATACATAAGTAAGACTACGAGACGGAACAGAGGACGAATCGAAGTACGGGGTGGACAGACCCACCCTAGGCGTGGGCCTAGCCTGGACGCCCCTGGAGGGGGTGTGCCACCCTCGAACTCCGTTTCCGCCTCGTTTCCATGCCAGTACTGTAACATCCCAGCTTTTAGGACTAAACAAAGGGTAGATTTAGGATTTTGTGCATCTGCATGCATGCATCTGAAAATCTGGGTAAATTTTTCGCCAAAATAAAAGACTTGAGTGATCTGAATTCTCACTCTGATGAATTAGGTTTAGTGTCATCAGAAGGGGAGTGCGATGAATTTTGACATGACCTCTATGGTTTTGTTGAGTTATGAGGGGAGAAATTCGACTTAGGAATAATTATTCACAATAATACAAATACAAGTATAATAAATAAAAGTATAAATATTATTACAATCCAATATTACAATGTTCATTTACAATAAAATAATAATAGAATATTACAATGAAGGCGAGTTGCAGCCTGCAATCCGAACTGAGGACGGGTTTTTGGAGTTCCTATTTCAATCGGAACTTTCCGCGTCGATCCTTTTTTATTACGTATTGTTTTTACTCCTATATTGGGAGTTACTCTACGTATTGCTTGACGTAAAACCAATAGTGGATTTGTTTCTGTCTTTTGTTGAATCTTTTTCATGGCTCGATGTATCCCAACCGCTATTGCTCTCGCGTAAAGACTTTTTTTTACGCGACAGGAAAAAGTGACTACGAATTCCTTTTTTGTTTGCGAATCCCTATTTGTATCCTTTGAGCACACGCCAATAAGTAGCGATCAAATCAAGGAAATCGATCAAACGATCTCAATACCGTGAAAGAGAAACTTCCCAGATCCAGGGAAGCTTATCATAAAGGGCTTCGACAAGGGGTTTTATTCGTTCTTTGAGCAAAAAGATAAAGATCGGATAGATTCAAACCGCAATTGCAAAGGTAATAACTACTAAACAAATAAGAGAATAAAGAAAATGGAAAATTAATTACAATAATTAAACAAATAGAAGAATTCTTTATTAAAAGAATATATATTACATCATTCTTTTACAATAAAGGAATAATAAGAGATGAATACAATTATAATAAGATAAATAAATGCATTATAATATCCTTACATAATTTCTTGATAGAAAAGGAAATTACAAAAAGGTATAAAAATAAAAACATCTACAACTAAATTCCTATCTAGTATTGATGTTCCTACACTCCTTCTTGGTACCTGCAAATTAAGACAAAATAAAACAAAGGATTGGGATTAAGGTTAGTACTATCAGTCTAACAGTGAGGTGCACTATTCATTATATCATTGAGCATATAAAAATGGGACAAGTTCACCAAAATATTATCTGCTCTTATCAGTAACTTTGCCTCAGAACCACATCATAGGCAAATTAGGGGCAAGTTTCACCAAGGGCAGGTAAAAGGCAAATAGGTAAAATCCAAGGAAATCTCAAACCTTTTACTTCATCTGATCCATCTGGGTGAGGCAAGCTCACATACAGCTCTCACACACATGCATGTCTATGTGCTGTCAACACAGGAGGCACTATGAGAGAGATAAGTACACAACCGTAGCAGGGGGAGTGCTATGCTGAAATTACTTCACCATAGGAAGAAACAGCCAACACAACCAACACAGGTCAACCACACAGGCCATCCTTACATTTCCAGAGTTCATAATTTTAACACCAAAACTCCATAGTGCACTACCACCACATCAGTAGCACCCTGGTTTCTCAACGAAGCCATCCAAGGACACCAGGAGGAGGCCAGGAGCATAAGGAGTAGATCAAGTGAGCAGCAAGAGGGAGAAGTCCAGGAGTACAAGGGGAAGCAGGACATACACTAGATCTAGCAACAGAATAGAATCACCACAACATCCATAACCAAGTCATTTATCTCCACTGCAAGCATCAGGTTGGCTACTAGAACCATGCTATTATCTGTTCTTGTCAAATTAAAATAAGCATCAGTGGGGAAGAGGGAGAGAGCTTTCAGTATAGTGTAGAAATGCTACACTAGTTCATCCTAGAGCTGTTAAAAGCCAACAAATTATTTGTTCTTATCTCTCTAAGAGTTTGGCCTCATCCTTGTGCATCATGGACCAAGGTCAAATAGTAGGGTGGTACATCTAGATCATCCAGATTAGAGGATATCATTTTTCCACACCTACTTAGCAAGTCTAGCAGATCCATTAGTGGAAAATCACTGTGTTCCATCCTAAAGGAGGCATCACAGTGGCATTCCACTATTGAATCTACATAGTACAAGAAATCATCACCACATAATCATTATCCTAGTAAATGTTATAGGAATCAGATCCATAAATATCTTCAGTGTACAAATGACAGGAAGATCATTTCTTTCTTAAGCTCCTAAACAAAGCATCTTTCTTCCATGCTTAATCTTACAAACTTAAAGCCTCAATTTATATATCATGGGAAGAGACAGAAATAATTTTCTTTCCATTGCTTATCTTATGAATCTCATCAAATTTAGCCAAATCTATGACATCTGATCATGCTAGAGATGATCAGACTATTGTGTACACTCCAAGGAGGCATCACAATAGTAGGAACATATTAGAAGAAGCCACCATTCACATTAACTAAATAACCACTCAGAAATTTCAGCTAGAAAAGATTAATCATTTCCCTAGTATTGCACTAGGAATCATATTTTTGTTTTGCTACTTAATTTTTGAGTGTCAGCTCCATTAAGTAAATCATTCTCCTAGTAAACACATCTAGGAGTCATATATAATTCCACTATCACAGGGACAGTATTTAGGACACAAGTAACTCATGATATTACATATACCACTATGCAAATTCCAATTGAATGCACCACAGTGACATATGGTTAGATAGCAGAACCTGATATTTAACCAAGCATAACCAGTATCAGATTTATAGGTCAAGGGAACACCTGCAATAAAATTTACAATTCCAACATCACAGAAGCAGTAATCAATCAACTATACCCTATAGGAGGTATCACTTATACCAGAATTCACACAAGAAAACAAGTCATCTTTTCCCAGAAATGCTTCTAGGAATCATCTTTAGATACAAATCCATAGTCACTCTTAAGAGATAGTCATTTAAGACAACATACAGATATAGTAGATTCTAGGAACTACTTACTAAAGCAAAGCTTCATTACTTTATACCCAAGTATCAATCCATCTAGATACACCAAGAGCTCACTGAATTGAATTTAAACACATGGTGGGATCCAAGCATTTCTACTGTAATCAATTTAGAAGAAAGGCCATCTATTGCCTGAGTATAATATGAACTCTAATTAAACTAACTGACATAAAGAAGATCAATAGGCTAGGATCATTAGGGGGCAATAGGTACCACAAAAAGATTAACACCTAGAAGAAAAACCATGGTAGGATGAACCAGATGAAATTAACTGAACATCACTGTAAAGGGGTGAACCCTAGGTTCAGAGATGAAACCTAGACAGGGGGTAATCATAGGAATCACACTTGATGTAGCAAGATAGATATAGCATGGAGAGGAGCATAGAAGATAGAATACCACTTACCAGAGGTCCTCGCTTAAGCTCGAGAAGAGGAAGCAGACCGGTGGCGGAGGGCACAATAAACGACGGCACAAGAAGCATTGAGGCACTTAAACCATGGCGAGCCGCTCGAGAAGCCATCCATTAACGAAGCCTCCAGTCGGTCCCCAAATCAACACCTAAACACCACCATATCGCCATGGAAGCACCTCAGGGTGGTAGGCATAGAAACCCTAGGCACCAGATAGGTTTGCGCATGGTCGAGGAAGGCCATGTCCTTCAAATCGAAAAGGACTAGTAGATGCACCGGATCGTAATTAGTCGGCAAGCACGGCGGCGGTGGCCGAGGAGGCCGGAGCGCGCTGGAGCTGAGCAGTGACGGCGGCAGCACCACGGCATCGTGGGGAAGAAGGGTCAAGGCGAGAGAGAGAGAGAGAGAGAGAGAGAGAGAGAGAGAGAGAGAGGATAGCGTATGGGTCGGTTGACCGACTCGGTCGGTGGGGCTCTGTGATTTAGTCCAACCGGTGGACTGGGTTAGGTTTTGGGCTAGATGGGCCCAATAACTAGGCCTAATTTATATAATAAAAAAATAAATTATTAAAATACCATCTACACATTTTAAGCTCTAGAAAAATGTAGAAAAATCCTAAAAATATACCTAATACATCCAAATGTTTATTAAAATAATATCCACCTAAGAAAAATATAATCATATTTATTTAAGTTTAATAAAATGCAAATAAATATTAACAACCTTAAATATTTAAAAGAAAATTAATAAATTTAGAAAAGATCTTAAAAATAAATAAAAATCATTTTTATGAATAAAAATAAATGTCTTATCTAATATACTAACTTAAAAATTGACTAATAAAATTTAAAACAAATATTTAAAGACATTAAATAATTAAGAAATTGCATAAAAATAATAATAATAAAGATAATGCTTAAAAATAAATAAAATTCATTTTTAAGAAGTTAAGCAAGTATATTTACTAGAGAGGTACTAAGTATATTATTATAAAAACATTTTAAAGTTCTTATATCATATAACTTGAATTATCTAAGATATTAAAATAAGATAATTGTTTTTATTAATTGTTTAATAGTATTTACTAAGTAAGAAATGATCTTGTGCAAAACATAATCTTTTGAATCTAACTAAGTCTAAATCATAATTATAATTTAATATAAAATCTAGGTGTAATCAATTAACTTTATAATATTCTTTTAAAATCTTTAACTAATAATAAGTCAAGTATTTACAAAGTTATTCTTTGCAAATCATTAACAATTCATAAATAATCATATTTAACAAACATGAAATTCACTAAATAAATTGTAATATAATCCACCTATTTTTATTTATAAATAAAAAATTCTCATAGTATGATCTATAAATATTACACATGCTAAATTTACATCTTTAAAACAAAGTTCCATAATTATAAGGTTTCATTTTTTATTATGCTTAGGAAAAACCCTAATAATTGATAATGCTACAAATGCTATATCTCAAGTCCAATTATATTTTTATTAGTTTACTTTGGTCTAAGATACCCCAAGCTAGATATATAATGACTCAAACTCATTTAAACCTTATTGCAAAACCATAGCTTCAATCCTATTAATCTTCAAAGTTGAGTAACTTAACATAAATAATATTTTCTTCAAATGTTATTCTTTTTGCCACTTCAAAAGAAACACTATACCATTTCTTTAAAGCCATGACAACTTAAAACATGAAATTTGTAATAATTACATAATATCATGGAACCTTAGAATTATATTATGATTGTACTTTACTCTTTATATTTTATGTGTTTATCCTTCTTATGAAGTAAACTTAAACTAAAGAAAATCTTAAATAAATCACCCAAATATATCTCACTGGTAATAATTGAAGAATTACTTGGGATTTTGCATTATGCATCTCATTACTTATGCATAACAGCATATTGCTTCTTTAAACATTGTCCTTACCGGGCAATGATGATATTTTTGTAGAACCTGAGGTCCAGGGTCAAGTCGAAACATTTGACTACAATACTTTGCTATATCAAGGCAAGTTCACACTTTCTCATGTCCTTTGATTATTTTCTATAAAGTAATTGAAAACTATGTGTCACCACCTGCATTTCAAAAAGGTTAAAAACACTATTTTCATAATTAACTTGAAGTATTGGTTACTGATCCAGGGTGATCAGCTAATCTATTAAGACTGGCAGTTGGGATACCACTGCACAGGAATATATCATCTAGGACTTAACAACCAATGTCGCCAGTGATTCTTGCGCCTTATATTACGCGTTAACCATGAGATTTGGAATGGGATGGAGAAGTCAGCTGGATCGGCTCCCTTTCGCATGCCTTGGACACTGTTCTGGGCATTTGTGAGTTGTAGATCGTGGGTATAGCCGTTTTATACAGGGAAAGGTCTATCGTGGATCTGGGCTTACAAAAGACAGATTACTAGTGTTAATGGTTGTTGTGTGTATCCAACTAAGGTATAGCCATTTTATACGGGGAAATTTCTACCTTGAGTTTGGGCATACAACAATTGCGGTGTATGCGGGGTCGCGGAGAAGGACAGTGATTGGATTGGATCATCTACTGGGCCCCACACCATAGGAAGTGTGGACGGGAAAGATTCGCCTCGTTGTGCATCAATGATTTGATCTCTCATGGGTAAAGTGACGCACCTCTACAGAGTGTAAGAACTGTAACTTGTTACTCCCTATTCCGGGAAGGAGCCGCGAACGCTGCAGGAAAGGAACTCCATGAAAGTTCTGGTAAACCTTTGAAGGCTGACGGACATAGCTTTTTAGAATAAAAGCAACATTTGAAGAAATGTTTACGAAAACCTGCATTGCCCATGACCTATGGTCTATGGTTGTAGATATAGTGCATCAAACACTCCTTTTTAGTGAACTTGCTGAGTATGCTCTGTTGGAATTATGCCCTAGAGGCAATAATAAAGATGTTATTATTATAATTCTTGTTCATGATAAAGTTTATGTTCCATGCTAGAATTGTATTAAGCGGAAACTTTAATACTTGTGTGTTTTGTAAACAACACCGTGTCCCTAGTACGCCTCTATGGACTAGCTCATTGATCAATGATGGTTAAGGTTTCCTAACCATAGACATGAGTTGTCAATTGATAATGAGATCATATCATTGGGAGAATGATATGATGGACAGACCCAAACTAAGCGAAGTAATTAGATCGTTTCATCATGTTCATCTTTGCGAAGCTTTTCTTATGTCAAATATTGTATTCCTTAGACCATGAGATAATGCAACTCCATGGTACCGTAAGAAAGCTTTGAGGTCATCAAACGTCATCCTATGAGAGGGTGATCATAAAGGTGTCTCTCAGGTGATCGGAAAGTATCTGTTGGGTTGTATGTATCGAGATGGAATTTGTCCCTCCCAAGTCGGAGAGATATACTTCGGGCCCACTCGGTAATCGATATCAACACCGCTTGCAAGCATGTGGTTAAGGAGTTAATCACAAAGTGATATCGGATTACGAACGAGTAAAGTACTTGCTGTGAACGAGATTGAACTAGGTATGACGGTACCGACGATCGAATCTCGGGCAAGTAAAATATCGCGAGACGAAGGGAATATATATATGGGATTGATTGAATCCTGGCATCGTGGTTCATCCGATATGATCGTCGATGAATGTGTGGGAGTCAATATGGGTGCCCAGACCCCGCTGTTGATTATTGATAGAAGATCATGTCTGCATATTCTCGAACCCGCAGGGTCACACACTTAACGTATCTCGACGCTAGGATAGATTGTATAATTGGTTTATGAATTTTTGTTCGGAGTCGCGGATGGGATCCAGGATATCACGAGAGGTTCCGGAATGGTCCGGAGAATAAGATTCATATAAGGCAGTGCAGATTTTGGAGTTCGGAATTGTTCCGGGTTAATCGGTATTGTACCGGAAGCTTCTAGAACCTTCGGAAGGGACCAACGTGGCCCCACCTTCCGGGAGGGGCATGGGCCTATGAGGGAGTGTCCTGGCCGCATTGGGCCGGGGCACAAGGCCCCATAGGGCCCAGCCGATCCTAGATAAGTTTAAACTCGTTTAAACTAGAGATAGGATTTCTAGATAAGGAGAGTTTAAATTGTTTAAACTAGAGATAGGCTTGGAGGAGGGGCAGGGCTGGCCTCCCCTCTATATATAGAGGGTGGTGCGCCCCCCCACACACCTTCCTCCAAGCCCTAGCAGCCTTGCTACCTTCTCTCCCTCCCGACTGTTTGTAGGCGAAGCCTGCAGTGAAATTCTCCACCATATACACCACGCCCGTCGTGTTGTAGATCCAATCTATCTCTCCACCATACTCTGGTCCGAGGAAGGAGGCGTCGAGGTCTTGCTGCGTGTGCATCTCACGGAGGCACCGCCACTTGTGGTGCTAGATCGGATCGGATCGCGAGGAGGAGAAGCGAGTGCGACTACATCACCCACGTTCAACGAGCGTTCACTGTCACGAATCTTCAAGGGTATGAAGATCTAATCCAATCTCTCTCGTTGTTTGCATCTCCTAGATTAGATCTTGGCTTTCCCTCTGTTCGCTCCGTAGAAAATTTTGATTTACTATGTCGTGAAACCCTTCATGCTCGTACTCAACGTATCTTCTTAACCCTTGATAGATTCTAAAGACAATAACGGCCAGGAAGAGGAAATACTATATCCAATTGAAGACCAAGAAGAATTCCGTTATGAAGAACCAGAAGTATCCGGAAGCGTCGAAGGGAACAATTACGAAAACATCTATGGAATGGAGACCGACGTATCTGAAGTGTAGATGTATCATATATAGTGATCTAGTCCAGTATCATAGATCTCTGTCCCCTATCTATATTAAATCTCGTATAAACCTTAAAGTTTAGTTTGATTCATTATCTTTCTCTCAGAATTATTATAGCTTAGCCCTGAGTCATTGGGATACCTCTATGGACCTAGGAGGATCTCAAAGTCGTCATGTAATTCTGGTTGTAATAATTATAATGTATGATATAGACCCGCTTTGTTTCTATTGTACCACTCTGAGGATGTAATATTTATGGAATGGTACTCCGTGAGTGTTATGTCCATGATTATATTATACTACAACATGCAGTGGTATGCTGGGTCACCACAAGTACCTTCCTTATGACTTGAAACTTCGTAATATATAACCCCCCGGATCCCCCGAGGTCCGTGCATCGTGTTCTCGTCGTGTTTTCGTTTCGTTCTATTTCTGTCAGGAAATCTTCTCAAGTTTAGAGCACCATGGTCTCCGCCAACAACAAAGGCAAGAAGCCCGAGGAAGAAGAACCTCAAGTCCCCAAGGAGGAGGAGATTTCGGTAGGGTATGAAGGTGACAAGGAGGAGGATAAGCAACCGGACACTCGCGCTACCGTCGCAAGCATTGGAGTGGTGGCAACCCCTATCAAGCTTAAGAGGACAACACGGATGTCTACAGGAGGGAAATCACGACGTCATACCCTCTCTCCACTGTCACCTCCTCCAAGTACCAAAAAACCCTTCCACACTCTTATACATGAGCGTCAATTTCAATATGTGCCCAAAGGGAACTTGCCTTCGATGTGGGATATGCCTCGTTCTAACCGTGCAGGGGAGGAACACACTAAGAAGGAATAGTGGGGAAAGACTAGTAAGGACTGGAACTCTCGGTCCGATATGATCATGAGCCGCATTGAGCAAAACTCGGAGTTGATTTGTACTCTAACCTTTGAGATTGAGGAGTTAAGGAAGCTGATTGAAGAGCTTATCAAGAGAACACCACCACCACCGAAGGAGTAATTCTTCATCAAGTTTGGCATCCTCTTGGCTTGTTCCAAGCTTGGGGGAGTGCCGCGGTATCACCAGCATTTTCTTTTATCTTTCACCTTTTTAGTGGATTCATACCTATGGTAGAGAGGTTATCTTATAGTTTGGTTTGCATGTGGAAGTATCTCTCCTTTAGTTGATTATCTATGTATCCCTTGGTGTGAGTGCCTTTATTGAATATTAATGAGAAGTCTCATCTTTTACCTTTTGCACTTCTTATTTTAGTTTGCAATATCTATTATATGATGGATCTTGTTGATCTGTATTGGCATCACTTTGGGGATCATCAAGTGGATCTAAATTGGTTTTGGCAAACCGAGTTCTGGTTAGTAGCATTACTTTGAAAGAGAAAGCGAGAAAAAGCTTACATGTATTTTGTATCATTCGTTTTCTTTCTTGTTGGCTCATAAGCTTTGTATTCTTTATTTAAGTTCTTTTGTGTCTTCAAGGAAGATTGCATGTTTGGCTTTATTACTTGTATGTTTGCTTGTTTTCTTTCAACTCTCTTGCTTGCTATCCAGCCTTGCTAGCCAAAAACCTATTTTGAGAAAGCATACTTCTCATGTTTCCAAATCCCTTTGAACCAAAACTTTTGCCACTTGTGTCCACCATATCTACCTAGTAGCTTTTGCTATTCCAAGAAAATTCTCAAGATTCATCTATCTTTTGAATTAAAAAGTATTTTTTTATGTGAAAACTAGTTAGTAAAGCTCTCATGAACTTGATGGCACACTTTATTTCTTTGCCCCTAATAGACTTGAACCATTGTGCCATCGAAGTTGTATATGTTTGCACTTATAAGTTGGAATTAGTAGAACCGTGCTGTCACGGGGAACGTTTTCAACATTGTACTTGTACTTTGTACTCAGTTGATTTCATGCTCTTTTGTCTATGGGTGTCACCTGTGTGAAATAAAGAGGGAACTTGTAAGTCCATGGAGTTTGTATTCTGTGTTAGAGAAACGCCTGGGCCGCTAGCCTAAGCCATGCCTAATCATGGTGGAAACTTGCAGCATCACCATAGTGAGCTATCTATGAAGCATCCTCAATAAAAAGCTATGCACATAGTAAATAAAAAGATCGCTGAGATGCTGATTGCCTGCTTGCCTTGTCATTTTGGTTATGGGAAAGCTCCTGTACCATGTGCAAGGGGTACCCCGTTGGCGGTTCTCAGTGATATGCAAATACTTACAATGACAAGAACTTACCTGTGACCAAAGTTGAGTAGCATGAGGAGTGGCCCTCATATTCAAGGGACATGAGATTGCCAACTTATATTTCGTCAAGCATATACTCCATATTTGTGCACTTTAACCTTAATCATCTGAAGATGCCTATGATAGGGGCAATGAGGGATCAAAGCTAGTAAGTACCATAATCTTTTGAAAGCTCTTTATGACTTGTAATCCCTGATTCCCTCTATAAAAGGACCTTTCTCCCACTTCCAAGTTGAGTCAGTAAACCTACTTCCTCTCTATCTCCAGCAAGCATTTGAGTTGTTGTGTTTCAAGCATTCACATGGTGATTTATTCAATCATTTTATTTATCTTCCTTGTTTGCACAAAACTCTTATCTATTGAGTATTACTTTGAAAGCCTTCACTTGTGAAAGACCTTTTTGAGCAAAGAGTGCTCCTATTATAAAACTTCTACAAAAAGCTTTTTGTGAAACTGTTTGCCAGGTGTTCTCTGACCAAGAACAAGTTTGCCAATTCAAATTATGATTTATCTTTATGCATCTCTATTGTGACTGTTGTACTTGGTTGCAAGCTAAGTTATATAATGCTGAGTTATTTTCTTCTATGAGTTGTGCAATGGTAAGTGTGATGCTTCTTGTTCGTATTCTATTATCGACAGTTCACTCCATAAACCTGTGGACATGTTTACTGAGCTTAGTTTTCGCTTGGGGACTGATACCTCCAAAACGTATCTACTTTCACGAACACTTTGCTATTGTTTCTCCTCTAAACTTGTGTGATTTGGATACAACTAACACGGACTGACGCTGTTTTCAGCAGAATTACCTTGGTGTCTTGTTTTTGTGCATAAAATAAACTATCAGGAAAATCCCGGAAAATATGCCAAAAATTATATTTCACCAGAAGATCCACGGAGCCAGAAGACGAGACGGAGAAGGGGCCTGGGGGGCCACACCCCTGCCAGGCGCAAGCCCACCACTGGCCGCTCCTAGGGGGGTGCAGCCACCCCAGGCACCCCCTCGGCCTCCCTCTGTGCCTATAAGTTACCTCTCGACCTAAAAACCGAGGGGGTTCGATAGTTTTCCATAAAGAGTTCCGCTCCGCCGCCGTCACCAGAAACCAAGATTCGGATCCAGAAACTCCGTTCTGGCACCCTGCCGGGACGGGGAATTTGGAGAGGATCATCACCATCGTCATCACCAACGCCTCTCCATCGACCATCAATGTTTCCCTCATACATGAGTGCGTAATCCCCTGCTGTAGGCTTGGGGATGGTAGGGATTGGATGAGTTCTATCATGTAATCGAATAATATTGTTAGGGCATAGTGCCTAGTATCTCTATTAGTGCTATTTGACTTTGTTGCAACTTGTTGTGCTTAATGCTTGTCACCAGGGCCCGAGTGCCATGATCTCAGATCTGAACTTATTGTTGAATCATTATGATAGTATTATTTGTGATCTTATCTGCAAGTTGTGTACACATATCATTTTCCGAATCCAAAGGCCCCAAAGTGACAATAATTGGGACAACCGGAGAGGATGGCTGTGGTGTGAGGATCACATGTGTTCATGGAGTGTTAATGCTTTGCTCCGGTGCTCTATTAAAAGGAGCACCTTAATTGCCAGTAGTTCCCTAGAGGCCCCGCTGCCACGGGCTGGCTGGACAGAAGATGTTGTGCAAGTTCTCATTGCGAGCATGTATGACTATATTTGGAGCACATGCCTAGGATTGTTCATCAGTAGCATTCGAATCCCACTGTTTACTGTGGCCCACCTGCCCGGCTCCTGACTCTGCCCCTTCGCCTATATCTTCCCTACGAAAATCTAAGGCGAGGAGAGCGACCACAGATAGATTTCCGACGCCTCTACGGGCGAAAGCACCGAGAGAGAAAGATCATTCCGGCAGACAGATTTCTGCCAGAGGAATTCCTTCCCGGAGAAGGAAGACCGTTGCCATCAATACCATCGTCAAGCTAGGCTTCATCGGGATCATCATCATCATCCACACCATCATCTCCACCAGCACCATCATCACCACTCTGTCCCGTTGTAACAATTGTGTTGGATATTGCTTTAGTTCTTAGGGGAAACTTTCTCGGTGTTGATTACTATTGTAGTCGATGCTTGTGAGTGGAACCATTGGATTATTTTTTATGTTCAGATTGTTATCCATTACCATATCATCTTTGATCTTGATCCATATGATGTCTTGTGAGTAATTCGTTTAGTTCTTGAGGACATGGGAGAAGTCATGTTGTTATTAGTGGATTTGTGTTGAGTTATTATTCAATGGTTTAGTATTTAAGTTGTGGTGCTATTATTCTAGTGGTGTCATGTGAACGTCGACTACATGATACTTCACCATTTATGGGCCCAGGGGAATGCATTATGTATTTGGATACTAATTGTGGGGTTGCCAGAGTGACAGAAACTTGAACCCCCGTTAGGACACCTTTGCACAAGGGAGTGTAGGATTTCAGAGTTTAAGGCTATGGTTAGATTTATATCTTAATTACTTTTCCTGTAGTTACGGATGTTTGCAGGGGTTTTAATCACAAGTATATATTAGTCCAAGTAAGGTCGGTATGTTAGCACATGTTCACCCACACAAAACTTACAACACCAGAGAAGAGTACTTAGCTATATGAAGCGAAAGCACTTGACAGAATTCCCATGTGTCCTTGAGAACGTTTGGTCCTTATAAGTATTTCCACCGGCTTGTCCTTTGCTAAGAAAGGATTGAGCCACTTGCTCCGCTTGTTTGTTGTCTTTATTACTTGCTCCTTGTTTTGTTGCCTTATCAGAAAACCACTAAAAATCCGTTTGCTAAGTATTCATAGGGATTTCCTGCTCCATACCACTGTTCAGCACCTTCTGCTCCTCGTTGGGATCGACACTCCTATTTATCAAAAGTTCTACGATACACGCCCTATACTTGTGGGTCATCAGATCACTGAATAGATGACAAGCACCCTTCTTCGTATCATTCTTCTATTTAAAGTTGGTAGACTATGATGTCTTGTTCTTCCCATCAAACTTTACATTGCCATTAGAATTGTACTTGTTCTTGAACTTGTGGGACTGAAAGTTTTTCTTCTATACCAAGTTGGCACTAGAACCTCCATGAATACCTCAATCACGTGTGTCTTTTGCTCTCGCCTTCTCTCCACATCAAGAGTCCCAATAATATCTGTGATGGAAAACTCTTGTCTCTCGTGTTTCAGCGAAGTAGCAAAATTCATCCATGATGGGGAAAGTTTGACAATTATACCTTCAGCAACAATCTTGTACAGTAACACACAAGAAAGTTCTCTATTTCCTTGGAAAGTGACTGTATCTCGTGTGCCTGCTCAACCACGGAGCGTCACCAACCATCTTATAATCATAGAATTGTTCCTTGAAAAGGGTATCAGTTTTGTGATAGGCCTCTTCCTAAATAGCATCAAGATCTCTCTTAGGTTTGCCTAGGATGAAGTTATAGCAGCTCATGGTTTGAAACCAAAGAACTTGAAACCAAAGAACTAGTCTCGTACGCTATCTCTTGTAAGTTACCCCCTCATAGACAGGTGGTTTCATGGACACAACAAAACCACTTGGGTTAAATTGCCTACAATAAATAGTATGATCTGAACAAGATAGGCGAAGGTAGTGTACCGTCCAGCAGAGAGACCAGCGTTGATGTGGCGGTTGGTGTTGGAGTTGTCATTGGCCATGTCGTTGAATAGGTTATCGACGTCAGGGAAGAAGTGGTCGTCCGGGAAGTAGCCGTCCGTGATGAAGCCAGTAGTCGCGCAGAGCGCTCCCAAAAAACCTTATCGTCCGGGAAGTAGTCATCCGGGAGGCCTATGGTCCTAACTTGTGATACACGCCGCAAGCCGGGATGGGGAAAACTTAGTGGTCGCTCGGATCTCTGGAACTAGAGGCAGTAGGTGAGTGTTGGTATATATTATTGAGAGGAGCGGCCTCTCTTATATAGACACAGAGGGAAGGCGACAACCTCCAGTTTGCATTTATTTTGCACTTAGCCCGAGCAAAACGTTCAGCTTATGTACAACTGTTTATATACCAATCATGTGTGGCAAAATGAAACTCGGCTCGGTGAGATCACCACAACCTGCAACCCTCTCTTGCTTTGCACGAATGGGCTAAGTGGGCTTCTAGGATTTCAGAAATTATTGGCATATAATAAATAAGCTGGACCTATTTTTAGACAAAATTCCAACACCATATCGATCGATCAATACATATATGATCGAATAATATAGGTTGGGTCAATCTAGAGCATACGGCGGTCGATGCAGAGGCCGAGGCTCCCTCTTTTTTGGGGAAAAACTAGGGCATGCATGACAACTTGTTTGTGTGAAATCCTTGACATGAGAGGTATATTGTGTTCTTTCATATATTCCTCGGCAAAATATTCCGATATGAACTCAGTCTCAAGCAACTTATTCAGATACAAAAGCAAAGCATGATGAATGGAGTATGCACATGTGGCATAACCTACTCCTTATCGTCGTTGATTTCTGATGAAAGAATCTCAGTTTACATATGAAAATCAAACTGTAGGTGTCAATCTTGACGAGGGCCATGGTGTGATGCCAATACTGCAGTAGAAGACGAGGCTCACATGGCCTAAGAGCATCTTCAAGAGCTTACCTAAATATAGGTAAGAGAGGCAATAACTGATTTTTTAGGTAAGATGGGGCAAAATTACATCTCCAACAGCTTACCTAAAAGTGGTCCCCTACTAAAAAAATTTGGGTGATCACCCATATTTTGCCTCTTTCTACCCATATTTGGGTGATCCAACCCAATCACCCAAAACACACAGCTCACACGCGGGAGAGCCAACCGACGCAGCTGGAAATTTCACCGAGGCAGCCGCCGACGGAACCGCCAGATCACGTGTTGCCGGGCGTCGCGCCCGCCACCAACCCTCCATGGCCGACAATCCCAACCTCCCCCAGGCTCCCTCCAACCACCCGCCCCCTCCGCCCCTTCTCCAGACCGACGCGCGGGGCAAGCCGCCTGCCGCCCGCCGCCTAGGGCTTGCCCCGCCCCCGAGTAGAGCTACTGGCGCAGCTACGGCGGCCGTCGTCGGGAGTGCCGCTGCTCCTCAGTGTGCTCCTGTGAAGAAGCCGACGAAGAAGAGGGCGCCGAAGGTGCTGGCAGCTACGGGCTCTTGCACGGCGAAGAAGGCGACGATGGCAGCCGTCTCCGTGCATCCCCATCAAGCTCCGGTCGTCGTCGAGCCTTTCCTACCACCTCCTGCACCTCCTGCAGCGCGCACGCCGCCGTTGGGAGGGCCAGCTCCGCCGTAGCTCGACAGCACCACTGGCGCGTGCATTGTGCTCGACCAAATGCACGCAAGGTGCAAATTTTTCTCTGCTTGTATTCGCGTACAATTTGATTTCACGTACAACTTGATTTCACTTGTATTCTTGTTTCTTGATGTTTACCACAAGAATCTGTAGCACTTGACAAACTACAAGACCACAAGGATCTGTAGCACTTGATATCAACTAATCTGTAGCAGTTAGTCTTTAGCTTACAAAAATAACATAGAAAAGGCAGTAGCTACAAACAAATTCTTTGTTAATATTTACAACATGTACAATTCATCTCGTTGGGTCAGATCAGAATTGTCCATTTGATTGGCACTTTTAGCAAAAGAAGACATAGAATGGCATACAGACGGATCAGAATTGTTCATTTGATTTTCTGCTTTCTACAAATCTATCTAGTGAAGTGGGTGTACATGCCTATGTGAATGTCATGTAATTGGGTAGGTGCTAAAACTGATTCAATCTTCGAATTTATTGTTCATACTTAGCTGGACACTGTCAATACCTAGCAAAACTATGTAGTATGGATGATGTTTATGCTACAGTTTTAGGCAAATAAATCCTAATATGGTGTTTATGCTCATGTAGTATGGATGATGAGTCCTTCTTCAATTTCACTTGTGGTCCATCTCAAGAATTTACACAAAATGATGTGGATGCTCAATCTCAAGAATTTGCACAAGAAGATAGTATCATTGGTGATGGAGATGGTATTGTTGGTGATGGAGATGGTGAGGGTTTTGTTGATGACCAAACTCCACGAAGGGCTACTCGAGGAGTTAATTTCACTCAAAAGGAAGATGAGGCTTTGTGCAATGCATGGCTTGCGATTGTCGTTGATCCCATCACCGGGAATGAACAAACAACTAACACATATTGGGAGCGTATCCATGCGCATTATCGACAACACTCTAGGAAGCCAAGAACCATTGTTTCTCTACAACACCGTTGGTCTATTATCAACGGCGATTGCTTCAAATGGTCCAATTGCTTAGCTCAGGTGGATCGTATCAATCCTAGTGGAACCGGTCCCGTTGATAAGGTAAAAGTTGGTTTATTTGTGCACAAGTTAACTCCATCTTCTTTCTTATTTGTAGTTTAACATTGCTCGTGTTGGTTTATTTATGCACAAGTTAACTCCATCTTCTTTCTTATTTGTAGCTTAACATTGCTCGAACCTTGTATATTGGGAAACCAAAAAAGAAAGGTGGTAAGCCGGGAAAAGCCTTCAATTTATTCCATTGTTGGAGTATTCTTGGGGAGGAAGAGAAATGGAAGAACCGGTCCTCCAATGAGATTCCGAATAAAAGGAAGGCAACATTGGTCGGAGAAGGTTTCGAGCTTGACACCGATGATGAAGGCTCAAGTAGCCCCACTCCAAGGAAGAGGCCCGAAGGTAGGAAGAAAGCTAAAGACGCAAGGGCAAAAGGAGGTGAGAACATGTACAAGGAATCTTTGGACAACATGATGACGGTGAGGAAGGAGCTCGCCAAAGAAAGGAGGGAGGTGAGGAACAAAGAGATTGAAGAGAGGAAGTTAGTTGAGGAGAGGAAGGTGTTAGCCGAGGAGAGGAAGGCGGCGGCCGAGGAGAAGCGTGTTGAGCTCGAAGAGAGGAAGTTAGCAAATGAAGAAATGCTCAAAAGGATGGAGCAAGAGCAAAAGCTCATGTTCATGGACCCAAGTACTCTAGATGAGAAGGGGCGAGCTTATTGGGAGCTTTGCCGTGACCAAATATTGATGGCAAGAGGGTATGTGGGTGGCCATGGTGGAGGCAATGGTGGTGGTGGTGGCGGCTATGGTGGTGATGGAGGCAATGGTGGTGATGACATGTGAGATTTTAGTATGCATCAAGGAACTATCTACTACTATTATCAAGGAACTATCTACTACTCCTATTATCAATGAACTATCTACTAGTATTGTGTGGTGTTGTTTTATGTATCGATGAACCATTCGTTTCCGTACTACCCTATGATCGATGAACTATCTATTTTGTTTTGTTCTATGCACTAAATGATGTTGCAATTTTATTGATAATGTTTCTATTTGATATCTTGTGTTCATTTCATTAAAACTATGCAAAACATTTTTGGGTGAGAAAATATGGGTAAGATCATCTCCAAGAGCTTACCCATATTTTAGGTAAGCAAAAAATGAGTAAGCTGGAAAAGCAAACCAAAATGTCCTTACCTATACCTTCTCTCTCTTCTTACCCAAACATTTTTTGCTCACCCATATTTAGGTAAGCTCTTGGAGATGCTCTAAAATGATCATTATGACAATGCTAATATTGACGATTGATGGAGATTATGCCCATGTTCGTTATCATCATCACAATTTTCTAGTTTTAGTCCTCATTTAGCATTTCGTACCAGGCCTCGGATTTGTGGATAGCCTGGTAGAAGCTGAGGCTCAGAATTACGAAAGTATGAAGTGAAAAGTATGTTTCGTTTTTTGCACTTTCTAGTTTTGGAGCCTATTTGGGCCCTTTTTGGTTCTCAGAATTTTCATAGGAACAAGTATTTCAATCGATAGGATTTTTTTTCTATGGAAACCCTGTGGATTGAAAGGTCATCAGATTTCTATGGAATTTATTCATAACAGAAACCTTATTTTCTTTTTTTCCTATGAAAAGCCCAATGCACTTGCACTCTATGTCTTTCTACTCTCTCTCTTCTCAACCTTGCGAAATTTCCATGTTTGCTTCATGTGCACCATCCAGAGACAACGTACCAATATTTATGACACTAAATTGATACCACTAGATTTATTTTTAAATCTAGTTTCATAATATGTCAATTTGGTATAATATATGTTTTTATATTTCTCTATTAAGTTGATCAAATTTGGTTATCTTTGACTTAGGAAAAAGCTAGCAATCCAAAGAGGCCTCCGATTTAAACTATGACCAAGTCTGATTTCACGTTGACTGTATTTCGATTCAAACCGGTGGAAACATAGGCAGTCAGTCAGGCAGCATTAAATGGGCCAGTTCAGCGCCATGGCATCGCTTACTGACAGCCAGCCGGGCACGGGCAGCACGATCTCGCAGCACGCTGCCATGCATTCCGGCCGGTGACCTATAAAGCCTAAACGAAGCGCATATACATATAGGGTCTACTCTGCGGCCCGATCTGTGGTCAGGAGACAAATCGCAAACTAGCTGGCTGCTAGGGGAGTAGCTAGGTAGGTAGGTAGGTTGGGCTGAGTTCAAAGCGGGCAAGCACGAAGCTAGGCACCCAGATACCCGCAGTAGGGGTAGCGCAATAGGAGCATATATCCTAGAAGAACATCGTGCCTGCCTGCCTGCAAGCAGCAAGCTGCAACTGCGTGCTCTGCTCTGCCCGTGCATGCAACCAGGCCTGCCCCGATTCAGAAGCGGGGGATGGATGCCATTGCACACCGTGTTTGTACCGCGGAATCTGGCCAGGAACCGGTGGATCGATCGAAGCATGATATGCATCGTGCAGGTTCCCGCATCTGATCCACGCAAGAAAATGCTATGTTCAGAAATAATTGACGTGGATTTCTCTAAATTAGAATATATCTAGACACGATTTTAAGTTGAATCCTTATGTTTTAAAATATAAGATATTTTAGATTTGTGAAGAAAATGTATCTAGACTTATTTTAGTTAGTTATTTTTCCACACTAAAACAAGTCTAGATCGAGCGCATTCACCTTGCACATCTAAAAAAAATTCTTCACACATCTAAAACAAGTCAAGAAAATGCATCTACATAGTAAAACAAGTCTAGATACATTTTCTTTACAAATCTAAAACATCTTATATTTTAAAACAGAAATCTACATAATAAAACAAGTTTAGATATATTTTCTTTATAAATTTAACATATTTTATATTTAAAACAGAGGAAGTTTATAGACAAATTCAAGTAGTTATTTCTAAACCGAGAAAGTATATAAATATATATATATATATATATATATATATATATATATATATATATATATATATATATATATATATATATATATATATATATACAGAAAGAAAATAATCGATGAGGGGGATCAACGCGCGTACCCCGGCCGCGCGCGCGTGCCGAGATCGAGCGCATTCAGCTTGCACATGAGGAGATGCATGTCCTGAAGTGACTCTGACCCGTCCTATCACATTCTGTACCATGTTCTTGGAGTACGCTGTCACCAACTTTGATTCCCTCTTTGACGCGAGTGACGCCCACGATCGATCCACACCCACGCACGCTCGATTGGACCCGGCATTTGACAAGCCGAGGCTCTCGCAAAAGGCGAATTTTTTTTAAATAATACGAATTAATTATTTAATTAGAGTTCTATTATGCGTTTTTTCAAATTTCCAGATCTAGGGCTTTGTCGGTAAGCCGACGCTAATCGGCCAGTTCTGACCGATCAGACATGGCATGTGCGATCGCCTCCCTTATGCAATCGGCGCTGGCCGATTGGCGTCGGCTTGCCTGGCCGATTGCCTAATCGTCGTGCCCTGCCTAATTCGCATGATCAATGCAACCCTAATCTTCCGCTACTTTTTCTCGTCAATCCTTCACGATTTTTCCCGCCATCGCGCCGATTTTTCCGCTAGTACTTTCCGTCCTTTGTTCCCGCCACTACTTCCCCGCCTTTTTCCGCCACTACTTCCGCCTTTTTTTTCGCTTATTCGCCTCGGCCCTCTATAAATCCGCAACGAGATGTATCCTTACGCTTCTTCTCTTCCTCTCTTACTCTCTCATTTCCTCCTCTCCTCTGGCTCTCGATTTTCCTCCCTCCTCTCCACTATGACCGACGCTTCTCCGGCACGTAGATATGTCCATTGGGCTTTTCTTCATAGCCGAACTGCTGAGATAGGCAATACACCACCGATGGGATACGTTGGTATCGAACCATGATGCTCTCGTTATACTTGGTAAGTCACTTTATCTAAGAGGTGGGCGAAGACCCCAAATCGTGCACGAGCTTCTCAGGATCAAGGCAAGGTGGGACAAGCTCACCTTCAAGAGTGAAGCTCGCATGATGGAGGTGGCTAATACACCTTGGTCCTGGATAGAAGATAGCGAAGATGAGGATGATATCTTCATGCCGCCACCGGTTGGAAGCAAGGAAAGAGTGGGACAAGAGGCGGAGAAGAAGAAAGAGCAGCCAAGAAGAGTCATCTTGACATGGAAGCGGTGTGTGGCACGTGGGGCTTGCATAGAAGAGAGCGAAGATGAGGATGATATCTTCATGCCGCCACCCGTTGGAAGCAAGGCGAGCCGAGTGGGACAAGAGGCGGAGAAGAAGAAAGAGCAGCCAAGAAGAGCAAGTGCGAGGGATCGTCCAAGGGAAAGGCGAGGCATCATCTAAGGAAGGGAAAGGCATCATGCTAGGGATTGATAGGACTCTTATTTATGTACCGCAAGTTATGTTGAACTGTGTTGCAAGTTATGTTGAACTGTGTTGCAATAAAAATCGTGAAATGATAGAATGATGTCTCATATGTAGGTAGATATATGTCTCATACATAAGTAGATGTCTCATGCATAGATAGACATGTCTCATACATAGATAAATATATGTCTCATACATAGATAAATATATGTCTCAGCGACGTCTGCCATGACGCCGGGTGGTGGGTTAGAGGCGTCGTCCAACCGAACGTGGCGGCCGAACTCGGGGAGGAATCACCGACGTGCTCATCGTCGAGTCTCTGTGTGGGGTCAGGTGCAGAGTCTGGAAAATGTTCACCAATCGCTGCGTCATGAAATCGAAAAGTGCTATGATCAACGTCTGATCGGTCAAAGCGGATCCGGACACGACGGTGATAGCAGGCATAGACCCTGCATTCAATGCTCCTGCACATAAAAACAAAGTATGTAAGAACTTGACATGAAATGAGCCTCGACGCTTATCTTGTAAGACACATACCACATGTGGTGGCGTGGGTGAAACCCGTAGTTTGGCATGGGAGGGTGACCCAAAGGCTCCTGCTGCGGTGCTGCCACGACGAACCTCCAACGTGCAAAGGTGGCTGCTGCTGCCAATAGTCGAAAGAAGGCTGCGATGCCACGTCGAACCTCCACCGGCTGATGGGGAGGAGGTCTCGGGCCGTCGTGGTGTAAGCCGTGGACGGGAGCCCGTCGTAGGCGAGGTGGCTGCTGCTGGTGGTGCGTCGAGTGCCGCGGAGGACGATGGTGCCGGTGGTGAGCAATGTCCGAAGGGCGGGTGCACGTGATAACCCCGTAGATACGTCGTATCTTCTCCTCCAGGCGACTCAGCCAAGTCTCCTGGTCCTGCCGGTGAATAAGTAGGGGGCCGGACGAAAGAGAGCGTCTGTACTCAGCACTCTCCGTCTCAAGATCGACTAACAACTGTGCCTGCAAGAGACACCACAAGGTTCGGCATATATAGATGGAAAACTATGTAATAAATAGGTGCATTAGATGAAGAACATACCGCGTGTTGTCTGCTGTCCACAGTCGACTGGCTCGGATAACTATCCCAAGTAGCAGCGCCAGGCATCTCCTCTGGGTGAGATTGCTGCGTGATGCGTAGTCGTGTGGCGCTCATGTAGCTATCCAAGTACCTGTTGAACTCTTCCATGTCAAATGGCTCGTTCGAGTCCCATCGGGTTGTAGCGGTGTCCCACTCGAACGTACACCCCAACCTGTGTAGCCAACCGTGGCGGTCTTGCTACTTCCTTCCTCGACAACCTAACATTTAACATGGTTAGTGTCATGTCAATAAATCATGTTAATATGGAAGTAATGTGTAAATGCAACATACGCGTACGATCAAGGAATGGCGCTCTCCGTAGACGAGGATCACCGGTGGCGAAGACCAAACCGCCTCATTACTCTATGTAGGCTCATCTCCTCTGCATGTCGAAGATGATCTTCGATTTTGTGAGCTACGCTCGTCCACGGCGCATAGTAAAGACATTTGTGCGGCGTCCCCATCCTCTGGAATCTAGCGGCGACTTCATTACCGTAGGGCTCCCATCACCGAACTCGCTAGCAAGACGTCAATGCTTCGGACGGTCGGGTAGCAACCCTCACCGATTGTGAGAAAAGCGTCTGCGAATAATAATTTGTTAGCTTCATGCATAGGTTATGTCAACTAAATAATGAGTGTAACAAGTAACTATGCACATACCGCGATGTGTCCAAACTGAAAAGTAGGCAAGTCAATGTGGTCGGATCGGATCCACAGTCCGAGGGTCGCCAAAGTAGCCGTAGGGAAAGGCGTCTCAACCATAACGTCCGGCGCCGATAGGAAACCGCTCCGTGACCAAAGCTGCAATGAGTGGGCATCCAAGCAGGCTGACTTGGCGCCCTCCGTTGGCAACCACTGCACATACCTCGATGCGTGGCCGCTAAGACCGCAGAAACCCCAACTCCTCTCAGATAATCATGTCGGCGCTAGTTGCATTGGCGATCTCCAATGCGATAGGGATGTAGCGCGGTGATAGTGGTGACATGGTTCTCGTGAACATCACCTTGAGAAGCCAAAGTATGTATGCCTCAAGGACCGAGTGATTTGTGTCTGTCAATCGAGTCTCTGGATAGCCTAACAGCTTGGATCTGCATTAATGAAATATGGTTCGATAAGTAACCAGAGCTTGAATGTGTACCAAACAGATGAAAAGAAGTTAGCAAACACACCGACATCCTAGTAACCATCGAACTTGGGCCCGTGTTCTTCATACTCCAATGGTCTAGTAATACTACCACGGAATCGCTGCCATATCCTGTTGCCAACCCGCTGGTGCCTGTAGCGGTCCAATGGGCTGTCCAGCCAAAGGAAGTCCCAACAGGCATGACACGTCCTGTAGAGTAGGAGCCATCTCTCCCCAGCGAAAGTGAAAAGTGTGGGTCTCGGGCCTCCAACGGTCGACCAAGCATGTGAGCAATGAGTGGTCATATAGTAGGCGTGTAGAGTCTGCAGTGCCCTCAACCAAGCGAACAAAAGGTAAAAGCCCAGCCCACTTCAACCTGCATGACCAAAAACGTGATCAATCATGTATCGCAACCCAAAAATACTCATATAATTCATATAATTCATGATTAAATCGTACCTAGGAACCCAAGCGGGGTGTATCCTCCAGTTAACATTCGGTGTGCGAGTGACCAAAGGCTCAAGTGAGTGGGGGTCATCCTCCAAAATTCTAGCCCGATGCTTCTTTTCAATGTCACATATTACAACATAAAACATAGTTCGACACATATTACAACATCAAACATAGTTCACCACATATTACAACATAAAACATAGTTCGACACATATTACAACATAAAACATAGTTTCACCCGCGTCCTCTACCTCTTCGACCTCGCGCACCCCGTCCTCGCGTATGTGTGCCGCCTGTACCGAAAGTGGGACAATGAGTATCCCTGTGACCAAATTCATTGCATAGAAAACACTGCCGAGTTGGGCCGACTTGATTCGTCCATGTCATTCCGGATGCGTCTACCTTTGGCGTCACGCCTCGCTTGTTCGCATTAGAGCAGTGTGGGATGTCTTGCCTTTCACCGTGGTTCACGGTGTTGAAATTACCCATTACTCAAATCGACATCTCACCCGCCCAAGTATTGACCATGATTCTTTCGGTAGTAGGAGACACGAACGATATTGTGTCCAACCCTAGCTGCCGACAAGCAAAGAAGCACATGAGAGCAAGGCGGTAAAGCAACTTTGGTTTGTTGCGTGCACTCGCAGTTGGCCATTGCTCATTACCTATCTTCACCTCATGCGTTCTCGGTTCATTACCACCCAAACTTATCGGTGGCTAGCCGCACCTCAAACCTTCTATCCTCATTACCTATGCACACGACGGTGTGTGACATACACTTCGCCATCTTCTTATCCATGTACCTCATAACCTTTTCACGAACGGGTGTTCGGATTGTTCATGATATGCATCCGAGCACCACGTCTGCAGTTCTAAAATATGAAATCGTGCCATCTGAATACCTTCGACTATGGCATCGGTGGAAGTGCCTGTTACCTCTCGAGGACAAAGTTATATGACTCAGCTAGGTTTGTAGTCATGACACCATACCTAGCTCCATGTGTATCGTAGCAAAGACCACCTCTCCAAAGGCTCGTGCTCTATCCACCTGGAAGTTCTTGATCGATCTGCGAGCCTTCTCCTTGTACCGTGGATCAAATCCAGCAAGTCACAAAGCCCTACAGATCTTCCTCCACGAGGCAGCTCCAAGAGCTTGATGTGCGCCATCGCTGCTTGATGTGCGCTACGGCTGCGTTTTGCAGCTTTCCTTGCCCTCACATGTTTCGAGTAAATTCATCGAGCTTTGCACGTATGAAATCGTGCTTCCATTCTTGGTTCTTGCACAATTTTTGAAAAGATTCATGAGGTTCTTGTTTCGAACTGTGAGAAGAAATTAGCACCCAAATGGCGCATGCACCATCGGCTTTGCATGTCAAGCCAAGGTGTTTGCTCTCTTCGGCCTGTCGGTAGTTTCTAAGATTCAAGATACCGCATGCCTATCATGAATGATGCACACATTGGGCTTGTCTTTCACAACTGCTATTTTGAGTCTCAAGAACCATGTCCAACTTTCAAGTGTTTCGCCTCCACAAAAGCAAATGCAAGTGGGACAACTGATTGTTGCGTCTTGACCAATGGCGGTAAGGATCGACCCTTGTACTTGCCGATTAGAAAAGTACCGCTCTACACATATCAATGGACGACAATAAGTGAAAGCTTGGATGCATACAGAAAAGAGAAGAACACTCGATGAAGCACCTTCACGGATGGATCCTCGGGTATCACATAATATTGTATGTCGACATAGGTGCACGGGTTTCTATCCTGCGCATTGTCCAAGTTGTCGGACCACGGAGTCATACGCGTCTCTAACGAACCAAACCTCTCCTCAAGAGCCCTTTGCTTTGCCCTCCAAGCCTTGCCATACGAAATGGAGTACTTAAACCGGTCTTTACTTTCTTCCAGATATCTGAGTCACAAGGCTTTGCACTCTACTAAGTCCGTGTAAAGCGCGAGCTAGAAGTGTGGAGGAGAGGTTAAGATGATCTTTAGGAACCCTGTAGCTTACATGTGTCTGCACATAGTCACCAACCAAGTTGTGTCATACGCAGGACATAGGCATGCACCCTGCGGACAATTTATATCCACGCATTCCATTGTCAAGTATTTCTTAGAGGACACGGTTGTTTTCAAAACCCCGTGTGTTGACATTGCCCAAGCAACGCATCTTGCAAATGTTGCTTGTCTTGATATCGCACCACGGGCAATTCATTGCTGTGATATTCCCATGAGAATCATGACCATCATCAACGGTCATTCCGGTTGACATGTTTTGATTCCATGAAGCGAGAATCGGCATGTCCTCTCCACCACCGCCTTCTCCATCGTAATCATCGGTCATCGATCACCACTCTCTCCATCCATGTAATCCTCCTCTTCCATCATGTTCTCGCATGCCTCCATCTTCCTCGTCCGCATCGCCTCTCCACTATAGTCTTCTCCACCTCGGCTACTACTGCCCGATTCATAACCACCTCCTCCTCCTCCTATCTCACCGCTCGATTCATAACCACCGCCCAAAGATCGGACATAGAGTACATCCGTAACTTGAATCAACACTATGGCGCGAAACATGTCCACCATCGATCTCCTTCAAGACAGGAAGCACTAATGCGAGGGTTTACATGCCTATCTTCACAGCTTTTAACCACTTAAACCAGTCTCTGCAGATCTACAGCCTTAAAGTCCAGAAAATATTTTTCTTGACTTTGTCCATAATGCTTGCACGCTGTGTACGTCTCAATGTTATAGCCTAAACATCCTGTCAACCATTCCTTCAACCGACTAACAGTCCACGCTTGAGGCGATCAAATCTAACTGTACACATAAACTCTCCCAGATCTGCTCCAAAGTCATTTGTTCGAACATTCCCATGACCGTAATAAAACACGAACTGCACTATATTGGTCATCTCTGCTGACATAAAATAAACAACCTAATCAATTAATTATCGACAACGCGTATAACTTTGGACAATGCTTACAAATATTCTAAAAATTATGATATTATTGCTATCGGTCAAATATTGCTACTAATCTACGGGACAAATATTTGTGTCTAACCAATCAGTCACCAAATATTCTAAAAAATATGATACTATTGCTACCGGTCAAATATTGCTATTAATCCACTGGCCAAATATTTGTGCCTAACCCATCGATCAAATATTATTACTAATCCACTAGACAGGTATTATAATAGACAAGCATACGCACGTACGTAACCATATACAATAACCGTGATTATCGAGAGATTAAAGTTTACCCTTGAAGCGAGAAGCCGCCGGGTCCACCACCACAAAGACCACCACAGACCTCGGCTCCTCCACCACAGCTCCACCACCATTGCCATTGCTCCACCACAGCTCCACCACCGTTCCTCCAACAAATCAACACCAAATCGCTATGAGCTAACCCATCCGTAGATCGGGCTACCACTATCTCTCTCGCCTTTGGATTGAAGTTTCGTGGTCAAATCTACTAAATCGGGAAAAATGGAGGTTTTTGGGGCTAGAACGAAGAACAGGAGAGAAAGAACGGCCCGTCATGGTGGAGAAGGAGTCTTTGGCGCGGGCGCGCCGCCTTTATCTCGCCCAGTCGGCTGGGCTCGCCGATTAGGATCGGCTGCTCGCCGGCCCGGACTGTCGACCGTTGCTAGGGTCCCATGCTGTGGCCGACTCATTGTCGGCCGGCTCGGCCGATTGCTCTTCATCGGCTGGCCGATTGGCCCAGTCGGCCAGCCCCTGGCCGACAAAGCCCTAGATCTGGAAATTTAAAAAAACGCATAATAGAACTCTAATTAAATAATTAATTCGTATTATTTAAAAAAAATTCGCTCGCAAAAGCGCGCGTCGTCCCGCGCTGTACCGGTGTACATGATTTTTTTTTCAAATATGCCCAAATCTAAAAAGTTTAACCAAGTCTGATCCTTCTCCGAAACTAATTTGGAATCTGACCCCTGGGGTCGGGCCATTAAAATGACTCTGAAGTTGTACAGGTCTGCGCCAAGATGAAGCGGCTGGGAGGCAAACTAGGGAGGTCGGCGCCGTTTTAATACGTGTACGCTGTACAACTTCAGCGCCGACCCCGGGGGTCAGATTCCGAATTAGTTTCAAGAAAGGGTCAGACTTGATTGAACTTTTTAAACTTGGACAGATTTAGCAAAAAATACGCGTACATGCACCCGCACAGCCCAGAGGAATAAAGAAAAAGGGAAGGACACCCTCATCACACCAGCATTGCAAACCGAGGCTATAGCCGGGGCCGTCTCTCTGCTCCGCCGCGACCTAGCTAGCTTAATTAGCTAGCGGCAGGTACGTACTGGCTGGCCGGCAAGAATCGAGACGGACGGACGCGCGCTGCCGGCAGCGGCAGCGGCAGCGGCAGGACGGACAAGACAGGAGATCGCAAGATGCCGATGCGCGCGTGCATGTACAGCTAGCGCGAGAGGCTTTTATTTATGCCGCTCGATCGAGGCCAGTACTGCTGCCGCCGGACGCCAGGCCCGGCCTTCTTGCCCCAACGGCATCGGCCGGCCACGCCCGTACGTGTGCCGGCCCCCGGCGCGCAATGGCGTGGCGCGGCACGCCAGGGCGCGCGTACGCGACGTACGTTGATATGGATGGGTCGGCATCTGCGCGCATCAGGGGTATCGAGCCACCGAGCGCGCATGCAGCTTGCGGGTGGCCGACGCTGCCGCGTCCTCTCGTGCGGGACGTACGTACGAGCTGCCGCACTCGCAGGCCCTCCCCGCCACGCCACGCATCTCCGGCCCGAACAGTGGCGCACCACTTGCTAGCTAGCTAGCTACTCCGTTACTGTTCCGTTTCAACGCAGCGCACAGTGGCACGGCCACGCACGCACAGGTCTGAGGTCTGAGGCACGAGGCCACCACGTTCCGTGTGCAGTTCAACGCACTGTGCGCGCCCTCTTTCGTTCCTTTTGTTCTTGTACTCCCAGCCAGCGGCTTTTCAGGCCTCGGCCGCTGTGTGCGTGTTGTCACCGCGTGCCGCTGCCGTGGGGGCATGCAGGACGGGGCAACGCAGAGCGAACGAGAGAGAGGGGGGTAAATGCGCACGCGGCTGCCTGCGCCTTTCTGAAGCATGTCTCCTGCCGCGCGTTGGCATCGGAATAGGCATCGCGCGCGAGGCAGGCTACAGACGTACTAGTAGGTAGCATGGTGTTGTTCGGCTCGGTGACTGTAGGGGTATTCCTCAGCCTGATAATTCTCGCTGGGGCTAGTACAGCGGGCTCGGTGACTGTAGGGGTATTCCTCAGCCTGATAATTCTCGCTGGGGCTAGTACAGCGGCTTGCGACGACAGACTTGTACAGGTGTACACTTTTGCCGCAGAACGCCAAACAGGAAGAGTTGAACCAACACCAACAGCTTGTAAGCTTCTACAGTCCTTATTGCACAGGAGGAAGCCAAACGTGCTTTAGTCCATGAGATTCCTTGTTGATATGTTGTCGCAAAGATATGCGTTAGTCCAAAGATTTTGCTTGCCTCACGTTTCAAAAAAACGTTAGTCCATTCTGGCATTGCCCTTTTTTCAGAGAAAAAAAACTGTGTTAGTCTTTGAGATGGTTCATAAGTACAACAAATGAATAGATGAATTTCTCACAGAAAACGACAAAGTCGTTGTAGTATAGTGGTAAGTATTCCCGCCTGTCACGCGGGTGACCCGGGTTCGATCCCCGGCAACGGCGCTTTTTTTCTGAACTTTCTTTTGACGGAATTAAGAACATTTTTCCTAATTTAGGGTGGTATTTTTACTTAGCTATCGCTGGCCTGTTTACCAAACAAATCAAGCATGCACGCTGCCAAGTAGTCCTATGTCGTTTTTTTTTAGAACAGAAATATATCAACACTAGGCAGTGTCTATCGACGTGTACTTTTACACAAGTCAACGACGCTACTTCCAGGTGCTTAAGTAGATTGCGTGTAGGAGAAGTGGACTATGATACCAGATGGCAAAATAAAGCCACAGCATACGGGTCTTCCAGGTCTTGGTGCCAGGCCATCCCTGCTGGATGCAGATCCGAGACGGGCAGCGACCTCTTCACATGCCCAGAGCTCAGAGGTGTCTTCAGAGATGAAAGCGAAACCACGAAAGAAGAAACCCGTTCGACACAAGAGCACGGTACACAACATAATGGTGCTGTAACAGGAAAACTTCAAAATTGTGAATGTAGAGCATCTTGGCCATGGCAATACATAGCATTTTCTACTATACAGAGCGTTTTAGAGAATTCACAACAACAATTGTATTTCCAGTATACCACTTGAACAATCAACAAACACTTGCAAGTTTATGGTCTGTCTCTCGTGATAACCTACGGGCTCAGGGGGAAAAACCGAACAAACATACGGCCGTACAAACAAACATACCAGCAGTCCAAATAAAGCAAACGCCAGGAAAAATACACATACAAACAAGAGTAGGCAAAATCTAGCAAAGGTTTGGATGGAGGTTTTTTAAGCAGATCCAAACTCAGCCATCCACTTCTCATGCCGCTCGATATCAGAGGGCGAGACACTCTTCTGGACCTTGGCCAGAGCTTCTTCGAAGTCGCACATGGCCACCGGGTCCTTGGAGATATCATCCTTTGACATGTTCTTGATCTCGTCACGGGTCTTGCCTGCGATCTTCCGCCTCATACCGTTCATCGAAGCATCACGGCAAACATTTGTAAGGTCGTCCCCACTATAGCCTTCTGTCCTTCTCGCAACTTCATCGATGTTAACATCACCAGATACCTGTTGGTATAAAAGCAGTAAGCAACAGGAGATATGAAACGGTAAGTTATTGGCAAAGAAGACGCCGCAGTACTGATAAGTGAACATTACCAATGGATGAAATAATGATACAGCGAACAGATAACAACATAAGAAAAGATGAGCAAGAAATGCATAAGTAGTGTAGCATAACATACCTCAACCGTTCTAAGATTAATGTTGATGAGTGACTTTCTGCTTTCAAAACTTGGAAGTGGAATGTAAATACGCTTTTCCAGCCTCCGCCTGAGCCAATCAAGATACACCGAGTTAAAAAAGCCATATGTGCCAAAAGAGTTTAAAACAAATATAGTTATAATAAGTGCATATAGCGAGCACATTGATCGACGAAGAAATAACCAGATAAAATTAAATAACAGAAGCTGTAGTCGCCACTGCAGGGAAAAAATGTTTTTACAATAGACGGCACAGATAGGTAAAACGGCACATTAATCACAGTAGAGGCGTAAGAGCAGTCAAAAGTCAAAACACCAGGTATGACTCTAGCCTAAGGTAACACTGATTTAAAATTTTACATGTTCGTGAACAATGTAAACTGTAAAGTATAATGTCTGCATGGTGCAACTAATTTCCATATACTACTCTAGTCCTTCACCCAAGTGTTGCTGCTTACATGCCAAATTGACTTCAAAGTTAGACCAGATATAAACTCTATTTCTTACAGGAAATTACATCTATACAAGACTTATGGCTTTATGGACCTAACCAGTGACAATTTAGTTACAAATGCTCAGGGCTCTGATTTTAAGCCACAAGCAGTAACGTGAAAAATGAAGCATGAACTAAACAAAAGGATTCTTTGCATTTTGTCAAGGACTCTAACAGCAGCACAACTCAAGGAATCAATCATCTTGTACAGAACCAGATATTATGCCTAAAGTTTTTATGCTAACAGTAGCACACCTCTAATAAATTAATAAATACAAATATCACTGAAAACAGTTTGCCGACCTGAGTGCTTCATCAATATCCCATGGAAAGTTGGTTGCTGCCAGAACCATAACAATTTTCGGCTGGCCATCTTCATTGGTAGAGCTATTGTTAACACCATCTATTTGCACTAGAAGTTCAGACTTTACCCTCCTCGATGATTCGTGCTCACCAGAAGCTCTGAATAAATACATAAGCTCATAAATGTGGGCATAGTATTTTCTAAATGAATATAGATAAACTAAAAGAACTAGCAGTTTCAGTTTTTTCTGTCATCTGCTTGTTGAGCTAGATTAAAAAGAAAGATATAAAAGCACAAAAATGTTCTCTTCTACAAAATGTAACTTATTTAACAAGCAAAACAATTAAGAACATCTTCATCTTTATGGTACAAGCTGTTCAGAAAGTTGTCATTATCTTGGCGGTCATAATAGAAATTGAACTTGCATGGCAAACAGCAAAATGTATGTTTACATACCCACGAGATGTACATAAGGAGTCAATTTCATCAATGAAGATTGTACTTGGAGCGTAGGCCCTTGCAAGTTCAAATAAACAACGGACCATGCGCTCACTCTCCCCCCGCCATTTAGAAGCCAATGTTGCAGAAGAAACATTAAAGAATGTTGTGCCACATTCTGTAGCTACTGCCTTTGCTAAAAGGGTCTTCCCAGTACCTGGAGGGCCAAACATAAGAACCCCTTTCCAAGGTCGACGAATACCCTGATCAGAAAAGGAACCCGAAGGGACATGATGAGGCTAGATGTAACTTAGACTGGATGGAGAAGGTTACAAGAGAGAAGATAATATACTACTACATGGAATATCATAAATTACTAATGTTACATACTCAAATTGCGTTTAAGGAAATTGGATGCACATAATATTCTAAAACCATCCATATTTAAGAATAATTACAAGTGTTAAGAATATACAGATTACTCACATGCTATCAAATAAAGACGGCAACATTATCCTTAGCCATGATGTTAGACAGCAACAAGGATGGGTAGAATAAACTAACATACACTTTTTGGTGGAAAAGTGTGAGGAGATCCATACAATAGCATAGTCCAAAACTACAAATCATTACCTGAAAATATTCAGGCATCCAGAGAGGAAGCACAACCGCTTCCTCAAGGAGTCTTTTGGCCTCACTAAGTCCTGCAACATCATCCCATCTCACTCCTGGGGTCGAATCTAGAACATCTCTTTCAAGCATGGCAGCTAAGTCCCCATCTGGCCCTTCATACTGTGACTTTTTGGATCTGCCTTCTTCGGCGTCACTACTCTGAAAGGAAAAGATCAGAAAAAATACAAAATTTCAAACAGAAGGATCAAAACATCAACTAAAAAAGAGAGGCAATATTTTACATAATGTATACATGAAGATTCCAGTTCCTTAATTTGAAAAATAACAATAGATGCTCTCTTGTTTCAGTATATGATTGCTTTTGAGATGCTTGGTGATTTCAACATCATTCTTATTGTGTGCACCATCATACTTTGCCCCTATGAAATATGAACAGCGGGGAACTACAAATAGATGGTGATGGTATTCCTCCAGTAGAGTTAAAACAACAAAGTGTTGTCAAGAACAATAAAAAGGCATGTTTTCTCACAATGAACTAATAATTTTAGGGAGAAATGGAGAACCCAAGCTAGCTTTATATAAAAGAAGAGCTAAATTGGGCTGAGTGGCATCATGTGATTGACTTTTGCAGTACCTTGTAGAAAATTGTCAACTCTACTTTGAATACACCAAGGTATGCTAGAAATAACAGATCTACAGACATTTTGAAGCCATACACATACAAAAACTACCATAAAAGAAGTATGTATCTTAGATTATATCGTGAAGCTTCCTTCCCTTTTGCACTATGCAGATAGGGGAAACAGTGCCAAAATAAAAGGCACCACAAATCTAATATCTTAGACATATGCAGAACAAGTATATTTTCTCATTCACGAGTACAGACAGAGGAAACGAACAACAGAAACTAAATATATTTGTTCAAATAAATATTTTTTAGTGAATAGAATATTTGCTTGACAGAGATTACCGCTGAATCACCCTTGCTCGAACTTGATTTTCCTTTCCTCCCGCCAGTGCTAGAAGCAGTTGATGATCTCACCACAGAGCTTGATTTACTCCCATTGGGTTTTGCACCACGGCTAGGTGTTCCAGTCTTTGATGGACCCCGTGACCAAGCTCCATCTTGGGAGGATTTTTTTGCACTAGATTGGCCTCTTGTTGACCTTCGGGTTGGTGTATCTCTTGGAGGCGCCCACACATCAGGGTCATCAAAGGTTTGTGGCGATGATGTTGGATACTCATCCAATGGTTGGAACAGAAATGATTTATTAGAGCGAATAGGAGGCGATGAGGACCGCATCCCACTCCCAGGAGCTTCTTTAAAGGACTTCAATTGGGCATCAAGCTGCCTCACAATCTCTACCTCTTCACTGATAGCTTGCTTACATTTCATCCATTTTGTTCGAATGAAAGAGTCATCCAAACTAGTCAGATGCCTGCATGATCAAGTCTTATCTATCAGAACATGAAGGGCAAAAAGTAAAGTGCATTTATTAAGCTTTTAAGTACTAAAGAATAAAGATAAAGAAGCAAGAGACGAAAAATGCATTATCTAAGTTTTTCATATAAAAAATATTCACCTCATCGATCAAGTTACCTTGAGATATGTAACTAATAATCAAATGAAGAGCATGAGCCTATTTTTCTTTGGCACAGTTGCACAATGCAACTCAAAGTTGATCCGCAAAAGGCTGATCTCTTGAGAGAATGCACTGTTCTAGTGAAAACACACAACTATTGTTTTGAAAATTTCAAGACAAAATAAAGCATCGACGTTTCTTTGGTTCAACCATGCAATAGCTCATTGTCAATTCTACAATAACCATAGTGCCTTATAAGTTATGAGTGTCAGACAGGCTTTACAAGTTTACATGCATCGCTTAATATTCTGAAGCACCCAAGTCATAAACATCAGCTGCTGCAACGCTTTCAACAACTGTAAATCTGAAAACAAATCAAGCCCAAGCCATTGAATCGAAATTTCGCAAACTTACACCAAAACAGGATTACCTAATTACAGCCATTTGACGGCATAACAGTGAAAAGAGACGATGATTTTCTCAACCCTAAAGAATGACTAGACTAACATAACAACAGCCAGACTTCTCGCTCAGAGCAAAATGACTAGAACCCACTACACGGAAGCAATCAAACCAAACGGATCCTCAACAGACAAATCCGAAGATCCTCACAGGCCTGACCTTGCGAATTACACATCTAGGCTGATTTCTAAAATTACGCCTAATCTGAGGAGGGGGCGGGGGCGGGGGCGGGGGCGGGGGCGGGGGCGGGGGCGGGGGGGACGATAGATTCAATGAGTTCTTGGTGGGGTGCTCACTTGTTGATCTGCGCGAGGGCACCGTCGAAGAAGATGATGGAGGTGTCGTAGAGCCCCTCGAGCGCGTAGTCGCGCGCGTGCTTGAGGTGGTCCTGCAGCCCGGCGAGGGGGTTCGCCATTTCCGCCGCACGGCCGCAGCCACTGAGCAACGGGACTACGGATTCGCCAAGCCCCGGGCGCGGTGGGAAGGGCAGGAGATGCACACGGGCGTCTGGAGAAGACGAGAGCTATCCTGTGGTTCGAATTCAGAGACTGCAGCAGGTAACAGAGGACTGCGACGGCCCTGTCTGTTGGCGTCCAAGACTTGGAAGTTGGGAAGAATGAAGGAGACTCGCTCACCGACGATGGCGTGGCCCACTGTCAGCGAACTCTCATCCGCCGCAGTTCTTTTTTTCCGATGTACTCATCGGTTCATGGGGCCTTTTAGTTTTAGAGCATCCAGACACCGTACCGAGAAAAAATAATCGTTATTTTCTGATTTAGACTTTAAAATCGACCGAACCGAAAAAAATTAGAATCCCGAGAAAACATCCCCGCGGAATAAAAAAAACAGTTTTCGAGCCCGACCTGGACGCGAACCATATCCTCCGCTTTCGTTGGCGGGAGGAAACTTTCAGCCGCGCCATTCCTTCTGCTGCCATGCTCGATCTCCGGTCCCCGCCCCTCCCACCTCTGTCGAGCCCCACGAAAGGCCGCCATGGACGTCCTGCCGCCCGAGCTCGGCAGGTCGCTACTGACGACCCGACGGTTCATTAGATCGGCGACCACCGTCGTCTTCGTCCCCGTCGCCGGTCCACCAGTCGGGGCATCTACGAAAGCTGCTGCTGCGGCGAAGCGGAAGCGGCAGGGCTCCGTCCTCATCCAGGATGGCAGCGTGGGCGCTCCGGCTGCTCCCCGCTCCAGCGAGTGCTGCCGCCTCCAAGTCGAAGCTGACGCCGGTCAAGGCGAGGAACGCAGTCGCGAAGTGAAAGGCAGGCCCTGGGAAACCATCCGCCACCGCGAAATTCGCCAAAACGTCCTCGGCTAGCCGATCTAGATATAAACAATTCCCCTCCACCCTTCTGCCGCAGTCGTTGATTGCATATACAATTGATTCGAATTGGTGCTTATACACAACGATTTGCACAAGGTTCCGACCTCCTACGTCGATTTGTTGAATAACAATGCGGTGGACATCGACACGGCTCCGCTCGATGTCTATGGAGATGAGTTGGATGGGTCACAAATTTACAACGAGGCGGATGATACGTCCAATTTTCATCACCATTCTATATCATAATTTACCTCTATTTATTGATATTTGTCTTATTACGAGGTATTACGTATGGCTTTTCATATGTATTTAAAGTCATTTTAGAATAATTATTTTACTCATTTATGGTTTATTATTTATTTAAATTAGGCACTTGTCTTTATTCGAATAAGATTTTAAATATATTTTCAAACTCTTATTTGAATTCTAATTTTCAACAAATCTTTTTCAGTAGGTTTTATTTATTCAATAGGGTGTTAAATAATTTACTTTGAATTATTTGAAGTATTTTTAATATGATTTATTAATCATTAAAATTGGGTATATGTCTTTATTCAAATCAATTATGGTTTTAATCCCTTTTAAATTTTATTCAAATAACTCTTTGATTCCATTTAAGTTAATTAAATAACTTTTATTCCACTTGGGTAAATTCCAATTTATTATTTTCTCATGATTTAATTAATCATTTATCTAAGGGATTTTTGTCTTCATTTAAATACAATTAGAATATGGTTTAATCCCATATACTTTTATTTGATTATTCTTTATACCTTTATTTTATTTGGATTATGTTTATTTCATTTGCTTATGGATTTAACCCAAGATTAAATTATCTTCCAGATAATTTTCTGGGGATTTATTATTTAGGAAAATTGTCTTTATTTAAATAAAATTGGATATTGTTCAATCCTTATGATTTTATTTTAATAATATTTTATTCCTTTTATTATTCCATGAACTTTCATTTGTTAAGGATTTGGCCAAGATTTAATTTGGATTTTAAATATTCCTTATTTATTTATTTTCTTTCTTTGTCTTATAAAATCCATATCTTTTTATTTATAGATCCAAAATTGGTGATTCCAATTTGTATAATTTTATTTATTTTTTGTTTATCCCTTTTAAATCTCTTTAGGATTATTTTGCTCACAATTTGGTATGGATTTTAGATAGGAGCTTTATTAGCCTTGGAAATATTTCCTTTTATCATATTAAACTCATAAGTTTTTATCTATGGCTCCAAATTAAATGAAACCAATTTCTATGGTTTTATAATATTTTTGTTTAACATTTTTGATCATTTATAAATGTTTGTTTGCTAAATTTTATATGGATCAAATCCATAGTCTTAGAGATATCTTAGAGATGATTTTCTTCCATTAGGGTTTTAGGGTTTTGGTTTATTCTCCTAAGTTTAAATTTCAAGATACATTCATTGATGAATGCATTTCACTTGATTTGAAATTTGTTGGATTCCTTTTTATTCAAAATTTGTTCAAGTAGGGTTTTGATGTTTCCATTTGGAATCAAAATTTTTCTTTTCACCCTAAATTTCAATAATTATTTATTTTGTTTATTTATTTTTCACATTTCAAAATTTGGAAAATTTTGGGATGTGACAGTTATCAAGACTATTTTCTGGCGCCGTTGTGGGGGGAGTGAAGCGCTATTGAATAGTGGAACCGGTAAGAGAAACTTTCACTGTGGGTATTACTTTTGTTACTGCTTGTTACTTTGTTTCCAATATGGATAACCCACTTGGTTTTCTGTTTGGGAAAACTACTACCACTGTTAGGGTAGTAGATGAACCACCTCCTGTTGAGATAGATTCCTTTAAGATACCTACAAGTATTGTTGACCGTGTTATGGATAATTATTATTTTGGGGATGGAACTGTCCATCCCGGTGATCACTTGCTTTTTATCCACGAATTATGCGGGTTGTTTAAGTGTGCAGGTATCACAACTGAACAGGTGAAGAAGAAGTTACTCTCCATATCCTTGAAAGGGAGAGCTGAAGAATGGTATAAGCTGCTGAAGAATGGACAATCCATGGAATGGGAGGAGATGACATCTCTCTTTTACTCTAAGTTTTATCCTCCCAGTGAAATTTATAAGGATAGAAATCTTATACTCCCTCCGGCCCGAATTAACGACCGCAACCGCCATTTTGCAAAAAGATCCTCCTCCTTTTCTCGACCAAACTCAGGTCCTCGACTCCATCTTCCTCCGCTAACGCCGCCGCTCTGTCTCATCCCCTTTACTGCGCCACTCTATTTCATCGGCTCCTCACCTCGCTCCTTCATTGCAGCCTCCCTCCTCCCGGTCAACTCCTCCCTCCTCCCGCTCCCGCTCCCCTGCTTGCGGCACATCTGCAGCGACGCCGCTGCGCCACTGAGTAAAAACCAGCTCTTGGGGCCGGCGGCACCGCAAAAGGAGAAGCCACCACGCGATGGGAAAAGGTGGCGGTGGACCCGGCGGTGGCAGAGGAGATCGTGGTGGGGGTCAAGGAGGCCGCGGAGGCGGCCGCGCTCAGGACGGAGCGGGCACATCTCAAGCAGAAGATCTCTGTCTTAGGTCAGTTCTTCAGTGCTCGTCTCAGTGCGTCTCTTACATCAACTATAGCATGTTGCTCTGAGATTTCTCCCTCTTGTTCTGTGCCAATTCTGATCACATGTATCAGATATAGTTGCATAGTTTTGGGGAGGATTGTCTCGGTAGTGGTTGGATATGAAAAAATCCATATTTTTGGCCTTGGATTCACATGTATCTCTATAGTAAAAGGTTCCATTTTACGATACACCACAAATGCCTGGCTCTCTTTAATTCCTCTGGTAATTTGTACAAGTGACAATACAAGGACAGTCTTTGGACATAATACTATACACGATGTCAACATAGTGGACACCAAACTGCAGATGTCATCGAATGAGCAACTGCACAAGGGTTTCTCTAGGTCTGAACCAATAGTGAAGGATGATGATGTATAATTTGCAGAAGTACAAATCTTGCCTAAAATCACATGATTCTTGTGGAACTATTTTGTATCTTATGTATTTCTGTTTGCTGAAGATAATAATTAAGTGCTGAAGATAATAATTGAGCGTGTCTGTCATCCTTGCCAGAGTGTGTGGTAATTTTGTTAACTCTGAACTTGTAGGAGCTAGCAGCGATGGTGGTTAAGTAGGAAGATGTTTAAAGTTATATACATGTAAGCTATTTTAGTTTTCCTTTTAGCTAGCCTAGTCTTACTTCCCACATTCATGTGCCTTGTGGGCTTGTGGCCTAGGCCTTTTGTATATCCTAAAAATAGTTATTTACCCTGCTTGAATTGAACTAAGCAGATTTACTCTTGCTTAGTGTTTAGTGCATAGTTAGTACACACTGTATGTGTCATTGTGTTATTTGCACTTGGATGCAAAGTTGTATGCAACTGGTGAAACTGAAAGAGTATCTTCCGTTGATATTTGCCTGAGCTGACGATGACGTGGTTGGTTCGGTTTTTGATGAACTGATGCAATGGGTGTTGTGACTTGTGAGCCTTGTTCCTGAAAGCACCTGTACTTTTTTCTTGTATTCATCCTGTATGACCAGTTTGGAAATCCTACCTGATTGAAATGTTCATATTAGTTCAGACTTTTCAGTTAACATGTTCTCTTCCTCTTTGAAATTCATTACATGATAAATTTTTAGTTCAATCATTAGATGAGAAATTTGGAGAATTCAATTTTGTTGTCTACTGAATTTTCATTGTTTAAGGGAATACCAGACTTGATGCCAACTTATTAGAGTAATAGGATCAGAGGTGAGCACATGCCTTATATCATTGCATAGACTAGGAGCCTGAATATATATGCATGCCAATATGTCTGCTTGATGTAACATTCAATCAAAATAAATAGAGATTAAATGTTGTCTTCAGGTATGCTGTCTTTTAGAAGTAACATGTCAACTTTAGAGGTGAGCACATGTGTTTAGAAGTAACATGTCAACTTTTACTTCAGCTGCCGCTTAAACCAGTATTACTGCAAAGTATATGGTTGGCATATACTATGGCACTTGTTGAATATGTTTTTCTGGAATTTTGTTTCTTTGGACATACCTGATGTTTGTTTTATTTCAAGTAATTAGCTAGAATACTTGGCCATGCCAATATTATAGACTAGCTACCTTTGAACAATTTTCTTCTCCTTTCATACCTTTGTTGCACACTCATGTATTTAAGTTGTTTGAAAAAGAACTGACAGTTTACTGAATCTAGATGTTTCCTGATGTACACATGATGTTCCTACTGTACCATTGTGCATACACATGATTTCCTACTGTACCATTGTGCATACAAATTCATTGTATCTGGGTTGCAAAAAAATCCTCTTATTCTTATTCATGACAAGAAAATCTCAAACATGAATTCACTTTGGTTCTAGATTTATAAATGCCTTTATAACTGAGTTTGGCAAAGTTTACAATTAGTCAGTACTCGCACATTACTGTCACTTTGGTTGAGCTTTTCTTTGGATGAGATTAATTACAACACAAGTATACACACATGGATATATATTGTGTCAATTACCACACAAGTAGACACACCTAGTACACAATTACAATACAAGTATACACAATTACAAAACAATTGGCTTGAGCTTCTCCTTTAGTGACTAGCCGAGCTTCTCCTTTTGACTAGCTTGAGCTTCTTCTTTAGTGACCAGCCGAGCTTCTCTTTTTGACTAGATTGAGCTTCTTCTTTAGTGACTAGCTGAGCTTCTCCATCAGTGACTAGCTGAGCTTCTCCTTTAGTGACTAGCTGAGCTTCTCCATCAGTGACTAGCCGAGATTCTCCAGAGAGATCTCACTTCCATTATTGTAAAAGCCAAAGACTACAAGTTAAGTACTCCCCTTAGCAGATGTCATTGTCACTGTCTAGTTGGAATATCTTGGATAATAGTGTTGTGAGTATTGGATCCTCCTCTCATACATGAGAAGTTCGTGTATGACTATAGGGGTGGAGCTTGGGAATGACATTGTTCAGATCGAGCTTTTGATAATTTAAGGTTGCTAATACTACAATTTATGAGCTAATATGGGTACTAGTTCTCATCATATGGAAATGCATGCCTTTAGTGACCTTTAGTATCTTCCTTTAGTGGCTAGTGACTTTTCATATCAGAACTGTTCTAAAGGGAGAAAGACTTATTGAGCTTTGCTCTCCATCTGTTATTACAACGTGTTTCCTAAAATCTGTATTATTTCCTTTGGCAAATGTGTGCTTCCATTTAATTAACTCCCAGGGTGGTTATCTGATTATTTCAGTCTAGACACAGATGAATGTTACTGAAATATCTTCAATAGTGAATCCACATTGGGAGATGTATCATGTTAGTACTATTGAAGTTGTCCTTTACAATGTTGATATTCTTTTGGTACCAAAGAAAATGCCCTAGAGGATGTTCTTGCCTAAGATAAATTATGTGACCTATTCTGTACCAAAATCATCTGCAAGTTTAGATGGCACTAGATTTTCACTTTGTTGTTTTGGCCGTTCTTGATAAGAATCTGCTAGGAATACATATATTTTCCTGAAAGCATACCAAACTTACAAATTTCCAGCATCTGTGCAGGGATGGATCCACAGGGAGGAGGCCGTGGTGACGGATGAGGACTGCTGGAGCCGCAGGGATGGATTCGCAGGGAGGATGCCGGAGGAGCTCGACACGGTCCTTGTTGTTTAGATCGTCCAGCTGTGCGGAGGAGCTCCACCTCCCCCGAGATTGCTGGGAAGAGGCCGCAGGGAGGATGGAGCCGCAGGAAGGAGCTCCACCTCCCCCGAGTTTGCTGCAGGGAGGAGCTCCACCGCCGCAGGGATGGAGCCGTAGGGAGGAGGCTGCAGGGATGGAGCCGTAGGGGGGAGGCTGCAGGGATGGAGCCGTAGGGGGGAGGCTGCAGGGATGGAGCCGTAGGGAGGAGGCCGCAGGAGCTCCACCTCCCCCGAGTTTGCTGGGATCTGGACGACGGACCTGGACGACGACGACGGACCTGGACCGATGATCGCGAGATCGCGGGGCGCCGCTGATTGCGGGGGTCAGGGGATCACGGGGCGGTAGTGATTACGGGATCCCTGGGATCACGGGGCGACGTGGATCGCCGTCGGGATCGCGGGCGTTGGAATTTCCAAGTTCAAATTTTAAAATTATACTAATTTGCAAAGATTTGAGAACATTTTGGAGTTTTTTGTAAATAGTTCTTTGAACTGCTCCCGCGAACAATAAAACGGGTCGGAGGGAGTATATAACTTTTGGCCTCTCGATGGAGAGAGTACATCTAGAGCTTGGGGGAGATTGAAGTTACTAATGCTTAAATGTCCTATTCATGAACTCCCTAACAATATTATTCTCAATAAATTTTATGCTAGGCTTTCTGAAAGGACTATATTTTCCCATGCCTTTTTTGGTGATAATGACAATCCCATTTGTGATCTAATTGTGTGCTTGAGTTTCAGGAAAAATGCTGATGATGTTTCCTTAAAATTGTGTGGATGCTCTCTTGGGATCTCATGAAGACGGTGGCCTGTAGTTTTCTCCTAGTTTCTCTCCTTTTGTTGTTTTACGTCGCCGTAATATTAAGAGGGGGTCCATCTCGGAAGGCTGTGGGAAATCACTTGTTCTTGCACAAACCCATATGCACCACCACAGCCATCCTACTATTCCGTGAGAGAGTGAGTTTCTATTCTGTTGAAGCCATCTTTGTCTGATCAGAACTTTCGGTCTGGCGCCGGAAGTTCCGCTCAGGTTTTTTCTGCGGGATGATCTGAGCTTTGTTCCGATCCTAGTTCCGCTAGAACTTCCGGTGAGCTCCCAGAACTCTCTATTTTGGTATGCTCTATTTGCCGGAAGTTCCACCGGAAGTTGCATCGGAAGTTTTCCTGCCAGAAAGTTCATGAGCGGAACTTCCGCCCAGCCACCGGAACTTCCGGTCAGACTTGGTTCGCGACCCAGAAGTTCCGCCCCTAGTTCCGCTCCAAGTTCCGCTGAAGGGTCAGTAACCTTATGTTTGAAGTGTTCTATTTGACGGAACTTGGGCTGGAACTTGCATCGGAAGTTCGGCCGGAACTACCGGTCTGTTTGACCGGAACTTCCGGTCGAGCTTTTGGAGCGGGCGTAAACGGGCTAATGACCGTTGGAGCCGTGCTGGGCGGAACTTCCGGCCTCTCACCGGAAGTTCCGGTGAAGTCGCGTGGGCTGTAACGATTCAGTGTGGAGGGGGCCTATTTAAGGCGCCCTTCTTCTTCCTCCCATCTACTTCGAATATTTTCTCTCTCGTCCATTAATGCTTGAGCTTCACCTTACCAGATCTCTCTCTCTAGCCACTCAAATGACTTGATCTTTTGAGAGGTGAGGGAGGTGACCTAGATCTACACTTCCACCAAAGAAGATTTGATTTCCCCCACCCATCCTTTGTGGATCTTGTTGCTCTTGGGTTTCTTGAAACCCTAGACGGTGTAGGGCATCCTCGGAGCTAAGGCTTGTGTTGTAAAGCTTCGAGGTGTCGTTGAGGGTCTCCAATTGAGTTGTGGAGCTTCCCCCTCAACCTTGGTGTAAAGGTTCCGGTTAGCGCCTTCAAGGTCACCAGTTAGTGGATTGTGAGGCCTCCTTTGTGGGGGAGCTCACCGAAGAAGAAGGTGAGACCTTTGTGGAGCTCGAGTGACCTTGTGTGGCCCCGACACCTCTCCAACCTAGACGTAGCTCCTTGGGAGTGAACTACGGGAATTATATCTCCGTGTCCCTGCTCCGGTTACTTCATTACCTTCCTTCACTTCTTGCTCTTTACCGTTCTTGTGGTTGTTGTAATTTATCTTGCATTTAGGTTGTTCACCTAGTTGCACATATAGATAACTTTCCTTCTCGTTAAGCCTAAAAGTGAGAAACAAATTAAAATTGGGTAGACGCCTATTCACCCCCTCTAGTCATATCAAGTCGGTACTTTCAATTGGTATCAGAGCCAAGGCTCTTATTTTGGGCTTTACCGCCTAAGAGACTATGGCCGACGAAGGGGGTAGTGAAACCGAAAACCCCAAGAGCTTGGCTACTATGGATGACCTCAAGCAATTGGAGTCATCCATGATGTCCAAGTTTGAGGAAATGATGACTATCTTGCAGTCTCTCAAGCCAAACCCCATGGTTGCTCTTGACACACCCCAAACCATCGAGCTTCCTCCCACCGTTACGGTGACCGCCCCCGGGGTGACTCCCGCGGCCGTCACCACTCGCTTGGGACTTGGTTTTGTTGCTCAAACTTCTACCAAGGTTCCAAGTGAGAACACCGAGGAGCCCGAGAACCCAACTTCCAAAGAGGAAAATGGAGGAAAGGACTACTCGGTGGTACCCCCATCGCCAAAGTACACTCTGGATCCACCCATTCCCATGCCACACATCATTCCTCAAGGAGCACCACCTATGCTAGATACTTCAAATTTTGCCAATTGGCAATATCTAATGCAGTCACATATTTCTAGCTCTTCTATTGAGTTAATGGGGATTGTGGAGGATGTATTCTCTCCATATGACCCAAAGAAGTTGACACGAGGTGAAGTGGTGGACAAGCAACTCAATGCCACAGCTTTTGGTATGATCCAAAAGGCTTTGACTCCAAAGGACTTTGCTCACATTCGCCAATTCGACACCGCCAAGGGAGCTTGGGATCAACTCACCGAGCTCTTTGTTGGGAATGCAAGCATCCAAAGCTCCAAGTTTGATGAAATCAACAACGAGTGCGATGGTTTCGCAATGCAAGATGATGAGATCCCTGAACACATGTATAGGCGGCTCAAAGTCCTTTGTTCCACTATGAGGGATCTTGGGGCCACCTATGTTGACGACAAGTTCATGAAGAGGAAGTTCATTCAAGCTCTCTTTCCGTTTGAAGAACAAAAGCTCAACTCTATCAAGGGAAGAACCAACTTTCACCTAATGACCTCCCAAGAAGTCTTGAGTGAAGTAATTGCCATGAACATTGCTAAGAAGAATGTGGATTCCGCCTGTGCTAGGGCCATTGGGTCAACCAAAGTGAATCTTGCTTTGAAGGCCAAGGCTATTGAAGTTGATGATGATGATACATCAAGTGAGTGGTCTCAAGAGGATCTTGAAGGAGATATGCCCTAGAGGCAATAATAAATGTAGTTATTATTATATCTTTGTGTTTATGATAAATGTTTACATTCATGCTATAATAGTATTAACAAGGAAACATTGATACTTGTGTGTTTTGTAAACTTAATTTGAAGTCCCTAGTATAGCCTCTATACTTCACTAGCTTGTTGGTTGATTAATGATTGTGGTTTCCCTATCATGAACATTGAGATGTTATCAACAACAAAGATCATATCGTTAGGAGAATGATATGGTGGACATACTCCTATAGATAAGCGTAGCATAAAGATCAAGTCATTTCATTAGTTCAATTGCTATATGCTTTCTGATACATAGTAACCTAATTCCTTCGACCATGAGATCATGCATATCACCTTTACCGGATGGATGCTTTGATGACATCAAACACCACACCGTGGCGGGTGGCTATAAAGGTGGCATTAAGTGTTCGGAAAGTATTGGTTGAAACACATGGATCAAGAGGGATTTGTCCATCCACATGACGGATAGATATACTCTGGGCCCTCTCGGTGGAATGTCATCCAATTAGCTTGCAAGCATGTGACTTGGTCACAAGGGATCACATATCACGAACGAGAAAAGAGTACTTATCAAGACGAGGTTGAACTAGGTATGCAGAGATACCGACGATCATAACCTCGGATAAGTAACATATCGTGAGACAAAGGGAAATTGGTATCGTATGTAAGTGGTTCATTCGATCGCAAAGTAATCGTAGAAATATGTGGGAGCCATATGAATTTCCAGATTCCTCTATTGGTTATTGTTCGGAGAAGTGTCTCGATCATGTCCGCATAATTCACGAACCGTAGGGAGACACACTTAAGATTCGACGTTGTTTGAGTAGTTATGGTATTATGAGAAAGAGACCGAATGTTGTTCGGAGTCTCGGATGGGATCCGGGATATCACGAGGTGATCCGGAATGGTCCGGAGAATAAGATTCATATAAGGAAAGTCCCGTTTCGGAGTTCGGGAATGATTCCGGTGTTTTCATCGGGAATGTTCTAGAAGGTTCCGGATTGTCCGGCACTCCGGGGGGGGAGGGTACATGAGTGTGTCATTGAATGATTGCATCATGTACTAAGTGTTATTGCTGTCCCAAATAAAGGATTAAATTGAATCCTAAAACAGAAAAGTCAAATGTCCAGTTTGAAAGTCAAACTGCCAAAACAAGAAACTGTGGGAAACAAGCAAGAGGAGTTGGAACCAACCTGGAGGAGGAGTTGGACTCCTCCAGGCCGGCGCCAGCCCTAGGCCGAGTTGGGGAGGGACTCCCTCCCTCCCCTGGCGCGCCAAGGACCCCCCTCCCATATAAGGAGGGGCATGGCTCCTCCTAGAGACACATAACTTTCTACTCTAGATCTCCGGTTTAGAGCCGTTTTGGTTTAGAGCTTCTAATTGCTTTAGCCAGCGGTTTAGAGCCTTCTAATTGGTTTAGAGCCTTCTAATTGGTGTGTCTAATTACTAGACCACTAATAGCCTCTCTCATAAGCTCCACCATACTCGCACGGCTTAAGCCTGCGGATTTCCCTCTACTTCCTACCACGCCCGTTGTCGCCGGAATCGCGAGGAGAGTGCTACAACCTCCGCCTTTGGAACAAGGGAGAGGAAGGTCTTCGAAATCGAACGTGTGACCGATCGCGGGGCTTCTTAACGTGGCATTTGGAAGGATCGTCTACGATCTTGAGATCGGAAGAGTACGACTACATCACCCACGAGAATCCGCCTCGTTAAACGCTTTGGAATCTTCGAGGGTAAGTTATACCATCGACTCGTTGCTACAATCTAGTAGATAGATCTTGGCTTGTTTGTTTGTATGCGATAGAAATTTTTGTTTTCCATGCTACGAACCCCTCAAAGGGTATCGAGCCGTGTCTATATGTAGATCTGTTGCCCGAGTAGAACACAATGGTCATTGTGGGCGTTGATACTTTTGTTGTAGATTGCTTTTGTGTACTTTGCATCTTGCGGTATGTTGGGATGAAGCGGGGCTAACCTTACATGACATCGTTCATGAGACTTGCTCCACGCTTGACATGTAACTTGTATTGCATAAGTGGCTTTGCGGGTGCATGTTTCTCCTAGCATAGTTAAGATCCAATTTACAACGGGTGATCAACAATGCTAGTATCAATGTTGTGGTTCTTGTTCGTAAGTTAGAACGACACTTATTGAAAGCCCCAAACCACGTAAAATATGCAAAGAAAGTAGAAGCGTCTAACTTTGTTTTGCTGGGGTGTGCAGTGATGTGATATGGCCATGATTGTGATTATATTTGATGTATGCAATGTTCCTTATTGTAAGTCGACAACCGGCAGGAGCCATATGGTTGTCTTTAATTTATGTTAAGACCCGCGTGTCTATTCAAAGTAGTTGTAATAGTTGAAGCCGGTGGACGACAACCATGGAGAAGCGTCATTGACCTTGATGCAATGCCGGTGATGATGGAGATCATGTTCGTGCTTGAAGATGGAGATCGGAGGCACGAAGAAGAAAGGCCATATCATATCACATATATATTGAATTGCATGTGATGTTAATCCTTTATGCATCTTGTATTGCTTAGTAGACGGTAGCATTATAAGATGATCCCTCATGCACATCAATTTCAAATCATAAAGTGTTCACCCTTAGTTAGCACCGTTGCTAAAGCTTGTTGTTTCGAAGCACCACGTGATGATCGGGTGTGCTAGATTCAGCAAGTGTATGCAACGTGAGCAAGCCAGATTGCTCATGCGAAACTAAGGTTTGATCTTGACGAGCCTAGCATGTACGGCACATGGTCTCGAACACGGATTACCGAAAGGTAAAGCATGAATCGATAGTAGATATGATGAACATGATGATTGTTCGCCATTGAAACTATATCAACTCGTGATGATCGGTGTTGATGTGGTGGATTTGGTTCGTGATCACTAAAACAATGTGAGGGATATTGTTTTTGGTGGGAGTTCACCTAGTTTAATTTCATTAATTAATTTGAACTCAATTTGTCATAAACTTAGTCTAAACTATTGCAAATATGTTGTAGATCAATGGCAGCCCCTACCATCAATTTTAATGCGTTCCTAGAGAAAGAAAAGTTGAAAAACAATGGAAGCAACTTCGGATTGGTTCCAATTTGAGGATTGTCCTCACATGGTAATTTGACCTATGTCTGGATGCACCGGTGACCCACCGCACCACCGCTTCGATGAAGTAAAGAATGTTTACCTCGCTCGGAAGAATCAAGACTCCATAGTTCAAGGTGCTATCTTGTATGGTTTAGAATCGAGCTTGTAAAAGGTTTGAGGATTCGCACCCATATGATATTATCGAGGATCTCAAATTGATTTTTGAGACTCATGCGGCAATTGAAAGCTATGAGGCTTCAAAAGTTCTTTAACCGCAAGATGGAAGAGGGCAGCTCAACGGTGAGCATGTGCTTAAGATGTCCGGGCACGCAAACAAACTTCAAAGCTTGGGTATAGTGATTCCTAATGCTTTGGGGATTTACCGTGTCCTCCAATCACTACCACCAAGTTACAAGAACTTTGTGATGAACTACAACATGCGTAACATGAACAAGACGCGTTGCGAACTCTTTGCCATGTTGAAATGCAGAAGTGGAGATCAAGAAAGAGCACCAAGTGTTGTTGGTCAATAAGACCACCAAATTCAAGAAAGGCAAGTCTAAGCAAAGGACACTTCAAGAAGGGTGGTAAGAAAGCTACCACGACGAAGAAGACCAGTATGGACCTAAGCCTGGCGAGTGCTTTTACCAAGGAGAAGGTCCTTTGGGCGGAATTGCCCAAAGTACTTGGCGGATCTCAAGAACGGCAACATCAAGAAGAAAGGTATATCGATATACATGTTATTGATGTGTATCTCACTAGTACTGTAGTAGTGCACAGGTATTTGATCTTGGTTCGGTTGCTCATATTTGTAACTCAAAGCAGTCTTTCGAAATAGCGGAAGCTAGCGAAGAACGAGGTGACGATGCGCGTGGGAAAGCGGATCAAAGGTTGATGTGATCGCGTCGACGCTACCCTTCATCTACCATCGGGATTAGTTTTATACTTAAATAATTGTTATTTGGTGCTGCGTTGAGCATGAACATTATATCGTGATCTTGTTTATTGCGAGACGGTTACTTGTTTAAATCGAGAATAATGGTTGTTCTATTTATATGAGTAATATGTTTTATGCACATGCACCTTTGATAGATGGTCTATTCTTATTGAATCTCGATAGTGGAAATACACATATCAACAACATTGAGGCGAAACGTTTGAAATCAAGCGATAATTCGACCTATATGTGGCATTGCGTCTTGGTCACATCGAGTGAAACGTATGAAGAAACTCCATTCCGATGGACTTCTTGAATCACTTGATTTTGAATCACTTGAAAGATGCGAAGCATGTCTGATGGGAAAATGACTAAGACTCCATTTTCTGGTATGATGGAGCGAGCTACGGACTTATAGGAAATCATACATACCGATGTGTGTGGTCCAATGAGTGTAGCGTCATGTGGTTATCGTTATGTTCTTACCTTCACGGATGACTTGAGTAGATATGGATATATCTATTTCATGAAACATAAGTCCGAAACTTTCGAGAAGTTTAAGGAGTTTCAAAGTGAGGTAGAGAATCAACGTAACAAGAAGATTAAATTTCTACGTTACGATCGTGGAGGTGAATATCTAAGTTACGAGTTTGGCGAGCATTTAAAGAAGTGCGGAATACTTTCACAATTGACACCGCCGGAACACCACAGAATGGTGTGTCCGAACGTCCGAATCGAACTCTCTTAGATATGGTTCGCTCTATGATGTCACTTACAGTTACCGCTATCATTTTGGGGTTATGCATTAGAAACAAATGCATTCACTTTAAATAGGGCACCATCTAAATCCGTTGAAACGACACCGTATGAATTATGGTTTGGGAAGAAACCTAAATTGTCGCTCCTTAAAGTTTGGGGATGCGCCTATGTAAAGAAGTTACAAAGGACAAGCTTGAACCCAAAGCGGAAAAGTGCGTCTTCATAGGATACCAAGGAAACTATTGGGTATACCTTCTATCACAGATCCGAAGGCAAAACATTCAAGGTTGCAAGAATGGATCCTTTCTAGAGAAGGAATTTCTCTCGAAAGAAGTGATCGGAAGGAAAGTAGAACTCGACGAGGTTGTCGAACCTTCTCTCGAATTTGCAGTAGCGCATCACCGAAGAAGTTCCGTGGTGCCCGCACCAATAAGAGAGGAAGCTAATGATGATGATCATGAAACTTCGGTTGAAGTTACTCAGAGCCCTGAGGTCAACGGAACACCCTGATTGGTATGATGATTCTATGAATGTCATGGTGGTGGACAACAATGACCCCGAGACATATGAGGAATTCCAATAAATGGCAAGAAGCCATGAACCGAGATTGATCCATGTACGAAAACCAAGTATGGACTTCGTGGACTTACCGATGGCCGAAGGCTGTCGAGAACAAATGGATTTTCAAGAGAGAATGCATGTCGATGGTAATGTTATCGTTTATAAAGCTCGACTTGTCGCAAAAGGTTTCGACAAATTCAAGGAGTTGACTACGATGAGACTTTCTCAGATTCTTGCTAAAGTCTGTGAGGATTATGTTAGCAAATGCTGCATTATTATGAGATATGAGATGGCGATGGATGTCAAAACAAAGATTCCTCAATGGAGACATTGATGAAGAGTTGTATATGATGCAACCCAAAGGTTTATGTCGATCCTATAGATGCTAACAAGGTATGCAAACTTCAACGGTCCATCTATGGATGAAGCAAGCATCCCGTTTGAATCAACGTTTGATAAGGTAATCAAAGTTTTGGTTTTATACAAACTTATGGAGAAGCTTGTATTTACAAGAAAGTGAGTGGGAGCTCAGAGCATTCTTAATCTTGTATGTGGATGACATATTGTTGATTGGGGGAATGATGACCTTCTTAATAGTGTCAAGGAATATTTGAATAATATTTTCAATGAAGGATCTTGGCGAAGCACATATTAGGCATAAAGATTTATAGAGATAGATCGAAACGTCAAATATCATTGTCACAGAGTACATATTTGGACAAAGTTCTAAAGAAGTTTGGAATGGAAGAAAGCAAGAAAGGGTTCTTGCCCATGTTGTCAATACGACCTTGAGTAAAACTCAAAGTCCGACATCGGCGTAAGATAGAGAAAGGATGAGTAAGACTCCCTATGCCTCAGCCATAGGATCTCTAATGTATGCCATGCTATGTACTAGACCCGACATTGCATATCTTTGTTAGTTTAACTAGCAGATATCAAAGTGATCCAGAGTGGATCATTGGACAATGATCAAAAACATCCTTAAGTACTTGAGAAGAACTAAGGATATGGTTCTTTCTTATGGAGGTGATGAACAGCTCGTTGTTAATGGTTACACGATGCTAGTTGGAACACCGATCCGGATGATTCTAAATCACAATCCGGATACGTATTTATTTTGAATGGTGCAGCGATTAGTTGGAGGAGTGCAAAGCAAAGCGTTGTGGCGAGATCTTCAACTCAATCGAATCGGAATACATGGCTTCGCCTGAGGCTTCACAAGAAGCGATATGGATGAAAGAGTTCATTACAGTGGGTGTGGTTCCAAGTGCTACCTGGACCCAATGTCTATCTTGTGATAACATGGGCGCCATAGCCAATGCGCAAGAACCAAGGTCACACAAGAAGTCAAGCATATCAAGCTCGTTTTCACGCTATTCGAGAACATATCCGTGATGGGGATATAAAGATTTGCAAAGTACACACAGATCCGAATGTGGCGGATCCGTTGACTAAACCTCTCCCGAGGGCAAAACATGACCAACACCAAACTACCATGGGTGTTGGTATATTACCATGTAATCTAGATTAGATGACTCTAGTGCAAGTGGGAGGCTGGAGATATGCCCTAGAGGCAATAATAAATGTAGTTATTATTATATCTTTGTGTTTATGATAAATGTTTACATTCATGCTATAATAGTATTAACAAGGAAACATTGATACTTGTGTGTTTTGTAAACTTAATTTGAAGTCCCTAGTATAGCCTCTATACTTCACTAGCTTGTTGGTTGATTAATGATTGTGGTTTCCCTATCATGAACATTGAGATGTTATCAACAACAAAGATCATATCGTTAGGAGAATGATATGGTGGACATACTCCTATAGATAAGCATATAAAGATCAAGTCATTTCATTAGTTAGTTCAATTGCTATATGCTTTCCGATACATAGTAACCCATACCATGAGATCATGCATATCACCTTTATGGATGCTTTGATGACATCAAACACCACACCGTGAATCGGGTGGCTATAAAGGTGGCATTAAGTGTTCGGAAGTAGTATTGGTATTGAAACACATGGATCAAGAGTGGGATTTGTCCATCCACATGACGGATAGATATACTCTGGCCCTCTCGGTGGAATGTCATCCAATTAGCGCAAGCATGTGACTTGGTCACAAGGTATCACATATCACGGAACGAGAAAAGTACTTATCGAACGAGGTTGAACTAGGTATGCAGAGATACCGACGATCATAACCTCGGATAAGTAACATATCGTGAGACAAAGGGAAATTGGTATCGTATGTAAGTGGTTCATTCGATCGCAAAGTAATCAAGAAATATGTGGGAGCCATATGAATTTCCAGATTCCTCTATTGGTTATTGTTCGAGAAGTGTCTCGATCATGTCCGCGATAATTCACGAACCGTAGGGAGACACACTTAAGGATTCGACGTTGTTTGAGTAGTTATGGTATTATGAGAAAGAGACGAATGTTGTTGAGTCTCGGATGGGATCCGGATATCACGAGGTGATCCGGAATGGTCCGAGAATAAGATTCATATAAGGAAAGTCCCGTTTGAGTTCGGGAATGATTCCGTGTTTTCATCGGAATGTTCTAGAAGGTTCGGATTGTCCGGCACTCCGGGGAGGGTACATGAGTGTGTCATTGAATGATTGCATCATGTACTAAGTGTTATTGCTGTCCCAAATAAAGGATTAAATTGAATCCTAAAACAGAAAAAGTCAAATGTCCGGTTTGAAAGTCAAACCGCCAAAACAAGAAACGTGGGAAACAAGCAAGAGGAGTTGGAACCAACCCGGGAGGAGTTGGACTCCTCAGGCGGCGCCAGCCCTAGGCCGAGTTGGGAGGGACTCCTCCCTCCCCTGGCCAAGGACCCCCTCCCATATAAGGGCGGGGCTCCTCCTAGAGACACATAACTTTCTACTCTAGATCTCCGGTTTAGAGCCGTTTTGGTTTAGAGCTTCTAATTGCTTTAGCAGCGGTTTAGAGCCTTCTAATTGGTTTAGAGCCTTCTAATTGGTGTGTCTAATTACTAGACCACTAATAGCCTCTCTCATAAGCTCCACCATACTACACCGGCTTAAGGCGAAGCCTGCATGATTCCCTCTACTTAGGTTGCACGCGTTGTCTTTAGGAATCGCGAGGAGAGTGCTACAACCTCCACTGCTGGAACAAGGGAGAGGAAGGTCTTCGTCGATCGAGCGATGTGACCCCATTGCGGAGCGCTAAGAGCGTGGCTGGAAGGATCGTCTACACGATCTTGAGATCGGGAAGAGTACGACTACATCACCCACGAGAATCCGCTCTCGTTAAACGCTTTGGAATCTTCGAGGGTAAGTTATACCATCGACTCGTTGCTACAATCTAGTAGATAGATCTTGGCTTGTTTGTTTGTATGCGATAGAAAATTTTTGTTTTCCATGCTACGAACCCCTACAGATCTCAAGTGTGCCTTCAACGAACATCTTGCTCTTGCTTCGAGGGCCTTTTGGAACAAGTCCGGGCTCAAGTCAAGGTCAAGGGACAACTCAAGATTCAACTCACCCAACAAGTCTCCCAGGGCAAGGTCATGCTACAATTGCAACGACAAGAGTCACTTCGTGGCCAAGTGTCCCTTTGAGAACCGTGAAGACAATGGTGGTCGTCTCATTCCCAAGATCAAGTCAAGACCTCCTCATCCTTTGAACAAGAACTACGCCGTCAAGAACGTCGCCAAAAAGGAACGAGCAATAGTGGTCCATGAAGAATATCTTTCGGGCACGGATGAAGATGATGATGAAGTCCATGGTGGAGATATTGTGGGAGTTGCTGCTATTGCCACTACCTCTACTCCACGTCTATCCCTCTTCGACTCGCCAAATGAAAATGTCATCTCCTCCAACCAAAAGTATTTCATGGCCAAGGCCACTGAGGTAACATCGAAACCCACTCCTCAACCTATCTCTAGTGAGCCTTCCTCTCTTGATCTTGTTGGTCTAGAGGTGAAGAAAGAGATGATTGACGTGTGTGAATTTTTTGCTACCTTGGATGAAGAAACTAAAACTTGCTTTGAGTCCTTGCTTGCACAACTTGAGAATGTTAGGGATGCTTTAGATGAAAAGGAAGAACTTCTTGACTTGCTAAGTAAAAATGAAAGAGATGCCGCCGATGAAATTGCTTCTCTCACTCAAAGTCTTGAGGATGAATAAAATATGAGAATTAATCTTGAAGAAAGTGTGTCTAAGCTTGTAGATGATCATAACAACACCATGTGCTCTTTAATTAAAGAACGTGATCATGCTCTTGCTTTGGTTAAGGTGCTTAAGAAAGAAAAAGTTGAGTTTGTGGGTGGTCATGATAGGACTCAAGAAGATCTTGAGAAACTCAAAGAGGAACAGAAAGCCTTGGAGAGCAAATTCTCAAATCTTTTCGAAGCCCATGAACAGGTTCAAACTCAATTAACTTGTGAACATGCTAAGTCTTCAGCTGTGCAAATTATAGACTTGTCTAGCACTCCTAACCCTTGTTGCAAGCATGAGCATCTCATTGAGGAAGTCAAGGTGTTGAAGGATCAACTTTCCAAGACTAAGAAGAAGAAGAAGAAGAAGAAGAAGAGGAAGAACAAGAAGAAGAAAAATAACAAGGGCATGGCTCAAGGGCCTTCTAATGGCCTAATCATCTTGCAAAGTGACAACTTTGCCGTAAAGAACAATCCCTCTTATATTCTTTGCAAATAATATGATGGTCATGTATATGCTAGATATGTGGGAACTTCTTACACGCATGATTATTATTCGGCTATTTGGGTGCCAAAGGCTCTTGTTACTAACAAAAGGGGACCCATTGCAAAATGGGTACCTAAAACCAAAGCTTGATTTTCTTGTAGGACTATGCTTCCGGTGGATCAAAATGGGTGCTTGATAGTGGTGCCACGAGTCATATGACCGGAAGCAAGTCTATCATGTCGGAGATGAGGACAAATATTGCCAACACCATGGTCTCCTATGGTGATAAAACAAGCTCTTAGGTTTTTGGTTTTGGCAAAGTGGTGGTAACCCCGGATGTATCCTTGGTTGACGTCATGCTTGTCAAAACTCTTGGTTACAATTTACTCTCAGTTCGTGCTCTTGCTCTTATGGGTATTTCTTCTTTCTTTAATCCTCATTTCCTGGTCCTCATGTGGAGCAAGTCTCTCAAGGTGGCTTTCGTAGGGTATGTAGAGCATGACTTATATGTGGTGGACTTTTCAGGGACCACTACTCATGCTCTATGTCTCTATGCTAAAGCCGACAAGGGCTGGTTGTGGCATCGCCGCCTAGCCCATGTTAACATGAGAACTTTGCAAAGACTTCACTCCGAGGGCCACATCCTTGGACTTAACGATGTTTCTTTTGCCAAAGATCGTGTTTGCAGGGCTTGTATTGAAGGGAAGATGCATAAAACTCCTCACAAAGCAATCAACCAAATCACCACGGAGAGATGTTTGGAGCTCTTGCATATGGACCTTTTTGGTCCACCCTCTCATGATAGTCTTGGAGGCAAGAAGTATTGCTTGGTTATTGTGGATGATTTCTCAAGATTCACTTGGGTGTTCTTTTTCAAGTACAAGAGTGAGACTCAACAAACCGTCATCGATTTTGCTAATGAGGTTCAATGGAAGCACAATGCAACCATTCTCTCAATTCGAAGTGACAATGGCACCGAGTTCAAGAACTATACCTTGGATGAGTTTCTTAGTGATGAAGGAATCAAGCATCAATACTCCACTCCCTATACCCCTCAACAAAATGGAGTTGCCAAAAGGAAGAATCGCACTTTGATGGATGCGGATCGGTCTATGCTAGCCGAGTTCAAGTCTCCATATAACTTTTGGGCCGAGGCCATCTCCACCGCTTGCCATGCAACCAACCGGCTCTATCTCCGCAAGAAAAAGAACAAGACCCCCTATGAGCTCCTCACCGGGAAAAATCCAAATGTTAGCTACTTTCGGGTGTTTGGTTGCAAGTGCTACATTCTCAAGAAAGGAGTTCATTTGTACAAGTTTGAATCCAAGGCTCAAGAAGGAATTTTCGTTGGCTACTCAAATCAGTCCCATGCTTATAGAGTCTACAACAAAGCTAGTGGAAGAGTTGAAGAGACGAGCAATGTGAAGTTTGATGAAAATCATGAGTCTCTTGTTAGGCAAGACGGTGTTTGTGATCCAAGTGATGAAATTCCTCCTAAGGCCATAAGAAGAATGGGTGTGGGTTTCCACCTCCCCATTGAGGATCCCCTTGTGGATGAAGAAGGACCAAGCTCTACTCAAGTGGATCCCTCACTTTCACAAGATCATCTTGCCTCTCAAGGACCTACTATTTTGGCTCAAGATCCCTCAAGCTCTTCCTAAGCTCCCCATGCTCATGACTCTCCAAGCTCCAAAGATCAAGCTCTTCATCAACAACATCAACCTCCCCACAATGGGGCTCCTTCTCAAGGCACCTCCCACGGTCAAGCTCTTCATCAACTACATCAACCTCCCCAAGATGGGGCTTCTCCTCAAGGTCACGGCTCTCCTCAAGGTCAAGCTCGTCAAGATCAAGAGCAAGTCAATGATTCTCAAGGATCCACTCCAAATGATTACTCCCCCGAAGTGGAGATTGATGGAGATGATCCTCATGTTCGTGCTTATAGTCAAGGCGATGACTCAATTGGTGGCAATGACCAAGTGGTAGCTCAAGAATCTCGTGTTGAAGCACAAGCCAGCCGTCAAGCCTATCGTCTCGCCAAGCTTGTTTGAGATGGCCATATCCTTGATAATGTTTATGGAGATTTCAATAAAGGTTCCACTACTAGAAGGCAACTAGCTTCCTTTAGCTCTCACCATGCTTTTATCTCTCTTGTGGAACCACAAAAAGTTTTCGAGGCTCTTGAAGATGATGATTGGCTTGATGCTATGAACGAAGAACTTCACAACTTCAAGAGGAACAATGTTTGGACATTGGTTGAGCGGCACAAATATTTTCAAAACGTCATTGGGACCAAGTGGGTTTTCAAGAACAAGTGTGATGCGAATGGAATTGTCGTGCGCAACAAGGCAAGCTTACTTTCCCAAGGATACTCACAAGTTGAGGGCATCGACTACGGTGAGACTTATGCCCCCGTTGCTCGCCTTGAATCCATTCGTATGCTTCTTGCTTTTGCTACTCATCATAACTTCAAGTTGCATCAAATGGATGTTAAGAGTGCTTTTCTTAATGGTAATTTGAAAGAGTTGGTATACGTCAAGCAACCTCCGGGCTTTGAGGATCCACTTTTCCCGAACCATGTCTACAAGCTCAATAAGGCACTCTATGGTCTCAAACAAGCCCCACGTGCATCGTATGATTGCCTTAGGGAGCTCTTGTTAGACCGTGGCTTCGAAATGGGCCTCATTGATCCCACTCTTTTTACTAAGAAAGTTGGAGGCCACTTGTTCGTATGCCAAATCTATGTTGATGATATTATCTTTGGGTCTATTCACAAAACTTTTAATGAGGATTTTGCCAAGCTCATGACCGATCGCTTCGAGATGTCCATGATGGGGGAGTTGAAGTTTTTCCTTGGGTTTGAAGTCAAGCAATTAAGGAAAGGGACTTTCATCAACCAAGCCAAATACATCCAAGATATGCTCAAGAAGTTCAAGTTTGATCAAGTCAAAGGTGCCAAGACTCCCATGCCAACTAAGGTTAATCTTGATCTTGATCCCAAGGATAAGGAGGTGGATCAAAAACTCTATCGCTCTATGATTGGTTCTTTGCTCTATCTTTGTGCATCCCGACCGGATATTATGTTGAGTGTGGGTATGTGTGCAAGATTTCAAGCCGCACCAAAGGAAAGCCACATGGTGGCGGTCAAGAGAATCTTTTGATATTTAGTTCATACCCCAAACTTTGGTTGTGGTACCCCAAGGGAGCCAGCTTTAATCTTATTGGTTACACGGACTCGGATTGGGCTGGTGACAAAGTGGGAAGAAAGTCAACCTCCGGAACTTGTCAGTTTCTTGGAAGATCGTTGGTTTGTTGGTCCTCGAAGAAGCAAAATTGTGTGTCTATGTCCACTGCCGAAGTTGAGTACATCTCCGACGCAAGCTGTTGTGCTCAATTGCTATGGATGAAGCAAACTTTGAAGGATCTTGGACTATCTTTTGACAAGGTGCCTCTTCTTTGTGACAATGAGAGTGCCATTTCCATTGATCACAACCCCGTGCAACACGACCGGACTAAGCACATTGAGATTCGTCATCATTTCATTCGGGACCATGTTGCTAGAGGATACATTTCTTTGGAGTATGTTCCCACCAAGGCAAATCTTGCGGATCTTTTCACGAAGCCTCTTGATGAAGCAAGGTTCCGAGAGTTAAGGCATGAGCTAAATATCATTGATTCAAGCAATGTTGCTTGAGTATCTTGCACACCTACCCGTGTTTCAATGTGTATCTTGTTTGGATGTACGCAAGGATTTAGGGGGAGTGTAGTTCCTCTTATGAACAAACGCTATCCCTATTATACGCACATTAAAGTTTTCATACTCTATAGTCTCTAAAGGAGACCATTTGAGCTTCATGATGAGTGTTGGTAATGAACCCAAGATATATCTTCGCGGTGTCAAGCCATTTATATATAAGGTGGCCTCGGCCGCCGACCCTTTTGTGTCCCTTATTTCTTCTTGTGTTTGGTTATTATTGTGTTTTTCCTTTTGATTTGATTTGTTGTTGGTTCTTCACAGTTTGAGCTCTCTATCCTAAGCCCTTCCTTTCCTCAAGCCCTCTCTATTCCCTGCACAAGTTCTTCCTTGTTTTCTTCCAAACCTGAGAAAGTCTTTCTGGCGTCACCGGAACTTCCGGTCAGCTTGTTGTTCGTTTGAACCACCTGCTGACCTGGAATTTTTCAGCCTGACCCGTAACTTCTGGTCCACCGGAACTTCCGGTCCCTGACCAGAACTTCCGGTGGTGTCCTCTGTCCTATATAAGGTGGGCCCTGGGGGAAAACGGGATCTTCTTTCTTTTCCCCCAAGACCCCTCTTCTATTTGGAGCAGTCGCCGACAAGGACTCCTCCGCGAAGGTGCTCCGGCCCCTTCGCCTTCGGCCACCCCTCCGCAGATCTGCTCCGTGGGAACCTTCCCCACCTCGATCTCCCGCCGTGGACTCCGGTATTTGCCCTTAACTCCCTCCATTAATGGAGATCTATCTCTCTCACCATTGCTTGAGTTAGGGCTCACCGTGTCTAGGCTAGTTCTTTGGCTAGAACTTGTTGGGAGATCTTGTTAGGCCTAGGGAAATCATGCTAGAGTAGATTGGTCCAATACATTCTTGGAAATTTTTGTACTTGTGGCTTGTAGATCTAGATCTAGTGAACTACCTGCTTTGAACCGCCAGTTCATGGTCTCACCGGAACTTCCGGTGAGCCACGACCGGAACTTTCGGTGGACCGTTTTCACCGGAAGTTCCAGCGCTTCAGCGGAAGTTCCGGCGACAATGCAATTTCTTCCTGACTGTATTTGTTCAATCTATTTTTTTGTTTCTGCTTCCGAACTTGTGCACTAACCCCACGTTCCCTCCCTATTCTTTTGCTTTCTTCTCAGGGCAAGGTGGTTCCCACAAAGGCAAGCGTCTCTATCGACCATCCTCTGATATTCCTCCTGAGATCGATGAAGAAGATGTTGAGGTAGTGCATCCAACCACTCAAACTAGCCGTCAGAAGGCTGCTGCTGCTCATCGTGCTACTGTTGCTGAAGGGAAGATGCATGTTATTACCTCTCAGAAGACCACTGCTGCTGGGCCTGACAAATCCAATGCCAAAATCTCCAAATGGACTCAGAAGGCCTACTCTGAATTCAGGCGTAAGGATCCCTACCTCATTCCTCGTGACCGTCTCTGCTTGGATCCTCTCTTCCACAACTGCCGTCAGGAACAAATCTTTGCTGAGATCTATGCAATGAAGACTAAGTTTGTGGTTGCTCCTCAGAAGTACATCAATGTGACTCACATGGAAGAGAAACATGCATATTTTGGCGAGGCTCTAGATATTTCCAGGAGGTTTGGGCTGATTCCCCTCATGGAGCATCGTCAGAACTTTGATCAGGTTGCTATCGCTCAGTTTTATACTACCCTTCATTTGCACATGAGAGCCTCTACTGAAGGTGTGATGAAGTGGACGACTAAGGGCGTGATTCTTACCGCAAATTGGTCCGAGTTTGCTGAGCTCCTTGGCTATCCCATTCAGCCTGGCAAAGGGGCAAATGGTTGGCGTGTCCTGGAGCCTCTCTACATTGAAGGGTGGGGCACTGTTGGTTTTGTGAATCATCTGCTGCCAGTTTATGACATCATGCGCAGGGTGTACTTGAACACCATTTCTCCCAAGGTTGGCAACTTTGATCAGTTTCATGCCTATCAGGTTGATCTCATGCATCGAACTTATCTCCGCCGTGACACTGACATGCCAATGGATGTTATGCACTTTATCTACACAGAGATGTGACAGGCTATTGTTGACAAGCGCTCTTTCCCCTATGCTCCCTATATTCAGACTCTCATCAATCACAAGTGGCTTGAAGTGACTGGTACTCGTTACTCTGAAGACAACATCACCATTCATGAGGAGAAGAAGCTGCGTGTGAGTAAACACCAAAAGCCTCGTTCTCAAGAAGAAAGGGAAGAAGCACTCTAGAAGGCTCGAGATGAAGCTGGTGGTCCGTCCTCTGCTCCTGGTGGCTCTAGTGTTGGTGGTTCTTCTCTCCAGAGGCAGCCGTCTTGGGCAAAGAAGCTGCTTGGGAAGGTGAAGAAGACTTTCTACTTTCTCTAGGACCGCGAGTATCAGGCGTATGTTGACCAGCGTCAAAGTGTTCAGCGCTAGAAGGCCATCATGACTGCTCTCAACATACCTAGCTCTCCGGTCACTAGCTATGTTACTTCTCCCAGGGATGATTGGATTCGCGACAACTGCCGTTGGTCTGAGGATGAGTCTGAGGAGGAGGTCACTGGTCCGCCACCTGCATGGGATTCTTGGGTCCCTGAGTCTGCTCCTCCTCCTCCCTTTCATGGTTGGGGCGATTAGAGTGATCTTCTCTTCCTTTTTGGTGTCTCGATTCCAAAGAGGGAGAAAGATGTCTATTAGGTTGTCTACGGGATTTGCATGGGTTGAGTCGCGAGCTTGTTCTTGCCTTTGATCTTTTCTAGCTCGCGAACTCTCTAGTTTATTTGTGTGCTTGTGGACCTTTTTATGTCTGTGAACTTATGTGTGCTTGTGGACCTTGTTATGTTTGAGACTATGTGGTATCTTCTGCAATGCCGAGTATGTGGTACTCTTGTTGTCATCTTATGGGCATATGCATATGGTGGTGGAGCCTCGTAGCTATTATTGTTATTATTACTCTTTTGTCTCCACCACATTTGGTTGGTGCCTGGTATGATCTCTATCCTTTCTTGTACCTTGCACTTGTGCTATATTTGAAATTGGAAGGGGGAGCCTCCTTGTATGTGTGTCAGTCTTGTCCTTAGAGCTGTCTCTTTACCTTGCACACATATAGGGGGAGCTTGTCCCATCCATTGCAAACATTGCTTCTATATCATGCAAATCTTTGGGATTATCATCTAACACCAAAAAGGGGGAGATTGAAAGGACTATATTTTCCCATGCCTTTTTTTGGTGATAATGACAATCCCATTTGTGATCTAATTGTGCGCTTGAGTTTCAGGAAAAATATTGTTGATGTTTCCTTAAAACTGTGTGGATGCTCTCTTGGGATCTCATGAAGACGGTGGCCTGTAGTTTTCTCCTAGTTTCTCTCCTTTTGTTGTTTTAGGTCGCCGTACTATTAAGAGGGGGTCCATCTCGGAAGGCTGTGGGAAATCACTTGTTCTTGCACAAACCCATATGCACCGCCAAAGCCATCCTACTATTCCGTGAGAGAGTGAGTTTCTGTTCTGTTGAAGCCATCTTTGTCTGATCGAAACTTCCGGTCTGGCGCCGGAAGTTCCGCTCAGGTTTTTTCTGCGGGATGATCTGAGCTTTGTTCCGATCCTAGTTCCGCTAGAACTTCCGGTGAGCTCCCAGAACTCTCTGTTTTGGTATGCTCTATTTGCCGGAAGTTGCATCGGAAGTTTTCCTGCCAGAAAGTTCCTGAGCGGAACTTCCGCCCAGCCAACGGAACTTCCGATCAGACTTGGTTCGCGTCCTAGAAGTTCCGCCCCTAGTTCCGCTCCAAGTTCCGCTGAAGGGCCAGTAACCTTCTGTTTGAATTGTTCTATTTGCCGGAACTTGGGCCGGAACTTGCATCGGAAGTTTGGCCGAAACTTCCGGTCTGTTTGACCGGAACTTTTGGTCGAGCTTTTGGAGCAGGCGTCAACGGGATGATGACCGTTGCAGCCGTGCTGGGCGGAACTTCCGGCCTCTCACCAGAAGTTCCGGTGAAGTCGCGTGGGATGTAACGGTTTAGTGTGGAGGGGGCCTATTTAAGGCGCCCTTCTTCTTCCTCCCATCTACTTCGAATATTTTCTCTCTCCTCCATTAATGCTTGAGCTTCACCTTACTAGATCTCTCTCTAGCCACTCAAATGACTTGATCTTTTGAGAGGTGAGGGAGGTGACCTAGATCTACACTTCCACCAAAGAAGATTTGATTTCCCCCACCCATCCTTTGTGGATCTTGTTGCTCTTGGGTTTCTTGAAACCCTAGACGCTGTAGGGCATCCTCGAAGCTAAGGCTTGTGTTGTAAAGCTTCGAGGTGTCGTTGAGGGTCTCCAATTGATTTGTGGAGCTTCCCCCTCAACCTTGGTGTAAAGGTTTCGGTTGGCGCTTTCAAGGTCACCAGTTAGTGGATTGTGAGGCCTCCTGACATGGTTATACCCTGCGGGTACGTGACCTCAGCATACCTGGTCCATCCCAAGGAAGGCCCACGGCAGATGTACGGCGGAGGGAAAACCCTACTCCTGCTTGTCTGCTCTTGATTACGGCGGAACCGAAGGTTACAGGGGTGCGCAGATTCGATCTGGCGTGGAGGTGTGTATGCGAAAGTATGAGTCGAGAGATCTAGGTCGTGCCCTCCTAGCCTTTATATAGACTCAGGCAGGTCCCGGGCATAGACCTAGTCGGTTACAAGTTCTAGGGTTTTACCCCTTTGAATTTCCTATCTACACTAGTCTTGCTCTCCAAGGATCCGAAGGCGTCATGGGCCTTGGCCACCCGAAAATCTTCATGGGCCGACGTACATCTGTCGTGGGCCTTCCTTGGGCTGGACCGGTATCTTTGAGCTCACGCATTCGCGGTATAACCATGTCGAGAGTCCCGAGTGATCGGTCAATCGTAGATTCGGTGAGGACTCTTCAATCCTCGGTGCAACTATGTATTAATAGTATGTGTGTAGGGATTGTTGATGCGTGTGCACGACTCACCCGGATCGGGTCGATTAAGCCTTAGGACGAAACAACACGATCTTCTTCAGGTTCGAGTCCCTCAACTCGGACCTGGAACATATGCTGGCGTAATTCGACTCAGGCCGCAGAGGACTTACAGGAGTGGAATTCCAGTGATTTTAATTGGTGTACCCAACGCGTCCGTCGGGATTTTTCATCGCGCCTGCTGGCACGGGTTTATACTAGCAGAGTGCAGTCGTGTGCATTGCCAGGCCATCAGATGATATCTGTAGGTCTTATCTTTGTGTCGCAGACACAACATCCGATTGTTTATCACCGCGGAGGTGTTTCGGGTGACCAAGGAGAAACGTTGCTCACTTAGCGTATTATTGGGGCAGAGCTGCCGAAAAGTTTTTGCGTGCTTCATCCGAAAGATCGCAGTCGAAGAATTCATAGGGTGCGCGACCAGCGCTCCCTATGGGAGTAGCCCCCGAGTGTCTGTTCGAGTCGTAGACTCGAGCAGAGACTTTTATTCAGGTGCTTGTTCAGTGTTAAGTCCGTAGGACACAAAAAATTTCGGATGCTTAAATCCATCCTCCCTATGGGAGTATCCCCCGAGTTCGTAGTGGAGTCGTAGACTCGACGTAGGACTCGAAGAAAGAGTTAGCTTTTATTCATCTTTCGGGTGCGCGGCCAGCGCTCCTGATAGGAGTAGCCCCCGAGTATTTAGTTGAATCGTAGATTCGAGTGAGTACTCTTAGATTTGGAGCCAAAGAATTGTAGTTGTTGCTAGTATAGCTTTTGATGACGTCAGTGCTGACGATCAATGAGCTCAAGCGTCTGCTACGCCAGAGATGACTTGACTGGACGAACGTGGGTCCCACTTGCTGACCTTGAATTGACCGGTCATGCGCGGCGTGGAGATAATTACGGTGTCGCCTCGATTTCCGCGCGTAGTGGACGGCGTGGTAACGACGGTTCATTGTGGTGCTGACACGTGTATGTCCAGATCTGCCGTTGGCATTAGGTCTTCTTGATGGACAGTTGTCGTGCGTCGTCTTCGCCGTTATAATCATTGGGGAAAGCTGCCGTTTGTTTTCACCGCATCTACTCTTGTTTTCACTGCTTCCTTGTGCTCTAGAGGTTCTTGCAGCGCGCTTGTGATATTATTCCACATTTCCTTCTTCCCTTCTGCATTCTCACCGCCGGTGCCGCCGGAGCGCGATGGGGGAAAACGAAGAAATCGTCATCTGCAGTTGGTACCAGCGCCGCCGGAGGGAAGAAAGGCGCTACCACCACCCGTGTCACCGACGGTGGTTGGCGGCGATCAGAGACGCGGGAGAGTGATCTTCGCAGGCTTCGCGAGCGGGGCTTGATCCCGCAGGATAGGGATGCCGTCGGACTCCCGGGCAACGAGGTAATCCCCCGTCCCCCCGCTGGGTATCGGGTTATGTTTCTTGCCTTTGTTATTCGTGGGTTTTCCTTCCTAGTCCACGACTTCCTTCGTGGGCTGCTCTCTCTCTATGGCATCCAGCTGCATCATCTTTCGCCCAATTCTCTTCTTCACATTGCTTGTTTCATTACTTTCTGCGAGTGCTGGCTCGGCATCGAGCCGCAATTTGGCCTCTTCCGGAAACTCTATTCCGTGAAGAGACAATCCGGCTCGGATGGTGTGTATCCCATTGGGGGTTGCATCATCTCTCTCAAGGCCAATATCCTTTTATTTTATTTATCTATGTCCGAATCTGTCCAGTACTGGCGGAGGAGATGGTTCTACATTCGCGACTCCAAAGTGGCTGGGCAGCAATTTGGTCTTGCTCCTTTCGACTCCTCCCAGATAATCGAGCCGAAGAGGTCCTGGAAAAACCAGATCTTGGATGGCGAGTCGGCGGAGATAGAGGCCCTTTACCGTCGGGTGGAGGATCTCCAGTTGACTCCTGAGAAGGAAGTGAACGGCGTGGATATTATCCGCACGTTTCTCGAGCGTCGAGTGAAGCCTCTCCAGGCTAGGGCGCACCCGATGTTTCTTTATGCTGGGCACCGTGATCCGACGAGAGTTTTGGCCGAGAAGCTTTCTCAGGGTGATCTCGACAAGGCCCTTCGTATGTTGTTGAAGTACAAGGCTGGAGAGGATATCCCGGGGAAGTCGCTGACTCCGCAATTTTCTTCGATGCTGGCTGTTCCACAGGTGTAGATTAGTGCGCGTAGCGCTTTTCATCGACTGCGTATTTATTTTCCTTTGTTTGCTAACAAAGTCTTATTTTTTTTACAGAGCTTCAAGGTGCCGGGCATGGTGCCTCCATTGCCCGAATTATTTCCGGATGCGCCGGATAATGACGTGGTGGATTCCGTGTCCGAACTGCCTTCGGCACGATCGCCGGCTGAAGAGGCCAACAAGTCGAGCGAGGACCATACTCGCAAACGATCACGGAGCTCCAGCGAATCTTCGGATGCATCGACTCCTCCGACTCCCAGGAACCCTCTATGCCTTGATCGTCACAGTGACGGGCATGGAGGTTCTTCCTCTCCTATTCCTGCTCTTCCCGTGCGAGCTGTAGCGCCGCATCCGCCAGCAAAGCAGAAGAAGGAAGAAAAGAAGGAAGAGAAAAAGGAGGAGAAGAAGGGGGAGAAGAGAGCCCGAAGGACTCCTCCTGTCTTCGACCTGAGCTCACTGGACTCGTGAGTTTCTGTTATACTGCTGCCTTTTTCCTGTTGACTTTGTACTTGTGCTAATTGTTTCGTGTGCAGGCATTCTTCCCACGACTCCTCTAGCGATGGTGCTCGGGAGATGATGGGAGAGTCGAAGGTTGCGTATCCTCCTCCTCAGATGGTGGATACCTCTGAGGGTGCTGCGCCGGTCCCTTCTCCGTCAGGGGCTCAGGTGGTTGCGCCTCAGAAGGCTGCGAGCGGGCCTTCGGAGTCGCCAGCAGAGCATGTAAGTACCTCTGTTTCGTGCCACGGGGGGAGCCCCCGGGCGTCTGAAAAATTTCTTGTCTTATTCTTTCTTCGAGTCTTCGGGGGGAGCCCCCGAGCGTCTTCGTGTGCGAATTTTGCTTTTATTCCTTTGTGTTGGGCGTAGCCCCCAAGTCCTTTTCCTTACTGGTAGTTCTTTTTTATGCAGCCTTTTGTGCAGGAGGCCAAGCGACTGGTGCAGGAGGCTAACCTCCAACAGCTTCAAGGTACCCGTATGCTTTGGTGCTTCTTTCCTTTATTCTTGTCCTGCTTTCTGATGCTTGCTTGTTTTGAATGCAGAGGAGCATAATATTTCTCTCCGTGAGATCGACGCTCTCAAGAAGGGCCTTGGTCAATCGGAGAAGAAGGCCGAAGCCGCCGTCGATGCGAAAGAGCGCCTCGAGCTGGAGCTGGCGAAGGCAGCCGAGGCTAAGGAGCGCCTGCAGCAGGAGGCCACGGACCGCGAGGAGCAGCTAGACACTGCTGCGACTGCGCGTGAAAGAGAGGTGGCAGGCAAGCTCATGGCTGCTGCCAAGGCTGTATCAGGTGAGTACCTTATTTTTGTTCTTTTCTTTTTGTTTTCTTGTATTTCTTCTGTGTTACTTTCTTCAGTCCTCTTTTTTTTTGTCTTAGATGCCGCAGTCATCGAGTTTGACCGCGGCGCTCTCGAGCACGGGGGCGCTCTGGATGATGCTACTGCAGCGGTCGAAGATCGCTGCAGCACCGTCGTCAGCTCCCTTGCCAAGGCGAAGGAGGTCCTTGGCCGTTTCTACAAGGATCTTGTCCCCAAGGGTGCGGCCCTTGATGATGTTGACGCCCTGGCGGAGGCCTTATCAGCCGAGGCGCCTGCGGCGTACAAGCGCAAGCAGAAGGGCATCGACGCGTCCGTCGGGCTGGCGATGGCCTTGGCGGCTGGGGCGGAGCTGGACCTTCCCCAGATCACCTCCCGGATGCCGACAACCGCGGATGGATCCGAGGTAGCCTTTGCTACCTATTCTGCTCGCTGCAAGCGATATGGGCCAAAGCTCATTGATCTGCTGTCCGAGTATGCGTTGCGGCAACAGGGGGAAGCCAAGGCGAGGCAGTCCGGCTCTGAGGCTACTTAGGGTCCGCATCATAGGCGTTGTAGCTGTAGGATAGTTTGTAGTCTTCTTTTGCTGCAATTATGTTGGGGAACAAAAATCCTTGTGCCACGTAGTGGCCTTTATATGCTTAATGAGTTTTGTTGAGTTGTGCTCTTCTTCGTCTGAATGTTTGTGTCCTTTTCTTCTCTGCTGTTCTAGGTTCCTTCGGGTGCTGATCCCGTAGACACCTCGCCTGCAACGCGGCCGCGGCCATCTTTGGATGATTCATCACAACTTGCTTTTCTTCGAGACCGTGTTCGTAGTCTTGAGAAGGAGTTGCTTGGGGTGCGTGGTCACGCCAATGTTTGGAAGTCCAAGGCAGACCGCGGTGCAGCCAGGGAGGAGTACTTGATGGCGGAACTGCTTCGGCTGTCTGAGCAACTTCAATGTAAGTTGTTTTTTGTTTCGAGCTGCAGCTCAGTTCTTCGGATGTGCCTGCTGGCCTTGCGTCTTATTTTGTGCGAGTGTCGCAGGTGCCAACCTTGCTCCGAGGGAGGAGAAAGAGCGTGTCGTTGTTCGGGTCAATTGCTTGACTCAACAATACATGGAGGCTGGCTTCTTCTTCTGGATGGATCGTGACCGTGCCATGGTTCTGGCGACGGTGCAGGATCGTGTGTACCAGGTTTTGCGGGTGCTTCGTCAGGTGCAGACGTCGCTTGCATCGGTGTTGCATGTCATGTTTCCATTGGATGTCGTGCCAACAAGCCATGCGGGTCTTCTTTCGAAGTTTCGGAGCGTGAATAATGTCAAGGAGCTGGTGCGGCAACAACTCGTCGCAGGAGTGAAGGCTGATTTGTCCCTTGTGAGGTTGCACCGGCCAGATGTAGATTTGTCTGTTGTGGCGGCTGGGCCACCTCCTCGGCCGGATGGTGATGAGTGGGACATGCGTCCACATTATGTCAGAAGGCGTTATGCGAACAGGTCGTAGATTTGTTTGAGCAGCGTGCTCAAGTTATTCTTCAGAATAGGTAGTACCTGTAAAAGAGATAGATGTAAAATTTGTATATTTCGACTGGGCGTGTTGTGCCCTTTGTTGTAAAGGTTTGTTTGTTGTGAGCATGTAGTGCTTTGTTTGAGTACGTGTCCTTTATCGTTTGCCTGACGTTGTCAGCTACTCAGGTGTACACGTGTGATCCTCGGTCGATGAAACCGTGAGGTGGGGGGAGCCCCCAATTGCGTTTGTAGCATAAAGTAGAGTTGCAAATAGCGAAACAAAAATTTGGGGCGAGACACTTAGCTTTATTTATATCGTAATGGAGGAAGTACATTGTTCGGCTGAATAGCCTTGGATGAAAAGCCTTGTTGAAAGTAAAGGGGTAGGTAGCTAGGGGTAGAATCGTCGCAAGTGCGCGATGTTCCATGGGTTCGAGTATGCGACTCCAGACTCCACGTGCTTGAGGCGATAGGCGCCACCTGGGATGACCTCGGTGATGATGTAGGGCCCTTCCCATGGCGACTCGAATTTCTTCGGTCGCTCTTGCTTGAGTCGCAAGACGAGGTCTCCTTCGACGAAGGACCTTGGGCGTAGCCGGCGGCTGTGGTAGTTGCGGAGACTCTGCTGGTACACCGCTGATCGAGCTGCTGCTACGTCTCTTGCTTCGTCGAGTGTGTCGACGGCGTCTTCGAGTGCAGCCGTGGATTCGGCTTCGCTGTAAGCGACGACCCGGGGGGCCTGGTGGCGTACTTCGGCTGGTAGCACGGCCTCGGCTCCGTGCACCATGAAGAATGGCGTGTAGCCGGTGGAGCTGTTTGGCGTAGTCCGCAAGCTCCACAGGACGGATGGCAGCTCCTTCGTCCAGGCTCCGGCTTTTCGTTCGAGTGGGCTCATGAGGCGTTTCATGATGCCAGCGCCGATTAGGCCGTTTGCCTTTTCCACCTGCCCGTTCGTTTGCGGGTGTGCCACTGAGGCGTATGTGATGTTGATTTCGAGGCCTTCGCAGAAGTCCTGGAATTCCTTGGAGATGAAGTTCGATCCATTGTCGGTGATGATGCCGTGCGGTACGCCGAACCTGTAGACGATGGACTCAAAGAATTTTACGGCGGTCTTGCCCTTTTGGTTAGTGACGGGCATGGCTTCGACCCACTTGGTGAATTTGTCGACTGCGACTAGGAGGTAGACGTGCCCCCCTTTCGAAGATTTTGGCAGTTTGCCAATCATGTCGACGTTGCCTGACGTTGCCTGACGTTGGGCGTAGCCGACGGCTGTGATAGTTACGGACGTTGCCTGACGTTGCCTGACGTTGGGCGTTGCCTGACGGTGTCCTCCATCGTGGTGAATTTGTATGGGCCTGTGCTCTGATCCGAGTGAGCGAAAGGACAGGCTATAGGTATGGGCCTGAGCTCTTATCCGAGTGCGTGTGGTTTGTCGGCGAACCTTTGGCACCCCTTGCATCTTCGGACGATGTCCTTTGCATCGCTCATGGCCGTTGGCCAGTAGAATCCAGCTCGTAGAGCTTTGGCAACGAGGGAGCGACTGCCTGCGTGATGGCCACAGATGCCCTCATGGATGTCTTGGAGGATGGTTTTCTCGTCACCGATGGTGACGCATCTTTGTAGTACACCCGTAATACTGCGCTTGTACAGCTCGACATTGATGATGGTGAAAGCTTTCGATCGACGAGATATGCGCCGGGCATCTGTCGGGCTGTCAGGCAGTTCTGTTGATGAGGAACTAGAGGTATGGTCGTGTCCATGTTTCTTCGACTGCCATCACCTGCATCAGGTTGACCATAGCGACCTCTGTGTCCAGTTTCTCGGGTCCTTCATGACCTTCGGGCAGCGTAGCCCCCGAGTGTTCTGCTTCTTCGGGTGATCCCTTGGGGAATTTCCACTTGATGGATGGCACGCAGATCTGTTCGAGGAACACGCCCGATGGCACCTTTGCGCAGGTGGAGCCGATGTTGGCGAGTCTGTCGGCCTCCTCATTGCTTTCTCTTCCGACGTGGCAAAGCTCGCAGCCGTCGAATTGTCCTTCGAGTGCGTTGTAGAGCGCGCGGTACGCGATCATGTTTTCGGCGTGCGCATCACACTCATTCATCGTCTGTTGGACGACGAGGTTGGAGTCACCATAGATGACCAGGTGCGTTGCGCCGCCGATTTTTGCCATCCTCATGCCATGGATGAGGGCTTCGTATTCAGACTTGTTGTTGGAAGCTCAGTTCATCCGAAGGACATACTTCATCTTGTCGCCTTGCGGGGAGGTCAGTATGACTCCAGCTCCTGCTCCGGGTTCACGCTTGGAGCCGTCGAAGTGCATCGTCCATGACTGCGACATGTCTGGTGTGTCTGGTAGCTGCAGCTCCATCCAATGTACAAGGAAGTCCGGGAGGACTTGAGATTTGATTGCGAGTCGCTTCGTGAGCGATGTCCGGGGTGACTCGATGCCCCATACGGACACGCGTCACCGTGGCCTCTGGGTTATTCAGATCTTTGTTCAGGGGTGCCTCGTTGACGACCATCACCTGGTGCTCCTGGAAGTAATGGCTCAGCCGTCGAGCCGTCATGAACACGCCGTAGGCGAGTTTCTGGTAGTGAGGGTACCTCTGTTTTGTTGGCGTCAGTACCTCGCTGAGGTAGTAGATTGGGCATTGGACCCCGTGGGTCTTGCCCTCTTCGGGTCGTTCGACCACTAGCACGGTGCTGACCACCTGGTGTGTGGCTGCTATGTACAGCAGCAGAGGCTCGCGCTCCTTTGGCGTGACCAGGACGGGTGAGGTGGAGAGTAGCCGTTTGAGGATTTCGAACACATCGTCGGCTTCGGGCGTCCACTCAAATTTATATGCCTTGCGTATCAGCTGGTAGAATGGCAGGGCCTTCTCGCCCATGCGGTTGATGAATCTGCTCGACGCAGCTATTCGTCCTGCGAGCTGCTGGACACCCTTGAGGTTCTTTGGCTTCTCCATTGCCATGATGGCCCGAATTTTCTTCGGGTTCGCCTCGATCCCTCGCTGGGAGATTAAGTAGCCAAGGAGTTGTCCTGATGGGACGCCGAAGGCGCATTTTTCAGGGTTGAGCTTGATCCTGTAGCGGTCGAGGTTATCGAACGTCTCGCGGAGATCGTCGATGAGTGTTGTTGCTTCCCTGGTTTTTATGACTATGTCGTCTACATAGACTTGGACGTTGCGATCGATCTGTTCCTTCAGGCATGCCTGCATGCATCGCTGGTACGTGGCACCTGTGTTCTTTAGCCCGAAGGGCATTGTGTTGTAGCAGAATACTCCGAACGGTGTGATAAACGCCGTTTTCTCCTGGTCTTCGACCTTGAGTCGAATCTGGTTGTAGCCTGAGTAGGCGTCGAGGAAGGAGAGTTTCTCACATCCTGTAGTCGAATCGATGATCTGGTCGATCCGAGGAATAGGGAAGTGGTCCTTTGGGCAGTGCTTGTTCAGCGACGTGAAATCCACGCACATCCGTAGGATGTCCGTGTCTTTCTTTGGGACCATAACTGTATTTGCGAGCCACTCGCTTTCTTTGATTTCCCTGATGAAGTCTTCAGCGAGTAGTCTGTTGATTTCCTTACCGATAGCTTCGGCCGTGGCTCGTACAGTCTCCGGATGGACTGCTTGACGGGCTTGGTGTCTGGAAAAATGTTGAGTGCATGCTCGGCAAATTCCCTGGGAACTCCTGGCATGTCCGCAGGACACCAGGCGAAGATTTCCCAGCGCTCACGGAGGAATTCGACGAGCGCGCCTTCCTATGCGGGGCTGAGGACGTTGTCGATCAGCGCCATCTTGGAGGCGTCCGTCGGATGGACCTGCAACTTTTTGGTGTTGACAATGGAGTCGAAGGACATGTCGGGTGCGTTTTGCCTTGCGACTGGGGGTGCCCCGTTATCTGTCACCTCACGGAGCCTTACGAGCTCGTCTTGCATGCCGAAGGACTGGGAGATTCTGTTGAAATCCCTGTCGCATTGGTCCGATCGGGTGAAACTCCTGCGGTCTGTGATGACGCCCTTTGGTCCTGGCATCTTGAGTAGTAAGTATGCGTAATGTGGGACGGCCAAGAACCTTGCGAATGCCACACGCCCGAGGATGGAGTGGTACTGTGATGGCCAGTCCACCACTTCGAATTCGAGCCGCTCTAGTCGGAAATTATCCGGCCTGCCGAAGATGACATCAAGCCAAATTTTGCCCAGAGGGAATATGCCCTTTCCTGGGACGATGCCGTGGAACGTTGTGTCTGATTGTTCCAGGCTGCACTGTGGGATCCTCATTGCTGCTAGAGTGCTTGCGAACATCAGGTTGATGCCGCTGCCGCCGTCCATGAAGACGCGACTCATCTCGAAACCTCCGATGCGCCTCGGCGCAGGCGGCGCATGACCAGGCGAGCGATCTGGCAGGGGTGATCCGAACGGCTGAACGTGATGCAGGACTCCGATCCGCTGAGGTACTCAGGGATGGCGGGTGGAGTTGCTACGGCCAAGTTGATCTGGCGAGTGATTTTCTTCTGCACCCTATTCGTTGGGCGCCCCTTCTGGATCATCAGTGCTCCTTTCGGCGGGGGATACCTGTTCCCAGCGTTGTTCTATGCTGGTGCGGACCTCCCATAGGTGGTGGTGGAGGAGATCCGTGCGCTATTTCACCAGGCGCAGGTGCGTTTCCGAACGCAGGAATTGGGGCTTGCTGCCTCATCTGCACCATGCTTTCGCTGAGCTTCTGGAACTCGCGGCAGTCCTTTAGCATGTGGATCGCCTTCTTTTTGCCATCCTGCTTGTCGATGTAGAAGTGGATGGAGCATGGACCCGAAAGTTTGTCGTATGCTGAGGGTCCGTTGTCGCGGTCGCGGCGTTGCCACGACTGTGCTGGGCTTCCACCATCGCGGAAGTTTCCTCCGCGGTATCCTCCGTTGTTGCGGTTGTTGTCGTTGCGGCGGTCAGCGTAACCGGCCGCGACCATGTCGGGTCCATCGCGATCGTCGTATACGCGCGATCTTCTCTTGCTGCAGCGCTCTCGTCATCGACCGTAGTCGTCTTCTTCCTCCGAGTGTGCCCTTTGGACGGAGTCTTCGCCGTCGGCCCACCTATTGGCGATGTCCATGAGGTGGTCGAGTGTTTTGGGCTTGACGCGCCCGAGTTCCCCCTTGAAGTCTTGGCGCTTGACGCCGTCCTTGAAGGCGTCGATGGCCCTCTCTTCGGATATGTGTGCTGTGGAGTTCTTGGTGTTGGACCATCGTAGTATGTACGAGCGAATAGATTCGCCCGTTCTTTGAGTGCAGGCCCGCAACTCTTCGATTGAGGCAGGCCTCTTGCTAGTGCCTTTGAAGTTTTGGATGAAGCTGTAAGCTAGCTCCTCCCAGCTTTGGATGGACCCTGACGATAGGCTGGTGAGCCAGATTCGGGCAGCGCCTGTCAGCTGCAGCTGAAGGCATTGCATGGCGGTTTCTTTGTTACCACCGTGAAGCTTGACGGATGACAGATGATCGCTGAGCCATGCCTTTGGATCTTGCGTGCCGTCAAACTTCGGAGTATCCGAAGGGAGCTTGAAATTGCGTGGCATCTTTGTTCGCCGAAAAGATCTGCTGAAGCATCGGGCTCCGCAGAGTTCTCCTTCATCTTCGTCCATCTTGGATTCAGACGAGCATGCGTGCTTGGCTCGCGCTTTGTCTATTTTGCCCTGTGTGAGCACGTCTCTGGCGTCGTAGTCGCGTTTATGATGACGCGAGCTCTTCTTCCTTCGAGGAAGGTCGTGCTCCTCTTCCTCTTCGGATGAAGGGGTGGGGCTCCGGTCGTGCCTGGCCGGAGCTTTCTTCTTTGGCTCCGCAGGAGCTTCTTGGTGGAGCGCAGCTCCGACAAGTCCGAGTCCGGTAAGTGCGGACTTATGCATGGCTCTTTTCGGGCCCCCCTCCGGAGGTGGGTGGGCCGCGAGATACGCGGTGGCTGCCATGATCGCAGCTTGCGGTGTTTTTGGGATGATGTTGCCGTCGGCGTCCATCTCCATGAACGATGTGTGGAGAGTTCGGGTCACCTCACGACGCTCCTTGGGATCCATGTTCTCCACCCGAGAGCGGTGCTTGTTTCCTTGGTTGCCATTCGTTCTAGAGCCGGGGGCCATGGCGGAGAGCGCAGCTCGTCGCGCGCTGGACTCAGAGGCTGCTTGCTTGCGTTTGTCAAGTGTTTCTTGCATCTTGACTTGCTTCTTGTGCTCCTCGATGAGGAGGAAGTGGTATGCCATTAGTAGTTCACGTGAGGCATCTGTAGGCAGGACTATGTCGCCTGCCACGGCGTTGCGTGCCTGGGCCCATCCTTCTTTTCTAAGGCGGATGACGTGGCCGTTGTTTTCCCCTTCGGGTGGGGGGGACTGGCTTCTTCTGTTCCCGCCGTTCCTGTCTTGCGGGTTGGGGTTCGAGTTGGGCGGCGGGTTGGGCGGTTGCTGCTCCACGTCGCTCTGGATGACTACAACGCATTGGTAGCGCTCGTAGATTGGTCCGCTGCTACCGCAGCTTTCGGATCTGGAACCGTAGGTCCCTTCATCCGAAGGTGGATCGCACAGATCGGAGTTGCAGCTGCTGCTGTCGTAGAACTCATCTGTTGATGACGATGTGCGTAGCATAGGGTGTGGAGCCCACGAGGCGGGCCTGATCGATGGTAGGGGTACCCGCTCAGGGAGGCGGAGGGTACCAGTCTGACCCACCTGGAAGCAGAAGCTCCCGAATAGGATCTCGAGTCCGTCGCCTACGGGCTCGAAATCTTTCATGGTGGCCGGCGAGTGGGCGGTGAAGTCGAAAGCGCCGAAGAGGAGGTGACTCTCCATCGCCGCGGAGTTGTAGATCGATCGAGTTGGGACCGTCACGACCGCACAATCAGCGTCCCCAGTTCCCACACACGGCGCCAATTGACGAGGTTTAAGCTCATCAGTGCCCATTGTTATGGACTAGGGTTTTGGAGAAGCTGGGATGAGCTAGCTTACAGCTTCATCCGAAACTTCAAAGGCACCAGCAAGAGGCCCGCCTCAATCGAAGAGTTGCGGGCCTGCACTCAAAGAACGGGCGAATCTATTCGCTCGTACATACTACGATGGTCCAACACCAAGAACTCCGCAGCACACATCTCCGAAGAGAGGGCCATCGACGCCTTCAAGGACGGCGTCAAGCGCCAAGACTTCAAGGAGGAACTTGGGCGTGTCAAGCCCAAAACACTCGACCACCTCATGGACATCGCCAACAGGTGGGCCGACGGCGAAGACTCCGTCCACAGGGCGCAGTCGGAGGAAGAAGACGACTACGGTCGATGACGAGAGCGCCGCAGCAAGAGAAGATCGCGCGTCTACGACGATCGCGACGGACCCGACATGGTCACGACCGGTTACACCGACCGCCGCAACGACAACAACCGCAACAACGGAGGATACCGCGGAGGAAACTTCCGCGATGGTGGACGCACAGCACAGTCGTGGCAACGCCGTGACCGCGACAACGGACCCTCAGCATACGACAAACTTTCGTGTCCATGCACCATCCACTTCTACATCGACAAGCAGGATGGCAAAAAGAAGGCGAGCCACATGCTAAAGGACTGCCGCGAGTTCCAGAAGCTCAGCGAAAGCATGGTGCAGATGAGGCAGCAAGCCCCAATTCCTGCGTTCGGAAACGCACCCGCGCCTGGTGAAATAGCGCATAGAGCTCCTCCACCACCACCTGTGGGAGGTCCGCACCAGCCAGTTGCACCAGCACAGAACATCGCTAGGAACGGGTATCCCCCGCCGAAAGGAGCACTGATGATCCAGAAGGGGCGCCCAACGAATAGGGTGCAGAAGAAAATCACTCGCCAGATCAACTTGGTCGTAGCAACTCCACCCGCCATCCCTGAGTACCTCAGCGGATCAGAGTCCTGCATCACGTCCAGCCGTTCGGATCACCCCTGCCAGATCCCTCGCCCAGGTCATGCTGCCCTGGTGCTGGAGGCGCAGATCGGAGGTTTCGAGATGAGTCACATCTTCATGGACGGCGGCAGCGACATCAACCTGATGTTCGCAAGCACTCTAGCAGCAATGCGGATCCCGCAGTGCAGCCTGGAACAATCAGACACAACGTTCCATGGCATCGTCCCAGGAAAGGGCATATTCCCTCTAGGAAAAATTTGGCTTGATGTCATCTTCGGCAGGCCGGATAACTTCCGACTAGAGCGGCTCGAATTCGAAGTGGTGGACTGGCCATCACAGTACCACGCCATCCTCGGGCGTGTGGCATTCTCAAGGTTCTTGGCCGTCCCACATTACGCTTACTTACTACTCAAGATTCCAGGACCAAAGGGTGCCATCACAGTCCGCGGGAGTTTCACCCGATCGGACCAATGCGACATGGATTTCAACAGAATCTCCTAGTCCTTCGGCATGCAAGACGAGCTCGTAAGGCTCCGTGAGGTGACGGATAACGGGGCACCCCCAGTCGCAAGGCAAAACGCACCCGACATGTCCTTCGACTCCACTGTCAACACCAAAAAGGTGCAGGTCCATCTGACGGACGCCTCCAAGATGGCGCTGAACGCCAACGACCTCGGCCCCGCATAGGAAGGCGCGCTCGTCGAATTCCTCCGTGAGCGCTGGGAAATCTTCGCCTGGTGTCCTGCGGACATGCCAGGAGTTCCCAGGGAATTCGCCGAGCACGCACTCAACATTTTTCCAGACACCAAGCCCGTCAAGTAGTCCATCCGGAGACTGTCCGAGCCACGGGCCGAAGCTATCGGTAAGGAACCAACAGACTACTCGCTGCAGACTTCATCAGGGAAATCAAAGAAAGCGAGTGGCTTGCAAATACAGTGATGGTCCCAAAGAAAGACACGGACATCCTACGGATGTGCGTGGATTTCACGTCGCTGAACAAGCACTTCCCAAAGGACCACTTCCCTATTCCTCGGATCGACCAGATCATCGATTTGACTGCAGGATGTGAGAAACTCTCCTTCCTCGACGCCTACTCAGGATACAACCAGATTCGACTCAAGGTCGAAGACCAGGAGAAAACGGCGTTTATCACACCGTTCGGAGTATTCTGCTACAACACAATGCCCTTCGGGCTAAAGAACCCAGGTGCCACGTACCAGTGATGCATGCAGGCATGCCTGAAGGACCAGATCGGTCGCAACGTCCAAGTCTATGTAGATGACATAGTCATAAAAACTAGGGAAGCAACAACACTCATCGACGATCTCCGCGAGACGTTCGATAACCTCGACCGCTACAAGATCAAGCTCAACCCTGAAAAGTGTGCATTCGGCGTCCCATCAGGACAACTCCTTGGCTACTTCATCTCCCAGCGAGGGATCGAGGCGAACCCGAAGAAAATTCGGGCCATCATGGCAATGGAGAAGCCAAAGAACCTCAAGGGTGTCCAGCAGCTCGCAGGACGAATAGCTGCGTTGAGCAGATTCATCAGCCGCATGGGCGAGAAGGCCCTGCCATTCTACCAGCTGCTACGCAAGGCAGATAAATTTGAGTGGACGCCCGAAGCCGACGATGCGTTCGAAAGCCTCAAACGGCTACTCTCCACCTCGCCCGTCCTGGTCACGCCAAAGGAGCGCGAGCCTCTCCTGCTGTACATAGCAGACACACACCAGGTGGTCAGCACCATGCTAGTGGTCGAATGACCCGAAGAGGGCAAGACCCACGGGGTCCAACGCCCAATCTACTACCTCAGCGAGGTACTGACGCCAACAAAACAGAGGTACCCTCACTACCAGAAACTTGCCTACAGCGTGTTCATGACGGCTCGACGACTGAGCCATTACTTCCAGGAGCACCAGGTGATGGTCGTCAACGAGGCACCCCTGAACAGCATCCCGAATAACCCAGAGGCCACAGGATGCGTGGCCCTATGGGGCATCGAGCTGTCACCCCTGGACATCGTCTACGAGAAGCGACTCGCAATCAAATCTCAAGTCCTCCCGGACTTCCTTGTACATTGGATGGAGCTGCAGCTACCAGACACCCCAGACATGTCGCAGTCATGGACGATGCTCTTCGACGGCTCCAAGCATGAACCCGGAGCAGGAGATGGCGTCATACTGACCTCCCCGCAAGGCGACAAGATGAAGTATGTCCTTCGGATGAAATTCCGAGCTTCCAACAACGAGGCCGAATACGAAGCCCTCATCCACGGCATGAGGATGGCAAAAATCTGCGGCGCAACGCCTGGTCATCTATGGTGACTCCAACCTCGTCGTCCAACAGACGATGAATGAGTGTGATGCGCACGCCGAAAACATGATCGCGTACCGCGCGCTCTACAACGCACTCAAAGAAGAATTCGACGGCTGCGAGCTTTGCCACGTCGGAAGAGAAAGCAACGAGGAGGCCGACAGACTCGCCAACATCGGCTCCACCTGCGCAAAGGTGCCATCGGGCGTGTTCCTCGAACAGATCTGCGTGCCATCCATCAAGTGGAAATTCCCCAAGGGATCACCCGAAGAAGCAGAACACTCGGGGGCTACGCTGCCCGAAGGTCATGAAGGACCCGAGAAACTGGACACAGAGGTCGCTATGGTCAACCTGATGCAGGTGATGGCAGTCGAAGAAACATGGAAACGACCATACCTCCAGTTCCTCATCAACGGAGAACTGCCTGACAGCCCGACAGATGCCCGGCGCATATCTCGTCGATCGAAAGCTTTCACCATCATCAATGTCGAGCTGTACAAGCGCAGTATTACGGGTGTACTACAAAGATGCGTCACCATCGGTGACGAGAAAACCATCCTCCAAGACATCCACGAGGGCATCTGTGGCCATCACGCAGGCAATCGCTCCCTCGTTGCCAAAGCTCTACGAGCTGGATTCTACTGGCCAACGGCCATGAGCGATGCAAAGGACATCGTCCGAAGATGCAAGGGGTGCCAAAGGTTCGCCGACAAACCACACGCACTCGGATAAGAGCTCAGGCCCATACCTATAGCCTGTCCTTTCGCTCAATGGGGCCTCGACATGATTGGCAAACTGCCAAAATCTTCGAAAGGGGGGCACGTCTACCTCCTAGTCGCAGTCGACAAATTCACCAAGTGGGTCGAAGCCATGCCCGTCACTAACCAAAAGGGCAAGACCGCCGTAAAATTCTTTGAGTCCATCGTCTACAGGTTCGGCGTACCGCACAACATCATCACCGACAATGGATCGAACTTCATCTCCAAGGAATTCCAGGACATCTGTGAAGGCCTCGGAATCAACATCACATACACCTCAGTGGCACACCCGCAAACGAACGGGCAGGTGGAAAAGGCAAATGGCCTAATCGGTGCTGGCATCAAGAAACGCCTCATGAGCCCACTCGAACGAAAAGCTGGAGCCTGGACGAAGGAGCTACCATCCGTCCTATGGAGCTTGCGGACTACGCCAAACATCTCCACCGGCTACACGCCATTCTTCATGGTACACGGAGCCGAGGCCGTGATACCAGCCGAAGTACGCCACTAGGCCCCCCGGGTCATCGCTTATAGCGAAGCCGAATCCACGGATGCACTCGAAGACGCCGTCGACACACTCGACGAAGCAAGAGACATAGCAGCAGCTTGATCAGCGGTGTACCAGCAGAGTCTCCGCAACTATCACAGCCGTCGGCTACGCCCAAGGTCCTTCGTCGAAGGAGACCTCGTCTTGCGACTCAAGCAAGAGCGATCGAAGAAATTCGAGTCGCCATGGGAAGGGCCCTACATCATCACCGAGGTCATCCCAGGTGGCGCCTATCGCCTCAAGCACGTGGAGTCTGGAGTCGCATACTCCAACCCATGGAACATCGCGCACTTGTGACGATTCTACCCCTAGCTACCTACCCCTTTACTTTTAATAAGGCTTTTCAGCCAAAGCTATTCAGCTGAACAATGTACTTCCTCCATTACGATATAAATCCTATATATAACTAAGAAGATCACCCCCACTAATCTATTTCTCTAAACATGCAGCCCATCCACCTCAGCAACGTTCCACATCAGCAACCACGTTCAGTTATGCACCCGTAAGCCACGTCATCTTCTGTTCCAGCGCGGTCAGAGTGTTTACTGATTCGAGCGAGCCAATTTATTCCTGCCATAACCGGAGAAGATCACCAGTTTGTAACCAACGGGCACAACCCTTCTTTGAACCCATCGTATCCCCTTCTGTCTTCCCACCTTCCCAATTGTATTTCCATTTCTTCTTCCTCCTGCTCTCTCTTCCCCATTTTTTCCTTCTCCCATTCTAAATTTCTAATCTAGGTTGTCTAATGTGCCATCTCCACCACTTCTCATCCTGATCGGTGAAAACTCACGGCGTCTCTGGCCGTCCAAGGCCATGGCCCATGGGCACATACCATTTAGTATCTACGCACTGTACGTCGCTGCCCTCACCGTATGGATTTCCCCCTCTGCCTAAGGTAGTTCCAATCGTCTGCTGCATGCCTTCATCCTGATCGATGCTACGTTGATTGGGAGCTAAGCGCCTAAGCACAACCAGCTTGAATGGATAATATTTTAGGCTGCATTTAGACTGTTCGGGATTACGGGTCTACAAGTCATCCCTCACTCTGTTTGTACTGCATTATATTAAATCGATTTGTTAGTACTAGACTTTTTTGTAACTGGGGTATCTTTAATTATTCACAGTACAACCTTTTTCAGATGTTTATGTGATGCAAATTACAGATGGGCTTTTCACTATCTTAGAGAGTTAGTTAAGGCCATCGTCTACAATGAAATTATAAAGGTATCGTGTTGCTTACCCTTCTTTTGCTTCTGAAATCATCTGTTATAATCATATAAGTAGTTCTGTTTTTGCAGTTGTAAAATCTGAATCTTCAGATTAATAATTTATTTAGTATCACCAATTGCATCTGATTTTCTGCTTGGTGCCCGTGATTACAGTGAGATGCTGCCGCAATGACCCCTCACTATCAGACCATTGCGGTTAGAGACAAATTATCTCTCCGTTGTAGTCTCCTCGGCATGTTGTGTGCTTCCATTCAGTGTAGTGTAGTTAAGGTGCTCCAATGGTTAGATCCTTTCAAACGCTATCTCATAATTTCTATTTGCGGCGTTTCCTATTTTTTTTTTGGTGTTTCTCATAGTTTTCCACGGAATGGATCAACTGGATTTGTCCGCCTGCTTGGATGAGGAGTATTCTAAACTTGCAGAATGACTTAGCCACCTAAATCAATGTCAAGCTCGTGCCCTAGATCAACATGTTTTGTTGTTACTGCAAAGTGAAAAACAGTTTTTTGTTTTTAAAAATGTCAATGCCCATATATAGATCTGCAGGAGGAATAATAAAGTTCTCCTACCTTCTCATATTGCTACAATTATTTAAATTTTGTACTTCTTGGTTCTATAATTTGTCCTTTCACAAAATCTTGCAGTGATGAATACTAGCCTTCCAAATTTTACTGATTTGTACGCTCTGGTGAATCGAAAATTCTTTGTAATTTCTTTCACTTCGTAATGTGTCAGTTATTTCGTGTACTTAAAAAAGGAAGACTTACAAGGAGTGCCAGGAGATTATTACAATATACATGTATAACTAACGAAAACTGACTTGGGGATCATGGTGTATTTAAAATCTCCGTAAACAGCAAATTGATTTTTGTGCAGAGAATACGGCTGTACCAATTAATTCATGTAAACCTTGCAGTCCTTTTTTCGCTGCATAGATGCTTTTTTAGACAATCGGCTTTGGCTCATTGCAAGCAAGGTAAATTTCTTTTGGTCCGTACATATCTTTGTACAATAAATTGCACTTTCTTTAATCTATGTTATTCTCTACTTGAATATGATTTGTTGTTCTTTCATCGATATCAGAGAACATCCACATTGATGATGTATCTCCCATTCTTGGAAAATGTTGACAAGAGTGGTTAGATAGAAACTCCGGTGAGTTGTGATCTGAAACAAATTTAACTAAAGTAGTAAAGTGGATATGATATAAAATCTTGTCAGATTTCAATATGATAAATTCTCTGTGCAATTCCTGAAACAAGAAGTCGTTTGGTATCCATCATTGGGCCTAGAATCCTGAAATTCATTTTGCAATTCCATCTCTATGCTGTTTGGTTGGCACGGAATTGGGCCGTCATTTCATTTGGCAAATCCATCCAAATATCCGTATGTGTAAACTCAATTCCTATCTCAGACCTGTCATTTCCAAATTCCGGTGGCAACCAAACATATGGGTGTTTTTGGAATCATAATATAAATGAAATGAATCCATGTATTCATTTCATTTCTACTAAATGAAATGAATACCTGGATGCCAAACGACCTCTAATATGTCTTTTGTAATTGGATGCAGATCCCTATTGTTGTGTTTCAAACTCTCAAGCTCATAATATTGCAAGCACGTCTAAGAACTTAGTGAGATTTTTTTTGTTGTTACATATACTCTGCTACTAAGTATTCATCTGTTGCTTTACTTTCATCATTTTGTAAAGTTATATCGTTGAATTCCGCAGCAACGTGCGGGGAATCATCTAGTAAAGCTAAGTGTCTCGCCCCAAATTTTCGTTTCGCTATTTGCAACTCTACTTTATGCTACAAACGCACTCGGGGGCTCCCCCCACCTCACGATTTCATCGACCGAGGACCACACGTGTACACCTGAGTAGCCGACAACGTCAGGCAAACGAAAAGGACACGTACTCAAACAAAGCACTACGTGCTCACAACAAACAAACCTTTACAACAAAGGGCACAACACGCCCAGTCGAAATATACAAATTTTACATCTATCTCTTTTACAGGTACTACCTATTCTGAAGAATAACTTGAGCACGCTGCTCAAACAAATCTACGACCTGTTCGGCATACTGCCTTACAGCCGCATAATGTGGACGCATGTCCCACTCATCACCATCCGGCCGAGGAGGTGGCCCAGCCGCCACAGCAGACAAATCTACATCAGGCCGGTGCAGCCTCACAAGGGACAAAGCAGCCTTCACTCCTGCGACGAGCTGTTGCCGCACCAGCTCCTTGACATTATTCACGCTCCGAAACTTCGACAGAAGACCCGCAAGGCTTGTTGGCACGTCATCCAATGGAAACATGACATGCAACACCGATGCAAGCGATGTCTGCACCTGACGAAGCACCCGCGAAACCTGGTGCACACGATCCTGCACCGTCGCCAGAACCATGGCACGGTCACGATCCATCCAGAAGAAGCCGCCAGCCTCCATGTCTTGTTGAGTCAAGCAATTGACCCGAACAGCGACACGCTCTTTATCCTCCCTTGGAGCAAGGTTGGCACCTGCGACACTCGCACAAAATAAGACGCAAGGCCAGCAGGCTCATCCGAAGAACTGAGCTGCAACTCGAAACAAAAACAACTTACATTGAAGCTGCTCAGACAGCCGAAGCAGTTCCGCCATCAAGTACTCCTCTCTGGCCGCACCGCGATCTGCCTTGGACTTCCAAACATCGGCGTGACCACGCACCCCAAGCAACTCCTTCTCAAGACTACGAACATGGTCTCGAAGAAAAGCAAGTTGTGATGAATCATCCAAAGATGGCCGCGGCCGCGTTGCAGGCGAGGTGTCTACGGGATCAGCACCCGAAGGAACCTAGAACAACAGAGAAGAAAAGGACACAAACATTCAGACGAAGAAGAGCACAACTCAACAAAACTCATTAAGCATATAAAGGCCACTATGTGGCACAAGGATTTTTGTTCCCCAACATAATTACAGCAAAAGAAGACTACAAACTATCCTACAGCTACAACGCCTATGATGCGGCACCCTGAGTAGCCTCAGAGCCGGACTGCCTCGCCTTGGCTTCCCCCTGTTGCCGCAACGCATACTCGGACAGCAGATCAATGAGCTTTGGCCCATATCGCTTGCAGCGAGCAGAATAGGTAGCAAAGTGTAGCATCCCAGTTGTCTAACACCTGTAATGCTACTTGATCTAGTAATAAAAGGGCCACTTCCTACAAATAATTGTTGCATCATCACCTTGTCATGTTCATGTCATCATGCCACCTTGCATTTGAGCATCATACCAAAACCCTTTTGTTTTGGTTCTTATCTCATATGCATTAATATTTGTATTTGCCTCTTGATATTGTATTTGGTTCTTGATATATTGTTAAGTGCCCAAGTTGAGTTGGGGGCATATCTCTTATTGACTCCACCACCTTTTCTTCACCACCATATAATTCCACCATCCAACTAATATGAGCTGGGCATTTTTAATTGAGTTTACCTCTAGCTCATGTGGGTTGGGTGGATTCCACTCATAATCTTATGCTTGGCCTTTTGGGAATGCATGGAAGAATGCCACATGATTTTATGTTGTTTTCACAATATAAAGACATGGCATTTATTGTTTGCATGGGCCATGCAAGTGTCACCTCTTGCTGACAATTGAAGGTTATTTTGTTTTGCTTGCTTGGATCACTCCTTCCCTTTGCTTGATCTTGTTTTGACTTGTTTAAAACCCTAGCTCTCACCCCTCTCTCTACCTCTCTAGCTATTCTTTAAACCTAATCCCCTTTTCCCTTCCATGCATGATCATGTGATCATGTGTGCTTTCTCTTATGTATCTTGGCCTCTTTTTGCCTCTCCTCTTAGTCAAACCCCCTATACAAAACCTCCTGTTAAATAGTTCAAAAGTTTTTGGAAATTAGTAGCTGGTTTAAAATTGCATTGGAATGAAAACAAACAAACAAATAAAAATAAAAAGAAGAGAGAGAGAGAGAGCAATGACCAGAACCCTCCTCTCCCTCAGCCCAACTCGCCTCCCAGCCCAACTCGCCTTCCCGGCCCTTCGCGTCAAGAGACGACGTCTCCTGTTCCTCTTCCCCCGATGCCTTCCCTCTCTCTGATCCTCTAACGGCAGCGGGCAGGTCGCCGTTCCCCCCGTCATCCTCGTCATACCGCACCTCCACCTCGCGCCTTCTTATCCCCAAGCCGCGTTTTCCCCTCCCCCTCGAACCCTAGCCTCCCTTTCCCTCCTCTCCGCCGCCATCCCCTGCCTCTGCCCCAGCTGGTCTCACCCGGCCGAGAGTTACCGCCAGGAGTGTGCCGTTGTGTCGTCGCCATGATCGACGTCGAGGCCACCTGACGGCGGGAACCTCAGCTCCGCGCTTGGACCGTCCCCTAGCAAGCAGCAGAAGGACCACCGCTTCCTGGAGCCACCTCCCCGACCCTCCGTCTGGCAGGAGTACCTCACCGCGGCGTTTCTGTCGTCTTCCGAGCTCCACCACCATCGGCACCACTTCCAGTGGGAATCGTTCGCGGTGAGCACCCTTTGCCCTTTTCCTCCCCCTAGCATCCTCCGCTACCTGTAGTCCGCCCGACGCGGCGATTCTCCGCCAGACGCCTTCGAGTCCGTCGGTTTAAACGAAGCGTACTGCGATTGCCCCTCGTGCCACCCCTGTTCCCCGCCAGATCCCGTCCGCTGTAGTCCTCCGTGGGCAAAACTCCAAACACGAAAGTCGTAGGCCTTTGTACCTTCTACAACATTGGTTTTTGCGGCATCCCAAAAATCCCGATGGTTTGTTCGGCATCGTCGACCGAAGTCAGGGCTCAGCTGGCTGTTTTCGCGTCCAGTTCTTCAGTTCTGTCAGTCCAAACCGACCCTCATGGAAGATTTATATTTAGGCCCCTGTGGTTTCTCCTTCCCAACCCGCGGTCCCCCCAAACCAACCCAGCGAGGAGTTTTGCAGAATAGCCCCTGAGCTTTCCTATTTCCAACCCGCGGTCCTACCCCAACCAGTCCTCTATGCCAAGTCAGCGCGCGCGGCCCACCTGTCATCCTCCTTGGGTAGGGTCCTGCGAGTAGCAAAAGTCCAGGAGCCCTTCTGTTTCAAATTTCAAATCTTTTCAAATTAAGTCGATTTAGTTCAAATTCAAAATCTGTTTAAATTTAAGCGAATTCATAACTTATTCCTGGTTTGGAATTTGAATTCAAACCTTATATGAAAAATGTTTTATGTTTGAATGTTAATTCAAATATTTTCAAAACTATTTTAAAAGGGTCAAACTTTGACTTTGACCCAATTTGACTAATTTTGACTACAAAATAAATTTAAATTCATAATTCCAAATAATACAAATAATATATGTTTTTGAATCAGAAAAATGTGAGGAATTCAAATATGCCATTCAAAATATTATTTGAACACTTTAAATTCCAAGTTGGGTAAATTACAACAAAATGCCATTGGAACTTAATAAATTAATAACTTTTGATCTATAACTCCGAATTTAACAAATGATATGTCTAAAATGATCAGCTCGACGAGACCTTTCTGTTTATGCTATCCATGACTTCAATTGCAGCATGCATCATATAAATATATAATCTACATCAACTAATATGACAATAAAATGTGGCCAAACCTTAATAAAATGACTTATTCTTGTGTTCTACACCTCACCCATGCCATGCTACTTTATTGCCATGCAACTTGTGCATCATTCATCATGGCATGATTGTTTGCTTGACGCATTTTATTCCTATGCTTGTGCACTTTATTTATGTTGGCCCTTGTTTGTTTGGTTCTTCTTCGAATAGACCTTTGGCGGGGATATATCAAGAGAACCAGAGCACTACTGAATCCGTCTCTCGCTTCAACTGAGTTGCCAGGCAAGCACTACCACATGCTTGCATACATACAGTACCTATTACCTCTATCTTATTCTTGCATCATTGAGTCGCGACTGCATTAAATTGAATCCCAAGTATTGCATAGCCCTTACTTTAAACCCCACCGAGCTTGTTCCTCCATCCCATGAGCCATTACTACAGGAGTTGTTTGAGCCATGCGAGTCGTAGAACATCATGAGTAGGGTTTGTGAGAGTCTGATGGATAACGAGGTACCTAAACAACTTAACCTGAGTAGTAATGGGATAACTAATGAAAGTGGCACCGGTGAGCAACATCTGCTATTTGGTTTTTCCTGCTCACTTGTGTCCCGTAAGACCCGAGTACTTTGTTCCAAGATTTATCGCGCTATCCACATCCGGGAGGTATATGGGACCCCCCTGAGCCAGAGCTTGATTCATTCTTATTTCTTGGGGCCACAAACTAGTTTGAGGTTTTATTTACTATCCTGTACTTATGCCATGCTTACTGCTTTATTTAAATTGTGCGACAGATAGCACCTGTACTGTTTAGGATCGGAACACGATTCCGCGGTGTCGACAAGCCCAGTTTTGGGTTCCCAGTCGTTCACAGCCGTCTACCCAAACCTTGAGTCCGTTTCGGAGTCAGCTAACTTCGTTGCGGGTAGCTTAATGGGGTGGCCTCCTGAAATATTTCTGAATCCTATGATTGCTTTGTCGTGAAGGCCTCGTTGGGTTTTGATTTGGTTTTTCCGAGGTTGATCGAGTGTGTGTTGCTATTTGTGCACCCCGGCCGGGTTAAAACTTTCTGAAAGCCGTGTCCGCGGTTATGGACGACTTGGAGCACAGTTTCTCGATCATAGACAAGCATAACTAAAGTACCGCTTTAACCTGACTAAGTAATTTGACTAGTTAATAGTGCAACACTCATGGAATGGTTAATAAAATTGCCAACGGATGGGGGTTGTTCGTCCGCTTCCTCGTTGGTAAGCGAGGAGGTGGATGGATCTGATGAAATTACTGTTATAACTGTTGTCTTTAATTCACGGACATCCGTCTATCATTGGTTAGGCAGATGGTTAGCGTTTATCTATAGAACTGTTAGGATTTATCTTTCGCTGCAATTGCGTCACCCCAGGTTGTGTCCCCTTTAGAGGCATTAAGACTTGCTGAGTACCCTTAGGGTCTCACACGATAAATTATTGGTTCAGATGAACAGGTACCCTCGCAGGACGGATCTTTGGGTGGAAGAGGCGATGGCGTGGCAACGATCATTCGTGTAGAGATTCGAAGCGGGATCCGTGAGATCTAGGCGGGATGTGCTTATTTCTATGGCATCTTATGCCGATTTGCTTCTTATCCGTACTCGGACTTTGTTTTGCCGCTTCCGCGTGATACTCTGATGTGTGATGTATGAGGAATTATCCTAAAATATTAGATCTATCTAGGTCATTTGAATCTTGCCGTATGGCGTTGCTATATTTTCCTTTCTTTCTAGATGGAATGGCTCTGATGTACTCTTGTATGGTGGCTTGCATACATACTCATTTGTGTATGTATTTGATCCCTTCGCCTGCCGATTACGCCGCCCGTACAGGTCCCGATGAATTAGAAGTGGTTGGGACGGCCGAAAGGTCTACCCGTGAGTGGCTTTTGGGGCCCCATCGTACTATTTCAACCACTACCGTTCATCCAGGCTTGTAGCTAGGAGCGTAATTCACCGAGGTAGTTACACAAAGGCTACCTCGGATCCATCCGCGGTCGTCGGCATCCGGGAGGTGATCTGGGGAAGGTCCAGCTTCGCCCCAGCCGCCAAGGCCATCGCCAGCCCGACGGACGCGTCGATGCCCTTCTGCTTGCGCTTGTACGCCGCAGGCGCCTCGGCTGACAAGGCCTCCGCCAGGGCGTCAACATCATCAAGGGTCGCACCCTTGGGGACAAGCTCCTTGTAGAAGCGGCCAAGGACCTCCTTCGCCTTGGCAAGGGAGCTGACGATGGTGCTGCAACGATCTTCGACCACTGCAGTAGCATCATCCAGAGCACCCCCGTGCTCGAGAGCGCCGCGGTCAAACTCGATGCCTGCGACATCTGAGACAAAAAAAAGAGGACTAAAGAAAGTAACACAGAAGAAAGACAAGAAAACAAAAAGAAAAGAGCAAAAATAAGGTACTCACCCGATACAGCCTTGGCAATAGCCATGAGCTTGCCTGCCACCTCTCTTTCACGCGCAGTCGCAGCAGTGGCCAGCTGCTCCTCGCGGTCCGTGGCCGCCTGCTGCAGGCGCTCCTTAGCCTCGGATGCCTTGGCCAGCTCCAGCTCGAGGTGCTCTTTCGCACCGACGGCGGCCTCGGCTTTCTTCTCCGATTGACCAAGGCCCTTCTTGAGAGCGTCGATCTCACGGAGAGAAATATTATGCTCCTCTGCATTCAAAACAAGCAAGCATCAGAAAGCAGGACATGAATAAAGGAAAGAAGCACCAAAAGCATACGGGTACCTTGAAGCTGTTCGAGGTTAGCCTCCAGCACCAGACGCTCCTGCACCAGTCGCTTGGCCTCCTACACATAAGGCTGCAGAAAAAAGAACTACCAGTAAGGAAAAGGACTTGGGGGTTGCGCCCAACACAAAGGAATAAAAGCAAAATTCGCACATGAAGACGCTCGGGGGCTCCCCCCGAAGACTCGAAGAAAGAACAAGACAAGAAATTTTTCAGACGCCCTGGGGCTCCCCCCGTGACATTAAACAGAGGTACTTACATGCTCTGTTGGCGACTCCGAGGGCCCGCTCGCAGCCTTCTGAGGCACAACCACCTGAGCCCCTGACGGAGAAGGGACCGGCGCATCACCCTCAGAGGTAGCCACCATCTGAGGAGGAGGAGACGCAACCTTCGACTCTCCCATAATCTCCCGAGCACCATCGCTGGAGGAGTCGTGGGAAGAATGCATGCACACGAAACAATTAGCACAAGTACAAAGTCAACAGGAAAAAAGGACAGCAGTATAACAGAAACTCACGAGTCCAGTGAGCTCAGGTCGAAGACAGGAGGAGTCCTTCGGGCTCTCTTCTCCCCTTCTTCTCGTCCTTTTTATCTTCCTTCTTTTCTTCCTTCTTACCTTTCTTTGGCGGATGCGGCGCCATACTGCACGGAAGATCAGGAATAGGAGAGGAAGAACCTCCATGCCCGTCACTGTGACGATCAAGGCACAGAGGGTTCCTGGGAGTCGGAGGAGTCGATGCATCTGAATATTCGCTGGAGCTCCGCGATCGTTTGCGAGTATGGTCCTCGCTCGACTCGTTGGCCTCTTCAGCCAGCGATCGTGCCGAAGGCAGTTTAGACACGGAATACACCACGTCATTATCCGGCGCATCCGGAAATAATTCGGGCAATGGAGGCACCATGCCCGGCACCTTGAAGCTCTGCAAAAAAAAGAAGAGACTTTGTTAGCAAACAAAGGAAAATAAATACGCAGTCGATGAAAAGCGCTACGCGCACGAATCTACACCTATGGAACAGGCAGCGTCGAAGAAAATGGCGGAGTCAGCGACTTCTCCGGGATATCCTCTCCAACGTTGTACTTCAACAGCATACGAAGGGCCTTGTCGAGATCACCCTAAGAAAGCTTCTCGGCCAAAACTCTTGTCAGATCACGGCGCCCAGCATAAAGAAACATCGGGTGCTCCCTAGCCTGGAGAGGCTGCACTCGACGCTCGAGAAACGTGCGGATAATATCCACGCCATTCTCTTCCTTCTCAGGAGTCAACTAGAGATCCTCCACCCGACGGTAAAGGGCATCTATCTCCATCGACTCGCCATCCAAGATCTGGATTTACCAGGACCTCTTCGGCTCGATTATCTGGGAGGAGTCGAAAGGAGCAAGAACAAATTGCTGCCCAGCCACTGTGGAGTCGCGAATGTAGAACCATCGCCTCCGCCAGTACTGGACAGATTCGGACATAGAGAAAGAAAAGAAAAGGATATTGGCCTTGAGGGAGATGATGCAACCCCCAAAGGGATACACACCATCCGAGTCAGATTGTCTCTTCACGGAATAGAGTTTCCGGAAGAGGCCAAAGTGCGGCTCGATGCCGAGCCAGCACTCGCAGAAAGTAATGAAACAAGCAATGTGAAGAAGAGAATTGGGCGAAAGATGATGCAGCTGGATGCCATAGAGAAAGAGCAGCCCACGAAGGAAGTCGTGGACTGGGAAGGAAAACCCACCAATAACGAAGGCAAGAAACATAACCCGATACCCAGCGGGGGGACGGGGGATTACCTCGTTGCCGGGGAGTCTGACGGCCTCCCTATCCTGCGGGATCAAGCCCCCCTCGCGAAGCCTGCGGAGATCACTCTTCCGCGTCTCTGATCGCCGCCAACCACCGTCGGTGGCACGGGTGGTGGTAGCGCCTTTCTTCCCTCCGGCAGCGCTGGTACCAACCGCAGATGACGATTTCTTCGTTTTCCCCATCGTGCTCCGGCGGCACCGGCGGTGAGAATGCAGAAGGGAAGAAGGAAATGTGGAAGAATATCACAAGCGCGCTGCAATAACCTCTAGAGCACAAGGAAGCAGTGAAAACAAGAGTAGATGCGGTGAAAACAAACTGCAGCTTTCCCCAATGATTATAATGGCGAAGGCGACGCACGACAACCGTCCATCAAGAAGACCTAACGCCAACGGTAGATCTGGCCATACACGTGTCAGCACCACAACGAACCGTCGTTACCACGCCATCCACTACGCGCGGAAATCGAGGCGACGCCGTAATTATCTCCATGCCGCGCGTGACCGGTCAATTCAAGGTCAGCAAGTGGGACCCACGTTCGTCCAGTCAAGTCATCTCTGGCGTAGCAGACGCTTGAGGTCATTGATCGTCAGCACTGAAGTCATCAAAAGCTATACTAGCAACAACTACAATTCTTCGGCTCCAAAGCTAAGAGTACTCACTCGAATCTAGATTCGACTAAACACTCGGGGGCTACTCCTATCAGGAGCGCTGGCTGCGCACCCGAAAGATGAATAAAAGCGAACTATTTCTTCGAGTCCTACGCCGAGTCTACGACTCCACTACGGACTCGGGGGCTACTCCCATAGGGAGGATGGATTTAAGCATCCGGAATTTTTTTATGTCCTACAGACTTAACACTGAATAAGCACCTGAATAAAAGTCTCCGCTCGAGTCTATGACTCGAACAGACACTCGGGGGCTACTCCCATAGGGAGCGCTGGTCGCGCACCCTATGAATTCTTCGACCGCGATCTTTCGGATCAAGCATGCAAAAACTTTTCGGCAGCTCTACCCCAATAAGACGCTAAGTGAGCAACGTTTCTCCTTGGTCACACGAAACACCTCCGCGGTGATAAACATTCGGATGCTGTGTCTGCGACACAAAGATAAGACCTCTGAGATATCATCGATGGCACAGCAATACCTGTTGCGCTCTGCTAGTATAAACCCGTGCCAGCAGGCGCGATGAAAAATCCTGACGGACGCGTTAGGTACACCAATTAAAATCACTGGAATTTCACTCCTGTAAGTCCTCTGCGGCCTGAGTCGAATTACGCCAACATATGTTCCAGGTCCGAGTTCAGGGACTCGAACCTAAAGAAGATCGTGTTGTTTCGTCCTAAGACAGTTCACTGACCCCGACCGTCGGGTGAGTCAGTCACACGCATCAACAATCCCTACACACATACTATTAATACATAGTTGCACCCGAAGGATTGAAGAGTCCTCAGCCGAATCTACGATTCGACTGATCACTCGAGACTCTTGACATGGTTATACCCTCATGCGTGACCTCGGCATACTGGTCCAGCCAAGGAAGGCCCACGGCGATGTCTGGCGGACCATGAAGATTTTGGTGGCCAAGGCCCATGACGCCGGATCCTTGGAGAGCAAGACTAGCGTAGATAGGAAATTGAAAGGGGTAAAACCCTAGAACTTGTAACCGACTAGGTCTATGCCCGGGACCTACCTGATTCTATATAAAGTCTAGGAGGGCACGACCTAGATCTCGACTCATACTTTCGCATACACGCCTCCACGCCAGATCGAATCTGCGCACCCCTGTAACCTTCGGTTCCGCCGTAATCAAGAGCAGACAAGCAGGAGTAGGGTTTTCCCTCCGGGGGCCTAAACCTGGGTAAACCTCGTGTCCCCGTGTTGCTTGTTTGCTAACCGTTCCGCGATCTCCAGCATCCCCATCTTCTCCAAAACCCAAGTCCATAACAATGGGCATTGATGAGATTAAACCTCGTCACCTCCTTTGTGGGGGAGCTCACAGGAGAAGAAGGTGAGGCCTTTGTGGCGCTCGGGTGACCTTGTGTGGCCCCGACACCTCTCCAACATAGACGCAGCTCCTTGGGAGTGAACTACAGGAATTATATCTCCGTGTCCCCGCTCTGGTTACTTTGTTCCCTTCCTTTACTTCTTGCTCTTTACCGTTCTTGTGGTTGTTGTAAGTTATCTTGGATTTAGGTTGTTCACCTAGTTGCACATCTAGATAAATTTCCTTCTCGTTAAGCCTAAAAGAGAGAAACAAATTAAAATTGGGTAGATGCCTATTCACCCCCTCTAGTCGTATCAAGTCGGTACTTTCACTTTCTCTTCATGATAAATATTTACTAGATGCTTCTTGTGCTGGATCATTCAAACATATGAAGGAAGAAGCTAAATGGGATCTCTTAGACCGTATTCAAGATAACATTGAAGCTTGGGAGAATGATAAAGGAAGAAAGTCAGTTATAAACTTTGATTATGAATGCATTAAATCTTTTATGCGAACTGATGACTTTCATGATATTAGCAATGAGTTTGGTCTTGGTCCTCAAGTTCTTGCGAAATGTTTTAATTCTTTTGCTTATTATATTGAGATTCCCAAGAAAGAGTGGGACAAGTACCATGCTCCATATAAATACATTGTTACCCATGTTCCTACCGGTGAAGAGGTTTATACTGTTGATCCTATTTTGCCTGAACCTTATGTTGAGAAGACCCCTTTTCCCTCCAAGGTAAGGAAACATTCTATTTTAACTAATGTGGTTAGTAAAGGCGCAAAGAAAATTGTAGGGTCCGATGAGCTTATTGATATTGAGCCTGTGGTAGCTATTGTAAAAGACCTTGTCACTAGAAATATAGAGGATGAGCATATTGTCTTTTGTGAAGATGCTACTAATATTTTTTCTCATCCTACAAAGTTAGAAAATCTAGTGTCCCTGTGCTTTCTGTTAAAATTGGTGGTCATTGATATTATGGTTTATGTGATATTGGTGCTAGTTCTAGTGCTATTCCTTATGATCTTTACAGGGAAATTATGTATGAGATTGGTCCTTGTGAGCTTGAGGACATTGATGTGGTTATTTATCTTGCCAATAGAGAGCAAGTTTTCCCCATTGGCATTGTAAGATATGTGGAGGTCCTTTGTGGTAAGAATAAATATCCTGCTAATTTTCTAGTACTTGGTAAAGAAGCTAGTAAAACCTATCCTATTATCTTTGGTAGACCCTTTATGAATACTTGTGGGGCTATCATAGACTGTAGGAAGGAAAAAGTTTTGACTAAGTTTTATGGAGAGTCTTATGAGTTTAATTTTTCCAAATTTGCCAAAACTCCTTATGAAAATGAACTGCCCGATGAGGATTTCAAGGTTGAACAACTTTCTGCTATTTCTCTTGCTCCTAACAATGCCTTGCAGCAATTTATGGAAGATCATGAAAGTGATGCCTTCATGAAGGAAATAAATGAGATTGACGAGGCTTTCCTTCGTCATCCTGAGTTACTTAAGCATAATCTACCCGTGGAAGACTTGGGTACCACATTACCGCCTAAAGGGGATCCTGTTTTCAAATTAAAACCTTTACCTGATAATCTTAAATATGCTTATTTGGATGATAAGAAAATATATCGTGTTGTTATCAGTCGTACACTTTCAGGAAAGGAAGAGGAAAGGTTATTGGAGATACTGAAGAAACAGCGAGGAGCTATGGGCTATACTCTCGATGATTTAAAGGGGATTTCTCCTACTATATGTCAGCATGCCATTAATATAGAACCTGATGCAAAACCAGTTGTTGAGAACCAACGTTGTCTAAATCCTGAGATGAAGGATGTGATAAGAAATGAGGTATTAAAACTCCTTGATGTTGGTATTATTTATCCTATAGCTGATAGTAAATGGGTTAGTCCTGTTCATTGTGTTCCCAAGAAAGGGGGGATAGCTGTTGTGCCTAATGAGGATAATGAGCTTATACCGCAAAGAGTAGTGGTTGGGTATAGAATGTGCATTGATTTTAGAAAGATTAATAAAGTTACTAAGAAACATCATTATCCTTTGCCCTTTATTGATCAAATGCTTGAGAGGTTGTCCAAAAAGACTCACTTTTGCTTTCTTGATGGTTATTCTGGGTTTTCTCAAATTGATGTGAAAGCACATGACCAAGAGAAAACTACTTTCACTTGTCCTTATGGTACTTATGCTTATAGGCGTATGCCTTTTGGTTTATGTAATGCTCCTACTACCTTTCAGAGATGTATGTCTGCTATCTTTCATGGTTTTGTGAAGAAATTGTGGAGGTTTTCATGGACGATTTTTCCGTCTATGGAATTTCTTTTGATAACTGTTTGCATAACCTTGATAAAGTTTTGCAGAGATGTGAAGAAACCAACCTTGTTCTTAATTTGGAGAAATGTCATTTCATGGTTAATGAAGGGATTGTTCTTGGACACAAGATCTCTGAAAGAGGCATTGAAGTTGATAGAGCCAAAATTGAAGCAATTGAGAAGATGCCTTGTCCTAGAGATATCAAAGGTATTCGCAGTATCCTTGGTCATGATGGGTTCTATAGGAGGTTTATTAAAGATTTCTCCAAAATTTCAAATCCCCTTAATAATCTTATTCAAAAAGATGTACCTTTTGTTTTTGATGATGATTGTAGGGAAGCTTTTGAAACTTTGAAGAAGGCTTTAACAACTGCTCATATTGTCCAACCACCTGATTGGAGTTTACCTTTTGAAATCATGTGTGATGCTAGTGACTTTGTTGTGGGTGCTGTCCTTGGACAACATGTTGACAAAAAGCTGAATGTTATTCATTATGCTAGTAACACTCTGGATGCTGCTCAAAAGAATTATGCTACTACTGAAAAAGAGTTCTTAGCTGTAATCTTTGCTTGTGATAAGTTTAGGCCTTGTATTGTTGACTCTAAGGTTACTATTCATACTGATCATGCTGCTATTAAGTACCTTATGACAAAGAAGGACGCTAAGCCTAGGCTTATTAGGTGGGTGTTGCTTTTGCAAGAGTTTGATTTCCATATTGTGGATAGGAAAGGTGCTGATAATCCTATTGCTGATAATTTATCTCATTCGGAGAACATTTCTTTTGACCCATTGCCTGTTAATGATAGTTTTCTAAATGAGCAGTTAGCTGCAATAAGGGTAAGTCCTCTGAGAGTCCTTGGTATGTTGATTATGCTAACTTTATTGTTTCCAAGTATTTGCCTCCAACCTTTACAGCTCAGCAAAGAAGGAAATTCTTTATGATCTAAGGCATTACTTCTGGGATGACCCACACTTATATAAAGAAGGAGTAGATGGTATTATGCGAAGATGTGTTCCAGAATTTGAACATCAAGAGTTTTTGAGAAAATTTCATGGCAGTGCTTATGGAGGACATCATGCTGGGGATAGGACTGCACAAAAGGTTTTACAATCTGGATTTTATTGTCCTACCCTTTTTAAAGATGCAAGGAAGTTTGTCTTATCATGTGATGAATGCCAACGAGTAGGTAACATCTCTAGACGCAATGAAATGCCTATGAATTATTCTCTTGTTATTGAACCTTTTGATTGTTGGGGATTTGACTTTATGGGGAATTTTCCTCCTTCAAAGGGGTATACTCATATCCTTGTTGCTGTTGACTATGTTACAAAGTGGGTGGAAGCCATACCTACAAACAGTCCTAATGGTAAGACCTCTTTGAAAATGCTTAAAGATGTCATTTTTCCTAGGTTTGGTGTCATGACTGATGGAGGATCTCATTTTATTCATGGGGGTTTTAGTAAAACTCTTGCTAAGTATGATGTAAACCACATAATTGCTTCAGCTTATCACCCCCAAACTAGTGGGCAAGTAGAACTTTTCAATAAGGAAATTAAATCTATCTTGCAGAAGACTATCAATAGATCTAGAAAAAATTGGGCTAAAAAGTTGAATGACGCTTTGTGGGCTTATAGAACTGCTTATAAAAATCCTATGGGGGTGTCTCCTTACAAAATGGTCTATGGGAAAGCTTGTCACTTGCCGTTAGAATTAGAACACAAAGCTTATTGGGCAGTGAAAGAGTTGAATAGAGATTTTAGACTTGCTGGTGAGAAAAGACTACTAGACTTAAGTAATCTAGATGAGTGGAGAGGTGAAGCTTATGAAAATGCTAGGCTCTTTAAGGAAAAGGTAAAAAGATGGCATGATAGGAGAATTCTAAAAAGGGAATTCCATGTTGGTGAGAAAGTTCTTTTGTATAGGTCTCGTCTCAGATTTTTTGCAGGAAAACTACTCTCCAAATGGGAAGGACCTTTTATTATCAAGGAATTATACCCCTCAGGTGCCATCAAAATCTCTTCTCTAAAGGATGACACACCACAGGTGGTTAATGGGGAAAGATTAAAACACTATATTTCTAGAGATTCTTATAACAAAGATGTTGATGTTATTCGAATGATGACTCCCGAATAATTTATCAGAAACCAAACATCAGAGTCTGCAGAATTCGTCTTTCAATAGGTAAAAGTGGTGAAAACAGAAGGTTCGTGAAACCCTAATCTTTTTATATTTTTTATGTTTTTAATACATAAGAGAAGTTACGAGACGAAAATGAAGAGGAGACGGAGCCCGGGGTGGACACACCCACCCCAGGCGTGGGCCCAGCCTGGCCGCGCCTGAGGGGGCTGTTCTCCCCTCGAACTCCGCCTCCGCCTCGTTTCCGTGTCAAAACCTTCCTTATGCATTGAAACTTCGTAATATATAATCCCCCGGATCCTCCGAGGTTCTTGTATCGAGTTCTCGTCATGTTTTTGTTTCAATCTATTTCTGTCAGGCAAATTCTCAGATTTGGAGCCTCAATGTCTTCCTCTGCATCACCCACGGAGGATTCCTCTACGGACGTCCTCAACCCGTACATGCATGAGTTGAGGATTCACCCCAAAGAGCTTATTCTCAAAGACGGGATGATATAGATGAAAGAAGTTCAAGGCCCTAAGGGAGAAGGCAGTCTGTAAGACAGGATGGAAGTGCTGGAGCAGAAAGTTTTCAGGTACAAGAAGATGTCAGAACGCGAAGTGGATGTTATTCACAAGATAAGTTCAGAACTCACCACCAAGCACGAGGGAGAAATTGATGAGCTCCGAGAAGAGATCTTCTCACTCCGTCAGACCACCAACCAATTGCAAGAACAACTCTATGACATCCAGAATCAAAACTGTGAGTATGAGGCTAGATTTGATCGCATAAGCTCTGATGCTAGTTTCAGGATTGCAGAGACAAGGACATCCTTTTTGGATGGGGATTCTTTGCCATGGAAGTTTTATGATGACAAGAGAACACCACCACCACCAAAGGAGTAATTCATCATCAGGTTTGGCATCCCCTTGGCTTGTTCCAAGCTTGGGGGAGTGCCGCGGTATCACCACCATTATCTTTTACCTTTTTAGTGGATTCATATCTTGTAAGGTTCCCAACCTTTAATAAGGTAGAGATCCCTGTGTTTACAATGCTAGTCCCTGGATCAATAGCTATCATCCACAGTTAAGATGTAATATCAAGAAACAAAGGTCATAATACAACTTTATAACCAGGAATAAAATAATTCATTACATCTTACATAGCTCATTTGGCTATCACATTACATTGCAGCAGGAATAACTATAGCATGGAGTCCTTCATCCTCAAAATGCCACATGCAATCATGTTGGTTGTAGACTTGTAATCCTATTCAACACACTTCACTAACATCAAACAAACCTGCAACATAATAAGTTGCATCCACAAGGGTCAATACATTTGAATTGTATTGGCAAGTTTCACTACTATGTAGAAATAAGTAGATCCTATCATTACATGCATATTTGGCTAAGTAGGGTTTAGGCTCATTTGTAGAAAGAAATATAGTTTTATCCTATATTTTCAAAATAGTTTTTGATCTTTGTCAAATCTTTTTGAACTTCTTGGAAAACTCCAAGTGCTTCTAATCCCTTGTTGTCACCATCAAGTTTTACTTTGAGAAATAGGAATGTCGAGATCTTCCATAGCTTCAGGCCTTAGTTGCTCAGTATTGTCCATAACCGGGGACACAGCTAAGTACTTAGAATTTGATCTTATGCAGAAGTTGTACACTTTACCCAAATGACACAATCTCATCTTGATGCCACCAGTGGCCGCTGGATAAGTACTCACCAAGATGGAGTACTGGCAGATTGAGAATGTGACAAAGTCTTTCCATAGAAGTCCTCCCAATACACAATGCTAGCTTGTCATCTAGGCACCAATGTAGGGTTTAAAGTTCCCTTACACAATTCTAGTTAACCTGAAGATGCCAATGCATGGGTCTTCCACTATGTAGTTGACTAAGCCAGAGCCCATTTAGCATGTGGCTGTACACGGAAGCCACTGTACGAGAAACATGTTCAATCTCTAAGTCCCTAGGTGGTTTTCTTCTAGTGCACATACAAAAAGAGATAGCCATATAAACATGGTTCCTTTTGTTGCCACCTTGTCCAAGCTTGAGTATCCTTGTCCACCCAGGTGGTTCATTCAGTACTTGTTTTATTATATAAAACATATGTCTTTCCAACTCTTCATATAATCATATCATGTATCCCATCCCAATATATAGCAGGGATAAGTATACTACAACTATAATGTTTTCACTAAGGAAGGTATAAGGGTATCCTATTAGGATTTAGCATAGCATAAAATATAGTAAACATTTCCATGCATGTTACAAAAATCCACTAAGTGTAATGAAAATAGTAGGACTTGGATGTTAGTGTCACTTGCCTTTTTAGTAGAGAATGTTGGTTCACTTCTTGATCTTGCAAATATCACACTCTTCTAATTCCACTAAAATACAATCAAGCAAACATATATTCAACTAGCATTCAAACAATTTATCACACATAAAATAACAAAAACAAGGTCATGCATGCAAGCATGCAAATGATAGTTTTATTTGCAAAAGTGGTTTCTACTAGGCTCTAAACATTTTAAAGTTCAAAAGTGGTCATTTACTAAAGTGGTAAAACCATTTGCAAAAGGTTTTATCTATAAATCATTTTTAAATCAAATCATTATTTTATGTGGTTGAAAATGCTTTTAGCAAAGCAATATTCTTTAAAGGTTTCACCAAATATATTTTAATTCTCAAAACTTGGTGTTTAGGTTCAGAAGGTTTGAATCAAATCATTTCCCAAAGGTTTTACTCAAAAATCATTTCTAAAACAAAATCAATATTTTTATTTGACTAGAAATGAGCTAATTCAATTATTTATTCCTAATCTTCACAAAATACATTTTTAAATCCATAAGTTGGTTCCTAGGGTCAGTAGGTTCACAACAATCCATTTTGCAAAGATTTCACATTAAAATTATATCTAGAACAATTTTTATATTCAAAATAAGCCTACACATGTTTCTTCAATTTCAACCAATTTTCCAGAAGCAAAACATTAAAAAAAGTGCATGGTTGCAAAGTACTTGTTCTGCTGAATCCATTGATATAAAATTTGCAAAATTTGGACGTGTAGAATTAAAGTTATGAATTTTACAAGTTTGCAATTCAATTAGATTCTATTTCTGTTTTTAAACTAAACCATGTCCACGTGGCTCGTTCTTATTGGCCGGTACCTGTTCGCACGGATCAGCCTCTCTGGACCGTAGGATTTAAGTGAGATCTATTGGCACAGATGGACTCATACCCCTTCGTCTAAGTTCTAATCTCAGCCAAAGGATCAAGATCTAATGGACACGGTTCCTCTGACCATGGTTGGGCGGCGCACGCTCTGGCTGCGGCGGAGCCGGCGATACAGGAAGCAAGGAAGGTAACGTAAGTGCTCACCGTGTTCAGGGAGTCGTGGTGGTGCTCAACGTGGTCGCGAGGAGGCAAGGGGCGCTCACATGCGACGGCGATTGCTCACCAGAGACGGCGTCGGCGTCGGGCGGCTCTGTTTGCTGTCGGAGGTGAGGCTATAGATCACCCTAAGGCAAACGGAAGGTACGGTTAGACGCGCACTGATCTGGGAAAGATGGGTGCATCAACAGGAGGTGCTGGGGCGAACGGAGGTTACCTGGGGAGTTCGCCGGAGGCGGGACAGAAGGCGGCGACGCTCTGTGTCGTGCTTGTCAACACTAGGGGACGCGCGCGGGTGAGTGGAGTACAGGGGCAGGTGCGCCTGGAGGTGGAGAACAGGCTCATGTGCAGAGAAAGGTGAGGGGCGGCTGTGGTTCGCCGGAATTGGCCGGGGAAGTCGTCGGATACAGAGAAGGCTTGAGCTCAAAATTCCGGCAGCCTAGTGGCAGAGGGGAGGCGCTGTTTGGGGGGAAAGAGAGAGGGGAGCGTGGCGTTTATGTGTGCGTGTTTACTGGCGTGGATTGATCACTCCATCAATCAGAATTAAGCTACAAATCAAAGCGCAGAAAACGGTCGCGAGGAGCTGGCCGCGGGTGGAAACGATGAACACCTCTATGGGGCCGTGCTGACAGTGAGAGAGAGAGGGGAAGATGGGGCCACTTGTCTGCGTCTCTTCCGGTTCTTTTCCTGGTGCAAAACGTTTCACTGCGGGTGAGTTAGTTGGGCTGGCTACTGGGTTGGGTTGGGCCTTGCTTAGTGGGTTAAGTCTGTTTCATTTTTTTTATACTGATTGCCTTTTCTTTTTCCAATTTGAATTTCTGTTTTGATTTTCAAACAAATAATTCAAACAACAATTCAAATCAAACCACCACCAAAATTTGTATTTATTTTAATTCTGTTTAACAACACAATCCAATGTCCAAAACAAAATAATTTTTATTCTTTTTAGGATCCATTTAATAATTAAATAAATAGTCTTTAGTCATTAATTCAAATAGGTTTTAATTTATTTTAAAATTCTATTTTGAAATATAAATACTACCAAAATCAATTCAGTAGGTTTCATTTGAAAATACAAAACACTTGGAAATCTTATTTAAAATATAATAACAAGTTTTAGTATTTATTTAAAATGGAAAAGCCTTTACTTTAATAAAATTGGATATTAATAAATCCTCATTATTTTATTTAAATAGACCCTTACTCTTTTTATCAAATAGAAATATTTTATTTCAAAAGTTTGGCCAAGATTTAATTTGGGTCTACAAAACAATCCTTATTTATTAATTCTACTATGCTTTTGAAAACCACATCTTTTTATTAAAAGATCCAAAAATAGTGATTCCAATTATTAGAACTTTCTTTATTAATTGTTTATCTTTTTTAATCCCTTTAGGATTTATTTGATCAAAATAGGTTTGGATGTTTCCAATTGGAATCAAAAAGTTTCTTCTCACCCTAAATTTCAACAAAATTTTATTTTGTTTATTTATTTTCACATTTCAAAATTTGGAAAATTTTGGGATGTGACAGGCTACCACCCTTAAAATAAATCTCGTCCCGAGATTTGGGAAGGCTAGGGTTACAAGTTGGCTTCAAGGCAACAAGGGTACTACCACACTTAAAAATAAAGTCTCATAGGGTTACATTGATGGTTCACTTGACTATGGGTTCAACACTTGATATCCAGACAAGGAATCCTTATTTGACTCTTCTAGGTTAACTAGTTTCTGACATCCACTTCTTCTATCTCTTCAAAGTTTCCATCCATGTCAATGTGGTTCACATGTCCTTTTTGGGTCACATTGGAGTCATTTCCATTGGCTCTTCTAGCATCCTTTTTCTTTTTCTTCTCAGGACAGTCTGATGCATAGTGTCCAACTTCCTTGAAATTATAGCATTGCAACTGGCTAATATCTTTCTTACTGAAAGTGTCATGTTGGTTCTGACCAAGGTCATCCCCATTGTCGATATCATTTCCATTATTCTCACTTCCATTGTTGTTGTGGTGATACTGATGTGGTTCAGAATCTTCATTGCTCTTTTTGAATGAATGCTTCTTTTTTGATGATCCTGAGTGATTCTTGAGTTTATGCTTCCTCTTTCTATTCTCAACTTGATTCAGCTTGTTTTCCAAAATGGTGGCTTTGTCACAAAGTGATTGATAAGTTGGGACATAGGCAACAACTAGCTGCAGGTTCAACTCATCATTAAGTCCTTCAAGAATTTTTTTCCTTTCTCTTAGCATCTGTATCAACTTCATCTGGTGCATATCGTGCCAGATTGTTGAATTCTACAATATACTCAGCCACACTGAGGTGACGTTGTTTCAGATTGTGGAATTCCTTTTTCTTCAAGTACATCACTCCAGGTGAGATGTGAGTTGTACGGAATCCATCCTCAAAAATAGCCCAAGTTACATGTTCAAGGGGAGTGGTGATCTGAAAGTTATCCCACCATGTTGCTGCTGGTCCTTCAAGTAGAAATGCTGCAAACTTAACTTTTTCTTCATCGGTCCAGCCAACAGTCACTAAGTCTTTGTTTACTGAACGTAACTAGTCATTGGCTTCCATTGGATCAGTTGTTCCAGAGAACCTTGCAGGCCTAAGTTTCAGAAACTTGGTGAGCATGTCAAGTGCTGGAGGATTATTCTGATTGTTGTTGTTGTTGTTGTTGTTGTTGTTGTTGTTGTTGTTGTTGTTGTTGTTGTTGTTGTTGTTGTTGTTGTTGTTGTTGTTGTTGTTGTTGTTCTGATTCTGTATGAATATGGTCATCTCCTGCATCAATTGTGTCTGAGCTGTTAACATCTGCTGCATCTCAGGAGTGATGGTGTTGTTTTGGTTGGGGTTGGCACGACGGGAAGGCATCTGTTGGTTTGATAGGGATAAATAATGATGGATAGGTTTTTAAGAAGTTCTAACACACAACTCAAAACCAACCAAGTTCAATCAAACAATCAAGCAATCAACTAGCAACTATTCACTTATCAACTTATGGGTTTAACTCATGAGTTGAAGGAAACAACAAGTTTTCTTGAAAATAATAACTTAGTATAGTCATACCTCATAGGTCAATATGATCCATACACTAACATGATATCAAGGTTTTTGGTAGGCAATCTAATGTCTCTTGGTTTTCACTTGTAGTCCTTAGTGATGTCTAAGTTGGAATCTTTGGTGAAAATAAAGTTGAAATCACTTGAAGATGTTGAAGTCATTAGAGTTGATGAAATCTTTTGCACATGGTGAAGTCTTTGGCCATGGGGTAGGCTTTGTCCATCAAGTTTTAAATAGAAGAGATGTAGGATCAAAATCAAAATGGTTGAGGAAAGAGTTTACAAGATTGTTTGTAAATAAGTTTTGGAACAAATACAACTCCTATTTTTCTAAGGGTTTTTGTCCAATCCTAGGGTTACAATCCTACAGGCAACACAGTGCTCTGATACCATCTGAAGGTTCCCAACCTTTAATAAGGTAGAGATCCCTGTGTTTACAAAGCTAGTCCCAGGATCAATAGCTAGCATCCACAGTTAAGATGTAATATCAAGAAACAAAGGTCATAATACAACTTTATAACCAGGAATAAAATAATTCATTACATCTTACATAGCTCATTTGGCTATCACATTACATTGCAGCAGGAATAACTATAGCATGGAGTCCTTCATCTTCAAAATGCCACAGGCAATCATGTTGGTTGTAGACTTGTAATCTGTCACATCCCAAGATTTTTTCCAAATCCTGTAATGTGAAAATAAATGAATAAAATAAAACTTTGTTTAATTTTTCAGAGCAAGAAGAAACTTTTTGAATTCAATTGGAACCTCAAACCCATTTGAATTAAATAAAATCCTAAAGGGATTCATAAAGATGAACATTTAATAAAGGAAATTAAAATGTTTTGAAACTACTATTTTGGAGCCTTCAATAAAAGATTTGGTTTTCAAAAGAAAAAGTGGATTTATAAATAAAGATTATTTTGTAAAGCCAAATTAAACCTTGACCAAACTTTGAGAAATTAAAACTTTTAGTTTGAATAAAAACAACAAAGGTTTATTTAAAATAAAATAATAAGGAATTAATATCCAAACTTTATTTAAATAAAAGGTTATACTAATTTAATTGAAACATCAAAACTTGTTAAATTGTTTAAAATAAGTTTTCCAAATAGTTGATATTCACAAATAAAACCTACTAAAGTGTTTGGCTTTATATTTGATTTCAAAATAAATATCTCAAAAAAAATAAATCCTATTTGAAATAATAAGGAAAGTCTATTATATTTAATTAATAATAGACCCTAAAATAAGATGTTATTTTATTTTAAAACAAATCTCCAAGTATTCTATATTTCCCAAATAAAACCCACTGATTTGGTTTTGAAAATATTTAGGTTTCAAATAAAGATTTTATTAATAAAATCAAACTCTATTTGATTTAATAACTAAGGCCCATTTTATATAATTATTATTGGACCCTAAAGTAAAATAATATTTTGTTTTAAACAAGTATCCAAGTATTGTTTACTTCCAAATGATACCTACTGATTTGATTTTGAAAATATTTGGATTTCACATGAAGATTTTATTAATAAACAACAAAAACTCTATTTAATTAATAAACCATGGCATACTTATTTAATTAAGGATGGAACCTAAAAAGATTAAAGTGTTATTTATTTTATTTAGGATTTTTGGTTCAGAATACTAAACAGAACCAAATTTTTAGTTACAATGTTTGGTGAAGATTTGAAATGTTTTGAATGCTTGAGAATTGTTTGAAATAACAAATCAGAAAATAGAAATAGAAAAGGAAAAGGAATTTAGACAGAAAAATAGAACAGCCCACCAATCTGGCCCAACTAACCCAGCAGCAGCCCATCTAGCCCACCTGTTCCTCCCCCGAACCGTTTTTCTCCACCGCAAACCTAACCCACACCCTCACTGGCAGGTGGACCTCCTCCTCGTCTCTTTTCCCACTGACGCCCCACTCCACCTTCTTCCTCCACCCTCTCGACTGCTTCCTGCCATCGCCGAGTAAACTCCCTTGAATTCGCGTTGATGAATGGATTAAACCCGCCATTGACCATGCTATGTTAAACGCCATGCTTCACGCCTCCTTTCCCCTCTGTTTCCTCCCCCGAGCACGCCTCCAGTCCATCCCAATTTCTCCTCGACTGCCCTGTCTCCGACGACGCTCCGACACCGAATCCGGCAGCTCCTCGCCACCCCTTGCCTCCCCGACCATGCTCTCGTGATCCCCACCTTCTGGCGATCATCCCCGTAGCGCCAGCTCGCCCCCGAGCGCTCCAGAACGCCGGCAACAACTCCACATATACGCCGCTGCTCGCTACCTTCCCGAGTCCTCCAGGTACTATCTGACCACCCCCTTTCCTCTCGATGATGCATACATGACCACCGACCGCATGTGCAGCTAACGCAGCCCCTAACTTTTCTTAGCGTGGTCCTAAACGTCGCCAACGACGACAACCTGAGAGCACCGTCGCCCGCAGCTTCTCCAACGAGCAATTACTGGCAACCCCTTGCGCCCCTCGAGTAGCCGACCCCACCTCGAGCATCAGCAATTCACTACGAGCCTGGTAAGCCTTGCCAGCCTCTCCCTCGCTTCCTGCATCGCCAGCTCCGCCGCTAGCAGGGCGTCACCGCCGCGCGCTGCCGCTAAGCGCCGCCAAAGTTAGGTCAGGCCATCCCCAGCCGTTAGATGCAGATCGTAGGGGTACGACAGAATCACTTAACGCGAAGGGGTATGCGTTCAGGGTCGCACGATCGAACTTGATCCATCGCGCCAGAATAGTCAATCCGAGCGAAGCGGTACTGGCGAATGAAAATAGGACGCGTGGCACCAGATGAGCTGAATTAGATTTAGAAACCAGATTTAAATGCCATTTTGAAACCCTTGTAACTTTCAAACCACACGTCCAAATTTTACAAATTTTATATCAATGAAATCAGGAGAACAAGCCCTAGCCAACCATGCCCTTAGTTTAGAAAATAGTATCTGTTATCTTGTTTGAATTTGCAGAAACTTGTGTGCGCTTGTTTAGAGTATAAAAATGGTTTAAAATTGAATTTAGGAGTAAAACTTTTGCAAAATGGTTTGTTGTGACCTTACTGACCCTAGGAACCAACCCTTGGTGTTAAAAATGATTTTTGAAATATTTAGGTTGGATTACTTGACATAGCCATTTTCTAGCCAAATAAAATTGTTGATTTTATTATAAAAATGTTTATGGAAAGAAAACTTTGAGAAAATGGTTTGGACCAAACTTACTGACCCAAAAACACCAAGCTTTGCAATAGCAACTCATTTGTTGAACAACTTAAGAGTTTTGCCTTAATAAAAACATTTTTCACCACATAAAATGATGAATGGAATTAAAAATAGTTTTTGGACAAAACCTTCTTGCTAATGACTTTGCCACTTTGGTAAATGACCAATTTGGATCTTACAAAGTTTAGGAACCCCATATAGACCCTTTGCAAAATAAAACTATCTTGTGCATGCTCTCATGCATGAATTGGTTTCCATTGTCTTGTGTGTGTGAGATTGTTTGAGTGATTATTGGTTTGGAATGTAAATTGAATTAGTGTTTGATTGTTTGACTTGTAGTGAAGTGTGAGACTAACAAGATCAAGGAGTGAACTACCATTCCCCACCAAAAAGGCAAGTGATGCTTCATACTTTCTATCCCAATACTTTCTCTATGCATTAGTGATTTTGCTAAGTAAAACTTGCATGGATTTTGCTAAGTATAGACCTTACTATAAGAAAACCTAGTAGATGAATCCTTAGTAGGATTTTCCTAAGTTAAGATTCCTACTACTATCAAGCTTAGCCTAGCTAATAGAAAACATGGGTGGAAATATATTCACACTATGGAAAAATCTCTAAGTCTGAGGACTTATGTTTTTGTTTAATAAAACAACTAAGTTAATGAATCACCTGGGTGGAATGGAAGGATTGGGTTATGTTGAGTGGTTACACAAGACCATGGACCTGGCTTGTGTATCTCACTTGTGGATGGCCACCCAGGAAACAAAGGGATTTGAGATGTCAAATGTTGAGAAGCTTCAAGTGCAACCACTTGGAAATATGGGCTCTGCCATGATCATATAGGTTGCAAGAACTTAGCCATATGGACAGTGGGTGGTAGTGTTTGATAGGTTGGAACGCATCCATTTTGGTCTAAGGGAAGGCTTTTGAAAGATCTTGTCTTGGGAAACCAAGTCTTGTGGGGAAAGTGCACCACCTCTGCAGAGTGTAAAATCTAAGTACTTAGCCATGTCCCTGGTAAAGGACAATTTGAGCATCAAGACATGGAAGCAATCAAGAATATCATCATTCAAATTTCTAAAGTTAAAACTTGTGGATTGAACAAGGGTTGTTTGAATTCTTCAATCATTGATGGAGAGATGGCTTGGTACAAGGATCTTGAAATCTTTGATTGAGGGAAATGATTTTGTCAAGCAAAAACTTAGTATTTTCAAATGTTAAGGAAAAGTCTATTTTGAGCAATGCAAGCCTCAACTCCACTTAGCCAAATGCATATAGATGATAGACTCCACTATACTACCATAGTATCACTTGCCAATACAATTCAAATGTATTGACCCTTGTGGCTGTAACTTGTAATATTGCAGGTTTGATTGATTTTAGTGAAGATTGATTGATTAGGATTACAAAGTCTACAACCAACATCTTCCTGTGGCACTTTGAAGACAAAGGACCCATGCTTATAGTTATTCCGCTGCAATGTAATGTAATAGCCAAATGAGCTATGTTTGGATGTAATAAACTTATGTTATTCCTGGTTATAAAGTTATATTATGACCTTTGTTTCTTGATATTACATCTTAACTGTGGATGCTAGCTATTGATCCAGGGACTAGCATTGTAAAACACAGGAGGAATCTACCTTATTAAGGGTTGGGACCTCTACATAATCCTATTCAACACACTTCACTAACATCAAACAAACCTGCAGCATAATAAGTTGCAGCCACAAGGGTCAATACATTTGAATTGTATTGGCAAGTTTCACTACCATGTAGAAATAAGTGGATCCTATCATTACATGCATATTTGGTTAAGTAGGGTTTAGGCTCATTTGCAGAAAGCAATATAGTTTTATCCTATCTTTTCAAAATAATTTTTGATCTTTGTCAAATCTTTTTGAACTTCTTGGAAAACTCCAAGTGCTTCTAATCCCTTGTTGTCACCATCAAGTTTTACTTTGAGAAATTGGAATGTCGAGATCTTCCATAGCTTCAGGCCTTAGTTGCTTAGTATTGTCCATAACCGGGGACACGGCTAAGTACTTAGAATTTGATCTTCTGCAGAAGTTGTACACTTTACCCACATGACACAATCTCATCTTGATGCCACCAGTGGCCGCTGGATAAGTACTCACCAATATGGAGTACTGGCAGATTGAGAATGTGACAAAGTCTTTCCATAGAAGTCCTCCCAATACACAATGCTAGCTTGTCATCCAGGCACCAATGTAGGGTTTCAAGTTCCCTTACACAATTCTAGTTAACCTGAAGATGCCAATGCATGGGTCTTCCACTATGTAGTTGACTAAGCCAGAGCCCATTTAGCATGTGGTACACCAAGCCACTGTACGAGAAACATGTTCAATCTCTGAGTCCCTGGGTGGTTTTATTCTAGTGCACATACAAAAAGAGATAGCCATATAAACATGGTTCCTTTTGTTGCCACCTTGTCCAATCTTGAGTATCCTTGTCCACCCAGGTGGTTCATTGAGTACTTGTTTTATTATATAAAACATATGTCTTTTCAACTCTTAATATAATCATATCATGTATCCCATCCCAATATATAGCAGGGCTAAGCATACTACAACTACAATGTTTTCACTAAGGAAGGTATAAGGGTATCCTATTAGGATTTAGCATAGCATAAAATATAGTAAACCTTTCCATGCATGTTACAAAAATCCACTAAGTGTAATGAAAATAGTAGGACTTGGATGTTAGTGTCACTTGCCTTTTTAGTAGAGAATGTTGGTTCACTTCTTGATCTTGCAAATATCACACTCTTCTAATTCCACTACAATACAATCAAGCAAACATATATTCAACTAGCATTCAAACAATTTATCACACATAAAATAACAAAAACAAGGTCATGCATGCAAGCATGCAAATGATAGTTTTATTTGCAAAAGTGGTTTCTACTAGGCTCTAAACATTTTAAAGTTCAAAAGTGGTCATTTACTAAAGTGGTAAAACCATTTGCAAAAGGTTTTATCTATAAATCATTTTTAAATCAAATCATTATTTTATGTGGTTGAAAATGCTTTTAGCAAAGCAATATTCTTTAAAGGTTTCACCAAATATATTTTAATTCTCAAAACTTGGTGTTTAGGTTCAGAAGGTTTGAATCAAATCATTTCCCAAAGGTTTTACTCAAAAATCATTTCTAAAACAAAATCAATATTTTTATTTGACTAGAAATGAGCTAATTCAATTATTTATTCCTAAACTTCACAAAATAATTTTTTAAATCCATAAGTTGGTTCCTAGGGTCAGTAGGTTCACAACAATCCATTTTGCAAATATTTCACATTAAAATTATATCTAGAACAATTTTTATATTCAAAATAAGCCTACATATGTTTCTGCAATTTCAACCAATTTTCCAGAATCAAAACATTAAACAAAGTGCATGGTTGCAAAGTACTTGTTCTGCTGAATCCATTGATATAAAATTTGGAAAATTTGGACGTGTAGAATTAAAGTTATGAATTTTACAAGTTTGCAATTCAATCAGATTCTATTTCTGTTTTTAAACTAAACCATGTCCACGTGGATCGTTCTTATTGGCCATTACCTGTTTGCACGGATCAGCCTCTCTGGACCGTAGGATTTAAGTGAGATCTAGTGGCACAGATGGACTCATACCCCTTCGTCTAAGTTCTAATCTCAGCCAAAGGATCAAGATCTAACGGACACGGTTCCTCTGACCATGGTTGGGCGGCGCTAGCGGCGACTGGCGGCGGCGCACACTCTGGCTGCGGCGGAGCCGGTGATACAGGAAGCAAGGAAGGTAACGGAAGTGATCACCGTGTTCAGGGAGTCGTGGCGGTGCTGAACATGGTCGCGAGGAGTCAAGGGGCGTTCAGATGCAACGACGATTGCTCACCGGAGACGGCGTCGGCGTCGGTCGGCTCTGTTTGCTATCGGAGGTGAGGCTGCAGATCTCCCTAAGGCAAACAGAAGGTACGGTTAGACACGCACTGATATGGGAAAGATGGGTGCATCAATAGGAGGTGCTGGGGCGAACGGAGGTTACCTGGGGAGTTCGCCGGAGGCGGGACAGAAGGCGGCGACGCTCTATGTCGTGATTTTCGACGCTAGGGGACGCGCGCGGGTGAGTGGAGTACACGGGCAGGTGCGCCTGGAGGTGGAGAACAGGCTCGTGTGTAGAGAAAGGTGAGGGGCGGCTGTGGTTCGCCGGAATTGGCCGGGGAAGTCGTCGGAGACAGAGAAGGCTTGAGCTCAAAATTCCGGTAGCCTAGTGGCAGAGGGGAGGCGCTGTTTGGGAGGAAAGAGAGAGGGGAGCGTGGCGTTTATGTGTGCATGTTTACTGGCGTGGATTGATCACTCCATCAATCGGAATTAAGCTACGAATCAAAGCGCAGAAAACGGTCGCGAGGAGCTGGCCGCGGGTGGAAACGATGAACACCTCTGTGGGGCCATGCTGACAGTGAGAGAGAGGGGAAGATGGGGCCAGTTGTCTGTGTCTCTGCGGGTTCTTTTCCTGGTGCAAAACATTTCACTGCGGGTGAGTTAGTTGGGCTGGCTACTGGGCTGGGTTGGGCCTTGCTTAGTGGGTTAAGTCTGTTTCATTTTTTTATACTGATTGCCTTTTCTTTTTCCAATTTGAATTTCTGTTTTGATTTTCAAACAAATAATTCAAACAACAATTCAAATCAAACCACCACGAAACTTTGTATTTATTTTAATTCTTTTTAACAACATAATCCAATGTCCAAAACAAAATATTTTTTATTCTTTTTAGGATCCATTTAATAATTAAATAAATAGTCTTTAGTCATTAATTCAAATAGGTTTTAATTTATTTTAAAATTCTATTTTGAAATCTAAATACTACCAAAATCAATTAAGTAGGTTTCATTTGAAAATACAAAACACTTGGAAATCTTATTTAAAATATAATAACAAGTTTTAGTGTTTATTTAAAATGGAAAAGCCTTTACTTTAATAAAATTGGATATTAATAAATCCTCATTATTTTATTTAAATAGACCCTTACTCTTTTTATCAAATAGAAATATTTTATTTCAAAAGTTTGGCCAAGATTTAATTCTGCTCTACAAAACAATCCTTATTTATTAATTCTACTATGCTTTTGAAAACCACATCTTTTTATTAAAAGATCCAAAAATAGTGATTCCAATTATTAGAACTTTCTTTATTAATTGTTTATCTTTTTTATCCCTTTAGGATTTATTTGATCAAAATACGTTTGGATGTTTCCAATTGGAATCAAAAAGTTTCTTCTCACCCTAAATTTCAACAAAATTTTATTTTGTTTATTTATTTTCACATTTCAAAATTTGGAAAATTTTGGGATGTGACATATCTGTGGTAGAGAAGTTATCTTATAATTTGGTTTGCATGTGGAAGTATCTCTCCTTTAGTTGATTATCTATGTATCCCTTGGTGTGAGTGCCTTTATTGAATATTAATGAGAAGTCTCATCTTTTACTTTTTGCACTTCTTATTTTAGTTTGCAATCTCTATTATATGATGGATATCGTTGATAAGTATTGGCACCACCTTGGGAGCATCAAGTGGATCTTAATTGGTTTTGTCAAACTGAGTTCTAGTCAGTAGCAACAATTTTTGAGGTTTGAAAGAAAAAGAGAAAGAAAAAAAAGGCTTACAGGTATTTGGTATCATTTGTTTTCTTTATTGTTGGCTCATAAGCTTAGTATTCTTTATTTAAGATCTTTTGTGTTTTCAAGGATGATTGCATGTTTGGCTTTATTACTTGTATGTTTGCTTGTTTCTTTCAACTCTCTTGCTTTCTACCCAGCCTTGCTAGCCAAAAACCTGTTTTGAGAAGGCATACTTCTCATGTTTCCAAATCCCTTTGAACCAAACTTTGCCACTTGTGTCCACCATATCTACCTAGTAGCTATTGCTATTCCAAGCAAATTCACAAGCTACATCTACCTTCCGAATTAAAAAGTATTTTGTTATGTGAAAACTAGTTAGTAAAGCTCTCACGAACTTGATGGCACACTTTATTTTCTTGCCCCTAATAAACTTGAACCATTGTGGACATCGAAGTTGTATATGCTTGCATCTATACGTTGGAATTAGCAGAACCGTGGTGTCACGGGGAACGTTTTCAACATAGCACTTGTACTTTGTACATCGTTGATATCATGCTCTTTTGTCTATGGATGTCAACGGTGTGAAATAAGAGGGGAACTTGTGAGTCCATGGAGTTTGTACTTTGTGTTAGAGAAACGCTTGGGCCGCTAGCCTAAGCCATGCCTAATCATGGTGGAAACTTGTAGCACCACCCTAGTGAGCATTTTGTGAAGCATCCTCAATAAAAAACTATACACATAGTAAATAAAAAGATCACTGAGATGCTCACTGTTTGCTTGCCTTGTCATTTTGGTTATGGGAAATCTCTTGTACCATGTGCAAGGGGTACCCCGTTGGCGGTTCTCAATGATATGCAAGTACTTACAATAACAAGAACTTGCTTGGGCCCAAATTTGATGTAGCATGAGGAGTGGCCCTCATATTCAAGGGACATGAGATTGCCAACTTATATTTCGTCAAGCATATACTCCATCTTTGTTCAATTTAACCTTAATCATCTCAAGATGCTTATGATAGGGGCAATGAGGGCTCAAAGCTAGTAAGTACCATAATATTTTGGAAGCTCTTTATGACTTGTAATCCCTGCTTACCTCTAAGAAGGGACCTTTCTTCCACTTTCAAGTTGAGTCAGTAAACCTATTTCCTCTCTATATCCAGCAAGCATTTGAGTTGTTATGTTTCAAGCATTCATATGGTGATTTATTCAATCATTTTATTCATCTTCCTTGTTTGCACAAAACTCTTATCTATTGAGTATTACTTTGAAATCCTTCACTTGTGAAAAACCTTTTTGAGCAAAGAGTGTTCCTGTTTTGAAACTTCTACAAAAAGCTTTTGTGAAACTGTTTGCCAGGTGTTCTCTGACCAAGAACAAGTTTGCCAATTCCAATTATGATTTATCTTTATGCATCTCTATTGTGACTGTTGTACTTGGTTGCAAGCTAAGTTATATAATGGTAAGATGCTTTCTTCTATGAGTTGTGCAATGGTAAGTGTGATGCTTCTTGTTCGTATTCTTTTATCGACACTTGACTCCATAAACGTGTGGACATGTTTACTGAGCTCAGTTTTTGCTTGGGGACAAGCAAAGTCTAAGCTTGGGGTAGTTGATACGCCCAATTTTCATCGCCATTCTATATCATAATTTACCTCTATTCATTGATATTTGTCTTATTATGAGGTATTACTTATGGCTTTTCATCTGTTTATGCATGTTGGATGATTCTTGGAGGATGGACTGCCGGAGTCTGGATTTTGATGGAAAAGAAGGCGTTTCGGTGCAATTTCGCGAAGATCAGAAAAATACCAGAAAAATATGGAAACATATTATTTTACCTCAGGACGAAGGAAACCAGAAGGAGGAGCGAAGGGGGGCTGCAGGGGGCCCACACCCCTAGGCACGGGCCCACCTAAGGCCACGCCTAGGGCAGATGTGGCCCACCTGCCCGGCCTCCGACTCCCCCCTTCGCCTATATCATCCCTTCGGATCCTTAAGCCTCGGGGAGCGACCACAGATAGATTTCCGCCGCCTCTTGGGGGAGGAAAACACCGAGAGAGAAAGATCTCTCTGGCAGACAGATTTCTGCCAGGGGAATTCCTTCCTTGAGAGGGATACCGTCGCCATCAACACCATAATCAAGCTAGGCTTCATCGGTATCATCATCATCATCCACACCATCATCTCCACCAGCACCATCATCACCACTCTGTCTTGTTGTAACAATTGTGTTGGATATTGCTTTAGTTCTTAGGGGAAACTTTCCCGGTGTTAATTACTATTGTAGTTGATGCTTCTGATTGGAACCATTGGATTATTGTTTATGTTCAGATTGTTATCATATCATCTTTGATCTTGATCCATATGATGTATTGTGAGTAGTTTGTTGTGTTCTTGAGGACATGGGAGAAGTCATGTTGTTAGTAGTGAATCTGTGATGAGTTATTATTCAATGGTTTAGTGTTTAAGTTGTGGTGCTATTCTTCTAGTGGTGTCATGTGAACATCGACTACATAACACTTCACCATTTATGGGCCTAGGGGGATGCATTGTGTATTTGGATACTAATCGCGGGGTTGCCGGAGTGACAAAAACCTGAACCCCCATTAGGACACCTTTGCACAAGGGAGTGTAGGATCTCAGAGTTTAAGGGTGTGGTTAGATTTATATCTTAATTACTTTCCTGTAGTTACGGATGTTTGCAGGGGGTTTAATCACAAGTATGTATTAGTCTTAGGAAGGGCGGTATGTTAGAACAGGTTCACCCACACAACACTTACGAACACCAAAGAAGTGTACTCAGCTATTTGTAGCGAAAGCACTTGACATAATTCCCATGTGTCCTCGAGAATGTTTGGTCCTTATAAGTATTTCCACCGGCTTGTCCTTTGTTAATAAAGGATTGGGCCACTTGCTCCGTTTGTTCACTGTCTTTGTTACTTGCTCTTTGTTTTGTTGCTTTATCAGAAAACCACTAAAAATCTGTTTGCTAAATATTCACAGGGATTTCCTGCTCCATACCACTGTTCAGCACCTTTTGCTCCTCGTTGGGATCGACACTCCTATTTATCAAAAGTACTACGATACAACCCCTATACTTGTGAGTTAACAGCGGATGGTGGTGTCGACGGTGTAGGTGAATACGGTGCAGGTGAAGACGAGGAGGTGGAGATGGAGGAGGTCGATGGATCGCAAGTGCCTACCTGGACCCGAGCGAAGAATTTCATGCAAGTTGAAGACGTGACTTTGATCAAGGCTTGGGAGCCTGTGTCTCTCGATGCCGTGACCAGCCCCGACCAAACCGGGAAGTGTTATTGGTAGAGGATCGAGGACAAGTTCTACCATTTCTTTCCTTCCCTTCCAAGGACGATTGCACGAACGTATCGATCACTCCAAGGTCGTTGGGATTACATAAAAACACTTGTGCTCGCTATAGTGGATGCTTGGAGCAAGTTCGAGGAGCACCACCAAGTGGTTCGGTTTTGGGTGACTGTGTGAGTGCTAAATGTCCAATTGTTTGTTTGCACCACCAAGTGCTAACATTTTTTGCAACTCATTGTTTGTTTGCATTTTGTAGGAGAAAATTGCAAAAGAGAGGTTTTTGGAGATGGAGGCTTCAAAGGGCAAGGCATTCAACATCGAGCATTGTTGGCTTTTGCTCCAAAGAAGTGAGAAGATCAAGAAGCACCACCCGAAAGAGGCTCACTCATCCAATTGGATCAGGAGGATGATGATGAACTTCCACCAGGAGGGAGGAAAAAGAACAAGCCCAATGGCAACAAGATGGCAAAGAAGAAACTTAAGAAGATAGCCGAGAATTCAAGCTTGAGAGAGAAGATTGGTCTCATGGTGATCTCAAATGAGAAGATGGTGGCCAAGAATTTGGAAGCAAAAGTTTCTTTGGCCAAGCAGAAAACAATTGAGAAGCAAGCAAGGTGGAAAGCACTCCGTCAAGATGTTTTGCTCAAGATAGCCATGGAGGAGAGGAAAGGGCAGCCGAGGAAACCAAGGCCATGGCAAAGCTCTATGCCGAAGAAAACACCATCATGACCATGGACCGGAGCATCATGGACGAGGCCACATTGGCGTGGCATGATCAAGCAAGGCTAGACATCTTGGAGATAAGGAGGTCAGCGGCGCTGGAAAGAGGTCATGCTCGGGCTAGGGATGGTGTTGGACATGGTGCTCAGGCAATTGATGGTGGCCATGGTGGTGCTTTGGCAAGTGGTGGTGGCGGTGATGCTTCTCTTGGATTCGATGCTTGGTGATGATTCATATATTAGATGATGTTCTATGATACGTCATAAACGTATTGATAATTTCTTATGTTCCATGCTTGTTTAGTATCCACTTTGCTTTGCTTTGTCTACACTTTGAGGCATTTTTATACATTTTCTGGGACTAACCTATTAACAAGATGCCACACTGCCAGTTGCATTTTTTTCTGCTGTTTTTGGTTCCAGAAAAGCCATAAAATAAATATTCTTGGAATTGGACGGGACAAAATCTAAAGTCAATATTTCACCCAGGAGAACACGGAGCTAGTAGACGAGACGGAGGAGGGCCACAAGGGGCCCACACCCCCTGGCCGCGCGGGCCAGGCCAGGCCGCGATGGGGGGTGGCCACCTCGGGCACCCCCTCGTTCTCCCCCTTCGACTATATAATCCCCTCGATGCCAAAACCATAAGTACCCGATCAGATCTCCACGAAATAGTCCGTAGTCGCCGCCACCATCGTCCCTAGATCGGGGGGATCTGAAGCTCTTCCCGGCACCCTGCCAAAGGGGAGAGATCATCCCGGAGGCCTTATTCATCACCATGTCAGCCTCCGGTATGATGCGTGAGTAGTTCCACCTTGGACTATGGGTCCATACAGTAGCTATATGGTTGTTTCTCCTCCTTTGTGCTACCACGTTTAGACCTTGTGAGCTCCGTTCATGATCAAGATCATCTATTTGTAATCATGCATGTTGTGTTTGCGGGGATCCGATGGATATTGAGATTACTATGTCAGATTGATTAATGATTCTATCTTGTTGATTCTATCCTATCTGTGTTGTTTGAGATCTTTCATGCTCTCCGTTTCTAGTAGCTATCTTGGCCAAGTAGGTGCTAGTGACTCCAAGAGGGAGTATTTATGCTCAATAGTGGGTTCATGCCTCTATTCAATCTGGGGAAGTGACAGAAATCTCTAAGGTTGTAGATGTGCTGTTGCTACTAGGGAGAAAACAACAATCTCTTGTTCATGGAACAATTTATTGTTTACTTTACACACATTGCTTAAAACAGTTATCCGTTGCTTGCAACTTAATACTGGAGGGGGCTCGGATGATAACCTGAAGGTGGATTATAGTCATAGACGAAGTTGGATGGCGGTCTATGTATATTTTTGTATTTCCCAATCAAATCTCATAGGATCATGAATGTTAGTATTGCATTGTTATGCCTTGCTCTGTCCTGTCAATTGCTCTGCTGTAATTTGTTTACCTAGCATGTTATGTTGTTTATCTTAAGGTGAACACCTCTAGTGAACTGTGGACCCCGGTCCAATATTTACCACTGATACATCTTCCATTGCTACTGTTTACTTTCTGCAAGCAATCATTACCTTCCACACCATATGTTTAATACTTTTTTTAGCAACCCGGTGAGATTGACAACCTCACTGTTCGTTGGGGCAAAGTCTTGAGTTTGTGTTGTGAAGGTTTCCAAGTTGTTAGCAACACCTTTGAGTCGTTTCCTTCCTCCTAATGGTTTGCTAACCTTGGTTTCATACTGAGGGAAAACTTATTGTTGTACTCATCATACCTTCCTCTTGGGGTCTCCCAACAAACCTCTACAGTGATCTGAGCCGCATAAAGACGTTTTCTGGCGCTGTTGCCAGGGAGTTAAGGAAGACTTCACAAGGAGAGTCCTTCACAACCTTTCTGTTTACTTTGTTTTTGTTTTGCTTAGTTTCTTTTGCTTTGTTTTGCTTGCTTATTTTTATCAAAAATTCCAAAAAAAATAGTTTTGTTTGGTTTGCTTTCTCTTATCAAAAACACAAAAAAATTAGTTCCTACTTTAGTTGCTACCATGTCTGGTGTTGTTCCAATCACTATGTCACCTATGGAAAGGATATTTACTTTCAAACAAGGAAGTGAAGAGAGTTTCAAAGAAGCTTGGTCTAGAATTTTTGATTTACATGGAAAGACTGAGCCTAAAATGAGTGTAGGCTTAGTTATTAGCAGTTTCTACCATGGTCTTGCTCTTTGTTATAGATATGCTTTGGATGTTGTAGCAGGGAGAGATATTTTTCAACGTAATGAGAATGAAGCTTTGGATGCCATAAAGAATTTGATTACAATTTATAATTTCCCTACCAAGTCTGATTCTTACTTTATAAATATCTATGCTAGGTTGAACACTCTTGAGACCAGTACAGTTGCTTTGAAAGATTGCTATAACATGCTTAGAGAGCACCATGATTATGTTCCAATAAACTCTAAGCCTTCAAAATTGTTTCCTACAATAAAAGTTGCTATAAATAGTGAAACTTTTGATGCTCGTTGTGATATCATGTCTGGATTTTGTCTTATGCCTAAAGATATCTACGAGTCTTTGAATCTTTGGGGACTTTCTGAAGGAGGAGAAGAAATATCTCTTACCAATAATGCAACTATATTACCCATTGGAATGGTTGAAAGAGTGTTTACAAAGATCTCAGGGAAAGTGGTGTCTACTGATTATCTTGTTATTGAATGTGTAGGAAAAGGACAAATTATACTTGGAAGATCCCTACTGAAACACCTTGGAGCAATAATAGATGTGGGAAAAGGCATTATGCATTTTGCTTCTCCAATAAGAAATCATACATTCCCTAAAGATAAGATGAAAGGTAAGAAAGGTAGGAGTAAGAAATTTGATATTAATGCTTCTTCATTTGAAAATACTTGATACTTGCTTCTTGTGCCTAACTTAAAGGCGTTAAATAAAAGTACTTATTGGGACATAACCCAATAGTTTTATTGAGTCTTGGAAGTTATTACTTCTGTAATAACCTCTCCTTATCCTTTTTATTTGATTTTTGTGCCAAGAATAACCTCTAATGAGAGGTAAGTAAGATTTGGGGAGTTGCTGTCGCGAAACAGATTTTTATGCTCCACTATAAAAATTCTTGAAAAATCTCTGTAAGTCGGATTGGGCTATAATTTTTATAAGAAATCCCCCAGGTTGTTAGCTAATTTTGTTAGTTCAACACTTTTTTATTTGAGCAACAGAAGGTCTTCAAAAATTAGTTTTCACCTGCTGGTCTGTTTTGATAGATTTCTGCCATTATTTGCATTTGCCTCTTTATTGATTTATTTTTGGGTTCTCTCTGGGAAATTGAACTTTTTGAGGGAATTACTACACTAGCTTGTGTTTTTAATGAAAGTTTTGCTGTTTTGAAACTAAACCCAAAGGTCTATTATCTTTTGAATGCACTAATGTTGCTAATGAAGATTGTGTGAAGTTTTGTATGAAGGAAAATTTCAGGTGTAAGGGAAGAATGATGTAATGAGACGAAGAATGGACAAAATCTCAATCTTGGGGATGCCACCCCGTGTCACCCCAAGAAATATTCAAGAGTTACAAGCGTTAAAGCTTGGGGATGCCCAAGACATACCCTTCTTCATCAATAAAAATCTCAGGTCTTTCTAGACACTTCGTTTTTATTATTTCATGCACAGTTGTGTTGTTCTTGGAGCGTCTTAGTTTTCGCTTTTGGTATCTGTTTGCTTAGTTTGCTTGAATAAAGTAGTTGGATCCCCGATTTCGAGTGTTGTTTCAAATAAGTTGATTGGTGTTGGAAAGGAGTAGGAAGTTCTTGCTTTAATAGTATAAAAAGGAGCTTGCTTTGACTGTGACTTAGTAATGTATACGCACTTCTATTCTTGTAGACAGTTGTTGGGCCTCCAAGTGCAGAGGTTTGTAGAACAGCAGCAAGTTTCCCTTAAGTGGATTACCCAAGGTTTATCGAACTCAGGGAGGAAGTGGTCAAAGGTATCCCTCTCAAGCAACCCCGCAATCAAGATACAAGTCTCTTGTGTCCCCAACACACACAATACACTTATCAGGTGTATATGTGCACTAGTTCAGCGAAGAGATGGTGAAATACAAGTGGTAACAATGCCAGGAAAAAGCTTCTGACGGGGAGGATATCCCCGGCAACTGCCCCAGAAAATACTTTGGTGGTGTGGAAGATAATAAAGGCAAACTGAAACAAAGGTGGAAGCAAGCAAACATGTAACAGATCTAGTAGCAAACGATGTTTCAATGCTTAGAAACAAGGCCTAAGGATCATACTTTTACTAGTGAACACTCTCAATAAATATATTCTCTTCATGATGCTACCCTGAACTACTCTCCGGTTGGACACTCTAATCCAAGGTAGGGCTACAAAAGCACACCTCAAAGTCCGCCTTCCCCATCTTGATAACCCCACACCGTCACCTTGAGCGCTAGATGGTTCCAACAAACACCACAATTTCATAGAGATAACCAACTCAAAATATACTCATGATAAATATTTATGAACTCTAGCCTAAGTGCCACTACGGCGTGCATGCTGTCACTTTCACACACGTGGGGAGAGCAGAGATATATTGAAGCACTTGAGTATTTATGTAAACTCTAGCCTAAGTGCCACCACGGTATGCACGCTGTCACTTTCACACACATGGGGAGAGCCGAAGATCTATTAAAGCACTTGAGTAGCAGAGTAGGTCTACTTGGTTACAAAGCTCATGATCACAATATGATCATGCATAGAGAGAGAGAGATGAACACATAGCTACCGGTAGAGCCCTTAGCCTCGAGGAAGAACCACTCCCTCCTTATCATGGTAATCAGAGATGGTGGTGGAGATCGATGGAGATGGCTCTAGGGGCACTTCCCCGTCCTGGCAGGGTGCCAGAACAAAGACTTTCTGTCCCCCGAAACTCCCCTTTGGTGGCGGCGGCGTTACGGAGGTTTTCGTGGCTTTCTCCACGACGATTTAGGGTTTCTGAGTCGGGGGCTTCTTATAGGCGAAGATGACAAGGTCGATGGAGGCCCAGGGGGCCGACACCCCTGGTGGCACGCCTATGGTGGGCCCGCGCCACCCTAGGGTGTGGCCACCCCGGTGCCCTACTCCATCTCTGCTTCGATTTTCCGTATCGTTCAGGGAAAAATAGTAACTTTAGCTTTTGTCCCGTCCAATTCCGAGAATATTCATTTTTTAGCTTTTCTGAAACCAAAAACAGCAGAAAACAGGCAACTGGCACGATGACATCTTGTCAATAGGTTAGTTCCAGAAAGTGTATAAAAATACCTCAAAGTGTAGACAAAACATAAGACAAATGATATGAAACAAGCATGGAGCATCAAAAATTATAGATACGTTTACGACATATCACTTAGACTTTATCATGTCATGCTAGATGTTGTTTTGACCTTATACTTAGTTATTATTGATGTAGCATGACTTGTTCCAAACAATTGAGATTGCTTAATGTGCCTTGAAGGAATCATGTGTTGTTTTAGCATACAAAATTATAGTATTGTGGTATTCTCCTTTGATGCTTTGTTTGGGTTGACTTGGCACATGCTCACACCATGTTATGACTATACCAGTCACCTTATCCTCTATGATCATTTAGTTTTTGACTTGTGGTACCACTTTATGCTTTGATTAGTAATGTTTTGTCGCTCTGCATGATTATGGCCATCATTGCTCTCTTTGTTGGTCGCTCCAGTCTTTTGATGGCCTCCACTTGTATTGAGTAAGCTCTACTCATGCATCCAACTCCCAAGAAACCAAGTTATTCCAAAGTGTCCACTATCAATTCCTATGCCTGGTGTGTTACACCATTCCAAGTATATACTTGTTTTATCTATCTTCCAAATTAAACTTGTTATGTGAAAGTTAGTGACTAAAGCTCTCATAAACTTGATGGCACACTTTATTTTTCTTCCCTCTAATAAACTTGAACCATTGTGTCATCTATGTTGTATATGTTTGCACTTATACGTTGGGAATTAGCAGAACTGTGCTATCATGGGGAACACTTTCAATACCTTTAAATATATATCCAGTTGATATCATGCTCTTTTGTGTGAAATAAAAGGGGAGCTTGTAAGTCCATTGAGTTATGTATATGTGTTAGAGAAACGTCTGGGCCGCTAGCCTAAGCCATGCCTAATCATGGTGGAAACTTGCAGCATCACAATAGTGAGCCATATATGAAGCATTCTTCTTATATAAAGAAAGAGAGATAGAAAAAAGAGATTGAGAAAAAGAAAAAAAATAATTGAGAAAAGAGGAAAGAGAGAAAAAAGCACCATTTTCCCATGGTAAATAAGAAGATTGCTGAGATGCTCATTGTGTGTTTGCCTTTTCATTTTGATATGGGATAGCTCATGTATCATTGGGAAAGGGGTACCCCGTTGGCGGTTCTCTGTGATACACATGTACTTACTATGACAAGAACTTACCGGTAACTAAAGTTGAGTAGCATGAGGAGCGGCCCTCGTACTCAAGGAACATGAGATTGCCAACTTATACTTTGTCAAGCATATACTCCATACTTTGTTCACTTTAACCTTAATCACTTCAAGATGCTTATGATAGGGGCAATGAGAGCTGAAAGCTAACAAGTACCATAATTTTTGGAAGATCTTTATAAAACTTGAAGCAAGCAGGGTGGAAATCACTCCGGCAAGATGTTTTGCTCAAGATAGCCGTGGAGGATAAAAAGGTAGCAGTCAAGGAAACTAAGGCCATGGCAAAGCTCTATGCCGAATAAAACACCATCATGACCATGGACCGAAGCATCATGGACGAGGTCACATTGGCGTGGCATGATCAAGCAAGGTTGGACATATTCGAGAGAAGGAGGTCAAAGGCGCTGGCAAGAGGCCATGCTCGGGCTAGGGATGGTGGTGGAAATGGTGCTCCGGCAACTGATGGTGGCCATGGTGGTGCTTCGGCAAGTGGTGGTGGCGGTTATGCTTCTCTTGGCTTCGATTCTTGATGATCATCGTGGGTTGTGGTGATAATTCATATTTTAGATGATGTTCTGTGATACGTCGTAAACGTATCTATAATTTTTGATGTTCCATGATTGTTTAGTATCCACTTTGCTTTACTTTGTCTACACTTTGAGGCATTTTTATACATTTTCTAGGACTAACCTATTAACAAGATTCCACACTGATAGTTGCCAGTTTTCTGCTGTTTTTGGTTCCAGAAAAACCAGAAAATAAATATTCTCGAAATTGGACGGGACAAAAGCCAAAGTCAATATTTCACAGAGGAGAACATGGATCCAGAAGACGAGACGGAGGAGGGCCACGAGGGGCCCACACACCCTGGTCGCGCGGGCCAGGCCAGGCCATGCTTGGGGGGTGTGGCCACCTCGGGCACCCCCTCGGTCTCCCCCTTCAACTATATAATCCCCTCGATGCCAAAACCCTAAGTACCCGATCAGATCTCCACGAAACAGTCCATAGCCGCCGCCACCATCGTCCCTAGATCGGGGGATCTGAAGCTATTCCTGGCACCCTACCGGAGGGGAGAGATCATCCTGGAGGCCTTCTTCATCACCATGCCAGCCTCCGGTATGATGCGTGAGTAGTTCCACCTTGGACTATGGGTCCATACATTATCTAGATGGTTGTTTCTCCTCCTTTGTGCTACCATGTTTAGATCTTGTGAGTTCCGTTCATGATCAAGATCATCTATTTGTAATCATGAATGTTGTGTTTGTGGGGATCCGATGGATATTGAGATTACTATGTCATATTGATTAATGATTCTATCTTGTTGATTATATCATGTCTATGTTGTTTGAGATCTTGCATGCTCTCCGTTTCTAGTAGCTATCTTGGCCAAGTAGATGCTAGTGACTCTAAGAGGGAGTATTTATGCTCGATAGTGGGTTCATGCCTCTATTGAATCTGGGGAAGTGACAGAAATCTCTAAGGTTGTAGATGTGTTGTTGCTACTAGGGAGAAAACAACAATCTCTTGTTCATGGAACAATTGTATTGTTTAATTTACACATATTGCTTAAACAATTATCCGTTGCTTGCAACTTAATACTGGAGGGGGTTCGGATGATAACCTGAAGATGGATTACTAGTCATAGATGCAGTTGGAAGGAGGTCTATGTATATTGTTGTATTGCCCAATAAAATCTCATAGGATCATGATTGTCTAGTATTTCATTGTTATGCCTTGCTTTGTCCTGTCAATTGCCCCGCTGTAAATTTTTTACCCAGCATGTTATGTTGTTTATCTTAAGGGGAACACCTCTAGTGAATTGTGGATCCCGGTACAATATTTACCATTGATACATCTTCCACTGCTACTGTTTACTTTCTTCAAGCAATCACTACCCTCCACACCATACGTTTAATCCTTTGTTTTCAGCAAACCGGTGAGATTTACAACCTCATTGTTCGTTGGGCAAAGTCTTGAATTTGTGTTGTGCAGGTTTCCAAGTTGTTAGCAATACCTTTGAGTCATTTCCTTCCTCCTACTGGTTCGATAACCTTGGTTTCATACTAAGAGAAAACTTATTGTTGTACTCATAATACCTTCCTCTTGGGGTCTCCCAACGAAGCTCTACAATGATCTGAGCCATGATGTGATAGCGAGATACTTTGTTAAATTTGCTTAAAATTGGATGATTGTCTCGGTTGAACGGTCGAATTTTCTTAAATTCTGTCATTTGTGGTTTCATTTTACGATTTTGTATCGTTTTTGCCCTGGCATAAACCGTGTGCGTGAAACTGTAAAAAGGCAATATTCCCTTTTCTAGTTCGGTTTTGAGGGGTCTGTTTCGTCCCGTCGCTCGCGTCCTAAAAAAAACCGCCAAACGTGACCTGGGAACGCATTTTCCGGTTAGCGATTTTCCGGTGTGTGTTAGAGATGCTCTTAACTGAGTTGAGAAATTACTAAGGGGATGCTTGGTTCTTATCCACACTTTTGCCAAGTATAAGTTTGCAAGTGTGGCATCTATAAAAGTGTGGTTAAGAATTTAGATGCCACAAAGTGTGAAAAAAGTTGGCAAGATGTTTACTCTATGACATGTGGACTATAAGGATAATAAAGTGTGGCAGGTATAAATTGTGGCAAGAACCAAACACTTGCCAAAGTGCCAAACTTTGGACAAAGTGGCAAGAACCAAACACTTGCCAAAGTGCCAAACTTTGGACAAAGTTTGGCTGGAAATCAAACAGCCCCTAAGAGCATACCAACATCCCAACCACGGTCCCAACGGGATTTGGGGTTGCAGTAAAAAAAGGCCACCACCGGTAGCACCCAACTTGAGCAAGAAATGTGAGCATCCCAAGAAACTGTCCCGCACTCCCGTGTCGCTCCCGCACACAGGGGGTGGGAAGGGTGTCGGCAACTCACGCCACATTGAATAGGCCACGGCAGGAGGCCTTGGTAGCGACCAAGTCAATTCCTACCCATCCTCCCCTCATCGTTCTCTCCTTTATCACACTCCACGATTGGCTGCTGCCACTACCGTGTAACTCCGATGCCCTACTCGCCATATATTCCCAGCATCGACGTCATGTTGCGCTACCCAGGATCTAGTAGTCCATGTTTTGAAGTTGTCACTCTCTCGCTGTCGTTTCAATGCCACCGATTCTAAAACCTGGCGCTTCTCCTGGGAACGGCATACAGCAACAGTCGCCCCCTTGAGAGTCCACTCAGCACCGATTGTGTCCCAGCGTCGGTGAATGTCTCGCCAGCCAGGCGGCATGCCTCTAAGGTCTAAACCACGTCAACCTCGGTGCGCACAGAAGGTGTACGACCAATTCCCTGGGTAAATTTTCTTTCAAACTACATCGTCGGTAAATTATAGGGTGTTTGGTAGTTTGAATCATTTGTTTTTTCATGCATAGAGTATGGAAAGTGACAATGAAATGATGATGGTACAATTGATGCAAGAGGAGGCCGACGCACAAGCCGACTAAAATGGAGCATATTATGATCATTTGTGCTCTTCTTCATATACACTCTCTCATGCGAGCTTCTCGATGCGGAGGTTCCAGGCCCAGAAGAAGATGAATATAGACCGAAAACGGATGTCCGGCACACTGAAGATGAAGGCCGACTATTTCAGAGATGACCCAATACATGGGCCTCACGTGTTTTGGCGGCGCTTCAATATGAACAAGGATTTGCTCATGAAGATCTTGCATGGAGTGCGAGAGTTTTATCCCTAATTTTTGCAAGAAGGACTGGATCAGATTGGTTGGTTTCTGCACTGCTCAGAAATGCACTGTTACCTTGAGATGTCTTGCATACAGAGCTCCTCTAGATACACAAGATGACTATTTGTGTATATTTGAGTCCACAAGATTTGAGTGTGCATATAGGTTTTAACGGGATGTGGTGGGAATCTTTGGGACAATCTATCTGAGAACACTAAATGAACAAGACACAACTCGAATACTGGCACAGAACGAAGCAATGGGGATTCCCTAGGATGGTTGGGAGCATCGATTGCATGCATTGGGGATGGAAGAATTGTCCATTCGCTTGGCAACAGATTACAAAGGCCAAACTCTAGAGTGAAGTGTGGTACTTGAGGTTGTGACAGATTATGACCTATGGATTAGCATGGTATTTTTGGTATGGCTGGATATCACAATGACATCAACGTTTTGAAGTGTTCTTGATACGTCGTAAATGTATCTATAATTTTTTTATGCCCCATGCTTGTTTTATATCATTTGTTTTATGTTTTGTCTACACTTTGAGGTATTTTTATACATTTTCTGGAACTAACCTATTAACAAGATGCCATTGGGTCAGTTGCCTGTTTTCTTCTGTTTTTGGTTTCAGAAAAGCTAGAAAATGAATATTCTCGGAATTGGACGGGACAAAAGCCAATCTTCATATTTTTCCCAGTCGATACGGAAAATCGAAGCAGAGACGGAGTAGGGCACCAGGGTGGCCACACCCTAGGTGGGCGCGGGCCATTCCTGGTGGCGCCCATAGGGGTGTGGGCCCCCTGGCCCTCCACCGACCTTGCCTCCTTCGCGTATAAGAAGCCTCCGACCAAAAATCTTAAATCATCGACCAGAAATCCACGAAAAGTTCTGTAGTGTCATCGCCACCGAAGGGGAGATTCGGGGGACATAAAGTCTCTGTTCCGGAACCGTGCCAGGACGGGGAAGTGCCCCCAGAGCCATCTCCATCGATCTCCACCACCATCTCCATCACCGTTGCTGATTCCCATGATGAGGAGGGAGTAGTTCTTCCTCGAGGCTAAGGGCTCTACCGGTAGCTATGTGTTTGTAACATCCCAAAAGTACAACACTTGGTTCATCAAACACTAATCATCAAAATTTAGGGTTAACAAAACCTTTGCTAAATAAAATTATGAAGGCATGCATATGTGTATGCATTGATTTTGATATTTTTTTGAACCACCTTGTTTGTGTGTTCCATTGCTTGTAAATGGATTCTTAGGTGAAATAAACATCATCTAAACATTTCCCACACTTTTCCTAAAGACAAGTAAATGAAAACAAATATATTAAGGGAATGTTCATTTTGACCAATTTAACTCCCATGCCTACTTTGGTTGTCTCAAACTTTCAAAACCTAACAGAAACTTTTCTGGATCTTTGCACCCCTTGATTGTAATCATAACAAAGTATCAAGGCCCACTTTGTGATCATCCAGAAACTTTCAAATGCATGGTTTAAATGACAATGCAAAATTGAATCCATATCATATGGGAAGATCCCACTTTTTCAAAAACCACTCAAACAAGCTCAACTTTCAAAACCCAAGCATCTGCAGACTCCCCAGCATCAACCTAGCACACCCACCAAAAATCTTTTCAAAATTCAAAACTTGAGTTCATGCGGCCATTTCATCAAACAGGTTGCAGACACAAATCAAACAAAATCTAAACACTATAGTGAGCAGTGATTGAAGCCTAACTGGTTCCCCATTTAGCTCACAACCATCTCAGTAGATCATCTAGCAAGCTAAACCAAGCACTAGCACCACTGTGATCTTGCCATTGTCATCAATGGTGGACAGCCGAAGCCAACCTTGTCACCCCCATGTCGACAGCAAGCTAGGAGGAGAAACAAGCCTAGCCAGCATGTCCGGGAGCAAGCCCACCGTCCACCGCCACACCCTGTCCCAGCCGCGAGCGTTGCCAGCCACTGGACCACACGCACGGACCGCGCCCAGCTCGCCAGCGACCATGCCGAGCGTGCGCTAGAGCGCCACCCTCGATCGAAGCCCACAGACCGCGCGCCGCCCTCGCCGCGTGCATACATGATCGCCACCAACCTAGAAGACCGCCAGACATCCCCATTCGCCGCCCCGTGCCGCACAGCCACCGCTCACCGTCGAAGACGCCGCCTCTGCCGCGCAGAGCATCGCCCGTTCCAGACCAAGCCTCACCGCCCCACGCCTCTAAACCATGTCGTTGAGCATCGTCAGGAGACACCGTAGTGTCCCCTAACTTCGCCCATGCCGATAGCCATCTGTACCACCGCCCCCGACGAGCTCACTGTGCGCCCCATCGGTCCCCTCGCTCGACTATAAATAGAGGCCACCCCCAGTCGAATTCTTCACACCATTCTACTTCCCTCTCCTCACTGATCGTGCCACACCATTTCCGGAGCAAGGCGAGCACCACCTCGTCGGAATTTCACCGGAGCCTGCCGCCTCTGGAGAAGAAGGGAGCCAGCGATTGGAGCCGCCCCAGGAGAAGCCACCGGTACCAGGAGATTCGCCGTCGTTGACTTAGTCGTTCGCCCGCCTCGCCGACCCTCGCCCGCACCCCGGTGAGCCCCCAACGACCCCAGCGCTAGTTTACATCTGCTTGGCGTTGCCCAACGTCGACGATGACTCCCAGCCGTTGGATTAGAATCAGATTGAATGACCCACAGCGCCCCATACCGCTTCGCACCCCCCTGTGTCACTGACGTGTGGGGACATCCACTTAAACATCCAACGGGAGCGCTGCGCTTAGCAGGCCGGCCCAGTAACTTTTCCCGCGCAGCCCAGTTATTTGAATTAAACCTTTTTATTTTTATTTCAAACACACTTCTATACCCATTTTCAAAAATCAACCCAGGTCGATTCAGTGAACCAAATTGAATGAAACCAATTTTGTTGGAAAGGTCCGTGAATGCTGAATCCAAGCCCGTTGGATTCAAGTCATTTGGATCTGTAGATCATCCTTGGTAAAAATAACAAGGCAGAAGCTTTTCTGCATTCAAACATTTTTCAAATTAAAACCACAATATCTTTTGAGTTGATTCCAACTCTCAAAAATCACATTTAACCATACCTTTCAGAATACATAAAAATATATAGGTTTACTTACAGAAATAATGTTCAAGTAATAAAAGAATGCCCCATAGGCATTTATAGACACATTATTTAATTAAAATAAAAGGGTAAAACCTTATTAAATTGTGACACCACTTTAAATCGCATTCCCATGGACTAAAACATATGGTGATGACATGTGTCAACATGATCCCATGTTTGGTTTGGAGAATATTAAATATTAAGTAGTTTTTCAATGAGTAGAAATTACTTTTCTAAAAATAAAATAAAAAGGGATTTTAAACCAAGCCTTAATCTTGTAATGTTAGTGATGATGTTAGATCATCCATAGGACCCCTTTTGTGTGATGATTGCAAGTAGCTAAGTATTGCTTGGTGATTGTGTACATCGTATTTATTTATAGACGAAAGTACCGACCAAGGATACGAGGAGGAAGGGGGATTCTACGAAGAAGAAACCGAGGAGAACTTCAACCACTGCTCTGCACAAGGCAAGATATTAACCTTGCAAGCTAACACTTGCAATTTAGCAAGCCTTACTAATCAAGTTGACCTAGGCAAGCTTATACTTGCAATTGTGCAAGTTACTACTTGCTTGTTACCATGCCAACCATATGCCTTAAGCATATGTGATCATACCCACTTGATAACCCAATCCTAGTTTTATTTGCAAGCCTCTACTTTATTTATTTATCAAAACTTTAACTTAGAGTTGCCTTCAGTGACTTGTAGATCCTAGAAAGATATAACTAAAGGTTGCATAAAGAGCATAAAATTTGGCCTAAGTTAGAAACCTTGATATCATCCTAAGATATAAGGTTGTACTTAGTTAAACTCCACTAGTTACCACCCCTCATTAGTGCTTACCCACACTTATAGATGCTAGTGCTAAGCATAAAACTTGATCAACTTTAGATGGGAATACTTGGTGAAAATGGTTATGAAAACCTTATAATGATGGATCATTCTACTGAGATGTTTTGACATATGTTTCTGAACACCAGATGATTTTGGTGATGAAAATGTTGAGGCATGAGCCTTAGACCTTTTATAAAACTGATGGTTGTCTGGATGCGATACCATTCCAATTTTATCGTACAACCACAATACCCGAAGATTGGGTAGGGCTTGACTGAAAACTTATATACCTTAGTATTAGTTCCCTCACGGCCAAGGTCTGAGCTAAGGCTACCTTGTGAAGATTGTCCACCTGTGCAGTACCCAAGATGACAGTTGGTCATGGTTGGGAGGCCAAACTCACATGAGAGGTGCTTATACTAGGGCGTGTAATTGAAAGGTTAGGATTGATTATCCGCATACTAAGTATGGTGAATTCAGGATTTGTTCCTGACGGATGTACGAATGTTGTGGTGAAAGTGTACAATCTCTGCAGAGTGTCAAACTATTCGAATAGCCGCGCCCGTGGTTATGGACAGTTGGAGTGGCCATACTGTTCCCCGGTCAGACTTTTCAAAATGACTTGTGAAACTAAGTGAGACTTTGACTTGACCACAACAGGGTTGTGATTGGAAATATCAGTTCCCATTTAGGTGTTATAAACTTCAACTAGCTTTAGTGCTCCTAAACTGAGTAGAGATAAATCTGGCTTTTGCAAAACAACCCTAGAGCCTAATGTCCTATTATCCAAAATACCCTTTACCTGCTAGTACTAGTTTGCGAGTACTTAAAGAGTACTCATGGCTTTGTCCCTGGCTATTCCCATGGCCAGACTATGAAGAAGAGTACTTGGAGGATGGACCCCAGGAAGGTTACGACAACTAGGATCATCTCCCATCGTCAGCATTGCCTGTGACCCCGAATATGAAGATTCGCCTACGCTACCGTTATTATTACGTATTCCTCTGCTTGATGTTGTATTAAGAACTGGATCATGAGATCCCTATTTGTGTAAGAACTTATGTACGGTTGTAATGGATGATGTACTATGGTATCCAATTTTGTTATGTCTCGCAAAAATGGTAATCCTGGGATTGCGTGTATGGCATAACAGGCATCTAGGATTAAAACTCCGGGTGTTGACAGTGTTCATCTCTCTCTCTCTCTATGCGTGATCATGGTGTGGTGATGAGCTTTGTAATCAAGTAGATCTACTCTGTTACTCAAGTTCTTAAACCAATCTCTGCTCTCCCCATGTGTGTGAAAGTGACAGCGTGCACACCGTGGTGGCACTTAGGCTATAGGTTGCATAAATACTCAATTGCTTTAATAGATCTATGTTTTTTCCCCATGTGTGTGAAAGTGACAGCGTGCACGCCGTGTGTGGCACTTAAGCTAGGTTATATATATATATATATTTATATTTATTTATTTTGACTTATGTTTGGAGTTGGATGTCTTTATGAAATTGTGGTGTTTGTTGGAACCATCTAGCTCTCAAGGTGACACTGTGGGGTTATCTAGATTGGCAAAGGCGTACTTTGAGGAGTGCTGTTATAGCCCTACCATGGATTAGAGTGTCCAACCGGAGAGTAGTTCAGGGTAGTATCATGAAGAGAGTATATTTATATGAGAGTGTTCACTAGTGAAAGTATGATCCCTAGGCTTGTTTCTTAACATTGAAACACCGTTTGCATCTAGATCTATTACATGTTTGCTTGCTTCCATCTTTTTGCCTTCAGTTTTTTCCTCACTGTCAAGCTATTTTTTGGCACTGTTACCACTTGTATTTCACTATCTCTTTGCCAAACTAGTGCACCTATACACCTGAAAAGTGTATTGGGTGTGTTGGATACACAAGAGACTTCTTGTATCTTGATTGCAGGGTTGCTTGAGAGGGATACCTTTGACCACTTCCTCCCTAAGTTCGATAAACCTTGGATAATCCACTTAAGGGAAACTTGTTGTTGTTCTACAAACCTCTGCACTTGGAGGCCCAACAACTGTCTACAAGAATATAAGTGCGTAGACATCAAGCTATTTTCTGGCGCCGTTGCCGGGGAGGTTTTGAGCATTCTACCTTCCCTCCACGTCAGGCTCCATCAAAGCTATTTTATGGCGCCGTTGTCGGGGAGGTAAGGTAAAAGGTACTCACATCCTCCGGTGTGAGTGCTCAAAGTTATTTCCTTTAGATTATGCATTTTTGTCTTTTTTTTCTTGTTTTCACTAGTTAGGCTTAATGGGAAACAACAAAAAATTTAGAGAGTTTTATAGTATTTATCTTGAGGTAGGACATGAAGTGTTTGAAGAGAAAATTAAAAAACCTATGGAACTTTATTTGAATGCTAATAGAAATGTTATTAGTATGAATTCTTTGGACACCATTATTGCTAAGGCTATGGAAACATCTAAGTTTGGGGAAGCTAGTTTTTATGAAAATGATCTTTTTAGTTCCCCAGCTTTGGAAGATAGCTATTATATTGCTTATTATGATACCAAACCTCCAATATATGATGATTACAATGATGAATATGATATTTTTAGTCCACCTACTATTGAGGAGAAAATTTATTATGATTACAATATGCCTCCTATATTTGATGATTGTAGTGATGAGAATAATAATGATAGCTATTTTGCTGAATTTGCTCCCTCTACATTTAATAAGAATGAGTATGCTTATGTGGAGAGTAATAATTATTATATGCATGTGGCTCATGATAAGAATGTTTTATGTGATAGTTATATTGTTAATTTTATTCATGATGCTACTGAAAGTTAGTATGAGAGAGGGAAACATGGTTTTATGTATCTTAATAATATTAAGTTTCCCCTCTTTATGTTGAAATTTTTGAAGTTGCACTTGTTTTGCTTTCCTATGCTTGTTGCTTTGTGCTTTCATGACTTGTTTCTTTACAAGATTCCAATGCATAGGAAGTGGGTTAGACTTAAATGTGTTTTGAATTTGCTTCTTAATGCTCTCTTTTACTTTCATTCATATTTCTTATGTGAGCATCTTCTCAAACTATCAAGCCTAACTTAAAGGCGGTAAAGAAAATTACTTGTTGGGAGATAATACAAGAGTTTTCTTGAGTCTTGGAATTTATTACTTCAGTAAGGGCCTCTCCTTATCCTTTTTATTTGCTTTTTACGCCAAGAATGACCGGCAACTATGAGGAACTGGTCAAAAACGACAAGGAACTAGCGGGTGATGGCAGAAATCAAGCTCCTAGAGGCAGGGATCGAGCGGGAGCTTTGAAAAACCTACTTCATTAGGGTTAGCTAGCGAATGGGCGATATGTGTTGATAATCTTGCAAATTTTTTGACCAAGTGTAATAGTTAATTGGGAACAATACCTAGTAATCGGAGTGTCGGAGCTATTCATCAGGCTAAACGATTAACTCAAATGATTAGTGATAATCCACACGGTCGGGTCCCTAATAGCAATTAATCGGCCTATTAATCGCTGATTCGGCCTATTTTTTGAACAATGGTAGGAATGCATGAAGCCTTAGAGAAGAATTTTGATTGGATTATTCCTGAAAACCCTTTTGATGTAAATAGTGAACCCAAGAGTATTGAGAGAGGATCCTCTAGAACTTATTTGGATAAGATACCTTGCCTTGTTGAAGATATTTCTGGTATTGATCTTAATGCTTCTTCATTCAAAAATACTTGATTCTTGCTTTCCATGCTTAACTTAAAGGCGTTAAAGAAAAGTACTCTTGGGAGATAACCCAATTTTTATTTTCAGTAAGTTTTATTTTGTTGAGTCTTGGAAGATATTTCCTCTATAATAACATATCCTTATCCTCTTTGTGTGGTTTTTGTGCCAAGAATAACCTCTAATGAGAGAGAAGTAAGATTTGGGGAAGTTACTGTCCCGAGACAGATTTCCGTGCTTCACTATAAAAATCATGAAAAAATCCCAGTACGTCAGATTGAGATGTAATTGTTTTTGCTTATGACCTAGGTTTTTATATAACTTTCGTTAGTTTTGCACTTTTATATTTGAGGAACGGAAGATTTTCGAAAAAAATTGGTCTTTACCTGCTGGTCTGTTTTGACAGATTTTTGCCATTATTTGCATTTGCCTCTCATCAGTTTTTTGAGTTCTCTTTGATCACTTGAGCTTTTAAAAGGAGTCGCTATAGTAGCTTGTGTTAATTGATGTTTTACTTGATTTGAAACTGAACCCAAAGACTTATTATCTTGAATACACTAATGTTGCTAATGAAGATTGTGTGAAGTTTTGTATGAAGGAAATTTTCAAGTGTAGGGGAAGAATTATGTGATGAGATGAAGAATGGACAAAATCTCAAGCTTGGGGATGCCACCCGTGTCACCCCAAGAATTATTCAAGAGGTACAAGCGTCAAAGCTGGCATCCCCTTCTTCATCAACAAAAATCTCAGGTCTTCTTTCAAGACACTTCATTTTTATTGCTTCATGCACTATTTGTTGTTCTTGGAGTGTCCTTGCTTTCGTCTTTAGTTTTCTTTTGCTTTTTTTGCTGCAATAAGTTGTCGGACCCCAACACTACCATTTTGAGAAGTCACACCTAGTTCCTCATTGTCTAGAACACTTAGTTTTCATTCTTATTGCTTTGAGAGTGTTCTCTTTTGCTAGCTCTGTGCTTAGATTTAATTTTCTTGGGCTTTTTTGCTTAGAACATTTTAGTTATTCCTTGTAGATTTGTGAGACAAGCTCATTGATCTTTATTGGTTATTATACTTGTGAGTTGTTTCAAATAAGTCAATTGGTGTTGGAAGAGAGTAAGAAGTTCCATGCTTAGTTGGTACAAGAAGAAGCTTGTTTTGACTGTGGCTTAGACTTTATCATGTCATGTTAGATATTGCTTTGACTTTATGCTTAGTCATTATTGTTGTGGCATGACTTGTCTCAAACAATTGAGATTGCTTAATGTGCCTTGAAAGAATCATGCGTTGTTTTAGCATACAAAAGCATAATATTGTGGTATTCTCCTTTGATGCTTTATTTGGTTGGCTTGGCACATGCTTACACCATGTTAAGACTATGAACCAGTCACCTTAGCCTCTATGATCATTCAGTTTTTGACTTGTGATATCACTTTATGCTTTAGTTAATAATGTTTTGTCGCTTTGCATGATTATGGCCATTATTGCTCTCTTAGTTGGTCGCTCCCAGTCTTTTGCTAGCCTCCACTTGTATTGAGTATGAGATCTACTCGTGCATCCAACTCCCAAGAAACCAAGTTATTCCAAAGAGTCCACTATAAACTCCTATGCATGGTGTGTTACACCATTCCAAGTATATTCATGTGATTAATTATCTTCCAAATTAAAATTTTGTTATGAGAAAAACTATTGATTAAAGCTCTCACGAACTTGATGGCACACTTTACTTTCTTGCACTTAATAAACTTGAACCATTGTGTCATCTATGTTATTTATATGCTTGCACTTATAAGTTGGGAATTAGCAAAACCATGTGATACGTCATAAATGTATCTATAATTTTTCATGCTCCATGCTTGTTTTGTATCTACTTTGCTTTGCTCTGTCTTTACTTTGAGGTGTTTTGTAGGGTTCGCAGCATAGAAAACAAAAAAATTCCTACGTTGGGAACAACTAAGTACCAAGATCTATCTACTAGATACAAGCAACGGGTGAATATACATCCATAGAACACATATCCTCGAAGACTAAATAGCATTAACGAGGTTGTTCTCGTTGATGATGTAGTCGTATGCTTGCCGATCTCAAGATCGTGATGAAGTCCATCTGGTCCAGCCGGTCTAGCACCATCAAGTCCAGCACCGCAAAGCAGTGGTGTATCCGTGATTGCACAGACGTTCGGGTACCCCGACAACCTCCGCGCCTCGCTCCAGAGAAGCAGCGGAAGCAACAAATACTTCCAGAAAAAGCCACCAGGAACATGTATCTCGCTGATCCGAGACCATGAGGAATTCTAAAGGGGGAGAGAGATCCTTCGTGAGGAGGTGTGAGATGAGAGGAGGGAGTGGGGTGCCTTTTATAGGGAGAGGGGCCAGCCCCCTCCCATGGAATGGCAGCCATGGAGGTGCCCCTACCTCTTCCACATTCATGTGGGTGGAGCTCCCACTCACATAAATAGCCACCCACTAAAAATTCCACTCACCTCCATTAAATTTCCACCAAATTTAATGCAATCTCTCATTAAATAAAACTCTTTTATTTATTTATTCAGAATTTTGTTAATTACTTGAATTAAAAAACATTCACATAAAACCCCTTGCTAGTATTCAATTTCACATGCAAAACTAGTTTCAGCAATTTCAACCGAAACAATTCCGGTGTCTAGTGAAATAAATTCCTGCGATTTCTTTTTCTTTCTCTGGCATCTTATTTGCTCCAAATGGTGTCGGTATCCCTTAAGTGTGTCACCCTACGGTTCGCGAATAATGTAGACATGATCGATACCCCTCTCTGATCAATAATCAGCAGCGGGACCTGGAGATCCGTACTGACTCCCACACATTCAACGATGACTTCTGTGATCGTGTGAACCTTATACGCATATAACTCAATCCCTTTGTCTCATGATATATTACATGTCCGAGATTCGATAATCGGTATCTTCATACCTAGTTTGATCTCGTTACCGACATGTACTCTTTTCTCATTCCCGTGATACAACATTCTAGTGATCAAATCACTTGCTTGCAAGCTAACTAATGTGATATCACCGAGAGGGCTGATACGTCAGAAACGTATCTATAATTTTCGATGTTCCATGATTTTTTAGTATCTACTTTGCTATGTTTTGTCTACACTATGAGGTGTTTTTATATCTTTTTTGGAACTAACCTATTAACAAGTTGCCACAGTGCCAGTTGCATGTTTTCTTCTGTTTTTGGTTCCAGAAAGGCAGAAAATCAATATTCTCGGAATTGGACGGGACAAAAGCCAAAGTTATTATTTTTTTGGAGCAACATGGAACCACGAAGCAGAGCCGAAGGGAGGCCATAGGGTGGCTAAACCCCCCTAGGCGCGGGCAAGCCCTGGAGGCGCCTAGAGGGGGTGTGGGGGCCCCCTGGACCCCCACCGACCTTGATTCCTTCGCCTGTATGAAGCCTCTGACCCAAAAACCCTAAGCAATCTAGAAGAAATCCACGAAAACCTCTGTAGCACCGCCGCCACCGAAGGGGAGATTCAGGGGACAGAAAGTCTCTGTTCCGGCACCCTGCCGGGACGGGGAAGTGCCCCCGGAGCCATCTCCATCGATCTCCATCGCCATCTTCATCACTATTGCTGATTCCCATGATGAGGAGGGAGTAGTTCTTCCTCAGGGCTAAGGGCTCTACCGGTAGCTATGTGTTCATATCTCTCTCTCTATGCATGATCTTGTTGTGTTCATGAGCTTTGTAATCAAATAGATCTACCTTGCTACTCAAGTGCTTCAATAGATCTCTGCTCTCCCCATGTGTGTGAAAGTGACAGCGTGCACGCCATGGTGGCACTTAGGCTAGAGTCTACATAAATACTCTTTGTGCTTTAATAGATCTATGCTTTTCCCCACGTGTGTGAAAGTGACAGCGTGCATACAGTATGTGGCACTTTGGCTAGATTGAATATTTGTTATGAGTTATATTTGGAGTTAGATGTCTCTATGAAATTGTGGTGTTTGTTGGAACCATCTAGCGCTCAAGGTGACAGTGTGGGGTTATCTAGATTGGGGAAGGCGGACTTTGAGGAGTGTTGTTATAGCCCTACCAATGATTAGAGTGTTCAACTGGAGAGTAGTTAAGAGTACTATCATGAAGAGAGGATATTTATACGAGAGAGTGTTAACTAGTGAAAGTATGATCCCTAGTCCTTGTTTCTAAGAATTGAAACACCGTTTGCTACTAGATTTGTTGCATGTTTGCTTGCTTGCTTCCATCTTTATTCCGTTTGCCGGGGAGGTTACCTTTCCTCCACGTCAAGCTCTTTTCTGGCACCGTTACCCCCACGTCAACAACAAGTCAGAAGCTCTTTTCTGGCACTGTTACCACTTGTATTTCACTATCTCTTTGCCGAACTAGTGCACCTATACACCTGACAAGTGTATTGGGTGTGTTGGGGACACAAGAGACTTCTTGTATCTTGATTGTAGGGTTGTTTGAGAGGAAATACCTTTGACCACTTCCTCCCTGAGTTCGATAAACCTTAGGTGATCAACTTAAGGGAAACTTGCTGCTGTTCTACAAACCTCCGCACTTGGAGGCCCAACAACTGTCTACAAGAATAGAAGTGCGTAGACATCAAGCTATTTTCTGGCGCCGTGGCCGGGGAGGATTTGGCCTTTTACCTTACATCACCGAAAATCTCTTTTCTGGCGCCATTGCCGGGGAGGTAAGGTAAAAGGTACTCACATCCTCCGGTGTGAGTGCTCGAAGTTATTTCCTGTAGATTCTGCAATTTTGTCTTTTTGTTTCTTGTTTTCACAAGTTAGGCTTAATGGAAAACAACAACAAAATTAGAGAGCTTTATAGTATCTATCTTGAGTTAGGACATGAAGTGTTTGAAGAGAAAATTAAAAAACCTATAGAGCTTTATTTGCATGCTAATAGCAATGTTATTAGTATGAATTCTTTGGACACCATTGTTGCTCATGCTATGGAAATCTCTAAGCTTGAGGAAACTAGTTTTGATGAAAATGATATTTTTAGTCCCCCAAGCATGGAGGAGAAAATTTTCTTTGATGATAGTTTACCTCCAATATATGATGATTACAATGATGAATATGATATTTTCAGTCCACCTACTATTGAGGAGAAAATTTATTATGATTACAATATTCCCCCTATATTTGATGATTATGGTGATGAGAATGATAATGATAGCTATTATGTTGAATTTGCTCCCACTATGATTGATAAGAATGACTATGCTTATGTGGAGAGTAATAATCATTTTATGCATGTGGCTCGTGAAGAATGTTTTATGTGATAGTTATATTGTTAATTTTATTCATGTTGCTACTAAAAGTTATTATGAGAGAGGGAAACATGGTTTTAAGTATTTCAACAATATTAAGTTTCCTCTCTTTATGTTAAAAATTTTGAAGTTGCACTTGTTTTGCTTTCCTATGCTTATTGCTTTGTGCTTTCATGACTTGTTTCTTTACAAGATTCCTATGCATAGGAAGTGGGTCCGACTTAAATGTGTTTTGAATTTTCTCCTTGATTCTCTCTTTTACTTCAAATTCATATTTTGTATGTGAGCATCTTCTCAAACTATCAAGCCTAACTTAAAGGCGTTAAATAAAAGTACTTGTTGGGAGATAACCCAAGATTTTCCTTGAGTCTTGGAAGTTATTACTTAAGTAATGACCTCTCCTTATCCTTTTTGTTTGTTTTTTTGTGCCAAGAATGACCTCTAATGAGAGGGAAGTAAGATTTAGGGAGTTGCTGTCCCAAAACAGATTTTTGTGCTCCACCATAAAAAATCGTGAGGTATCTCTGTAAGTCGGATTGAGGTGATAATTTATGAATAAATCCCCCAGTATGTTAGATAACTTTAGTTAGTTCAACACTTTTTTATTTGAGCAACAAAAGGTCTTCGAAAAAATCGGTTTCTACCTGCTGTTCTGTTTTGACAGATTTCTGTCATTATTTGCATTTGCCTCTTTATTGTTTCCTTTTTGGGTTGTTTTTGGGAAATTGAGCTTTTTGAGGGAATTTATACAGTAGATTTTGTTTTTAGTGAAAATTTTGTTGTTCTAAATCTAAACCCAAAGGTCTATTATCTTTTGAATACACTAATGTTGCTAATGAAGATTGTGTGAAGTTTTTTATCAAGGAAAATTTGTAGGTGTAGAGAGATAATGATGTAATGAGATTAAGAATGGACAAAATCTCAATCTTGGGGATTCCACCCCGTGTCACCCCAAGAAATACTCAAGAGGTACAAGCGTCAAAGCTTGGGGATGCCCAAGACATCCCCTTCTTCATCAATAAAAGCTCAGGTCTTTCTAGACACTTCGTTTTTATTGTTTCATGCATTGTTGTGTTGTTCTTGGAGCATCTTAGTTTTTATTTTAGTTTGCTTAGTTTGCTTGAATAAAGTAGTTTTGACCCCGTTCTCGCTGTGTTTTTTCATATAAGTTGATTGGTGTTAGAGAAGAGTAGAAAGTTCTTACTTGAGTAATACAAGAGGAGCTTGCTTTGACTGTGACTTAGACTTTATCATGTCATGCTAGGTGTTGTTTTGACCTTATGATTAGTGATTATTGTTGTAGCATTACTTGTTCCAAACAATTGGGATTGCTTAGTGTGCCTTCAAGAAATCATGTGTTGTTTTAGCATACAAAAGCATAGTATTGTGGTATTCTCCTTTGATGCTTTGTTTGGGTTGACTTGGCACATGCTTGCACCATGTTATGACTATGAACAAGTCACCATAGCCTCTATGATCATATAGTCCTTGACTTGTAGTACCACTTTATGATTTGATTAGTAATGTTTTGTTGCTCTGCATGATTATGGCCATTATTGCTCTCTTAGTTGGTCGCTCCCAGTCTTTTGCTAGCCTCCACTTGTATGAGTAAGATCTACTCATGCATCCAACTCCCAAGAAACCAAGTTATTGCAAAGTGTCCATTATAAATTCATATGCATGGTGTGTTACACCATTCCAAGTATATTCTTGTTTTCATCTATCTTCCAATTAAAAAAATATTTTGTTATGTGAAAACTTAGTGATTAAATCTCTCACAAACTTGATGGCACACTTTATTTTTCTTGCCCCTAATAAACTTGAACCATTGTGTCATCTATGCTGTATATGCTTGCACTTATACATTGGGATTAGCAGAACCATGTTGTCATGGGGAACGCTTTCAACATTGCACTTGTACATTGTACACAGTTGATATCATGCTCTTTTGTCTATGGATGTCGTCGGTGTGAAATGAAAGGGGAGCTTGTAAGTCCATGGAGTTATGTATGTGTGTTAGAGAAACTCCTGGGCCACTAGACTAAGCCATGCCTAATCATGGTGGAAACTAGCAGCATCACCATAATGACATCTATGAAGCATTCTTCTTATAAAAAAGAGAGACGTTTTGAAAAGAGGAAAGAGAGAAAAAGCACCATATTCCCATGGTAAATAAGAAGACTGCTGAGATGCTCTTTGTATGCTTGCCTTGTCATTTTGATTATGGGATAGCTCATGTATCATGTTCCAGAGGTACCCCGTTGACGGTTCTCTATGATACACATGTACTTACTATGACAAGAACTTACCGGTAACTAAATTTGAGTAGCATGATGAGCGGCCCTCGTATTCAAGGGACATGAGATTGCCAACTTGTACTTTGTCAAGCATATACTCCATAGTTTGTTCACTTTAACCTTAATCACTTCAATATGCTTATGATAAGGCCAATGAGAGCTGAAAGCTAACAAGTACCATAATTTTTTGGAAGCTCTTTTTGAAACTTGAAATCCCTGCTTCCCTTTTTGAAGGGCCTTTCTTCCACTATATTGAGTCTCCACCTTCTATATTATGCACCAATTAAGAGAGCATAGTTGTCATTCTTAGTTCTATGTGCGTTGTCCCAAAACTTATTGATTGATTCATAATGTTGATATTGCTTGTTCTTGAACTGTTTGTATCTAGTCACCCTTATGAACTTTGAAGGTGTCCTATGCATTTATGTTTTGCTACTCCATGAGGGACAAGCTGAATGACACTATGCTATGTTTTCTATATGTGAAACAAACAAACGTCTTTCAATGCATTGTTATTCATGAATATTTGTTTGTATCCTTTCATGTTGCAACAATAGTTGCTATATCTTATTGTTGGAACTTCATCTTTCATGCTCATGTTTAGAGTACTTTAATCCCAGCTTTCAATTCTTCCAAATGGTTTGATCAAGATTGTGATGGTGCATGTCATCTCAAAAATTATTCTTTTTATCACTTACCTACTCAAGGACGAGCAGGAGTTAAGCTTGGGGATGCTTGATACGGCGTAAACGTATCTATAATTTTTGATGCTCCATGCTTGTTTTATATTATTTGTCTTATGTTTTGCCTACACTTTGAGGTATTTTTATACATTTTCCGAAACTAACCTATTAACAAGATGCCACAGTGCCAGTTGCCTGTTTTCTGCTGTTTTTGGTTTCAGAAAAGCTAAAAAATGAATATTCTCGGAATTGGATGGGACAAAAGCCAATCTTCATATTTTTCCCGGATCGATACGGAAAATCGAAGCAGGGACGGAGTAGGGCACCAGGGTGGCCACACCCTAGGTGGGTGTGGGCCAGCCCTGGTGGCGCCCACAGGGGGTGTGGGCACCCTGGCCCTCCATCGACCTTGCCTCCTTCGCCTATAAGAAGCCTCCGACCCAAAAACCCTAAATCATCGACTAGAAAGCCATGAAAAGTTTTGTAGCGCCGCCTCCACCAAAGGGGAGATTCGGGGGACAGAAAGTCTCTGTTCTGGCACCCTGCCGGGACGGGGAAGTGCCCCCCAGAGCCATCTCCATCACCGTTGCTGATTCCCATGACGAGGAGGGAGTAGTTCTTCCTCGAGGCTAAGGGCTCTACCGGTATCTATGTGTTCATCCTCTCTATGCGTGATCATGTTGTGGTCATGAGCTTTGTAATCAAGTAGATCTACTTTGTTACTCAAGTGCTTAAACCAATCTCTGCTCTCCCCACGTGTGTGAAAGTGATAGCATGCACGTCGTGGTGGCACTTAGGCTAGAGGTTGCATAAATAGTCAATTACTTTAATAGATCTATGCTTTCCCCATATGTGTGAAAGTTACAGCGTGCACGCCGTGTGTGGCACTTAAGCTAGGTTATATATATTTATTATGAGTTATATTTATCCTTTTAAAGATCTTTAGGATTATTTGCTCACCAATTGGTATGAGTTTCTTGATAGATGCTTTATTAACTTTGGGAATTAATTCCTTATCTTATTTAATTCATAAGATTTTATTTATGGTTCCAATTTAATGAAACCAAATTCTATGGTTTTATAATATTTCTGTTTGTCTTTCTTGATCCTTTGTGAATATTTGTTGTTCCATTTTTATATGGATCAAATCCATAGACTTGGAGATAACTTTGGAAATGATTTTTATTCCATTAGGGTTAAGGGTTTGGATTTATTTTCCAAATGTTTAAATTTCCAGATACATTCATTGAGGAATGCAATTCCCTTGATTTGGATTTTTGTTGCATTAAAAGTTTACCAAAGTTTGTTCAAGATGGGGTTTTAAGTTTCCTTTTAGAAACAAAAGTTTCTTTTCACCCTGATTTTCAACAAAAATTTATTTTGTTTATTTTATTTTTCACATTACAAGATTTGGAAAATCTTGGGATGTGACAGACTACCACCCTTAAAATAAATCTCGTCCCGAGATTTGGGGAGGCTAGGGGTTACAAGTTGGTTCAAAGCATCTAGGGTACTACCACCCTTAAAAAATTTCCAACTAAATTACATCTTGGTTTGCTTGGGATCTTGTTGAAACTTTTCTGGGCAAACATCTGCATAGTGTCCTTTGTTTCCACACTTGAAACATGTGACAATGCTAAGATCCTTCATAGGCTCGTTTATCTTGTGCTTCATATTTTCTGGGCAGTTGCTTGCATAATGTCCTTGGTTACCACAGTTGTAACATGTGATAAGATTGAGTTCATCACGTATCTTCTGTGGACAAGTTGCTACATAATGGCCTAGCTCTTTGCCGTTGTTGCACCACACTTGGCTAATCTCTTTATACTTCTGTTTCTCTGGACATTCACTGGCATAGTGTCCCATTTCTTTGCAATGACCACATTGCACATGGCTTTTGTCCTTCTTTTTCTTGGTTTCTCCAAAGCTAGGAGTGCTTCTAGTTCATGTTCTTCATATGTTATCTCATAGGTAGGAATGTTTACTGGTCTCCTTGACTTTCTATTACTCCTTGGATAATGCATATGTCTCCTCTTTGGTCCTTTAAATTGAGTCATGTTGCTGGGAGGCACAAGCTGAGATTTTCCTTTGTCTTCATCCTTCTTGGTAGACTTGGCTCTCTCATGGTAGTCTGCAATCAGTTGTTGCACTCCACCTTGTTTCCTTTGTTCCACTATGGAATAGATGGGGCATTGGATAGGGACATGATTGTTTCCTTCACATAGGTAACAAGTAGCTTGAGATGTGGGGCATTGGTCAATTGGATGTTTCTCTTCACAATTGGGGCATTGATCTTCATGTTCCTTGGAAGTGTGATCCTTGTCTCCACAAATATTGCAAGCTTGGGTTCCTTCTAGAATAACATCTTTGTCATCCTTGTTGTCACAAACTCCTTTGGAAGAGATGCTTCCCATGTTGATCATTTGATCTGTCACCTTATGCAACAATTGGGTTTGGGTTTCCAAAAACCTTTGCATGGTTGGATCTACCTCACTTGTTTTGGATATAAATTGAGTTGTTACTTGGTTCAACTGGGTTTGGGTTACTATGAGTTCTCTCATGTTGTCCTCTTGGTTGTTGTTGTTGTCACCATCTTTGATGTTGGACTCTCTTGGAGAAGTCATCTGTTTGGGTTGGGTTGGGATTAGAATAGGCAAAATATTTCTAAGGAAATAATTCTAATCACACACATCACAATTCACACAAGCAAAGTGAAAGCAATCATAAACATTCCACTCAAACAACAAGGTTCAAGCATATTTTTAGGCAACCAAAAATATTTTTTTTGTTACACCACATAAGTTGGTGGGTTTGTCTTAAACTAAATATGGTGGTCCATCTATATGGTTCACTTGTGATCTTTCCATCCTTCTTGGTTGATTCCTCTTGAACAAGATGTTTGTATCCTTAGAGAATTTCTTGCATCTTGATCTCAAACTTCAAGGCGATGATGGTTCCTTCTAAGTTGTGTTTCCTTTGTCTTCAAGTCTTGAGTAACATTTCTTGTCTCACTTGTAGTCCTTAGTGATATCCAAGATTGAAGTCCTTGGTGAAAATGTTGAAGAGGTTGAAGTCATTAGAGTTGAAGATGTTGAAGTCATTAGAGTTGATGAAGTCTTTTGCACATGGTGAAGTCTTTGGCCATGGGGTAGGCTTTGTCCATCAAGTTTGAATAAGAAGAGATGTAGAATCAAAACCAAAATTGAGGAAAGAGTTTACAAGATTGTTTGTAAATAAGTTTTGGAACAAATACAACTCCTATTTTTCTAAGGGGTTTTGTCCAATCCTAGGGTTACAAATCCTACAGGCAACACAATGCTCTGATACCATCTGTAAGGGTCCCAACCTTTAATAAGGTAGAGATCCTTGTGTTTACAATGCTAGTCCCTGGATCAATAGCTAGCATCCACAGTTAAGATGTAATATCAAGAAACAAAGGTCATAATACAACTTTATAACCAGGAATAAAATAAGTTATTACATCTTACATAGCTCATTTGGCTATTACATTACATTGCAGCAGAATATCTAAAAGCATGGGGTCCTTCATCTTCAAAGTGCCACAGGCAGACATGTTGGTTGTAGACTTGTAATCCTAATCATTACACTTCACTAATATCAAACAAACCTGCAACATAACAAGTTACAGCCACAAGGGTCAATACATTTGAATTGTATTGGCAAGTGATACTATGGTAGTATAGTGGAGTCTATCATCTATATGCATTTGGCTAAGTGGAGCTTAGGATCGCTTTTCTCAAAATAGATTTTTCCTTAACATTTGAAAACACTAAGTTTTTGCTTGACAAAATTCACCCAAGGAACCACCAATAGAAATTGGTGAACCTTAAACCCTTGTTCCACCACAAGTTTTTAACTTAGAAATTTGGATGATGAGATTCTTGATAGCTTCCATGTCTTGATGCTCAAATTGTCCTTTGCCAGGGACATGGCTAAGTACTTAGATTTTTCACTCTGCAGAGGTGGTGCACTTTCCCCACAAGACTTGGTTTCCCAAGACAAGATCTTTCAGAAGCCTTCCCTTAGACCAAAATGGACGCGTTCCAACCTATCAAACCCCTACCACCAAATGTCCATTTGGCTAAGTTCTTGCAACCTATATGATCCAGGCAGAGCCCATAATGCCAAGTGGCTGCACTTGGAGCTTCTCAACATTTGACATCTCAAATCTCTTTGTTCCTGGGTGGCCATCCACAAGTGAGACACCAAGTTTTCCCCAGCATGCTGGACTTGGTGAAGCCCAAGTTTCCCCCAGCATACTGGACTTGCATGACCACTCAACACAAACCATTCTTTCCATTCCACCCAGGTGATTCATTTACTTAGTTGTTTTATTAAACAAAACTCAAGTCCTCAGACTTAGAAATTTTCCATAGCATGAATATATATTCCACCCTTGTTTTCTACTAACTAAGCTAAGCATGATAGTAGTAGGAATCTTATCTTAGGATATTCTACTAAGGTTTCATCTACTAGGATTTCCCATAGCATGGTTTATACTTAGCAAAATTCCATGCAAGTCCTACTTAGAAATATCACTAATGCATAGTGAAAATAATGGGACAAAAGTATGAAGCATCACTTGCCTTTTTGGTAGAGAGTATAGGTTCACTCCTTGATCTTTGCAACAATCACAATCTTCAAGTCACTACAATTCAATCAAGCAAACAATATTTCAAACTACCAATCAAGCAAAACATCACATAAAATGATAGAATTAAAGTAATGCATACAAGCATGCAAAAGGTTGTTTTATTTGTAAAAGTGGTTTCTATTGGGTCATAAACATTTGGAAACACCTATTGGTCATTTTATAAAGTGGCAAAACCATTTGCAAAAGGTTATAATTCATAAACCATTTTTAAACCAAATCATTATTTTATGTGGTGAAGAAATGCTTTTAATAAGGCAAAATTCTATTGGTTTCACAAAATATGTTTTCAAACCATATAAAATTGTGTTTAGGGTCAGAGAGTTTAGTTCCAAAAAAATTCTCAAAGGTTTTCTTCCAAAACCATTTTTAATAATCAAACCATATTTTTATTTGACTAGAAATGGTTTAAATCAAAGATTCGTTCTTTTGTTTCTCCAAATACATTTTTGAATCCACAAAGTGATTTCTATGGTCAGTAGGTTCAAAACACACCATTTTCCAAAGATTTTATCCTCCAAATCATTTTAGAATAAATTTTATAACCTAAACAAGCATACATAAGTTTCTGCAAAAACAAACATTTTACCAGAAGCTTTTTACTAAACAAAGGGCATGGTTGGCTAGGGCTTGTTTTTCTGAATTCATTGATATAAAGTTTGCAAAAATTGGACGTGTGGTTTGAAAGTTATGCAATTTACAAATTTGGAAAACTAATAGATCAAACTCTGGTTTTTAAACAACACACTGGCCACGCGTCCTGCTGCGATTGGTCGGTACCGCTTCGTGCGGATCAAGCACTATGAGGCGTTGGATCTAAGTTAGATCATGCGGTACAGAGGCGAGCGTACCGGTTCGTTTAGTCAATCTATCGCGTGCACACGATCGAAATCCAACGGCTCAAACTAACTAGACCAAGGACTGGCGGCGCTCAGTGGCAGCGCGCGGCGGCGACGTTCGGGCGGCGGCGCTCTGGCTATTCCAGGAGGCTAGAGGAAGGGAGGGTATGCTCACCGTGTTCGCCGTGGCGTGCTGGAGCTCAACGTGCCCGTGGCTGGTGAAGGGGCGCACAGAGGTGGATGGAATCGCTCACCGGAGTTCTTGCTGGCGTCGGGTGCGCACGGTCGTGGTCGAGGACGAGCACCTGGGATGCAAGCAAGCGAGAAAAATTATCAGGAGGATGCGCACGGTCTCTGAGGTTGTAGGGGTACTCACCATCACACGAGGGGCGCACGGGTTTGGCGTCAGTGGCTCGCCGGAGTTGCGGGGTCATCGGTGGCGCACTGGTGAAGATGTTGCCGACGTTCTGGCACACGCGCGAGCGAGCTGTTGCTACGGAAAGGTTCGCCAGGAGGTGGGGATCATTTGAGCAAGGTCGAGGAGGCAAGGGGTGGCAGGGTTCGGCCGGAATCGTCTTCGGAGCTTGTCGGGGACAGTGGCGGTGTAGGGAAAAAATTGGGCGGCCTGGGGGCGCGCTAAGGTGAGGCGACAGAGGGGAAAAGGAGAGGAGGCAGAGGCGATTAAATGGGCGTGGTCACGGCGAGGTATAACAGCGGCAATAACGCGAATTCAACGTCGCAATCAACGGCAGCAACGGCAGGGCGAGTTCATCGCGGGGAGGAAGAAGGTGATGTGGGCGTGGGGTCGTCTGGCACCGAGAGAGAAGGAGAGGGAATGGGGTCCACCGGTCAGCGTCTTTGCGGGATAGGTCTGTGGTGAGGAAAAAAGTTTCGGGGGAGGGGAATAGGTGGGCTTGCTGGGCCTGGACTGGGTCTGCCGGGTTGGGCTGCTTTGTTTCCCCTTTTTTTGTTCTGTTTCTGTTTTTCTTTTTTCCTTTTCCTTTATTCTGTTTTGGTTTTGTTTAATCAATTCAAACCTCAATTTGAATTCAAACCTTTGCCAATATTTTTGTAGGTTTAAATATTGATTAGTAGCACATTCTGATGTCAATTTCGGGAATTTATTTTATTCTTTTTGGGGTCTTTTTAATTAATAAAAAGGGCCTTGTTTTAAATCTAGGATTAAATAATGGTTTTAATTTCCATTTCACTTCTAAATTCTTCCAAAACCTTTTAGTAAGTTTTGTTTACTTAAAAGGGTGTCAAATAATTCATCTTGAATTATTTGGAAAGTATTTTAATATGATTCATTAATCATTTAAGATTGGGTATTTGTTTTGATTTCAATGGAATTTGGTTTATGCCATTTTATTTTATTTTGGAAATTCTTTATCCTTTTTTTATTTGGATTGGGATTATAATTCATTCCATTTGTTTATGGATTTGGCCAAGATTTGGTTTGCTCTTTAAATATTCTTTATTTAATATTTCTTTCTTTTCTTATAAAATCCATATCTTTTTATTTAGAGATCCAAACTTGGTGATTCCAATTTGTGAAATCTTGTTTGATATTTATTTATCCTTTTAAATGTCTTTAGGATTATTTGCTCACCAATTGGTATGAGTTTCTTGATAGATGCTTTATTAACTTTGGGAATTTAATTCCTTATCTTATTTAAATTCATAAGATTTTATTTATGGTTCCAATTTAATGAAACCAAATTCTATGGTTTTATAATATTTCTGTTTGTCTTTCTTGATCCTTTGTGAATATTTGTTGTTCAATTTTTATATGGATCAAATCCATAGACTTGGAGATAACTTTGGAAATGATTTTTATTCCATTAGGGTTAAGGGTTTGGATCTATTTTCCAAATGTTTAAATTTCCAGATACATTCATTGAGGAATGCAATTCCCTTGATTTGAATTTTTGTTGGATTCAAACTTTTACCAAAGTTTGTTCAAGATGGGGTTTTAAGTTTCCTTTTAGAAACAAAAGTTTCTTTTCACCCTGATTTTCAACAAAAATTTATTTTGTTTATTTTATTTTTCACATTACAAGATTTGGAAAATCTTGGGATGTGACACTTGCTTCCATATTTTTGCCTTTAGTCTTTTCCTCACCGTCGAGCTATTTTCTGGCACCGTTACCACTTGTATTTCACTATCTCTTCGCTGAACTAGTGCACCTATACACCTGACAAGTGTATTGGGTGTGTTGGGGATACAAGAGACTTCTTGTATCTTGATTGCAAGGTTGCTTGAGAGGGATACCTTTGACCACTTCCTCCCTGAGTTCGATAAACCTTGGGTAATCCACTTAAGGCTTCGTTTTGTAGGCAGGTTTTTGAGGGTGTCGAGGAGTATTTCCCCAGCCCAGCCCCATATCCCATTAAATTCCAGCTCAACTGTTTTGCAAAACGGGTTTGAACGGGCTCAGCCCCATACACCTTGGCAAACCCGCCTGAAACCCTCTAGTTCGCTCGTGTATTGAAATGCTACGCTAGGCTCGCTTTTCTGTCGCTTGCTCGCTTGTTGGTCAGCCCCGCGTTTTGGGTGAACGGAGTGGTGTCACCTAATCCACCTAGGATAAATACTCATTGATCCATCTAAATACCCATGTACAAAACAAGGCCTAAGGGAAACTTGGTGCTGTTCTACAAACCTCTGCACTTGGAGGCCCAACAATTGTCTACAAGAATAGAAGTGCGTAGACATCAGTTCTTCAGTGTTTGGTAGACTTGGTGAAGGCCATGCTCCAAGGTCAACTATGATATAAATGGCAAGACCTTACACCAATGGCTACTAGCCAGATGATGGAATTTATCCTAGATGGGCCACATTCGTGAATACGGCCCGACCCTCATACTATGCAAGAGCTTGCTATTCGAAGTCCCAGGAGGCTTGCATGAAGGATGTTGCGCGAGCATTTCGTGTGCTCCAAGCTTGTTTTGCTATCGTCAGGTACCTTGCTCTTACCTGGCCAACATCTCAAACGTGGGAGGTGATCAATGCTTGCGCGATCATGCACAATATAATCATAAAGTGTGAACGCGATGTTCTAGTTGATGATGATCAACCGTATGAGCACATGGGCCATATTGCCTATGTCAATCACGAGGCACCGGCTAAGTTTGGTGCTTTCCTCGCCATGCATCAAGAAGTCCGTGACAAACAGGTGATTGCACACTACAAGAAGATCCCGTGTAGCATTTGTGAGCGCTCAAAGGAAATGCCCCACGGCTTGATCTATTTGAACTTTAAATTATTTAAATTATTGTGTGAACTATTTTATTTATATGTTTTGATTTGTTGTAATAAATTTTGATTTATTTTAATTTATATGTTTGAAATATTTTTTATTGTGGTTGAAATATGTGCTATTTATCAAAAAAATAGCCAAAAAAATCGGAGAGTTGATCGTTAGGGGATGCCGGTGTGGGAAGGTCATCCCAAACCGCCGACAACTTGGGCAGGCTTCCCCAAAGCGCTTGTCGGCCGAGCAACCTTTGGGGCGCCGGTGGAGATGCTCTAACCTCCATTTGGTATGGCCAAACTTATATAAAAATCTATAAGAACTATAATATTATATAGGTATATAATATGAAAATATGTATATCATGATGTATCTTGACGTTGATTTGGCACCGTATATGTTGGTAGTTTTTTTTTTGAAAAGATAAAGTTTACATCATTTGATTATAGAAAAAGAATTATAGGCCTTCTTTTACAACAAGGAGGTAGGAGTATTATCGCCTATTTTGAGGAGGTAGGAGTAGTATCTTTTGAGAGAGAAACTTCCGTTGGTTGAAGAGAGAGGAGCCATCAGAATCATTGCACACATCTTTCAGGGTTTGACAAAATGATACGCCATTATATCACTGACAAGGATATAATCAAAGATGTGTAATTTTCTCAAATATTTCCATCAAAAGATCATTGTACCAGCAACTGGCCCAGCTATCAGCAAACTCTCACCCACAGCGTTTTTCTTTTCTGTTCTTTCATTGTGCTCATCTTCTCTTCATTACAATTTCTCTCTACAACTGACGATGATCTCTCATCCGATACTGTTATGTTTTTCTTTACTACCTATGAAATTTAGAGTCCTTAGAAAAATCCTATATGAATGAATCCTAATCAAACAACCTACATGAATAATTCATAAGACTTATAATTAATCCTCCAAATTCCCTATGAAAAATTAATTGATGTGGCCACAAACTTACATAGTTCAAATATACAATAGTATTGTTTCCTAATTCTAGTTTCAGTATATACTGCAATAGATGTTCTTTATAATATGATCTTTTTATTGACTAGAGAAAACTATATTTTTGTATTCTAAAGTAGCATGAATTATGGGTCACTAGATATTTATCAAGAGGTAGATTGATTTGGCATCATCCTAAACACAATAAATTTTGTTCAATACAATAGTACCGCTAAATCAGGACCATATAAAATGTCTTTACGAATATGATTCTACCAATTTTGTGTCACATAGTAAATGCTTACTCTACCTAAAGGTACTTGTTTTTTTGAAAGGGTAAAGGTACTTGTAAGAGGGTGTATTTCTTTAGAAAAAAGACTCATGTGTCAAGAAGAGTAGGGAGCAAAATAATACCACTTAGTGAATTGGTAGGAGGTCTTTCAACCAAAAGTTTAAGGGGTGATAGGGGTTGTAGATCTACAAGTAATATAGGTGGTTACGTAAATTGGAGAATGAAAATGGGCCATCACAGCAATTAATTTGGGTAGAGTACTTGCATTCTTACTCCCTTTCTCATGCTAAATTAATCTGTGTGCACTACCAATTTTTCTATTGTTTTCTGAACATTAGAAATACATTTTTTTGGAATGGCCAAAGAACCAATTTTTGGGAAGATTTATGGGTGGGCGAGAAACCTTCATGTGTTTCTTTTTCTAGGCACGGTAAAATTGTTAGTGTTCTGAAAATGTGTAGTGAAGGGTGGTGGTGGTGGGTGAGTGACCTGGATGACTTTCTGTAGCGAGTTGGCTGAATCATGGAATCATTGTGTTTGACTGTCCTTGAACGATGAAGATGATAGATGTAAGTCCTTGACTCCCGGATAATTTTCCAGGGCGAGTTGGCTGAATCCTGGTACCAGATGTGCAAAACATTGTTTTTGACTGTCCTTAAATGATGAAGATGATAGATGCAAGTGGTACTAACAAATTCCGGACAATTCAGCGTTCAATGTATGTAGCTCTAAGAGAAACTCTAGCCGATCCTCTAAACCTTAGAGCATCTCTAGACGAATGCGCATCGGTTAGCCGCGCAAATGCTCTTCTATTCTAGATGACCCTAAAGGGTGGCGCCGCGGAACCGAACCCCTAAATTTAACTCCCCAAATTTTTTAAAGATGAAATTTCAAATCTTGCAAACATCAAATAAGAAATAGTTCAACATATTATAATTAGCAAGTTCAAACACATGTGGATCATACAAAAAGGAGCCAAATGATCTAAAAGCACAACATTTTAAGTTTATGTTGTGGAATTCATCACCACCGCAATCACCTCCTCGACCGCCACCTTGGTCACCACCACCACTCATTTTGGCCAAGATCTTCGCACGAGTGTGCTCCCAAAAGATCCTAGCCGTTTCATCCATGTCATTTGGATTCATGAACATGATAGAGCGGTCGGCATCCTCCTTCTCTGTTGCCAACTTGGCCCTCAATTGCAAGCCTTTGTTCTTTGATCTTATTCTCCTTGGCCACCCTCTCTTTCTCGAGTGCAATTTTTCTTTCCTCCACCGCCAATTTGGACCGCCACTTCTCCTCCTCCACTCTTTCTTCCTCGAGTGCAATTCCAGCGGTTGCATTGCTCAAGAATTGTGCCCCAATGATGTTTAAGATACCCTTGAGCGCGGTTGGATTCAAAAGTCACCACATCATTGTAGTAATCTTTGATTCTTGCTCAAAACTTGTTCTTGCATGATCAACACTGACGGTTAGATCAAGTGAGACATTCATCCATGCATGGCATAGAGCAACGTCCTCTTCCGTGTTGTAGTTGGAGCTCCTTTTGCCTTGGCCATTAGCTTGTGAGGTTTGTGTCACCTCGACCACCTCCTCATATTCGGCCATCTCCTCTTCTTGCACATCCTCGGACACCTCTTGATCATTAATGTCATAGTGGAGATCATTGATGCCTTCCACACATGAGTCATCCAAGTTTGACAAAAATTCGACGATGCCATGCTCGGTGGCACTACAAATTGAACAATACATCAAACAAACCTCAATGTAGCAACACCGTTACCGAGTTTGGAAAGAATTTCATACCATGGTTGCTCGAGCAATTCGTCGATCACCTGGCGGCCATCGCGTTGGCTGGGATGAAGGGAATATGCCCTGAGAGGCAATAATAAAGTGTTTATTATGTGTATTCCAAGTATATGATAGATGTTTATTTTGCATGCTATAATTGTATTAATACGGAAACATTAATTCATGTGTGTTTAATAAACAAACATAAAGTTCCTAGTTATGCCTCTCTCATAAACTAGCTCGTTGATTAACAAGATGATCAAGGTTTTCTGATCATGGACATTGGATGTTGTTAATAACGGGATCACAACATTAGTGTAATGGTGTGATGAACGTTCATCCGAAGTATAGCATTATGATCAAAGTCATTGAGTTTATATTGCTATAACAACTTACGAAGTGATCCTAATCCTTAGACCATGAGATCATGTCAATTACTAACATCGGAAGAGTTTCTTGATAACATCAAACGTCACACTGTAACAGAGTGATTATAAATATGGATTCAGAACTAATAAAGTGTTATGTTGAGGCGCATGGATCGAGAGTGGAATTTGTTCATCCCGATGACGGATAGATATACTCTGGGCCCTCTCGGTGATATCACATTGATTAGCTTGCAAGCAAGTGATTTGATCACTAGAATTTTATATCATGGGAACGAGAAAAGAGTGCATGTCAGTAACGAGATCAAACTAGGTATGGAGACACCGATATTCGAATCTCGGACATGTAATATATCGTGAAACAAAGGGATTAAGATACTAGCGTAAAAGGTTCCGACGATCACAAGAAAGTCATCATTGAATATGTGGGAGTCAGTATGGGTCTCCAGATCCCGCTTCTGATTATTGATCCGAGAGGGGTATCGATCATGTCCGCATTATTCACGAACCATAGGGTGACACACTTAAGAGACACCGACATCAAATTGGAGCAAAAGTTTCATGCCGAAAGAATGAACAAACGCAGGAATTTATTTCACTAGATACTGAAACAGGTTTTCGGGTGAAATTGCATAAAGAGGTTATGCATGTGAAATAGAATTCTAGCAAGGGGTTATTTGTGAATGTTTGTCATTAAAGAAATTGACAAAATTCTGAATAAAATAAAAGAGTTTTATTTAATGAGAGTTTGCATTAAATTTGGTGGAAATTTAATGGGAATTTGATTGGATTTTTAGTGGAGAAAATTGAAGGGCCATTTTGTGAGTGGAGTGTCCACCCACATGAATGAAGGAGGGGAGGGGGTATCCCCCATGGCCGGCGGCCACCCCCTTGGGTGCCCCCCCCCTCCTATAAAAGGAGCCCCTCCTCTCACTTGTCTCTCACACCTCCTCGTGAAGGATATCTCTCCCCCTCTAGAATTTATCCCCCATGGTCTCGGACTAGCGAGATACATGTTCCCGGTGGCTATTCGGCAAGGAAGATTTGTGCTTACGCTGCATCGCTGGAGCGAGGAGGCGGAGGTTGCTCGGTGCCTCGAACGTGTGTGCGAGCACGGATGCGCTGCTGATTTGCGGCGCTAGGACTTCCTCTCGATCTTGAGATCGGCAACAGATCGTCTACATCAACCACGAGTTGAACTCGTTAAGCTTTGTCGGTCTTCAAGGGTATGTTCTCTATGGATATACATCCGCCCGTTGTTTGTATCTAATAGATAGATCTTGGTACATAGTTCACATCGTAGGAAAATTTTTGTTTTCTATGCTGCGAACCCTACAGTGGTATCAGAGCCGGATCTACGCGTAGATGCTTTATACGGGTAGTACACATATGAGTATGTGGGCGATGATGGTCATGTTGTTGCTCCTTTGTTGTAATTTTGGATATTGGTGGCATAGTAGGATGAAGCGGCCCGGACAAACTTTACATGTCCTCGCACATGAGACATGTTCCACGCTTGACATGCAACTAGTTTGTATAAGTGGCTAGCGGGTGTCTGTCTCTCCTACTATAGTCAATATCTATTTTGCAACAAGTTGTCAACAATTTGGTTATCCTCGTTGTGGTTCATGTTCGTAGGTAAGAACGGTTCTATCTCGAAAGCCCTAAGCCACGTAAAACTTGCAATGGAAAAATTAGAGGCGTCTAGTTTAGATTATTGCTGGGCTAGTGTTATGATATGGTAGTGTTGTAAGTAGAAGTATGAGATGATACTCTTACAACACACATAGCGTGTAAACTCCATAGACCTTGGATTTACACATATAGGTATGATAGTGATCATACCACGATGCACATGATAGAGATCATCTGCGGGAACCATAACATTTCACTAATAAACATGTGATGTTTGATAGCATCTTATATTGCTTGTTTAGCGCTTTGTTAGCATAATAAGATGATCCCTCATTTAAATATCAAGATAAGAATGTGTTCTTCCTTTAGAATGCACCGATTATGTTTCGTCGCTCCAAGATATCACGTGATGATCGGGTGTTCTTGGATCCACGACCATATTTTAGGTGTAAAACAGTTACACACGTGAATACTAAGGCTCTAACTTGGCGAGCCTAGCATGTACAGACATGGCCTCGGAACAAGGACCGAAAGGTTAAGCATGGGTCATATAGTTGATATGATGCCCATTTGATGCTCGCCTTTGAAGCTATACCGACTCACGTGATGATCGGACTTGGTATAGTGGATTTGGTTCATGTAATCACCAAAAAGGAACGAGGGATGTCGTTTTTGAGTGGGAGTTCATTCGTAATATGGATTAGTTGAACTCAATCTATCATACACTTAGTCTAAACTTTACAAATTCTGTTGTAGATGGCACCACCTGCTTTTAATTTCAATGTGTTCATGGAGAAAGAGAAACTAGCAACGAACGGTAGCAACTTTACCGAATGGGCCATGAATTTGAGGATTCTTCTCTCTGCTGCACAAAAGCAATACGTGCTAGAAGCGCCACTAGGCCCCCCACCTTTTGAGGATTCCCCTGACGAGGAGAAGAATGTCTATCAGACTCGTCAGGAGGACCACAACTTAGTTCATTGCGGCATATTGTATGGGCTAGAGCCGGAACTTCGAAAGCGTTTCGAAAATGGCAATGCATTTGATACAATGGGTGAGTTGAAAATGATTTTCAACACATGCTGCTATAGAGAGCTACAACGCTTCAGAAAAGTTCTTTAGCTGCATGATGGAAGAGCCCGGGCTTAGTGTTGATGTTGAGAGCCCGAGGCGGTTGTGCACGAACCGAAGGAGAGCTTGTTGCAGATCTTGGCGGGGGTGGAGGGAGAGCTTTGTTCTTCATTGGACAGTTCCAGTTTTGATGTCCAGGATCTCCACACACGAAGCAAGCACCAGCTGGACGTGGGCGAGTAGCAGGGACTCCTTGAGCGCTCCGGGTAGTTGTTGTAGCCCACAGGAGCCGCGATGGTGAAGTTTGATGGCACAGGCGCGTAACTTGCAGGTCTTGGTGGAGCCGGAGCGACGGTGGGGTGTTAGGAACCCGGACACGCCGCTTAGAAGGAGCTGCCATAAGCTGCAGAGCTTGATGCATCCTGTTGTGTTTCTTGGACTCCTCGAACACTTGCCGCTTGCCTCCTCTTGTAGTCTTTGTGTCAGTAGTTCAGGAAGGTTGCGGTCTTGCATGCGTGATTGCATACTTGATCGACGCATTGAGCCCTTGCGAACCTTTTGCTTCTTCTTGTCATCGGATACCTCATCACCACCATAACGGGATAGATTCATGAAGTTCTGATATAGGTGTTGGCGTTATCATTTCCTGCTTGAGTTGAGGAAAGCCTCCTTCATCCTTTCCATCACAATCTCCGAGAGCTGCTCCTTGAAAACTGCGGTGAACCTCTCCCAAGTAGGCTGGAACCCAGTCGCTTGCCTTCAAGTAGTTTTCCACCAAAGAGCGCATCTCCCTTGAGAAGGTGAGTAGCACTTGACCCACTCACATTGCGGAATATCGCAGTCTCGAGCAACCTTGAGATCTCGCGACCAATCATCCGCGTCGAGGTCGGTCGGACACATCAAACCGCGAGGGTTGAACTTGAGGAAGCTCTTGATGTCTCCACGCTTGGGAGGTGGAGGAAGTGGAGCAAACTCGTTTCTCCTGACGCTCTCCTCAAAGCGCTGTTGGTTCTCTTGCATAGCTGCCAAAGCATTAGCAATGTTTGACAGGCCGAGCCGGAGGTATGTCCTCCTCGGTCCCGTGGTGGAGCCATCCTGTTATTGATATAAAACTCAAGTCAGTACTATAATGGAAAATGATAATAATCCAAAATAGTACCAAGATGGAATTAACCAAGATTAAAGGATACAATTTACTGAGATGATATTAAAATATCAACAAAGTTCATAGCACCTAAAGATATCAAGCATATCGCACACGACTGAAAAGAAGTGTGGTACACAAATATATCAAAGAAAAAAAAATTCCACAAATTTCGGCATTAGAATACCAATAGATGCGCAAAATTACTAAACGAATCAAGATTAGTGACTCTACCGATTCAATATACAAAAGCGAATGATAAAAGTAGTGGTATGGTTGCGACTCCATCCCGCACTCAAATCATTACTCCGCACATGAACAAGTGGAACACATATCCTAACCCCTTCTTCTCACGACGAAACCTAAGATTGGTAACTACGGAAACGAACACCCCAAACAAGATAGCGTCGGATACAAAGAGGAAGATAGATTGTGTCGGTTTGCAAAAGCACATCGGTATGGAATGTACCAACAGTTGATAACCAAAGGCGTATAAGATAACAACTTGGATGCAACAGATAGACAAGGGATTACACACACATACACACACAACCTATGGTACTACGAGCCGAACACGTGAATCCTAGTTTGAACTTTGAGAAGAGAATTGAAAGCGTTGCACTTCCTTACCAGAAAAGGGTGGGTGGGAGGGTAAGAAGAAAAGTGGAAGCAGTCCTACTCTCGCGTTTTGTTTTTCCCTAATATACATAACTACCAAAATATTTGCTAGACCGACAACGACCGTTTGGCTGAAACCCTGAAGGTCGGGATGGCTCTGATACCAATTGTAACTACCTCGGTGAATTACGCTCCTAGATACAAGCCTGGATGAGTGGTAGTGGTTGAAATAGTACGGTGGGGCCCCAAAAGCCACTCACCGGTAGTCCTTCAGACGTCCCAACCACTACCCTCTCAGGGACCTGTCTTGAGGCGTGTCGGCAGCGAAGGGATCAACTACGTACACAAGTGGGTATGTACGAAGCCACCATACAAGAGTACATCGAGCCATACCATCTAGAAAGAAAGGAATATAGCATATCGGCAAGATTCAAATGACCTAAATAGATCTATATTTTAGGATACTTCCTCATACAACACACATCGTAGTATCATGCGGCGGCAAACAAAATCCAGTACGGATAAGAAGCAAATCGGCATAAGATGCCATAGAAATAAGCACATCCCAACTACAGGTCTCACGGATCCCGTTCCGGAATCTCTACACGAGCGATCGTTGCCCACATCTTGACTTCTTCCACCCGATGTCCGTCTGTGGAGGTACATCATCTGAACCAATAATTTATCGTGTGAGACCCTAAGGGTACTCGGCAAGTCTTAATGCCTCTAAAGGGGACACAACAGGGTGACGCAATTGCGCGAAAGATAAACCCTAGCAGTTCTCTGAGATAACGCTAACCATCCGCCTAACCAATGATAGCGGATGTCCGTGAATTAAGTACAACGGTTATAATGGTAATCTCATCCGATCCATCCTCCTCCTGCTTACCAACAAGGAAGCGGACGAACAACCCCATCCGTTGGCAATTTTATTAACCATTCCATGAGTGTTGCACTATTTACTAGTCAAGTTACTTAGTCGATTAAAGCGGTACTTTAGTTATGCTTGTCTATGATCAAGAAACGTGCTCCAAGTCGTCCATATCCGCGGACACGGCTTTTGAGAAAGTTTTACCGGCGGGTGCACCAATAGCAACACACGCTCGATCAACCTCGGAAAAACCAAATCAAAACCCAACGAGGCTTTCACGGTGAACAATCACAGGATTCAGAATATTTGAGGCCACCTTGAAGTACACCATAGCAGTAAGCAAGCTCGAGACGGACCCAAGGTTTGCGACAATGGTCAGAACGATGGCGAGATCCCTAATCGGGGACTGTCGATACCGCGAAAACATTACGCTTACCTAAACAGTACAGTGTGCTCCTCGCACAATTTAAATACAGAAAGTAGCATGGCATAAGTACAGGATAGTAGATAAAACCTCAAACTAGTTTGTGGCCCCAAGAAATCTGGAATCAAGCTCGGCTGGGGGTCCCATATACCTCCCGGATGTGGATAGCGCGATAAAAGAAGGAACAGGAATCAAGTACTCGGGGTCTTACGGGACACAAGTGAGCAGGAAAAACCAAATAGCAGATGTTGCTCACCGGTGCCACTTTCTTTAGTTATCCCAGAACTACTCAGGTTAAGTTGTTTAGGTACCTCGTTATCCAACAGACACTCACATACCCTACACATGCTGTTCTACGACTCGCATGGCTCAAACAACTCCTATAGTAATGGCTCATGGGATGGAGGAACAAGCTTGGTGGGGTTTTAAAAGTAAAGGCTATGCATACTTGGGATTCATTTTAATGCAATCGCGACTCAATGATGCAAGAATAAGATAGAGGCAATAGGTACTGTATGTATGCAAGCATGTGGAAGTGCTTGCCTGTCAACTCAGTTGAAGCGAGGGACGGATCTGGGTAGTGCTCCTGGTTCTCTTGATACAACCCCTGCTCAGTGTCTAACCGAGAAAAACCAAACAAACAAGGCCAACATGAATATAGAGCACAAGCATATGAATAAGATGCGTCAAGCAAACAATCATGCCATGATGAATGATGCACAATTTACATGGAAAGTAAGGTAGCATGGCATAGTGAGGTGTGGAAGACAAGTAATAACATTTTAATGGGGTTTTGGAATCACATTTGTTGCCATAACAGTTGATGTACCCTATATTTTTATATGATGCATGTCGCAAATGAAGTTATGGATAGCATAAACAGAAAGATCTCGTCGAGCTGATCATTTTAGACATATCATTTGCTAAATTTGGATTTAGGAAACAAAAGTTATGAATTATTTAAATTCTAGTGGCAATTAGTGTAATTTAAATAAACTTGGAATTTTAATTATGCAAAAGGCAATATGGATGGCATATTTGGAATCCTCTCATTTTTCTGATATCCAAACATATATTATTTGTCAAATTTGGATTTATATTTTGAAAGTTATTTGAAAACAGATTTCATTTTGAATTTGAATTAATTTGAAATAAAAACAGATGAGCAGTCAACCTTTTTGTACCCAGGCAGACCCAGCCGCACTCACTGACGGGTGGGACCAGGCTGGCCACGCCAGACGTGCCAACAGGAAAAGGGACATGGGTTGGCCTTGAAAACAAGGGAGCCTTTTTATAAAAGCGCCAAGCCACTGACAGGTGGGGTTTGGGGAGCGCGGGTTGGGAACCAAAAGAACGCAGGGGGTTTTTGGGAAGATGGTCACGGTGTCTGCCTGGTGGGCCTAGAGGGGTGCGGTTGCAGAGAAAAAGAACAGGGAGGGGGGTATGTGCAAAACTACGCCGCGTTACTGTGTTTCTTCCAGACCAGGCCACTGACGCGCGCGGTGCGCGGCGTGCGGCGCTGGGCCTCGAACCTGCGACGCGAGCGTGCGCTCTGAAGGGACGGGACCGCTGCGGTAAGCTGGGGCGTCTGTCTGCAGGGCGGACGCGGACTAGAAGAAGCCCTAGGCGGCGCGAGCCAGCGTGGCGCCGGTGCCTGGAGTGTGCTCGACGCAGCCCGCCGCCTGAGGCAACGCAGAGCCGGCGCATGTCAGGAGGGTCGGGATTACCCATGGTTGTCGGTGACGGTGGCGAGGCTTGGGGAGGTCGCGATCAACGGCGAGGCAGACGGACCGAAGACTTAGGGTTCCGGCGTGGCGTCGACGTGCAGGGCTGCTGGGGCCGTCTCCTCCTCGTCAGGTCTGGGTCGCAGCGGCTCCACGCGATCACGCCGACACACTCTCTCCCACCCGCGCCTCCTGGATCGCTGATGACAAGCGTGTCCCGACGGCGGCAGGCGTCGGGAGATAGACGGTGGCGAGGAGAGGGAAGAGGGGAGGCGAGGCCTCAGGGATGGATCTGGGGGCAGGTTAGAACGAGGAAGGGTAGATAAAGCCAGAGGGGGAGGAAGGGGTGCCGTGGACGCCGTGTGGGGGGAGCTGGCGATAAGGATGGCCTCGGCCACCTTTTTCTCCACCCCCTTCACGTGTTGGTACGGCTAGGCAGACAGGGAGCTTCCAGGTGGGTCCAGGTTGAGGCCAAGGGGGCAGGTTAGATCGGTGGGGGCTTCTAGGCAGAGAGAACAGAGAGGGGAGGGGGTACTCGAGCTAGCTGGTTAGGGTTGGCTCGGGTCAGGGCTTGCCTTGGGCTGGTTGGGGAAGTAGCTAGGTGGGTCCAGCAGGTAGAGAGAGTGGAGAGGGGATGGCGAGCTGGGGCAGGGCATGGGTGATCAAGCTAGGAAGTAGGGAAGAGGGGGTAGCTAGGGTTTTGTTTAGGGAGGGTGAAGTTTAGGGTGTTGTTTTAGCTAGGATGGAATATGGCATGGGGTAGATTGTTGGGTTTAGCTAAGAGGGGGTAGAAAGAGATGGTGGTACTTAACTTGCTCAAGCATGCTTCATGTACAAGCACACAAGATCAAGAAAAAGGCAAGAGAAGAAAGAGAGGGAGAGAGAGATATGGTGATAGAGATTTGAATCATGCATGCTCCATTCAAAGAACAAACAAGATAAAAGAGAAAGGTGGGGAGAAGGCAAGTGGGTTTAGATTTGGGCATGCCTCATGAGCACATGTGGGTGCATGGAGCAAGGGATAGAGGTTTAGATGATTTGGGTGAAGAAAAACTACTAGCCAACACAAGATTTAAACCAAGGGAGAGGTGATCCACTTAGAAATCAAGTAAAAACCAAATACTAGAAAAGGTGGCACTTGCATGGCCCATGCAAAATAATTAATGCCAATTTATCCTTGTGAAAACAATAATATTAACATGGCATTATCCATATGCATTCCCAAAAGATGGGCAAGGCCAAGCAAAGATTATGGGTGGAATCCAACCAACCAACATGAGCTAGAGGTAACCCAAATTAAAATGCCAAGCTCCTATTAATTGGATGGTGGAATTAAAGGTGGTGAAAGAAAAAGGTGGTGGAGTCAATAAGAGAGATGCCCTCAACTCAACTTGGGCATTTAACAATATATTAAGAACCAAATACAATATCAAGAGGCAACTACAATTAATCATGCACATGAGATAAGAACCAAACAAGAAAGGGTTTTATATGATGCTCAAATGCAAGGTGACATGATGACATGAGCATGATATGATGATGATGCAACAATTATATGTTGGAAGTGGCTCTTTTTATTATTATAACATGTAGCATTACAGGGGTTGAACAACGGGATGCTACAACTCTCCACTAAACAGGAATCTCGCCCAGATTCTATGAAGAAGAAGAAGATACAAAGAGAGAAGGATGGTTGGCACGGAGTTCATCTTCACGCTCCCATGTGGCTTCATCAGCGAATGGTGTGACCATGCACCTTGCGAGAACTTGATGGACTTGTTGCGAGTCCTTCGTTACTGCGGTCTCAAGGATTTTGGTGGGGTGTTCTTGATAAGACAGATCTTCTTGGAGGTCGATTAGCTCGTGATCCACGGTCTTGCCGGGTCTTTGAAGCACTTCTTGAGCCGAGAGATGTGGAAAACATCATGGACTTTGAGTTTTCCTAAGCTCAAGTGCATAAGCAACTTCTCCTCTTCTACCACGTATCTTGAAAGGACCGATGTATCTAGGAGCCAACTTTCCTTTGATCTGCAGCGGTGTGTTCCTCTCATGGGAGTGACACGAAGGTAGACGAGATCACCAGGGGCATATACCATATCCGTGTGCTTCCTGTCATAGTTGCTCTTCTGACGACTTTGAGCAATCTTCAGGTTCTCCAGAATGATATGCACCTTCTCCTCTGCCTGAGTTACAATGTCAGGGCCAAACCAGATTCTTTCTCCTGCACCTGACCAACCAATTGGAGTTTTGCACTTGCGTCCATAGAGAGCCTCGAATGGTGCCATCTTCAGACTCTTCTGGAAGCTGTTGTTGTAGGAGAATTCAGCATATGGAAGACATTCCTCCCACTTCATGCCAAACGAGATGACGCAAGCTCTAAGCATATCCTCCGAATCGATTGATCCTCTCCACTTGTCCTTGCGATCGAGGGTGGTAGCAGTCTTGAAGTTCAACTTTGTTCCCAAAGCTTTTGGAAACTCTCCCGAACTTTGAGGTGAAGATGCTCCCACGGTGCGAACTGATTTCCAGCGGAACCCCATACAGAGAGACAATTACTGATATAGAGCTCACCAACCAATTCCGAAATTGTTTCTTTGATAGGAAGAAATGAGCCACTTTAGAAAGCACATCGATGACAACAAAAATTGCATTGTTGCCCTTCTGCGACCTTGGAAAGCCGTGATGAAGTCCATCTCTACTTTCTCCCATTTCCATTCGGAGGTTTCAATGGCTGTAGAAGACCAAATGGTTTCGATGACAGCCTTCACTCTGCGGCAGACATCACATTCGAGACATACTTGGCACAATACCGTTTCAACCAGGCCACCGTATTGTGTTTTCAAGTCCATGTACATCTTTGTGCTGCCGGGATGGATAGAAAGAACCGAATCATGTGCCTCCTTGAGAACTTGGTCCCTCGGACCGGGTAGTTTGGAACAAACATCCGTGTTCAAAGAAGAGCGTGCCTTGATCATCAACATGGAAGGACTCATACTTGGAAGGTCAAGCTTAGCGATGAGCTTTTGGTGTCTGGATCACCAAGTGGCGAGCGAATCTGTTCTTCCAAGAGAGGAGTAGCGGAAGGTTCAGGAGATGCCCTTGTTCCACAATTTCGAGGTTGAGCGTGGAATTCCTCGCACAAGAGAGGTGCTGCTCTTCCACCATGAGGTTGTTGACATAAGCTTTACGGCTAAGCGCATCGCCATGACATTTGCTTTGCCGGGTGTAGTTGATGGTCACATCAAAGTCATTGATTGCTTCAATCCATCTCCTCTGCGAAGGTTGAGATCCGGTTGAGTGAAGATATACTTCAAACTCTTGTGGTCGAGAAGATCTCTAGCGGTTACCAAGCAAGTAGTGCCTCCATAGCTTCAAAGCAAAGACAAGCTGCTGCTAGCTCGAGGTCATGTGTGGGATAGTTGATCTCATGCGTCTTCAAGCGACGAGAGGCATAAGCAACCACTGTTTCTCTTGCATAAGGACCGCACCCAATCCTTGCAAAGAGGCGTCATGAGAATATCTGGAAAGGCTTAGATGTATCCGGAGGAACCAAGACTGGTGTGGAAGTGAGCTTGTCTTTGAGTGTCTCAAAACTTTCTTGACATGCGAGAGTCCAGGTACTTCTTGCCTTTCTTGAGGAGATCGGTAAGAGGCTTTGCTATCTTCGAGAAGTTCTGGACAAAGCGACGGCAATAACTAGCCAAGCCGAGAAAACTCCGCACTTCCTTGACATTAGCAGGAGGAAGCCATTCAACTATTGACTTCACGGTTTCCGGGTTGACTGCAATGCCCTTGGCAGAGATAACATGACCCAGGTATGTTACTTCAGGCAGCCAAAACTCACACTTAGAGAACTTTGCATACAAGCGGTTCTCACGAAGCTTGTTCAGGACACACCGCAGGTGTTCTTCATGCTCCTCCTTGGACTTGGAATAAACCAGAATGTCATCCAGATATACCACCACAAACTTATATAGGTACTCCATGAAAACGGAGTTCATCAGCCTCGAGAAGGTAGCAGGTGCGTTGGTGAGGCCGAAAGACATGACCGTGTACTCATACAGGCCATAGCGGGTGGTGAAAGCTGTCTTGGGCACATCTTCTTTTCGAATTTTTATTTGGTGATAACCACTTCTCAAGTCCAGCTTAGAGAACACCACAGCTCCTGCCAGCTGATCAAAAAGATCATTTATCCGTGGGAGAGGATATTTGTTCTTGATGGTTTTAGCATTGAGAGCCCGGTAGTCAACACATAGCCTATCGGTTCTGTCACGCTTCTTCACAAAGATTGTTGGGCTACCCCAAGAAGAAGTGCTGTGTTGAATGAAACCCAACTTTTCTTGTTCATCAAGTTGTCGTTTGAGTTCAGCCAACTCAGAAGGACCCATTTTATATGGCCGCTTGGAGATAGGAGTCGTTCCAGGTTCAAGCTCAATCACGAATTCAACCTCGCGATCCGGAGGCATACCTGGCAACTCTTCAGGAAAGACATCTGGGAACTCACAGACCACTGGTACCCTCTGAATAGCTTCCATAGCATCATCATTCAGAGTTGCCAAGGAAAAGAGCTGGACAGCAGGAGTCAGATTTGGAGAAAAGACTATATGGCCTTCAGGAATCTTCAGAGACACTGAGCGTTCAGCACAATCAATCACAGATGCATTTGTTGTCAACCAATCCATGCCCAAGATGACATCAATGTCGGAGTTGCCCAGAACAATCAAAGAAGCCAAGAAGGAAGAACCGCCAATCTCAACTTGATTGCCATGACTGATCTTAGATGCTACCATGTTTGCTCCAGGAGAAAGAACCATTAACCGCTTGGGAAGAGGATCTGACGCTAAACCATTCTCACTTGCAAACTTCATAGAAACAAAAGAATGCGATGCACCAGAATCAAAGAGAACTCGTGCAGGGACTGAGTTAACAGATAGCATACCCATTACAACTCCAGGTGCGAGCTCAGCTTGAGAGGCGTTAGCGATTGGCGCGAACAACGCAGACCGGGCTTAGTGTTGATGTTGAGAGCCCGGCGGTGGTGCACGAACCGAAGGAGAGCTTGTTGCGAGATCTTGGCGGGGTGGAGGAGAGCTTTGTTCTTCATTGGACAGTTCAATTTTGATGTCCGGGATCTCCACACACGAAGCAAGCACCTGGGCGTGGAAGCGAGTAGCCGAGGACTCCTTGAGCGCTCCGGGTAGTTGTTGTTGTAGCCACAGGAGCCGATGGTGAAGTTTGATGGCCTGGCGCGTAACTTGCGCGTGTCTTGGTGGGCCGGAGCGGCGATGGGGTGTTAGGAACCCGACACGCCGCTTAGAAGGAGCTGCCATAAGCTGCGAGCTTGATGCATCCTGTTGTGTTTCTTGGACTCCTCGAACACTTGCACCTTGCCTCCTCTTGTAGTCTTTGTGTCTGTAGTTCGGAAGGTTGCCGGTCTTGCATGCGTGATTGCATACTTGATCGACGCATTGAGCCCTTGCTGAACCTTTACGCTTCTTCTTGTCATCGGATACCTCATCACCACCATAGCAGGATAGATTCATGAAGTTCTGATATAGGTGTTGACGTTATCATTTCCACTTGAGTTGAGGAAAGCCTCCTTCATCCTTTCCATCACAATCTCTGAGAGAAACTGCTCCTTGAAAACAGCAGTGAACCTCTCCCAAGTAGGCTGGAACCCGGTCACTTGCCTTCAAGTAGTTTTCCCACCAAAGAGCGCATCTCCCTTGAGAAGGTGAGTAGCACACTTGACCCACTCCTGATTCGGAATATCGGTCTCGAGCAACCTTGAGATCTCGTGCAGCCAATCATCCGCGTCAAGAGGTCGGTCAGACACATCAAACTGACGAGGGTTGAACTTGAGGAAGCTCTTGATGTCTCCACGCTTGGGAGGTGGAGGAAGTGGAGCAAACTCGTTTCTTCTGACGCTCTCCTCAAAGCGCTGCTGGTTCTCTTGCATAGCTGCCAAAGCATTAGCAATGTTTGACAGCGCTGAGCCCAGTTCCGGAGGTATGTCCTCCTCAGTCCGGCGTGGTGGAGCCATCCTGTTATTGATATAAAACTCAAGTCAGTACTATAATGGAAAATGATAATAATCCAAAATAGTACCAAGATGGAATTAACCAAGATTAAAGGATACAATTTACTGAGATGATATTAAAATATCAACAAAGTTCATAGCACCTAAAGATATCAAGCATATCGCACACGACTGAAAAGAAGTGTGGTACACAAATATATCAAAGAAAAAAAAATTTCCACAAATTTCGGCATTAGAATACCAATAGATGCGCAAAATTACTAAACGAATCAAGATTAGTGACTCTACCGATTCAATATACAAAAGCGAATGATAAAAGTAGTGGTATGGTCGCGACTCCATCCCGCACTCAAATCATTACTCCGCACATGAACAAGTGGAACACATATCCTAACCCCTTCTTCTCACGACGAAACCTAAGATTGGTAACTACGAGCGAACACCCCAAACAAGATAGCGTCGGATACAAAGAGGAAGATAGATTGCGTCGGTTTGCAAAAGCACATCGGTATGGAATGTACCAACGATTGATAACCAAAGCGGATAAGATAACAACTTGGATGCAACAGATAGACAAGGGATTACACACACATACACACACACAACCTATGGTACTACGAGCCGAACACGTGAATCCTAGTTTGAACTTTGAGAAGAGAATTGAAAGCGTTGCACTTCCTTACGAGAAAAGGGTGGGTGGGAGGTAAGAAGAAAAGTGGAAGCAGTCCTACTCTCGCGTTTTGTTTTCCTAATATACATAACTACCAAAATATTTGCTAGGACAACGACCGTTTGGCTGAAACCACGAAGGTCGGGATGGCTCGATACCAATTGTAACTACCTCGGTGAATTACGCTCCTAGATACAAGCACGGATGAGTGGCGTGGTTGAAATAGTAGTGGGGCCCCAAAGCCACTCCTTTGGTAGTCCTTTCAGACGTCCCAACCACTACCCTCTCAACGGACTGTCTTGCGGGCGTGTCGGCGGCGAAGGATCAACTCATTACACAAGTGGGTATGTCAAGCCACCATACAAGAGTACATCGAGCCATACCATCTAGAAAGAAAGGAAATATATAGCAACGCCATACGGCAAGATTCAAATGACCTAAATAGATCTATATTTTAGGATACTTCCTCATACAACACACATCGAGTATCATGCGGGCGGCAAACAAATCCGAGTGGGATAAGAAGCAAATCGGCATAAGATGCCATAGAAATAAGCACATCCCAACTACAGGTCTCACGGATCCCGTTCAGGAATCTCTACACCGAGCGATCGTTGCCCACATCTTGACTTCTTCCACCCAAGATGTCCGTCACGTGGAGGTACCTGTCCATCTGAACCAATAATTTATCGTGTGAGACCCTAAGGGTACTCGGCAAGTCTTAATGCCTCTAAAGGGGACACAACACAGGTGACGAATTGCGCAATTGCGAAAGATAAACCCTAGCAGTTCTACAGATAAACGCTAACCATCCGCCTAACCAATGATAGACGGATGTCCGTGAATTAAGTACAACGGTTATAATGGTAATCTCATCCGATCCATCCTCCTCCCTGCTTACCAACAAGGAAGCGGACGAACAACCCCCCATCCGTTGGCAATTTTATTAACCATTCCATGAGTGTTGCACTATTTACTAGTCAAGTTACTTAGTCAGATTAAAGCGGTACTTTAGTTATGCTTGTCTATAATCAAGAAAATGTGCTCCAAGTCGTCCATATCCGCGGACACGGCTTTCAGAAAGTTTTACCCGGCCGGGGTGCACCAATAGCAACACACGCTCGATCAACCTCGAAAAAACCAAATCAAAACCCAACGAGGCTTTCACGACTGAACAATCACAGGATTCAGGAATATTTCAGGGGGGCACCCCTTGAAGTACACCCGCAACGGAGTAAGCAAGCTCCAAGACGGACCCAAGGTTTGCGACAATGGCTGTAAACGACAGCAGATCCCCAATCGGGGACTGTCGATACCGCGAAAACATTACGCTTACCTAAACAGTACAGTGTGCTCCTCGCACAATTTAAATACAGAAAGTAGCATGGCATAAGTACAGGATAGTAGATAAAACCTCAAACTAGTTTGTGGCCCCAAGAAATACGACTGAATCAAGCTCTGGCTCAGGGGGGTCCCATATACCTCCCGGATGTGGATAGCGCGATAAAACAAGGAACAGGAATCAAGTACTCGGGGTCTTACGGGACACAAGTGAGCAGGAAAAACCAAATAGCAGATGTTGCTCACCGGTGCCACTTTCTTTAGTTATCCCAGAACTACTCAGGTTAAGTTGTTTAGGTACCTCGTTATCCAACAGACACTCACATACCCTACACATGTTGTTCTACGACTCGCATGGCTCAAACAACTCCTATAGTAATGGCTCATGGGATGGAGGAACAAGCTTCGTGGGGTTTTAAAAGTAAAGGCTATGCATACTTGGGATTCATTTTAATGCAATCGCGACTCAATGATGCAAGAATAAGATAGAGGCAATAGGTACTGTATGTATGCAAGCATGTGGAAGTGCTTGCCTGTCAACTCAGTTGAAGCGAGGGACGGATCAGGTAGTGCTCTGGTTCTCTTGATACACCCACCTTTCGATGTCTAGAGAAAAACCAAACAAACAAGGCCAACATGAATATAGAGCACAAGCATATGAATAAGATGCGTCAAGCAAACAATCATGCCATGATGAATGATGCACAATTTACATGGAAAGTAAGGTAGCATGGCATAGTGAGGTGTGGAAGACAAGTAATAACATTTTAATGGGGTTTTGGAATCACATTTGTTGCCATAACAGTTGCTGTACCCTATATTTTTATATGATGCATGCCGCAAATGAAGTTATGGATAGCATAAACAGAAAGATCTCGTCGAGCTGATCATTTTAGACATATCATTTGCTAAATTTGGATTTAGGAAACAAAAGTTATGAATTATTTAAATTCTAGTGGCAATTAGTGTAATTTAAATAAACTTGGAATTTTAATTATGCAAAAGGCAATATGGATGGCATATTTGGAATCCTCTCATTTTTCTGATATCCAAACATATATTATTTGTCAAATTTGGATTTATATTTTGAAAGTTATTTGAAAACAGATTTCATTTTGAATTTGAATTAATTTGAAATAAAAACAGATGAGCGATCAACCTTTTGTACCCGAGTGCACCAGCCGCACTCAGCGACGGTGGGACCAGGTGGCAGGCGCCAGAACACGCACAGGGAAAAGGGACCGCGGGTTGAGCGCCAGAAAACAAGGGAGCCTTTTTATAAAAGCGCCAAGCCACTGACAGGTGGGGTTTGGGGAGCGCGGGTTGGGAACCAAAAGAACGCAGGGGTTTTTGGGAAGATGGTCACGGTGTGCACTGGTGGGCCTAGAGGGGTGCGGTTGCAGAGAAAAAGAACAGGGAGGGGGGTATGTGCAAAACTACGCCGCGTTACTGTGTTTCTTCGAACCAGCCTTGGCGCTCGCGGTCTTGGCGTCTTGCTGAGCCTCGAACACATGTGCGCGTGCGCTCTGAAGGGCGGGACCGCTGCGGTCTGTCTGCGGGCGGGCCTTGACTAGAAGCCTAGGCGGCGGGGAGCTAAGCGGGCTGGCGTGGCGCCAGGCACAGTGTGCTCGACGGAACGCCGCCTCTGAGGAAGCAACGCAGCAGGCGCATGTCCAGGAGGTCGGGATTACCGCGAAGTCGGTGTGAGTGGCGAGGCTTGGGGAGGTCGCGATCAACGGCGAGGCAGACGGACCGAAGACTTAGGGTTCCGGCGTGGCGTCGACGTGCAGGGCTGCTGGGGCCGCTCTCCTCGCCGTCAGGTCAGGCGCAGCGGCTCCACGTGATCACACCGACACACTCGCCCCCACCCGCGCCTCCTGGATCGCTGGCGACAAGCGTGGCCCGACGGCGGCCGGCGTCGGGAGATAGACGGTGGCGAGGAGAGGGAAGAGGGGAGGCCTCGGGGATGGATCTGGGGCGAGGTTAGAGCGAGGAAGGGTAGATAAAGCGGAGGGGAGGAAGGGGTGCCGTGGGCGCCGTGTGGGGAGGCTGGCGATAAGGATGGCCTCGGCCTTTTTCTCCACCCCTTCACGTGTTGGTGCAGCTAGGCGAGGAGCTTCGGGTGGGTCAGGTGAGGCCAAGGGCGAGTTAGCTCGGTGGGGGCTTCTAGGCGGAGAGAGAGGGAGGGTACTCGAGCTAGCTGGTTAGGGTTGGCTCGGGTCGTGGCTTGCCTTGGGCTGGTTGGGGAAGTAGCTAGGTGGGTCCAGCAGGTAGAGAGTGGAGAGGGATGGCGGTGAGGCGAGGCATGGGTGATCAAGCTAGGAAGTAGGGAAGAGGGGTAGCTAGGGTTTTGTTTAGGGAGGTGTAGTTTAGGGTGTTGTTTTAGCTAGGATGGAATATGGCATGGGGTAGATTGTTGGGTTTAGCTAAGAGGGGTAGAAAGAGATGGTGGTACTTAACTTGCTCAAGCATGCTTCATGTACAAGCACACAAGATCAAGAAAAGGCAAGAGAAGAAGAAAGAGAGAGAGAGATATGGTGATAGAGATTTGAATCATGCATGCTCCATTCAAAGAACAAACAAGATAAAAGAGAAAGGTGGGGAGAAGGCAAGTGGGTTTAGATTTGGGCATGCCTCATGAGCACATGTGGGTGCATGGAGCAAGGGATAGAGGTTTAGATGATTTGGGTGAAGAAAAACTACTAGCCAACACAAGATTTAAACCAAGGGAGAGGTGATCCACTTAGAAATCAAATAAAAACCAAATACTAGAAAAGGTGGCACTTGCATGGCCCATGCAAAATAATTAATGCCAATTTATCCTTGTGAAAACAATAATATTAACATGGCATTATCCATATGCATTCCCAAAAGATGGGCAAGGCCAAGCAAAGATTATGGGTGGAATCCAACCAACCAACATGAGCTAGAGGTAACCCAAATTAAAATGCCAAGCTCCTATTAATTGGATGGTGGAATTAAAGGTGGTGAAAGAAAAAGGTGGTGGAGTCAATAAGAGAGATGCCCTCAACTCAACTTGGGCATTTAACAATATATTAAGAACCAAATACAATATCAAGAGGCAACTACAATTAATCATGCATATGAGATAAGAACCAAACAAGAAAGGGTTTTATATGATGCTCAAATGCAAGGTGACATGATGACATGAGCATGATATGATGATGATGCAACAATTATATGTTGGAAGTGGCTCTTTTTACTATTATAACATGTAGCATTATAGGGGTTAGACAACTGGGATGATACAGCGACGTATGAAGAAGCGATGATGAGCCCGGATTCCAACAAATGGTTAGAAGCCATGAAATCCAAGATGGAATCCATGTATGAAAATCAAGTTTGGAACTTGGTGGAATTACCTCACGACCGAAAGGCCGTGGAGAACAAATGGATTTTCAAAAGGAAAAGCGATCTTTGATGGTAATGTGGCCGTCTATAAAGCTCGACTTGTCGCAAAGGGGTTTCGACAAATTCAAGGAGTTGACTACGATGAGACATTCTCTCCCGTAGCGATGCTAAAGTCAGTTAGGATTATGTTAGCAATTGCTGCATATTTCGATTATGAGATATGGCAGATGGATGTCAAAACCGCGTTTCTCAATGGTAATATTGAAGAAGAGTTGTATATGATACAACCAAAGGGTTTTGTCGATCCTAAGGATGCTAACAAGGTGTGCAATCTTCAGCGATCCATCTATGGATTGAAGCAAGCATCACGAAGTTGGAATCTCCTTTGATGAGGTGATCAAAGAGTTGGTTGTCCAAACTTATGGAGAAGCTTGTATTTATAAGAAAGTGAGTGGGAGCAATGTGGCATTTCTGATATTATATGTGGATGACATATTATTGATCGGAAATGATATAGATCTTTTAAACAGTGTTAAAAGTTATCTAAACAAATTTTCAATGAAGGACCTAGGTGAGCGTCATACATATTAGGCATAAAGATCTATAGAGATAGATCTAGGCGCCTAATAGGGCTATCATAAAGTACATACCTTGATAATATTTTAAAGAAGTTTAAAATGGACCGGAAGTAAGAAGGGTTCTTACCTATGTTGCAAGGCAAGACATTGAGTAAGACTCAAAGTCCGGCTTGGGAATAAAGAGATAATGGACAAAGTCCCTATGCTTCAGCCATAGGCTCTATAATGTACGCCATGCTATGTACAAGACCGGATGTGGCACATGCTATTAGTTTGACTAGTAGGTACCAATCGGATCTAGGTTCGGAACACTGGATAGCGGTCAAGAATATCCTTAAGTACTTGCGAAGAACTAAGGATATGTTTCGTGTATACGGAGGTGAAGAAGAGCTCGTTGCTAAGTGTTATGTCGAAGCTAGCTTTGACACCAATCCGGATGACTCTAAGTATCAATCCGGATACGTATTTCTCATGAATGGTGGAGCAGTTAGTTGGAGGAGCTCCAAACAACCTGTGGTGGCGGGATCAACGACGGAGGCGAATATATGCTTGAGCGGCTCAGGAAGCAGTTTGGATGAAGGATTTCATATCCGAACTAGGTGTGGTTGCAAACGCGTTGGACCCAATGGTAATCTATTGTGAAAACAATGGTGCCATTGCCAATGCCAAAGATCCAAGGTCTCACAAGCATTCCAAGCATATTAAGCGCCGGTTTCACTCCATCCGCGAGCATGTCAAGGATGGAGATATAAAGATTTGTAAAGTACATACGATCTCAATGTAGCAGATCCGTTGACTAAAGCTATCCCTAGAGCAAAACATGATCTACACCAGAACTCCATGGGTGTTAGATACATCACTATGTAACTAGATTATTGTCTCTAATGCAAGTGGGAGACTGAAGGGAATATGCCCAGAGAGGCAATAATAAAGTGTTTATTATGTGTATTCCAAGTATACAATAGATGTTTATTTTGCATTCTATAATTGTATTAATACGGAAACATTAATACATGTGTGTTTAATAAACAAACAGAAAGTTCCTAGTTATGCCTCTCTCATAAACTAGCTCGTTGATTAACAAGATGATCAAGGTTTCCTGATCATGGACATTGGATGTTGTTAATAACGGGATCACAATATTAGTGTAATTGTGTGATGAACATTCATCCGAAGTATAGCATTACGATCAAATTCATTGAGTTTATATTGCTATTACAACTTACGAAGTGATCCTAATCCTTAGACCATGAGATCATGTTAATCACTAACACCGGAAGAGTTTTTTGATAACATCAAACGTCACACCGTAACAGGGTGATTATAAAGATGGATTCGGAACTAATAAAGTGTTATGTTGAGGCGCATGGATCGAGAGTGGAATTTGTTCATCCCGATGACGGATAGATATACTCTGGGCCCTCTCGGTGATATCACATTGATTAGCTTGCAAGCAAGTGATTTGATCACTAGAATGTTATATCATGGGAACGAGAAAAGAGTGCATGTCGATGCGATATCAAACTAGGTATGGAGATACCGATGATCGAATCTCGGACATGTAATATATCGTGAAACAAAGGGATTAAGATACTAGCGTAAAAGGTTCCGACGATCACAAGAAAGTCATCGTTGAATGTGTGGGAGTCGGTATGGGTCTCCAGATCCCGCTTCTGATTATTGATCCGAGAGGAGTCTCGATCATGTCTGCATTATTCACGAACCGTAGGGTGACACACTTAAGATACATGGACATCCAATTGGAGCAAAAGTTTCATGCCGAAAGAATGAACAAGCGCAGGAATTTATTTCACTAGATACCGAAACAGGTTTTCGGGTGAAATTGCATAAAGAGGTTATGCATATGAAATAGAATTCTAGCATGGGGTTATTTGTGAATGTTTGTCATTAAAGTAATTGACAAAATTCTGAATAAAATAAAAGAGTTTTATTTAATGAAAGTTCGCATTAAATTTGGTGGAAATTTAATGGGAATTTGAGTGGATTTTTTAGTGGAGAAAATTGAAGGGCCATTTTGTGAGTGGAGTGTCCACCGACATGAATGAAGGAGGGGAGGGGCAGCCCCCATGGCCGGCGGCCACCCCCTTGGGTGCCCCCCCCCCTCCTCCTATAAAAGGAGCCCCTCCTCTCACTTGTCTCTCACACCTCCTCGTGAAGGATCTCTCTCCCCCTCTAGAATTTATCCCCCATGGTCTCGGACTAGCGAGATACATGTTCCCGGTGGCTATTCGGCAAGGAAGAGTTGTGCTTCCGCTGCATCGCTGGAGCGAGGAGGCGGAGGTTGCTCGGTGCCTCGAACGTGTGTGCGAGCACGGATGCGCTGCTGATTTGCGGCGCTAGGACTTCCTCTCGATCTTGAGATCGGCAAGAGATCGTCTACATCAACCACGAGTTGAACTCGTTAAGCTTTGTCAGTCTTCAAGGGTATGTTCTCTACGGATATACATCCGCCCGTTGTTTGTATCTAATAGATAGATCTTGGTACATAGTTCACATCGTAGGAAAATTTTTGTTTTCTATGCTGCGAACCCTACACGGGAGCTGCGTCGGATGTATGAGATGTCGGCCTGGTGGTGGACATCAAAGGAGGTGACATGCGAGCAACCTTGGACACCCGATTTTGCGTAGCTGACTCCGTCTCCCTTCTCTTCTTCTTTTGTTCCACTGCATTGGTGAGCGCTTGGCCTCCACGTTAGTGGGCCGTTCAGCACCGGCGCAAGGGACGGCTTGCCCACCTTCACCGCCTTCTCTGCCGGGTTTCCGACCTTCCCACCGGCCTTCCCTTGCCGCGCCTTCGACCTCACGATGCCGGTGGTGCCAAACCTCTTCTGCAGCATCAAAGGGGTCACAGGTGTCGATTCCGGCAGCATCAAGCCACAGGAAAGCTCAGGCGGCGAGGACGAATCGCCCGGCAGCCCCATTACAAGCAAGGCTAGGCCGATGGTGGTGCAGGCGGAGGTATCGGCGGGAAAAGGAAATGGTAGGTTTTACTCATCCACTGGGCCACCGCGCAAAATGGGAGAGTTGGAGCCGATTTGGGGGGCTCCCAAATGTTTGTGCGGCTAAAGCTGATGTGCGTTCAGTTAGGTGTGGTTTAGCTGCGCAAACGCAGAAAAATGCGTAGGTAATTGAATTTGTGTGTTCGGCTAGAGATGCTCTTAGCCTCCTATGCGGCCTCCTAAACTAGATGAGCAAAAAATTTGCTCCGCTAAACGGTGGCCGACTATCCGCTAAATTAGATCCCTAAATTTTTTTCTCAATTTTCAAACTACAACCACATAGCATTGATATCATTGCATCACGTATCAATAAAGCTTTCAAATGGTTCAAATTCGAACACTAGCAACTACTTACGAATTTATTACAAATAGGTCTAAATATTCACCAAATCGAATTAAAACAATGTAGTGCTCACCCAAATGCACCACAGTGATCAAGTTTGATCCAAAAAAACACAACATAGCAAGTTCCTATGTTGTGGCCATCACCACTTACCAAATGCCATCATCAAACACCTCCAATGCTGCCACCTCCATTGTCTCCAATGCCACCATCTCCATGGCCACCGATCTTAATCTTTACCTCGGTTGCGACATTTCGTCGAGCACCTCGTGACTAGGGGCTCAGACGCGTGTTGTGAAGCCATTGCGGGCTATTGGACGGGGCGCAGGCACGGTAGCTACTGGCTTACGAGCTGTCGGACGTGTTGGAGGCGTCGGTGTCTATCCCGCGGCCTTCTTTTGCCGCTTTTTCGTCGTCGCCTTGGAGAGGGCATGCATGGCCAGCGTCTGCTTGCGCGCCCGCGGTCTTCATGCCCTTCGCGCTCTTCCCGGTGGCCTTCCCCGCCGCCTCGGTGGCCCGAACCACGCCGGTGTTGCCCAGCCTCTTCCGCGGCAAAGGAGCCACGGCACCGGTCGATTCCGACGGTGTAGAGTCGGCAGGAAACTTCGACGGGGATGCGGACGGGGCTCGCGGATCCATCCCGATCGAAATCAGGGCCGATGGTGGTGTCGGGGGTGAACGCTGGCGAGATTGGGCGGGAAGGGTTGGTAGCTCGGCGGGAGAACATGGTGTTGAAAGTTTTGCCCACCCGCATCGGGGATGCCCAAATATGAGAGAGCCGCAGCCGATTTTGGGCATCCTAAAACGGTTTATGGGCCGGGCCGCTTTTACGGGCGCTGATCAACACCGATTTTGGCCCGAAATCATAAAGTCATTAGACTTTTATGGTTTTGGGGACTTTTAGGTAGCTGCTAGAGATGCTCTAACGCCGATAGGGCTTCGACTATAGGAGGTTTAGAGGAGCAAACTGAAATTTTTCTCCTCTAACCGTTTTTCGGCTTTCGGCTAGAGTTGCTCTAAGAGCACGTACAATGCAAGGTGCTTAGGACGGTGCTTAGAAAAATAAACCAGTTTTTCTTTTAGCACCCGTGCTTATTTATACTAGGTAGATGCCTAACTAAGCACCTCTTCTATAGAAATAAGCACCAATGTTTAGCAAAATGGTTGGTTTATTTTTAAAAGCACTACTTGTGGCATCCCGCAAAACCACTACTAGAAAATCGCGTTGAATTTGTGCATTGCATCGTCATCATCATACATTGTTTGCTAAAACTATGTTTGCAAAGCCCGTGTTGTTTTCTAAAAACGCCCCATCTTTATTCAAACGCCAAAACCCGGGTCGCCGGACTATTTTGTTTTGCCCGCTATCGGTTTGCAAACGGTGTTAATTAAGCAAATAAAAGTTTTATTATTTTTTTTAGCGGGGCTCGAGCAGGCGATTGACCCGACCGCCCAGTGTCGGTCCAACTAGTGCCCCATTAATTCCTAAAGCTACCCACTAACCTACCACACCCCACAGCCACCTCACTGGCCACTCACACGCTGCCACCTCCCTCTCACCTCCCCTAACCAATCTAAAGCAGCCACCTCACCACCCAACTCTCCTTCCTCTCCCCTCCTCTCACACCTTTTCACAGCCACGACACACGCACCACACCTTGCACGCCTGCACTCATGACACCCCATGGCGCGCCCACCGGCAGACCACAGGACCCACCCGCCTTGAGCCCCCACCACTAACCTGCCCAGCGTCCCCGCTCCCTCATGAAGCCTCCCAACCCAGCGCTCGTCTTCCACCTCCTCTTCCTCCTCTGCCCTCTCTCTCCCCGGCCCGCGCTCACACCGGTCCCATCGCCCGCCGCCCTGGCCCCTTCCCTCCAGCCCGGCCCGCGCGCCCGTCGTCTCCCTCCAGGCCGCCCGAGCCGCCCCAGCAGCCTCCCTCGCCGCCCGCGTCCCCGGCCTCGCCCGCCTCAAGCTCCCTGCTCCTCCTCCATGGCGCCGCCCCTCCGCCCAGCTCGCCCGCGCCGCCTCCGCTCGCCCGCGCCAGCGACGCCACGCCCGCCGCCCCGAGTCCCGCGGCAGCTTCTCCCTCCGTGTCCCGAGCCAGCGTCCGGCCGCCCGCGCCTCCTCGGTCCTCCTCGCCCCAAGCCGGCCTTGTGCCGCCTCGGCTCGCCTCCGTCCGACCGCCCGCGCGCCCAGCCGCCTCCCGTCGACCTCGCGCCCTCCGTCGCCAAGCCAGCGTCGGCCAGCAACCACCGCCTTCCTCGCCTGCCCCCGCCGTCGCGCCCTCGCCGCTGCACCGGCCCGGCGCTTCCGTCCGCCTCCGGCCGCGCGCCGCGAGCACCTCGCCGGACGCGCCTTCCCCTACTCGCCGCCTGCCGCCAGCGGCTCGGCCCGCCTCCGCTGAGCCCGTCGAGCTGAGCCGTCGAGCCTGCGTCCGCCTCCCTTGCTCAAGACCGCCCGGCCCGACCTCGCTGCGCAAGGCGGCGCCATCGGCCTCCTCCCGGGATCGCGCCCCGGTGCCGCGCCCTCGCCTCGAGTTCGTCCCACGGAGATGCACCGGCGCCAAACCAAGATCGACAACGACCCTCATAACGGAACCGAACCCTCGACAAGATCTGTCAGCTGGAATCCGATGCCTTCGACAAGGAACACCGAGGATGCCGTCACGGAACCCGATCTCGTGGAACGCCTAGGCCCGAACCCGAAGCACCATCGGAGTGCCATTCAAAGCCCCCCTCGACAAGATCTCCCTCGCGGACTCGGAGGATTCCCGAACGACAAGCACTTCACCCCGGACGTCAAGACCGATGCAATGGCGCCGGGCGACAAGATCCCAGCGGCGACAAGAACGACAGCGACCGGGAGAACCCGATGCCCTGACGCTAGAACAAGTCCTTCGTTCCGGAACGCCAAGTTCTCCCTCTCGTAACGCCATGACCGACAACATGACCCGAAGATCGTCAAGATCGCCACCGAACGCGAAGGCCTCCTCCCCGGAACTCAAGATCTGCCCCGTTATCCGAGAACGATCCCGTCGAACCCGGATCCGAACCTCGTCGATCCGTCGAACCACGAGACGGACCACGGACCTGTCGAGCCCGAACCCGGATCCCAAGATCGTCGAGACCCTAATGTGTGAACCCCTTCCATAAACCCTATTTTGATAACATAATAACAACTTTGTTGCATATTGAATTGCCATCCTTGCATGCATATCTGTGGTTTGGGGCCTTACGCGATTCACCTAATAATTAAATATGGGGCCCATATGCGGGCAAATCTAGCCTTATATTGGCCTCATTTAAACATGTGTGAACCGGTTCCACATTGCATTGTTAAACAACATCTAATTGCGGGTATCTAAACAACTTGAACCATCTAATTAATTGTCGGGACCCCGGTTAATATGACCTAATTGCGCCCTTTCTTTGCCATGACATTCATCATACATGCATCATGCCGATCTTACGCCGTTGTATTAAATAGTGCATCCGTGTTTCTTCTAGTGCTTTGCTTCTTGGCGGATAAGTCCGTTGAGTGGATGTGAGCTTGCCCGATCTTGGTTGAACCCTTGACAATGTTTTCGGCGAGCATCTCCCCTTTCTACCTATCTTACTTTTATAGTCTTTATTCCCTCCTGTTGATCTATTGCTATACGTGTTGCGATGCTTTAGTTTCCGTACTGTGATATTCCTTGCAGCCCTATATTGCCTTGGACACATCCTATTACATTGTTTGGTAGCTAGTTGGACTTGCGGCGTCGTAGTTGCTTGCTCAAGTCTTGATGTGTGACGTCATATGCCACGATTCTTGATGTATTGCCGCATGTTGTTGTTGGAGATGATTCTAGTTTTACTTATCGTCACTTTAAATTCTGTTTAACAACTAAAATTGAAATAAGCGAGGCATCGATTGGGTGATAGAAAATATTTGGTTTCGAGCCCACTTGTGTCCGTAAGACCCAGTACTTGATACTGTTCCTTGATTTATCGCGCTATCCACATCCGGAGGTATATGGGACCCCCACAGGCGAGCTTGATTGATCTTATTTCTTGGGGCCACAAACTAGTTTGAGGTTTTATTTACGATCTTGTACTTATGCCATGCTACTTTCGTATTTAAATTGTGCGAGTCACACCTTTGTCTTGTTAGGTCGCGGAGTGATTCTGTGGTATCGACACCCGAGTTTTGGGTTCCCGATCGCTTCTGACCATTGGCGCAAACCTTGAGTCCGTCTCGAGCTTGCTTACTCCGTTGCGGGATCTACTCAAGGGTGGCCCACAAATATTTCTGAATCCTGTGATTGTTCGATCGTGAAAGCCTCGTTGGGTTTTGATTTGGTTTTCGAGGTTGATCGGCGTGTGTTGCTATTGGTGCACCCGGCGGGTAAAACTTTCAAAGCCGTGTCCGCGGATATGGGCGACTTGGAGCTGATATCTCGATCATAGACAAGCATAACTAAAGTTTACTGCTATAAACTTGACTTATAATGACTAGTAATCAGCTTCACTATAATGGAATGGCTAATTAATACTGCCACAATTGCTTGTTGGTTGTCGCTTGCGACAATTGTACCTGACTAGTAAATCTTGCAACTCTAGCGGAATGGCTGAATAAAAGTACCAACAAGCTTTGGGTTTTGGGTTTATCTCATGCTATCCGTGTCGATTAGTAAGGGTTACAACTAAAGCGGAATGGTTAATTAAAAGTGCCTCTGCTTACTTTATCGGCGATTATCTAAACGACTAGTAAAGTGCATAACTAGAACCGAATAAGTAAAACTGCCAACTGTGTGAGTTCCTCGGTTGACTTCCTCGTTTGGTCTCGAGGGGGAAACACCAGGATGGGTTTGTTTGGTGTTAGTATCAGGTTGGATCCGAATAGGTTTTCTCACCCCTTTCTGATAACCGCCAGTTGTATCGAGTCTCTATAGGTTGTTTAGTGCATCTTTGCGCTGCTTGATCCACCATACCTATGTGGCGAGGACCGCGAATTCTAGCCTCGCGTGTCTTGGCCTCGATCTTGGCTCTTTCTTTTCCTTTGCCCTTTTGTCGGCACCCTTTTTGTTAAGCAGGTTTGAGATCGGCGTCGTTAGCGGGGTTACCCTTCCGGCTTGGCACAGGGGGTTATGGACGCCATTGGTTATTCTTCAGGGCTCTTAGCCCCATTTGCATCTTGTCCGTAGCTGGACGCTCTATCGTTTTCAAGGTGATTTGGATCTTTGTATACTCTATCTGTATTCTTGACTCTTTGAGTCGCTGTTATATATATCTGTTTTGTGGGTCCCATCGAGGACTGTTGTGTAATGTTATTACTTCGTTTTCCACCCGCACGGAAGTGCCTGGTGGGCACCTTTGAATCGTTTCTATGCGGGTTTTGGCGAATTTTGCTCAAACTTGCATAGGTCCGATTCTGAGGGTGTTACAGAGTGGTATCGAGCTCGGCATTCGATACCCACAAGTCCAGCCTGTAGGATAACCTAGCTAACGGCCGAAGTAGAGTGTCAAAGTTATTTTGCAAAATCGGTTGGATAGTTCTGAGTAGGTCTGATTTTACTCCTTACCCCTCTGCTATTCTCCTCTTACCCCTACGTGTTTTGAATCCGCTCTCGTCTCGTTCTTCGAGTCTAGAAATTCTCGTGGTTGGGTTTCCGTCGTACCTTTAGGGTTTCGCTTCCTTCTTCGGTAACGGTGTTGCGACATCTGGTCTCCATGCTATCCGAGGAATCCGTTTACTGCGGTATCATTCTTTGTTCCTTGTTCGTGCTTTCCGGTGTTTTTCCAACGCGACGACATCATCTACGCCAGATCCGATGCAGAGTCCGCATCACTCCTTTGTTCCGAAACTCGCTTGTCGAGATCTTCAGTCTGACTCCGAGAGTTGGTTGCATAATCCGCCTATTCATGTGCAGAGTAATGGTTTGGGTGCGCGATGGACTGATCACCATCCGACTACTCTTATCATTCGCTCTTGTACATCGAATCAGTGGATCCAGCAATTTTACTCCGTTCACGGAAGTTAGGGGTGGCTTTATTTGTAGATGCCTCTACCTTGATCTCTTGTTAGGAGAGTCCTCTCGGCGATCACGGACAACGACCTCTTGTTAGTGGTGTCGCGAGGATCTACGAAGCGAGAAGGCGCGATCGCCGACCTTCCTTCCGGTACCATGAGGCGGATCTCGAGGCGAGATCCTTTGTTAGTGGTGTCGGTGTGGCATCCCATAAAACCACTACTAGAAAATCGCGTTGAATTTGTGCATTGCATCATCATCATACATTGTTTGCTAAAACTATGTTTGCAAAGCCCGTGTTGTTTTCTAAAAGCGCCCATCTTTATTCAAACGCCAAAACCGGTCGCGGACTATTTTGTTTTGCCCGCTATCGGTTTGCAAGCGGTGTTAATTAAGCAAATAAAAGTTTTATTATTTTTTTAGCGGGGCGATCGAGCGGGCGATTGACCCGAGCGACCGCCCCAGTGTCGGTCCAACTAGTCTACGCCCGTTAATTCCTAAAGCTACCCACTAACCTACCCACCCTGGCCACCTCACCAGCCACTCACACGCTGCCACCTCCTCTCACCCTCCCCTAACCAATCTAAAGCAGCCACCACCTCACCACCCAACTCTCCTTCCCTCTCCCACCTCCTCTCACACCTTTTCCTGGCCACACAGGCCACGCACACACGCACTACACGCACCCTGCACCCCTCAAGACTTCGCTGGCGCGCCCACAGACCACAGGACCCACCCCGCCGCAGGCCCCACCACTAACCTGTCCCGCACGCGTCCCCCGCTCCCTCGCGAAGCCTCCCCAACCCGCGCGCTCGTCTTCCACCTCCTCTTCTCCCTCCTCTGCCCTCTCTCCCCGCAGCTCCGCCACCGGTCCCATCGCCGCCTGCCCGCCCCTCCGCGCCCGCCAGCAGCCCGTCTCTCCCTCAGGGGCCGCCCAGCCCGCCCGCCTCTCGCCTCGCCGCGCGTCCGCCGCCTCGCCGCCTCAAGCTCCTCCCTCCTCGCGCCGCCCTCCGCCCAGCTCGCCCGCCTCCGCTCATGGCCGGCGACGCCACTCTGCGCCGCGTTCCCGAGTCCGCGGCAGCCGCTTCTCCCTCGCGTCCCGAGCCCGCGTCCGGCCGCCCGCGCCTCCCGGTCCTCCTCCGCCCGGCCGGCGCCAAGGCTTGCCGCCTCGCTCGCCTCTCCGCCGCCCCCGCGCGCCCGGCCGCCTCCGTCAACCTCTGGCGCCCTCGCGCCAAGCCGCGTCCGCCAGCCCACCCCTTCCCTCGCCTCGCCCCGCGTCGCGCCCGCCGCCCGCCGCCGCTGCACCACGCCCCGGCCGCTTCACCGTCCGCCTCCCGGCCGCGCCGCGCGCCACCTCGCGGACGCGCCTTCCCTACTCGACCGCCTCGCCGCGGCCCTTCGGCCCGCCTCCGCTGTCGAGCCCGTCGCCCGCCTCCTTGCTCAAGACGCCACCAGCCCGACCTCGCTGCGCGGCGGCGCCATCGGCCTCCTCCTCGGGATCCGCGCCCCGGTGCCCCGCCTGGCCCACCTCGCCTCGAGTTCGTCCCTTCTGGAGATGCACCGACGCCAAACCAAGATCGACAACGACCCTCATAACCAGAACCCGAACCCTCGACAAGATCTCTGTCGCTGGAATCCGATGCCTTCGACAAGGAACACCGAGGATGCCGTCACGGAACCCGATCTCGTGGAACGCCTAGGCCCGAACCCGAAGCACCATCGGAGTGCCATTCAAAGCCCCCCCTCGACAAGATCGCCCTCGCGGACTCGGAGGATTCCCGAACGACAAGCACTTCACCCCGGACGTCAAGACCGATGCAATGGCGCGGGCCCGACAAGATCCCCGCGACGACAAGAACGACAGCGACCGGGAGAACCCGATGCCCCGACGCCAGAACAAGTCCTTCGTTCCGGAACGCCAAGTTCTCCCTCTCGTAACGCCATGACCGACAACATGACCCGAAGATCGTCAAGATCGCCACCGAACGCGAAGGCCTCCTCCCCGGAACTCAAGATCTGCCCCGTTATCCGAGAACGATCCCGTCGAACCCCAGATCCGAACCTCGTCGATCCGTCGAACCCTGAGACCGGACCCTGGACCCTGTCGAGCTCCGAACCCCGGATCCCCAAGATCGTCGAGACCCCTAATGTGTGAACCCCTTCCCGCAAACCCTATTTTGATAACATAATAACAACCTGTTGCATATTGAATTGCCATCCTTGCATGCATATCTGTGGTTTGGGGGCCTTACGCCGATTCACCTAATAATTAAATATGGGGCCCATATGCGGGCAAATCTAGCCTTATATTGGCCTCATTTAAACATGTGTAGTGAACCGGTTCCACCTGTTGCATTGTTAAACAACATCTAATTGCGGGGTATCTAAACAACTTGAACCATCTAATTAATTGTCGGGACCCCGGTTCCGCTTAATATGACCTAATTGCATCGCACCTTTGCCATGACATTCATCATACATGCATCATGCCGATCTTCTGCCGTTGTATTAAATAGTGCATCCGGTGTTTCTTCTAGTGCTTTGCTTCTTCGCGGATAAGTCCGTTGAGTGGATGTGAGCTTCGCCCCGATCTTCGGTTGAACCCTTGACAATGTTTTCGGCGAGCATCTCCCCTTTCTACCTATCTTACTTTTATAGTCTTTATTCCCTCCTGTTGATCTATTGCTATACGTATTTGCGATGCTTTAGTTTCCGTGCACCTGTGATATTCCCTTGCAGCCCTATATTGCCTTGGACACATCCTATTACATTGTTTGGTAGCTAGTTGGACTTGCGGCGTCGGTTGCTTGCTCAAGTCTTGATGTGTGACGTCATATGCCATTCTTTGATGTATTGCCGCATGTTGTTGTTGGAGATGATTCTAGTTTTACTTATCGTCACTTTAAATTCTGTTTAACAACTAAAATTGAAATAAGCGAGAGGCATCGGTGGGTGATAGAAAATATTTGGTTTCGAGCCCACTTGTGTCCGTAAGACCCCGAGTACTTGATACTGTTCCTTGATTTATCGCTATCCACATCCGGGAGGTATATGGGACCCCCGAGCCGAGCTTGATTCAGTCTTATTTCTTGGGGCCACAAACTAGTTTGAGGTTTTATTTACGATCCTGTACTTATGCCATGCTACTTTACGTATTTAAATTGTGTGAGGCACCTTTGCATCTTTATTTAGGTCGGAGTGATTCTGATATCGACACCCCGAGTTTCGGGTTCCCGATCGCTTCTGACCATTGGCGCAAACCTTGAGTCCGTCTCGGAGCTTGCTTACTCCGTTCGGGATCTACTCAAGGGTGGCCCCTGAAATATTCTCAATCCTGTGATTGTTCGATCGTGAAAGCCTCGTTGGGTTTTGATTTGGTTTTCGAGGTTGATCGGCGTGTGTTGCTATTGGTGCACCCGGCGGGTAAAACTTTCTCAAAGCCGTGTCCGGATATGGACGACTTGGAGCACGATATCTCGATCATAGACAAGCATAACTAAAGTTCTTGCTATAAATTTGACTTATAATGACTAGTAATCAGCTTCACTATAATGGAATGGCTAATTAATACTGCCCACAATTGCTTGTTGGTTGTCGCTTGCGACAATTGTACCTGACTAGTAAATCTTGCAACTACAACGGAATGGCTGAATAAAAGTACCAACAACTGCTGGGTTTTTGGGTTTATCTCATGCTATCCGTATCTGATTAGTAAGGGTTACAACTAAAACGGAATGGTTAATTAAAAGTGCCTACTGCTTACTTTATCAGGACGATTATCTAAACCTGACTAGTAAAGTGCCGCAACTAGAACCGAATAAGTAAAACTGCCAACTGTGTGAGTTCCTCGGTTGACTTCCTCGTTTGGTCTCGAGGGGGAAACACCAGGATGGGTTTGTTTGGTGTTAGTATCAGGTTGGATCCGAATAGGTTTTCTCACCCCTTTCTGATAACCGCCAGTTGTATCGAGTCTCTATAGGTTGTTTAGTGCATCTTTGCCGCCGCTTGATCCACCATACCTATGTGGCGAGGACCGCCGAATTCTAGCCTCGCTGTCTTGGCCTCGATCGACGCTCTTTCTTTTCCTTTGCCCTTTGTCGGCACCTTTTGTTTAAGCAGGTTTGAGATCGGCGTCGTTAGCGTGGTTACCCTTGGCTTGGCGGGGGTTATGGACGCCATTGGTTATTCTTGTGGCTCTTAGCCCCATTTGCATCTTGTCCGTAGCTGGACGCCTATCGCTTTCAAGGTGATTTGGATCTTTGTATACTCTATGTATTCTTGACTCTTTGAGTCATTATATATATCTGTTTTGTGGGTCCCATCGAGGACTGTTGTGTAATGTTATTACTTCGTTTTCCACCGCGGAAGTGCTGGTGAGCACCTTTGAATCGTTTCTATCGGGTTTGGCGAATTTTGCTCAAACTTGCATAGGTCCGATCTGAGGGTGTTCTGAGTGGTATCGAGCTCGTGATTCGATACCCCAAGTCCAACTGTAGGATAACCTAGCTAACGGCCGAAGTAGAGTGTCAAAACTATTTTGCAAAATCGGTTGGATAGTTCTGGTCAGGTCTGACTTTACTCCTTACCCCTCTGCTGTTCCCCTCTTACGCCTACGTGTTTTGAATCCGCTCTCGTCTCGTTCTTTGAGTCCAGGAATTCTCGTGGTTGGGTTTCCGTCGTACCTTTAGGGTTTCGCTTCCTTCTTCGATAACGGTGTTGCTACATCTGGTCTCCATGCTATCCGAGGAATCCGTCTACTGCGGTATCATTCTTTGTTCCTTGTTTGTGCTTTTCGGTGTTTTTCCGACGCGACGACATCATCTACGCCAGATCCGATGCAGAGTCTGCATCACCCCTTTGTTCGAAACTTGTCGAGATCTTGATCTGAATCGAGAGTTGGTTGCATAATTCGCCTATTCGGGTGCAGAGTAATGGTTTGGGTGCGCGATGGACTGATCACCATCCGACTACTCTTATCATTCGCTCTTGTACATCGAATCGGTGGGTCCCGCGATTTTACTCCGTTCACGGGAGTTAGGGGTGGCTTTATTTGTTGATGCCTCTACCTTCGATCTCTTGTTCCGGAGAGTCCTCTCGACGATCACGGACAACGACCTCTTGTTAGTGGTGTCGCGAGGATCTACACGAAGCGAGAAGACGCAGATCGCCGACCTTCCTTCCGGTACCATGAGGCGGATCTCGAGGGCGAGATCCTTTGTTAGTGGTGTCGAATTGTGGCATCCCGCAAAACCACTACTAGAAAATCGCGTTGAATTTGTGCATTGCATCGTCATCATCATACATTGTTTGCTAAAACTATGTTTGCAAAGCCCGTGTTGTTTTCTAAAACGCCCATCTTTATTCAAACGCCAAAACCGGGTCGCGGACTATTTTGTTTTGCCCGCTATCGGTTTGCAAAGCGGTGTTAATTAAGCAAATAAAAGTTTTATTATTTTTTAGCGGGGCGGTCGAGCAGGCGATTGACGACAGCCCAATTCGGTCCAACTAGTCCGCCCGTTAATTCCTAAAGCTACCCACTAACCTACCCACACCCCCGCCACCTCACCTGGCCACACTGCTGCCACCTCCCTCTCTCCCCTAACCAATCTAAAGCAGCCACCTCACCACCCTCTCCTTCCCTCTCCCACCTCCTCTCACACCTTTTCCTGCCACAGCCACGCACACGCACGCACGCACACTGCACGCAGCACCCACTTTGGCGCCCAGACCACTGGGACCCACCCCGCCGCAGGCCCCACCACTAACCTGTCCCGCACGCGTCCCCCGCTCCCTCGCGAAGCCTCCCCAACCCGCGCGCTCGTCTTCCACCTCCTCTTCTCCCTCTCTCTCCCGGCTCCAGCCCACCGGTCCCATGCGCCCGCCGCCCTGGCCCCTTCCCCTCCGCGCCGCCCGGCCGCGGCCCGTGCCGTCTCCCCTCCAGGCCGCCCAGCGCCGCCTGCCTCGCCGCCGCCCGCGTCCCCGACGCCGCCTCGCCCTCAAGCTCCTGCTCCTCCTCCGCGGCGCCCGCTCCGCCCGGCTCGCCGCCCGCCTCCGCTCGCGGCGCGCCGCCACGCCCCTCTGCCCGCGCCCGTTCCCCAGTCGCGGCAGCCGCTTCTCCCTCGCGTCCCGAGCGCGTCGCCCGCGCGCCTCCTCGGTCCTCCTCCCGCCGCCAGGCGCCCGCCTCGCTCGCCTCGTCCGACCGCCCGCGCGCCAGCCGCCTCCCGTCAACCTCTGGCGCCTCGTCGCCAAGCCAGCGTCCGGCCAGCAACCGCCGCCTCGCCTTCCGGGTCGCGCCGCGCCCGCCGCCCTGCTGCCACGGCCGGCCGCTTCCGTCCGCTCGAGCGCCGCGCGCAGCCACCTCGCCGGACGCGCCTTCCCTACTCGAGCGCCTCGCGCCCCGGCCTCGGCCCGCGCCTGCCGCCCGTCGAGCTGCGTCGCGCCTCCTTGCTCAAGACGCCACCGGCCCGACCTCGCCCGCAACGGCGGCGCCATCGGCCTCCTCCTCGGGATCCGCGCCCCGTGCCCGCCTGGCCCACCCTCGCCTCGAGTTCGTCCCTTCGAGATGCAACGCCAAACCAAGATCGACAACGACCCTCATAACCCGAACCCTCGACAAGATCTGCATCTGGAATCCGATACCTTCGACAAGGAACACCGAGGATGCCGTCACGGAACCCGATCTCGTGGAACGCCTAGGCGAACCGAAGCACCATCGAGTGCCATTCAAAGCCCCTCGACAAGATCGCCTCGCGGACTCGGAGGATTCCCGAACGACAAGCACTTCACCCGGACGTCAAGACCGATGCAATGGCGGGCCGACAAGATCGCGGCGACAAGAACGGCGGCAGGAGAACCCGATGCCCCGACACCAGAACAAGTCCTTCGTTCCGGAACGCCAAGTTCTCCCTCTCGTAACGCCATGACCGACAACATGACCCGAAGATCGTCAAGATCGCCACCGAACGCGAAGGCCTCCTCCCCGGAACTCAAGATCTGCCCCGTTATCCGAGAACGATCCCGTCGAACCCCAGATCCGAACCTCGTCGATCCGTCGAACCCTGAGACCGGACCCTGGACCCTGTCGAGCTCCGAACCCCGGATCCCCAAGATCGTCGAGACCCCTAATGTGTGAACCCCTTCCCGCAAACCCTATTTTGATAACATAATAACAACCTGTTGCATATTGAATTGCCATCCTTGCATGCATATCGTGGTTTGGGGGCCTTGCGATTCACCTAATAATTAAATATGGGGCCCATATGCGGGCAAATCTAGCCTTATATTGGCCTCATTTAAACATGTGTAGTGAACCGGTTCCACCTGTTGCATTGTTAAACAACATCTAATTGCGGGGTATCTAAACAACTTGAACCATCTAATTAATTGTCGGGACCCCGGTTCCGCTTAATATGACCTAATTGCATCGCACCTTTGCCATGACATTCATCATACATGCATCATGCCGATCTTCTGCCGTTGTATTAAATAGTGCATCCGGTGTTTCTTCTAGTGCTTTGCTTCTTCGCGGATAAGGCCGTTGAGTGGATGTGAGCTTCGCCCCGATCTTCGGTTGAACCCTTCGGCAATGTTTTCAGGCGAGCATCTCCCCCTTTCTACCTATCTTACTTTTATAGTCTTTATTCCCTCCTGTTGATCTATTGCTATCTGTGTTGCGATGCTTTAGTTTCCGTACCTGTGATATTCCCTTGCAGCCCTATATTGCCTTGGACACATCCTATTACCTGTTGTTTGGTAGCTAGTTGGACTTGCGCGTCGTAGTTGCTTGCTCAAGTGCTGATGTGTGACGTCATATGCCACTGTTGCTGATGTATTGCCGCATGTTGTTGTTGGAGATGATTCTAGTTTTACTTATCGTCACTTTAAATTCTGTTTAACAACTAAAATTGAAATAAGCAGAGGCATCGGTGGGTGATAGAAAATATTTGGTTTCGAGCCCACTTGTGTCCCGTAAGACCCGAGTACTTGATACTGTTCCTTGATTTATCGCGCTATCCACATCCGGGAGGTATATGGGACCCCACGAGCGAGCTTGATTCGTCTTATTTCTTGGGGCCACAAACTAGTTTGAGGTTTTATTTACGATCTGTACTTATGCCATGCTACTTTACGTATTTAAATTGTGTGAGTCTGCACCTTTGTCTTATTTAGGTCAGGAGTGATTACAGCTGGGTATCGACACCCGAGTTTTGGGTTCCCATCGCTTCTGACCATTGACGCAAACCTTGAGTCCGTCTCGGAGCTTGCTTACTCCGTTCTTGGATCTACTCAAGGGTGGCCCCTGAAATATTCTGAATCCTGTGATTGTTCGATGTGAAAGCCTCGTTGGGTTTTGATTTGGTTTTTCCGAGGTTGATCGGCGTGTGTTGCTATTGGTGCACCCGGCGGGTAAAACTTTCGGCCGTGTCGCGGATATGGACGACTTGGAGCCTGATATCTCGATCATAGACAAGCATAACTAAAGTTCTTGCTATAAATTTGACTTATAATGACTAGTAATCAGCTTCACTATAATGGAATGGCTAATTAATACGCCCACAATTGCTTGTTGGTTGTCGCGACAATTGTACTGACTAGTAAATCTTGCAACTTCTAGCGGAATGGCTGAATAAAAGTACCAACAACTGCTGGGTTTTTGGGTTTATCTCATGCTATCCGTATCTGATTAGTAAGAGTTACAACTAAAACGGAATGGTTAATTAAAAGTGCCTACTGCTTACTTTATCAGGACGATTATCTAAACCTGACTAGTAAAGTGCATAACTAGAACCGAATAAGTAAAAGCGCCAGCGTGTGAGTTCCTCGGTTGACTTCCTCGTTTGGTCTCGAGGAAACACCAGGATGGGTTTGTTTGGTGTTAGTATCGAGTTGGATCCGAATAGGTTTCTCACCCCTTCGATAACCGCCGGTTGTATCGAGTCTCTATAGGTTGTTTAGTGCATGATGCTGCCGCTTGATCCACCATACCTATGTGGCGAGGACCGCGAATTCTAGCCTCGCCGTGTCTTGACCTCGATCGACGCTCTTTCTTTTCCTTTGCCCTTTTGTCGGCACCCTTTTGTTTAAGCAGGTTTGAGATCGACGTCGTTAGCAGGGTTACCCTTCCGGCTTGGCCTGGGCAGGGTTATGGACGCCATTGGTTATTCTTCAGGGCTCTTAGCCCCATTTGCATCTTGTCCGTAGCTGGACGCTCTATCGTTTTCAAGGTGATTTGGATCTTTGTATACTCTATCTGTATTCTTGACTCTTTGAGTCGCTGTTATATATATCTGTTCTGTGGGTCCCATCGAGGACTGTTGTGTAATGTTATTACTTCGTTTTCCACCCGCACGAAAGTGCCTGGTGGGCACCTTTGAATCGTTTCTATGCGGGTTTTGGCGAATTTTGCTCAAACTTGCATAGGTCCGATTCTGAGGGTGTTACACTACTCTAAGCACCTCCCATTATACATGAGACACGTTAGAGCACCTTATAGAAAGATTTGATTTCTGAAAACACATCTTAAACTTTCTGGCTTGCATTCTTCGAAAAGAGGTGCTACTTCAGAGACTAGAGAGGCAGTGGCAAATGCATGCCTGTAGTGATAGAGCAAATATTGTACTACGTATCTTTTCTTTAGTTGTCTAGTACCTATTTCCAATAGTTAGGTATATCTGCGGGGTGGTTAATGTACCTAGTAGTTTGATGAATTACCAGGTTGGGTTAGTTGTTTTCATGCTACAAGTAGGCTCTTGTTGTCGACATGGATTGTTGCATTGATTTGAGCAATCTGAAAATCCAGGAACAATGCTTACTTTAACGGGGTATTTCCACAGGACCCTGCTACTGTTAATATCAGATTTCTCACTATATCTCCTATTGGTCTGATTTGCAAAAACTACAGTGCAGAGGAACTGCTAGCCCTGGTGGCTGCTGAAGCTGAACGGGTTTGTTGTCTGCACTAACCTTGGTGAAGCGTGAACCAACCAAACAGGATGTGGCCAATTCAGCATCGAATTACAAAAGGATAAATTTGTTGAGGTACCATCCTTGAGATTGGCAAACGCCAATTGTCCATCAAGGTCCTTGCATTCATCCACCATGAAGACAGTATCTGGAGCTAACATTGGGAAAATCATTCGTATTGCCTAATCAACACCGTTTCACGAGCGGATGGATCAGACGATTAGCACTCTGTACAGGTACTAGACGGGGTTGCAGAAGTGGATGGCCTCCAAGAAAATTGTTCTCACTAACCAATGCACATTTCAAGAACACTTTGGAACCCATGAATTAGCACCTTAGCAGAGACAAAGGTAACACGAATTGGTACTTTCCATTCATAACTTGAGAGAACATTTGATGACATCCATTACACACACTACAAAGATACTACTAGTTCAGAAAACCACAGCTATATGGCGACACCATGAGGCCTAAACACATACTACGAAGCGAGCAGAGACGAGGGGGCGCCTAGGCCCTCTCCCCACGGATGCGGCGCGCGAGCTGGATGTCCTTGGGCATGATGGTGACGCGCTTGGCGTGGATGGCGCAGAGGTTGGTGTCCTCGAAGAGCCCCACGAGGTAGGCCTCGGCGGCCTCCTGCAGCGCGGAGACGGCGGAGCTCTGGAAGCGGAGGTCGGTCTTGAAGTCCTGCGCGATCTCCCGGACGAGGCGCTGGAAGGGGAGCTTGCGGATGAGAAGCTCCGTGCTCTTCTGGTACTTGCGGATCTCGCGGAGCGCGACGGTGCCTGGGCGGAAGCGGTGGGGCTTCTTCACGCCGCCCGTCGCCGGCGCGGACTTGCGCGCCGCCTTGGTCGCCAGCTGCTTGCGGGGGGCCTTGCCGCCGGTGGACTTGCGCGCCGTCTGCTTGGTGCGGGCCATCTGGTGGGATCTGGGCTGAGGAACGGGAGGGAACTGGTGGTGTTTTCGTGTGAGTTCTCGTCGGGCGGCGGTTGCTGTGTGAGGATTTGGAGAGGGGTTCGCCGTGGTTAAGTAGAGGCGCGGAATTTTGGAGGCGGGCGCGACGGCGCGCTTTCGTGCGAACACATTGGGGATTTGGGAACAGAACGAGGGAGGAGCGCGAGATTGGGTCAGCCGCAGGATTAGGGAGGATTGGACGGCTGGGATGCGCCAGGGTGGGTTGGCCACGGATCGCGATCCGTGGTGCAGCAGCCGTCTGCTGCTGTGCAGTGTGCTGTGCGTTCAGGAAACCAGAGCGACAGCGGTGACCGGCAGTGGGATGGGAGAGAAAGCAGCCGGAGAAAAATATCAAACCAGCCATTACGTCTGCTTCGAGCAATGGACTGTCCAGTGGCAAAATTCAGTAAAAAAGTTCTACAAATAGCTGCAAAGGATCAGGGTGAGAAAACTAAAAAGCAAAAAATTCCGTCGCCGGGACTTGAACCCGGGTCTCTCGGGTGAGAGCCGAGTATCCTAACCACCTAGACTACGACGGATTTTATATATTACGCATATGGAATGATACAAGTTCTATTACTTAGTTCAAACACAGAATCCTCAAATCTTATACTCCCTCGGGTGCTATTATTTGTCTAGATTCGTATGTATCTAGTTAAGTATTTAGACTAGATGCATTCGTATCTAACAAAGTTGAGACTACTGATATGAACCGGAGGGAGTAACGCATTACTTAGTTTTTGCTTAAAATGTTAAAATCAGCTTATCATCTTTCGTGTTTTTCCACATGTACTTTTTTCATTGACATTACACAAGGAATTGCTCAAAACTCTCTTAGTTAATACTACTAGCAAGCTTTACAAGACCCTCAGCCATGATGCGGTAAGCTGCATAAGCAACCAGCAAACGAACCATGAAGCATGCTCCAGAAAGTTAATAACAGACATCACAAGAAGTCATTACATGGCAAATAGCTTTGGTCACAGTAATGTTCTTAATCAAACTCGGCTTAAAAAGTCTGGCAAACCTCAAATCCAAAATCTCTTGCCGACGCCATGGCCCCCTCTCTTGGTAACAGCTTGAGGTTGTCTGTTTTGAAGACCATATGCTTATATTATTTAACATCCATTAGCCGTGACAGGAAACGAGAGACCCCTCTCTTGGCAACAGCTTGAGATTGTCTGTTTCTAAAGGTATTCTTTTTTTTAGAATCTGAAACCAAACACTATCTTCGAAAGCCACTTGAAAAAGTCTTAACTACAAACAGAAAGTATGGAATTCAAACATCTGACGGCGCCCCACTCACATATAGGGTCAACTGAAAAGATACTGACAACGATACATTTAAGTTCGTAGTAACTCGGTGGAACCGGATGCACTTTTACAAGAGTGGCAAAAAACAAAAATCAACGTCGATGAGCACATTGTGCAAATTTTATCAACATAATCTTGGCCCCATTTGCCAGCCAGCACTCAAGGTCCAAACACTACATCAGTGAGTGCATATATTATGAAATGTAAAAGGGGCCTCAGATGATGCACGCAGAACAGAGACAGAATTCTTTTTGCAAAACGTGAATTTGAGAAGGCAAATCGAGCTGGTGCTAGAAGAAGAAAAACGGGAAGCCAATTTCTTTAAATATATAGCAAAATTTGGTATACATCGAATTTACACATTTAGGATTTATAAAAGCGATAAGAAAAAGGAGGTCGGTGGTGCTTGCTTGGCATATGTGGTCTAAGAAAGATCAGAAATCCCAAGCTCAACCACTGAGTCAAGATATCCATTTCAGTATGTACATTTAGGACTCAACTACCAGATATAGGAGTCCTCTCTTCGTCTATGTCAATCACCAGCAGATGGTCTTTCTTCGAGCCATTTGGTCCCTCTTTATATAGTGTAGGCAAATATGCATGGTATGCTGGTAGGTAGCGTGATACAAAATCCATAACCTGCAAGAATTGCCAGATTTCACTATGGTCAACAGCATTGGAAAGAACAGTCGACTTAAGGCATCTCAAGTTAATCAATGGATAAGTGAACACATGATTCAGGGATGAGCTTCGACAAAATGCATAAGCCAATCCGATTTAATACCTTATCGAAAAAAAATGATTTAATAACAGTTAACTTATTGCCCAACTATGGTGCAAAGTTATGGCAGTGGGCCAGTGGCACTGGTTGTGAAGTACGTTTGGCTTTGCATCCTTGTATTTTTTTTTGCTCAGCTATCATTTTTATTCAGAAGACGGACTTTTAAATGTCCTGATTTTTTATTTTTTTATTTTGCGGGTGGCTGTCCTGATTTGGAGACGCAATTTCCAGTTTGGTCACAATTCACAGCTCAGAACTCAAAAAGAGCTGTTCCTATTTGGTGAAGGTTTGTTAAGGAATTGTAGGATCATACAACTGAAGCACTCTACTTTCCTTGAAAATCAGTAGGGCGCTAACAAATTAGCCAACTGGAAAGGAAGATCACCATAATGAACCAATAAGCTATATGAGAAACACACCTCCTCGTCAGACATTCCTGCTTTACCATCAGCCCTCATAGCTACCTCTGCCTGCAGATAAATAACAGCGTCAGAAAATTCCAATTCATCCTTTCTTGTTCAAACTGTGAAACCACTAGTCGGATAAATCTAATAATAACCTGCAGTCTCCACTGAAATACACAGTTAGGTTCCTTAATTTTTATGACAATCCATGATTCGATGAACCTGTCCCATGCGTCATAGTATGCATCTAGGCTCTTATTAACCACCTCAAGCTGAAGAAGAAAAATGTCCAAATCGTATTAAAGGAAAAAATCAAATAATGCAATGTAATAATCCAAGAAACTCACCTGAGGATCCACTGCTGTTACAACTTCATTCGGAAGAGGCTTAAATCCAAGCATCCATCCTTCAAAGAGAACAACCTATGACAGGAAAGTAAGCATACGAAAAGTTCAGAACCATATATATATCTAAACTCAAAATGTTTTTCTGCATAACATGAGATTACCTCTATGGGCCCTTCAACCTCTGGCCATGTTGAAGGATCAGCCCGGTCACCTCTTCCACCAAAAGCAGACTACATGGACATCTGAGGTGTGTCATGCAGCTACTCAAATATAAACATCAGGTACAGGAAGATACATACAACCTCTTTACCTTGTCATACCGTGGAACCTTCATCTTCATACCTAAATGTTGCAGGACACAATTGTAATTTCAGTAAAAATATATTTTTCGTTGAGGAATCTGTGATGTGTTTCGTCAAAAGAAAAACTAGTATGCATCCCCCTTAATAAATATATAAAAAAACCTAAGGAATGATAGGCCTATGCGTAAATGACCACGGAATAGAAACACAAAGGATATGAATAAGATATAAATAGTTATTTGTGGCCGGTACCTTCCTTTGTTAGTTTGATCAGTGACTCGAGTGTTTCAACTGAGAATTGGAGATCGTGGCTTCCGGCATTTCCACGAAACTATAAAGTTTTAGTAAGGTACTCTCAGTTCATGTTGAACAATCAACTCAAAGTCCAAAACACAAGGTAATAGACTGGGCTACTAGGGTATTCTTGTACCTCTAAAAGGGAATTCCCAGGATTTGTTTCCCTCAATTTACCCTGCAAATAAAATGTATTTGTCAATCGTTTCACTGAAATTCAGTAAACGAACATTTCTTAATACATAATTTAATTGCTCTGTATTTGAATATTCATGCCTGTTCTGCTGCAGTCAAATAGAAGTCATCGATAGACAATGTGGCAGAATTCCTGAGGCATGCAATAATTCCGTTGTCAAATTTCATTCATAAAGGAAAAAAACACAAGATAATCAACATGACGAGAAGGACTCACCTACCAGAAACTCGAAATAGATAATCAAGCGCGAAAACAAGAGTTGTCTTCCCGCTGCCTTGGGGAGCGCTGACCCCGATCTACAATACAGAAAGACGATCCATTTACGCAACATGAATGAACTGAAGTACCTAAAGATGTCCATTCTTGCAACTTGATAATATTCAGGTCTCATTTTGATAAAGTTATCTCAATTTGTGGTTATCCTGTTTTATCAACCACACAAGACTCCTTTCCATGGTCATGGTGGACACTGGACAGCATATGCTTTTGATGTTCTTTGTTTAAATGCAGAAGCACCCGGCATAGTGCACAAGAATATGTGCTCGTGTCGTGTCCCATCTGGACTGAACATGGCATGAGAGGTTTGGATGCTCTCGGCACTAATTTCACTTGGATGAAATTGAAAAGAACCAGCATTGATCAAATGCATACCACTAGTGGCGGGATCTCGTCCCCCTCGTTGTACTTGGACCTGTGCTCGGCGACCTGGTCCTCGCACCAGAGGAAGACGGGTATGTAGAAGTGGTAAATCCTCGACTTCTCGGCGTCCGATAGCCGGAGCTCGTCGAGGCGGAACAGCCGGCTCACCTGCGACCCGCACCACAGCCAGCGGTCGATGGACTCGGCGATCTTCTCTCGGGTGTAGCCGATCCTGTCCACCAGCGGGCCGCTGCAGATGAACTCGTACAGGTCCTGCACGGCCGAGACGAGCGCCGGGGACGAGGCGGGGGCGGAGCGCGCCGGAGCCAGCGACCGCCCGGCGCGCGACGGTGCGGCCGCCGGGCTGTGATCCGGGCATGCGAGGAAAGCTGGCGTCAAGAAACAAGAAATTGATTGCGTCAGCGGAAATGACAGGAGATATCTTAGTCATCGGTGATGGTCCATTTGGTAGGAAATAAGCATTTCACGAGCAACCGTCTTCCGTTGTGAAGAAAGATTACCATCCATGCGGTTTCAAGAACCAGAATGATCGAGCTAGCAAATGACGAACAAAATCGATCCCAGACGAGAGAGAGAAAAGGCACAAAATAATCGCCTCCACCGCCGTTCTTATCCTCTTCCCGGATGTTGCGCACGCACGGGACAAGACGGAGCAAGAAACGATAAAAAAAACAGTGGGAAGTGGCAACACGGCACTAAAGAAACCAAAGCGAGCAAACAGAGACGACGGATTCCACACGACGCACTGCTGCGCAAATCGTCTCTCGTGTGAAGAAAAATAATATTTCGGGCGGGAGAGAGCCGAACCTTTTCTTGATGGAGTGCCGGCAGTCACGGTGAGTGAGCAAGAGGCAGCTGCCTTGGGATGGTAAGATTTGGCGACGAGGATAGGCGGCGCAGATGTGGAGACCGCCGCCGACGCGGAGAGAGGCGGCGGGGCGGCGTGGAGGGGCGTCATCTTTGCTGGTCCCGAGCAGAGAGGGCACGAGGCTGGACGGACGTGCGGGGGGAGTGGAAGATTTTGGGGTGGAGGAGCGGAGGGGATTTTTCAGGATTGGGCGCGGAGTGCAGGCGGCCTCTCGATGCAGTGCGTGCAGGGCGGCACGCGGGCAGTCGCTTTCCAAACCCAAATAAAACGCAAAAATATTTCACCCTACTTCCGACTTCTCAAAATTCTGTGAAGAAAAATGGATTCAAATTCAGCACTGCTCGCCAGTTACATATAAGAAAAACAGGTACTCTCTCTTCTCCAAATTAACTGATGAAGTTTTATCAAGATACGTATTTATCTAGACATTATTTTAATGTAGATACAAGTAAATTTAGGCAATTGTGAGTCAATTAATTTGAAATAGATGGATGAAGTATATAAATATTCAATAAGTGGACAATTGCACATGACCCAAATAGGTGTGTATTGAAGTTTTTTTGGTCCAGGTAACGTGTGTTTTAATGTTATAAGAGCATCTCTAGCACATACTATATCCCGCGGTAGTGCAAAACACGGATGCAGTATAGAAAATATTGGAGTAAAACACATACATTTAAATCCAAGCTGCATATTTAAAAATCATCTTAACATTGGCGCCAGATTATATAGAGAAGGTTTTGATCATCTAGATCTACATAGAGTTTAGCACTAATTGATGCCACACCTTGCACCGAGAATTCATCTAGCATCTACGTAGCTCCATACCTACTCACCAGATCATCTACGGCAGCGTCAGCGCGCCCTTACTCCTCGGCGGCGGCGGTGTTGCCGTAGTCGTCGGTGGTGAAGAACTCGTCGGGTAAGTCGGCTTCCAGGGCCTCGAGCCGCCCCAAGTGCTCGCGGAGGGAGAGGCGATTGGCATGGAGAATGTCGCGCTTCTCCATCCTGCGCGTGTCGCGGCAGCGCTTCCGTCGCTGCACGATCTGCAAGACCACGGTGCATAGAGAGTTGAACTTGGCCTTGGTGGCCAAGACCTCCTCCTGCTCGTCGTTGGCAGCAGGCTCGTGGACGACCGGCGGGAGGGCACACATTTCGGCCAACAACAGCTCATCTGCTTCGTCTGCGGCATTGTCCTCGGCATCGTCGGGAGGAAGCGGCTGGGTTGCGCGAGTGCGACCACGCACGCTGCGGCCATGTCCTTGCACCGGGTCGCGCTTGCGTCCCTCAGGGAGGCGCTTGCGTTCCTCCTCCTGGCGGTAGCGCCCGGCAATCTCGCACGCTAGAGCTTCCGCCGCTGCCAGGAGAAGCGGCGATGGGTGCGCTCAAATCGGGGCTCGATTGGCCGGCCATTGGAATATCGGGAGTGGACACGGAGATTGGCGGCGGCGATTTGTTTTTTGACAGCTGAGTCCGAAGGAATCGGAGATGGTGGCGGGTGGCGGCGAGGGAAGGGAAAATGGATGCGGTTTCCCGCATCTAGACCCCCTCCCTCGCACCGAATATATGCGGTACTGACGAGCCGTTTTGCAGGAAACGGCAAAAAAAATCTTTACAGACGATTTAAAGTATCTAGAAAGGCTACTTTTAGCCTCGATACCGCATATCGGCGAACATATTTGCGGGATGGCCGATATGTGGGTGCTCTAACTATGCACTCAAAACCATAAACTATCAAATGTGTTTGCTTTATCCTATTTTTATTCAAAACGTTGATGTCTTTGGATGACATGGTGCCTGAAATTAATTTCCATTTATATGGCATAATGACATAGTGTTCTTGTGAAAACAATATCAGTCAAACAAAATTGAAGAAAAAATACAAAAAGAAAGAAAATAAAATAACAGATCAAAAATATGATTAAGTGGAGAAACCGAATGTATAAGGAGAAACCATAACAAAAGTGTGAAACAGGAAAATGGAATTTTAGAAATATGACCAAATATTTTTCTTTTATCAAAATGAGTAACGGTTCATTCTCGTTAAGTGATATTTGGAGAGAATACTAATTTGTATTGTTTTGATCAAGATTACAGAGTTTATATATTATATGGGCCAACCAACTTAGGGTTTAGGCAAACCGACTTTAGGAGTCCGTAACCAACTCAAATACATATCTAATACCCCTCCTCCTCCCTCCCGAATATCAACGTCGGGTATCACAATGTTGAGACTAGAGCATATGTCGTTAAAGGATATCGTTAGAAGGCCCTTGGTGAAGATACCAACAAATTGTGCACCGGTTGGTACATGAAGAACTTGGACCTCGTTAAGAGCAACTTTCTCGCGCACAAAATGGATGTCAATCTCTATATGCTTGGTGCGTCAATGCTGGACTGGATTGGACGCCATGTAGACTGTAGATATGTTGTCACGATAGACAATGGTGGCACGCTGGATGGGGCGATGAAGCTTGACAAAAAGTTGACGGAGCCAAATCGCTTCTGTAACAGATATATACTCTACTTCAGCTGAAGACCTAGAAAATGTAACCTACCTTTTAGAGGACCAAGAAATAAGATTATCACCCAAATAAACACAAAATTCATATGTAGATCGTCGAGTATCTCGAAGCCTGCAGCAGAATATATTGTCAACCTTGTAGGAGAAGAACAATTGATTAGTAAGTCATGATACAGAGTGCCTTTGAGATACCAAGGAATTCTTTTGACATAAGAAAGATGAGGGACACAGGGGTCATGCATGTATAAACAGGCTTGTTGAAAAAAATAGGATGTGTCTAGACGAGTAAGAGTGGCATAATGAAGAGCTCCGGTGAGGATACAATAGAGGGTGGAGTCAGAAATAGGATCACGGTCAGCTGACAATTTGGCACCAACATAGGCCATCGTACGACATGACTGACAATTGGCCATACCATCATGAGACGATAAACCGAGAAGATAATGGTGTTAAGAGAGAAAAAGAGTGATAGAAGTGCGAGATTCATTGACACCAAGAAAATGATGAAGAGTTCCCAAGTAAGTCATAGAAAAATCAAGAAAGGTGCTCCATCTTGAGATGTAGAAGACCGTAATCATCAAGATCAAGTGGAATATGCACAAGGAAAATGTATGGTCTTGATAGGGTTTCTTTCTTACCGGTCTCGTGGTGTTATTTGGGGAGACCGGTTTATAGGATAGATAATTATACTATCAAGAGGGGCTTTCGAGTGAGTAACTTGATCATATCCCTCGGTGAGAGCTCAAAACTTTGCATACCTGGAATCATCTTTCTTGGTTCTTATTTGGTTCTTATCCATGAGAGGATTTAGATCTTGTATCAATCTCCGTGACAAGCTCAAGTTCATCGAAAACAGATTTCACAAGCGGTCTCTATTGTGTTTTCGATATTGGAGGTTTTACCGGTTTGTCTTTTATAGATAGTTTAAAACTTTCATCATTTTATTATATCCTACATTTATGTACTACGATGGTTCCCTGCATGATATTTTATATATCGTTACTATCTTTGAAATGAGCCCAAGATCATCAAAATCGGAGTTCGGATGCAAAAGTTATGATGGTTTCAGTTTTGCTATTTCTACCAGTTTTCGGAGGGGCGGATTATCCGGCCGAAATATCTGCCCCCTATATTGAGGGTCGCGCCATGATGTCCTTAGCCATTGATGAGTCCAAAATTGAAGCATATTTACCTTTTGTTTTTGCATGAATAGAGTAGGGATCTTTGTATTTTATGGCGTTTGTGTGCACCTTCTTGTCTTTATTTCAACAGGATCCCAAATCATTAAGTCTATTATGAACATATCAATTAGAGATGTCATATTATACTATAATATGATATTTTTAAGTGATAGAAGTCATTTTATGGATTTACCTTCGCTCCTGGGAAAATACCAATCGAGGAGAGGCAACCAGTGCCGATAACGGTATGGGCGGGGCCTGCCCATACTGTCTGCCCGTACCAGGTGCCATCGGGACCGCCTCGTCAAATACTTTCTCCTGGCAAAGATGACAGGAGCATCTGATATTCACAGCCACCAGAAACCACAAAAACCATGAAAAAACACATCTGAAAGGGATCTGAAGGAGGAACTTGGCTGGGGAGAAATCCATGCTGATCCACAGATCATTGGAGGACAATGCACCATCCCCTTCATCATCAACCGTTGCATCTACACCACCATCATTACTCCCATCCTTCATCCATTAGATCTTGTTCTAATTCCAGATCCAATTATGGTTTGCACTAGATCTATTTTAGTACTTTCATCCATCCATTTGATTATGATGATGTTGATTGCTTCCATGTGTGACTAGTTCCTTTGTTCTTGGGGAGATGGACAAACCCTAACACTGTTATGAATTTGCAATAGAGATGATCTATTCTTGTGTCCATATGACTTGTTGGTCTATGGTTTATTTATGATTTGTGTTCGATCTCTCTCTTTAGATGGTATGTGGAAGTCGAATGATACCTTTGATCCGGATTACAAATGTAGTATAGCTCTTTTTCCCTAGTAGACCTAGGTTTATCGAATCCTCGGGAAGCAGAAAGCAAAGTGAGATTACTTAAACGAACCTTCGAGAGTTTTTTAGAATTCCGTTTGTGTTTTCACCGGACCAAGAGTTTGTGATCTTTTTGTTGTTGTTGACAATGGAGAGAGAAAGGGCATAGGGTTTTCGGTTTCACCAGTAGCTGTGCAAAACATCTGATGGGAATAATAGATAATAATAAAGTATGCATATAATCCTTAGAGCAAGATAATTATATGTGGGTAGTGCATCCATTATTTCTATCGCCTTCGCAACTGTTTACAGCAATATACTACTAGATTCATCCATAGAAGAAAGATAACTAATGATATGCATAGTGATGTCACCATTTAATTTCAAGTAAATACCTCACATATAGCCATACTACCCCTTCCGTCACTTGGGTTCCCATCCTGTAGATCATTCATTACTCACACACCCTTTACCTGGATCAATCCTCGGGGTCTTAGGTACCTGACAAGTCCTTAGATTGAGGCAAGAAAGGGTACTACAATCATCATGTCATACAAACTAATACATGATCCCATCTATGATAAATAACATGCACAAAAAAGCTACATGGCTAGGCCGAAGCCCTTAGCCCAAGGAGAATTACTCACACATAGAGATGAAATCAACAATCATAAACATTGCAATAGAGATCATAAGGTTGATAGCAAATAGTCTTACAATGTTGCCAATTGGAGAAGAGATCTACTATTGCAAGTGGTGGAAGATGGCTATGGTGGTGGAGAAGGGTTTAGAGGTTTAGATCTAGATCTATTCCTCTGGCGTGGAGGCTTCTGCTAGCAGGGAGAGTTGAGGTAAAAAAGAAGCGTTGTTTCCCATCGCCTGAAGCCTCATTATATAGGGGTCCCTTCATAAAAGTTGTTCTGTTTGACCTAATGGAGTTGATGGCAACTATACGGCCGGAATAAATTTTCTGCCGTATAGTTGGTCGTTAAGGCTTTTGCCTCCACTTCACGGCTCCTGGTTTCTTTGACGTGTTGGAAATCTCGTATCTTTGACATTTATGTTGTGATTCTGATCATCATACGTCATTATATGCGCATGAAAAAATAGCAAGAAAGAATTGCATACCCCTTTGATCATTGGGCATTAGTGGCAGAGTTTAGAGATATATTTCATCAAATATATGAATAATATCTAGTTTAAATGAGGACGTGGATGGATATATTTCACAGTCATCAACCTCCCCAAGCTTAAAATTGGTCGTCCTCGAGTAAGAAAACCAAAATCAAAAGGGAACTCAGCATTTAAACTAAAATAACGATATGATGATCTTACTCATGATTGGTAGTCTCATGTTTCCTCCACTTTATTAATCTGAATAACTTCAACATAGATAGGGTAATGGCAAGCATATCATATGGATTTTATGAATCCTTATAGCACAACAACATTATTGTAAGCATAATGATTCAAAAGAGTAAACTTTATTCCATGCCATGTAATCAACTCATAAGCTTGACTTTGAACGATAAAGTATAATCATATAAAATTGAGAGTGTGAGAGTTTGTCATAAAAATCATATATACTAAAGTATCTCAATTCTCCCACGTGAATAAATCAAGACTTTTCAAGCACTACTTTTCTATTGGTTGTCCTTCAAGAGTTTCAGTTCTTAAGTAATTGAGAGCATGCCAGAAAATTCATTAGTTTATCGGGCTATGATGGACACTCGTCGCATCACTAAGTTTTTTGTTTCTTTTGCATAATGATTACTCATATCAGCCAGTGGAGTGATTCCATCATGTTTACAGCTATCCGAGAGTGCCAAAAATCTTACCCATTATAGCATTTCTGCTACATATGTTTAAACAACTCATAGCCGAAATCTAGGAGTTTCCTCCATGAAGATCATTCGTAGGCTAGCGGAGTTGTTGGCATCCCATGAAGCTTGACACGTATAAAGCTATATCATTCTTATGTTTTACAAGTAAAACTTTGGCATGCTCACAAAAAACGCTAAACATTAATTTAATTGAACAAATCCTTTCAAAGAGATCTATCAAGTCATTCATTTTTTCTGTGGTGTTGCATATAGGAATAAGCTTTCAAGACTAAACACAACAACACCCAAGCCTTCAATTGTGAGACTTTTCTTATTTCAATTGTTTAGAAATTTTTTAGGCAGGACTTGGTTAACTACAAGAGCTAGAACAAAATGTACTCGTTAATACCCATGAAAACAAAAATTTACTATATTATAGAGACTCACTCCACCGATATAACATCTTAACATTACTACTAACTAGCATGGGTTTCTCAAACTTCAAAAGTGGGGAGTCATAAGGCATACCTTCATGTTTGGTTCCACTTATATCTTTCCCTTTTTATTTGTTTCTTGGAATCTCGAAGTCAATCACTCTCCTGCAAATATATGAGAACTTCGAGTCGAAAAGAAAATAAATAGGGAAAATAATGATAAACGGAGAAATATTTTTGTGGTTTTTGAGAAGGGGAATTAAAGAATAAAAATTTGACGGCAAAGCTCGTCTTGAAAATCTTAAACAAAATAAAGTAACTAAAGATAAAGTGTTGGGGAAACCAACATGAGTGCTTATAAAGTCAAATAAAAGCATAACTTCGAAAATAAAATAAAGCAAATGAACGTCAAAATGAAAATAGATAGAAAACCTCCCCAAACTTAGGCTTTGAAAGCCCTTCAAATCAGTGAGGTGGGGGGAAATTTTGTAACTCCAGTCCGCAAATTGAGTTGATAAGTTACTTGTTGTTTCTCGGAGGTTCAGGGCGAGATTATGCATCCCCTCCAAGGTTCCTCCAAGTTCTTGGAAATCTTGATATGTAGCGAACCGGTTTGGTGGTTGCTCCTCTTGATGAGGGACTTCTTGCTCCTCCTCTTGGTCCTCATCCTCTTTCAGGATCTCCTCCTAGGGTGGGTGTTGCTCAACCTGCAAGTCATAAAGAACATGTCCTTCCTCAATAGAGAAAATACCATTAGGCAAAGGAGTAGGATAGAGACGCCCAACTCTAGCAATATGCAGATAATAAACACCATCTCTCCTAGTGAGCATTCCACAAGCCCTAAAAGTAGAGAAACCAACACGTCGGTCACCTTGCACTGGTTGTAACTCACGTTGGTTGATGCCCAAGGCATTGGCAAGCACGGTGATGATGCCTCCACAAGTGATTGGTCCTTGGCTTTGGGAGGATTGGTACTCCAAGTAGCGCACACGAATTGCGCCCAAGTGGAGTGACAAGTTGTCGTAGTTGAAAGCAGCTTTTGCAAGGACTAAGATGTCCTCCTCATTGAGTCTTGTAAACTCATTATGCGCCTGCAAGGTGTTAGCAATAACATAGAACAAATAGCGAATAGCAGGATGTTGAATATTTTCCCTTTACTGACTCTAGAAGTAAAGCTCATTCTATTATAGCAGAGTTCAGGGGAAGGTTCTATGTTGGTAAAAGATGCACGTAGAGCATTAGGATCATTGTTGGGTAAACCAAAACAATTGCACCATTCATCAAGTGATAAAGAACAATTGTTGTTCACGAGTCGAAAATAAATTCTATCCTCCCCATGCCATGTTTTAATAGTGCTTTTCAAAGAATTAAGAAATTCAATGGTTAACCGATGATAGGTTGGTGCATAATGAAATACAAAGTTTTGCAGGCCAATCCTATTGCAAAGTAAATTAAAGTCATCGGAAATACCGAGTTAGTTCAATATGACGGGGCAAGCCCACTTGGTTGCCTTGACTTCTCGGTTTTTGATCCTATCGAAACGATTAAGGTGGGACTCGTTCCTGAGTCGAATCCCCATGCTTTCCTAAGCTGCAGCCCAAGAAAAACTAGCGGCGGCAAGAGCACACGTCTGGATCCACATGTTTATCTTCTAAAAATAAATAAGAAATACAAATATAAAACTTTTGATCCAACAATAATAGTCATAGCATATTCCTCATCATAGCACACTAAAGAATCTCCTCAACGTAATAATCTAGGCAAGAGAATCATGGCAAATAGTTCAAAATAAGTCTCACCCTAGATTTATAATGACAATAGATCAGAGATGAATTCATGAAAAGTAATTGGAGGATCGGAGGAGAAACTTACCATAGATCACTTGTGTGTGAGGAAATTGAACGAAATTGAGTAGACGTGAAGATCTCTTGAGGTTTTGAGAGATTTTGGAGGTAGAAGAGAGAAAAAGGATTGATGTTTTGATGTTTTGGGTACCTTCCCGTGCGTTTAAGTGGTCAGACGCAATTATACGGTCGCAACTATATGGCCAGAACACTTGTTCCCACCATATAGTTGGTCTGACGGCAAAAAATAGGGTTTCTAGGGTTTCTTTCCTGGCGGCTATAACTATACGTCTGGAATTTTTGTTCCCGCTGTATAGTTGGTCGTCAAACCTTCTATATGTTGAGATGAAAAATTATCGATGGGTCAAATAACTATACGGCCAGAGCTATACGACATGAATTTTTATTCCCGCGGTATAGTTGGTCGTTAGAGCTTCAGTACTCATCAAAAAATTCTATTTCTTTAAGAATTACTTTTTAGACTAAAACTTAGCGAAACACCTTGTTTTGACAGAAAAATGACAGACTAAATTGTCGACCAACTTTGGCATGTATAAAATAGGAATTTTTAGTACCACTGAATCTCTCCTTCTCACTGGAGTTTTTCTATAACTCTTTATTCTATATAAAACTTAAAACTAAAACTTAAAAACTTAACTCAAATCTTTATTTCATATGGGTTACCTCCCATGCAACACTCTTTTATGGTTAATAGCTTGACCTTGATGTTGCTCACTTAGTCCAGATGAGTGGAACACCCACTCCAAAGTAGTTGGCATTCAAAGTGATGGCCTCCTTCTCATCTTGCTTGGCTTTCTTTTTCCTGGGAAAATGAATAACAAAAGGATCATGCGAAGGCAACTGGACCTTCACGTTCCTTCATGCAAATTGATTAAAGCCTTAATAGTTCTTAAAAAAGGACGGCCTAATATGATAGGAGTAGTAGCATCTTTAGGCATGTCAACAATAACAAAACCAATAAGAGCAGGACAACCTTTAATGTATACTAAGGTATTCTCTTTAATTCCTACTGCTTGTTTATAAGTAGAATCTGCTAGATGCAATTTTAGTTCAGTGATTTCAAAAGAGCCAAGATTTAACTTATTAAAAATACTCTTTGGAATTGTTGAAACACTTGCACCTATCACACAATGTAGGTATTTCATTAGTCCCAATTTTAATCTTAATAGTGGTCTCAAATATATCATCTAGATTAACAGGCAATTTTCCAGCAATTTTCGTATATTCTTCCTCAAGCTCACGTACCTTTATTGCTACCTGATTAACGAAGTGTTGATACATGGCTTCCTGATTTCCTTCACTTACCGGAATCTTGACATTGATCCTTTTACAATATCTTCAACTATGTAGTTTGATGAAGTAGCATTGCTATAATCGAGTTCTTCAGGCTCCTCCCTTTGGATTCTTATCATCTTGAGGTCTTCTAATGGATTGGGCTCATCTTTACCTGCAAATTTAGCTAGAATGAGAGTTTGACTCTCGGTTATCTTACCTAGTTGTGCCTCAACAATCCTTGTTCTTTCTTGGAGGGTCTGCAAATCATTCCTCAAACTAACAGCTTGGTTAGATAAATTACCAAGCATAACATCATGGTTCTCCATAATTTTAACTAGAATATTGTTTTGCTCATTTTATGAGTCCATAAAAGATTTAAGAGTTTCTTGAAGACTACTATTACTTGATGCAATATTATTATTAGAGTTACCTGCGAGACTAGAATAATGTTTCTAAAAATTTAGATTATAATTCTTCTTCCAAGCAGGGTTATAATCATTACGAGCTATGAAATCTATTTCTTCAATATTTGGTTCAGGAGTAGCTCTTACCTAGGTTTCCTTACCTTTAATGGCTAATATGAGCTCATCCAACTTAGCATTGAGTTCTTCATTTTCTTGAGGTGTGACGGAGTTCACCTTCTTCATGTTTGATCTTTCCACATGCCATTGGGCATGGTTGTCTTGCATATTGTCTAGAAGCTGCTTTACTTCGGTAATTTGCTTACCCATAAATGTTCCTACAACTACAGTATAAGGCATAGACTTATACATAGGGTTAAGAGCATTATAAAATAAATGGATAATTAACCAATTTTCCATCCCATGGCTGGGATAGTTTCTCATGCATTCTTTCATTCTCTACGATGAAAGCGCTAATGGATCACGCACTTCCTATCTAAAACCAGTAATATTAGATCTTAGTTGCATAGTCTTTGCAGGTGGAAATAATTTAGTCATAAATAAAGAAGTACATTCCACCCATGATGAAATATTATTTCTAGGAAAAGATAGCAACCATTCTTTTGCTCTTCTTCTAAGAGAGAAAGAAAATAAGCGCAACTTGACCGCGTCGGGGTCAACATCTTTAATGTGCATCATATCTCATATTTCAGTGAAAGTATTTAAGTGCATACCTGCATATTCAACAGCAGAGCCTCCAAATTGATTCTATTGAACCAAACTTAAATAGTGGGGCTTAATTTCAAAATCTTTAGCAGCAATTGCTGGCTGAGTAATAGGAGTACGCAAATAATCATTGTTGGGAGTTGCAAACTCCCCTAGTTTCTTTTCAGCCATACTTCCTATGTTTTTGGATTTTCTTAAACAAGTACTAATGATGATAAAAACAAGAATTAAAAGACTAACTTTTTTTTTCAAATAAAGACTGAAAGCAAACTATTAAAAACAAGAATTAATACTAGCAAGGTTCCTACTAACCTCACCAGGGTAGCTATTGCTTCCCCGGCAACGGCGCCAAAAAAGGGTTGATACCTTCGATCCGGATTACGGATGTAGTATAGCTCTTTTTCCCTAGTAGTCCTAGGTTTATCGAATCCTCAGGAAGCATAAAGCAAAGTGATATCACCTTAACGGACCTTTGAGAGTTTCTAGAATTCCTTTTGTGTTTTCACCGGACCAAGAGTTTGCGATCTTTTTGTTGTTGTTGACGATGGAGCACCAGTAGCTGTGCAAAACATTCGATGGGAATAATAGATAATAATAAAGTATGCATGTAATCGTTAGAGCAATATAATTATATGTGGGTAGTGCATCCATAATTGCTATCGCCTCCGCAACCGCTTATAGCAATAGCCTACTAGTCTCATCCATAGAATAAAGAGAACTAATGATATGCATAGTGATCACCGTTTAATCCCAAGTAAATCCCTCACATATAGACGTACTACCCCTTCTGTCACTAGGGTTCCCATCCTGCAGATCAGTCATTACTCACACTCCCTTTACCTAGATCAATCCTCGGGGTATTGGGTACCTGACAAGTACTTAGATTGAGGCAAGAGAGGGTATGTGACACCCCCGGGATTAGGGCTAAACAAATCCCAGATCTCCGTCTGAAATAAGCTTAACCTAGAGCTCGAGAATATCCAGTGAAGAATCGGTAACACGGCAGTGACCCTACGACACTTTATTACAGCAAGCTCATAACTGAGCAGAGAACCAAATTATTACAAGCAGAGGTCACTGACCACGAACATCAAACAACGGAAGGCAAATTATGCTATTAAGTATAGCAAACTTAACAAATGGCCTAAGAGGCCTGAAGCATAACGATGACGTCCCAGCCCATAGATTCCAGGCTGCCGGCCGGGAACCCCAAGCTACTCGTCAATGTTGATGTAGTACCAAACTGATCTTCCGGGAACACTTACTCTTCTAGAAGTATCAACAAAGCAAGGGTGAGTACAGGGTGTACTCCGCAAGACTTATGGCTAGTGGATTTGTTTTGCATAAAGCCATCTTTTGTTTATAAAACAAGAGAGAGAGAAGAAGCTTGTCTATTTAGAATATTTTAAAAGGGGATAAGAGAGCGACATCTCCAAATTATTGATCATCATCTTTTTATATCCACCAAATCATCATCATCTGAACTAGGATCACCCCCTCGTACCCATGAGGAAGCATCCTTAACAAACATTAGTTGCCAAGTTTTACGATTAGGTTCATGTTCTCTATGATCTCCCATCCGTTCCCAAGTCGTCCATAACCGTGGACACGGCTTTCCGAAAGATTATTACCCTGTAGGGGTGTACAACTTTACCCACACGTACCAACCGACTCTTATTGCCACTTGACACACTTCCTTGGTGTGCTAACAGAGGGTGTGGTTGGACACGACCTTTACCTTGCTTTCGCCGAGACCATGAGTCACGCAATAAGTATTGTTCCGCCATAACGGGTCAAATCCCAAAGTCGGTACTTAAATATGTGAGGCGAGGTTGGTTTACCAGGGGAGCCATCAACCCCAAGCAACCGCATCCATGCTTCCCTACCTATTATGAATGCACCTCCTTCACCCCCTCTTTCGAAAACATTTTCAATGCGTATGTCGAATGGAACGCCCGAACTATGTGACTCATGGAATCTACTAGGCAAGTTAGTTAGTCAAGAGGTCCCCATTTACCCCGTGTGGTTGTATGTTCGTCTTGGTTCAAGAGGCAAGAACCTAGGGTCCTAAGTGTGGCGAGCATGGGACTAGAAAAACCACATCCCACCGTGGCCTCCCATACAAGCCTTAGCATGTTTAATCTCATATCACTGATCTCATCTTACCATGTTCTCCTATCATACTAGATTATCTGCATCTGATACATCATCTAGATGAACCAGACTCAACAGCTAAGCATGGCTAAGCAAGACCCAGATAAAAGCTCTAGTATTGCACACAAGCCAAACCTAGTTATGCTAGGAGCAGTGGATCAGGTAATATAAGCTCAAAGGGAGTATGCAATAGATAGGATACTCTATCTATCGATAAAAGACCACAGTAGAATTGTATGCATCATGGCAGGAATTGAAATACTTTCGTAAACATAGGATTATATCATGGTGGGGCTATGCTTGCCTTTGCCAGTTGATAATCAGTAAACAGATCTTCGTAAGCCTTGTACTTGACTTGTTATAATTGGTCAAGTATTGTTCGTCGATCTTCGATCTTCGTCGGTGTTGACCTCGGTCTTCGATCTCGACCTCGATATCGTATTCTACCGGGGAGAAGCAAACACCGGAAAGAAAGGGAAACAATCAACAATGGCATCGATGCAATGCTCAAGCAAGTATGATGATATGACAAGTTTAATTGTATTGAAAAGTAACCCTAAGGCATGCTCGACAACTTAATCGGGGTTCCGAAGGTTAGAAACCCTAATTCGGGAAAACTCCAGAATTACCTGTGAGGAGTTACTATGTTCTTCTAATTAAAATTGTCATATAAGTTGTTGAACAATGCATGATTATAGTGTAATTAGATAGAGATAATTTTTCTGAACATTTTGATATATTATTTGTATTTTTCTGAATTACAGATTAAAAGTTATTCAATTTACAATATTCAAAACAATTTCTGAAATTATTAAAAGCCGATTAAACTTTTTACACCGAGACATAGTCTACCCACAGTGGCTGACCGGTGGGGCCGAGGTCACATCGGAAGCCACGCAAGCAAAGTGAGGTCAGGGCGTTTTCCATTGAGTCTGGATCTAGCCAGAGAGGCTGACGGGTGGGGCATGGTCCACGCGGGTGCCACCTTGGCGCGACACAGGACTCGCCGGAGAGCCTGCAGACGACGGTGACTGGTGGCGATATGAGGCAAGCTGGGAAGCGGGACTGGTCTCGTTCGAATTAGCCGAACAAGGGGAACGAGACAGAGGTGGCGCCGCCCAGAAATGGTTGCCGGAGCAACCTCCTCGACGAGAAACCACGACGGCCGATGGCAGATCTCGACGACAGAGCAAACTAGAGAGAGAGGGAGACGTGGGGTGGTGCCTGAGCACCGCTTGCTTACTAGAAGCGCGAAGAGGTGGTCAGCGAGGCGGGGTGCGGTCGGACGCGGCCGGAATCGACGATGGAGATGATGGCCGGAGTTGGAGACGGATTGGTCGATTGCGGCGATTGGAGGCTCGCCGGCTTGCGCTACTAGGGGCGAAAGGACAAGGTGGACGAGGCGGTTCGTGTGGTGGTCACAAAACATCGAGGGAACTCCGGGAACGACGGGAACAACGAGGTCCTGGCTAGAGCTAGGGTTCGGCTCCTGTGGCGAGCGGCACAGAGCGAGAGAGGGAGAGAAATGAGGGTGGGGAGAGAGAGCATGACACCAACGTTTTTATCCTCGGCTCGGCGGTTGGCGGCGTGCATCGTGGCGCAAAGGGGATCGACGGCTGGCGCACGGACACGCAGAAGCTTGGATCGGTTCTTCTGGCGGAGGAAGAAGAAAGAAGAAAGGAGCGAACGGGTACGGGCCAGAGTGGGCCGGCATGGGCCTGGTGCGTCTGCGCGAGCGATAGATAGAGGAAGGAGAGGTAGTTGGGCTGGGCCGGATAGGGTTAGCTGGCTGCTATTTTATTTACAAAAGCTTTTCTTTTTCTGTTTTCAAATCTGTTTTGTATATTTGAATTTCAAATCTGTTTTTGACCATTTCAAAAATACCATAACTTTATGAAACATAGGAAATTAGTGTGGGGCCCTACTAGTCCTTTTGGGCTCCAACATTTTGGTAGTTTTTCAAAATCAAAACCATTTGAATGTATTTTCAAATGGAGGAGGAGGGTTAGGGTTTTAGGGTTTTGTTGTATTTCGTAATGCATGCAAATTTTGATATGATGCTCATGGATGCACAATCAACCCTAAATATAGATTAACTAAAACTGAGGTGTTACAGGGTACTACAATCATCATGTCATATAAACTAATACATGATCCCATCTATGATAAATAACATGCACAAAAAGCTACATGGCTAGGCCGAAGTCCTTAGCCCAAGGAGAATTACTCACACATAGAGATGAAATAAACAATCATAAACATTGCAATAGAGATCATAAGGTTGATAGTAAATAGTCTTACAATGTCGCCAATTGGAGAAAAGATATACTATTACAATAGAGATCATAAGGTTGATAGTAAATAGTCTTACAATGTCGCCAATTGGAGAAAAGATATACTATTACAAGTGGTGGAAGATGGCTATGGTGGTGGAGAAGGGTTTAGAGGTTTAGATCTAGATCTATTCCTCGCTGGAAGAGAAGAACTTACCTGAAGTCCTCGCTGGAGATTAGAAGAGGAAGCAAAACGGCTGACAAACGCACACGGCGACACGGGGAGCACCCGAGGGCGCTGCAACCCACGCCAAGCCATGGCACGGCGTCCACAACCACACAAGCGGCCTAGCAGCACCATAGAGCCACCAGGAGCACAACACCACCAGGAGCGGCGGAGCACACATCGCCGACAAGCAACAAACCCTAGGGTTCAGGTTGGTGACAGTCTGGCCAGGAGAGAGGTATAAAGACAAATCGAGCATGACCAATCGGTGTAGCAGTGTCGACTACCTCGACACACACCACGGCGGCGGCCGGAGAGGCCTAGAGCGGATGAAATCGAGCGACGACGGCGTTGGCAACACCATGCCGCAGCAGGACAAGAACAAGAGAGGAACGCAAGTGAGCAAAGAGAAGTGGGTGCGTACTAGGCCGATATGTTCCAGTACCACTCTAGTGAGTGGGTTGACCAGCCCAGATGGGCCAGGTCAGGACTGGGCCAGCCCAATGGGCTTGGTCCAGATCCTAGATAGGAAATCAAAAATAATTTAATAAAAGACAAAAATACCCTAGGAATTAATAAGTCCTAAGAAATAAAATAAAAATCCTAAAAATACAAATAACATATCTATAAGTTAATAAAAATATAAACTACCCAATAAAATTAAGAATTCAATTTTTAATAGAATAAATTTAGGTTAAAGATTTTTATAATATATTCCTTATGGAATTTTATAAAAATAAATAAAATACCTATAAATAACTAAATTTACTTTTATCACTCTTAATTGGTGTAGTATTTTATAAAAATACTAGACTGCTATTTAAGATAGCAAAATAATATCTAATAAATTAAAACACTTATTCTTACAAAGAATATTAAGAAAATAATAATAGGAGTTAAAAATAAATAAAAATAAGTTTTAAGCTCCTCTACTAATATATTGTATTACAAAAGAATTAAATATAATATTTCCAAAATGATAAGAATTATCCTTTAAAAAACTTTCTTTATTGTATAAAGAAATTTAAGAAATTAATATAATGGGTAAAACACAGAAAGAAGACAATTAATAAAATGATGCCTTGCATTACAATGCATACTCATTTTGTTTCTTTAAATATTGTCCTTACCGGGCAATAATGGCGTTCTGTAGAAATAGAAGCTCAAGGTCGAGTGCAAGCATTCGGCTTCACTACCTTGCAATCAGAAGGCAAGTTTATCACTAGCTCATGTCCTTTGATGAGTCTTTATCAAAGTAATTGCAAAATTGTGTGTTATCACCTATGTTCCGGAGAAAGGAAATTATTATTTTCTCAAAACAAATAAATTGTGATATCACCCTAAGTGGTGATATGGATAAAGTGGGCAATGTAACTTAGGTTTCCATTTGCAATGAGATTAATCACTTAGGACTTAACAACCCATGACATCAATGATTCTAGCATCGTATATTACACGTTAACCATGAGATTTGGAATGGGACGGAGAAGTCAGCTGTATCTTCTTCCTCTCGCATGTATCCAGATGTGCGGGTCGTGGCTGTTATCCTTGTAGCGTGTATTCATTGGTAATACATAGAGGATATGCAGCATATGGGTGCGAACCCTCAATGTCCCACGATAGTTCTGGCATCTGAACGGTCTGTACTAACCATTGCCGTAATTCAATACGTGGGCATGGTGTACACCAAGGAGACATGCGGGGTCGCGAAGGGGGTAGTGATTGGCTTGGATCACCTACTGGGACCCACATCACATAATTGTGGACGGGAAAGTACACCCAGTTGTGCAACAAGGAGTTGATCTCTCATGGGTAAAGCAACGCACCTCTGCAGAGTGTAGGAACTGTAACTTGTTACTCCCTGTTCTGGGAAGGAACTATGAACGCGGTAGGAAAGTAACTCCATGAAGTTCTGGTCAACCTATGAAGGTTGATGGGCATATTTTTAATAATAAAATCAATCTTTGAAGAAATGTTTATGAAAACTGCATAGTGCCAAGGACTAATAGTCTGAGGTGGTAGATAGTGCATCAAACTTCCCACTTTGCATATAATGAACTTTCTGGGTAACGATGTTACTCACTCTTTCCTTTGATCCCTTGCTTAGACTCTGAGGAGCCAGAAGACAATCTGATTGTCGTGGTGGTGGCACGAAAGATGCCATGGGTAGGCTTAAGTTGGGGGCCAATGTGTGCTAGTGGGATCCAGGGAGGGAAGATGTAGTGATTTCTACACACAAAACACAAGATCTAGATCTTTACTCAACACAAGTGACGCTACACTTAGTCCTTGAGTTGTTTGAGCGAGAGGAAGAAGAAGAAGCTATAGCTGGTGCTAAGCAGAAAATGAATTGATCCCTCTCTCAGGAAGCCCTGGCCCTCCTTATAAAGGGGTGTCCAGGTTACCTCTAGGGCTGACATGGACAAGCATATTCGTGGAATATGCTTGCCCCAAAATAGTAACTCGGTGAGTGCCTTTACGTGTCCCCCTTCTATCGGTGGCAATAACCTAGAGCCCACGACATGTGAGCCTCGGGCTCGAGGACTGTCACCTCCATGACCCTCTTCTGCTCCTCTGTCCCTCTGGGTCTTGTCCGTAGCGCTTGGCACTATACAGATTCCTGAGGGAGAGACAACGCGTAATGTTGACTTTGGGGGTTCGCTCTCTCCTTCTCGAGCAAGCTTCCCCATTACTCGGTCTCACCTTATATGACTCGTCCAAGCCCTAACCTGCAGATACAAACAGTAGTACTTGTATGCCGACATAACCCCTATGTCGGCAGAGTCAGGTTTTAGTCACCTGACTCGGGTTAAGCCAGGCCTTATTCGGCCAACCTCTTTATAACTCTGCTGGGTCATTCTTTGACCCAGTCCAGATCCTTGAGGGACTTGCCCTTTTACCTTAGCTCGACCCTACCCGGGGTCATCCCCCCCGACATTATTCCCCTAAGCTGGTTCGGTCTTGGCGACATCTGTTAGCAAGGGTACAACATGTTCCAGACACTCGGCTCTCAAGCATATGTTGCCGACTCATGCTTTAGTTGGCTCTTTCTCTGGAGTACTTCTCCGTTTATATCTTGTTATTTTCTCGACATTTTTTGATTCATTCCAAGGTACAACCCATTTATCCGAGTCAATTATCCTCATCTGGGCCACTTCCTTAGTTTCTCTTGTAAGTTTCATCCTACGTGTCTCAATCATTGCGCTTTTTCCTCGTTTTTCGTATCGCTACAGTGTTTACTAACATGAGTGCAGTGATGACTACGGGTGGTCATAGCAGCGCAGCGTCTCTTCGGTCGCTGCAACGGTCATGGCGGCCGAATCACCTCCTGCACCGTGTGACCCCCCTATGGCTCCAATTTTTGGTTGCCAGCACACGATACACACGTGTATGCGACAACAGCTACGCACCGGCGATCCCACTACCGCTTGCGGTACGCAATTATAAATGGGGAGTGGGGGAACCCTCGGTCACCTTCCCCACCTCCCATTTCCTCGTTTTGCTTTTCTCGTCTCCACCGCTGAGCACTGCCCTCATGCTAAAGCGCCGCCGCTTCTTGGTCTCACGTCGCCGTGCCTCGTGCTTGTTCTGCGCTTCTGCCACGGTCCTTCTTCTCTGCCGCCGCCGCGCTCTCCGCTGTTGCGACAGGTCCTTGGACTTCAAGACCTCTCCCCGCTGCGAGCGCTTCTTCCTCCGTCGACTCCTCCGACGAGCCCATGTCGAGCTCACAGAGCGTCGCCGTCGTTGAAGAATAAGACGCCATGGACGCCCCAGAGCGCGGCTCATGGCAGGGGTCCACCGTCACTTGGTAGGAGATCGAGTGGCTCATTAGGACACGTTGCATCCCCGTCGAGGTAAAGTGTCGTTTAACCGGCTCTGAGGTTGTTCTCGTCTGTAGGGGTTCGTAGCATGGAAAACAAAAAACTTCTACCGCATGCACACAAACAAGCCAAGATATATCTACTAGATTGTAGCAACGATTTGATTAGAGTACTCACCCTTGAAGATTCCAAAGCGGTTAACGAGAGCAGATTCTCGTGGGTGATGTAGTCATACACTTGCCGATCTCAAGATCGCGTAGACGATCCTTCCGGCGCTGCGTTCCGGCAGCGCTTCCGTAGTCAGTCACACATTCGGTACTCGATGAAGACCTTCCTCTCCCTTGTTCCATCAGGCAGCGTAGGTTGTAGTTCCCCCCTCGCGATTCCGGCAGCACGACGGCGTGGTGTCAGAAGTAGAGGGAAGATCTCGCAGGGCTTCGCCTAAGCCGGTGCGAGTTATGGTGGATCTAGGGTTTTCCGGCGATCTAGGTTTATAAGGCCGGGAGGAGGAGGTGTCTACGGCGGCGCACGGGGTGGGTAGGGATGGCTCTTGTGGTGTTTGGGGCATCCCTCCCCCTCTATTTATGAGAGGGGGCAGCCTTGGGAGGAGAGAGTTTGAATCCAAATCCAAACCCAAGTTGGATTGAGGGAAGGACTCTTTCCTTCTTACACTAGGTAATCATTGTTCCAGTTTTACTTTTCAAACCTCCCGTTTGACTTTCAATTTAGAGATTTAATTCTCTCTTGCAAATGCCCAAACCAAGTGACCTAGGATATGATCCAATCATTCCACTTACCCATGACATATTCATGGACCATTCCCCTTCCGGTCCGGTGAACCTTCTAGAACCTTCTAGAACCTCTCCGATGAAAACATCGAAATCATTCCCGAACTCCGGAATTGGACTTTCCTTATATGAATATTATTCTCCGGACCATTCCGGATCTCCTCGTGATATCCCGAATCCCATCCGAGACTCCGAACAACATTCGGTATCCCTACTTACATTCCATATCTACTAAACAACATCAAATCCTTAAGTGTGTCTCCCTACGGTTCGTGAATTATGAGGACATGACCGAGACACTTCTCCGATCAATAACCAATAGAGGAATCTGGAAATTCATATGTCTCCCACATATTTCAACGATTACTTTGCGATCGAATGAACCACTTACATACGATACCAATTTCCCCTTGTCTCGCGATAATTTACTTATCTGAGGTTTCATCATCGGTATCTCTGCATACCTAGTTCAACCTCGTTACCGATAAGTACTCTTTTCTCATTCCCGTGATATGTGATCCCTTGTGAGCCAGTAACATGCTTGCAAGCCAATTGGATGACATTCCACTGAGAGGGCCTAGAGTATATCTATCCGTCATATGGATGGAGAAATCCCACTCTTGATCCATGTGCCTCAACACATACTTTCCGAACAATCAATGCCACCTTTATAGCCACCCAGTTACGGTGTGGTGTTTGATGCCATCAAAGCATACTTCCGGTGATGGTGATCAGCATGATCTCATGGTCAAAGGAATTAGGTTACTATGCATCAGAAAGCTTATAGCAAATGAACTATTGAAATGACTTGATCTTAATGCTACGCTTATCAATATGAGTATGTCCATCATACCATTCTCCTAATGATATGATATTGTTGTTAATAACATCTCAATGTTGATGATCGAGAAACCACAATCATCTATTAACCAACAAGCTAGTATTATAAAGAGGCTTTACCAGGGACTCTAATTTAGTTTACAAATCACACAAATATTAATGTTTCCGGTTAATACTATTATAGCATGAATGTAGACATTTATCGTAAACACAAAGATATAATAATAACCACTTTTATTATTGCCTCTAGGGAATATCTCCAACAGTCTCCCTCTTGGACTAGAGTCAACTAATCTAGATTACATGGTAATATATCAAACACCCATGGAGGTTTGGTGCTGGTCATGTTTTGCCCTCGGGAGAGGTTTAGTCAACGGATCCGCCACATTTAGATTTGTGTGTATTTGCAAATCTTTATGCCACCATCTTGGACATGCTCTCGAATAGCGTGGAAACATAGCTTGATGTGCTTCAGCTTCTTGTGTGACCTTGGTTCTTGTGCATTAACTATGGCGCCCATGTTATCACAGTAGATAGACACTGGGTCCAGCGCACTTGGAACCACACTGAGCTCTGTAATGAACTCCTTCATCCATATCACCTCTTGTGAAGCCTCCAAAGAAGCTATGTATTTCGATTCAGTTGAAGTTCTTGCCACAACGCTTTGCTTTGCACTCCTCCAGCTAACTTTTGCACCATTCAAAGTAAATACGTATCCAGATTGAGATTTAGAATCATCCGGATCGGTGCTCCAACTAGCATAGGTGTAACCATTAACAACGAGCTGTTCATCACCTCCATAAGAAAGAACCATATCCTTAGTTCTTCTCAAGTACTTAAGGATGTTTTTGACCACTGTCCAATGATCCACTCCTAGATCACTTTGATATCTGCTAGTCAAACTAACAACATATGCAATGTCGGGTCTAGTACATAGCATGGAATACATAAGATATCCTATGGCTGAGGCATAGGGAGTCTTACTCATCCTTTCTCTATCTTCTGCCATTGTAGGACTTTGAGTTTTACTCAAGGTCGTATTGGGCAACATGGGCAAGAACCCTTTCTTGCTATCTTCCATTCCAAACCTCTTTAGAACTTTGTCCAAATATGTACTATGTGATAATGATATTAGGCGTATCGATCTATCTCTATAAATCTTTATGCCTAATATGTAAGCTGCTTCGCCAAGATCTTCCATTGAAAAACTTTTATTCAAATAATCCTTGACACTATTAAGAAGGTCTACATCATTCCCAATCAACAATATGTCATCTACATATAGTATTAAGAATGCTATAGATCTCCCACTCACTTTCTTGTAAATACAAGCTTCTCCATAAGTTTGTATAAAACCAAAGTTTTTGATTACCTTATCAAAATGTTGATTCCAACTTCGGGATGCTTTCTTCAATCCATAAATGGACCGTTGAAGTTTGCATACCTTGTTAGCATCTTTAGGATCGACAAAACCTTTGGGTTGCATCATATACAACTCTTCATCAATATCTCCATTGAGGAATGCTGTTTTGACATCCATCTGCCATATCTCATAATCATAATATGCAGCGATTGCTAACATAATCCTCACAGACTTTAGCTTCGCTACTGGTGAGAAAGTCTCATCGTAGTCAACTCCTTGAATTTGTCGAAACCCTTTTGCGACAAGTCGAGCTTTATAGACAGTAACATTACCATCAGCATCTGTTTTCTTCTTGAAGATCCATTTGTTCTTGACAGCCTTTCGGCCATCCGGTAAGTCCACCAAAGTCCATACTTGGTTTTCGTACATGGATCCAATCTCGGATTTCATGGCTTCTTGCCATTTATTGGAATTTGGGCTCATCATCGCTTCCTCATATGTCGCAGGGTCATCAGTGTTGTCCACCAACATGACACTCATAATAGGATCATACCAATCAGGAGTGGTACGAGTTCTCATTGACCTGCGAGGTTTCGTAGTAACTTCAACCGAAGTTTCATGATCAACATCATTAGCTTCCTCTCTTATTGCTGTAGGCGCCACAAGAACTACTTACGGTGCTGCGCTACTCTCAAGTTCGAGAGAAGGTTCAATAACCTCGTCGAGTTTTACTTTCCTTCTAGTCACTTCTTTCGAGAGAAACTCCTTCTCTAGAAAGGATCCATTCTTAGCAACGAAGATTTTGCCCTCAGATCTATGATAGAAGTTATACCCAATAGTTTCCTTAGGGTATCCTATGAAGACGCATTTTTCTGCTTTGGGTTCAAGCTTGTCGGGCTGTAACTTCTTTACATAAGCTTCGCAACCCCAAACTTTAGGGAACGACAATTTAGGTTTCTTCCCAAACCATAATTCATACGGTGTCGTTTCAACGGATTTAGATGGTGCCCTCTTTAAAGTGAATGCGGATGTTTCTAATGCATAACCCCAAAACGATAACAGTAAATCTGTAAGCGACATCATAGAACGAACCATATCTAAGAGAGTTCGATTACGATGTTCGGACACACCATTACGTTGTGGTGTTCCTGGCGGTATCAATTGTGAATGTATTCCGCATTTCTTCAAATGCTCGCCAAACTCTTAACTTAGATATTCACCTCCACGATCAGATCGTAGAAATTTAATCTTCTTGTTACGTTGATTCTCTACCTCACTTTGAAATTCCTTAAACTTCTCGAAAGTTTCGGACTTATGTTTCATGAAATAGATGTACCCATATCTACTCAAGTCATCCGTGAAGGTAAGAACATAATGATAACCACCGCGCGATGCTACACTCATTGGACCACATACATCGGTATGTATGATTTCCAGTAAGTCCGTAGCTCGCTCCATCATACTAGAAAATGGAGTCTTAGTAATTTTACCCGTCAGACATGCTTCACATCTTTCAAGTGCTTCAAAATCAAGTGATTCAAGAAGTCCATCGTAATGGAGTTTCTTCATACACTTCACTCCAATATGACCAAGACGATAGTGACACATATAGGTCGAGTTATCGCTCAATTTCAAACGTTTAACTTCAATGTTATTAATGTGTGTATTTCTACAATCGAGATTCAATAAGAATAGACCATATATCAAAGGTGCATGTGCATAAAACATATTACTCATATAAATTGAACAACCATTATTCTCGCACTTAAACAAGTAACCGTCTCGCAATAAACATGATCCGAATATAATGTTCATGCTCAACGCAGGCACAAAATAACAATCATTTAAGTATAAAACTAATCCCGATGGTAGATGAAGAGGTAGCGTGCTAACCGCAATCACATCAACCTTTGATCCGTTTCCAATGTGCATCATCACCTCGTTCTTCGCTAGTTTCCGTCTATTCTGCAGCACCTGTTTCAAGTTACAAATGTGAGCAATCAAATACCCAGACACTACTACGAGTACTAGAGAGATACACATCCATAACATGTATATCTGATATACCTTTCTTCTTGATGTTGCCGTTCTTCAAATCCGCCAAGTACTTAGGAAAATTCCTCTTCCAGTGACCTTCTTCCTTGCAGTAAAAGCACTTAGTATCAGGCTTAGGCCCAGCCTTGGTCTTCTTCGCCGTCGCGGTAACTTTCTTACCGCCCTTCTTGAAGTTTCCCTTTTTCTTAGACTTGCCTTGCTTCTTGAATTTGGTGGTCTTATTGACCAACAACACTTGGGGCTCTTTCTTGATCTCCACTTCCGCAGACTTCAACATGGAGAAGAGTTCAGGCAACGACTTGTCCGTGTTTTGCATATTGTAGTTCATCACAAAGTTCTTGTAACTTGGTGGTAGTGATTGGAGGACATGGTGAATCCCCAAAGCATTAGGAATCACTATACCCAAACATTGAAGCTTGCTTGCGTGCCCAGACATCTTAAGCACGTGCTCATGACGGAGCTGCCCTCTTCCATCTTACAGTTAATGAACTTTTCAGAAGCCTCATAACTCTCAACTGCCGCGTGAGCCTCAAATATAATTTTGAGTTCACGGACAATATCATGTGTGTCATGGTTCTCAATCCTTTTCTGAAGCTCCGATTCCAAACCATACAAGATAGCACACTGAACTGTGGAGTACTGATTCTTTCGAGCAAGGAAAACATTCTTTACCTCATCGGTAGCATCACCGGTGGGTCACCCAAGTGCATCCAAAGACATAGGTCAAATTACCAGAATTGAGGACAATCCTCAAATTGCGGAACCAATCCGCGAAGTTGGTTCCATTGTTTTTCAACTTTTCTTTCTCTAGGAACGCATTAAAATTGATGGTAGGGGGTGCCATTGATCTACAACATATTTGCAATAGTTTAGACTAAGTTTATGACAAATTGAGTTCTAATTAATAGTTAAATTAATATAGGTGAACTCCCACTCAAAACAATATCCCTCATATTGTTTTAGTGATCACACGAACCAAATCCACCACATCAAAACCGATCATCACGAGAGTTGATGTAGCTTCAATGGCGAACAATCAACATGTTCATCATATCTACTGTATGACTCATGCTTTCCCTTTCGGTGATCCGTGTTCCGAGACCATGTCTATACATGCTAGGCTTGTCAAGATCAAACCTTAGCTTCCGCCTAAGCAAATTTGGCTTGCTCACGTTGTATACACTCGTAGAATCTAACACACCCGATCATCACGTGGTGCTTCGAAACAACGAGCTTTATCAACTGTGCTTACTAAGGATGAACACTTTATAACTTGAAATTTTTGTGCTTGAGGGATCATCTTATAATGCTACCTTCGCGAACTAAGCAATACAAGATGCATAAAAGGATTAACATCACATGCAATTCATAATGTGTGATATGATATGGCCTTTCTTCTTGTGCTTCCGATCTCCATCTTCAAGCACATACATGATCTCCATCATCACCGGCATGGCATCAAGGTCAATGGCACCGATTCATGGTTTTGTCCACCAGCATCAACTATTACAACTACTTTGAATAATAGACACGCAGGTCTTAACGGAATTAAAAGACAACCATATGGCTCCTTCCGGTTGCCGACTTACAATGAGGAACATTGCATACATCATATATAGTCACAATCATGGCCATATCACATCACAAGACACCCCTGTAAAACAAAGTTAGACACCTCTAATTTTCTTTGCATGTTTTACGTGGTTTGGGGCTTTCAATAAGTGTTGTTCTAACTTATGAACAAGAACCACAACATTGATACTAGTATTGTTAATCACCCATTGTAGATTGCATCTTAACTATGTTGGCAGAAACAGGCACCCACAAAGCCACTTATGCAACACAAGTTGCATGTCAAGCGTGGAGCAAGTCTCATGAACGATGTCATGTAAGGTTAGCCCGGGCCGCTTCATCCCACCATCCCGCAAGATGCAAAGTACACAAGAAGCAATCGACAACAAAAGCATCAACGCCCACAATGACCATTGTGTTCTACTCGTGCAATAGATCTACATATAGACACGACTCTGATACCACTGTAGGGGTTCGTAGCATGGAAAACAAAAAAAATTCTACCGCATGCACACAAAGAAGCCAAGATCTATCTACTAGATTGTAGCAACGAGTTGATTAGAGTACTCACCCTTGAAGATTCCAAAGCGGTTAACGAGAGAAGATTCTCGTGGGTGATGTAGTCGTACACTTGCCGATCTCAAGATCGCGTAGATGATCCTTCTGGCGCTGTGTTCCGACAGTGCTTCCGCAGTCGGTCACACGTTCGGTACTCGATGAAGACCTTCCTCTCCCTTGTTCCAGCAGGCAGCGGAGGTTGTAGTTCTCCCCTCACGATTCTGGCAGCACGACGGCGTGGTGTCGGAAGTAGAGGGAAGATCTCGCAGGGCTTCGCCTAAGCCGGTGCGAGTTATGGTGGATCTAGGGTTTTCCGGTGATCTAGGTTTAGAAGTCCGGGAGGAGGAGGAGGTGTCGCCGGTGGCTAGGGCGACGTCGACGAGGCGGCAGCGGCGCACGGGGTGGGGAGGGCTGGCTCTTGTGGTGTTTGGGACAGCCCTCCCCCTCTATTTATGAGAGGGGGGCAAACTTGGGAGGGGGGAGTTTGAATCCAAACCCAAACCCAAGTTGGATTGAAGGAAGGACTCTTTCCTTCTTCCACTAGGAAATCGTTATTCTAGTTTAACTTTTCAAACCTCCCGTTTGACTTCCAATTTAGAGCTTTAATTCTCTCTTGCAAATTCCCAAACCAAGTGACCTAGGATATGATCCAATCAATCCACTTACCCATGACATATTCATGGACCATTCCCCTTCCGGCCCGGTGAACCTTCTAGAACCTTCTAGAACCTCTCCGATGAAAACATCGAAATCATTCTCGAACTCCGGAATCGGACTTTCCTTATATGAATCTTATTCTCCGGACCATTATGGATCTCCTCATGATATCCCAGATCCCATCTTAGACTTCGAACAACATTCGGTATCCCTACTTACATTCCATATCTACTAAACAACATTGAATCCTTAAGTGTGTCTCCCTACAGTTTGTGAATTATGTGGACATGACCGAGACACTTCTCCGATCAATAACCAATAGAGGAATCTGGAAATTCATATGGCTCCCACATATTTCAATGATTAATTTGCGATCGAATGAACCACTTACATACGATACCAATTTCCCTTTGTCTTGCAATAATTTACTTATCCGAGGTTTGATCATCGGCATCTCTGCATACCTAGTTCAACCTCGTTACCGATAAGTACACTTTTCTCGTTCCCATGATATGTGATCCCTTGTGAGCCATTAACATGCTTGCAAGCCAATTGGATGACATTCCACCGAGAGGGCCCAGAGTATATCTATCCGTCATATGGATGGACAAATCCCACTCTTGATCCATGTGCCTCAACACATACTTTCCGAACAATCAATGCCACCTTTATAGCCACTCGGTTATGGTGTGGTGTTTGATGTCATCAAAGAATCCTCCCGGTGATGGTGATCATCATGATCTCATGGTCGAAGGAATTAGGTTACTATGTATCAGGAAGATTATAGCAAATGAACTATTAAAATGACTTGATCTTAATGCTACGCTTATCTATAGGAGTATGTCCATCATACCATTCTCCTAATGATATGATCTTGTTGTTAATAACATCTGAATGTCCATGATTGAGAAACCACAATCATATATTAACCAACAAGCTAGTATTATAAAGAGGCTTTATCAGGGACTCTAATTTAGTTTACAAATCACACAAGTATTAATGTTTCCGGTTAATACTATTATAGCACGAATGTAAACATTTATCATAAACACAAAGATATAATAATAACCACTTTAATTATTGCCTCTAGGGAATATCTCCAACATAGCCACAGAGTCCTGATAATTTGTAGTGTTCATGTCCCATTTCGCTAGAGGGTTTGGTCTGCCACTTAGTGATTTTGCTAAGGAGTTTCTAGATTTTTTTGGCCTTCAGCCACACCATCTTCCGGCTAATGCCATTGCATCTCTCTCCGCAGATATCTCGGCCTCCAAAGGGTACTTCGGTCTTTGGCCCTCCATAGTCGCCTGGTCAAAGTTTTTTTAGATTTGAGCCAACGTTTTTCGGACAAGACTCTTACTTCTTACGAGAAATCTCTTACCTAATGTGGTGCTACCTCCATCACACCTAGGGAAAGATCTGAATTCCCCTGGGTCATAGGCCTTGAGTCTTGCAAGAAATGGCATCGGTCCTTTTTCTACGTGAAGAACCGAGGCGAGGAAGATAAAATTCGGCTGCCGGCTTTCTCAGTCGGCACCCCTTCCACTAAGAACTGGAATTTTAATCCAAACAAGACTGACTCCCTCGCCGAGGACTTTGAGCCCCGACTCAAGGAGTTGACTCAGGCCGGACTTCATGGTGAGGACTTGATGGATGCTTTTGTCAGCAACCGAATCTGCCCCTTCCAACAATGATCTCACAAGCTCTACTATATGAGCGGTCCTCTTGACCCGAACCGGGTTTCCACTATCGAGCTCTCCGATGATCAGATCCGGGAACGTGTCTGGGACATTTTCAAGACGGAGATGCCCGAGGATTGGCAGTGGGGCATGAAGCCCTTCTCTCGCAAGAATCCTCCTCCCAAGGTAATCTGATCTCGAGCCAGTTCATCTGAACCACTTGTCCATGTAATTTATTTTACTACTTTGTTAAATTTTGCTCGCTCTGCTACAGAAATTCGATGAACAAACTTTGTAAGACGTCGAGGTGCTTGCTCTACCCTGGAGTAAGGATCGCGATATGCCGGACAGCGAGGAACCAGATTCGGAGGAATTTATCTCGAAGCCGGAATCTGCTCCTGCCCGTCCTCGGGGAAGACCTTCCTCCCGTACCGACGAAGGAGACTCGGACGAAGTCCAAGTTCTCGAGGTAGTTGATGCGACGCCCATTTCTTACGCATATCCGCCTCATGTTTCCCCACCTAACCCGGTTGGTCAGGTGCACGAGGTGGAGCCCCTTGCTGTTGAAGCCCCAATTCCAACTAAGAAACATGCCGCCTCTAAAAATCATTCGGATGAGGCTCCAAAGAAACAAACCAAAAGACCTGCTCAGAAGCCTCCGACGCAAAAAGTCATGCCTGGAGTTTCTGCGTGAGTTTCCTTATTCGGGTTAGATTTGTATTTCTTGTTTCTCTTTTTTTTTCTTTTTCTTTTTCTGATTCTATTCTCCTTTCCTCTCAGCAGCGCCCCACTCTCAGCCAACCCGAGTGGCCTGAGTATGACCTCTCATGTTACTCGTCCACCCTCACCACCAACCCAAGATGATGTCCAGGTCCCTAGCTCTGCTCGCAACGATCCTCCTCCCATGCCGACTAACAGTCCATCTCGGCGGGAGGAGGTCGAGGTTGCATCTGGTGGTGGTGCTGATGTTGCTATGCTGGATTAGCCGACTGATCCGGTAATCTCCACCGATGTTTCCAAGGCTACCCCATCGAACCAACTCCTGCCGAGGTTCCTGCTACCTGGGTTCCTGCTGAAGGTGCTGCAGCTTCCATTCCGGAGATTTCCGCCTCGAGCTCGGCTCAGCCCACCAAATTACAATCTGTCGCTGAAGTTTCAACCAAGGCCAAGAAGGACGGAGTCTCCAAGCCCAAGCCGGCTCATCAAAAAGTTACCCCGTGATCCTCTCAACCCAGTGTAGCCGATATGCTTCGCAAGGGTGCTACTGTCTTTAAATCCAGGTCTGCCTCTGCCACCGACACACAAATTGTGCTTCATAAAATCCCGGCGGCCGCGGCAGCTGCCCAACAAGAGCGAGAAGAGAAAGGCAAAGTGCTTACACGTACGGAGAGTGGCGGAAGTCTTGGGTCCTTAGTGGAATATGCCAACAATTGGAATGCCGCTGATCGGGTCGAGGGCAATCTGAGTAATAAACCTTTTCACCTCTCTGATGTTAGCGATCGCTTACACATGGTCGCCAAGGTTATTCTTGAGAGTGATAGTATGAATGAGGTAAATACTTTAGCCTACACTTTATTCTTTCCATTTAGTGTATCACATGCCTACTAGTCCCTGAGCTTTCAACCGAATGACTTGTCATTTGGCCAGAAGCTTCTACTGGTAAAGTGTAGTTACTTATGCGTATGGCAAATGATATATAGCTTTAGACAACTTTACTTGATTTGAATTTTTGTATCTTTGGTTTCAAATATCCAGCCACCTAGATCCGAGTCAAGTTTCTACTTGATTCGGATCTTTTTAGGTGTAGCTTCGAATATCTAGCCATTTGGATCCGAGACAAGTTTTACTTGGCTTGGATCTTGTAGATTTAGCTTCGAATATCCATCCACCTAGATCCGAGTCAAGTTCTACCTGGCTTAGATATTTTCAGTTTAGCTTCGAATATCCAACCACCTAGATCCGAGTCAAGTTTTACTTGGCTTGAATCTTGTAGGTTTAGCATCGAATATCCAGCCACCTAGATCCGAGTCAAGTTCTACTTGGCTTGGATCTTTTCGGTTTAGCTTCGAATATCCAGCCACCTAGATCCAAGTCAGGTTTTACAGCTTGGATCTTTTCGGTTTAGCTTCGAATATCCAGTCATCTAGATCTGAGTCGAGTTTTACTTGGCTTGGATCTTGTAGGTTTAGCTTCGAATATCTAGCCACCTAGATCCGAGTCAAGTTCTACTTGGCTTGGATCTTTTCGGTTTAGCTTCGAATATCCAGCCACCTAGATCCGATTCAAGTTTCTAATTGATTCGGATCTTTTTAGGTGTAGCTTCGAATATCCAGCCATTTGGATCTGAGTCAAGTTTTACTTGGCTTGGATCTTGTAGATTTAGCTTCGAATATCTAACCACCTAGATCCGAGTCAAGTTCTACCTGGCTTGGATCTTTTCAGTTTAGCTTTGAATATGAAGCCACCTAGATCTGAGTCAAGTTTTACTTGGCTTGGATATTGTAGGTTTAGCCTCGAATATCCAGCCACCTAGATCCGAGTCAAGTTCTACTTGTCTTGGATCTTTTCGGTTTAGCTTCGAATATCCAGCCACCTAGATTCGAGTCAAGTTCTACTTGATTTGGATTTTGCTATTTCGAATATATTCCCCTATATAACACTCTTTTGATTTTAGGTTGCTCATAATCGGCGTACTGCCGAGTTCTAGAAACTGCTCTTTCCTCATAGGAAGTTGCAGGTCAAGTATGAAAAATTGGTGCCTATTTTGAAGAAAACTGGTGAGCTACCTGCTGCGTATCTTGAGATTCTTGCCCGCGTTTTTGTTTTCGAATCTACTTCTGATTCGTCTTTGTACAGGCAATGTCGATACTCAAAACACTAAGCTTAAGAAGAAGGTTGCCGATCTGCAAGGTGAGTCGGTAACGTTCTTTTTACTCATTTTACCTATTCTGAACTTTTGTGGAATATCTTATAGTATTTTTCACTCGGCTCAGCCGAATTACAAAGCCTTGCAGCATCGCATCAAGAGTGCATTCCTATGCCTGATCTGATGCTGCATTTTCTAGAAGAAACAGGAGCTTATTCGGCGTAGCTGAAGGAGAAGTACGACAAGATAGCTCAGCTCCGTGCCGAGGTTAACTCCTTGAAACTGGCCCAGAAATCCGAGTTGGACAAGATTGACCAAGAATTCTCCGAGGATAAGAATCGGCTAACTCTCCAGCTCCAGAAGAATAAGGAGTTCCTCGACACAACCGAGTCAAAGAACAAGTCCATGACGGATGACATTGCTCGGTTTGAGAAGAAAAGAGTCGGCTAGTTCGGCAATCTTCAAAAAATGTTGCAATATATCCACCATAAGTTCTCTCTTTTTATCTTGTGGCCAGCGGCCGAATTATTCTTGACCATTGCCTGTATTGACTTATGTTATGCTTTGTATTATATATTATTTTACAGAGTCTGAACCTATGAGTAGCAGGGATGTGGTTAATGCCCAGGCTCGCCGAGGTGTCCCCAATGAGCCAGATCAAGAATATCCTATTGAGGATTTCTTAGTTGCTGTTGCTGTCGCCATCAATCCCATGAAGGTCATTGGCAAAGATCTGGTGGATGCGGCTATCCGAGTATTCCATGTACTCTAGCCGAAAGAACCGAATATTACCAAGGTCGAAGTTCTTGCGGAAAAAATAATGGATTGCCAAACTCAGTTGAGTCTTTGGAGAGAATCTGAGGGGAGAGTCGGGGCTAATATGGCACTCATAGCCGTCTAGTCATGGTACGAGAATATCTCTCTCGATATCCTGATGAACTTGCGTACCGAATATCCTTGGATCAGTGACCCGAACCATATCACTCGCTGCCAAGCCCATGCTTACCAGTTTATCAAGTATGAAAACATACACCAATGGACTGAAGGGCCGAGTTTCCTTCAAGATGAGGCCGAAGAGAATGTTGAGGCAGCAGAAGACGATGAATCCGAGGAAGATTCTGGTGATGAAGATGATAGAGATGAGGAGTCCAGAAGTTCGGATGGACAAGGAGATGACTCGGAGAAAGAGGCTGAGGCCCGGTCTTCCTCCAAGGGAACCGAGGCTTCTCAAGATCAGGGCGAGGTTTCACGCAAAGTGACCAATGTTCAAGATGCCGCAACTACTTCGGTCGAGGCCGAGGTATCTTCTATAGAGGTCCGGGTAGCCTCGGAGACCCCTGATCCTGAAGTTATTGCTTCTATCGAGGACGAAGTTCCTCCGGTGGTGACCAAGGCACCCACTTCAGAGACCCCTGCTCCTGCATTTACTGTTCCTCCATCTACTGATGACCCGGAGCAACCAATGCTTGAACTTAAAACCTTCATATTCGTTAAGTGTCTGGTATGCCGGGTGTATGTTGTGTAAGACAATTTGGTCCTTTTGGTACTATGTGTTCTGTATAACTCGGAGTTTTTTAGTCAATTATTCGACATGCGTTTTCCATTTGCGGCTTTTAACTTATGGGTTTGAAATGAATAGATCTAATTATTCCTGTTTAGAAATTATGAGTGATAGTTTAAGATGAGCATATGGATCAATACACTACGGCAATCACATGGGTTGGAAAAAATGGTAAAACATGAGTCGGCTTGCGTATAATCCATTTCTTAGTCGTTTTTCGTGTGTTTTATTTCTACCGGCTCTTATCTTGCTTATCATGAAGTCCTTTTTCGGACAACAATAAGTCAGAGATTCGGCCTTTGTTGTCAACACATTACTAACTCGGCTTAGGGATTTGACATATAAGCCAACCGACATATCAAATATATGTACGATAGGGGCAGATAATATGAGGCAGTCCCCGAGTCACAGCTCGAGTTGCCGAAGTTTAATTCATTAATTCATTTCCGACATACAAAGCTGACATATGATAGTACGGGATACAATACACTTCATCTAAGTGTAAAAAGGACGAAGTAAAGCTACATTCCATGTCCTTTTTGACTCATCTCCTAATTTGTCCGCCTTATTATTATCTGGTGTTTGAGAATCTATGAGATAGTATGCATCATTATGCAGTGCTTTGCTCATAATGAATGGGCCCTCCCATAGGGTGACAATTTATGCATGTCGGCTGTGTGTTGCATGAGCCAAAGCACAAAATCTCCCTCCCGAAAAACTCAGGGATTCACTTTCTTGCTATGATAACGTCTGAGATCTTGTTGATATATGGTCGATTTGGACAATGATAATTCTCTTGCTTCTTCTAATAAATCAACATCGTCTTGCCGAGATATTTCGTTCACTTCGGCGTTTGTGTATTGGGTGAATCTAGGCGAATCATGCACTATGTCGGCTGGTAATACAGCTTCTGCCCCATATACAAGAAAGAATGGTGTGTAGCCTATTGATCTATTCAGAGTGGTTCTCAGGCTCCATAACACGGTCGAGAGTTCCTCAATCCAACACCCAGATTACCTTTGTAGTGGTTCTATGAGTCGTTGTTTTATCCCGGACAATACAAGTCCATTTGATCTTTCCACTTGTCCATTCGACGCGGGATGTGCTACCGATGCCACATAAAGCCTTATGTGCTTATCCCGGCAAAAGTGAGCAAAAGCTCCCTCGGTGAAATTTGTGTTGTTATCTGTAATGACACTGTGTGGGTATCCATACCTCAAGATGACATCTTTAAGGAATTTCACAGATGTGGGCCCATCATATTTCCTTATAGATTTGACCTCTATCCATTTTGTGAATTTTTCCACCATGACCAAGATATGGGTCATGCCACCCCGAGCCGGCTTAAATGGTCCGACCATGTCCAGGCACCATACGGAGAATGGCCAAGTGATGGGTATTGTTTTTAATTCGGATGAAGGCATATGAATTTTGCTGGCATATCTCTGGAAGCCATTGCATTTCTATACCAATTCTTGTGCTTGTTTTAGTGCACTTGGCCAATAAAACCCATGTCAGAATGCCTTGGCCACTAGGGCTCTAGATGAGGCATGATGTCCGCATTCTCCTTGATGTATATCTAAAAGAATTGCTTTTCCTTTTGCCGGGGTAACGCACCTTTGCAGCACATTTGTTACACTTCTCTTATAAAACTCTTTGTTTATTATCGTCTAGGCTTTTGATCTTCTCATGATTTGTCTAGCGAGGACTTTGTCACTCGGCAAGATCTCATTTTTGAGGAATAGAAATATCGGCGAGCCCATTCTGGTATCTCGTGCGCCAGGGTAACTGTCTCATCAATTTCCATTGCTTCTCCCAACATAATTTTTGCCGAATTACTTCGACTAGTCCTCGAGTCCCGCAATTTAGTCCCTGGGTCTGCTGAATCAGTCCCCAGGTTACTTGATTTGTTCCTCTTATCTATCTCCATCAGGACTATCTCAGATCCTTGATCTGCCAAGATATGGATTGACTCGGACTCTGGGGAAGGTATGATGGATGGTTTTCTTAGGTGCTCTAAAGCAATACCAGGCGGGATCGACTGCCTGGTCGAACCAAGTTTCGACAATGTATCTGCAGCATTATTTTCTGCACGAGGTATATGATGAAATTCACAGCCATCAAAATAGTCGCTGATCTTTTGCACATGAAGTCTATATAAGGCCGTGTCCACATCCAGTGCATCCCAGTGACCTAATACTTGTTGGACTACTAGGTCCGAGTCACCGAAACATAAAATCCGACGTATATCCATTTCTTTTTCCATTTTAAGGCCGTGAACAAGTGCCTCATATTCGGCTACATTGTTTGACACAGCAAAGTGTATTTGCAACACGTACTTCAGTTGGTCTTTCTTGGGAGATGTTAGCACAATATCGACTCCTAACCCATTTCTCAGTTTGGATCCATCAAAATGCATCATCCAATAATTTGGATCAGGCAACGGGGGTTCATATTGCATTTCTGTCCAATCGACAAAAAAGTCGGCCACTGCCAGAGACTTGATTACATCTCGTCTAACAAATTGCGATGCATAAGGGGATAATTCAATTGCCCATTTTTCTATTTAGCCGCTTGCATCTTTATTGCTCATTATCTTGGCTATTGGTGCCTCACAAATCACCTTGATAGGGTGTTCTTCAAAATAATGCTTCAGCTTTTTAGCCCACATGTATACACCATAGGACATTTTTTGGTAGTGCGGATAATTTTGCTTCGAGGCAGACAGTACCTCACTTAGGTAATAGACCGAACTTTGTACCTACCTACCTTACTCATCACGCTCAACCACTATTACCGCACTTACAACTCAGTTAGTTGATGCGGCTCAGGTCACTATAGAGCTTCGTTGGGAAACCCCAAGAGGATGGTATGATGAGCACATCAGTAAGTCTTCCCTCTATGAAACCAAGGTTATCAAACCAGTAGGAGGAAGGAAACGACTCAAAGGTGTTGCTAGCATGTCACATCCCAAGATTTTCCAAATCTTGTAATGTGAAAAATAAATAATTGTTGAAATTTAGGGTGAAAAGAAACTTTTGTTTCTAAATGGAAACTTAAAATCCCATCTGGAACAAACTTTGGTTAATGTTTGAATCCAACTAAATTCAAATCAAAGTGGAATGCATTCTTCATAAAATGCATATTGAAATTTGAACACTTGGAGAATAAACTAAAACTCTAAAACCCTAATGGAAGAAAATCATTTTCAAGTTATCTCTAAGACCATGGATTTGATCCATATAAAAAGTTGTCAAGCAAACATTTCAAAATGATCAAGAATGTCAAATGGTAATAATATAAAACCATATAAATTGGTTTCACTTAGTTTGGGGCCATAAATAAAATCTTATGAATTTAATAAGATAAGGAAATTGAATTTCCAAAACTAATAAAGAATTTATCTATAAATCCATACCAAATGGTGAGAAAATAATTCTAAATATATTTAAAAGGACAAACAAAAATTAAATAAGATTTTACAAATTGGAATCACCAAGTTTGGATCTTTAAATAAAAAGATATGGATTTTATAAGATGAAGAAAGAAAAATTAAATAAGGAATAAAGAATTTTCCAAAATAAAATAAAATGGCATGAATCAAATTGAATAAACACAAAATCCCTATTAAGAATTGGTTAATTAAATCATGGGAAAATAATATTTGGAATTTACCCAAGTGGATTAAAAGTTGTTTAATTAACTTAAATAAGATCAAAGGAATCTTCTAAATAAAAATTATGGAATTAAAACTATATTTAATATCATTGGAAATAAAACAAATACCCCATTTCAAATGATTTATGAATCATATTAAATGTATTCCAAATGATTCTAGGTGAATATTTTGACACCCTATTAAGTAAATAAAACTTACTGAAAGGTTTTGGAAGGATTTAGAATTCAAATGGTTTTTAAAAACATTATTAAATCTTGAATGAATTAATACAAGGACCTACTTTAAATAATTAAAAAGACACTAAAAGAATAAAAGGTTTATTCTAAATTTGACTTCAGAATGTGGTAATAAACAGGGTTTGGTTATTCACAAAATTTGGCAAAGGTTTGAATTCAAATGAGTGTTTGAATTGTTTAATCAAAATCAAAACAGAATTAAAGAAATGGAAAAGAGAAAAACATTCAGAACAAAAAAAATGAAACGGAACAGCCCAGCCCAGCTAAGCCCACCTGGCCCAGCAAGCCCATCTCCCCACCCCACCCGCAGCGAATCGTTTTTCACTCGCGAACGAACCCGCCGAGTCTATGACGGTTGGACCCCACCTCCTCCTCTCTCTCACTGCCAAGCGACCCCACTGCCCCGTCAGCTTCGTCCTCACCCGCCTCTGACCACGCCCCCTATCTGGCCATTAATGCCGATTGAAAGCCGGCATGAATTCGCGTTAACCACGCCAGGAAACAGACCCGCGACCTTGCCTTCTTAATCGCCTCCCTCCCCTCTCCCTTTCCCCCCAGACGCCGCACCACCGGAGCCCCCAGGCTGCCCTGATTTCTGCTTCGACCGCCACTGACTCCGGTGAGCTCCACCTCCAATTCCGGCTAGTCGACGTCACCCCTCGCCTCCTCAACCACACGAACATGCTCCCCACCCCCTGTCGCTTCTATCTGCATCCTCAGCTTGCCCGCGCTTGTCCCAGAACGTCGGCAAGGACGACCACTGCACATCGCCATCGTCTGCCTCCGCTCCGACGAGCACTACCAGTGAGACCAGACCTCCCCTTCCCCTTCCTTTGATGCTCACATATTCACCACTTTCCTATGAGTCTAACTGCACCATTCGTCTGACCCAGCACGCTCTGTAACGACGTCCTCGACAACGGCCGAGCGAACCCGACGCCAGGGGCAACTCCGGCGAGCGATTGCCGTCACCACCGTGCGCCCCTTCACTAGCAAGGACCACCTTGAGCTTCCCACACCACGGCGAACTCGGTGAGCTTCTCCCTTCGCCCTCTCGCTTCCTGTAATGTCGACACCGCCACCGTCTGACCGCTCCACCACCACCTGCCGCCGCCAGCGCCGCCACTCGATGGCAAGCGTGTTGTGCACCGTCCGATCTGGATCGGAGTGACGCGATAGATTCACTTAAACCGAAGGGGTATGCGATCTATGCCGTGCGATCAAGTTGGATCCTGCGGTCTGTGTCTGTCGATCCACGCGAAATGTTTTCAGCCAATCAGATTAGTCCACGTGGCCTAGAGTCTGTTTTAAAAACAAGATTTGTTCTATTAGATGTTCCAATTTGAAAAATTCATAACTTTCAAACCACACGTCCAAATTTTGTAAATTTTATATGAATGGATTCATCAAGACAAGTACTTTCTGACCATGCACTTTGTTTAGTAAATTGTTTCTGTTAAATTGTTTGTTTTTGCAGAAACTTGTGTAGGCATATTTAGAATATATAATTTGTTCTGAAATGAATTTTGAGATGAAATCTTTGGAAAATGGTTTGTTTTGAACCTACTGACCATAGAAATCAATTGGTGGTTTCAAAAATGTATTTGGTGAAGCAAAATAATGAATCTTTGATTTAAAAACATTTCTAGCTAAATAAAAATGTTGATTATAGTTTAAAAATAATTTTCGAGGAAAACCTTTGAGAAATGTTTTGATTTAAACTCTCTGACCCCAATAACCAAGTTTTATGATTTAAAAATGTATTTGGTGAACCCTATAAAGATTGTTACTTTGATAAAGGCATTTCCAACCACATAAAATAATGATTTGGTTTAAAAATGGTTTATAAGTAAAATACTTATGCAAATGGTTTTTCCACTTTTATAAAGTGACCAATAGTTGTTTTAGAATGTTTATAACCCATTAGGAACCAATTTTCCAAATAAAAACAATCTTTGGCATGCTTGCATGCATTGTTTTGTTTCTATCATTTTATGTGATGTTTGCTTGAATGGTAGATTGAAATTGTGCCTTGCTTGATTGAATTGTAGTGATTTGAAGAGTGTGATCATTGCAAAGACAAGGAGTGAAATTATATTCTCTACCTGAAAGTCAAGTGATGCTTCATACTTTTGTCCCATTGTTTTCACTATGCATTAGTAATATTTCCAAAGTAGGACTTGCATGGAATTTTGCTAAGTGTAAACTATGCCATGGGAAATCCTAGTAGATGAAACCTTAGTAGAAATTTCCTAAGTTAAGATTCCTACTACTATCATGCTTAGATTAGCTAGTAGAAAACAAGGGTGGAATATATATTCATACTATGGAATATTTCTAAGTCAAGGACTTGTGCTTTGTTTAATAAAACAACTAAGTGAATGAATCACCTGGGTGGAATGGAAGGAATGGTTTGTGTTGAGTGGTTCACAAGGCCCATTTCTATGGTTTACCTTGTGTATCTCACTTGTGGATGGCCACCCAGGAACAAAGAGATTTGAGATGTCAAATGTTGAGAAGCTTCAAGTGCAGCCACTTGGCATTATGGGCTCTGCCTGGATCATATAGGTTGCAATAACTTAGCCAAATGGACAGTTGGTGGTAGGGGAATGATAGGTTGGAACGCGTCCATTCTGGTCTAAGGGAAGGCTTCTGAAAGATCTTGTCTTGGTGAAACCAAGTCTTGTGGGGAAAGTGCACCACCTCTGCAGAGTGTAAAATCTAAGTACTTAGCCATGTCCCTGGTAAAGGACAATTTGAGCATCAAGACATGGAAGCTATCAAGAATCTCCTCATCCCAATTTCTAAGTTAAAAACTTGTGGTTGAACAAGGGTTGAAGGATCACCAATTTCTATTGGGAGATGCCTTGGGTGATTTTGCCAAGCAAAAACTTAGTGTTTTCGAATGATAAGGAAAATCTATTTTGAGCAAAGCAAGCCTAAGCTCCACTTAGCCAAATGCATATAGATGATAGACTCCACTATACTACCATAGTATCACTTGCCAATACAATTCAAACGTATTGACCCTTGTGGCTGTAACCTATTATGTTGCAGGTTTGTATGATGTTAGTGAGATGTGTTGATTAGGATTACAAGTCTACAACCAACATGTTTGCCTGTGGCACTTTGAAGATGAAGGACCCCATGCTATTGTTATATTCTGCTGCATTGTATTGAGATAGCCAAATGAGCTAGTAAGATGTAATAAATTATTTTATTCCTGGTTATAAAGTTGTATTATGACCTTTGCTTCTTGATATTACATGTTAACTGTGGATGCTAGCTATTGATCCAGGGATTAGCATTGTAAACACAGGGATCTCTACCTTATTAAAGGTTGGGAACCTTACATAGCAACTTGGAATCCTGCACAACACAAACTTAAGACTTTGCCCCAACGAACAGTGAGGTTGTCAATTTCACCAGTTTGCTGAAAACAAAGGATTAAACGTATGGTGTGGAAGGTAGTGATTGCTTGCAGAAAGTAAACAGTAACAATGGATGAAGTATCAATGGTAAAGATTGGACCGGGGTCCGCAGTTCACTAGAGGTGTTCTCCTTAAGATAAATAACATAACATGTGGGTGGACAAATTACATCGGGGCAATTGACAGGACAGAGCAAGGCATAAAAATGCAATACTAGACATTCATGATCCTATGAGATTTGATTGGGCATTACAACAATATACATAGACCACCATCCAGATGCATCTATGATTAGTAATCCACCTTTAGGTTATAATCTGAACCCCCTCCAGTATTAAGTTGCAAGCAACGGATAACGGCTTTAAGCAATGTGTGTAAAGTAAACAATACAATTGTTCCATGAACAAGAGATTTTGTTTTCTCCCTAGTAGCAACAACACATCTACAACCAGATTTCTGTCACTTCCCCAGATTCAATAGAGGCATGAACCCACTATCAAGCATAAATACTCCCTCTTGGAGTCACTAGCATCTACTTGGCCAAGATAGCTACTAGAAACGGAGAGAATGCAAGATCTCAAACAACACATACATGATAGAATCAACAATATAGAATCATTAATCAATCTGACATAGTTGTAACATCCCAATTTCAGTAACCCTGATCTTATATGAAGAAGGGAAAAATCAGGGGGAACAAAAACTTTTTCTTATAAGTGTTGCAATGTTTCCTTGTTTGCTCGTGTTCATGCAACTGATTATGTAAGAGGTGACATACTCCTTATCTCAAACCTACTTGACAAAAGCTATTTTACAAAAGAGATGTCTTGACTCATCTTTCATATTCTCAAACGTTCTGGCATTTCAAAACCTAAGCCAAGATGACTTTGACAAAACAAAATATTTTACTAAGTTCTATTAATAAAACTATGGAGACCTATATATAATCTCCTTATGTTTTCAAGATATCTTTCAACTACTCTTATCCCTAGAATTTCCAAAACCTTTTCACTCCAATCTTGATAGAAATACCAATAGGTCCTTATCTTAGTTCAAAGCACAACCAATTCAAAACCCCCATGATTATCCCAAGCTAGACTTGATGGTAACCTTAGTAGTAACTGATAAGTTTGAATAAATGAATTGCCTTGATCTGTTGTCTGATGAATTACCTTGATCTACCGATTACCTTGTTTGCTTAGGAACTAGAGTGAGATAATCCAGTAGCTCATCCCTTAGGACCCAATCTATGTTTGTGATCATCAATATCAAACCAAGCATCCAAATCTGGACCTATCCTAAACCACTAAAGTGACCATCTCATCTCCTAATCAGATTAATCCAGGGATAATCCATTTTGATAGTTTCCAACTTAGTGAAGATCCAATCTAAGCATGGATCTTATATACCTAGTTCACACTTAAACATCATACCTTTGATCATGTGTTTGGAACATAGCATCCTAACAAAATCATCCACACTTGCACTCTAGTCTAAAACCCTAAATCTGCCAAAATGGCTAACTCTGGAATTGTTATCTAGATTCAATATTTGGAGCTCTACCTTTTCCAACCTATGTGCATTCTTGAGAATGTACTTGAACCATATTGTAGTAAATCATTAGTACTGCCAAAGCCCACTCTTGACCTTGGCTAATCCATTCAGGCTCCCACTCAGCCGTGATGGTTTTGTAGTCAAGATAATAATCTTTTCTGCAAATCTTATCATCTTGCCTACTTTGGCAGAAGCTCACGTCTGTATGCTAACCTCCCCTTGATCAAATCTTTGCATGACTGTGGTATACTAACCATGGTCTATAAACCATACTTCACTTGTTTCCATTGGAGCTTTCTGCTTCTTAAACCCCCATGGTTTATGGGGCATCATGACAACTCTGTTATGGCAGCCTTATTTTCAACAAAGTTTGCCATCTCCTCTATATCACCTCAAATACACCTAAGCCCAACTCTTGCTTCCATGATCATATATATAACTTGTTATAGATACCCATATATCCCTTGCACCAAGGTGAGCTCTGAGCTCACTAATCCAACCTGGTTTAGGTGGTATAAAAATATCAAACCCCTAGATCCTCCCCATCTACTTTTTCCCCAATTCTTAAGTGAGTTTCTAAAACCCAAGGTAGGTTATGGTGGATAATGCCAGTTGAAAACCTCCACCTTGGTTATAATCATACCTCAAATACTTCCCATAATTATTTGTACTAATAAGCTATTTAGTTTCCACTTTTGGCAAAAACCAAGAATCTTTGTCCATAAAGGCAAGTTTGTTCTTCTCCAAAGAACTTGGCCAAATCAATGCACATTTGAGTTCTTTATATCATACCCTATCATCTAAACTCAAAAATAAATATTTTGAGGTTCCTTATTATTTATTTTCGCCCTTTTTCCTAAATGGCAGAAACAAGAAATAATTGCTTAAAAATACTTTCCTATCCAAATAAATTCCAAGAAAATTCTCCTATGTGTGATATGGTATATAAGACCATATCACACAAAAAATCAACCTTGTTCAATGTAAAATTATCAAATTAGCTTCTAGAAACCAGTTCTGCACTTTTTGATGAAATGCTTTTAAATGGGCTTTTAATCTTTGGAAAAATCCCAAATAATTCTTGGTGGTACACAATGACCATATATAACTTCCAGTACCCTTTCCCCATCTTATACAATGTAATTGTTTGGACTTCCTTCATAACCCTAGTTTTGTTCGAATGGGCAAACTAACCAAACCATTCAATCAAAACCAAATCCAACCATCTCCAAGCTTGTCAAGCACTTCACTTAAGCACTCAACACTCCCCTGGTCGACACCACTATAGTACCCCACCACCATTCCTCTTGTCGTTTGTGTTTGTTTATGAGAGGGACAAAGGCCATGTACTTTCAAGCCATCAAAACTCTTGCAGCTGCTGCACCCCACCACTCCACCCCTTTAGCACGACCAGAGCACACCAGCAGGATCCACTCCACTGCCCACCTCAACCTATCCTTGGCCAGCACCTCCCTCAATCTCTCCATGGACCATGTCCATCACACTCCCCTCTTCCTGGATTTAAAAGGCCAGAGGCTAGAGCTGCCCCTTCTCTCTGCCTCATTTGCTTCCACCCCCCAGAACATCCTATCCCCTGCCTTGCATGGTGCTGCCCGAGAGAAGGAGAAGAAGGTGCCTCGGCCCTCATCCAAAAATCGAGCAAGGCTCTTATTCCCAAGCTCCTCCTTTCCTGCATGTCCCTCCATGGTGTTCCCCTACCCTCTCTTACTCTCCCCTTCTGTTTTCCTTGCTCAGGGACGAGTCCAGCAGCAGCGGTGAGCCCCCGAAGGCTCCTCTCGGTCGCCATCACGCGAGGTCACTCCCGACGCCAAAACCACCCGTGTCGCCCATCCCCGAGCTTGTCGGAGTGCACCGCGTCGCCTCCGCTCCTCCTCGGTAACCGGCAAGGCTCCCAGGGAACCTCCGAGCCGCCCAGTTGCCGCGCTAGGGTTCCAGCCTCCTGGCCGCGTCGCGAGGTAGGCGACGACGCACGGTCGTCGATCTCCTTTAGATCGAACGACCAGCATCGCCCGATACCCCTTCGGCGAGGTGGGCCGTGGGCCGACGCACCCTCCCCCGTGGTTCCCCTCTACCTTTTGCACGCGTGGTGCCGCCTTGCTGGGCCGGCCTCGCTCTTCGCAGCCCAGACCGCAAAGGTCCGGCCTATTCCCCCTCTTTTCTTTATACTTTTTAATTCAGATCTGCAGAATACATGTTCAGTTTAAATATAAATAAAAATTTAAAATGGACTTATCTGACCAGCTGTATATTCTACAAGGTTTACGTGTGTTCTGTCAAACATGCAGACCAATTACTTTACCCAAATCTTTCCCAGTTATTTTCTAATAAAAATAATACCAGAACTGGCCATATCCACTACTTAATTATTTCTAGGAGTTTGGTAGACCCAATTTGGGTGAAACCACTTTCCCATGGTTGTTATTTGAAATACACAACCTCTGGACCAGACCCCTTGTCAAGGTGAACCCTGGTTTGTCAGAAGTAAAAACAACAAAAATAATAGATTTTTGCCTTTAATAATTTCTCTAGGAAAAACAAAAAATGTTTTTGACCTAATTCCAACTCTCTGTACATCTACATACCAATACTTATCAAACCACATGAGCCCAATATTTATTAAGCTCTCCTTCATTTATGGTGATTTAAACACTTCTGTGTATAGTTTAATCACTAATAAATCCACCACTTTAGTTCTGCATATCCAAAAAGGTTTATTCCAATTTCTATAGAAAGGTAATCAAATTACCTACCCTATGTCCCTAGAATCACATCAAAAGCCCTTGTAGATTTAATCTGGTGAAAAAGACAAATACTATCCAGAACCAAATTTGGGAATTTCTCAAGGGCTTTATGGTGATTATTTTGGGGTTATTACGACTCTAAGTGAACCATTCCATCAAATACTATCTAATCACCCAAGGAAATAATTTGTGGAACTCCAGAACAATTCTGGTGCATTATTTCCTTGAACTAGAGCTTTATTCACTATAAAATCCATTATAAATCAATGTAATTGATAAAATAGTGAAACCACTTTTGTTGGCTTCATTTTATCAATATCTATCTGAAGACATCATTTTTGCACAATTTTATCATTCAGAACTTGTCCTTTCTCTAAAACCCCTTATCTAACTAGTTTTTGACTATAGATCTTAAATAGAAAATCCACAAATGCAATCAAGGCCATTCCTTTGTATCCAAAGAAAAATCTCCAATCCTCACTGATCCATAAACTGGTTTTATCAATTGCTTGCTATATGAATTGGTGTTGGTATGCATTGTATTGATTGTGGTGTTGTTTGCTTCATAACGGCGATAGTTGCGACTGTGTGACGTTGAGAAGAAGGAATCATCGGGTCATTCTTATTCTTATTGTATTCTGGTATTCTAAAGAAGTCACATGACGTCTCGTTGGTCACAGGAAAGCCACCTTCTTGCTCATAAGCCCTTGCCCTACTGTTTTTACTATGCATGTCGCGGGAATGACCACGACAGATGCTGCAATCGGCAGCGAGTAGTAGAACATGGGGAAAGGGCGGCCAGCCATCTGCGGTGCGAGATGAGGGCTGAGACACAAGGGTTTACCCAGGTTCGCCCCCCGGAGGGTAAAGACCTACTCCTGCTAGATTGTATTATGGTGAGAGTACAATGGGGCGAGCTCGACGGCTAGGCGGCGAGTCGCTAGGGTGTATGATGGAACGTATCCTCTATGCGTCCTCTAGGGAGGTTTATATAGACTCACCTCGCTAGGGTTTACAAATCACAACCGAATTAGTTAAGGATTTGGAGATTCTATGACCTAGTCCGACTGGGCCTAGCTATGCTTCTAGGCCTTCAGTTTCCAGTCGCTTGAGTCCATGCCAAGTCTTGATCCAGTCGCCTTCCTGCAGGCCCACTCGCTGACGCTTGGGCCAGTAGGAAACGTCCTGCTGGGTATACCCCGGTAGGCATATCCCCATCAGTAGTCCCCGAGGCCGTCGTTGATTTGTCGCAGCGTTCGGCAATCGGAGTATGCGGGTCCAATGCGGACGTCCACCAAATCGGGCGACTCTCAAAGGAAGAACTAGTCATTTTTAGTCGCAATAACGGCGACCAATCGTGTCGCATCTCGGCGAGCGGGTCGGCGAATACTTAGTCACTGTCATAGTGATCGGGTCGGCGAGTCGTCGAGTCGCTGGGAGCGACGAGTCGAATGGATGAAGTTGGACCGTCAACTGGGGTCAAACTAGCCGTTGGGTAATCCAACGGTAACTTCGGCATAATTACCGCGTAGTAACGGCTCCCAAAACTGGCGGGTTGCAACCGCTATATAAGGAGAATGATAGGCGGACAGGGAAACGGTTCTTCTTTCTTCCTCCGATCTCGCTCGTCTCTGTTTCCCCATTCCGCACAGCGATCTAAACAATCCAGAGAGCCCCGATCTCCGCAAACTTCCAACCGATGCCCCCCTCCACCGAACCATGGGGCAGATCCAAATGCACCAAGGCGCTACTGGCATCCTTCGAGGAGGCTGGGATCCTCCGCGCCGGCAGATGGCGCATCCCCGCGGCCGGAGAAGTGACTCCGGACCCGCGCTAGGGAGAGTTCATCTGCTTCAACAGCCACCTGGAGCAGGGGCTGGGCTTCCCAACTTCCCTCTTCTTCCAGCGTTTCTGCTCCTACTACGGGATCCAGCCATCGGATCTAGGTCCGCACAATATCGAACAACTCGGCATCATCGTGGTGTTCTGCGAGTGCTATCTGGGCTGCAGGCCCTACTTCCCCCCGTGGCAGGATCTGTTCCATGGGAGAATCAGCCGCGAAGAGTCAGGCGGCCTGATGCTAGCTGCGGGCGGCCTGACATTCCAGCTGAAGTTGAAGGCGTCGTTCTTCGACCTGATGCTGCCCGCCAAGGCGGCGAACGAATGGAAGAAGTCCTGGTTCTACGTCACCGAGTTGACTCTAGACAGCGAAGTGGTTCTTCCAAGGTACTCCGCCGATCGGCCCGAACCACGTCGGCTCCAGGTCGTCAAGCTCCCACTAGATCAACGGATGGTTGTCGACGAAATGCTACAAACCATCCGCGGCCTGAAGAAGAAAGGCCTCCAGACCATCAACCTCTACAACTGCTGGTTCGGGCGACGGCTCGTGCCCTTGGCCCGCCGCGACCACTACATGTATGAGTATACTGGTAAGGACGATCCGACGAAGTCCTCCCTCACTGAGTGGAACTCGAAGACTACAACCTGGACCTGAAGAATATCACCCAGGCGGTGTATCTTGACGCAAAGGCCGGGGTCGCCCCCAATACCGCAAGGCGCCCGGCTCCGACGGTAAGCCGTCATTTCGTCACCACTCGCAGTCGCAGATGATGCATTCGTGGTTGTGCTGACGTTGTTTTGTTTTTATTGCAGCTGTTCCAAGTGGTAGAAGGGTGGCTTCCACCCGCAGACGACGAGAACTCGAGCTCGTCCGCCCAAGACGGGAGCGAGTCTTCGCCCGTAAAAGGCGACGCCGAGAGCGACGAGGGTTATGACAACGACGACAAAGACGAGCCCGTGGAAGTCGCTGCCCCCACAGTTCGCAAGACCCGCGGGCAACACCAGCGCGAGATCGAAGCGAGTAAAAGCCTCGAGCCTCACGATGATGATGACGACGAGCTTACCGAGCACACCTCACATCATGAGGCCACGCCGTCGAAGAAGAAGAAGGTTCTGTCGAAGAAGAAGGCGAAGCCGGCGAAACAGATGTCTCCGCCCCGATCCGCGACCAGTTCCGACGCCACCAGCTCGGCTAAGGACGTAGCGGCGCGCGCGACCGTGGCACCAGACGCTGCTGCCCCCAGGGACGAGGCGCCGATGGCGTCGTTACCACCTCCATTCGCCCCAATCGCTGATTTGGGCGATGCTCCAGCCGCAGGGGCCTCGCCTCTAAGGGAGGCTCCTGCGGCAATTATCGCGGAGGCTCCTGCCGCGGCTTCATCTTCGAAGAAGCCATCAGTTTCTTGGGCACACGATGTGTTCGAGATGGGCCTCACTCGGAGGATGGGGCCCGAGTTGGAAAATCCGTCTAGCATCCGCACCGGTCTGCGGTTCATACCAGTCGCCAAGTGAGTGTTGTTCATCTGCTTGTTTTTCGTTGTAGTCAGACAGTCCTATTCATATCGTTGTTTCATAGGACTGGTGTTAAAAAGATCGGCCATCCCTCCGTGGACAAGGTTCCGCCAGTCACCACCGAGGCGGACTCCTCGCGGAAGAGGAAAGCCGATGAAGTCGCTGCTCCCGCCGAAGGCGTCAAGAGGTCGAAGGGCGATAATGTCGTCACGGTCTCCGATGACCCGGCGGTTGCTCCGAGCGGTCATCCGACTACCGCGGACATGACCTCGAAGAGCAAGGAGGGTGTTGGCTCACCCGATGTGGCCGAGCCGGCTCCGAGTGGCGCAGCAGCGTCTGCGGCGACCTTCCCTCGCTTCATGGCGAAAGCGGCCGCAGCGAGTGGCTCGGTGCCGACGAGCCGGATGCCTAGGGTCGTCGAAGTGGAGGTTGAGCAGTGTCGCGGACATATTCCGGTCGTTCTTGCGTCTGTGGATGCACTGGAGCTTCACGACATGCTAGGTGCTGCCATCCAGGTATGTCCAGTCCCCGAGGATCGGGCCACTGAATTTCAGTGGTCGGATTCTTAATGTTTTTATGCCATCCAGTCCCCGAGTGCATAGGCACTGAATTTCAGCGGGTGGGCACTTAGGAATTTCATTATCCAGTCCCCGAGTGCCTAGTCGCTGAATTTCAGCGAGTGGGCACTTAGGAATTTCGTTATCTAGTCCCCGAGTGCCTAGTCGCTGAATTTTAGCGAGTGGGCACTTAGGAATTTCATTATCCAGTCCCCGAGTGCCTAGTCGCTGAATTTCAGCGAGTGGGCACTTAGGAATTTCATTGTTGTTGACGTTTTAGTGTGTGCTCAGGCCTACAACGCGAATCAGCCGATCGGCTTGATACAAAGTGTCGCTTGGAGAAGGAACTCATTGCCGTCCAGGAGACGAACAAGGGGCTTCAAGCAATTGTAGCTTAGGCGGAGGAGGTCCGCCGGGGCCTTGTCCCGGTGGGTGACTTGACGGCGGCTCAGTCTGCTTTGAGCGTGGCCGAAAGGCGGGTCGCTGAACTGGAGCGTGAGCTCAAGGAGGCAAGGGCAGAGGCGAGTTCAGCGAAGGGGCGTGCGAAAGGTGCTGTTACTTCTGCCGCTGAAGAGCGGAATTTATCTGACGCGCTCGTTGTTGTGCTGCAGGATGACCTTTCTTCTCTTCAACGTTTCATCATGGACCTCTACCGCCCGCTAATTGGTAAATTCTCCTTCACCCAATTCTCGGTGGCACTAACTTTATCGTGATGTCGACAAGTCGCTTACTATTTATTGATGTGCTGCAGGCTGGATTACTGACAACGTGGAAGAAGCGCAGTCGTATGACGCGCGGTAGTGCGTGGCCACTCTGGTCGACTCAGCCGCGTTGTCGGCGACTTGCCTTCGAGCATATCTGCAGGAGATATCACCCACGGAGGTGATCCCTAGTGACCTTGTCGAGGTATGGAGCTATCTAGAGAAGGCTCCGTCGGTGGTCGAGTTCATGACGCGGTCGGCCTTCCGGCATGGGGCAGCGACGGCGCTCAGCCTTGGGCTTGCCCATTTCCCGGAGGACTTCGACCTCGACGATGTCACGAGCGGCTACCCCTCGTCAACGGGCTCGGTGGAGATTGCCGAGGTGCTGAAGCTGACAGACCAGGCCGCGGTGTACTCCGACCGCATTTGGACGATGGGCGACCTCATCCCCTATCAAGAGACTGTTGTCGCCCCCAACGATCCTGAGCCGAAGCATCGGGACTTCAAGGTTGAGCAGCCGTTTAGTGCGGCGATGGCGGGCGAGCTAACGACGTACCCGTCGAACCCGTACGTGCCCTTCATTCGTAACCGCAGGGGTGGCGACGAGTCTGCGTCAAAACCTGCGGAGTAGAAGTGTTGTGCCCTTGGGCGTTAGTACAAGATAACTATTGAACTTTCCTTGTATTTTGGAACAACTTGTGCTGCTATAAAGGAAATTCATGTTGTTTTGTCATTTGTTTTGCGATTTTGGATTTTGATTGAACGAGTCCGCGAGTGCGTCCGCCCTTTTATGGGGTTTATCTCGTTTATATGTTTGTTAACTTTTAATGAGTTGAGGTCGACTCGCCATCGCTCGGAAAGCCAGTCGCACGTCAACTCCCAGGGGTTCTCTTTACTTGACCTCTTTCCCAGGCGCGAACGGGGTCGCATTGCCGAGTCCCCGAGCGTGGTACTTGGTGGTTCTAGTCGCAACTCCAAGGTAGGTGAGGACCAAGCGCGTTTTTGTTAGCGCGTCTCTCCTGCCTGATCCAGAGGACCAGTCACGTGGCGAGTCCTGGGCGCGCTTTCATACTTGGCGTTTTCCCTGGTCGCTCGTATTTGTCTGGGTGTCAGTCCCCGAGCGTGGTACTTGGCCGTTCGGGTCGCTATGCCGAGGATGCGGAGGACCTTGATCGCTGTGAGGAGCGAGTGCAGTTGTCTTGGCTCGTTGAGCCAGTCGGGCTAGGAGACTCCAATGGGGCTCCGGGTTGGCGTTTTTCGTGGACGTTACGAGGCCTGGAGTTTCCCAGTGCCCTCGTACCGCACTACTTGGCCGCGCCGGTCGCTTTACCAGAGGTTGACTTCTGCGAGTAGCATGATGCTGTTATTACGAGTGCGAGTGGCACAAGACAAGGAGAGTAAACACCATTTTCGGTGACCGATCTGCTTTATTTCATAGCGGGTTTAGAGTACATGTATGGAATTCTAGGAGTAGAATTTCCGTAGGAGGTTTACATTCCATAGACGCTTGATGTCGAGATTCTCGTCCCCTCGGACGTCGGTGAGGTAGTAGGCGTCGTTGCCTAGGACTCTCCCGATGGCGAATGGTCCCTCCCAAGGGGGGAGACCTTGTGCATGCCCTTCTTGTCCTGGATTAGGTGCAGTACCAGGCCGCCTTCCTAGAAAGTGCGAGCCCTTACTCGCTGGCTATGGTAGCGGCGGAGCCCTTTCTGGTAGATGGCGGTGCGGGAGCGAGGTCGCGTGCCTCGTCGAGCTGGCCGACTCCGTCTTGGCGTGCAATTTCGTTTGCAGCCTCCGTGTAGTTGACCACCCTTGGTGAATCATGCTCGAGGTCGGTGGGCATGACTGCCTCGGCACCATACACCATGAAGAAGGGGGTGAATCCCGTCGACCTGTTGACGAAGGTGCGGATGCCCCAGATGACGGAGGGTAGCTCCTCGACCCAGCACCCGGCGGAGCGCTCCAGTGGGACTTGGAGCCGTGGCTTCAGGCCGTGGAGGATGCTCTGATTGGCGCGTTCTGCCTGGCCATTGGACTCCGGGTGCTCGACTGAGGTGAGGTTGAGTCGGATGTGGTGTTCCTCGCAGAACTCGGCCATGGCTCCTTTGGCGAAGTTGGTGTCGTTGTCTGTGATGATGCTGTTGGGGAAGCCGTAGCGGTAGATGAGCTCACGGAGGAACTTGGTGGCAGTCTTCCCGTCGCATTTGCGGACTGGCTTGGCCTCCACCCATTTTGTGAATTTGTCGACTGCGACTAGGAGGTGGGTGAAGCCGGAGGGGGCCTTCTTGAAGGGGCCTACCATGTCCATGCCCCATATGGCGAATGGCCAGGTGATGGGGATTGTCTTGAGCGCCGAACTCGGCACATGGGTATGGTTGGCGTATTTCTGGCATCCGGCGCACCTCTGGACGATGTCAACCGCGTCTGCGTGTGCGGTGAGCCAGTAGAAGCCGTGTCGCATAGCCTTTGTGACCAGAGAGCGGGCGCCAGCGTGGTGGCCGCAGTCGCCAGAGTGAATGTCTTGGAGGATTTTGCATCCTTCGGCGGGTTGAATGCAGCGTTGGAACACGCCGGTCACGCTGCACTTGTGGAGCTCTCCGTTGATGATGACGAAGGACTTGCAACGACGTGCTATCATCCGGGCGTCCGCTTCATCCGCGGGCAGGGTGCCTCCCTCCATGTAGGCGACGTATGGCACAGTCCACACGTTTGGCTCGGCGATTAGTGCGACCAAGGCTGCTTCTGGTTGCAGCGGGATTCGGATGTCGATCTCCCTTGGGGGTGAGACAGAGGGCTTGGTGATGGTGTCGAGGAAGACGCTGGCGGGTGGCGCGAGGAGAGCTGAGACGATGCGAGAGAGTGCGTCGGCCTCCTCGTTCTTCCGCCTGTCGATCCACTCGACGGAGTAGCCTGCGAAGTGTCCACCCAGCTGGTCCACTGCTTGGCGGTATGTTGCCATGGTGGGGGAGACGGCGTCGCAGGTGCCGACGACTTGCCCAGCGACTAGGTCGGAGTCTCCATAGCAGCGCAGGCGGTGGACGTTCATCTCCTTGGCAGCTCGCATGCCGTGGAGTAGCGCCTCGTACTCGGCCATGTTGTTGGTGCAGGGGGTGAAGTCGAGGTAGAGGAAGTAACGGAGCTTGTTGCCCTTCGGAGATGTTTGCACGATCCCTGCTCCTGCGCCGTCCGCGTTCTTGGAGCCGTCGAAGTGTAGGTTCCAGTAATGGAGGTATGGCAACTTCTCTGGCTGCTGGGCCTCCTCCCAGTCGGCGAGGAAGTCTGCGAGAGCCTGTGACTTGATCGCCTTGCGCGGCTCGTACTTGATGTTGTGGACGCCGATCTCGACGACCCACTTGGCGACTCGCCCGGTCGCCTCGCGGTTGCGGATGATATCCTGCAACGGTGCTGAGGAGAGGACCGTTATTGGGTGCTCCTGGAAGTAGTGCGGTAGTCGCCGCTGTGCTCTGAAGATCGCGTATACAATTTCTGGTATTGTGGGTAGCGCTGGCGCGACTCGGTGAGGACTTCGTTGATGTAGTACACTGGTCACTGCACCCGGCGCTCCTTTCCCTCCTCTGGCCGTTCGACGACCATGACGGCGCCGACGACGCGTTCGGAAGCCACGACATAGACCAGCATGGGTTCCTTGTTGACGAGGGCAGCGAGTAGTGGTGCTGCGAGTAGCACCTCCTTGAGATCGTGGAGCGCGTCGTCTGCCTCCTTGTCCCACTTGAAGGTGGGGTTCTTGCGCATTAGGCGGTAGAGGGGCATCGCCTTTTCGCCTAGCCGGGGGATGAAGCGATTGAGAACCGCGACTCGCCCGGCCAGCTTCTGGACGTCGCGCAGGCACTCGGGTCTGCCGAGGCGAGCGATCGTGTTGATCTTGGTGGGGTTCGCTGTTGGGCACCGCCGAGATAAAACAAAACTTTTCCTCTAACGTGGTGATCCCAAGATCTAGATGAGGTAGAAGGCCACGAGGTTCACTACTAGACGCGCAGTTGCGGATTACTGATGAAGCGGCGTGGTTGATGCAAGGTCGATCCTCACGATCGATCGTGCTGATCGCACAACACCTCTGCTGGTATCCACACGTACAAGGAGGAGCACCAGCGGCGAACTGCTAGGTTCATATCGACGGTAGGAATGATGTGGAGCTAGGGTTTCCAACACATGGAATGACCTAACCGAACAACGATTAACCTTTCTGGGTTATGGTGCTCCACTATATATATGGAGTGAACGTGGGCTCTGCTCGCGCGACCCATTCACTAAAGCCCATATAACACTAGTCACCGTGAGTCCAACTCACTAACTTAGTCCTAATCCGGTTTAGGTCCAACCCAACCAGATTACAGGTTCAGATCCAATCCGAACATGCTCCCGCTCTTAAGTGTGTGACCCCACAAGCTCATGGATACTTGGACACGATTGGAGTGCGACTCTCAATCGATCAGTCAATAGCGGCTCCTAGCAGAACATGCCGACTCCCAAGTACCAAAGAGTCATGACGACTTGCCTTTCCAATGCGACTTACGTCCGAGTCCCTTTTGCCTCACGATATACCTTGTCAGACTATAGGAGAATAATTGTCATCCCTTAAATAGTCCGACTCTCTTCTCGATCCAAGATAAGTGATTCACCCGACTAACTCTTAGTCGATCGCCTCGGTTAACACTTAACCGAGTCGTGCATGTCCATGCTTTCCGAATCATATCTCACGAGAGGGCCCAGAGAATATCTCTCCGAGTGGAGGGGCAAAATCCCATCTTGGTTATTCACATCACGCAGCTTGATTCTCAGTCGACCAACCCCGCTTTATAACCCGCCACGGATCAGCGCTGACGTAACCTAAGTCGGTGATCCTCAACTCGGACTATGCAACAACCTCATGTCTAAGGATTACATTGATTGAGATATAGAAATGACAACTTGTTCGTTGTACCTCAATATGGGTCAATCCGACTCGCTAAACTCTTTAGCCGAATCTGTGTAAGTTGGAATAGCATCTCCATGCTCATGACAAGTGGAACCGAGTCATCAAGCCAACTTTCACATTGTTCTAAGTTGTGTGTCCAGCACAACTTCAATGACCAAGGATATTTAGTACAAACAACATGCATGCATAGTTCCACAACTGAATCACATATTCAATGATACACATCAGATGTTTATACAAGGACTACTTAATATCTTTATTAATACAATGGGAAATCTCATCATACATGATTGCCTCTAGGGCATATTCCCAACAGTCTCCCACTTGCACTAGAGTCAATCTTTTGACATCACATGTCTAAGCATCTAATTCCCATGGCTCTCAGGTGCGCCTCATGCTTCGGCTGTGGTAACGGATTTGTCAAAGGATCCGCAATATTTGCATCCGTGTGTACCTTGCATAACTTGATATCACCCTGATCCACGAACTGGTGAATCAGGTGGTATCGCATGAGTATGTGCTTGTTCTTCTGGTGTTGTCTAGGTTCCTTGGCTTGTGCAATAAAACCATTATTGTCACAATACACGTCTAACGGATTGGACGAGCCCTGAACCACACCAAGATCCATGAGGAAATTCCTTATCCAAACAGCTTCCTTTGTTGCCTCCGAGGCGGCAATATACTCAGCCTCTGTTGTAGACGCAGACACAGTCTCTTGCTTGGAACTCTTCCAGCTCACATCACGTCCATTTATAATAAACACGTATCCGGATTGCGAACGAGAATCATCAGAGTCGGTAAGATAAATCGCATCCGTGTAACCCTTTAGACCGAGTTCATCTTCACCACCATAAACCAAGAACATATCCTTAGTCCTTCTCAAGTAATTTACGATATTTTTAGTCACGTCCAATTGGATCTCCAGATCACTGGTATCTGCTCACAACACTTAGAGCATAGGAAACATCCGGCCTAGTACAAATCATGGAATACATGATGGATCCGACTGCAGAAGCATATGGAATCGCACTCATCCGACTTTGCTCATCAGTTGTCGAAGGACACCGAGTCTTGCTAAGTTCTACACCATGGGACATCGGTAAGAACCCCTTCTTAGACGATTCCATGTTGAACTTCTTCAACACTTTGTCCAAATAAGTACTCTGACTCAATCCAATGGGTCTCCTTGATCTATCTCTATAGATTCGGATTCCAAGGATGTATGTTGCCTCACCCAAGCTTTCATTGAGAAACTCCTTTCCAATGATTCCTTGGTTTCTTGCAACATCTGGACATCATTTCCAGTCAGTAATATGTCAACCACATATAAGATTAGAAAATTTACTTTGTTCCCACTAAACTTCTTGTACAAACAAGAATCATGATCACTCTTGATGAAGCCAAACGATTTGACTACCTCATCAAAGCGAATATTCCAACTCCGAGATGCTTGCTTCAACCCATAAATGGATTTCTGAAGTTTGCACACCTTGTCAGCATTAGCCGGATCGACAAAACCCTCGGGCTATATCATATACACGTCCTCGGTTAAATTTCTGTTAAGGAAAGCCGTTTTGACATCCATCTGCCATATCTCGTAGTCGAAATAGGCCGCTACGGCTAACATGATCCGAACTGATTTAAGCATCGCTACGGGCGAGAAAGTCTCGTCGTAATCAACTCCTTGAACTTGTCGGAACCCCTTCGCGACAAGGCGTACTTTATAGATTGAAACATTTCCATCCATATCAGTTTTCTTCTTAAAGACCCATTTGCACTCGACGGGTCTTGCACCGTCTGGCAGATCAACCAAGTTCCAAACTTGATTTTCATCCATGGACTTTATCTCGGATCTCATGGCTCCAAGACATGACTCGGAATCAGATCCCACCATCGCTTCCGAATAATTTGCCGGCTCATCAGCCTAACAAGAACACATCACGAACACTTCGTAATCTTTCCGATCTTCGTAGTAGGTGCCGTCGGCTCACCGCCACGACCGCTCAACCTCCAAGGTTTTTGCCGACTCGCTACTAGCCTTACTCTCGAATTTCTTCGAGTTGCACCGCTCCACTTACTCCCCGACTGAGAAACTCTTTCTCAAGGAAGACACCGTTCCGAGCGACAAACACTTTGCCCTCTTCTCGGTTGTAGATGTAGTAACCCAAGGTTTCCCTCGGATACCCCACGAAAATACATTTATCCGACTTGTCCGTAAGCTTGTCCAACTGAAGTCGCTTGACAAATGCTTCACAACCCCAAATCTTAAGAAAAGACAAACTCGGCTTTTTGCCTGTCCACATCTCATGCGGTGTCTTCTCTACCGATTTTCATGGTACTCTGTTTAGTGTGAACGCCGCTGTTTCTAGACAATAACCCCAAAATGATAAAGGCAGATCTGTCCGACTAATCATTGACCGTACCATGTCCAACAAGGTCCGATTCCGCCTTTCGGAAACACCGTTCCTTTGCGGCGTTCCTGGCGGAGTAAGTTGAGGAACTATTCCACAACTTTTCAGATGGTCATCAAACTCATGGCTCATGTACTCACCTCTTCAGTCTGACCGAAGAAACTTTATTTTCTTGCCGAGTTGATTCTGTGCTTCATTCTGGAATTCTTTGAACTTTTCAAAGGCTTACGACTTGTGTTTCATCAAGTAGATATATCCATACCTACTCAAATCATCAGTGAAGGTAATGAAGTACTCATAACCACCCCTGGCTGTCGTGCTCATTGGTCCACATACATCTCTATGTACTAGTCCCAACAAGTCGGACGCCCTTTCGCAACTCTTTGCAAAAGGTGTCTTGGTCATTTTTCCTAGTAGGCAAGATTCGCATGTCTCGAACGACTCCAAGTCGAACGAAGTTAGGAGTCCATCATAATGGAGCTTCTTAATGCGTTTCCAACTTATATGACCAAGCCGACAATGCCAAAAGTAAGTCATATTCAGATCATTTGGTTTCAACCTTTTAACATTTATATTATAAACCGACTCACCATCAAGATTCAAACTAAATAACCCGTCCTGGACGGGTGCAAAGCCATGAAACATATCATTCAAATACAAAGAACAACCATTATTCTTGATATTCGACTCATAGCCTTGCCTCATCAAACATGAAGCAAAAATAATGTTTGGACTGAGCACTGGAACATAATAACATTTATTCAGTTCCATAATGAATCCGGAAGGTAAATGAAGTTGCATCGTGCCAACTTCCAACGTAGCAACTCTTGCTTTGTTGCCGACTCGAATATCAACCTCGCCTCTAGCTACGTTCCTAGTTCTTACTACCCTCGCAACGTTGCGTATGTGAATAACTGATCCGGTATCATATACCCAAGAACTATTAGGTGCATCGAAGATATATGTCTATAACATTGCAAACAAGTGTACCGAGTCGAAGTCATACCTCCACTCTTGGCTTTGTCGGCCAAGTACTTGCATAGCCTCTTCCAGTGGCCATCCGCCTTGCAGTAGAAGCAAGTGGATCCGGCTGAAGGAGATGGTTTAGTCCCTGAGGAAGCGCTTGGGACCGGGTCCTGAGCTTGCTTTCCTCCTAACTTAGCCTTCTTCTTAGTCCAAGAACTCTTCTTGAACTTAGCCTTATTCTGCACCATCAACACTTGACTGGCGCCCTTGTTGAGATCCGCCTCTGCCTGCTTGAGCATCCCATGTAATTCAGTGAGCTTCTTATCCATACCATGCATGTGGTAGTTCGAAATGAACTGCCCATATGCACTAGGAAGAGAGTTCAGAATTATATCCGTAGCGAACTCTTCACTAATGGGGTAGCCAAGCCTCTCCAGAGACTACACATAACCAACCATTTTGATCACATGCGGACTCAGTGGATCACCATCCTTAAGCTTGCAACTCAGCAAAGCCTGAGAGACTTGATACCTCTCAGTCTCTTGAGCACGAACATACTTTTGAGGCTTTCGATCATATCATAGGCCTCAACATGCTCGAACTGCTTTTGCAAGTCCGGTTCCATGTGAGCAAGAATAGGACAACTAATATCCGTGGACTCATCCTTATCCTGACGTTAGGCATTGGTGGCAGCGACAGTCGCATTCTCATTCAGCTCATCTAGAAGTGGGTTGTCTAGGACATGGTCCTTCTTTTCTTGTTTGAGAACAATTCTCAGATTTCGATACCAGTTGGTAAAATTAGTGTCGTTAAGTTTATCTTTCTCAAGAATGGTTCTCAACGCAAAACCGGATATCTGAGAGTGACTGCTACTTGGTGCCATGATCTACAACAGAAAATATGCAAAACACTTAAGACATGTATTCATAAAAGAGCAAGCATATTAAACATTTTAATATTTTATGCTCCCACTAGAACCAACACCCCTCTGATGGTTGCTTAGTGATTCACGATCCTAAATAAGCAAGTCATCTATTGAGCTTTAGCATCACCGTTAGCCGCCAAGTGATCTAGGTAGACAACTCCTTGTCAATCGCATCTCATGCGACTCCTGTTGGACGGGTGACATCACATGCCCCGGCTCCCATCCGACTTTTCCCTGAGCCCCACAAACGTTGTGATAGACCCGTCTAGCTTACCGAGTGTTTCCGCAATAAGAGTCCGACTCGAACCCACCTAGTCGGAAAGAATTGGCAGCACCTCATTTTTATGAGCCCACTACCAAAAATGTCTGACTTGTGATGGTGCAAACACTGGCGGGAAAACAGACTAGACCTTCTTTGAGGGATTAAATTTTACCGACTATCTAATAGAGGTAAAACTGAGACATAACAATAACACAAAATAAAGCATTTATAATGTGAAATGGTATGGCTCTCTTCATGGCGATCTCCATCTCCACAAAGCCTGTAATCTGACTCGTGCCAACTCTTGTCACTTGCCGTCTTAATCCATGTCGCCGACATGTACAACGCCTTGCATGCCTTCCGGGTTCTCCAAACAGCTACACTAGCTTAGTAAATTAAATTACATAGAGAATCCGCCACGCAGGTCGTTATACAATGAAATGACAGCACCTAGGCTCCAGCCGGCTGACAAAAAACCGTGATTCACAGATCACGTATGGATTACACACATACATCACATGCACATGAACCATACCATTCACAACTACCTGCAAAAACAAGTTATGCATAGATACAATATCTACCGGTGTTGTGAAACTCGCACCGACATCTAAGGCGCTACGAGTATGGTTTAGCATTCCGCTTAGCCGGATAGCGGGCGGGATCGAAGGGCAGCGCCCCTGAGCGCAGCGATGATTTTTCGAAAATGTAGATCTCATCTATGATCCGAATATGGATTCCGACCATCGTTCCGATTCGATCAAACTCTTTGATCTTCGATCACCGCTTCTGGATTTACGTGTCACTGTCTACCCCGATGGCGGAAGCCAACCGGTAGGGGTATGTCGTTCCACGACCTCAACAATATGATCACGGAAATCAGATCTACCATTCCCCGATCACAGTTGATCCAATCATCTTCGTACAAAACCGATCTATCTCATAGATCGACCACCAAACAGCACATAGATCTCATCTACAGCCAACCGCATATCACATCTGCGAGATCTCGAGCCTAAAACCAGAAGCTATCGCTCTGATACCACTGTTGGGCCACGCAGAGATAAAACAAAACTTTTCCTCTAACATGGTGATCCCAAGATCTAGCTGAGGTAGAAGGCCACGAGGTTTACCACTAGACGCGCAGTTGCGGATTACTGATGAAGCGCCCGCTTGATGCAAGGCAGTCCTCACGATCCAATCGCCCCGGTGCCGATCGCACAACACCTCTGCTGGTATCCACACGCATAAGGAGGAGCATCGGGCGAATCGCTAGGTTCAGACGACGGTAGGACTGCTGTGGAGCTAGGGTTTCCAACACATGGAATGACCTAACCGAACAACAATTAACCTTTCTGGGTTACGGTGCTCCACTATATATAGGGAGTGAACGTGGTCTCTGCTCGCGCGACCCATTCACTAAAGCCCATATAACACTAGTCACCGTGAGTCCAACTCACTAACTCAGTCCTAATCCGGTTTAGTTCCAACCCAACCAGATTCCAGGTTCAGATCCAATCCTAACATGCTCCCGCTCTTAAGTGTGTGACCCCGCAGGCTCATGGCTACTTGGACACGATTGGAGTCCGACTCTCAATCGATCAGTCGGTAGCGGCTCCTAGCAGAAAGTTCCGACTCCCAACTACCAAAGAGTCATGATGACTTGCCTTTCCAATGCGACTTACGTCCGAGTCCCTTTTGCCTCACGATATACCTTGTCAGACTATAGGCGAATAATTGTCATCCCTTAAATAGTCCGACTCTCTTCTCGATCCAAGATAAGTGATTCACTCGACTAACTCTTAGTCGATCGCCTCGGTTAACACTTAACCGAGTCGTGCATGGCCATGCTTTCCGAATCATATCTCACGAGAGGGCCCAGAGAATATCTCTCCGAGTGGAGGGGAAAAATCCCATCTTGGTTATTCACATCACGCAGCTTGATTCTCGACCAACCTGCCTTTATAACGCCATTATGGATCAGCGTTTGACAGAACCTAAGTTGGTGATCCTCAACTCGGACTATGCAACAACCTCAGGTCTAAGGACTACATTGATTGAGATATACAAATGACAACTTGTTCATTGTACCTCAATATGGGTCAATCCGACTCGCTAAACTCTTTAGCCGAATCTGTGTAAGTTGGAATAGCATCTCCATGCTCATGACAAGTGGAACCGAGTCATCAAGCCAACTTTCACATTGGTCTAAGTTGTGTGTCCAACACAACTTCGATGACCAAGGATATTTAGTACAAACAACATGAATGCATAGTTCCACAACCGAATCACATATTCAATGATACACATCAGATGTTTATACAAGGACTACTTAATATCTTTATGAATACAATGGGAAATATCATCATACATGATTGCCTCTAGGGCATATTCCCAACATTCGCCTCGATCCCGCGCTTGGAGACGACGTATCCCAGTAGCTGTCCAGTTGGCACACCGAAGGTGCACTTCCCTGGGTTTAGCTTTATCTTGTATTTCCGCAGGTTGGCAAATGTTTCCGCCAGGTAGGCGAGTAGGTCGTTCTGGTGAGCGGACTTTACCACCACGTCGTCGATGTAGACGTGGATATTGCGGCCAATTTGGCTCGCAAGGCACTCATGCATGCATCGCTGGTAGGTCGCCCCGGTGTTCTTGAGGCTGAAGGTCATGGCAGTGTAGCAGAAGGCTCCGAATGGTGTGATGAACGCCGTCTTTTGTTCGTCCTCAATGGCCATTTTGATCTGGTTGTACCCAGAGTAGGCGTCGAGGAAGCATAGCGACTCCGAGCCCGTGATGGAATCGTTGATTTGGTCGATCCGCGGGAGGACGAATTGCTCCTTCGGGCAGGCGCTGTTTAAGTTTGTGTAATCGATACACATCCTCCAGGTCCTATTTTTCTTCTCGACCAGGACTGGGTTTGCCAGCCACTTGGAGTACTTGATTGGCCGGATGAAGCCTGCAGCGAGTAGACGCTGCACCTCCTCGGAGATGGCTCGGCGGCGCTCTTCATTGAAGGGCCGCAAAGACTGCTTAACAGGTCGCACTTTGGGGTCGACGTTGAGTTTGTGCTCAGCGAGTTCCCTCGGGACACCAGGCATGTCAGAGGGCTTCCACGCGAAGATGTCCCTGTTCTCACGGAGGAACTCGATGAGCGCGCCTTCCTATGCTGGGCTCATGCCCGTCCCGATCGTCACCGTCTGGCTGGAGTCGCCTGGGACCAGCTCGATGGTGCGGGTATGCGTCGTTGCCTCGAAGGCGGTGGAGTTGCCGCCCTCCGAGTTGGGCCTCTTGAGTATGGTGGGGTCATCGTTGTTGACCCTGCTCGCGTACTTGGCGAGCTCCTCGGCGTGGTTGGCCTCTGTCGCGATGACGGCGTCGGCGAGTTCGGCTCCTTTGGCCTCGCACTCGGCGGCCATGTCGGGGTCGCCGTGGATGGTGATGATGCCGCACGGCCCGGGTAGCTTCATCGCGTTATACGCGTAGTGGGGTGCTGCCATGAACTTGGCGAACGCCTGGCGCCCCAGGTAACAGTGGTAGGGGCTATCGAAGGGCACTAGCTCGAAGACGATCCGCTCGGTGCGGAAGTTTGGCGGTGTACCGAAGGTGACTGGCAGCGTCAGCTTGCCGATCGAGTACGCCTTCTGACCGGGGACGATGCCATGGAACGTGGTTAGGTCGTCTCGATCATCGACTGCGGGATCCATAGTCGCCTGAAGGTGTCCAAGTACAGGATATTGATGGAGCTGCCGCCGTCCATCAATGTTTTGGGAGCAAGTAGTCTCCCACCTTGGGCTTGACCACCAGGGCGACTCGGCCCGGATACTCGATCCGTGGCGAGTGGTCTGCGTGTCTCCAAGTGATTGGTTGCTCAGACCAGTTGAGGAACTGGGGGATATCTATCTAGGCCACCGTGTTGACGGCGACGGCGCGGGCGATGACCTTCTTCTCGCGCTTCGTGTTGAAGCCTATGAAGGTGTGGAGCGAGCCGGCGACGCTGCCGAATTTTTCGCCGTTTAGCGGGTTGTTGTCGGGCTCTTACCGCGCGCGTCGTGCCTTCTCGATTTCCTTGAGAGAGTGGCAGTCGGCGGTTGTGTGCGTTGCGTGTTTTCCTTCCCTGCTGTGAAATACACAAGGTTGGTTAAGAAGGGCCGCGGGGTCGAACCTCGGCTTTGCCTTATAGTTGCCACCGTCGTGGCGTTGTCCCCCGTCGCGTCGGAAGCTCTTGGGCTTGCGCTGCGTGTATCCAGCATTGGCGACGAAGTCGACTCGCCCATCACTGCGGCTCTTGCCGGTGAGGCGAGTGTTGCTGTAGCGTAAGTCGGGTCGTCTCCCGTTGTCGAGGCCGCTCGTGCTGCGGTGTCCTCCCGACTCGTCGTCAGTTTCTTGGTTTGGGTCCTCCTCCGCATACCTTTTTGCGATCTCCAGGAGGTCCGGTATGTTGTCGAGTGTGCGGTACGCTCGTTTGAGCTTGGCGACCAGGGGCTCGTAGCGGCACGAGGTCTTGAAGCAGTGTATCACGGTGTCTGGGTGGATTTCGACCGCGTTGTACCATAGATCGTGCCACCATTGGACCCAGCTGCGGGTCGACTCGCGGGGTCCCTGGACGCACCGTTCCAGGTCCTCGATGGTGGTGGAGCGGGTGTATGAACCCTCGAAGTGCCTGACGAAGGCCTCGCGCATCTCCTCCCAGGAGTCGATGCTATCTGCAGGAAGGGTGTTAATCCACTGCCTGCATGCCCCCTCCATCATCAGGGGGATGTAGCGGGCGGCTAGTAGGTCGGTGTGGCCTGCGATCCCCATCGCCATGAGGTAGGTATCCAGCCATACGGAGGGATCGTACGAGGGGTCGTACTTCTCTATTTCCTTCGGCGCTTTGAAGTTCACCGGGTATCTTTCGCCTCGGATCATCGGTCCGAAGCACTGGGGCCCGATGCGGCTCAGCAACCCCCTCGGTTCACCGTCGCGGCGGTTGGTGAGGGTGCGCCGCAGGTCATCAGGCTGGCGTGCGCACCAGCTCTGGTTGTTGATGATGTGGGTGCGGGTGTCGACGGGTTGTACGTTGGCGGCAACGAAGTTGGTCACCGGCCTAGGGTCGTTGGTGGAGAGTGCCGCGTTCACGGGTAGGTGTTGGAGATGTAGGGGTTCGGGTGGCGGGCAGTTGAGAGTGTTCGCCGCCATGGGCCGGCAGCTTGAGGCCGCTCTGCTGCCGGATGAACGTGAGTACATCCGACCCTGTGAGTCGACGCCTGCATTTTGTTGCTCGACCGCTTTGGCGAGCAGAGCCTTGGCGTATTGAATCTGCAGGGTGCCTTCCCCAGTGGCTGCAATGTTGTCGACTGCTGCTCGGCCCGCGACGAGGTTGTCCATTGGGGTGGAGAACAATGGGAGGCCGTTCGTGTCTCGCTCCCGTGAGGAGACCATGATCCTTGGCTGGTCCCTGGGGGTGCGCGGTTGGGTGGTGGAAGGGCGCCATTGGCCGTTGCTCCTGGTGGGGGCCGAGTGCTTCCTCCTGGCGGCGCGTTCTCACAGATCGCATGCTCGGCCGCATGGGCCGGGTCATTCTTGTCGTCGAAATTTAGAGCGCGCCCCTGGACGGTGGGGTTCAGGCATGACCTGATTCGGAGTTGGTGGTAGCGCGACAGCTCCTGCGCGGCCACCTGTTCGAGGCGAAATTTTTCGCGCTCGACTTGTTCCTTGCGGACTGCCTCCGCCAACTTCAGGCGGAGTTCCTCGAACTCCGTAGCCGTCTCGTTTGGAGGGATCGGTGTGGAGAATGGATCTTCCGGTAGGTCGGCGCCAGTTGCCATGTAGGTCGCGGCGTGGCGACGGGTTCCGTCATGGAGGTCGGCGGAGTTCTCCGACCCGGAGTCGAAGTAGAAGATCCCGAGGATGGAGGGATCCTCGAAGTCTCCGACGTTGGAGACCTGGGTGATGGAGCCCGCGGGTAACGCGGCGACAATGGATCCGGCGAGTGACGCCGGGGTCGCCGAATCGGCGTCGTCGTTGAGGGCCGCGTTGTCCGCGGCCGTGGTGGTTTCGGCCACGTTGCTGTGGGCCGAGTCGTACTTGGAGGCGAGGCGGTGGATCGTGTGGACCTGGCTCTCAGAGAGCTGGTTGCGTGGCGGCGACTCGCGGATGCGAGCCGAGTCCTCCGAGATGATGACGTCGGTGAGGCCGATGAAGAGGCTGATCGTGCCGACTGGCAGGATCACGCTATGCGTGACGGGTCGTGCCGTCGGGACGTAGCTGCTCGGCACGATCTGGAGCATCTTGCCGATCGCGATCATGCAGCCGGTGGCGATCGACTCGTTGATGGGCAGATTGGATCTCGCCGCAGAACACCGGCCTGACCGGCCAGGCCCCACGGTGGGCGCCACTGTCGTGGTAATGACCACGGTAGATGCTGCAATCGGCAGCGAGTAGTAGAACATGGGGCAAGGGCGGCCAGCCATCTGCGGTGCGAGATGAGGGCTAAGACACAAGGGTTTACCCAGGTTCGGGCCCCCTGGAGGGTAAAGACCTACTCCTGCTAGATTGTATTATGGTGAGAGTACAATGGGGCGAGCTCGACGGCTAGGCGGCGAGTCGCTAGGGTGTATGATGGAACGTATCCTCTATGCGTCCTCTAGGGAGGTTTATATAGACTCACCTTGCTAGGGTTTACAAATCACAACCGAATTATTTAAGGATTCGGAGATTCTATGACCTAGTCCGACTGGTCCTAGCTACGCTTCTGGGCCTTCAGATTCCAGTCGCTTGAGTCCACGCCAAGTCTTGATCCAGTCGCCGTCCTGCAGGCCCACTCGCTGACGCTTGGGCCAGTAGGAAACATCCTGCTGGGTATACCTCGGTAGGAATATCCCCATCAATGCATGTTTTATCTTCTATATTATATAAAGTGCATTGTTCTTCTGTGAAATGTTTATACCTGGTAGTGGTTTGGCTCCTCCAAGTCATTACATGTTTGCGCTACTAGTGCAATACCTTTGAGGACACCTACTTTCCCCGAGTATGATAGGTGGTGTATAACACCATGCCCCTTTGGAAACCCGTTTTAGCCGAAGCAAAAGCTATGGGATGGGAAGACCCCAGAAAAAGGCTTACAAAAATGTTTTATGAGAAAACCTTGGTGAGGCTTGGCCTACCAAGTGGATTGGAAAAAAAGGAGAAAGGTTTTGGTTTTACAAAATGGTCGGACAAATGATGGAGGAAAAATGTTTATGAAAATACGCGGGCTGGCTAGTTTTGAAGCTAGAAAAATTAACCCGTGCAACCACATTACTCTAGAATGGGACCGGGCCGGGCTATAAGTTTGTCTAATCTGATATAGGTTCCTCGAACTACTACATGGGCAAACAATCCCTGGAGGGTGGGCCTTCTCCGGCCAATGGTCCATGCGTAGCATCGACCGGCAGAAGGAACAAAGGGTCTACGGGCCTCCACGCGATACTATGAGCCCCTCATTGAAAGAGCACACCAGTCGAGGTGCAAAATGCGCTCCGGTTGGCTGGTTACTATATAGGGCGTCCCGGTTTTGAGGGGATTAACCTCATAGGGTAGGCACTTGTATCGGGGAGGGCATCCAGAAGGTCTTGACCGGTTATTCGACCCACGATCGGTCTAGATCAGGGACGGGTAATCAGATGGTGTGGGTACAATGTACAACCTCTGCAGAGTGTAAATCTATTCGAATAGCCGAGTCCTCGGTCATGGACGGTTGTGTTGGTGGCTGTACAGCGGTGATGGTTTTGTTTTCAAAAAGGACTTCAGAAAAGAAATGTCTTGGAAATGTTTTGACCATGAGATGGTCGGAAAAAGGAGGAAGGAGTTTGGTCATGAGATTACCGGAAGGAAAAACAAATGGGTGACCCAATCCTGGTGTTTTCTTAAAACTTTTCAAAAAGGTTTCCAAATTGTTTTACAAAAGTTTTTCAACAAAGATATAGAGATATGCTATTTCTACAAGAGAAACAAGTTTATAGAAGAACCTCTCATGGAGCCATCGTACCACAGCCATATTGCATATCCTTTATTATTGATCTCTTAAGGTGGTTTGCGAGTACATTTAAAGTACTCATCGACAATGTCCCTGGCTATTTACTTGGCCAGACTTTTAGATGATCAAGAGAAACGATGGAGATGCTAACGTCTATGCGAGCTAGACCGTCTTCCGAGTCAGTTGCCTGTAGGTTAAGGCATGACATGGGCCTGCGATTGAAGACTTCCGCTATTGATGATGTAATCGCCATACTGGCCTTATTGTAAGTTTTGTAATCGTTACTTTCTAGATGCTGTAATGATACTGGTCGGTTATGCTCACGGCTCACTGATCATGGGAACATGAATTGTAATGCATAACGGGCATTCTCGGACCGTAAAACCAGGGTGCCACAATTATAATCTCAATATCCATCGAATCCCCGCAAACACAACATGCATGATTACAAATAGATGATATTGATCATGAACGGAGCTCAAAAGATCTAAACATGGTAGCACAAAGGAGGAGAAACAACCATCTAGATACTGTATGGACCCATAGTTCAAGGTGGAACTACTCACGCATCATACCGAAGGCTGGCATGGTGATGAAGAAGGCCTCCGGGATGATCTCTCCCCTCTGGCAGGGTGCCGGGAAGAGCTTCAGAACCCCCCCGATCTAGGGACGATGGTGGCGGTGGCTATGGAATATTTCGTGGAGATTTGATCGGGTACTTAGGGTTTTGGCATTGGGGGGATTATATAGGCGAAGAGGCGAGGCAGGAGGGCGTCCAGGGGGACCACACCCTGCCCAGGCGCGGCTCAGGGTGGGCCCACGTGTGTGGTGTGTGTGTGTGTGTGTGGACACCCTGTGGCTCCCCTCTCGTCGCCCTTCGGTCTCTATGTTCATCTCAGTGAAATATTGACTTTGGATTTTGTCCCGTCCAATTTCGAGAATATTTCTTTACTAGCTTTTCTGAAACCAAAAACAGCAGAAAACAGGCAACTGGCACTTTGGCATCTTGTTAATAGGTTAGTTCCCAAAAATGTATTAAAATACCTCAAAGTGTAGACAAAGCATAGCAAAGTGGATACTAAACAAGCATGGAACATCAAAAAATATAGATACATTTACGACGTATCAAGCATCTCCAAGCTTAACTCCTGCTCGTCCTCGAGTAGGTAAGTGATAAAAAGAATAATTTTTGAGGTGACATGCACCATCACAATCAATATCAAACCATTTACAAGCATTGAAAGATGGGATCAAAGTATTCTAAACATGAGCATGAAATATGAAGTTCTAACAATAAGACATAGCAACTATACTGCAACATGAAAGGATACAAACAAAGATCATGAATAACAATGCATTGAAAGACGTTTGTTTGTTTCACATATAGAAAACATAGCATAGTGGTATTCAGCTTGTCCCTCATGGAGTAGCAAAACATAAATGCATAGGACACCTTCAAAGTTCATAAGGGTGACTAGATACAAATAGTTCAAGAACAATCAATATCAACAATATGAATCAATCAATAAGTTTTGGGACAATGCATATAGAACTAAGAATGACAACTATGCTCTCTTAATTGGTGCCCAAGGATAGAATATGGAGACTCAATGTAAAAGTGGAAGAAATGCCCTTCATAAAGGGAAGCATGGATTTCAAGTTTCATAAAGAGCTTCCAAAAATTATGGTACTTGTTAGCTTTCAGCTCTCATTGACCCTATCATAAGCATCTTGAAGTGATTAAGGTTAAAGTGAACAAAATATGGAGTATATGCTTGACAAAGTATAAGTTGGAAATCTCATGTCCCTTGAGTACGAGTTCCGCTCCTCATGCTACTCAACTTTAGTTACCGGTAAGTTCTTGTCATAGTAAGTACATGTGTATCATAGAGAATCGCCAACGGGGTACCCCTTGCCCCATGATACAGGAGCTATCCCATATCAAAATGACAAGGAAAACAGAAAATGAGAATCTCAGCAATCTTCTTATTTACCATGGGAAAATGGTGCTTTTTTCTCTTCTTTCCTCTTTTCTATCTCTCTCTCTTTTTTATAAGAAGAAAGCTTCATAGATTGATCACTATGGTGATGCTGCAAGTTTCCACCATGATTAGGCATGGATTAGGCTAGCGGCCCAGGCGTTTCTCTAACACATATACATAATTCCATGGACTTACAAGCCCCCCTTTTATTTCACACAGACGACATCCATAAACAAAAGAGCATGATATCAACTGGGTAGATATTTATAGGTGTTGAAAGCGTTCCCCGTGACAACACAGTTCTGCTAATTCCCAACTTATAAGTTCAAGCATATACAACATAGATGACATAATGGTTCAAGTTTATTAGGGGCAAGAAAAATAAAGTGTACCATCAAGTTTATGAGAGCTTTAATCACTAATTTTCACATGACAAGTTTAATTTGGAAGATAGATAAAACAAGAATATATTTGGAATGGTGTAACACACCATGCATAGGAATTTATAGTGGACACTTTGGAATAACTTGGTTTCTCGGGAGTTGGATGCATGAGTAGAGCTTACTCAATATAGGTGGAGGCTAGCAGGAGACTGGGAGCGACCAACTAAGAGATCAATAATGGCCATAATCATGCAGAGCGACAAAACATTACTAATCAAAGCATAAAGTGGTACCACAAGTCAAAAACTAAATGATCATAGAGGCTAAGGTGACTAGTTCATAGTCATAACATGGTGTGAGCATGTGCCAAGTCAACCCAAACAAAGCATCAAAGGAGAATACCACAATACTATGCTTTTGTATGCTAAAACAACGCATGATTCTTTCAAGGCACATTAAGCAATCCAAATTGTTTGGAACAAGTCATGCTAAAACAATAATCACTAAGCATAAGGTCAAAACAACATCTAGCATGACATGATAAAGTCTAAGCCACAGTTAAAGCAAGCTCCCTTCTTGTACCACTAAAGCAAGAACTTTCTACTCCTTTCCAACACCAATCAACTTATTTGAAACAACACAGTGAAAGCGGGGGTCCAACTACTTTTTTCAAGCAAACTAAACAAGCGAAAACCAAAAACAAAAACTAAGACACTCCAAGAACAACACAAAAGTGCATGAAACAATAAAAACGAAGTGTCTAGAAAGACCTGAGATTTTTATTGATGAAGAAGGGGATGCCTTGGGCATCCCCAAGCTTTGACGCTTGTACCTCTTGACTATTTCTTGGGATTACACGGGGTGGCATCCCCAAGATTTAGATTTTTTCCATTCTTCATCTCATTACATCATTCTTCCCTTACCCCTGAAAATTTTCCTTCATACAAAAATTCACACAGTCTTCATTAGCAACATTAGTGCATTCAAAAGATAATAAACCTTTGGGGTTTAGTTTCAAAATAGTAATTTTTTTATTAAAATACAAGATACTATAGCAATTCCTTGAAAAATCTCAATTTACCCAAGAGAACTCAAAAGGAAATCGATAAAGAGGCAAATGCAAATAATGGCAGAAATTTGTCAAAATAGACCAGCATGTTAAAACCGATTTTTTAGAAGACCTTATGTTGCTCAAATCAAATAGTGTTGAACTAACAAAAGTTAGCTAACAATCTAGGGGATTTATTCAGAAAATTACAGCTCAATCCGACATACAGATATTTTTAAAGAATTTTTACAGTGAAGCATAAAAATCTGTTTCGGGACATCAACATCCCAAAATCTTACTTCTCTCTCATTAGAGGTTATTCTTGGCACAAAAATCACACAAAAAGGATAAGGAGAGGTTATTACAGAAGTAATAAGTTCCAACACTCGATAAAACTATTGGGCTATCTCCCAAGAAGTACTTTTCTTTAACGCCTTTAAGTTAGGCTTGATAGTTTGAGAAGATGTTCACATAAGAAATATGAATTGAAGTAAAAGAGAGAATCAAGAATAAAATTCAAAACAAGTTTAAGTCTAACCCACTTCCTATGCATAAGAATCTTGTACGCAAATAAATTCACAAAGAAGAGGATACCTTGGGCATCCCCAAGCTTTGACGCTTGTACCTCTTGAATATTTCTTGGGATGACACGGGGTGGCATCCCCAAGCTTGAGCTTTTTTCCATACTTCATCTCATTACATCATTCTTTCCTTACACCTGGAAATTTTCCTTCAAACAAAACTTCACACAATCTTCATTAGCAACATTAGTGCATTCAAAAGATAATAGACGTTTGGGTTTAGTTTCAAAACAGCAAAACTTCCACTTAAGACAGAAGCTACTGTAGCAATTCCTTCAAAAAGCTCAATTTACCAAAAAGAACCCCAAAAGAAATCAATAAAGAAGCAAATGCAAATAATTGCAGAAATATGTCAAAATAGACCAGCAGGTAGAAACCGATTTTTTGAAGACATTCTGTTGCTCAAATCAGAAAGTATTGAAACGAAAGTTAGCTAACAACCTGGGGGATTTATTCAAAAAATTATAGCTCAATCCGACATACAGAGATTTTTCAAGAATTTTTACAGTGGAGCACAAAAATCTGTTTCGGGACAACACTTTCCCAAATCTTACCTCCCTCTCATTAGAGGTTATTCTTGGCACAAAAATCAAACAAAAAGGATAAGGAGAGGTTATTACAGAAGTAATAACTTCGAAGACTCAAGAAAACTATTGGGTTATCTCCCAAGAAGTACTTTCTTTAACGCCTTTAAGTTAGGCTTGGTAGTTTGAGAAGATGCTCACATAAGAAATATGAATTGAAGTAAAAGATAGCATCAAGAAGCAAATTCAAAACAAGCTTAAGTCTATCCCACTTCCTACGCATAGGAATCTTGTAAGAAAATAAATCAAAGAAGCACATAGTAACAAGAATGGGTAGACAAAACAAGAGCAACTTCAAAACTATCAGCACATAGAGAGGTGTTTCAGTACCATAAAAACTTCTACAACCATATTTTCCTCTCTCATAATAATTTTCAGTAGCCTCATGAATAAACTCAACAATATAACTATCACATAAAGTATGCTTTTCATGATCTACAGACACATAATTTTTATCAAGCTCAAAAATAGTGGGATTAAAACCTTTAAACCCACTTTTAACAATTTTATAACAAGATGACTGATCATTCTCAAGAGGTATGTGGTTCCAAGATAAATTCAAGACCTCTCCAATCTAGTTTTCAATAGTAGTACTATTAATATTATCAACCAATATAGGACCATCATCTAGAGATTTATCATAAACATCTTCTAAGCAAAACTCTTTAGTACAATGCATAACAAGAGCATAATTATTATCACAAGTTTTACCCCAAGTAGATATTTTAAAAGAATCCATAGGAACATAACATTCATCCTCCTTTGGTAAGCAAGGGGAACAATAAAATAATGTAAGGGATAAAGAGTTACTCCCATTAGAAGGTAGGCATGGGTATCTAATCCATTCTTCCTCCTTTTGTTCATTACTCTCCTCTTTTTCATCAAATGAGCTTTTAGTTTCAGCAATTTCTTCTTCCATAGGCTCCTGCAAGGCATTAGTCTCTTCCATTTGTGGAAAGCATCTATTAATATTTTCAAGAATATAGCCATTTTCTTGCTTGTAATTATCAAAGCAAAATTTAAGTATATCACAAAACTCATATTTATAAGGTGAATCATCAGTATTTTCAAGCAAACTAGCAAGTTCAAATGCACCCTTCCAAGCAATAAATTCTTCAATTTTTTCCACATCATAAAAGTCATAATTTCCTTTAACATAAGAAGATATGGTAACATTATCATTATACTCACATTGAAAAGGGAGGTGTTTATACCTCCTACAGTAAACAATATTTATCACAGCAATAAGTAACATTATAAGTAGATCACATGTTTCTAGCAATGGTATTTAATTTATCAATTTGTTCCCATAAGTGTTTCCTTTTTTGTGACAAGCGGTGTTCCTTATAATCATATTTTTGTTCTTCCGTGAACCCACCTTGCCAATAAGAACTAGTTTCAACGAAACCAACCATTGATAGAAAGCATGACAAAGCAAGGCAATAACAGACCAACAACTATAGTAGGAACCAATTTTTTTGTGTTTTTGATAAGAAAAAGCAAACAAAACAAAAATATTTTTTTTGTATTTTTGAAAGAAAGAAACAAACAAAACAAAGCAAAAGAAACTAAGCAAAATAAAAACAAAGTAAAGAGAACGGTTGTGAAGGACTCCCCTTGTGAAGCCGTCCTTAACTCCCCGGCAACGGCGCCAGAAAACGTCTTGATGCGGCTCAGATCACTGTAGAGCTTCGTTGGGAAACCCCAAGAGGAAGGTATGATGAGCACAACAGTAAGTATTCCCTCAGTATGAAACCAAGTTTATCGAACCAGTAGGAGGAAGGAAACGACTCAAAGGTGTTGCTAGCAACTTGGAATCCTGCACAACACAAACTCGAGACTTTTCCCCAACGAATAGTGAGGTTTTCAATCTCACCGGTTTGCTGAAGACAAAGTATCAAACGTATGGTGTGGAAGGTAGTGATTGCTTGCAGAAAGTAAACAGTAACATTGGATGAAGTATCAATTGTAAAGATTGGACCGGGGTCCACAGTTCACTAGAGGTGTTCTTCTTAAGATAAATAACATAACATGCCGGTTAAACAAATTACAGCGAGGCAATTGACTGTACAGAGCAAGGCATAACGATGCAATACTAGACATTCATGATCCTACGAGATTTGATTGGGAATTACAACAATATACATAGACCACCATCCAACTACATCTATGACTAGTAATCCACCTTCAGGTTATCATCTAGACCCCCTCGAGTATTAAGTTGCAAGCAACGGATAACTACTTTAAGCAATGTGTGTAAAGTAAACAATACAATTGTTCCATGAACAAGAGATTGTTGTTTTCTCCCTAGTAGCAATATCACATCTACAACCTTAGAGATTTCTATCACTTCCCCATATTCAATAGAGGCATGAACCCACTATCGAGCATAAATACTCCCTCTTGGAGTCACTAGCATCTACTTGGCCAGGATAGCTACTAGAAACGGAGAGCATGCAAGATCTCAAACAACACAAACATGATAGAATCAACAAGATAGAATCATTAATCAATCTGACATAGTAATCTCAATATCCATCGTATCCCTGCAAACACAATATGCATGATTACAAATAGATGATCTTGATCATGAAAGGAGCTCACAAGATCTAAACATGGTAGCAAAAAGGAGGATAAACAACCATCTAGCTACTGTATGGACCCATAGTCCAAGGTGGAACTAATCACGCATCATACCGAAGGCTGGCATGGTGATGAAGAAGTCCTCCGGGATGATCTCTCCCCTCCGGCAGGGTGCTAGGAAGAGCTTCAGACCCCCCCGATCTAGGGACGATGGTGGCAACAGCTACAGACTGTTTCGTGGAGATATGATCGGGTACTTAGGGTTTTGGCATTGGGGGGATTATATAGGCGAAGAGGCGAGGAAGGAGGGAGGCCAGGGGGCCCACACCCTGTGGCTCCCCTCTGGTCGCCTTTCGGTCTCTGTGTTCGTCTCGATGAAATATTGACTTTGGCTTTTATCCCGTCCAATTTCGAGAATATATCTTTACTAGATTTTCTGAAACCTAAAACAGCAGAAAACATGCAACTGGCACTATGGCATATTGTTAATAGGTAAGTTCTGGAAAACGTATAAAAATACCTCAAAGTGTAGACAAAGCATAGAAAAGTGGATACTAAACAAGCATGGAACATAAAAAATTATAGATACGTTTACGACGTATCATTAGTCGCTGCTACATAGAGCAACATTAGTTCTTTTGATAGTGGCGAGGCTAAGACTGGTGCAGTGGCTAGCATTTTATTTAATTCATGAAATGCATTATCGGCCTGAGGTGTGCAGATAAATTATTCGACTTTTTCATAAATTGATATAAGGGTAATGCCTTTTCCCCCAGCCTACTTACTAACCGACTTAGGGGCGCCAAGCATCCGGTAAATTTGTGTACATCATTAAGACACTTCAGCAATTCCATTCTTTCCACTACTCGCATCTTAGTTGGATTTGCCTCTATACCTCGGCTAGATACGAGGAAACCGAGTAATTTGACGGCTGGTATGCCAAAGGTACATTTTTACTGATTGAGCTTCATTCGGAATCTCCTCAGATTCGCGAATATTTGCCGGATATCATCTAGGAGCGTATGGCTCTCTTTGGTTTTTATCACTATATCATCAACATACACTTGGACATTTTTCCCAATTTGATCATGCAAGCACTTTTGCATACACCTTTGATACGTGGCCCCTGCATTGTGTAAGCCGAATGGCATGGTACGATAGCAATAAGCCCCATACATGGTGATAAACGCAGTCTTTATTTGATCAGCCGGGTTTAACGGTATCTGGTGGAAACCAGAATACGCGTCTACAAATTATAAGAGCTCACAACCCGCGATCGAATCAATAACCTGGTCTATCCTAGGCAAAGGAAAAGGATCTTTGGGACATGCCTTATTCAGGATCATGTAGTCGATGCACATATGCCAAACAACAGCTACATTCGGATCATCCTTCTTCTTCTTCTTCTCAACCAACACCGGATTAGATAGCCAATCCGGATTGAAAGAACATGTGTGCCCCCATGTGTGGTTTTGGTAATTAATGACAATGTTTTATGGACTCATGTTTGCATTGAGTTTTACTTGTAGGATTTGTCCATAGACAATGCTTGAACCATATGGTGGCTTCAAGGTTGGAATAAGAATAAAGTGAAGAAGATCAAGTGTTGATCAAGGTTTCTTAATATGATCTCAAGTGTATCGTTCCATCCTTATGGTGATCATGGATATGTGAAGATATGCCTAAAAGAGAGGCTCTTCCATAGTGGAGTATGGGGGAGAATCTTCACCAATCTAGGGCAATCAAGAAAGGTGCTCCATCCCGAGGTGTGGAATATACAAGGCAAATGTTTGATATTGATAGGGTTTCTTTCTCACTGGTCTCGTGGTGTTAGTTGGAGAGACCGGTTTATAGGATAGATAACCGTACTATCAAGAGGGGCTCTCAAGTGAGTAACTTGATCATATCCCTCGGTGAGAGCTCAAACCTTTGCATACTTGGCATCATATTTCTTGGTTCTTGTTTGGTTATTATCCATGAGAGGATTTAGATATTGTTTCAATCTCTATGACAAGATTAAGTCCATCAAAAACGGATTTCTTATGCATTCTCTATTGTGTTTTCGATATTGGAGGTTTTACCGGTTTGTCTTTTATAGATAGGTTAAACCTTTCATCATTTGGTTCTATCCTCCATTTATGGACTATGATGGTTCCCTGCATGATCTTGTAGACATCGTTACTATCTTCGAAACGAGCCCAAGATCATCAAAATCGGAGTCCGAATGAAAAAGTTATGATGGTTTCGCTTTTGTTCTCTGCCAGGTTTTCAGGCGGATTATCCGCCCAAAAATCCGCCTATCTTGAGAGTCGCTACCAAGTCCTTAGCCATTTTTGGCGGGAACCCGGAATATCCGGGGCGGATTATCCGGCCTGGAAGGTCCCAAACGGTCATATTTCGTTGGGGAGTGGTATAAATAGACCCCTTCTTCCTCCTTAGGCTGGTGACTTGCATTCTCTCTCTCCTCCATTGTCTTGACCTTCAAGAGCTTGCAAATACTCTCAATCCCTCCCATATTTCTTGAATCTTTTGGGGATTTGAAAGGAGATCTAGATCTACAACTCCACCAATCCATCTCTCCTCTATGTGAGGGGAACATATTGGGATCTAGATCTTGGGGTTTCTTTTGTGGATTTCCTCGTGTGTTCTTCCTCTCTTATTCTCCCACTAGCTTTTGTAGCTTTTTTGGAATTTGGGAGAGAAGGACTTGATCACTTCTTGTGTTCTTGCCATTGCATTTGGTGCATCGGTTTGAGTTCTCCTCGGAGGATTTGGTGAGTGAAAGTTGAGAAGCTTTTTACTCTTGGGTTCTTGGAACCCTAGACGGTTTGTTGGTGTTGCAGGTTGTGGCCTTGGTGGCGTTTGTTGGGAGCCTCCGATTAAGTTGTGGAGAAGTGCCCCAACCTTGTGAGAGGTTCCAGTTGCCACCGACAAGTGCACCGATAGTGGAAGTGTGGATCGATCCCTTTGGGGTGAGATTCACCGGAGAATAAGGGAGGCCTTTTGTGGCGTAGGTGGTTTGATACCACCCCCTCTCCAACGAGACGTACTCTCTGTCGTGGGAATGACCACGGCAGATGCTGCAATCGGCAGCGAGTAGTAGAACGAAGGGCAAGGGCGGCCAGCCATCTGCGGTGCGAGATGAGGGCGGAGACTCAGGGTTTTACCCAGGTTCGGCCCCCCGGAGGGTAAAGACCTACTCCTGCTAGATTGTATTATGGAGGTGTTTACAATGGGCGAACTCGGCGGCTAGGCGGCGAGTTGCCTGGGTGTATGAGGGAACGTATCTCTACTCACCCCTTAGGGAGGTTTATATAGGCTTACCTCCCCTAGGGTTTACATATCTCAACCGATTCGGTTACAACTTTGTCAATCTTTTAACTCGCACCGACCGGGCCTATCTACTCGCTTGGCCTTGACCTCCAACCTGGTACCCTGATGGCTTTGATCCACTCGCCGCTCGCAGCCCACTCGCCAGCCTTTGGGCGCGGAACGTCCCGAGGATACCCCAAGAGGCATATCCCCATCGCAGTCCCCGAGGCCGTCGTTGATTAGGCGGGTGGCTGCGGCAATGGAGTATACGGCTTCAAGTTGGCATCCAATGAATCGTCGGGCTCTGTACAAAGGAAAAATCCGCGAACCGAGTCGCGTTTTGAGTGTACCGAACCAACGGGTTGCGGCCTCGGCGAATAACTCAGCGAGCCGAGTGGCAGGAGGTGGACCGTCGGGCGTGGTCAAACTAGCCGTTAAGGTAACTTAACGGTAACTTCGCATAATCATCGCGTAACGGCCCCTAATTTGGCGGGCAGCTCTCGCTATATAAGGGAATGGTTGGCCATCGGAAAGCCAACCGCCCACCATTTCTTCCGAGTACGCACATCTTTCGCCTGCTGATCTCGCGACCGCAATCCTCCGACCTCCAAGCAAATCCTCAGCCATGGCCCTTCCACCGAACCTTGGGTAGATCCAAGTGCACCAGAGAACTGGCCTCCTTCGAGGAGGCCGGAATCCTAGGGCTTGGCGAATCCTCGCAGGGAGAAACGACCCGAACCAGCGCGAGAGAGTTCATCTGCTTCACTAGTCACCTCGAGCGGGTTTAGGGTTTCCCACTTCTGTTCTTTCTTCGCGCTGCTACTTACCACGGATCCAGCCCTCGGATCTGGGTCCCCATAGTATCGAGCAGCTCGCCATCTTTGTGGCGTTCGCGAATGCTACTTGGGCTGCCGCCCTATTTTCCCTTGTGGCAAGATCTGCTCCATGGACGGATCAGCCGAGGAGGCGGGCCAATGCTAGCGGGCGGCTTAACCTTCCACTGAAATCCAAAGCCTTCTTCGACTTGATGCCGCCGCCAAAGCAGCGATCGAAAAAGTCTTGGTTTTACGTGACCGAGGCGACCGGAGGACGAGGCGGCGATCCCACGGTACTCGGCCGACCGCCCGAGCCGCGCAATCTGTGTCGCCAAGCTTCCCGACGATCAGCGGATGGTCGTCGACGAGATGCTCCACCATTCGCGATCCGAAGAAGAAGGCTCAGACGGTGAACCTGCATAACCGCTGGCTTGGGCGGCGACTTCGCCCGCCTAACGCGAGCACTACATGTACCAAGACACGCCGAGAAGACTCGACGAAGGCCTGCCTCGAAAGTGGAAGCCGGAGGACTACCTCCGGCGAAGAGGATCACCCAGAGGCATACACGGATGCGCCGGGCTCCTCCATACACCACGAAGCGTCCGCTCCAACGGTAATAACCTGATCTTATTCGCACGCATATGCAACGGTAATTCTAACTTTGTTCCATGTTAACGCAGCTATTCCAAGTGGTGGAAGGGTGGCTTCCACCCGATGACGAGAGCTCCGGGCCATCCGCCCAGACAAGCGAAGTCGCCTCGCCAAGGGCAATGAGGACGATGAGGACGAATCAAGAGGAGATCACCCCACCGTCCGAAGACCCGCGGCAACGCGCACGAACTCGAGGCGGCAGGAGCCTCGGCGTCATGACGATGACGAGGAACTCCGGAGACCACCTCGCCCGCCAGGCCACTCCCGAAGAAGAAGAAGGAGAAAGAGGCGAGGGCCCCTAAGGAGGAGGGCGAAGCCGAAGATGGCCTCACCGCCAGCGCCGAGCAGCTCCGATGCCCATAGCTCGCCGGTGACGGGCGGCCCGCAACAACCACGCTTAGACGCACCATCCATGGAGGCACCTGGCCTCGATGCCCCCGCCAAGGCCGATCTCCGGCTAGGGAAGGCTCCACCGAGGCGACTTCGCAGCGGGGTCCCGAACGTGGCGGTCTCGCCGCAAGGAAGCTCCGCGGCAGCTCCTAGCAAGGAAACTCACCGGCGCGCCCCAGAGGCGCCAACCGCTACCTCAACATCAAAGAAACCGTCCGTATCCTGGGCCCCTGGCGCCCTGGAACTGGGGCTCAGTCGCCGGCTTGGCCCCGAGCTGGAGAAACCGGCCGGCCTTCGCACAGGGCTGCGTTTCATTCCGCTGCAAGTGAGTGTACTGGCTTTCGCCTTTCTCTGAGTATTTTGAATGTTCCTTTTTCTGACTTGTCTCGATGCGTAGGACCGGAGTGAAGAAGATGAGCCACCCGACGGTGGCCAAGGTGCCCTCCGCCACTAGCGGGGAGGACCCTTCCCGTAAGAGGAAGGTGGATGAGGTCGCCGCTTCCACGGAAGGCAGCAAGAAGGCCAAGGGCGATGACATCGTCACTGTCTCTGACGACACGGCAGTCGCTGGCCGGGCCCGCTGAAGCGACCGCATCCACGAAGGAGGCATTTCGCCTAGACCGGAAGAAGCGAGCTCCTTTGGGGCGGTGATACCTTCCCCGCTTCATGACCAAGGCGCCACGGCGAGTGAGGCGACTCAACCCGCTTCCGCAGGCCGCCGACGCTGAGATTGACCAACGTCGCGGGCACACACGGCGCTTATGCGCGTGGGACGCGCGCAATCGACGGCATGCTTGGCGCGCCATCCGTGTACCTCCAGTCCCCGAGGATCAGGTCGGTGTTTTGCAGGCCTGATTCTTTATAGTTACTTGTTTCGTATGCGTTCGAGTCCGTCCCGAGTGCGTACTCGCTAAATTGTAGCGGTGGGCACTTAGTAATTTCGAGCCACCAGTCCTCGAGTGCGCACCGCTAAATTGTAGCGGTGGGCACCGGTAATTTTCGAGCCTCCTCGAGTGCGCACTCGCTAAATTTTAGCGGTGGGCATCGAGTATTTTTCGAGCCTCAGCCTCGAGTGCGCACCGCTAAATTGTAGCGGTGGGCACCGAGTAATTTTCGAGCCGCCCCTCGAGTGCGCACTACTGATTGTAGCGGTGGGCCGAGTTGTCGTGTGAACTGACTTTGAAACTTTGCGGGTTTACAACCGAGTCGGCAGAGCGATTGGCTGCGGCGGCGTCGAGAAGGAGTTACGCTTCCAAGAAGTAAACAAGGAGTCGGCGATTGCTGCAGCAGAGGTGGCTCGCCAGATCTTGTCCTCCGGGGAGCCGACGGCGCGGTTCGCATTAAGCACGCTGAGCAAAGGATCGCCGACCTCGGCGCGAATCGCGAGGCGAAAGAAGAAGCGAGCTCGCGAACGGGCGAGCTAAGGCCGCCATGCGCCGGAGGAAGACCGGAAGGTGTCGGAAGCCCTCATCGTTGGGCTTCAGACGATAAGACATCGCTTCAAAGCTTCATTATCGGGCTCGCCCGTTGATCGGTGAGTGCGTCTTCCCAGTCTTGTGGTTATATTGTTTGTGGTTTCCGTGGTGCTCACAACTGTTTCCATCTAGCAGGCCGTATGATTGGTAGCCATGAAGAAGCGAGTTCTCTTGATGCGAGGGAGTGCGTGAGCATGCTTGTCGACTCGGCGACGCTGTCGGCGACTTGCATCCGCGCCTACCTTCAAGAGATGTCGCCCACGGAGGTTATTCCCAATGACCTCATTGAGGTGTGGGAGTACTTGGAGAAGGCGCCCGCTGTCGTGGAGTTCATGACGCGGTCGGCTTTTCGACGTGGAGCGCCGACGGCTCGAGCCAGGACTCGCCCACTTCCCAAGATTTCGACCTCGACGGACGTGACAGTGGTTATCCTTCATCGCCCGCGTGGATCTGTCTGAAGTTCTTAAGCTGCAGAACGTGCCGCCGCGTATCGGAGCGTGTTTGGGCGATGGGCGACCTTCTTCCGTATCAGAAGCGGTCGCCGCTAACGACGCCGAGCCGTGATCGCGACTTCAAGGTCGAGCAGCCCTTCCGCCGGCGATGGCGGGCAGCCGACGACTTATCCATCGAACCCGCATAATCGTATTCATCCGGAAGCGCCGGACGCTGGTGCATCATCGCCGAAGCTCGCGGAATAGTGTTAGTAACAATTCGCCGGTAGGCATATTTTGTAATGTAAGACAATGCGATATGCGATTGAATGGAACGTTGTGTTCATTTTGCTATTTATTTGCGAGTTTTGATTGATTTTGGGTGAGTCCCGAGCGTCCGCCTTTTGGGTTTCACCTTAAATATGATGTTTTGTTGTTTTATCATGTGTGTTGTTGGTTGGGTCGACTCGCCGAAGCTCGGAGAGCGCCGCAAGGCGACTCCTCGAGTGCTCAGATTTACCGCTTTCCGTCGTGAACGGTGCGGGTGGCCGAGTCCCCGAGCGTGGTACTTGGTATTTCAAGGCGCGACTCGAGGGTGGTTGAGGATCGAGCGTTTGTGTAAGCGCTCGCCCGCCTGGCCCGTGGGTCATCGGTGGCGAGTCCCGGCACGCTCTCTTACTTGGCGTTTCCTGTCGGTCGAGACGAATCGGTATCCAGTCCCGGCGTGGTACTTAGCCGCTCGAGTCGCTATGCCAAGGATGCGGAGGACCAGGTCGCTGGGAAGCGAGGAGATGTCTTGGTTCAGAAACCAGTCGAGCTAGGCGACTCGATGGGGGCTCCGGATTGGCGTTTTAAGTGGCGGATGCAAGACCTGAAATGACTCGGTTTTACATCGCACTACTTAGCCGTGCCGGTCGCTGTACCAAGGGTTGACTTGTATTTTAGCGTGACGCTGTTAATTACGAAAAGTCTGAGTGGCACAAGGCATGGAGAGTAGACAATTTTGCGGTAACCGTTTCTTTTATTCATAGCGATCGGAGAGTACATATGTGGGGTTCTAGGTATAGAACTTCCGGAGGAGATTTACATTCCACGGCCGCTGACGTCGAGTTCACCGTCCCCGCCGGACGCCGACGAGGTAGTAGGCGTCGTTGCCGAGCACGCTACCGATAGCGAACGGGCCTTCCATGGAGGAGAGCTTGTGCATGCCCTTCTTGTCCTGGATGAGGCGTAGCACCAAGTCGCCTTCTGGAAGGTGCGGGTTTTCACCGTCGGGTGGTAGCGACGGAGCCCTTGGCGATAGATAGCGGTGCGCGATCGGGCGAGGTCGCGCTTCGAGTTGGTCGAGCCCATCTTGGCGGGCAGTTCGTTTCGGCCTCCGTATAGTGGACGATCCGGCGAGTCGTGTTCGAGGTCGGTTGGCATGACGGCTTCGCGCCGTAGACCATGAAGAAGGGGTGAATCCGTCGACTGTTGACCGGTGCGGATTCCCGGATATGGGAGGAAGCTCTTGAACCAGCACCGGTGCGCTCGAGTGGTACTTGGAGTCGCGGCTTCAGCCGTGGAGGATGCTGGTTGGCTCGTTCGCCTGGCGTTGGATTCGGGTGTCGACGCGAGGTCGAGCGGATGTGGTGCTCTCGCGAACTCGGCCATTGCCCCTTGGCGAAGTTTGTGCCGTTGTCCGTGATAATGCTGTTGGGAAACCGTGGCGGTATATGAGCTCGCGTAGGAACTTAGTGGCGATCTTCCCATCGCATTTCCGGACTGGCTTCTATCCACTTTGTGAATTTGTCGACGACCAGCGGTGGGTGTAGCAGAGGGCCTTCTTGAAGGGCCGACCATGTCCATGCCCCACACGGCGAATGGCCAGGTGATGGGGATTGTTTTGAGCGCCGAACTTGGAACGTCTGCGGTTGGCGTGCCGGCACCCGCATCGCTGGCGATGTCGGCGTCGGCGTGTCGGTGGGCGATGAGAAGCCGTGTCGCATGGCTTTGGCAACCAGGGAAGCGGCGGCGTGGCGCGATCGCTGAGTGGATGTCGTGTAAGATTTTGCGTCCTTCAGCTGGTTGGACGCAGCGTTGGAACACGCCGGTGACGCTGCGCTTGTGTAGCTCGCCGTCGATGATGGTGTAGGACTTGCATCGGCGAACAATCATTCGAGCGCTTGTCTCGTCTGCGGGCAGGTTGCCCGTCTCCAGGTAGGCGATGTAGGGCTTGGTCCAGTCGTCTGGTTCGGTGACGAGTGCGACCAAGGTTGCCTCTGGTTGGAGCGGGACTCCGATATCGATCTCCTTCGGAGGAGATACTGACGGCGTGAAGATGGTGTCGAGGAACACGCCGGCGGGTGGTGCGGATCGTGCCGACCCGATGCGAGAGAGGGCGTCGGCCTCCTCGTTTTTCCTCCTGTCGATCCACTCGACCGAGTAGCCGGTGAAGTGGCCGCCCACCTTGTCCACCTCATGGCGGTATGCCGCCATGGTAGGGGAGACGGCGTCGCAGGTGCCGGCGACTTGACCTGCGAGGTCGAGTCTCCGTAGCATCAAGGCGATTGACGCTCATCTCCTTGCGGCTCGCATGCCGTGGAGTAGGGCCTCGTGTTCGCCATGTTGTTGGTGCAGGCGTGAATTGGCGGAGTATGTAGCGGAGCTTGTCGCCTTTGGTGAGGTCAGCACTATCCCGCTCTGCGCCGTCGCGTTCTTGGACCCGTCAATCTGGCTCGATAATGGAGGTACGGCTTCTCGCTGGGCCTCCTCCCGGTCGGCGAGGAAATCGGCGATGCAGTGACTTAATCGCCCTGCGTGTCGTACTTAATGTTGTGGGCCGCGATCTCGGCCCTTGGCGACCGCCCGGTCGCCTCGCGATTGCGGATGATGTCTTGTAGTGGGCGGAGGAGACGACCGTGATGGGTGCTCCACGAAGTAGTGCGGTAGCCGCTGAGCTCAAGACCGCGTATACCAGCTTTTACTGTGGGTATCATTGGGCGACGGTTAGGACCTCGCTGATGTAGTATATACCGGCCGCTGGACTGGGCGCTATTTTGCTTCCTCTGGTGGTTCGACGACCATTACATCGCTGACGACGCGCTCGGACGCCGCGACGTAAACCAGCATGGGCTCCTTGTCGACGGGTGCGGCGAGTAGTGGTGGCGAGTAGCACCTTTTGAGGTCGCGAGCGTCGTCGCCTCCTTGTCCCTTTGGAAGGTGGGATTCTTGCATCAGGCGGTATAGGGGCATCGCCTTTTCGCCCGGCGGGGATGCGGCGAGCCGCTACCCGCCCGGCCAGCTTCTGGACGTCGCGCAGGCACTCGGGTTTGCCGAGCCGGGCGATCGTGTCGATCTTCGTTGGGTTTGCCTCGATCCCTCGTTTGGAGACGACGTACCCTAGTAATTGCCCGGCGGGTACACCGAAGGTGCACTTGCCTGGGTTGAGCTTTATCTTGTACCTCCGCGGGTTGGCGAAGGTCTCTGCGAGGTCGGCGGTAGGTCGCCTTGGCGGCGGATTTCGACCACGTCGTCGATGTAGACGTGGATGTTGCGGCCAATTTGGCTCGCGAGGCATTCTTGCATGCACCGTTGATGCGTTGCTCCGGCGTTCTTGAGGCGAAGGTCATGGCGGTGTAGCGAAGGCTCGAATGGCGTGATGAACGCCGTCTTCTCCTCGTCCTCGACAGCCATTTTGATCTGGTTATACCCGGTAGGCGTCGAGAAACACAGCGACTCGAGCCAGCGGTGGAGTCGATGATCTGATCGATCAGCGGGAGGACGAACTGCTCCTTTGGGCGGCGCTGTTCAGGTTTGTGTAGTCGATACACATTCTCCAGTCCGTTTTCTTTTCGACCAGGACTGGGTTTGCCAGCCACTTGGAGTATTTGATTGGCGAATGAAGCCGGGCGGTAGACGCTGCACTTCCTCGGCGATTGCCCGACGGCGTTCTTCGTTGAATGGTCGTGCTTGACTGGTAGTCGCACTTTGGGGTCGGCGTTTAATTTGTGCTCAGCGAGCTCCCTAGGGACACCGGGCATGTCGGAGGGTTTCCATGCGAAGATGTCCTGTTCTCACGGAGGAACTCGATGGCGCGCCTTCCTATGCTGGGCTCATGCCTGTCGATCGTCACCGTCCGGCTGGGGTCGCTGGGACCAGCTCGGCAGTGGTGTGCGTCGTGGCCTCAAAGGTTGAGGTGTTTGTGCCCTCTGAGTTGGGCTTCTTGAGTATTGTGGGGTCGTCGTTGTTGACCCGCTCGCGTGTTGGCGAGCTCATCGGCGTGACTAGCTTCCGCGATCCGCGGCGTCGGCGAGTTCGGCTGCTTTGGCCTCGGATGCGTCGTCCGTGTCAGGGTCGCCGTTGATGGTGATGACGCCGCACGGCCCGGGGAGCTTCATCGCGTTGTACGCGTAGTGGGGTGCCGCCATGAATTTGGCGAACGCCTGGCGCCCCAGGGCGCAATGGTAGGGGCTGTCGAAGGGCACCAGCTCGAAGACGATCCGCTCGGTGCGGAAGTTCGCCGGAGTGCCGAAGGTGACGGGTAGCGTGACCTTGCCGATCGATCGCCTTCCGGCCGGGGCGATGCGTGGGCGTGGTGTGGGTTGTCTCGATCATCATTGCGGGAGCCGCGATCGCTGAAAATCGGTAGAGGATGTTGATGGAGCTGCCGCCGTCCATCCGAGTCTTGGGGAGCCGATGATGTCGCCAACCTTGGCTTGACCACCAGGGCGACTCGTCACCGGTACTCGATGCGTGGCGAGTGGTCTTGCCGGCTCGGTGATAGGCTGCTCCGACCAGTTCGAGGCGGGGGCGTCTGTCAGGCCACCGCGTTGGCGGCGACAGCGGGCGATGACCTTCTTCTCGCGCCGTGTTGAAGCGGTGAAGGTGTGGGCGAGCGGCCACTTTGCGAATTTTCCGCCATTTTGCGGGTCGTTGTCGGTGTCCTCCAGCGTGCCTTCTCGATCTCCACGAGGTGTGGCGGTCGGCGGTGGTGTGCGTGGCGGGCTTTCCTTCCTGCTGTAAACGCACATGTTTGGTTAAGGAGGTGCTCGGGATCAAACCTTGGCTTGTTCTTGTAATTCCCGCCGTCGCGTCGTTGCCCTCCGTCGCGGCGGTAGCTCTTCGGGTCGCGTTGTGCGTGCCCAGCATTGGCGACAGTCGACTCGCCCATCGTTCTGGCGCTTGCACGTGAGGCGAGTGCCAGCTTAGCGTAGGTCTGCTCGGCGCCGTCGTTGCCCGCAGCGTCGTTGTCCGCCGGACTCGTCGTCGACGTCTTGATTGGGATCTTCCTCGGCGTATCGTTTGGCGATCTCGAGGAGGTCGGGATGTTGTCGAGTGTGCGGGCGTGTCGCTTGAGCTTGGCGACTAGGGGCTCGTGGCGGCACGAGGTCTTGAAGCAATGGATGGCGGTGTCGGGTGGATGCCGACCGCGTTGTGCGAGCTCTTGCCACCGTTGGACCCAGCTGCGGGTCGACTCGCGGGTCCCTGGGCGCATCGTTCGGGTCCTCGATGGTGGTGGCGGCGTGTAGGAGCACTCGAAGTGCTGCGAAGGCGTCGCATTTCCTCCCGTGGTCGATCATCACGGGGGCGTGTTGATCCATTGCTGCGTCCCTCCATCATCGCCGATTAGTGGCGGGCGGTAGGTCGGTGTGACCCGCGATCCCCATTGCCATGAGGTATGTCAAGCCAGACCGCGGGGTCGTCTGGTCGTATTTTTCGATCTCCTTGGCGCCTTGAAGTTGGGTGGGTACTTTTCGCCTCGGATCATTGGTCCGAAGCACTTGGGCCCTAGTCGGTGGCGACCCCATAGGCTCGCCATCGGCGAGTAGTTAGGTGTGCCGCAAGTCGTCGGGCTGGCGTGCGCGCCAGTTTTGGTTGTTGATGATGTGAGTGCGAGCGTCGATTGGCTCTCCATTGGCGGCGACGAGGTTGGTCGCCGGCCTGGGATCGTTGGTGGAGAGTGCCGCATTCGCGGGTCGTCATTGGAGCTGCAGTGGCTCTGGCGGTGGGCAATTGAGGGTGTTTGCCACCGCTGGACGGCCGCTTGAGGCCGCCCTGCTTCCGGAGGAGCGCGAGTACACTCGCCCTGAGTCGGCGCGCTCTGCTGTTCCACGGCCTTGAGTAGGGCCCCGACATACTGGATCTGTAGGCGCCGTCGCGGTCGCCGTGATCTTTGTCGGCGGCTCGGCCTGCCACGAGGTTGTCCATCGGGTGGAGAACGGTGGAAGGCCGTTCGCGTCAGCGCTCCGTGAGGAGACGACTATCCGGCTGGTCCACAGGAGGTGCGGTTGGGTGGTGGTGGGGCACCCATCACCGTTGATCTGGCGGGCGGTTGCTTCCTCTGGTGGCGCGTTCTCGCGGTCGCGCTCGGCTATCTGAGCCGAGTCGTTCGTCGTCGGTTGAGCGCGCCTGAGCGGTGGGGTTCAGCGTGACTGATCCGGCTGCTGGTGGTAGCGTGGCGGTTCTGCTGTCACCTGCTCGAGGCGAAATTTTTCGCGCTCGGCCTGCTCCTTGCGTACTGCCTCCGCCAGTTTCAGGCGGAGTTCCTCGACCTCCGTCGCCGTGGCGTTAGGAGGGATCGGGGTGGAGAAAGGGTCCTCCGGCGGATCGGTGCCGGTGGCCATGTAGGTCGCGGCGTGGCGACTGGCACCGTCGTGGAGGTCGGCGGAGTTCTCCGACCGGGTCGGTCGAAGATCCGAGGATGGAGGGTCTCGAAATCTCCGCGTTGGAGACCTGGCGATGGAGCCGCGGACGAGGCGCGGTGATGGATCCGGCGAGTGACGCCGGGTCGCGCCGCGTCGTCGGTGAGGGTCACGTCTTCCGCGGCCGCTGAATTCGGCCCGCGTTCGTGGGCGAGTCGTACTCGGAGGCGGTGGATCGTGCGGATCTGGCTCTCGGAGAGCCGATCGCGTGGTGGCGACTTCGCGGATGCGGCCGAGTCCTCCGAGGTGATGATGTCGGTGAGGCGGCGAAGAGGCTGATCGTGCCGATGGCGGGATCACGCCAGGTCGTGGTCGCGCCGCCGGACGTAGCTGCTTGGCAAGATCTGGAGCATCGCCAATCGCTATCATGCGGCGGTGGCGACCGTCTCGTTGATGGGCAGATTGGATCTCGCCGCGAACACCGGCCCGGCCAGGCCCCACGGTGGGCGCCACGCCGTGGGAATGACCACGGCGGATCTGCAATCGCAATGAGTAGTAGAACGAAGGGCAAGGCGGCCAGCCATCTGCGGTGCGAGATGAGGCGACTCAGGTTTTACCAGTTCGGCCCCGGAGTAAAGACCTACTCCTAGATTGTATTATGGAGGTGTTTACAATGGGCGAACTTCGGCTAGGCGGCGAGTTGCTTGGTGTATGAGGGCGTATCTCTACTCACCCCTTAGGGAGGTTTATATAGGCTTACCTCCCTAGGGTTTACATATCTCAACCGATTCGGTTACAACTTTGTCAATCGTTTAACTTTCGACCATGGGCCTATCTACTACTTTGGGCCTTGACCTCGATGCTGGTACCCTGATGGGCTTTGATCCACTCGCCGTTCTGCAGGCCCACTCGCCAGCCTTTGGGCCAGTCGGAAACGTCCCGCTGAGGATACCCCAGTAGGCATATCCCCATCACTCTCTTTATGGGAGGAACTCGGTAATAAATCATCGTCTCCGCGTGCCTCGGTTATCTCTATACCGAGCTATTTACTTATGCACTTTACTTTGTGATTGCCTTCGTGCTTGAATTATTATATCTAGCTATCTCATAGTTGCTTGTTTTTCTTAGCATAAGTTGTTGGTGCACATAGGTGAACCGTAGTTTATATAGGTTTTGTGCTTGACAAAGTAAACGCTAGTTTTATTCCGCCTTTGTTAAGCCCATCTCGTAAAAGTTTTAAACCGCCTATTCACGCCCCTCTAGGCGGCATCTGTATCCTTTTCAATTGGTATTAGAGCCCGGTCTCTCATTTTAGGCTTCACCGCCTTGAGAGTAAAGATGTCGGCTAGGGGATTAGTGCACAATGACATGTTCTTATTCGATGGCACAAATTATGATATATGGAAAACTCGTATGCTTATTCATTTTCGGGACATGGACCCAAATTTGGAGTGTATTGTAGATATAGGTTTTTCTCCTCCTATGGATTTCAAAAATCTATCTTGTGAGGATGAGAAAAACTTATATCTCGATGCTCAAGCTTCTAATGTGCTTGTTAATGCTTTGAGATATGTAGTTACCTCTTCAATCATTCCTTTTTGGAGCGCTCATGAGTTATGGACAAAACTTCAAGATAAATATGTTGTGTCCAATATTGTTGAGGATGATTGTGTTGCTTCCACTTCCGGTCAAGATTAGTTCTCATCTTCTACCACTTCACCAACATGTGATTTTTCACAAGGTAATGATATGGTGAGTGGTGATAGAAATTACAATTTGGATAGTGTGCTTACTATTTATAATCCATCATCTCTATCTAGTTGCAATGATCTATCTTTGGACTTTAACACTTCTAGCACTACAAACTTCTTACATGCTTGTGTTAATAGTCCTTGCATATCATGTATAAATGACTTGAATAAATCTCATGATGATATCCTTGTGTTTTCTTGTTGCCATGATAAAAATGCTTCTATTTCCTCTAGTGCTTGTGTTGCTAACCATGTAGAGGAAACCGAAGATTCTATGGGCCAAGACAAGGTTTTGAATGAATCCACAAATGCAATCTCATCTTCACCTTCTTCCGGTACCCACCTATGCCTTATGGCTAGGGATTCAAAGGTAACTCGTACTTTGGAACTCATTACCTCTTGTGATGAGGATAATGTGGATAATGTGGAAGAAGAGCTTGATATTGATGATTTATATGAAAAGGGTGAGATTGTTTATCGTGCCCTTGTTAAGAATAATATTGCTTGCTCTAACTTTGTTGAAATCTTGGACTTTGCTATTAAGAGCAAAGAACATATTGATAAGTTAGAAGCAAAAATTGAGGAGCAAGAAAACATAATTGATGAAAAGTTTGCGCTTGAGCGTGACTATGCTAATGAAATTGCTCAACTAAAGGACTCCCTTGAAGAAGAACAAGCCACCAAAGAATCTCTTGAGGAGACTTTTACTCTAGAATTATCTAGAGTAAAGGAATACCATGATAGAGAACTTGCGGTGGCAAACTCCTTCAAGATTAAAAATGGTGAACTTGAAGTTGCTTATGCTAAACTTGTTGAGGATTTTACGCACCTCGAAAGTGGCTCTCGGGTCATTAAGAGGGATCTCATCAAACTCACCGAGTCGCATGAGCAACTTAAAGCTTCATATTCAAAAGAGCTTGCCAAGTTGCCCTCACCTCTTGCTAATAATGATGATGCTTGTGTTACTAACTCTATTTCTTGTGAAGCATCTATTTTGAAGGAGAATGTTGAGCTAAAGGCTCAACTTGCTTTGCTAACTAGCAACTATGGAAAATTAGAAGAAATTCATGTTAAGCTCTCAAGCTCGCATGAGGATCTTCTACTCTCCCATGGTAGGCTAAAGTTAGCTCATGAGGCCATCGTGTCAAAGGTAATATCTAGTGGGCCTCATGTGGACATTAGCTCTATATCTACTCCAAATGTTATATTGCCATGTGCTAGTCCTTGTAATTCATCCTCTCACAACCATGCTATATCTCGTGATGAATTACATTCCTTGCCTTGTTGCTCTAACAATGTAGCATATACTTCCTCTAGTACTTTTGTTGAAACTAACCATGGAGAGGAAATCAAAGAGCTCAAGGATTAAGTCACTTCTTTGAAGAATGACTTGAAAAAGGGTCATCAAGGGAAGGCCGCACTCAACAAAATCTTGAGTATGCAAAAATCCCCCAATGACAAGAGTGGGCTTGGATTCAACTCTAATGTCAAGAACAAGTCCACTATCATGTTGAAGCATAAGGGAAACAAGAAAAATGGCCAAGTTCAAGTCAAGAATCCGGACAACATTGTTTGCTTCAAGTGCAAGGAAGAAGGGCACCATGCTAGATCTTGCCCATTGAAGAAAAAGCCTCTTAGTGTGAAGCAACAAGGGAAGCGGCCTCAAACCCCACCTCAAGTCATTGACGGGCCTCTTCCTAAGAGGACTAATCGACCTCTTCCTCGAGTTGTGGCTTCACCTAAGAAGAAAGATGGCAAGAGAAGAACTTGCTACATATGCCGTGAGAAGGGGCACATTTCTTCCTCATGCAATATTGGTATATCCTCATCCAACCCTATCATTATTGATGATGCTTATTCCCTTTGTAAGGATGAGGTTGGAAATGTGTTTGCCAAATTTGTTGGTGCTCAATGTGGGTTCAAGAAAAGAACCATTTGGGTTGCCAAGCCTATTGTGACTAACTTATTAGGACCCAACTTCGTTGGGTACCAACAAGCCGAAACTTGATCAGTAGGTGTGTTGTGGAGGGCATTGGAGACTTGGCTACATTATGAAGAATTGAGGGATCTTCATCAATTATTATTGTCAAGCCAAACCATTTGGATTATCATGATTCTATTATATATCAATGTTCCTCCTTGCGGTAACATATGCTAAACTCTTTACATTGAAAGTTACTCGCCCCCTTGTGCATGTGTTGGTTTTGTATCTTCCATGCTCTTGTACATGTTGTGATTTCCACTTAATTATCTTGAGGAATCAAGCATATTTTTGTGTATAATTAGGTGGCACACCATATATGTGTGTTTCTTATGTTTGAGCCTTTCTTGTTTATATTTGGTATCTTATTTGGCTCTTGTGAGAGATTAATGGACTATCCCATTTTGGGGGAGTGTTATGCTTGGGCATTCCACAATCCTAAAAATGTGTGTACATGAGAAATTTAAGTTCTATAATGTCCATTAATTATATCTATTTGGATTCGTTGCCTCGTGTTGGTTTTATGGTAGTATCACATTATGGGGGAGTCATATGCTTAGTGCATATTACAATCCAAAAAAATGTGAATATTCGAGGTTGTGTCACTTAGAATTGATATGGATAATTATCTAGCGCCTATGTGACACATTAGCTCATACAAGTTCCAATTTGCTTGAATGCATTTATTGATCATATTTTGGATCTTGTATATGAGAGTGTTTCTTGGTATGTGTTTCCTCATATTTAGATCTCTATATCATCATGGAAACCATTTGCTTCAAGTTAATCTAATCACTAGTGATTGTGTGACTATTGGAAGCTACCAAGAATCTTGTTTGAAGTATCATGCTTAATTCTTATATTTTGTTATATGCTTCTTGTTGTGACTATGATCTTGGATATCCATGCAAGCTACATTGGGAAAATTATTCCCAATATTTCTTGTCCTTGGACAATGAGTACTCAATTTATGGTAGAATTTATTGATCATATTCACTTTGGCCTTTGTTTAATTTTATCCTATCTTTGGCCAAGAAAATGTTTTGTGTTGTCTCCCAAGCCTTCCTTGCTTCTTTTGGATCTTCTTATTTTATTGATGTCCTCTTGTGTTTTACTTATTGTAGGTAGTAGTGATGATCCCATTTGTGTGCATTTTTCATTCAAAAGAAAATTATATATAATGTACTACTTATGGGTGAGCTCTCCTATATTATCTAGAACAATCTTTTTATGCTTCCTTGTTTGATCCATATCGAGTTTTATGTGCTTGGAAGTTTGATCTATTCGTTTTGGTATTTTGTGCCATCATGAAAAGTTTGGAGAGTTTGGTTTACTTGTTGGAACCTTACTCTTTTTGGGAGTTGGTTCTGTCCTTTTATGTGATTTATTGTATATATTCCTTGTGTGTGCTTGTTTCGTTATGGGCATATGTCTTTGTGATGTTATCCATTTACAAACATACACACATATGTGAAGATACTGTTAGTTTATTTTTAATCCTTGGAGACCACCTTTCTATTCCTTTTGATTCTTTGGTGGCTTCCAAATTTAATTGCCTATGGGTGCTTGTTCCTATTGTTTGCATCTTTGGGCACTCATATTTGTTCTATCATGCTTGTATTGTTCAATGAACTTGGATGAGTGAGGATTCCATGGTTATGCACCTTGTTCCCAAATGCAATTATCATAATTGGTGCATTATCTTCGGGGAGCTCATCTAATTCATTTAATAATTCTCATTTATATTCTGTCTCATTTATTGTGCCTTAAATGTTTATGGGGGAGTGAGGATTCCATATTTGTGCATTTTTGTATTTAAATACACCGATTTTAAAGTATGCACAAATCTTGGGGAGCTTCTCTATTTTATTTAATCATTTATTTGATCTTTCATGTGTTGTGTTTTAAATTCTTATGGGGGAACAAGGATTCCATATTTGTGCATTATGTATTCCAATGCATTTATTTTAAAACTGTGCACAAATATTGGGGAGCTTCTCTATTTGTTATTTAAAACACTCTTTTTGCATATCATAATATCTTGTAGTTTCCATTTGGACTCATTTGTTGTTTTCAAATTGGTTTGTCGGATCTTGTGATTGCTTGCGTCTTTTATTTTATTCCTTTGGCAATCTTCGGGTCCTCGATATAGTTCTAATCCCTCCCAAGTATTCATCATTGTATATGTGCGAAGACACACCTTTGGAGGAATTATTACTATATTGGTCGTCTAGAACTATTCACCCATTTTGTGTCGATGCCAATGGGGGAGATGTTTTGGAGGGGTTAAGGGAAGTTTGTTCTTAAGCATTTGCCTCTCATGCTCTTGCATCTTTGTTGTTGCTTTGCATGTTGAATATATAGAGGAAACTCCACCAACGGTAATGGTTCATCACACACGCATATATTACGGGGGAGCTTGCTCTATATATTATGGGCGTACCAACATCGCATACTTGTGTAGTATTTGATGTTGGCGCAACCATTTTTTTGTTAAGTTGATTATATAAACCCTCTCAAAGGATTGTCATCAATTACCAAAATGGGGGAGATTGAAAGAACATGTGTGCCCCCATGTGTGGTTTTGGTAATTAATGACAATGTTTTATGGACTCATGTTTGCATTGAGTTTTACTTGTAGGATTTGTCCATAGACAATGCTTGAACCATATGGTGGCTTCAAGGTTGGAATAAGAATAAAGTGAATAAGATCAAGTGTTGATCAAGGTTTCTTAATATGATCTCAAGTGTATCGTTCCATCCTTATGGTGATCATGGATATGTGAAGATATGCCTAAAAGAGAGGCTCTTCCATAGTGGAGTATGGGGGAGCATCTTCACCAATCTAGGGCAATCAAGAAAGGTGCTCCATCCTGAGGTGTGGAATATACAAGGCAAAGGTTTGATATTTATAGGGTTTTTTCTCACTGGTCTCGTGGTGTTAGTTGGAGAGACCGGTTTATAGGATAGATAACCGTACTATCAAGAGGGCCTCTCAAGTGAGTAACTTGATCATATCCCTCGGTGAGAGCTCAAACCTTTGCATACTTGGCATCATATTTCTTGGTTCTTGTTTGGTTCTTATCCATGAGAGGATTTAGATATTGTGTCAATCTCAATGACAAGCTTAAGTCCATCAGCGGTTTCTTATGCATTCTCTATTGTGTTTTCGATATTGGAGGTTTTACCGGTTTGTCTTTTATAGATAGGTTAAACCTTTCATCATTTGGTTCTATCCTCCATTGCTGGACTATGATGGTTCCCTGCATGATCTTTTAGAGATCGTTACTATCTTCGAAACGAGCCCAAGATCATCAAAATCGGAGTCCGAATGAAAAAGTTATGATGGTTTCAGTTTTGCTGTTCCTGCCAGTTTTCAGGGGGGGGCGGATTATCCGGCCATGGGGGCGGATTATCCGCCCCAAAAATCCGCCCCTATACTAAGAGTCGCGCCGCGAAGTCCTTAGCCATTTTTTTGGCCCGGGGAACCCGGAATATCCGGGGGAGGGGCAGATTATCCGGCCTAGAAGGTCCCAAACGGTCATATTTCGTTGGGGAGTGGTATAAATAGACCCCTTCTTCCTCCTTAGGCTGGTGACTTGCATTCTCTCTCTCCTCCATTGTTTTAACCTTCAAGAGCTTGCAAATACTCTCAATCCCTCCCATATTTCTTGAATCTTTTTGGGGGATTTGAAAGGGGAGATCTAGATCTACAACTCCACCAATCCATCTCTCCTCTATGTGAGGGGAACATATTGGGATCTAGATCTTGGGGTTTCTTTTGTGGATTTCCTCGTGTGTTCTTCCTCTCTTATTCTCCCACTAGCTTTTGTAGCTTTTTTGGAATTTGGGAGAGAAGGACTTGAGCACTTCTTGTGTTCTTGCCATTGCATTTGGTGCATCGGTTTGAGTTCTCCTCGGAGGATTTGGTGAGTGAAAGTTGAGAAGCTTTTTACTCTTGGGTTCTTGGAACCCTAGACGGTTTGTTGGTGTTGCAGGTTGTGGCCTTGGTGGCGTTTGTTGGGAGCCTCCGATTAAGTTGTGGAGAAGTGCCCCAACCTTGTGAGAGGTTCCGGTTGCCACCAACAAGTGCACCGATAGTGGAAGTGTGGATCGATCCCGTTGGGGTGAGATTCACCGGAGAATAAGGGAGGCCTTTTGTGGCGTAGGTGGTTTGATACCACCCCCTCTCCAACAAGACGTACTCTCTTTATGGGAGGAACTCGGTAATAAATCATCGTCTCCGCGTGCCTCGGTTATCTCTATACCGAGCTATTTACTTATGCACTTTACTTTGTGATTGCCTTCGTGCTTGAATTATTATATCTAGCTATCTCATAGTTGCTTGTTTTTCTTAGCATAAGTTGTTGGTGCACATAGGTGAACCGTAGTTTATATAGGTTTTGTGCTTGACAAAGTAAATGCTAGTTTTATTCCGCCTTTGTTAAGCCCATCTCGTAAAAGTTTTAAACCGCCTATTCACCCCCCCTCTAGGCGGCATCTGTATCCTTTTCACGGATGAAGCACTTCCATAATGAACCCAGCTGCAAGGAGCCGAGCTATTTCATCACCAATTATTTTTCTCATGTATTCGGCGAAGCGGCGGAGAGGTTGCTTCACCTTCCTTGCTCCTGGACTCACATGCAAAGAGTGCTTAGACAACTCCCTCGGTACACCTTGCAGATCTTGAGTGGACCATCCAAACATATCCCGATTCTCACGGAGGAAGTTGGTGAGCTCGCTTTCCTATTTATCATTCAGGCCGACACCAATGGTGAAGGTGCGCTTTGGTAACTGATCATCAATCTGGATTTTCTTTATCTCCTTAGTTGGCTGTAAGGACACACTTCCATGTGGGTTAGCAAGTGCCGGCATATTAAGCTGTGCCGACTGAGCTAAAGCTGCAACCTCCTGAATTCTCCTTTTCTCCCTTGCAATTACCAAAGACTTGGCCAAATTTGATCCGTCCGAGGCACATTCCATTGATCTTCTATAATATCTTGCAACTGTGATTATACCATGTGGTCCAGGAATCTTCATCTTCAAGTAGCTAATGTGACAACTGGACATGAACTTTGACAAGGCTGGCCGTCTGAGTAATGCGTGGTAAGAACTTTCTAGATCTATCACTTCAAACTCCAAATTCTTTGCCCTGCAATTCTCCCTCTTTCCGAATAACAAGTCTACCCGGACCTTTCCAATTGGATCATAGGACAAACCCGACACAATGCCATGGAAAGTTGTCCTGGTCGACTGAAGCATATTCTGAGAAATGCCGAGCTTATGCATCATGTCCTTGTACATGATGTTGATTTTGCTTCCATTATCTATCAACACCTTTGATAATTATACATTAATTCTTGGCCCGACAAGCATCGGATCAAGCACTAAGGCGTACGACCCGGGGTTTGGTATGATCTTGGGATGATCCCTGATACTCCAAGTTATTTTTTGATCTGACCAGTCCATATATCTCGAAACTTCTGGCATAATCACATTCACCTCCATATGTCGGTGTTGGACGCTCTGTTTATCTTGCTGCTTCGTGGTGAACACACAGTATGACTGATGGTGCTCTCTGTAATTGTGGTCGTTATTGCCGGGGTTTGATCTGTTATCTTGACCTTGATTAGCCACATGGTGAACTGCATCCCTTCGATCATGGTTCTCACACCTCGGAGGCGGTGGAGGCAACATCAGTTGTTGCGCATTTCCTCCTATAAGCTGTGGCTATTGTGGCTGCTGCTGCGGGGCCTGAGGTGCCCCCTGAGTTTCCCATTGCATTCTTCATCCATGCACACTGACGAGTTGTGTGGTTAGACGGTTTTGCAGAGTTTGGCGTGTGAAACTTGCACGGCTGATCCAGCATTGACTCAAACGTATACTTTGGTCTTTCTTGCCACTGCTTCTTTTGCTCCAGGGTCCACTGCTTTTTACCATCATTCCTCGGTGTCCACTGCTGAGAGCTGTTTTTCTGGCGTTGGTTTCTCCCTGCACTCGGCTGATCTTGAGTCACCGATGCTACCTGATTTGAATTGTACCTGTAATCCGACATGTCCTCTCTTCTTCTACCCCGGAACACATTCCTCCTGGATGATCCGACACCGTCACGTGTGTAATGCTCATGTTGTTCATGTTGTTCTGCCGACATAAGCTCGGGCTGAGTCGGATCACCCAGAGCATATGAGTCGGCTATTCTGGTTGTCTCGGCCAACATAGTTGGCATGTCTCTTTGCAGCCTTTGCCATAACACACTCCCATATCTGCAACCTTTTGCAAACCAGGCTATTGCCTACGATTCTATCACCCCTTCGCAGGAATTCCTGAGGTTGCATCACCGGGTCAAAAATTCTTTGTCGGTCTCATTCGTTCTTTGCTTGCACATAGCAAGTTGTTGAGGTCTATTCGTCCTCTTATACGTGCTGGCGAAGTTGCTGACAAACATTTCCTCAAAGTCCAACCAACAGTTTATACTACCTGCTGGTAGATTATTTAACCATACCCTAGTCGGTTCTTCCAACATCTGGGGAACATATCTTACATCCCATCTTAAGTTTCCCTCATCAATTTGTACCGCAGTGGCATAGTCGATCAACCAGTCTTGTGGCTTGGTACTTTCATTATATGTTTGCGTGCCTCTAGGCAACTGGTAGTTTGGAGCAGGTGGTTCCCTCATGATTCGGGGTCCAAAACATGCCGGACCAGGAGGACCTTGTTCCTCCAATAATTTGGACCTGTACAATCTGTCAAGCTTCAGCCTCACATCATTCGGCTGCAAGTCTCTATATGCAGCTCTTTCTTCCACCACATGGTGATTGTGCCTATCAAATCTGGCATTCTCCATCTCCGAATAACCATCATTGTATCTGTTTTGCGTCGGGTTATGCGGAACCTATCATGCATCCCTTCCTTGCCAAGGTTCTTGCCTCGGCAAGTGATCTTGCGGGGGTAATGCCTCCCTCCCACCGGGTTATTTTCTTCAAGGTTTCCTCTCCCGTGATTTCCCTGACCTCTATGGCCGCGATCGAGGTTTCTTTCCCCACAGTTACCTCAGCTTCTACTGCCTCGGTTTTCGTTCGCTTTTCCAGCCACTGCCGGATCATACGGGACCATCTGTTTGTTCCTTCTCCCCGAGGTTACTGCTTTATCATTTATTGATCCATCTCCGGGTGAAGATGCCGCGGAAGCCGATAGTGTCAGGGCAGCTCCAGCCGAATGAACCAAACGTGAAGCTCCAGGCTTTGCTGGGTTACTCCTGAGTATTTCCTCATTTTGCTGGTTCGCTATGCGTACCAGCTCAGTCACTCTTTCCTGCTGCTTTTGCCGGGATTCGTTGGTTAAGCCCTCCAACTCTGAAGCTGTGGCATTTGCCGCCCTGAGGTTCTTTGCTGGGGTACTATATCTCGGCAGCCCCAGGTTATCCCAATAACCTTGCTGAGACTCATGCTCCTTGTTAATATCACTAAGGAGCTCTTTCCCTTCATTCTAACACCATCTAGCCGAGTTGGACTGGTGTCTAACTTGTTTTCCCTAGCATATTCACGCAAGGTCCGGTTAAAGGACTCCTGCAGTGCAGATACCTTCTTAGCCTCTTCTAACATTTTCAACCGAGTATCTTCTAACTCGGCCTGTGCATTTGCCGGGTTTACAATGGGTGCTATAGGTGTTGTTAGGTTATCTATAGCTGCCTGCAAGATATTCTTTGGCCTTTCCAGAGGAGGCCACCTAATTCGGGCTGCCTTGGGAGTTACCTCATGCACCTTGGGTGCGTCTGCCGTTGTCGGATCTGCTACTTCCTGCTTTGTTGCTGCCGACTTTGTTGTCGCTGGATCTGCCATCGCTGGGTTCTTGCTTGGTCCAACTCCTGTACCTGCTGCCGACGTAGGTGCGGTCATCATCACCTTGATGCTGCCTGCGGGGCGAGTGGTATGCGGACCGCTAGCAGCGCTGAGGGGAGGCTCTCCCACGAGGATGACTCGCCGCGGATAGACGCATTGCATGTCGATGCTGACGTAGATCTTGTGGGCCCCAAGGTTGATGAAGACGCCGTTGCACGGGGGTGGACGCGCTCTAAAGCTGCCTGCATTGTCGCTGACATAGTCCCAAAGGTCTAATCTCTGGACTAAGCTGGAGACGATGCGCTCGCCGGTGTTGATGAAGTTGCCCGTCTGGATCTTGACTCCAGCTAGCACCGCTACTAGCCCCACGGTGGGCGCCAACTATCGTGGTGGTGGCACGACAGATGCCATGGGTAGGCTTAAGTTGGGGGGACAATGTGTGCTAGTGGGATCCAAGGAGGGAAGATGTAGTGATTTCTACACATAGAACACAAGAACTAGATCTTTATTCAACACCAGTGATGCTACACTTGCTCCTCAAGCTATTTGAGAGAGAGGAAGAACAAGAAGCTATAGCTAGTTCTAAGTAGAAAATGAATTGATCCCTCTCTCAGGAAGCCCTGGCCCACCTTATAAAGGGGTGGCCAGGTTACCTCTAGGACTGACGTGGATAGGCATATTTGTGGAATACGTTTGCCCCAAAATAGTAACTCGGCGAGTGCCTTTCTGTGCCCCCTTATATTGGTGGCAATAACCCAGAGCCCATGACATGTGAGCCTCGGGATCGAGGACTGTCACCGCCATGACCCTCTTCGGCTCCTCTATCCCTCTGGCTCTTGTTCATAGCGCCTGGCCTATACAGATTCCTGAGGGAGAGACATCACATAGTGTTGACTTTGGGGGTTCGCTCTCTCATTCTCGAGCAAGCTTCCCCATGAATCGGCCTCGTCTTGTATGACTCGGCCAAGACCTGACCTGCAGATACAAATAGTAGTACTTTTATGCCGACATAACCCCTATGTCGGCCGAGTCAGGTTTTAGTCACCTGACTCGGGTTAATCCAGGCCTTATTCGGCCAACCTATATATAATTCTGTCGGGTCATTCTTTGACCCGGTCCAGATCCTTGAGGGATTTGCCCTTTTACCTTTGGTCGACCCTACCCGGGGTCATCCCCCCGACACCTATCTATGCAGATGAGGGGAAAGAGGATGTTTACTGCAAGGAACCTGGCCTGTCCGGGGGAGTGGAAGGGGCGGACTATGAGATACGCTATGGAGTGGAGGGCAACGAGTCCGAGTAGTGGCCTTAGTTACTAGTAGTCCAATTTAGCCGAGCAGCATAAAACTATATAATAAGTTGTTGAGCACAATTTGGAGTATGAGTTTGAAACTCTAAATATTCTGCTGAAACTTCTTAAGTTTGGTTTGTAAGTTTAAATCACGTAAAGTTCCAAAATTCTGGTATTGTCATAATGATATGTGTATGTTTGTAATATGGACCCGCAATGTTTCTGTTGTACCACTCTGAGGGATGTGATATTTACAGAATGGTGTTTTGTGGATGTCATGTCCACGACTATAGTGTACTACACATGCAGTGGTATGCTGGGTCACCACAACTGGTATCAGAGCAATTGCTTTGACCTTAGGTTGGAAACCTAGTAAAGGGTATTACTTGTAGGAGTCAATAGCAACGATAAATAATTCACTAAAAGAGTATAATGCGTATTCAAATGAGAATATTCTGTTGTATATTTTAGTGCGATAATTCTTTGTTATGATGCAAGATTATGACTGATTACTAATTACAATATTTTTTATAAATTGAAAATGGCACCAAAGTTTCCAAAACATACTTTGGTAAGGAAGGAAGAGACTCTCAATGATTATCAAGGATCATTCACTAATCAGTTTCGTCAACCTTTGAGGGTTTTTAGTTGTTCAACCAATATTCCAGTGAATACCATAACCTATTATGATGGTCATATGATATCCAAGTATCGTGCGAGTATCCAACTTCCAGAGGAGCTTGGGTTATATCATGATTAACCCATGTGTGAAAGTAGAAGTCACTTAGCATTATACCATGTTGAGGCGATAGCCAATATTTGGGAGCACAAAGCCCAAGATCTAGAAGGAAGCACATTTTCTGTGACTCCTCATGATTTTATACACACGGAGTTAGTACCGGATCATCTTACTCTAGTAAAGAAGCATCCTAAATTAGCTTCCAAGTTTATGGATCGCTATCGACTGATAGTTGGGTCTTTGTATAAGACACATCAGTTCATAGTGGAGGATAAGAATGACATGTTAGAAGATCTAACTGATCCAGAATGAAGGGAGAAGTTAGCATCACGGTTGGAGAACGAAGCGGTGAGTAGGTCTAACCCAATTTTCAAGGATATTCCTATAGATCCAGAATCTTTTACACTATATCCTTATTCACCTAGACCAGAACCTACCTATGATCCTACTTTAGATACGATATATCCTATACCACAGGTTCCCTAGGAAGGATATGATTCAGATCTTCCTATTGAGAATTATGATGGATGGAGGATGGGATCACCTAATGGATCTTGAGGCAACCAAATGTCGGTGGATGGTTCTGACAGGGATGTTGGACAATCCAGCTGGATGGGGGAAAGAACCAATGATAATATTAGTAGCAGGAATGCTATGCTTGGAGGAAGTCAGGATGAGGAGAAAGATCCTGAGGAGAGAGTGTTTGAATAACTGATACATTATCAAAACCTAGGGAATGTACATTATCTAGTGTATAACTATCTTGCCCTGGGGAGCAATGGAATCTGGGCATTCGGTTGATTACTCTAGGAACATGGCTCAGGAGATGCAAGTGGGTGATATTGGTGAACATGTTTCTGTAGACTAGTCAACTGAGCTGGATGGAGTCAATACACCCAGGCTGAGTGATAACTCAAGTCCCGATACTTAAGATACTGAGTATATTCCACCTGGAAGGACAGTTGTTCCACAAATTGTGCTTCGTATGTCACGTCGACACGGTTGGACCCTAGACATGTATTATGAGCATCGTGGATACTGAAGACATAGTTTACCTGTAGTAGAGTAAAAATGTATTGCGTATTGTAATAGTTGAGAGAATGTTGTACTTAAATAAGTGAGGTAGCATCCGCATGGTTTGTAGTACCTATATGGTACGAGCTTGTAATAACCCTATACCAACTATATGGTTTGTAATGTATAATATGCGAAATGCATACTTGGTTATTATTTGGATTTTGTTTTCCATTGTGTGACTAGTTCTGTGCATGAAGTTGTGCTCATAACACATATGAATGATGTAATCATGAGTATTCACTTTACGTTATAGGACTATGGGGTCATGGAATCGGGTGTAGAGGCTGAATCTGAACAACAACGCATGGAGCGCGAGGCTAAGGAGAAGGCAGATGCAGACGCCAGAAATCAAGGAGCATTACCACCACCACCAATGAGACCATTAATGGAGCAGAACTTTATGCAATATATGCAAATGATGCAAGAATCCCAAACAAATTCATGGAAGAGTTGTTGGGATGAGCAGGAAACATTAGAGCACGTGAAGGTGGAGGAGTGAGTCTTTCCGATTTTTAGAATGCAAGGCCATTACGTTTTGCATCAACTCCTGAACCAATGGATGTGGAGGATTGGTTGGCAGATACCGAGAGGAAACTGAAGACTGTCGGTTGCAATGACGAGGAAAAGTTGGGATATGCAACACATATTTGGACCAGACCTGCAGCATCATGGTGGGAGAACCAGATAGCAATGCAACTTCCAGGAAGGGAGTACAACTTGGAGGAGTTCCAGCAGAGATTCTATGAGTATCATGTTCCAGAAAGCGTGATGGAGTTGAAGTGCAGGGAGTTTGAGGAGCTTCAACAAGGTTATACCAGTGTCATGAAGTACATATGGGAGGTCAGCCAATTATCTCGTTATGCTGAGGATGAAGTGAACACTAAAGAAAAGAGGAAGAAACGGTTCCTACATGGTTTAAATCTGTTTGTGAAGATGCAGCTGAGGCTAGCCAATAAATAGACTTTCCAACAGTTACTTGATGCAGCCATCACATTCGAATATGATTACAAGAATGTTCAAGAGGACCGCTGGAAGAGAGCAAAGAAGGAAACCAAGAGAATCCAAGCAAGTAAGCCTAAAACCAATTTGGAATTCAAACCCAGAAACAGACCTTACAATAACAATAATAGGAGTGGCAATAACAATGGAGGTCAGTTTAACACTAGAAGGAACATCATCTACAATAATTGTGGAATTCCAGGGCATTCACAGAGGGAATGCAAGAAACCCGTAGTTATTTGTTATGGGTGTGGTCAAAAGGGTCATATCAAGTCTGATTGTCCAAATAAACCACAGGGTGGTTGGACCAAGAAGGGTGGAGGACAATCCAGTGGAAGTAATGGACAACCCAACAAAGGAGGTAATTTTGGGAAGAATGACAATCGTAAAATAGGCATGCCAACTGGGAAGTTGAATTGTGCAACTTTGGAGGAGGTGTATAACTCCGAGCAGACAGTTATAGGTACGCTCAACATCCTTACCAATCCCAGAAATTTTTTATTTGATACTGGTGCAACTACTTCCTTCATATCTGAAGAATTATGTGATAAATTCGGGATTAGAAGGGCAGCGTTAGAAAACCCTATGACCGTAGTGACGGACATGGGTAATTTAGTGGTACGCCACATTAAAAAAGTTCAAGTTATCTCGATATGTGGTTGTACATATTTCGCGGACCTATATGTAATTCCATTGAAGGGAATTGCAGTAGTACTGGGTATGGACTGAATGACTGAACATGGAGCCCTTATAAATTGTGAGGACAAAAGTGTTGCAATCAAGACTCCAAGTGGAGCAAGAATAGTATACCAGGCTGATAAACATAGTCATATCATGGTAGATCTTCAACTGAACTCAATGAAGGAGGTCAAGTTGGAAGATATTCCTGTAGTGAAGGAATTTCAAGATGTTTTTTCCAGCAGAGTTACCAGGAATGCCACCTGATAGGGAAATATAATTCACTATTGAATTAATACCTGGTACAACACCAATAGCCCATGCACCATATAAAATGGGTCCGAAAGAGTTAAAAGATCTTAAGGAGCAAATTGATGAGTTAGCCCGAAAATGATTCATTCAGGAAAGTGTATCTCCATGGGGAACTCTAGTGATTTTCGTGGATAAACAAGATGGAGGGCGAAGGATGTGTGGCGATTACATAAATCTCAACAACATCACCATCAAGAACAAGTACCCATTGCCTAGAATCCAAGTTTTATTTGATCAAGTCAAGGGAGCTGGAGTATTTTCCAAGATTGATCTAAGATCAGGATATCATCAAAAATTAAACCTGAAGATGTTCCAAAAACAACATCTGTGTCAAGATATGGTCATCATGGGTATCTCATGGTACCTTTTGGATTGACCAATGCACCAGCAATTTTCATGAACTTGATGAACAAAATCTTTATGCCCTATCTGGACAAGTTTGTCATAGTGTTCATTGATGATATTTTGATATATTCCAAAGTTAAAGAGGAGCATGCTAATCATTTGAGGATAGCATTGAAAATTTTAAGGGAACACAAGCTATATGCCAAGTTTAGTAAGTGTGAATTCTGGTTGGACAAGGTAGAATTTCTTGGTCATCTGATCATTAAAGATGGAATCGTTGTAAATCCATCCAAAGTTCAATCAGTGTTGGAATGGAATGCACCAACTATTCTGAAGAAAATCAGAGGTTTCCTCGGTATGGCAGGCTATTATAGGAGATTCATTGAAGGTTTTTCCAAGATAGAGGAACCAATGACCAGATTTCTAAGAAAGAATACACCATTCATATGGGATGAGAAGTGTGAAGCAAGCTTTCAGGAGTTGAAAACAAGATTAACTATCGCACCAATCTTAGAAGTTCCTGAAACGGGAAAGGACTACACAGTATATTGTGACGCATCCAAGGAAGGATTAGGATGTGTGCTAATGCAAGATCGTAAGGTAATTGCTTATGGATCTAGACAACTGAAACCAAATGTTAATTATCCAACTCATGATTTAGAGTTAGCAGCAGTAGTCTTTGCTTTAAAAGGATGGAGGCATTTTCTCTATGGAGCTAGATGTGAATTATACACTGATCATAAAAGTCTCAAATATTTCTTTACTTAAAAGGAATTGAACATGAGACAGAAGTGTAAGGTTCCCAACCTTTAATAAGGTAGAGTCCCCTGTGTTTACCATGCTAGTCCCTGGATCAATATCTAGCATCCACAGTTAAGATGTAATATCAAGAAACAAAGGTCATAATACAACTTTATAACCAGGAATAACATAATTTTATTACATCTTACATAGCTCATTTGGCTATAACATTACATTGCAGTAGAATATCTATAAGCATGGGGTCCTTCATCTTCAAAGTGTCACAGGCAGACATGTTGGTTGTAGACTTGTAATCCTAATCATTAAACTTCACTAATATCAATCAAACCTGCAACATACAAGTTATAGCCACAAGGGTCAATACATTTGAATTGTATTGGCAAGTGATACTATGGTAGTATAGTGGAGTCTATCATCTATATGCATTTGGCTAAGTGGAGTTGAGGCTTGGATTGCTCAAAAAATAGATTTTCCTTATCATTTCAAAACACTAAGTTTTTGCTTGACAAAATAATCTTTCCCAAGGCATCTCCCAATCAAATATTGAAGATCCTTAACCCTTGTTCAACCACAAGTTTTTAACTTAGAAATTTGGATGATGAGATTCTTGATAGTTTCCATGTCTTGATGCTCAAATTGTACTTTGCCAGGTACATGGCTAAGTACTTAGATTTTACACTCTGCAGAGGTGGTGCACTTTCCCCAAAATACTTGGTTTCACCAAGACAAGATATTTCAGAAGCCTTTCCTTAGACCAAATGGACGCGTTCCAACCTATCATCCCACTACCACCAACTGTCCAAATGGCTAAGTTCTAGCAACCTATGTGATCCAGGCAGAGCCCATAATGCCAAGTGGTTGCACTTGAAGCTTCTCAACATTTGACCTCTCAAATCTCTTTGTTCCTGGGTGGCAATCCACAAGTGTGATACACAAGGTAAACAATAGCCATGGGCCTTGTGTAACCACTCAACCAAAAACCACCAAGCAATTACCATTCCACCCAGGTGATTCATTAACTTAGTTGTTTTATTAAACGAAAACACAAGTCCTCAGACTTAGAAATTTTTCCATAGTATGAATGTATATTCCACCCTTGTTTTCTATTAGCTAAGCTAAGCTTGATAGTAGTAGGAATCTTAACTTAGGAAAATTTCTACTAAGGTTTCGTCTACTAGGTTTTCCCATAGCATGGTTTATACTTAGCAAAAATTCCATGCAAGTTTTACTTAGAAAAATCACTAATGCATAGTGAAAGTAATGGGACAAAAGTATGAAGCATCACTTGCCTTTTTGGTAGAGGGTATAAGTTCACTCCTTGTCCTTGCAACAATCACACTCTTCAAGTCACTACAATTCAGTCAAGCAAGGCACAAACTCAATCTACCAATCAAGCAAAACATCACATAAAATGATAAAGTCAAAGTAATGCATCCAAGCATGCCAAGCTTTGTTTTATTTGAAAAAAGTGGTTCCTAATGGGTCATAAACATTTGAAAACACCTAATGGTCATTTTATAAAGGGGCCAAGTCATTTGCAAAAGATTTCACTTCATAAACCATTTTCAAAACAAGGTATCATTTTATGTGGTGTAGAAATGTTTTTACTAAGGCATTAATCTATGGGGTTCACAAAATATGTTTTCAAACCATAAAACTTGGTGTTTAGGGTCAGAGAGTTTAAAACAAAACATTTCCCAAAGGTTTTCCTTCAAAACCATTTTTAATAAATAAGCCATATTTTTTTATTTGACTAGAATTGGTTTTAAATCAAAGAATCATTCTTTTTCTTCACCAAATACATTTTTGAAACCACAAAGTGTTTCCTATGGTCAGTAGGTTCAAAGCACACCATTTTCCAAAGATTTTATCCCCAAAATAATTTTTGAACAATTTTTATAATCTAAACAAGCATACAAATGTTTCTGCAAAAACAAACATTTTACCAGAAGCTTTTTACTAAACAAATTGCATGTTTAGCTAGGGCTTGTTACACTGATTCCATTGATATAAAGCTTGCAAATTTTGGACGTGTGGAACTAAAGTGATGGATTTTACAAAATCACAAATCTAATAGATTCAAATCTGTTTTTAGAACCAGAGTCTGGCCACGCGTCTTAATCCTATTCGTTGAAAACGTTTCGCGTGGATTGACTAACACAGACCGTTGGATTAAGTCATATCGCACAACGCGCAGATGCTACTTACCCTTTCGTCTGGATTCTATCCTAGCCGCTGGATCCTAATCGCACGGCACCTAGCACACTTGCCAGAGACGGGCGGCGCTGCGGTGGCTACTGGCGGCGGAGCGGTCAGACGGTGGCGGAGTCGATGCTACAGGAAGCGAGGGAGGAAAGGAATATGCTCACCGTGTTCGCAGAAGCCTGGGGAAGCTCAAGGTGTTCTCGAGGAGTCAAGGGGCGCTCTGGTCCGTCGTGGATTGCTCACCGGAGTCAAGGACGGCGTCAGTCTCGCTCAGGCGTCGTCGGGGACGAGGCTACAGATCGTGCTGAGGAAAAACAAGTGTGTGGTTAGACGCGTACGAGTATGGGGAATGTGAGAGCATCACTGAGAGAGCTTGGGGCGGTCTGGGCTTACCAGGGAAGGTCGCCGGAGAAAGTAGCAGACGCGGCGGCGTTGAGTTGTTGTCGAAGTCGAGGCCCTGGGGCGCCCGCGAGTGTATGGAAAGCACAGGGAGGTGCACCTAGGTCTGGGGAGTGTGTGAGCTTGGTCGAGGAGGCAAGGTGGTGGCTGGGCTCGCCGGAATTGACTGGGGACGGTGGTCGGAGAAGTGGCGAATTCTTGGAGGCAGAGGGAGAGAGATGTCTAGGGGGGAAAGAGAGGTAAGGCGCGGGCGGTTAAATGTGCGTGGTCGCGGGGTGCTGTAATGCGGTCTTTAACGCGAATTTATCACCGGCGTTTACTGACTGCAACGGCAGGGAGTGATCAGGGTGAAGACGATGAACAGGAGAGGTGGGACCTTGCTGTCAGTGAAGAGGAAATATAGGGAGAGGGTCCACCGGTCTATCTTGGTGTGCGTTTAAGCTGAAAACGATTCGCGATGGGGAGGAAAACGGGCTTGTTGGGCTTCCTGGGCCAGGTGGGTTGGGTCAGGTCTGGTTCTATTTTTTTCTTTCTAATTGTTTTTCTTTTTTGATTTTCTGTTTTGAATTTCAAACAACAAACCAAACATTCAAATCAATTCAAAACTCCTCCAAACTTTACCTTGGGTTTTGGTTCTGTTTAACAGAAATAATCCAAGTCCCAAAATAAAATAATTTTGTTCTTTTTAGGACACATTAATAATTAAATAAATGGACCTTAGTTATTAAATCAAATGGGTTTTGATTTATTTAAAATCTCCATTTGAAAACTAAATAAAACCAAAAACACTTCAGTAAGTTTTATTTGAAAATAATAAACACTTGGAAAAACTTATTTTAAAATAAATTAATAAGTTTTAATGTTTTATTAAAATAGTAAAACCTTTGTTTTAATAAAATTGGATATTATTAAATCCTAATTATTTTATTAAATAAACTTTTACTCTTTTAATCAAAGCAAAACCTTTTATTTCAAAAGCTTGTCCAAGGTTTAATTTGGCTTTATAAAATAATCCTTATTTATAAATCTACCTTTTCTTTTGAAAACCAAATCTTTTTATCTAAAGATCAAAAATAGTAATTCCCAATATTTTTGACTTTATTGTTTATTTATCTTTTTAAATCCCTTTAGGATTTTAGTTGATCCAAATAGAAAGTTTCCAATTGGATTCAAAAAGTTTCTTCTCACCCTAAAAATCAACAAAGTTTTATTTTATTCATTTATTTTTCACATTACAAGATTTAGAAAATCTTGGGATGTGACAGGCTACCACCCTTAAAATAAATCTTGTCCCGAGATTTGGGAAGGCTAGGGTTTACCAAGTAGGCTCAAAACAACTAGGGTACTACCACCCTTAAAAATTTTCCAACTAAATTACATATTGGCCTTCTTGGGATCCTGGGGAAACTTCTTTGGGTAAACATCTGTATAGTGTCCTTTGTTTTCACACTTGAAACATGTGACAAGGCTGAGATCCTTCATAGGCTGGTTTATCTTGTGCTTCATCTTTTCTGGACAGTGGTTTGCATAGTGGCCTAGCTCCTTGCATTTGAAACACATCACTTGGCTGATATCTTTCTTTTCCTTTGGTATCATTGCCTCTTGTTTGTTTCTTTGGTTCTTCTTCTTTTCTGGGCATTCATTGGCATAGTGTCCCATCTCTTTGCAAGTGTAACATTGTTCTTGAGTAATATCCTTCTTGCTAGTGTTGGGGCATTTCTTCTTTCTCTTGGGTTTCTCCAAAGCTAGGAGTGCTTCTAGTTCTTGTTCTTCATATGTTATCTCATAGGTAGGAATGTCTACTGGTTTCTTTGACCTTCTATTGCTCCTTGGATAATTCATATGCCTCTTCTTTGGTCCTTTAAATTGGGTCATATTGCATGGAGGTACAAGTGGAGATTTTCCTTTGTCCTCATCCTTCTTGGTAGAAGTTGTTCCTTCATGAGGGTTTACAAACTGTTGATGCACTCCACCTTGTTTCCTTTGTTGAACTAGGGAATAGATGGAGCATTGGATAGGGACATGACTATTTCCTTCACATAGGAAGCAAGTAGCTTGAGATGTGGGGCATTGGCCAATTGGATGTTCCTCTTCACAATTGGGGCATTGATCTCCATTCCCCTTGGAAGTGTGATCCTTGTCTCCACAAATATTGCAAGCTTTGGTTCCTTCAAAAATAACATCTTTGTCATCCTTGTTGTCATAAACTCCTTTGGAAGAGTTGTCTCCAATGTTGATCATTTGAGTGGCCATCCCTTGCAACAATTGGGATTGAATTTTCAAAATCATTTGTATGGCTGGGTCTAGTCCATTGTTGTTGGCTAAAAGCTGAGTTGTCACTTGGCTCAACTGGGTTTGGTTTGCTAGTAGTTGTTCTCTCATGTGCATCTCTTGGTTGTTGTTGTTGTCATCAACCTTGATGTTGGAGTCTCTTGGAGAAGTCATCTGTTTGGGTTGGGTAGGGATTAGAATAGGCAAAATATTTCTAAGGGAATAATTCTAATCACACACATCACAATTCACACAAGCAATGTGCAAGCAATCACGAACAAACATTCCACTCAAACCACAAGTTTCAAGCATATTTTTAGGCAACCAAAAATATTTTTGTTACACCACATAAGTTGGTGTGTTTGACTTAACTAAATATGGTGGTCCATCTATATGGTTCACTTGAGTTCATTCCTTCCTTCTTGGTTGATTCTTCTTGAACAAGATGTTTGTATCCTTAGAGAATTTCTTGCATCTTGATCTCAAACTTCAAGGTGATGATGGTTCCTTCTAAGTTGTGTTTCCTTAGTCTTCAAGTCTTGAGCAACATTTCTTGTCACACTTGTAGTCCTTAGTGATATCCAAGGTTGAGGTCCTTGGTGAAAATGCTGAAGATGTTGAAGTCATTAGAGTTGAAGAAGTCCTTTGCACATGGTGTAGTCTTTGGCCATGGGATAGGTTTTTCCATCAAGTTGAAATAGATGATATGTAGTATCAAAACCAAAGTGGTTGAGGAAAGAGTTTACAAGATTGTTTGTAAATAAGTTTTGGAACATATACAACTCCTATTTTTCTAAGGGGTTTTTGTCCAATCCTAGGGTTACAAATCCTACAGGCAACACAATGCTCTGATACCATCTGCAAGGTTCCCAACCTTTAATAAGGTAGAGTCCCCTGTGTTTACAATGCTAGTCCCAGGATCAATAGCTAGCATCCACAGTTAAGATGTAATATCAAGAAACAAAGGTCATAATACAACTTTATAACCAGGAATAACATAATTTTATTACATCTTACATAGCTCATTTGGCTATTACATTACATTGCAGCAGAATATCTATAAGCATGGGGTCCTTCATCTTCAAAGTGTCACAGGCAGACATGTTGGTTGTAGACTTGTAATCCTAATCATTAAACTTCACTAATATCAATCAAACCTGCAACATACAAGTTACAGCCACAAGGGTCAATACATTTGAATTGTATTGGCAAGTGATACTATGGTAGTATAGTGGAGTCTATCATCTATATGCATTTGGCTTAGTGGAGTTGAGGCTTGCATTGCTCAAAAAATAGATTTTCCTTATCATTTGAAAACACTAATTTTTTGCTTGACAAAATAATCTTTCCCAAGGAATCTCCCAATCAAAGATTGAAGATCCTTAACCATTGTTCAACCACAAGTTTTTAACTTAGAAATTTGGATGATGAGATTATTGATAGTTTCCATGTCTTGATGCTCAAATTGTACTTTGCCAGGGACATGGCTAAGTACTTAGATTTTACACTCTGCAGAGGTGGTGCACTTTCCCCACAAGACTTGGTTTCACCAAGACAAGATCTTTCAGAAGCCTTTCCTTAGACCAAATGGACGCGTTCCAACCTATCATCCCACTACCACCAACTGTCCAAATGGCTAAGTTCTAGCAACCTATGTGATCTAGGCAGAGCCCATAATGCCAAGTGGTTGCACTTGAAGCTTCTCAACATTTGACCTCTCAAATCTCTTTGTTCCTGGGTGGCAATCCACAAGTGTGATACACAAGGTAAACCATAGCCATGGGCCTTGTGTAACCACTCAACCAAAAACCACCAAGCAATTACCATTCCACCCAGGTGATTCATTAACTTATTTGTTTTATTAAACGAAAACACAAGTCCTCAGACTTAGAAATTTTTCCATAGTATGAATGTTTATTCCACCCTTGTTTTCTATTAGCTAAGCTAAGCTTGATAGTAGTAGGAATCTTAACTTAGGAAAATTTCTACTAAGGTTTCATCTACTAGGTTTTCCCATAGCATGGTTTATACTTAGCAAAAATTCCATGCAAGTTTTACTTAGAAAAATCACTAATGCATAGTGAAAGTAATGGGACAAAAGTATGAAGCATCACTTGACTTTTTGGTAGAGGGTATAAGTTCACTCCTTGTCCTTGCAACAATCACACTCTTCAAGTCACTACAATTCAATCAAGCAAGGCACAAACTCAATCTACCAATCAAGCAAAACATCACATAAAATGATAAAGTCAAAGTAATGCATGCAAGCATGCCAAGCTTTTTTTTTATTTTAAAAAGTGGTTCCTAATGGGTCATAAACATTTGAAAACACCTAATGGTCATTTTATAAAGGGGCAAAGTCATTTGCAAAAGATTTCACTTCATAAACCATTTTCAAAACAAGGTATCATTTTATGTGGTGTAGAAATGTTTTTACTAAGGCATTAATCTATGGGGTTCACAAAATATGTTTTCAAACCATAAAACTTGGTTTTTAGGGTCAGGGAGTTTAAAACAAAACATTTCCCAAAGGTTTTCCTTCAAAACCATTTTTAATAAATAAGCCATATTTTTTTATTTGACTAGAATTGGTTTTAAATCAAAGAATCATTCTTTTTCTTCAACAAATACATTTTTGAAACCACAGAGTGTTTCCTATGGTCAGTAGGTTCAAAGAACACCATTTTCCAAAGATTTTATCCCCAAAATCATTTTTGAACAATTTTTATAATCTAAACAAGCATACAAATGTTTCTGCAAAAACAAACATTTTACCAGAAGCTTTTTACTAAACAAATTGCATGGTTATCTAGGGCTTGTTCCACTGATTCCATTGATATAAAGTTTGCAAATTTTGGATGTGTGGAACTAAAGTTATGGATTTTACAAAATCACAAATCTAATAGATTCAAATCTGTTTTTATAACCAGAGTCTGGCCACGCGTCTTAATCCTATTCGTCGAAAATGTTTCGCGTGGATTGACTAACACAGACCGTTGGATTAAGTCATATCGCACGGCGCGCAGATGCTACTTACCCTTTCGTCTGGCTTCTATCCTAGCCGCTGGATCCTAATCGCACGGCACCTAGCACACTTGCCAGAGACGGCGGTCTTCGGCGGCTCTTGGCGGCGAGCGGTCGGGGCAATGAGTCGATGCTACAGGAAGCGAGGGAGGAAAGGAATATGCTCACCGTGTTCGCAGAAGCCTGGGGAAGCTCAAGGTGTTCTCGAGGAGTCAAGGGGCACTCTGGTCCGTCGTGGATTGCTCACCGGAGTCAAGGACGGCGTCGGTCTTGCTCAGGCGTCGTCGGGGACGAGGCTACAGATCGTGCTGAGGCAAAACAAGGGTGTGGTTAGACGCGTACGAGTATGGGGAATGTGAGAGCATCACTGAGAGAGATCGGGGCGGTCTGGGCTTACCAGGGAAGGTCGCCGGAGAAAGTAGCAGACGCGACGACATTGAGTTGTTGTCGAAGTCGAGGCCCTGGGGCGCCCGCGAGTGAATGGAAAGCACAAGGAGGTGCGCCTAGGTCTGGGGAGTGTGTGAGCTTGGTCGAGGAGGCAAGGTGGTGGCTGGGCTCGCCGGAATTGACTGGGGACGGTGGTCGGAGAAGTGGCGATGCGGGGCGAAATAGTCGTAGCCTGGAGGCAGAGGGAGAGAGCTGTCTGGGGGGGGAAAGAGAGGTAAGGCGCGGGAGGTTAAATGTTCGTGGTCGCGGGGTGCTGTAATGCGGTCTTTAACGCGAATTGATCGCCGGCGTTTACTGACCGCAACGGCAGGGAGTGATCAGGGGGAAGACGATGAATAGGAGAGGTGGGACCTTGCTGTCAGCGAAGAGGAAAGATAGGGAGAGGGTCCACCGGTCAGCGTCTATGCGGCTGTGGGTTTAAGTGGAAAACGATTCGCAGTGGGGGAGGAAAACTGGGCTTCGACTGGGCTTCCTGGGCCAGGTGGGTTAGGTCAGGTCTGGTTCTATTTTTTTCTTTCTAATTGTTTTTCTTTTTTGATTTTCTGTTTTGAATTTCAAACAACAAACCAAACATTCAAATCAATTCAAAACTCCTCCAAACTTTGCCTTGGGTTTTGGTTCTGTTTAACAGAAATAATCCAAGTCCCAAAATAAAATAATTTTATTCTTTTTAGGACCCATTAATAATTAAATAAATGGACCTTAGTTATTAAATCAAATGGGTTTTGATTTCTTTAAAATCTCCATTTGAAAACTAAATAAAACCAAAAACACTTCAGTAAGTTTTATTTGAAAATAATAAACACTTGGAAAAACTTATTTTAAAATAAATTAATAATTTTTAATGTTTTATTAAAATAGTAAAATCTTTGTTTTAATAAAATTGGATATTAATAAATCCTCATTATTTTATTAAATAAACTTTTACTCTTTTAATCAAAGCAAAACCTTTTATTTCAAAAGCTTGGCCAAGGTTTAATTTGGCTTTAGAAAATAATCCTTATTTATAACTCTACCTTTTCTTTTGAAAACCAAATCTTTTTATCTAAAGATCAAAAATAGTAATTCCCAATATTTTTGACTTTATTGTTTATTTATCTTTTTAAATCCCTTTAGGATTTTATTTGATCCAAATAGGTTTTGAAAGTTTCCAATTGGATTCAAAAAGTTTCTTCTCACCCTGAAAATCAACAAAGTTTTATTTTATTCATTTATTTTTCACATTACAAGATTTGGAAAATCTTGGGATGTGACAAGTGTTGGCTAGACTAATCAAGGTTTATGATCTAACGATCAATTATACTCCTGGAAAATCCAATGTTGTGGCAGATGCTTTAAGCGGAAAGAGCACAAATACTCAACCCATCAATAGAGAACTACCAAAAGAGCTGCAAATGGATTTGGAAAGATTGGAAATTAAATTCATAAGTACAGAAGTTCTTGGAGGATTACCTACCATGAGAGTAGTCAAGTAGAGGAGTAGTGATCTTCGGAATGAGATTTTTAGACATCGGGATGAAGATCCTTTCATTGCTGAAGAAATTCGAAGGATCTCCCAAGGTCAAACATCAACTTTTCACCTAGGAGATTATGGATCTTTATGGTTTCAAACCCGTCTTTGTGTACCATATGTACCATAAATTCAAGAGGTGATACTCCAAGAAGCACATGAAAGACCATACTCTATACATCCAGGAAGTACAAAGATGTACAGGGATTTGAAGGAATTATTCTGGTGGAATAACATGAAGAGAGACATTGCAAAATATGTGTCTGAATGCCATACTTGACAAAGGGTAAAAGCCAAACATCAAAGTCTAGCAGGACCATTACAACCTTTGGAAATTCCCGAATGGAAGTGGGAAGAAATTGGTATGGATTTCATCATAGGAATACCCATGACACCGAAGCGAAAAGATATGATATGGGTGATTGTGGATAGATTCACAAAAAGTGCACATTTTATACCGGTAAACTAAAAGGATAATGCCGAGAAGTTAGTGGAAATTTATGTCAAAGAGATAGTGAGTAAGCATGAAGTACCCAAGAAGATTGTATCTGATAGAGGATTTGTGTTTAGTTCAGCATTTTGGAAACAATTACATGAAGCACTTGGCTCAAAGTTGGATTTCAGCATAGCCTATCATCTAGAAACTGGAGGACAGAAAGAACTAATCAAACCTTGGAGGACATGCTTAGAGCTTGTGCATTAGATTTTGGAGGTTTGTGGGAAGATCATCTAACTTTGGTCGAATTTTCCTACAACAATAGCTATTAGAGTAGTCTAAAGGCATCACCATACCAAGTACTTTACGGAAGAAAGTGTAGATCACCAATATGTTGGTATGAACCTGGTAGTACCAAAGAATTTGCACTAGACTATATCAAAGAAAAGCAAGATATCATCGAAATTATTAGAGATAGATTGAAGACAGCTCAAAGTAGACAGAAAAGTTATGCTGATCAAAGTCATAGATCATGGCATCCAAAAGTAGGGGATATGGTATATCTCAAAGTGAGCCCAATTAAGGGAGTCAAAAGATTCGGAGTTAAAGGAAAGCTAAGTCCAAGATATATCGGACCATTCAAGATACTGAGTCAGAATAGAACAATATCTTATGCTTTGGAGTTACCAAAAATACTGGATCAAGTTCATAATGTTTTCCATGTGTCACAACTTCGGAAGTGTCTTAAAGTTCTTGATGATGCAATCACACATCAAGAGATTGAGTTACAAGAATATTTGACCTATGTTGAGAAACCCTGCAAAATTCTAGAGGAAAATTGGAAGAGGTTGAGAAATAGGGCAATCAAATACTACAAAGTACAATGGGAACATCACCCTGAAAGAGAAGCTACATGGGAAAAAGAAGATGATTTAAGAGAAGCATATCCAGAACTATTCAGGTACACATCAACAAACTTCGGGATTAAGTTTAATTTAAGGGGGGGGGGAGTCTATAACACCCCAACATTTAGAAACCAACGAAGGGTATAAATAGGAATCTAAGCATGTGCATGCATTCATCTGTAAAATCTAGACAAAAAATTCGCCAAACAAAAAACCGAGTTTCTTTCACTATCTAGAGGCAGGAATAGCTCTTTATAGTGATTGCTATAAATTTTGACATGACCTTTAGGAATTAATGATCTTTGGGGGGAATAATTTGAATTCATATTTTTTAAATTTAAATCATTTGGTAAATATTTGAAAGTTAGAAGTTAACAATATTAAGTTGTTTTCCCAAAATGATTTGATAACATTGTTTGATTATATTTAAGATATATTAAAAAATAATAAGAATTTAAAACAAGGAAAATTTAACAAGAAATAAATTCTTATTTCTTCTCTTTATTCCATAACCATATTACAAAGTGAGATAGATAAAACAAATAAAAAGGGAAAACATTACAGGAAGTGAATTACAATGAAATGAAACTTGATTAAACTATAAAAATACTATTACAAAATTCTCTATAAAAGAATAAAAAGAAGATTACAATGAAGTCATAGACTACCTATCTATCCCTACACTAAATCTTGAGCATCTAGATTCTTATTCCTACAAAATAAGAAAAACAACTCAAAAAGAAATAAGATGTTAGTTGGTTATTTTTACTCTCAGTGGAGAACAGTGTAATGCACTGTTCATATTACCTCATTGAGTAATTAAAAGGGGTAAATTTCAAACAAAAAGCTTCAGATCAACATCATTAGTACAATAAAAAGGGGCAAGTTTCACCTGGGCAGTAACTAGCAAAAGGATAAGAAGTGAAAACCAATTCACTTTATTTGATCCAAACTAGCTCAACAGTGAAGTAGCTCAGTCAACTAAATGCATGTTATGTGCTATCGACATGGCAGCAGCAGCACACACAGTCAAAAGAAAACACTCAGTCGTAGCACAACTACTAGACATCTCACTATATTCCCACAGTCTCAAGCACATAGCCAAGAACACCTTGAGCCTGCCAAAATCCCAACAAATCCACCAGCCAAGATACACAACAAATCATCCAATCATCCACAATATGGTGACTCAAGGAGGGGGTGGTATAGGAGGATAGCAAGGCCAAGTACAAGATCATAGGATCTAGGAGGAGCAGTACCAGGGGGTGCAGAGCAAGATCAAGCCAGCAAGATCAATCAGCACACAACATCATCACCAACAAGCAAGTTGTGTGGTGAGTCCACATAAAACCATCACATGATAATTCTTATCTAGATTATCAAAGCATGTGTTGTTTTATATGAGAACTTCTTAGAAAACACCCAAGTGGGGTGTATCCATCATAGAAGGAAATAAATAGAGAGAACAAGCAATCTTTGTAAACCATACCAAGATCTCAGCTTGTGCATCACTCATCTTGGACAATAATCTCTATTTCCCTAATCAAATATACAAGCAGTCTTAAATGAATAATTTTGGGCACATCTTTTGGAATAGTAGCACCTCAAAAATTATTTCATAATAAGAATGCATTTCAAATAGTAAGGATCAATTATATGATCATTCCAGGGGATTATCAAATTAATTCCCAAGCACTGTAGTAAGTATACTTGGGATGATCCATCATCGATTACTAAATAATTGAGGCAACAAATAAAAACAAGTGTTTTTACCTAGCCATGCCTCAGACCAGCATCACAGGCTAAAGGAAAATCATAAGCATCATGGGCTAATATAATCAGTAGGGCTTTTCAACTTTTAATAACACCAAGCCATTCTAGAACACGGGTAGGAAAAGCCCAGTACCAGAATACACTCTTGTGTACCATTCCAAGGAAGGTGTCACAAAGAGTTATTTTAACCAAGAAAATCCTACACAGATATTTCACCATCAAACTCTTGCAGAAAGATTCAATCATATTCCTAATTAGGAATTATATTGTTTTGTTTAAAGGAACAATCACCAGAGGCATCAATAGTAAATGCCCAGGAAGTCAAATACAGGTTCCAGTACTGAAACTAGCCAATCATCACCAACAACTAGACATCATACTAGATCAGAGCCACAACATCATCACTTATGCAATGACATCATTCAATATCAAATAAAAATTGATCTAATAGAGCCACTAGCAATTCTAATTCCACTAGTAGACAATTATTCAGTATAGTATCACCACCGCAACTAATCCTAAATAGTTCATTATCTCCAATGATCAACACAAAAGGGGGTAGAACCCTAATAGCATAGATGAACCCTAATTAGGGATTTCTCACTGAAAGCTCATAGAGACTAGAAAGAGAGGTAGAGGGAGAATAATAAGGGGAATAGAAAAACTTACCCGAAGTCCTCGCTGGAGATTATAAGAGGAAGCAGAATGACCGACGAGAGCACATGGTGGCACGGGGAGCACCTAAGGGCGCTGGAACCCACGCCAAGCCATGGCACGGTGGCCACAACCACACAAACGGGCTAGCAGCACCACATATCCACCAGGAGCACATCACAACACCACCTGCAGGGGTCCCAACCTAATAAGGTAGAGTCCTCCTGTGTTTTACAATGCTAGTCCCTGGATCAATAGCTAGCATCCACAGTTAAGATGTAATATCAAGAAACAAAGGTCATAATATAACTTTATAACCAGGAATAACATAATTTTATTACATCAAACATAGCTCATTTGGCTATTACATTACATTGCAGCGGAATAACTATGGTCAAGTGGTTCTTCATCTTCAAAGTGCCACAGGCAGATGTTGGTTGTAGACTTTGTAATCCTAATCAAACAATCTTCACTAAAATCAATCAAACCTGCAACATACAAGTTACAGCCACAAAGGGTCAATACATTTGAATTGTATTGGCAAGTGATACTATGGTAGTATAGTGGAATCTAACAACTATATGCATTTGGCTAAGTGGAGTTGAGGCTTGCATTGCTCAAAATAGATTTTTCTTATCATTTTGAAAATACTAAGTTTTTGCTTGACAAAAATCATTTCCTCAATCAAAGATTTCAAGATCCTTGTACCAAGCCATCTCTCCATCAATGATTGAAGAATTCAAACAACCCTTGTTAAAACCACAAGATTTTAATTTAGAAATTGGAATGATGAGATTCTTGATTGCTTCCATGTCTTGATGCTCAAATTGTCCTTTACCAGGGACATGGCTAAGTACTTAGATTTTACACTCTGCAGAGGTGGTGCACTTTCCCCACAAGACTTGGTTTCCCAAGACAAGATCTTTCAGAAGCTTTCCCTTAGACCAAAATGGACGCGCTCCAACCTATCAAACACTACCACCCACTGTCCATATGGCTAAGTTCTTGCAACCTATATGATCATGGCAGAGCCCATATTGCCAAGTGGTTGCACTTGAAGCTTCTCAACATTTGACATCTCAAATCCCTTTGTTTCCTGGGTGGCATTCCACAAGTGAGATACACAACCCAAGTCCATGGCCTTTTGTAACCACTCAACATATCCCAATCCTTCCATTCCACCCAGGTTCATTAACTTAGTTGTTTTATTAGACAAAATCACAAGTCCTCAGACTTAGAATATTTTCCATAGTGTGAATATATATTCCACCCATGTTTTCTATTAGCTAGGCTAAGCTTGGTAGTATTAGGAAACTTAACTTAGGAATTCCTACTAAGGATTCATCTACTAGGTTTTCCTATAGCAAGATCTATACTTAGCAAAATCCATGCAAGTTTACTTAGCAAAATCACTAATGCATAATAAAAGTAATGGGATAGAAAGTATGAAGCATCACTTGCCTTTTTGGTAGAGTATAGGTTCACTTCTTGATCTTTGCAACAATCACACTCTTCAAGTCACTACAAATCAATCAAGCAAGGCACAAACTCAATCTACCAATCAAGCAAAACAACACACATAAATAACAAAGTCAAAGAAATGCATGCAAGCATGCCAAGCTTTGTTTTGTTTGAAAAAGTGGTTCCTAGTGGGTCATAGTCATTTGGGTACATCTAATGGTCATTTCCTAAAGTGGCCAAGTCATTTGCTAAAGGTTTCACTTTAAAACCATTTTCAAAACAAAGTGTTATTTTATGTGGTGTAGAAATATTTTTACTAAGGCATTAGCCCATAGGGTTCACCAAATGAGTTGCTATTGCAAAACTTGGTGTTTTGGTCAGTAGGTTTGGTCCAAACCATCCACTCAAAGTTTTATTCCCATAAACATTTTTTATAATAAAATCAATAATTTTATTTGGCTAGAAATGGACTAAACTAATTAATCCATTCCAAACTTTTTCAAATTCATTTTCCAAACCATGGGTTGGTTCCTAGGGTCAGTAAGGTCACAACAAACCAATTTGCAAAAGTTTTATCCTTAAATTCAATTTTAAACAATTTTTATACTCTAAACATGCATACAAATGAATCTGCAAATTCAAACAAGCTAACAGCTACTATTTGCTAAACTAAGGGTAGGGTTGGTTAGGGCTTGTTCTCCTGAATTAATTGATATAAAATTTGTCAAATTTGGACGTGTGGTTTGAAAGTTACAGGGGTTTGAAGTTTGCAATTCAATCTGATTTCAAATTCAGTTTTAAAACAGATCCTGCCACGCGTCGTTGTTTCATTGGCCGATACCGGTTCGCTGCGGATCACGCTCTGGTGCGTTGGATTAAGTCTAATCGTGCGGCTCTGAACGCATACCCTTTCGGTTTTAAGTGATCCTATCCGAGCCTTAGGATCCATATCCAACGGTCCTCATCTAATGACCTAAGACTGGCGGCGCTTAGCGGCAGCGCGCGGCGGCGATGGGCAGACGGCGGCGGCGTTGGCGAGGCAAGAAGCGAGGAAGAGAGGGAGGAAGCTCACCGGGTTCGTGGAGCGACGCTGATGTTCAGTGTGGTTTCGAGGAGGCGAGGGGTGCACTGGGGCGATATTAATTGCTCGCCGGAGTTCGCTCGGCGTCGGGCGCGTTCAGTCGTCGCTGGGGATGTTGCTACAAAGCACGGGAGAGGGAACAGAGAATGGGGTTAGCTTCGTGCGCGGTTCCCTGACAAGTGAGCATCAACGCGAGGAAAGGGGTGATCTAGCTTACCGGGGAGGGGTTCGTCGGAGAAACCAGATGGTGGCGATGACGGTTGTCGTCGTTGCCGATGTTCTGGGGCTCCCGCGGGTGAGTGGGAAACGCTGGGAGAAGTGCCAAGGCTAGGAGAGTGTATGAGTGTGCTTAGGGAGGCTAGGGGCGGTGTCATGTCGCCGGAATCGATGAGGAAGGTCGTCGGAGCCGAGGGTGCTCAGAGCGTAATCGAGGCGGCCTAGGGGCGTGTCTAGGGAAGAAGGCAGAGGGAAAACGGAGAGGAGTGGCTGGCGTTTAAAGGGGCGTGGTCATTACAAGGATTCAATGTCTCCTTCACGCGCAATCAATCGCCGGAGTTACTCACTGCAACGGTCAGGGCGACGGAGTCCGGTTGAAGACGATGAACAGAGGAGGGTGGGTCCCGGCGTCAGTGGGGAAAATGTTTCAGGTGGGGTCCTCTGGTCATAGGCTATGCGGGTGAAAGACTGAGTGAGGAAAACGGTTCGGGGAGGGAAAAAGAGCTAGGCATCGTGGGCTTCAGTGAAATTCTTGGGTTGGGTTGGTTCTTTTTTTTTTCTGTTTTCTGATTCCTTTTCTATTTCTATTTCTATTTTTCTGATTTGATTTTCAATCAACCTTTCAAACATTCAAACCATTCAAATAATTCAAATCTTCACCAAACATTGTAACTACAAATTTGGTTCTGTTTAGTATTCTGAACCAAAAATCCTAAATAAAATAAATAACACTTTAATCTTTTTAGGTTCCATCCTTAATTAAATAAGTAGGCCATGGTTTATTAATTAAATAAAGTTTTTGTTGTTTATTAATAAAATCTTTATGTGAAATCCAAATATTTTCAAAATCAAATTCAGTAGGTATCATTTGGAAGTAATTAATACTTGGATACTTGTTTAAAAAAAAATATTATTTTGCTTTAGGGTCCAATAATAATTATATATATTGGGCCTTGGTTATTAAATCAAATAGAGTTTGATTTTATTAATAAAATCTTTATTTGAAACTAAATATCTTCAAAACCAAATTAGTGGGGTTTTATTTGGGAAATATAGAATACTTGGAGATTTGTTTTAAAATAAAATAACATTTTATTTTAGGGTCCATTATTAATTAATATAAATTATTTCAAATAAGATTTATTTTATTTGAGATATTTATTTTGAATCTAAAATAAAGCCAAAACACTTTAGTAGGTTTTATTAGAGAATATTATTTACTTGGAAAACCTATTTTAAACAATTTAATAAGTCTTGATGTTTTAATTAAAATAGTAAAACCTTTCATAATACATTTTGATAATAATTCCTTATTATTTTATTTAAATAAACCTTTGTTATTTTTATTCAAAACTAAATGTTTTAATTCCCAAAGTTTGGTCAAGGTTTAATTTGCTTTATAAAATAATCTTTATTTATAAATCCATCTTTTCTTTTGAATACCAAATCTTTTATTAAAGGATCAAGTAATAGTATTTCCAAAACATTTTTAATTTCCTTTATTAAATGTTTATCTTTATGAATCCTTTTTAAGATCTTATTTAATTCAAATGGGTTTGAAGTCCTAATTGAATTCAAAAAGTTTCTTCTGGCTCTGAAATTTAAACAAAGTTTTAGTTTATTCATTTATTTTCACATTACAAGATTTGGAAAATCTTGGGATGTGACAGGCTACCACCCTTAAAATAAATCTCGTCCCGAGATTTGGGAAGGTTAGGGTTACAAGCATGTTCAAACAACTAGGGTACTACCACCCTTTAAATTTTTCAAACAAAAATTACATTTTGTCCTTCTTGAAAACTTCTCTAAGCAAACTTTGCATGTGTCCTTGGTTTCCATTCTTGACTCATGGGCCAAGGTTGAGATCCTTCATAGACTTGTTTAACTTGTTCTCCATCCTTTCTGGACAATTGTTTGCATAGTGGCCTAGTTCCTTGCATTTGAAACACATCACTTGGCTGATATCTTTCTTTTTCTTTGGTATCATTGCCTCTTGTTTGTTTCTTTAGTTCTTCTTCTTTTCTGGGCATTCATTGGCATAGTGTCCCTTCTCTTTGCAATTGTAACATTGCAACTGGCTTATGTCTTTCTTCTTCTTTTTGGGTCTCTCCAAAGCTAGGAGTTCTTCTAGTTCATGTTCATCATTGGTGGGAGATCTTTCTCTCTTCTTGGGGCATTGATCTTCATGTTCCTTGGATGCATGATCCCTGTCTTCACAAATATCTTTGTCATCCTTGTTGTCATTGGCTCTTTGGGAAAAGTTTTCTCCCATGTTGATCATTTGAGTAACCAGTCCTTGCAACAATTGGGATTGAAGTTTCAAAATCCTTTGTATGGCAGGGTCTAGTCCATTGTTGTTGGCTAAAAGCTGAGTTGTCTCTTGGCTCAACTGGTTTTGGGTTGCTATAATTTCTTTCATGCTGTCCACTTGGTTGTTGTTGATGTCATCAACCTTGATGTTGGAGTTTCTTGGAGAAGTCATCTGTTTGGGTTGAGGGGAGATTAGAACAGGCAAGATATTTCTAGGGATTAATTCTAATCACACACATCACAAATCACTCAAACAATGTGCAAGCAATCACAAACAAACATTTCACTCAATCAACAAAGTTCAAGCACATTTTTAGGTAAACAAAAATATTTTTTTGTTACACCACATAAGTTGGTGTGTTTGACTTAACTAAAATATGGTGGTCCATCTATATGGTTTACTTGTAATTTTCCTTCCTTCTTGGTTTCTTCCTCTTACTTGGGATCATGGTTTCCTTGGAAAAACTTTTGGTCACAATACTTCAAGTGATGTAGGCTCCTTCTATCTTTTGCATTCCCTCAGTCTCTAACTTTTGAGTAAGATTTCACTTGTCTCACTTGTTGTCCTTTGTAGTTTCCAAGTTGGAAGTCCTTGGGGAAAATGCTGAAGATGTTGAAGTCATTAGAGTTGAAAAAGTTGAAGAAGTCCTTTGTACATGGTGGTGTCTTTGGCCATGGGTAGATTTTCCATTCAAGTTTGAAATAGAAGAGATGTAGAGTTGAAACCAAAATGGTTGAGGAAAGAGTTTACAAGTGTTTTTGTAAATAAGTTTTTGAAGTAAGGCAATTCCTATTTTCTAAGGGTTTTGTCCAATCTTAGGTTTACAAATCCTACAGGCAACACAATGCTCTGATACCATCTGCAGGGGTCCCAACCTAATAAGGTAGAGTCCTCCTGTGTTTTACAATGCTAGTCCCTGGATCAATAGCTAGCATCCACAGTTAAGATGTAATATCAAGAAACAAAGGTCATAATATAACTTTATAACCAGGAATAACATAATTTTATTACATCAAACATAGCTCATTTGGCTATTACATTACATTGCAGCGGAATAACTATGGTCAAGTGGTTCTTCATCTTCAAAGTGCCACAGGCAGATGTTGGTTGTAGACTTTGTAATCCTAATCAAACAATCTTCACTAAAATCAATCAAACCTGCAACATACAAGTTACAGCCACAAAGGGTCAATACATTTGAATTGTATTGGCAAGTGATACTATGGTAGTATAGTGGAATCTAACAACTATATGCATTTGGCTAAGTGGAGTTGAGGCTTGCATTGCTCAAAATAGATTTTTCTTATCATTTTGAAAATACTAAGTTTTTGCTTGACAAAAATCATTTCCTCAATCAAAGATTTCAAGATCCTTGTACCAAGCCATCTCTCCATCAATGATTGAAGAATTCAAACAACCCTTGTTCAAACCACAAGATTTTAATTTAGAAATTGGAATGATGAGATTCTTGATTGCTTCCAGGTCTTGATGCTCAAATTTTCCTTTACCAGGGACATGGCTAAGTACTTAGATTTTACACTCTGCAGAGGTGGTGCACTTTCCCCACAAGACTTGGTTTCCCAAGACAAGATCTTTCAGAAGCTTTCCCTTAGACCAAAATGGACGCGCTCCAACCTATCAAACACTACCACCCACTGTCCATATGGCTAAGTTCTTGCAACCTATATGATCATGGCAGAGCCCATATTGCCAAGTGGTTGCACTTGAAGCTTCTCAACATTTGACATCTCAAATCCCTTTGTTTCCTGGGTGGCATTCCACAAGTGAGATACACAACCCAAGTCCATGGCCTTGTGTAACCACTCAACATATCCCAATCCTTCCATTCCACCCAGGAGGTTCATTAACTTAGTTGTTTTATTAGACAAAATCACAAGTCCTCAGACTTAGAATATTTTCCATAGTGTGAATATATATTCCACCCATGTTTTCTATTAGCTAGGCTAAGCTTGGTAGTATTAGGAAACTTAACTTAGGAATTCCTACTAAGGATTCATCTACTAGGTTTTCCTATAGCAAGATCTATACTTAGCAAAATCCATGCAAGTTTACTTAGCAAAATCACTAATGCATAATAAAAGTAATGGGATAGAAAGTATGAAGCATCACTTGCCTTTTTGGTAGAGTATAGGTTCACTTCTTGATCTTTGCAACAATCACACTCTTCAAGTCACTACAAATCAATCAAGCAAGGCACAAACTCAATCTACCAATCAAGCAAAACAACACATAAATAACAAAGTCAAAGAAATGCATGCAAGCATGCCAAGCTTTGTTTTGTTTGAAAAAGTGGTTCCTAGTGGGTCATAGTCATTTGGGTACATCTAATGGTCATTTCCTAAAGTGGCCAAGTCATTTGCTAAAGGTTTCACTTTAAAACCATTTTCAAAACAAAGTGTTATTTTATGTGGTGTAGAAATATTTTTACTAAGGCATTAGCCCATAGGGTTCACCAAATGAGTTGCTATTGCAAAACTTGGTGTTTTGGTCAGTAGGTTTGGTCCAAACCATCCACTCAAAGTTTTATTCCCATAAACATTTTTTATAATAAAATCAATAATTTTATTTGGCTAGAAATGGACTAAACTAATTAATCCATTCCAAACTTTTTCAAATTCATTTTCCAAACCATGGGTTGGTTCCTAGGGTCAGTAAGGTCACAACAAACCAATTTGCAAAAGTTTTATCCTTAAATTCAATTTTAAACAATTTTTATACTCTAAACATGCATACAAATGAATCTGCAAATTCAAACAAGCTAACAGCTACTATTTGCTAAACTAAGGGTAGGGTTGGTTAGGGCTTGTTCTCCTGAATTCATTGATATAAAATTTGTCAAATTTGGACGTGTGGTTTGAAAGTTACAGGGGTTTGAAGTTTGCAATTCAATCTGATTTCAAATTCAGTTTTAAAACAGATCCTGCCACGCGTCGTTGTTTCATTGGCCGATACCGGTTCGCTGCGGATCACGCTCTGGTGCGTTGGATTAAGTCTAATCGTGCGGCTCTGAACGCATACCCTTTCGGTTTTAAGTGATCCTATCCGAGCCTTAGGATCCATATCCAACGGTCCTCATCTAATGACCTAAGACTGGCGGCGCTTAGCGGCAGCGCGCGGCGGCGATGGGCAGACGGCGGCGTTGGCGAGGCAGGAAGCGAGGAAGAGAGGGAGGAAGCTCACCGGGTTCGTGGAGCGACGCTGATGTTCAGTGTGGTTTCGAGGAGGCGAGGGGTGCACTGGGGCGATACTAATTGCTCGCCGGAGTTCGCTCGGCGTCGGGCGCGTTCAGTCGTCGCTGGGGATGTTGCTACAAAGCACGGGAGAGGGAACAGAGAATGGGGTTAGCTTCATGCGCGGTTCCCTGACAAGTGAGCATCAACGCGAGGAAAGGGGTGATCTAGCTTACCGGGGAGGGGTTCGTCGGAGAAACCAGATGGTGGCGATGACGGTTGTCGTCGTTGCCGACGTTCTGGGGCTTCCGCGGGTGAGTGGGAAGCGCCGGGAGAAGCGCCAAGGCTAGGAGAGTGTGTGAGTGTGCTTAGGGAGGCTAGGGGCGGTGTCGTGTCGCCGGAATCGATGAGGAAGGCCGTCGGAGCCGAGGGTGCTCAGAGCGTAATCGAGGCGGCCTGGGGGCGTGTCTGGGGAAGAAGGCAAAGGGAAAACGGAGAGGAGTGGCTGGCGTTTAAAGGGGCGTGGTCATTACAAGGATTCAATGTCTCCTTCACGCGCAATCAATCGCCGGAGTTACTCACTGCAACGGTCAGGGCGACGGAGTCCGGTTGAAGACGAGCGATGAGGAGGTGGGTCCGGCCATGGGAAAATGTTTCAGTGGGGTCCTCTGGTCATAGGCTATGCGGTGAAAGACCGAGTGAGGAAAACGGTTCGGGAGGGAAAAGAGTCATTGGTGGGCTTGGGCTTTGGGTTGGGTTGGTTCTTTATTTTATTTTCTGTTTTCTGATTCCTTTTCTATTTCTATTTCTATTTTTCTGATTTGATTTTCAATCAACCTTTCAAACATTCAAACCATTCAAATAATTCAAATCTTCACCAAACATTGTAACTACAAATTTGGTTCTGTTTAGTATTCTGAACCAAAAATCCTAAATAAAATAAATAACACTTTAATCTTTTTAGGTTCCATCCTTAATTAAATAAGTAGGCCATGGTTTATTAATTAAATAAAGTTTTTGTTGTTTATTAATAAAATCTTTATGTGAAATCCAAATATTTTCAAAATCAAATTCAGTAGGTATCATTTGGAAGTAATTAATACTTGGATACTTGTTTAAAACAAAATATTATTTTGCTTTAGGGTCCAATAATAATTATATATATTGGGCCTTGGTTATTAAATCAAATAGAGTTTGATTTTATTAATAAAATCTTTATTTGAAACTAAATATCTTCAAAACCAAATTAGTGGGGTTTTATTTGGGAAATATAGAATACTTGGAGATTTGTTTTAAAATAAAATAACATTTTATTTTAGGGTCCATTATTAATTAATATAAATTATTTCAAATAGGATTTATTTTATTTGAGATATTTATTTTTAATCTAAAATAAAGCCAAAACACTTTAGTAGGTTTTATTAGAGAATATTATTTACTTGGAAAACCTATTTTAAACAATTTAATAAGTCTTGATGTTTTAATTAAAATAGTAAAATCTTTCATAATACATTTTGATAATAATTCCTTATTATTTTATTTTAAATAAACCTTTGTTATTTTTATTCAAAACTAAATGTTTTAATTACCAAAGTTTGGTCAAGGTTTAATTTGCTTTATAAAATAATCTTTATTTATAAATCCATCTTTTCTTTTGAATACCAAATCTTCTATTAAAGGATCAAGTAATAGTATTTCCAAAACATTTTTAATTTCCTTTATTAAATGTTTATCTTTATGAATCCTTTTTAAGATCTTATTTAATTCAAATGGGTTTGAATTCCTAATTGAATTCAAAAAGTTTCTTCTGGCTCTGAAATTTAAACAAAGTTTTAGTTTATTCATTTATTTTCACATTACAAGATTTGGAAAATCTTGGGATGTGACACCACCAGTAGTGGCGGAGCACACATCACCGATGAGCAACAAACCCTAGGGTTCGGGTTGGTGACAGTCTGGACAGGAGAGAGGTCTAAAGACGAATCGATCAGGACCAATCGGTGGAGTAGCATCGACTACCTTGACACGCACCATGGCGGCAGCCGGAGAGGCCTGGAGTGTCTGGAATCAAGCGGCGATGGCGGCGGCCGAAGAGGCCCGGAGTGTCCCGAATCAAGTGGCGACGGCGGCGGCAACACCATGCCGCAACGGGACAAGAACAAGAGAGGAACGCGAGTGAGCGAAGAGAAGTGGGTGCTTACTGGGCCGGTCTGGTCCAATACCACTCTAGTGATTGGGTTGACCAGCCTAGATGGGCCAGGTTAGGGATGGGCTAGCCAAGGGGCTTGGTCCAGATCCCAAATAGAAAATAAAAAATTTTAATAAAAGACCAAAATACCCCTAGGAATTATTAAGTCCTAAGAAATAAAATAAAAATCCTAAAATTACAAATAATATATCTATAAGTTCATACAAATATAAACTACCCAATAAAATTAAGAATTTTATTTTTAATAGAATAAACTTAGGTTACAGATTTTTATAATATATATTCCTTATGGATTTTTATAAAAATAAATAAAATACCTATATATAGTACTTTGATGAGTCTTTATCAAAGTAATTGCAAAATTGTGTGTTATCATCTATGTTCCGGAGAAATAAAAATATTATTTTCTCAAAACAAATAAATTTGATATCACCCTAAGTGGTGATATGGATAAATTGGGCAATGGAACTTAGGTTTCCATTTGCAATGAGATTAATCACTTAGGACTTAACAACCCATGACGTGAGTGATTCTAGAATCGTATATTACACGTTAACCATGAGATTTGGAATGGGACGGAGAAGTTAGACGTATCTTCTTCCTCTCGCATGTAGCTGCATGTGCGGGTCGTGGTTGTTATCCTTGTAGCGTGCATTAATTGGTAATTAGTAGAGGATATACAACATATGGGTGGGAACCCTCAACGTCACACGATAGTTCTGGCATTTGAACGGTTTGTACTAACCATTGCCGTAATTCAATATGTGGGCATGTTGTACACCAAGGAGACATGCAGGGTAGCGAATGGGGTAGTGATTGGATTGGATCACCTACTAGTCCCCACATCACAGAATTGTGGGCGGGAAAGTATGCCCGGTTGTGCAACAAGGAGTTGATCTCTCATGGGTAAAGCAATGCACCTCTACAGAGTGTAAGAACTATAACTTGTTACTCCCTATTCCAGGAAGGAACCGCGAACGTGGCAGAAAAGGAACTCCATGAAGTTCTTGTCAACCTATGAAGGGTGATGGGCATAGTTTTTGATAATAAAATCAATCTTTGAAGAAATGTTTATGAAAAATGCATAGTGTCAAGGACTAATAGTCCGAGGTGGTAGATAGTGCATCAAACTTCCCACTTTGCATATAATGAACTTTCTAGGTAACGTTGTTACTCACTCTTTCCTTTGACCCCCTGGTTAGACTCTGAGGAGCCAGAAGACACTCCGATGTATGTAGTTGAAGGGCAAGATGATGTTTACTATGAGGAACCCGACCTGTCCTGATGAGTGGAAGGGGTGGACTATGAGACACGCTATGGAGTGGAGGGCAACGAGTCTGAGTAGTTTCCTTAGTTACTAGTAGTCCAATTGAGCCGAGAAGCATAAACCTATATAATAAGTTGTTGAGCTCAATTTGGAGTATGAGTTTGAAACTCTAAAACTTCTGCTAAAACTTCTTAAGTTTGGTTTGTAAGTTTGAATCACGTAAAGTTCTAAACTTCTGGTATTGTAATAATAATGATGTGTGTATGTTTGTAATATGGACCCACAATGTTTCTGTTGTACCACTCTGAGGGATGTGATATTTACGGAATGGTGTTCTGTGGATGTCATGTCAACAACTATAGTGTACTACACATGTAGTGGTATGCTGGGTCACCGCAGGTATAGGCGCATCTGCCTGTACCACTGGTCATTACTGATACGGTATCACTTCACCTAAATTTTGTTTGGTTCTTGATATAAAAAAGAGAAAAGGTCGGTAAAAGTGGGTACGAATGGTCCCGTCTGTACTGCTTAGTCGGTTGGTTGCTTACCGCCTTAGAAGCCGTGTTCACCTGGGAACGACCCGGTACGAGCGCGTCGTACGGGCACCTGACCATACTGAGTGGTCGTTATGATCGTATTTTCTTCCTTTTTGTTTATCTCTTTCCATATTTTTTGGGATTCTTTTCTTGGCCGACCCTTTTTATTCTAGTACATATTTTTTCCTTACTCTAACCTCTTATAAGCCTCCATATAGTTCTTTCTTCCTCTCGTATCAACAAGTTCAATCTACCTGATGCGCTACCCTGTTCAAGGCAAGGGAAAACCTCTAAACCTCATGGATCCTTCATGGGATAGCTTCCAGACTTCCTCCATTGAAACCGATGACTGTGAGGCCCAATGTTTGAGCCCTAAGAACAAGAGGTATGCGTATGACTCCGATGATGAATCCGAGGACGTAGAGTATGATATCTTCATGGATCAAACAAAGAGAGGGTGGCAGCAACCACCCTACTTGGCCATGGTGACGCCCGAAGACGAAGAGGAAGCTAAGAAGCCCCATGGGAAGGGCTGCATGGAGTCGCTCAATCTCATCACCGTAGACTATTCTTCGCCAAAGCATAAGAAGTCTAACCATCCCGATGGAGGTACTTACAAGGAGACCACGGACCACACTACAACAACAAAGAAGGTCACCATGAACGCATGTATGAGCATGAAGCCCCAAGAGGACTGGGGTTCAACCTCCTAGACGTGCCCGTTCATGCACATGTCTTAGACATTGAATGTCCTCTTTGTAAATTGGAGAAGTTTAAGAAGGAAGAACTCATCCATAAGGAGATTGTGCGCAAGCGACTCTTAGATCTTGAAGGAAAAAAGGAGCTCAATGAAGCGATGAATAAACTCACTGATAGGATGTTCCTCTTGCGTTCGGATCTGCAGAATAGAAGTGCCTACGTCGCATATCTGCTCTGGAGGAAACAAACAAGAAACTTCGAGATGCAATCTCCATGAAGACCTTTGGAGACTAAAGGGCATGCCATGGTATCAAATAAATGCAAGGAATTATTTGATCCACCCGATTTGATTCCAAGCTTGGGGGATTTGTGAGAGCCTTGTAATCTATCTTACAATTTTTAGCATGTTTACTTTTCCGCATGCATTTAGACTTTAATTTTAGAATTTGCATTAGTCACATCAACTTCGAGTTCCCATGTTCAAGATATGATTTATATCCTTTAGGTTGTGAGACTTTATGATATTTGAAGTATGTTATGATTCATGATTATTATATTAGATGATTGGACTAGGTGCATTGAGTGTTATGATACTTGTACAACTGTCATGATTTTAGGGACTTCCACACCGACAAGAGTATTGATTAGGATACTGATGGCTGTGAAATATAGCCATCCACGTCCGCATTTAAACTAGATATTATTCATATATTTGATGAAATATCTCTCTAAACCTGCCACTAATGCCTAATGATCAAAAGGGTATGCAATCCATTCTTGCTATTTTTCCATGCACAGATAATGACCTATGATGATGGGAATCACTACATAAATGCCAAAGATATGAGATTTCCAACATGCCAAAAAAACCAGGAGTAGTGAAGAGATTACTGCAAGCTTAACGACCAACTATACGAGCCACCACCATATAGTTGCCGCCGTATAGTTTGCACCGACCTCATTAGGTCAAACATGACAACTTTCATGAAGGGACCCCTATATAAAGAGGCTCCATGCAACGAGAAACAAGCTACCTGACTCCACAATCCTGCTTATTTCACCCTAAACTCTCCCTGCCGCCATGCCGGAGGAATAGATCTAGATCTAAACCTCTAAACCCTTCTCCACCACCATAGCCATCTTCCACCACTTGTAATAGTAGATCTCATGTCCAATTGGCGACATTGTAAGACTATTTGCTATCAACTCTATGATCTCTATTACAATGTTTATGGTTGTAGATTTCATCTCTATGTGTGAGTAATTCTCCTTGGGCTAAGGGCTTCGGCTTAGCCATGTAGCTTTTGTGCATGTTATTTATCATAGATGGGATCATGTATTAGTTTGTATGACATGATGATTGTAGTACCCTCTCTTGCCTCAATCTAAGGACTTGTATGGTACCTAATACCCCGGGGATTGATCCAGGTAAAGGGAGTGTGAGTAATGACAGATCTGCAAGATAGGAACCCCAGTGATAGAAAGGGTAGTATGGCTATATGTGAGGAACTTACTTGGGATTAACGGTGACATCACTATGCATATCATTAGTTCTCTTTGTTCTATGGATGAGACTAGTAGGTTATTGCCATAAGAGGTTGCGGAGGCGATAACAATTATGGATGCATTGCCCACATATAATTATCTTGCTCTAACAATTACATGAGTACTTTATTATTATCTATTATTCCCATCAAATCTTTTGCACAACTACTGGTGAAAACCTAAGACCCTAGGCCCTCTCTTTCTCCATCGTCAACAACAAAAACAACAAGATCGCAAACTCTTGGTCCGGTGAAAACGCAATAGGAATTCTAAAACTCTCGAAGGTTTGTTTAAGTAATCTCACTTTGCTTTCTGCTTCTCGAGGATTCGATAAACCTAGGTATACTAGGGAAAAAGAGCTATACTACATCCGTAATCCGGATCGAAGATATCAACTCTCGAAGGTTCTCTTCCCTTTTTCTGGCGCTGTTGCCGGGGAATCACTAGCTACCCTGGTGAGGTTAGTAGGAAACTTGCTAGTTTTAATTCTCGTTTTTAATTTTGTTATTTTGCTTTCTGAAAAACCAAAAAAATAGTTAGTATTTTAATTCTTGCTTTATCATCCTTAATACTTGTTTAAGAAAATCCAAAAACATAGGAAGTATGGCCGAAAAGAAACTTGGGGAGTTTGCAACTCCTAACAATGATTATTTGCGTACTCCAATTACTCAGCCAGCAATTGCTGCTAAAGATTATGAAATTAAGCCCCACTATTGAAGTTTGGTTCAACAGAATCAATTTGGAGGCTCTACTGTAGAAGATGCAGGTATGCACTTAAATACTTTCACTGAAATATGTGATATGATGCGCATTAAATATGTTGAACCCGATGAGGTTAAGATGCACTTATTTCCTTTCTCTCTTAGAGGAAGAGCAAAAGCATGGTTGCTATATTTGCCTAGAAATACTATTGCATCATGGGTGGAATGTACTTCTTTATTTATGACTAAATTCTTTCCACCTGCAAAGACTATGCAACTCAGATCTAATATTATTGGTTTTAGACAAGAAGAGCGTGAGACACTAGTGTTTGCACGAGAGAGAATGAAAGAATGCATGAGAAATTGTCCCAGCCATGGGATGGAAGATTGGTTAATTCTCCATTTATTTTATAATGCTCTTAACCCTATTTCTAAGTCTATGCTAGATACTGCATCTAGAGGAGAATTTATGGGTAAGCAAATTACCGAAGAAAAGCAGCTGCTAGACAATATGCAAGACAACCAATCCCAATGGTATGTGGAAAGAGCAAACACAAAGAATGTGAACTCCGTCACACCTCAAGAGAATGAAGAACTCAATGCTAAGTTGGATGAGCCCATATTAGCCGTTAAAGGTAAGGAAACCCCTGTAAGAGTTACTCCCGAACCAACTATTGAGGAAGTAGACTTCATAGATCGTAATGATTATAACCCTTCTTGGAAGAAGAATTATAATCCGAACTTTCAGAAACATTATTCTAGTCCGGCAGGTAATTCTAATAATAATATGGCATCAAGTAATACTAGTGAAAGGATTATATTTTCCCTTACAATTTTTGTGATGATGATAATTCCACTTGTGATCTAACCATGTGCTTGAGTTTCAGGTTAATTGCTTTTGATGATTCTTATGAAGTGCGTCGATGCTCTCTTTGGGATCTCGTGAAGACGACGGTCTTTTGTTTTTTCTATTTCTTCTTGTTATTGCTTTAGATCGCTGTTGTGACACCCCCGGGATTAGGGGTAGACAAATCCCAGACCTCTGTCTGATATAAGCCTAACCTAAATCTCGAAAGCGTACAGAGAGAGAATCGATAACACAACAGTGACCCTACGACACAAAAATTATTACAGCAAGCCCATAACCGAGCAAAGAACCAAAATATTACAAGCAGAGGTCACTATCCACAAGCATCAAACAACGGAAGGCAAATTTTATGCTATTAAGTATAGAAAACTTAACAAATGGCCTAAGAGGCCTGAAGCATAACGATGACGTCCAATCCATAGATCCTAGACTGCCGACTAGGGACTCCAAACTACTCATCGATGTCGATGCCGTGAAGAACTCATCTTCTATGGTAACACTTACCCTGCTGCAAAAGTGTCAACGAAGCAAGGGTGAGTACAGGGTGTACTCCGCAAGACTTATGGCTGGTGGAGTTGTTTTGCATAAATCCATCTTTGTTTTGTAAAATAGGAGGGAGAAAAATCTCGACTAATCAAAATATTTTAAAATGGGATAAGAGAGCGGTAACACTAGATTTGATCATCTTTTGATATCCTCCGAATCATCATCAGTTGAACCTATCTAGGATCACCCCCTCGATCCCGAAGGAAGCATCCTTAAGCACACATTACTTAACTTGCCAAGTTTTACGACTAGGTTCAAGTTCTCTATGATCTTCACGTCCGTTCCCAAGTTCGTCCATAACCGCGGACGTTGCTTTTCGAAAATATTAATAACCCTGCAGGGGTGTACAACTTTACCCACACGTACCAACCGATTCTTATGCTAGTTAACATTAGCCCTCTTCCTGGGAAGGCCGACAGAGAGTGGTTGACCACGACCTTTACCTTGCTTTCACCGAGACCATGAGTCACGCACTAGGGATATGCCGCCATAATGGGTCAAGTCCCAAAGCCGGTCCCTAATGATGTGCGCAGGGTTCAAGATTACGGATGCCGTGCATGTCTTGTTCCCGGCCACGCTTACCTACCTGTTATGAATGCACCTCCTTCACCTCCATTCAAGAACAACCAAGATGCGTATGTCGAATGGAAAGCCCGGACTATGTGACTCATGGAATCTACTAGGCAAGTTAGTGAGTCGAGGGGGTTTCCAGACCCCCGTGTGGTTGTACGCTCGTCTTGGTTCAAGAGGCAAGAACATCGGCTCCTAGGGGTGGCAAGTATCAGACTACAAAAACCACAACCCACGTGGCCTCCCATACAAGCCTTAGCATGTTTATCATCCATCTCTGATCACATCATGTCATCCTGTCAAACTAGTTTCATTCACAGCTCTGATTCATCAACCAAATGGATCAGTGGTAACAGCTAATCATGGCTAAGCACAACAGATGTAACAGCTCTAGCAACGCTTCACAAGCTCAAACCCTAGTTATGCTAGGAGCAGTGGATCAGGGAATTTAGGCTTTAAAGGAAACATGCATCAGATAGGATTACTCTATCTATTGATAAAGACTTTAGAATCGTGTGCACATGGCGAGAATGTAAATACTTTGAAATCATAGGATTATATCATGTGTGGGGCTTCGCTTGCCTTTGCCAGTTGATATCCAAAAAGCAGAGTTCCGGACATCTAGTACTTGACTTGATTATAGTTGGTCAACTATTGGTCTTCGAGCTTCGACGGTGTTGATCTCGAGCTTCAATCTTGATCTCGATTCCGATATCGTATTCTACCGAGGAGGAACCAAATACCGGAAATAAAGGGAAACAATCAACACATGGCATCGATGCAATGCTCAAACAAGAATGATGATATGACAAGTTAAAGTGCACTGAAATAAACCCCTAAGGCATGCTTGATCATTTTAATTGGGGTCCGAGGGGTCCAAACCCTAATTCGGAGAAACTCCGGATTTATATGAGAGGAGTACATTTAGTTCTCTAATCAAAATTGTCATGTGAGTTGTTTAACAATGCATGATGATAGCTTAAAGAGGTAGGTCTCATTTTTCTGAACATTTTGATACATTATTTGTATTTTTCTGATTTAAAATGAATTAGTTATGAATTTCTTCTATTTTAATTCATTTTAAATCATTTTTAGAATATTATAAAATAATTTACATTTTGGAATTACATTAATATTTTTATTAAACAGAAAACATCCTGATATTATTTATCTCACTTACATCTGGACCCCATATGTCATTTATTTAATAATTACAGAAAACAAATTCAGAAAAATATTTATTGAAAAGATTAAAGGATTATGGCATCATGCCTACATCAGCACATGCCCTGAAACATTTTTACACCACAGCTGGTCTAGCCACTATGGCTGATGGGTGGGGCCGATGCCACGCAGGCGAACCACGCAAGCGACACGTTGGCTTGCCGGAGGGTGCGTCGACCAGCGGCGGTTGCCGGTGCTAGAGGGCGAGCGGGGACGCGCGAAAGGGCGGGTTCGAACCAGCGCTGTAGGGAGAACCTAAAGAGGGCGGCGCCGCTGCGGGAGGTCGCCGGAGCAAGCTACACGGCGGCGCGCGGTGACGGAGCTCACTGGATAACGGCGATGACGGATACAGAGCGATAGGAAGCAAACAGAGGGGTCCAGGAGGACCAGAGGCTCACCACGAGCGCGAGTATAGGGTCGGCGAGGCGAGGCGCGGCCGAAAACGACGGCGATTGGCGACCGGAGTTGGGGACGGGTGGTCGATTGTAGAGATTAGAGGACTGCGGGCTCGATTCCTTCCAGGAGGATGACGAAGGGAGCACGTCGGTCACGTCGGTGTGCTTAAATGGACGAGGGGTGGCCGGGAATGTCGACGACGATGGCTCCTGCGATGGTTAGGGTTTCGGACAGGGGAGGATAACGCGAGAGGGAGGTCGTCTGAGAGAGGGAGAGGATAGGGATGGGAAGCAGACATGCTAGGGCAGATCTTATCCTTCTCCACGCGGCAGCGGATGGTGGGATGTAGGCGGCGCCGATCGATGGCCGATGGCGTGACAGGGAGTAGCTTGCCTGGGAGGAGGAAGACGATGAAAAGGGAGGGCAAAGCGGTACGGGCTGGAGCGGGCTGCTCTGGGCTGCTGCTGGGCCAGGGTTGGTTCCACGCGAGCGACAGAGAGTGACGGAGAGAGAGATGGGCTCGGCCCAGGTTAGGTTAGATAGATGTTTTTCTTTCCAGAAATGTTTTTATTTTTCTGTTTTGCTTTCTCCTTTGTAGATTCAAATCCAAATTTGTTTTTGTATAATTTCATAATACCAAGGCTTCTGTAATATTTTGAAATATTGCAGGGGCCCTTTTAACTGTTTGGGCTCCAATATTTTTGGTAGTTTTCAAAATATTTCAAACCATTTGGAATGTTTCAAATAAATAGGGGAGGATTAAGGTTTAGGGTTTTGAATCTATTTCTCTTGCATGCATTTTAGAATGATGTTCATGAATGCACAATCAAACCCTAATGTCTATTTAGTAAAACTAGGGTTGTTACAGCCGTGCTATCAAGAGGGGGTCCACCTCAGAAGGTTGTGGGGAATCATCTATTTTTGCACAAATATATATTTACTGCCACAGCCATCCTAGTATTCTATGAGAAAGCGAAGTTCTGATCTGCTAGAGCTTTTTTTGTTTGATTGGAACTTCCGGCCAGGCGCCAGAAGTTCTGCTCAGGGCTTTTCTGTGGGTGGATCTGGGACTTTGTTCCGATCCAACTTCCGCTGGAAGTTCCGGACAGCTCCCAGAACCTTCTGTTTTGGTATGTTCTATTTGCCGAAACTTCCACCGGAAGTTGCACCGGAAGTTCCGGTCAGGAATTTCTGTTGTTTCTCCCACTGAGATCCTGAGTGAAACTTCCGCCCAAGCACCAGAACTTTCGGTCAGACAAGGTTTGCGACCCAGTTGTTCCGCTCCAAGTTCCGCTCAGAATCAGTATGCTTCTGTTTGGAAGTGTTCTATTTAATGGAACTTGGGCCGGAACTTGCATCGGAAGTTTGACCAGAACTTCTGGTCGTTCTGACCGGAACTTCTGGCTAGGATTTTGGAGCGTGTGTCAACGGGCTGATGACCGTTGGGGCTATGCTGGGCAGAACTTCCGGCCACTCACCGGAACTTCCGGTGAGGTCGCGAAGTCTCCAATGGTTCAGTTTGGAGGGAGCCTATTTAAGGCGCCCTCCTTCTTCCTCCTACCTAACCCTTTTAATTTTGTCTCTCCCCCATTAATACCTGAGAGTCGCCTCACTAGATCTCTCTCCCTAGCCACTCAAATCACTTTATATTTTGAGAGGTGAGGGAGGTGACCTAGATCTACACTTCCACCAAATAAGATTTGATTCTGCCCACCTATCCTTTGTGGATCTTGTTACTCTTGTGTTTCTTGGAACCCTAGACGGTGTAGGGCATCCTCAGAGATAAGGTCATGTGTTGTAAAGCTCCGTGGTGTCGTTGAGGGCCTCCAATTGAGTTGTGGAGCTTCCCCCTCAACCTTGTTGTAAAGGTTTTGGTTGGCGCCTTCAAGGTCACCGGTTAGTGGATTGTGAGGCCTCCTTTGTGGGGGTGCTCACCGGAGAAGAAGGTGAGGCCTTTGTGGCGCTCGGGTGACCTTGTGTGGCCCCGACACCTCTCCAACATAGACGTAGCTCCCTTGGGAGTGAATTACGGGAATTACATCTCCGTGTCCCCTCTCTGGTTATCTCGTTTCCTACCTTTACTTCTTGCTCTTTAACGTTATTGTGGTTGTTGTTAGTTCTCTAGAATATGGGTTGTTCACCTAGTTGCATATATAGAGAACTTTCTTTCTTGCTAAGCCTAAAAGTGTGAAAGAAATTAAAAATTGGTAGTCACCTTGTCATGGTGGTGGCACGGAAGATACCATGGGTAGGCTAAAGTATGGGGCCAATGGATGCTAGTGGGATCTGGGAGGGAAGATGTAGTGATTTCTACACACAACTGACTAGAACATAGATCTTTATTTCTCCTTAGTCAGCTTACAAGTGCTCCTTGAGCTATATCAGAGAGGAGGAAGAAGACTACTACATGAGCCGTTCGGTCTCAAATGAATTGATCCCTCCCCCAGGAAGCCGTTCGCCTCCTTATAAAGGGGTCCTTTGACTCCTCCTAGGGCTGACATGGCAAGCATATTCTTGGAATATGCTTGTTCCAAAGTGGTAACTCGGCGGAGCTCTTTCCGTGTATCCCTTCTATCGACGGCAAGGACACAGAACCTCCACATGTGAGCCTCGGGCTTGCCCACTATCACCTTTGTGACGCCTGTCTGCTCCTCTGCGGCTCTGCTCTTTGTCTTTAGCGCTTGGCCCTATGCAGATTCCTCCTAGCCAGTATCTAGGGTTTGACTCTGGAGTCCTTCTTCTTCTCCTGCAAGTTTCCCATTACTCGGCCTCGTATCCCATAACTCGGCTCGGCCTTCCTGCGTATGAGCTGATCAATCTTATTCAACCGACTTAACTCACACGTCGGCCGAGTAAGGTATTAATCACTCGATTCTAGCCAAGCCATGGCTTAGTCGGCCGAGCCTTGCATAACTCGGCCGACTCAGCTTATAACTCGGCATATGGTAAGAAAGGTTCCTTCCTTATTTCCGCTGCCTTGACCCTACCTGGGGTCATCCCCCCAACATTAGTCCCCGAAGCTGGTGCGGTCCTGCCGGAAACTTCGGTCAGGCCACATTAGTTTCTAGACACTCGTTCTTTCTCATTTCTTGTCCGAAGTATCTCTTAGTCGATGCTCTTTTTCAGTTATCCTTCTTTTGTTTGTCCTCTTTTACCGAGGTACGAGCTGTGTTCCGAGTCATTCCCATTTTTCCGGGGTATCTACTTGGCTTCTTGAGTAAGCCTCGTCCTACGTGTACCAATCATCATTGTTGTCTGGTTTTTTGTACTGCTATAGTGCTCGCTGACACGCTACAGTGATTATTGCGCCCGTCGTGTCGGTGCAGTGATGCTTCGATAAACGCAACGGTCACACTGCCTGATCTCCTCCGGCATCGTGTGGCCCTAGCTATGGCTCCACTCTTTGTCCGCGGATGGACGATACATGCATCCGTGCGGTTACCGCGGAACAGACACGATCCCACTACCGCTCACCCTACACGGTTATAAATAGGGGAGTGGGGCTAGGTTGATTCACTTTTCCCCTCCCCACTCCCTTCGTCTTCCTCCCAACACCGCCGCAACCATTTGCGCTCCAGCGACCGCACCACCGCAATTCCTCCTTGACGGACAAGGCGCGACTCATCTACCCTTGCGAGCTCGCCGCCGCGCCCCCGCTTTCGGCTCTCCGCCGGTGTGCTTTTCCGCAGCGTTTCGTGGCGCCGCCGCTAGGTATTTGCCCTAGGTGTTCTTCCTGTTTACCCAATCTCCCATGGCGGTTCTTTCTCTGGTCCGCCGTCGCGTTCGTCGCCGTCGTGATGGGGCCCTGTACTTCTAGGCCTCTCCCCACCGCTAGTTATTCTTCCGTCGATTCCTCTGACGAGCCTATGTCTAGATCTGTCAGCGGCGCCCTCGTCGGTGAGGAGGAGCTTATGGCAGGTACAGAACAGGGCTCCTGGCAAGGCTACACCGTCACTCGCTGAGAGGTCGAGTGGCTGCACAAGACTCGCCAAATCCCGGCCGAGGTAAATTGTCACTTACCCGGTAAATAATCTTCCCCTGTACTTGATGAGGGCGAATACGTAGTCTTCATGTCTCACTTCGCCCGAGGATTCGGCCTCCCTCCACTACAAGGAATCTGTTGATACATGACCCTCTATTTTCGTCACTGAATCATCATTATCTACAATATATGATGATCTTATGACGAAAACAGATCGTCAAAAACTGAGCGTCAGTAATTGCACACAACGACGTTTTTCACGAAATCGTCATAACCGTCTATGACGATATTGGACCGTCATTATACGATATCGTCACAGGAAAATTGGCATCGCCAGGTCAGATCCTACGTGGCCAGTCCGACGTGGCACGAAATCAGCCCACTCCATGTTTGTTGTTTATACGGGCTAAGCCCAAAAACTTGGTAAATTAACTGTTCTGCCAATTCCATTGATTTGTTGGGCCAACCCAACAAGTTGGCCTTCTCTATTTTTAGGGCTTTGGCCTTTTAAAGACCGGTTTCTTTTCTATTTTGAACCATTTTATGAAATTGTACAATTCTTCAGTCTAAAATTGTGTGGGCCGAGGCCTTTTTAGAGCCCATCTAGCATTTGTTTCATTTCAGACAAACAAAACATCAAATATCTAGGTACACACTGGCCAAATCACATTAATTTTCAAGAATGCTAACCAAATTTAGATCAATATTACAATCAGAACATATTTGACATCAATGAAGAACATAAAACGGCTACAAACGTTTGCTGAGTGATGAAGCCTTCGATTCTTCCACCTCAGGCTGATCAATATTACAATATTAGAACTATTACATTGTTCAAATCACCCAGGCAAATACAACCACTTTCAAAAAATATGACTATCTATACTTTGCTGAGTGATGAAGCCTTCGCTTCTTCCACCTCAAAAGGAGCTCTGTTAAGAGAGGAAATGATGGTTACGATTAGTCGATCATCACCTTGCGGTTTGCATCTCTTTGTCCACTCTCGTCACGGAGATCGACCAGTCGCAAACGAGTGGCATCACATGAGTTAACTTCGAATTCATAAGGACACATCTCGCAAGTAGAAGCTCAATGCATCCTATAAGCTAGCAGATTTTTCTCTTGAGTAGTATTTTAGTTACAGGCAACATTTTTACGTGCACGAATGTAATGCTCCACCGATGGGTCTAGCGGAGTCTTCCCCATGTCGCCATAGATCACGAAGGACACCTCATCTGACCCTGCCGCTGGAGGGGTTCTGAACTTGACCGTGTCACTCCAACCCACAGTTCCACTGCACGACAAGAAATTTAGTAACAACAGACTCATGAAATAGCAGGTTATAGTACAGAAAGTTCACACAACGATTATACAGTAACACTGACAAGTTTTACCTTTCATAACAAACTCAAGACACCATTCACATCTCAAAATGCTAAGGCCTGGGAGGTATCACCCTTTTTCTAAAAGGAAAAAAGAAATCGCGAGCTCAAAAGCATGATGAGATGCTCCTTACCGAGCTCCTGTTAGCAAAAAATATACTAGTGATACAAAACTTCACATCACTTTGTACAAGCCAAGGAGCAGAAACTATTTTCAAAAGTGTTTAACACAACAAACATTCTTCATATCTCTCTGATTCACTCAGGCATATAAGCACAGCATGCAGGTACCTAAGAACATGAAATGCTTTTCATATCTAACTGTCTCAATGAGTGGAACTATACATACTAGAAACACGGAATTAGTCCAAATCTAGTAACAAGTGGTAGATGTTCTAGCATATGTACTAGAAAAAAATAACCAGCATGGCCACATAACATGTATAATAATTGGACGTCGGGGACTAGAAAAAACTCTATTTTTTCCTAGCTTTTCCCTAGTTTGTTCATATTACTAGAACAAACAATATCTTATCAAGGATAACTATTGCTACTGCAAGTTGCTATAGTTTCTGATATAGAAGGGATAAATAATTATGATTACTTATATAGTAACAGGTAGCATATGGGGTTAAAACAAACTCGACCAATGGACCTAAAACAATAGCTGTGAGATTTTTAACTAGACTAGAACCATCACTACACCCACCCAGCGGAAACCAAGCCTCAAACAGGGTGAACTGGGCACACACTCCCAGCTCTAGCCAACAGAACAACAATCAGTTCTCATTTTGGAAGTGTATTTAAAGAATACAAGATGTGTCTGTTTACTTTTAACGTAGTACTACCTTGTAGTGATGATACTGATCTGTTGTGAAGTCTGTATTTCCATTCCCTGCAATCCTCCCTGTTCATCGTAACACAAAGCAAGAAAATTCTAGTGTGGATCAGACATCAGGACAAAGAACAAGAGCAAGCAAACTTGGAATATCAGTTAAAATCCTAAGTCCAACATTTAGCTGTCTATAAGATCTATCTATGTACATGTAAGAACATTATCCTGCAACATTAAATGCATCTAGCTACTACAGTACATCAATCAACACTGAATTGGTCGTTGTCTACTGCCCAACATTCGATATACTGGGAGGCGGCACAAGCGAGGAAGTAGGGAGAAAATCAACTGGATGAATGTGGTCACCTGGGGTGTGTGCTAACGCCTCCCAAATGGAGGGCTCGTGGCCGCCTCTGGCCGCCATGCCCTCGACCTAAAACGCCAACGTCGCCGTCTCGAACACGAAGCCCTTGGGGAACGACGCCCGGCTCAGCCCGCCTAGCCAGTTCGCCCTCATGGCGGCACGCACGCAAGCGCCTCTGCCCTGGTACACGGCCACCAGTGCGAGCAGGAGCAGGCACCTCCCCATCCTCGCGGCGTGTGCAGAGGGGTCCTTCAGGAAGAGGACGCCGGAGCGATGGGGCTGACGGAGCTATGGGTTGCTACACAATAAAGGGAGCAAGGAGCGGCGACGCCACTGAGAGAGGGTCCAAGAGGGAGAAGAAAGAGGGGAGGGGAGAAAGGGGGAGGGGAGAGAGGGATACGTTACCGGATCAGAAGCGGGTAAGGAAGGTACTATTGTCGCCGCCGGAAGGAACTGCGGATGCCGGCAGCAGCATCCTCGTTGCCATCGTCCACGGTAGCGACGCGGTGAGGCGAGCTCGACGGAGCGGCGGTTAGTGAAGCACACGCGCACCGGCGAGCAAAACCACCGTGACGCCGCCGACTCTCGTCCCGTGTGGTGGCTGGCCATGGCGTCGCTGTTCTCCAAATCAGACAAGGCAATGACCATGTTGGGGATGCGGCGGCGGATTGGATCGGAGAGAGGAGGGTGGGTGGCGGCGGGCATCGGGCAGCGGGAGATCTGAGTTAGGGTTAGTTTGGCAGCGCAGGGAAAGGGGTGGGTGGGGCGCGTCCATATTCGGATCCCAACTCCCAAGTTGGTGTGGTTGACACTGGGGAGTAGGTGTGATTCTTCAGGTGAGATGACAAGCGTTGGATTGAAACTGGACGGTTTAGATCATGCCCCTGAGGACGATCTGTGGGAGGCGGTTTGCTATGTACTGATTGGTCCGTTCACAAAACAGCTCTTTTTGCACTCGGAAAATGAATAATCTCTTCAAAATGGTCTGATTTGAACTACAGATACATGATCCGATGCCCATTATTTTTTGAAAAAATGAGTTTTAGACTCACAATATCAGGTTTCTTCAAATATTCAATGCAAGTTTAGCGAGGCTCGTCCCCTAGCTATGACCAATGTTATGGCTAGAATCAGGGCATAGTTTGTGATAATGTGCCCATATTATGCACACATATGTATCATGGGATGGCGAACAATGTTGCAGGAGAAAGTTTTCCTTTTCGACGGAAAATCCATTTTCCATTTTCCGAGCGCAAAAAACGGGGCATTTTGTGAAGCAACCACCAAATGACAGTTTTAGAATGGTACCCCCACATTTTGTAAAAATATTAGACCACCTTACATGGAAAATGTCCCAACCGGGGTATCTCAAAACTTTCTGTTCACCCCTGGCAAAAAAGACAAATTCCTGCCGAATCGGTAGGAAGTGGGTCCGGTTTGAACTACAGGTACATGATCCGATGCTCATGATTTTTGGTAAAAATCATTTTTAGACTCACAATATGCTGTTTCATCAGAGATCCAATGAAAGTTTAGCAAGGCTTAACCCCTAGCTAAGAATCTTCATGCCCGCCATTTTGACCATTTTGAAATATGATATTGTCCCTTTTTTGCCAAAAATATATGATATTGTCTCTACCATAGAATAATATGGGATTAGTAAATCCACTATTTTCAAATAGTCAAAGTATTTTCTAATTAGCACCCTAAGTTTATCTACTGAATTTTTTAAAAATTTAGAGACAAAAATCAATTTTTTTGGACTTCTTATGAAAAAGATACAAAAGAATTAAGAAAATAGAAAAATGAAAAATGAAAAGAAGAAAAAAAGACTAACCGGACCGGCCAAGTTGGGATGGCTGTAATTACCGTGCGCAAGTTCAAGAGGCCCAAGAAGAACTTGTCTACTTCGTGGGCCGAACCTAATCATCAGCCGAGGCTAAGGCCCAACAGACAAAATGAATGTTAATATACCTTGCGCGGGGTACAAATACAACAAAATGAACTTGGCGTGGTGGTTTCCAGCCCTCTAGGAGGGAGCTCGGTCGCGTGTTCGACTCCTCGCCCCGACGAGAATTTTTTGGTGATCCTCCTAATAAGGACTCGGGTGTGGGGCCGCCTGTGGGGACTTGATGTCAGGTCGGCGTGATTCCTGAGTGGACTTGGCATGGGCCGCCTGTCAGGTGGGGCATGGGGCCGCCTATGGGGCCTTTCTGTCAGGTCCGGAGTGGGGCAAAAATTAACACATAAATAGGACATGCCACGTATGCAAAAAATGACATCGTAGCCATGACACATATGCGCAACTGCTGATGTGGCCAACTAGTCATGTCAATAAATCCGAATTTAGACACTACGACAATATGAATTGTTCATAATATACTACAAGTAAGATCCTAAGCCGTATTGCGCAGACTATGACGATTTCATCTAATGAAATTACGACGATTTCGACACAGAACGTCGTAATTGTACATGGTTTTGACCTCTTTAAATGGCCTATGACCAGCTTGTGTGAAATCGTCATAGATTTATGACGATTTCATTTCGCATCACTACGAGAAGGTCACAAGTGAACACATTTCTTGTAGTGCTCTTAGTGACTTTGCTAGGAGTTTCTTAGATTACTTCGGCCTTCAGCCGCATCATCTGCCGGCTAACGCCGTAGCTTCTCTCTCGGCTTTGGAGGGATACTTTGGCCTTTGTCCTTCAGTAGACATATGGTCTAATTTTTTTCAGATTCGAGCTAACGTAGTGCCGGATAAATCTCTCCATCCCTCAGAGAAATCTTTAACCCAACGTGGGGCCGCCTCCATTACTCCTCGGAAAAACTCCGTGTTTCCCCGTGTTGCGGGTCTTGAGTCTTGTAAGAAATGGCATAGATCATTTTCCTATGTCAAGAATACTGGAGCAAAAGACAAGATTCGGCTTCCTGCTTTCTCCATCGGTCCTCCTTCGAAGAAGAACTAGCCTTATAACCCGAAGAAGTCCCACGCTCTTGCCGAGGCATTCGAGCTTCGGCTTAAGGAATTAACTCGGGCCGGGCTTCGGGGTGAAGATCTGATGACCGCGTTCGTCAGCAGCCGAATCTGCCCCTTCCAACTCCGTTATCAGAAGCTTTGCTACATGAGTGGTCCTTTCGATCCCAACTGAGTTTCTACGGTTGAGCTTGATGACTACCAGATTTACAAACGTGTCCGGGCTATCTTCAAGACCGAGATGCTCGATGAATGGAAGTGGGGAATGAAGCCATTCACTCGCGAGAATCCTCCTCCTTTGGTAAATTTGACATAGTTGGTTTCATCCGAGTTATTATTCCATTATTCTTTCATAAACTCTTGTCCGCTTTTCTCGCAGAGGTTTCGGAAGCAGTCCACAGAAGATGCTGAGGTTTTGGCTCTTCCTTGGACCGCTGACCGCAATACCCCGGACAACAGAGAACCTGATCCGGAGGAGTTCATTCCTAATCCGGAAGCTGCTCCTGTTCACGCCTGGAGCAAGACCTCGGCCCTTGCTGAGGAAGGTGATTCAGACGACATCCAAATTCTTGAGGTAGTTACCGCGGTGCCTATCTCTTACAAATTTCCGGTTCATTCTTTCCCAGCTAATCTGGCTGGCCAGGTGCACAAGGTCGAACCTCTCGCTTTTGAAGCTCCTGTCGCTTCCAAGAAATGCACTGCCTCGACGGATCCTTCCGATGCTGCCCCTAGGAAACGAACCAAGAAATCTTCCCAGCACATTCCGAGGCATAAGGCTATGCCTGGAGTTACTGGGTAAGTTTCCCTTCATACTTTCATTTGTATTTATTGTTTCTCTCTTTCTATCTCCGAATCAACTTTTACTTCCTTGCAGAGCCCCACTTTTCGCTAAGCCTAGCGGTCCGAGTATGACATCTCATACTACTCGGCCGCCTTCACCCTCACCTCCGGAAGATATTCGGTGTTGTGGTGGTTGCACGGCAGATGCCATGGGTAGGCTAAAGTATGGGACCAATGGATGCTAGAGGAATCTGGGGAGGAAAGATGTAGTTAATTCTACACACAAATGACCGATGTACCGATCTTTATTTCTCCTCTCGTGGACTACAAGTGCTCCTCGAGCTGTATGCAGGAAAAGAAGATGAACACTACAAGCCTAATGGTGTAGAAAATGAGTCGATCCCTTCCTCAGTACCCAAGCCTCTCCTTATAAAGGGGTGCCTTGGATCCTCTAGGGCTGACGTGGCAAGCATATTCGAGGAATATGCTTGTCCCAATATAGTAACTCGGCGAGCTCTTTTCCGTGTCCCTCTTCTAATGACGGAAAAGTTCCAGAGAGCCCCACCTTCATGCCTCGGGTTCCAGGACTGTCACCTCCGTGACCTCCTTCTGCTCCTCTGCTTCTCTGCGCGTTGTCCTTTGCGCTTGGCTCTGTTCAGATTCTTCCTAGCCCGAGGCTAGGGTTTGACCTTAGGTTCTTCCTTCTCCTGCAAGCTTCGTGTTATTCGGCCCTTCCTTGCTTAACTCGACTCGACCTTCACCTGTATTTTGGCTTATTTAGACTTGTCTGGCCGACCTGACTCGTACATCGGCCGAATAACGTACAGCCCCTCGGGTAAAGGTCATGGTCATGCTTATCTCGGCCGACCTTTACATGATTCAGCCGATATAACCAGTAACTCGGCATAAGACCGGGGAAACTCCTTTTGGCTTCCCCCGTCTTAACCCTCTCCGGGGTCACCCCCCCAACATTAGTCCCCGAAGCTGGTGTGGTCCCGTCTGTACCTCGGCCGGGTCACATCAGTTTCCCAATACTCATTTCTCCTTATTTGCGAGTTACCCTCTCTTATTCGAGGTATCAGTGTAGCTTCTTGTGTATGCCTCGTCCTACGTGTAACACTCATCATTATTTCTCTATTTTTTGTTCCTCTACAGTTCCCGCTGACAATGCTACGGTGTTTAATGCACCTGTCGCGTCGATCATGACGCCTCGCGCCGCGCATCGGTCGAGGCTCGATCCTCTCTGCGTCGTGTGGTGGTCGCTTGTGGTTCCACTCACCATGCGGCGTTACGCATACACGATCTACACGGTTAGTGCCTGCACGCATGATCCCACTACCGCTAAGGCCACACGGTTACAAAGAGGGGCACGGGGCTAGAGGATCTACTTTCCTCCTTCGCTCCTCGTTGCCCTTCTTCCTCCTTTCACCCTTGCGCCTGTTTGTGCTTCCGCGGCCGCGCGCTCGTCAGAATCTTCGACGGCGAGGCCCTAATTCTTCTGCTCTGTTGACCTTGTCCTCGTACGCTTGCTCTGGCGCCGTCGCTGGTGAGTTTCTCTGTGGTCTTACTGCCTAGATTTTTCCCTAGACGCGTCTGCTTCTTTCTAGGTTCTCCGCGGCGGTTTCTTTTCCGCTCCGCCGCCGTTTTCTCCTAGGACCACGACAGGGCCTTGCACCTCTAGGCTTTTCTCCGCCGCTAGTTCCTCTTCCGTGGACTCCTCCGGCGACCCCATGTCAAGCTCCATTAGCGGCGCGCTCATCGAAGATGATGATGCAGTGTCTGGTCCAGAGCGGGGCTCCTGGCAAGGTTCCACCGTTACCCGCCGAGAGGTTGAGTGGTTAATTAGAACTCGCCGGATTCCTGCCGAGGTAGCTTGTCGCTTACCGGCGGCGAATCTTCTCCTATTCTTAAGGAGGGTGAGTATGTCGTTTTTATGTCCCATTTTGCTCGCGGGTTTGGTCTTCCCCTTAGTGATTTTTCTAGGGAATTCCTCGATTACTTTGGCCTGCAGCCGCATCATCTTTCGGCTAACGCCATTGCTTCTCTATCCGCCTTTATCTCGGCCTCGGAAGGATACTTCGGCCTCTGGCCGTCAGTGCATGCATGGTCCAAGTTCTTCCAGATCCGATCCAATGTCGTTCCAGACAAATCCCTTCAGCCTTCTGAGAATTTGCTTACCCAGTGTGGAGCAGCGTCCATCACACCTCGGAGGAAATCCGAGTTTCCTCGCGTTGCTGGTCTTGAGTCATGCAAGAAATGGCATAGATCATTTTTCTGGGAAGGAAGATAAGATTCGGCTCCCTGCTTTCTCCATCGGCCCCCCTTCCAAGAAGAACTGGACTTATAATCCCAGGAAGAGCCATGCTCTGGCCGAGGCCTTTGAGATTCGGCTGAAGGAGCTGATCCGCGCCGGGTTACGCGGCGAGGATCTGATGACCACCTTCGTCAGCAGCCGGATCTGCCCTTTTCAGCAACGCACGCATAAGCTCTGCTATATGAGCGGTCCCCTTGATCCCAACCGAGTCTCCACGGTTGAGCTCGACAATTATCTTATTTTCAAGCGTGTCTGAGCTATCTTTAAGACGGAGATGCCAGAGGATTCGACCTGGGGACTGAAGCCGTTCATCCGCGGGATTCCCCCTCCCGAGGTAAGTTCACGCATTTATGTTTTTCCCCCCCAATTGTGTTAGTGGTTCCTTTTGCTAATTCCTTTGTCTCTTTTCTTGCAGAGATTTGCGGAGCGGAAGATTGAAGATGCCGAGGTTTTGGCCCTCCCGTGGACTGCAGATCGGAACACCCCGGATAGCGGGGAACCTGACTCGGAGGAGTTCGTTTCCAAGTCGGACCTCGCTTCGGCTCGTGCCCGTGGCAAGACCTCGGCTCACGAGGAGGAAGGTGATTCGGACGACGTCCAAATTCTTGAGGTAGTTGCCGCAATGCCTATCTCTTATGCATTCCGGCTTCTACTTCCCCAGCTAATCAGGCCGGTCAGGTGCATGATGCCGAGCCTCTCGCCTCCCAACCTCCTGATACCTCGCGGAAGCGTGCCGCTCCAACGGGTGCCTCCGAAGCCTCTCCCAAGAAGCGAACTAAAAAGTCATCCCAGCACCTTCCGAAGCGTAAAACTATGCCCGGAGTTACTGGGTATGCTCATTTCCATTTGTATTTCTTGTTTCTATTTTTCTGTCCTTCGATTTGACTTTCTGTGCTTTTTGCAGTGCTCCTCTTTGTGTTAAGCCCGGTGGTCCAAGCATGACGAGTCATACTACTTGACTGCCTTCTCCTCCGCCTCCCGAAGATACCAGAGTTCCTAGTCCAGCTCGCATGGACTCTCCTCCTGCTCCGAGTCATACATTACCTCGGAAAGAAACACCCGTGGTTACCGTTGCTGATGCCAACGTAACTCGGATAGTTGATCCTTCTTTCGAACCCGCTGCCCCCATCGTGAACCCCGGAGTTTCCCCCGAGACTCCTTTGGCCCGCGCAGTTTCAACCACAACTCCAACTCCAGCCGAGGATATCACCATCTCGGCGCCCTCAGAAACTATAGTAGCTCCCTCCTGTTTCCAAAGACACCGCCCCTAGTGCCGAGGTAACGGCTCCTGCCGACGCCTCTTCTAAGGCCAAGAAGGTCGTCGTCACTAAACCTCCCTCATCTCAGAAAGGGATTGCTAGCTCTTCTCAGCCTACAATTGCTGATGCGCTCCACAAGGGGGTTTCTTCTGCCAAGACCGTTGTCACCCCGGCCGCTGATACTCAGCTCGCTCTTCACAAGAGCCCCGCGGCGGCGGTGGTTACACAACACGTCCGAGGTAAAGTCCTTACTCGTACTGAGAGTGGGAACAACCTCGGCTCGTTGGTTGAGTATGTCAATAACTGGAACGTTGCTGATCAGCTCGAGGGTAATCCAAGCAGTCAGCCATTTCAACTTTCTGACATCAGCAGTCGCTTGCATCTGGCTGCCAAGATCGTGCTTGACAGCGATAAGATGAACGAGGGAATTGTTTTTATTGACGTTCGATTAGTCATTCGAATGATATTATATATACTCTAGTCCCCGAAGCTTGCAAACGAATAACTTGTTATTCGTTTGGAAGTTTTATTAGGTTTTGCCTGTTTCGGTTTTGTCTTAGTGTTCGAATATCCAGTCATCCAGATCTGAGTTATGCTTTGCTTAATTCGGATATGTCCTAGTGTTCAAATATCCAGCCACCTAGATCTGAGTTATGCTTTGCTTAATTCGGATTTGTCCTAATGTTCAAATATCCAGCCACCTAGGTCCGAGTTAAGCCTTGCTTGATTCGGATCTGGCTTAGCTTCGAATATCTAGCCACCTAGGTCCGAGTTAAGCTTTGCTTGATTCGGATCTGGCTTAGGTTCGAATATCCAGCCACCTAGGTCCGAGTTAAGCTTTGCTTGATTCGGATCTGGCTTAGCTTCGAATATCCAGCCACCTAGGTTCGAGTTAAGCTTTGCTTGATTCGAATCTAGCTTAGCTTTGAATATCCAGCCACCTAGGTCCGAGTTAAGCTTTGCTTGATTCGGATCTGGCTTAGCTTCGAATATCCAGCCACCTAGGTCCGAGTTAAGCTTTGCTTGATTCGGATCTGGCTTAGCTTCGAGTATCTCACTGCTATTTATTTTGTCGCTTAGGTTGCGCATGATCGGCGGACCGGCGAATTCCAAAGGCTGCTTTTCGCACATAAGAAATTGCAAGATAAGTATGAGAAAGTCATTCCCGTGGTGAAGAAAGCTGGTAAGTTAACAAACTTTGGTATTGTCTCTAAAGTTCTTATTGTTTTGGACTTGAGGTGTTAGCTCATTTTTCTGGTGAATAGGTAATATCAACAATCTTAATATCCGTCTTGAGAAGAAAGTCAAGGCCCTGGAAGGTTGGTTACCCTTTTTCGTTACAGATTTCCGTTCGAAACTTACCCCGGGTTTCTTTTAACCTTTTGGCTTTGGTATAGCCGAGTTACAAACTCTTGCAGCATCACATCAAGAATGCATACCCATGCCTGATATGATGCTGCATTTTTTAGAACAAGCCGCAACTCACTCGGCGCAGCTGAAAGAGAAAGATGACGAGATAATTCGCTTGCGCGCCGAGGTGGAGTCCCTCAAGCTCTCTCAGAAGTCTGAGTTAGAGAAATTTGACCAGGAGTTCTCCGAAGAGAAGAATCGGCTAGCTCTGCAATTGCAGAAAAATAAAGAACTCCTCGAGGCTGCCGATCTCAAGACACGGCGATGATCAAGGAGATCACTCGCTTTGAGAAGACCAAGGGTGATTGGGCTCAAGATCTTCAGAGAATGTTGAGCTATATTCATCGTAAGCCTCTGACCGTGGCCGAGTTATCTTCTTCTCTTTCTTACTGTTGACCGATATACATTTATTTTGCGTAGACCATTTTCCAGAAGCTAAGCCCGTGAGCTCTAGAGCGCTGATTAATGTTCGTATGCGCCGAGGTGTCCCCGCAGATGCGAGCCCAGAATACTCGATGGAAGACTACTTGGTTGCCGTTGGCGCTGCCATTGGTCCGATGAAGATTATGGGCAGGGATTTGGTGCAGGCAGCCATCCGGGCCTACCATGTTCTCTGGCCAAATACTTCTGGAACTCCTGATATTGATGATATCAAGATACTGGTGGAAAGATTGATGGCATCCCAGAACCAGTTAAATCTTTGGAGGGAGTCCGCTGGACGAGCTGGTGCTGATATGGCGCTCACAGTCGTTATGTCATGGTACGAGGATATTTCGCTCGATACCTTGATAAATTTGCACACTGGCTCCCGTTGGGTAGAGGATCTAGAATTCGTCGCTCGACGACAAGCTCGTGCCTTCCAGCTTGTTGAGTATGCGGACATGCATAACTGGATTAAAGGGCCGAGTTTCCTTTCTAACCCGGCGGATGACGTCGAAGTCGAAGATGCCTCTGATGATAATTCGGCCGACCAGGACGAGGATGAGGGCGACTCGGATACTTCTAGTGATTCCAGCGCAAGCTCGGATGGGGACGGCGATGCGCGATCATCCTCCAAAGGGACTGGGCATTCTCAAGCTCAAGCTAATGTTTCTCAACAGCCCCGGGCTTCCCCTGAAGTCGCTCCTGGTTCTGTGGAGGGCGAAGCAACTTCGGCCGAGGTGCCGTCTACCTCAGAGCGCCTAGTGCCTGACCAAGTCGCTGCCCCTTAGGTTCAAAAAACTTTAAGTTGTTTCTTATCCCCGGTATGCCGGGCGTATGATGTGTGTCAAACAATTGTCCGACTTTCTGTGTGGTATGAACCTATTTTGCCTTTTGCCGCTGAGGAACGTATGATGGCGATCGTTATTAGTCTGTCTAAACAGATCTTGTTGGTTTCAATCTTTGCTTTGGTGGCCTTCAATCTCATAAGTTCGGGTTGTGTGTTTTCATTTGACCCATCTTAGTTCGGCGTTTAATTTTGCCTGGCCTTTATAAGTTCGACGGCTCAACCATTGTGTTGTTGATCTCTATCCGAGCTATAAATCCCGAAGCCCATATTTGGGGAAATCGAAATAATATCGTTCAAGGTAACTTTTGACCTACCATTCGGGGTGCCGAAGTTTAATGCCCATTTTTGTGACGGGTGACCATCATGGGGCAATTCCCTAGTCAGTGCTCTAGAAATCGAGCTTTTAATACTTAACTCGTGATATGGATAATATATTATAGTCCCCGAGTTCCCTGCTCGAGGTCCTGAAATTCAACACATAATTTAGGAATAAAAAATAACGTTGAGCAGTCCCCGTGTCACTGCTCAAAGTGCATAACTCAAAGTGCCGAGGTTTAGTACATAATCCATAAATGAGAAATAACATAGGGCAGTCCCCGAGTCACTGCCCGAGGTGCCGAGGTTTAATACATAACCCAAAATGAAAAATAACATAGGGCAGTCCCCGAGTCACTACTCAAGGTGTCGAGGTTTGATACATAACCCAAAATAAGAAATAACATAGTGAAGTCCCCGAGTCACTGCTCAAGGTGTCGAGGTTTAATACATAACCCAAAATAAGAAATAACATAGGGCAGTCCCCGAGTCACTGCTCAAGGTGCCGAGGTTTAATACATAGTCAATATTTTGACCTGAAGCGTCACATTACAACGTATCATAAATGACTCCTACGAGTAAAATGGACGAAGTAAAGCTATGTTCCATGGTCTTTTTGATTCCTCACCAGCTTTGTTTTCCTTGTTTTTTTCTGATGTCTGGGCATCAATTAGGTAATATGCATCATTGTGCAATGCTTTGCTCACGATGAATGGTCCCTCCCATGGTGGCGATAGTTTGTGCATGCCGGCTGTGCGTTGCACTAGCCGAAGGACCAAATCTCCTTCTTTAAACACTCGTGGATTGACTTTCTTGTTGTGATATAGTCGTAAGTCTTGCTGATAAATAGCTGATCTTGATAGTGCCAACTCCTTGGCTTCTTCTAGCAGATCAACATCATCTTGCCGAGCTATCTCATTTACCTCAGCGGTTGTATACTGGGTAACTCTTGGCGAGTCATGTATTATGTCGGCTGGAAGCACGGCTTCTGCTCCATATACCAGAAAAAATGGGGTATACCCTATTGACCTATTTTGGGTAGTTCTGAGGCTCCATAATACTGCTGGTAGTTCCTTGATCCAGCACCCTGCCGACCTTTGCAGTGGTTCGACGAGTCAGGGTTTTATTCCAGACAATACTAGTCCATTGGATCTTTCTACTTGCCCATTAGATGTTGGGTGAGCCACCGAGGCGACATCTAGTATTATGTGTTTTTCTTGACAGAATCTAGCAAAAGCTCCTTCAGCAAAGTTTGTACCATTGTCTGTAATAACACTGTGTGGGTAACCATATCTCAAGATAATATCTTTGAGGAATTTTACTGTTGTGGTTCCATCACATTTTTTTATTGGTTTCACTTCAATCCATTTTGTGAATTTGTCGACCATGACTAAAATGTGGGTCATCCCGCCCCGGGACGGCTTGAATGGTCCCACCATATCTAAGCACCATACGGAAAACGGCCAAGTAATTGGTATCGTTTTTAACTCGAACGATGGCATATGTATCTTGCTGGCATATCTCTGGCAACCATTACATTTTTCCACCAGTTCTTTGGCCTCTTTCAACGCTGTTCGCCAATAAAATCCATGCCTGAATGCTTTGGCCACTAAATCTCTAGACGAGGCATGATGCCCGCATTCTCCTTGATGTATATCTAGGAGGATCTCTTGGCCTTTCACCGAATCCACACATTTTTGCAACACGCTTGTGACGCTCCTTTTATACAGCTCATTGTTTATGATTGTATAAGCTTTAGCTCTTCTCACTGTTTGTCTAGACAATACCTCGTTATTCGGCAAAGTCGAATCTTTAAGGAAGGAAAATATGGGTTGTGCCCATGTTGGCATGATTTTCTCTGGGATAATTTAATTATCTATTTCCATATTTTCCGCCGACATAACCACCTCGGATTTTTCATATCCATCTGTGCATCAGCCGGGTTCACTTTCGGAAACTCCGGGTTACATTCTTTGTCAACTTCCATCGGCATACTATCTTCTCTTGATTTCGCCGGAATAAAGATGGATTCGGACTCTGGTGATGGTGTTATTGATGGTTTTCTCAGGTGCTCTAGGGCGATACCTGGGGGAATTGATTGCCTAGTTGATCCGAGCTTTGACAGCATGTCTGCAGCATCGTTTTCTGCTCGAGGTATATGATGAAATTCACATCCGTTGAAGTATCCACTAAGTTTTTGCACATGAGATCTATATAAGGCCATATTGGCATCTAGCGCATTGCCTGATACTTGTTGTACTACAAGATCTAAGTCTCCGTAGCATAAGATCCGACGTATCCCAATATCTTTTGCCACCTTCAATCCATGGACGAGTGCTTCGTATTCGGCTACATTGTTTGATGCGGCAAAATGTATTTGTAGCACATATTTCCGCTGATCTCTTTTTGGCGAGGTTAACACTATCCCTGCCCCCAAGCCATTCCTCAGCTTGGACCCGTCAAAGTGCATTGTCCAATAATTCGGATCTGGTAATGGTGGCTCATATTGTACCTCGGCCCAATCCACGAAGAAGTCGACCACAGCCTAAGATTTGACTGCATCTCGCCTATCGAATTGTGGAGCATAAGGTGACAATTCAATTGCCCATTTTGCTATTCGGCCACTTGCATCTTTGTTGCTCAATATGTCGGCTATGGGCGCTTCACAGATCACTTTGATCGGGTGCTCTTCGAAGTAATGTTTAAGTTACTTTGCCGACATGTATACTCCATATGCCATCTTCTGATAATGTGGGTAATTCTGTTTTGAGGCTGATAGTACCTCGCTTAGGTAATATACCGGCCTTTGTACTGATTTATCATCTTCAATTCGTTCCACAACGATCACCGCACTTACCACTCTGTTTGTGGTGGCTATGTAAAGTAACATAGGCTCTTTTGACAATGGAGAGGCTAAGATTGGTGATATGACCAACATCTTCTTTAGTTCATGAAATGCATTATCTGCTTATGGTGTCCAAATGAACTTATCAGAATTTTTAATCAGTTGATATAGTGGTAGCGCCTTCTCTCCCAGCCGACATACAAATCGGCTAAGCGAGGCCAGACAACCCGTGAACTTCTGTACGTCATTTAGACATCTTGGCAATTCCATCCTTTCTACCGCTCTTATCTTGGTTGGGTTGGCCTCTATACCTCGGCTAGATACGAGAAAACCGAGTAGTTTTCCTGCTGGTACACCGAAGGTGCATTTTTTCGGGTTAAGCTTCATTCGGAACCTTCTCAAGTTTGCGAATGTCTGCCGAATATCATCCAGTAGCGTTTTGCTCTCTTTTGTTTTGATAACCACATCATCTACATATACTTGTACATTTTTTCCTATCTGGTCATATAGACATTTTTGCATACATCTCTGGTACGTTGCCCCTGCGTTACGCAGGCCGAATGGCATGGTGCGAAAACAATAATCCCCGTACGGGGTAATAAATGCAGTCTTTATTTGATCAGACGGATTTAACGGTATCTGGTGAAAACCAGAATACGCGTCTACAAATGATAACAGCTCACAACCAGCGGTCGAATCAATGACTTGGTCAATTCTAGGTAAAGGAAAAGGATCTTTGGGACACGCCTTGTTCAGGTTCGTGTAATTAATACACATTCGCCATACGACGGCTACATTTGGATCATCCTTTTTATTTTCTACTAGCACCGGGTTTGATAGCCAATCCGGATAAAGTACTTCCATAATGAACCCGGCTGCAAGGAGCCGAGCTATCTCATCCCCTATTATTTTTCTCCTGTCTTCGGCGAAGCGGCGGAGAGGTTGCTTCACTGGCCTTGCTCCTGGCCTTACATGCAGAGAGTGCTCAGCCAACTCCCTCGGCACACCCTGTAGGTCCTGAGTTGACCATGCAAAGATGTCCCGATTCTCACGGAGGAAGTTGGTGAGCTCGCCTTCCTATTTGGCATCTAGTCCGGCACCAATAGTGACTGTGCATTCTGGGAACTGCTCATCTATCTGGACTTTCTTCGTTTCTTTAGTCGGCTGGAAAGAAACGCTTCCATGTAGGTTGGTCAATGCCGGTATATTCAGTTGCGCCGACTGAGCGAGAGCCGCTACCTCCAGAATCCTTATTTTTTCTCTCGCAATCACCAATGACTCGGCCAAGTTTGATCCGGCCGAGGCACATTCCATCGACTTCCTGTAATCTCCCGCTACTGTTATCACCCCTTGAGGTCCGGGTAACTTCATTTTCAAGTAAGTTATGTGGCAGCTGCTCATGAATTTGGCCAATGTTGGCCGCCCGAGTAAAGCATGATAGAAACTCTCTAGATCCACCACTTCAAACTCCAAATTTTCTGCTCTGCAGTTATCCCTTGTGCCGAATAACACATCTACCTGAACCTTCCCAATGGGTTCGCACGAAAGTCCCGACACTATTCCATGAAACGTGGTTCTCGTGGATTGCAGCATATTCTGCGATATTCCGAGTTTATGCATTGTATCCTTGTACATGATATTGATACTGCTCCCATTGTCAATGAGTACTTTTGAAAATTTCACATTAATGCTTGGTCCGACAAATGTCGGATCTAGTACGAGTGCGTACGACCCCGGATTCGGCATTATTTTGGGGTGATCCTTTATGCTCCAAGTTACTTCTTGATCTGACCAGGGCACATATCTTGGTACTGCCGGCATAACTGCATTTACTTCCATATGCCGGCGCTGTACACTTTGCCTATCTTGTTGTTCTGTTGTGAACACGCAATATGATTGATGATGTTCCCTGTAATCATTGCGTCCATTATTTCCTAGGTTCGTCCTTCCATCCCGACCCTAATTTATCACTTGATGCACTGCATCTCTCCGGTCCGAGTTATCATACCTCGGGGGAGGAGGGGGTAACATTAGTTGTTGTGCATTTGCTCCTGTCAACTGCGGCTGCTGCTGCTGATGTGCCTAGTGGGAAGGTGCTTGCATGCCCGCCGGGTTTCCCATTGCATTTTTCATCCAGGCGCATTGCCGAGTTGTATGATTGGCCGGGTTGGCCGGGTTTGGAGTATGAAACTTACACGATTGATCCAACATGGACTCAAATGTGTACTTAGGCCTTTCCTGCCATTGCTTCTTCTGTTCTGGTGTCCACTGTCTCTTCCCTTCATTCCTTGGTGTCCATTGCTGAGGACCATTCTTCTGCCGCTGACTGTTTCCGTGACTCGGCTGATCTTGTACTACCGCTGCCACCTGATTGGAGGCATATCTGTAATCCGGTCTTTCCTCTCTTCTTCTTCTTCCTCTGAACTCATTGCGCCTCGATGACCTGGCCGCATCTCTTGCATATTGATCTTGATGCTCCCGATGATCTGCCGACATCAGCTCTGGTTGCGTCGGATCTCCCAATGCATATGAATCCGCTATCCTGATGGTTTCTGCCAAAGTGGTTGGCATATCTCTTTGCAGTCGCTGCCACAAGACACTGGCATAATGGCATCCTTGAGCGAACCAAGCTATCGCTTGTGATTCTATAACTCCCTCGCATGAATTCCTGAGGTTACACCACCGAGTTAAGAATTCTCTGTCTGTCTCATTCAGCCTTTGCTTGCACATGGCTAGCTGTTGCGACCTGTTTGGCCTTTTGTAAGTACTGGTGAAGTTGCTGACAAACATCTCTTCAAAATCCAACCAACAGTTGATGCTGCCTGGAGGCAGATTATTCAGCCATACTCTGGCCGGTCCTTCCAGCATTTGCGGGACATATCTTACTGCCCATCGCAAGTTTCCACTTGCTATTTTTACAGAAGTGGCATAATCAATCAACCAATCATGTGGTTTGGTGCTCCCACTGTATGTTTTCGTGCCTCTTGCCAGCTGAAAGTTCGGCACTGGCGGCTCGCCCATGATCCGTGGTCCGAAACATGCCGGACCAGGCGGACCCTGCTCTTCTAACAACTCGGACCGGTACCGCCGGTCCAGTTTTACTCTTGCATCACTTGATTGCAAATCTCTGTACATAACCCTTTCCTGCATTCCATAGTGGTTATTCCCACCATGACCCGCATATTCCATATCTGAATAACCATCATTGTACCTTTCATTCACCTGATTGTGGCGAGCTGGTCTCACTTCTCTTTCCTACCGAGGTTCATATCTTGGCTGAGGATTGGGCGGTGGATCTCTCCTTCCTTCTGCCGGGATATTATTCTCATGATTTCCTCTTTCGAGATCCCCATTACCCCGGCTTCCGTTGCCTTTGTCGGCACGGCCGGGGTTTCTTTCGCCAATGTTACCTCGGCTCCCATTGCCTCTGTTTTCATTTGTTTTTTCGGCTATTGCCGGATCATACGGAATAATTTGCTTATTTCTTTTTCCTGAAGTTACTGCTCTGTCTTTTCGTGCATTGTTTCCGGGTGAAGATGCTACTGCCACAGATAGGGTGGATGCTGCACCAGCCGAATGAAACATTTGCGAGGCACCAGGCCTTGCCGGGTCTGCCCTGAGCATTTCTTCATTCTGCTGGTTTGCAACATGCACCAGCTCATTCACCCTTTATTGCTGTTTCTGCCGGGCTTCGCCGGTCAGTCCTTCTAACTCTAGTGCAGCGGCATTTGCCGCCCTTAGGTTCTTTGCCGGGGTACTATACCTCGGCAAGCCTAGATCGACTGAATCTGCCTTATGAGTCTCATGCTCTTTATTGATATCATCCATGAGGTTCTTCCCTCTCACTGTTAATTCATCAACCCGCTCGGGGGCGACATCAAGCTTGTTTGCCTTAGGATATTCTCGCGGTCTGTTTAGGACTCATAATGCCGACACCTTTTTTGCCTCTACCAGTACTTTTTGCCTGGTTTCTTCTAATTCTGCCTGACCATTAGCCGGATCAAGTATCGGCGCTACAGGCATAGTCAGATTATCTATAGTTGCCTGGAGAATATTTTCTGGTCTTTCCAGAGGTGGCCATCTTACCCTTGGTGCCTTTGGGGTCTCTCCTGCACCTCGACTGGGTTGGCTGCTGAAGGATCTACCTCGGTGAGCGGTAGAGCTGCCTTCTTTGTGGTCACCTGCACACCCGTCGTCGGATCCTTGCTTGATCCGACGCCCGCTGCTCCCACCTGCACCCCGGCTGCGACCATCACCTCGACGCTGCTGACGGGGCACTCATCGCGCGAACCGTTTGCAACGCTAAGGGGGGCTCTCCTGCAACAATAACTTGGTGAGGATAAATGCCAGAGGTGTCGATGCCGACGTAGATCTGGTGCATGCCCAAGTTGATGAAGACACCATTGCGCGGAGGAGCTTTTCCCCTGAAGCTGCATGCGTTATCGCTGACATAGTCACAGAGATCAAATCTTCGGACTAAGCCAGAGACAACGCTGCTGCCAATGGGAAGTTTCCGTCGGATCATGACTCCAGCTAGCACCGCTGCTGGCCCCACGGTGGGCGCCAACTGTCGTGGTGGTTGCACGGCAGATGCCATGGGTAGTCTAAAGTATGGGGCCAATGGATGCTAGAGGGATCTGGAGAGGGAAGATGTAGTTAATTCTACACACAAATGACTGACGTACCGATCTTTATTTCTCCTCTCGTGGACTACAAGTGCTCCTCGAGCTATATGCAGGAAAATAAGATGAACACTACAAGCCTAATGGTGTAGAAAATGAGACGATCCCTTCCTCGGTACCCAAGCCTCTCCTTATAAAGGGGTGCCTTGGCTCCTCTAGGGCTGACGTGGCAAGCATATTCGAGGAATATGCTTGTCCCAATATAGTAAGTCGGCGAGCTCTTTTCCGTGTCCCTCTTATAATGACGGCAAAGTTCCAGAGAGCCCCACCTGCATGCCTCGGGTTCCAGGACTGTCACCTCCGTGACCTCCTTCTGCTCCTCTGCTGCTCTACGCCTTGTCCTTTGCGCTTGGCTCTGTTCAGATTCTTCCTAGTCCGAGGCTACGGTTTGACCTTAGGTTCTTCCTTCTCTTGCAAGCTTCGTGTTATTCGGACCTGCCTTGCTTAACTTGGCTCGGCCTTCACCTGCATTTTGGCTTATTCGGACTTGTCCGGCCGACCTGACTCGTACGTCGGCCGAATAACGTACAACCCCTCTGGTAAAGGTCATGGTCATGCTTATCTCGGCCGACCTTTACATGATTCGGCCGATTAACCAATAACTCGGCATAAGATCGGGGAAACTCCTTTTGGCTTCCCCCATCTTGACCCTATCCGGGGTCACCCCCCCAACATTCGGGTTCCCAGTACTCCTCGTGACGATTCTCCTCTAGGGCCGACTAACACATCTCCTCGACAAGACAATCCCGTTGCTCCCCCCATTGTCTCCAAAGATACCCCAATGCCGGATCACCCAGCTGACCCAGATGTCCCCCTCAAGACTCCCGAAGCTTCCCCCATTGATCCTTCGTCTACCGCAGTTCCAACTTCTGCTCAAACTTCCACCGAGGTTACCACTAACTCGGCCCCCTTGGAGACCGTCGTTCCTCCTGCTGCAAAGGATGTCGCCCCCAGTTTAGAGGTCGTTCCTCCTTCCGAAGTTCCCGCCAAGAGCAACAAAGTTGTTGCCGCTAAACCCTTGCCACCTCAAAGGGGACAACAAGTTCCTCTCAGCCCAACATTGCTGATATGATTCGCAAGGGGGCTTCTACCGCTAAACCTGGTGGTGCCCCTGCCACCGACACACAACTAGTTCTCCATCCGGCGGCGGCGGCAGTTACGCAACAGGCCCGAGGTAAAGTGTTGACACGCACTGAGAGTGGGAATATCCTCGGCTCTTTGGTGGAGTATGCCAATAATTGGAATGCCACCGATCAACTTGAAGGCAATCCGAGTAGCCAACTATTCCAGCTCTCAGACATCAGTAGTCGCTTGCATATGGCTGGTAAGATTGTCCTCAAAAGTGACAAGATGAACGAGGTAAATGCTTCAATTTATACTGTCTATTATCCATATGATATTATATACACACTAGTCCCCGAAGCTTGCAACCGAATGACTTGTTATTCATTTGGAAGCTTTACTTGTTTCAAATATAACCACTTGCCGAGTCAAATGTATTTGTGATCCGGATCCACTGCAGTTTTGAATATCTAGCCATCTAGATCCAAGTCAATTTTTTACTTGATTCGGATCTGCTTTAGTTTCTAATATCTAGCCAGCTAGATCCGAGTCAAGTTTTACTTGATTCGTATTTGTTTTATTTTCGAATTCCCAGCCATCTAGATCTGAGTTAGGTTTTACTTGATTCAGATCTACTTTAGTTTTGGATATCCAGCCATCTAGATCTGAGTCAAGTTTTACTTGATTTGGATTTGTTGTACTTTCGAATATCCAGCCATCTAGATCCGAGTCAAGTTTTTCTTGATTCAGATCTATTTTACTTTCGAATATCCAGCCCTCTAGATCCGAGTCAAGTTTTTCTTGATTCGGATATGTTTTACTTTCGAATATCTAGCCCTCTAGATCCGAGTCAACTTTACTTGATCCAGATCTGTTTTACTTCATGTAACTTGTTGTTATTTTCAGGTTGCTCACGATTGGTGGATGGCCAAATTTCAAAGGTTTCTCTTCGCGCACAAGAAACTTCAAGATAAATTCGAGCAAATGGTCCCTGTTGTTAAGAAAACTGGTAAACTACTCGGTTCTTAGTGTCTTTTATCCTTGTAAAAAATCCATTTTTGTACTAATTTATGATGTGTTGTTGTGCAGTTAATCTCAACAACCTGAATACTCGTCTTACAAAGAAGGTTGGCTCTCTTGAAGATTAGTTACCCCTTTTGCCCTTTTATTTATCCACTTTTGTTCGAGGTAAATCTTGGGTATCTTAAGACCTCCCGGCTTTGGTATAGCTGAGTTACAAACACTTACAGCGTCGCATCAAGAATGCATATCTATGCCTGACATGATGCTGCATTTTTTAGAACATGCTGCCGCTCACTCGGCACAACTTAAGGAAAAGAATGATGAGATAGCCTGATTACGCACCGAGGTCGAATCTCTTAAACTTGACCAGAAGTCCGAGTTAGAGAAAGTTGATCAGGAGTTCTCTGAGGAGAAGAACCGACTGAGTTTATAGCTTCAGAAGGACAAGGAACTTCTTGATGCTGCCGAGCTAAAGAACCAGGCGATGACCAAAGAAATCGCTGGTTTTGAAAAGAGTAGGGCGAACTGGACCACGGATCTCCAGAAAATGCTGCGATATATCCATCGTGAGTTTTCTATTATTGGCCGAGTTACTCTTTTCCCCTTGCTTTTCTTGACTTATCTGACTTCCTTTCCTGTAGATCATTTTCCAGAAATCCAAGTCTGTAAGCTCCAAGGCTGTGATTTCTGCTCACGAGCGCTGAGGTGTTCCCCTTGCTCCGAATCAAGAATATTCCATGGAAGATTTCTTGATTGCCGTTGCCGCTGCTATTGGGCCAATGAAAATTATTTGAAAATATTGGGTGTGAGCGGCTATTCGAGCCTACCATGTCCTCTGGCCGAATGAACCGGAGATTGACGAAGTAGAAGTGCTTGTGGCGAGGTTGATGGAGTCCCAAACTCAATTGAATCTTTGGAGGGAATCCGCTGGACGAGCTGGAGCTGATATGGCTCTTACCGTTGTTTTGTCGTGGTACGAGGATATCTCCCTCGATATTCAGATGAACTTGCGCACTGGCTCTCCTTGGATTGAAAATCCGGATTTCGTTGCTCGTCGCCAAGCTCGTGCCTTCCAACTTATTAAATATGCTGATGTGCATCACTGGATCGATCGAGGGGCCAAGTTTCCTTCCTAACCAGGCCAAAGATGATGCTGATGCTATGGATGAAGATGAATCCGGTGGCGATTCTGGTGATGAGGAAGGATCGAACGAAGATTCTGATAATGCTGATGATTCCAGCGATAGCTTAGGTGGGGATGTTGAGGCTCGATCCTCTTCCAAGGGAACTGAGGCTTCCCAAGACCAAGGCGGAGTCTCTCAGCAACCAAAGCCTGCCCAAGATGTCCCTGCGACCTCCGTCGATGTCAAGGTAAACTCAGCAGAGGTCCAAGCAACTTAGGAGGCCCCTATTCCTAAGGACGCTCCTTCTAGAGAGGCCGAGGTAGCCCCAACTGCGTCTGAGATACCAACGTCAGAAACTCCTGCCGCTACTACTATTCCTCCCACGGGTGATTTGGCCACTGCCGATGTTTAGGTTCAACAACTCTTATTTGTTTAAGTCCCCGGTATTCCAGGTGTATGCTGTCCTAAAACAGTTATCCGCCTTTTGGTACAATGTGAACCGTTTTACTTTTGGCATCATATGCTGTAGTAATGTTGTTACTCTATCTAGTTGAGTTTGTGTGATTCGTATCTTTGTTTGCAAAATTTTAACTTCGTAAATCCGAATCATATTTCCACATGTGTGATTTTCGTTTGGCATCCATCTTGTGTCTTTCGTCTATTGTTAGTTGTAAAACTCTTGGCTTTACAATTTTCTCTCAAGTACTATGAGTCCTAAGACCATATATCTTTTAAACTGATGGACTTACTACCTTTTCCGAGTTATCTATCGGTAAAACAATATAAATAGGGTACTTTCCTCATTATATCTTGAATTGCTGATGTTATTACTCGTGTGACTATGATATTACAAATTGTTGGTTGTTTCCTCCGACTTATTTCTCGGGTTGCCAAAGCGATTTTTTATATCGCATCTGTGATTGATGATAGATTAATCGGGGTAGTCCCCGAGTCATTGCTTTGGCTCCCGAGGTTACATCCATAACCAAGTCGACAATCAGTACGAGGTAGTCCCCGAGTTACTGCTTGAGTCACCGAATTTTCATACATACGCAAAAATGACAAACAATGTGAGGCAGTCCCCAAGTTACTGCTCGGGATACCGAAGTTTCATACATAGTTAAAAATGACAAATAACATGGGACAGTCCCCGAGTCACTGCTCGGGCTGCCGAAGTTTCATACATAATTTAAAATGACAAATAACATGGGGCAGTCCCCGAGTCACTGTTGATACATGTCTGATACACCAATTTGGTACATCATATCGCTAGATGCAATACACCTCTTCTAAGTGTAAAATGGACGAAGTAAGGCCACGTTCCACGGTCTTTTTGATTCGTCTCCGGACTTGCTTGCCTTGTTCTTTTCTGGTGTCTGAGCGTCGATCAAGTAGTATGCATCGTTGTGTAATGCTTTACTCACGATAAATGGGCCTTCCCATGGGGGTGAGATCTTATGCATGCCGGCTGTGTGTTGCACTAGCCGGAGAACTAGATCTCCTTCCTTAAAATCTCTTGGATTGACTTTCTTGCTATGATATCGTCTGAGTTCTTGCTGATAAATAGCTGATCTTGAGAGGGCCAATTCTCTTGCTTCTTCTAGAAAGTCCACATAATATTGCCATGATATTTCGTTTACTTCGGCACTTGTCTACTAGGCCACTCTTGGCGAGTCATGCATTATGTCGGCTTGAAGCACAACTTCTGCCCCATATACAAGAAAGAATGGGGTATACCTCGTCGATCTATTCGGGGTGGTCCTGAGGCTCCACAACACTGCTGGAAGTTCCTCAATCCAGCATCCTGCCGACCTCTGCAGCGGTTCAATCAGCCAAGGCTTTATCACAGACAATACTAGTCCATTTTATCTTTCTACTTTTCCGTTCGAGGCTAGGTGAGATGTCGAGGCAACATCGAGTCTTATGCGCTTCTCTTGGAAGAACCTAGCAAAGGCTCCTTCAGCGAAGTTCGTGCCATTATCTGTGATGATACTATGTGGGTATCCATATCTCAAGATAATATCTTTGACGAATCTCACCGTCGTGGGTCCGTCACATTTTCTTATTGGCTTTACTTCTATCCACTTTGTGAATTTGTCCACCATGACCAGAATATGAGTCATTCCACCGCGGGCCGGCTTAAATGGACCTACCATACCTAAACACCACACAGAAAACGGCCAAGTGATTACTCGGATGAAGGCAAATGTATTTTGCTGGCATATCTCTGGCAGCCATTACACTTCGTTACCAATTCTTTTGCTTCCTTCAGCGCAGTTGGCCAATAAAATACATGCCTAAATGCTTTGGCCACTAGGGCTCTAGACGAGGCATGATGTCCACATTCTCCCCGATATATATCCAAAAGGATTTCCTGCCCTTATGCCGAGCCAACGCATCATTGTAGTACATTTGTCACACTTCTCTTATAAAGCTCATTATTTATGATTGTGTAGGATTTTGCTCTTCTCACTATCTGCCTGGCCATAACCTCATCATCCGGCAAGATCTCTTCTTTGAGGAATGAGAATATGGTTTGCGCCCATGTCGGCAAGACTTTTTTGGGGAAAATTATATTTTCAACCTCCATTATTTCCATCCACATAACATCTGTGGGCTTTTCACAATCCCTGTGTGGGTCAACCGAATCAATTTCTGAGCAGTCCGGATCCTGTTCTTTGTCAATTTCCATTGGGACACACCCTTCTGTCTGATTTGCCGAGATACGGATTGACTTGGATTCTCGCGAAGGTGTAATTGATGGTTTTCTCAGGTGTCCCAGAGCTATACCAAGCGGAATTGACTGCCTGGTTGATCCGAGCTTCGACAGTGTATTTGCAGCATCATTTTCTGCCTGAGGTACGTGATGTAATTCACATCCATTAAAATAACCACTGATTTTCCGCACATGAAACCTATATAGGGCCATATTCGCATCTAGTGCGTCCCAATTCCCTGACACTTGCTGTACTACGAGGTCTGAATCCCCGTAACACAGAATCCGACGTATGCCGATCTCTTTTGCATTTTTAGGTAATGGACTAGCGCCTCATATTCGGCTACATTGTTTTATGCAGCGGAATGTATTTGCAACACATATTTCAGCTGATCTTTTTTCGGTGAGGTTAGCACTATTCCTGCCCCTAGCCCATTTCTTAACTTGGACCCGTCAAAGTGCATCGTCCAATAATTTGGCTCTGGCAATGGGGGCTCATACTGCACCTCGGCCCAGTCTACGAAAAAGTCGACCACTGCCTGAGACTTGATTGCATCTCGCCTATCAAATTGTGGAGCATAAGGCGATAACTCAATTGCCCATTTTGCTATTCGGCCACTCGCATCTTTGTTTCTTAGTATCTTGGCTATTGGTGCCTCACAAATCACCTTTATTGGGTGTTCTTCAAAATAATGTTTGAGTTTCTTTGCCGACATGTATACTCCGTAAGCCATTTTTGGTAGTGTGGGTAGTTTGGAGGTCGATAATACCTCACTTAGGTAATATACCGGCCTTTGTACCGACTTACCCTCTTCATTTCGTTCCACGACAACTACTGCACTTACCACTCTGTTTGTAGCTTCCACATAGAGTAGCATAGGCTCTTTTGATAATGGGGAAGCCAAGATTGGTGTCGTGACCAACATCTTTTTTAACTCATGAAAGGCACTGTTGGCCTGAGGTGTCCAGGTGAACTTTTCGGATTTTTTCATCAATTGATACTGAGGTAATGCTTTTTCACCTAGCCGACTCACAAACCAACTCAGGGACGCAAGACACCCTGTAAACTTTTGTACATCGTTTAGGCATTTCGGCAGTTCCATTCTTTCAACTGCTCGGATCTTAGTCGGATTTGCCTCTATACCTCGGCTGGATACGAGGAAGCCGAGTAATTTTCTAGCCGACACACCAAAGGTACATTTTTCTGGGTTAAGCTTCATTCAGAACCTTCTTAAGTTCGTGAATGTTTGCTGAATATCTTCTAGGAGATTTTTGATCTCTTTGGTTTTTATAACCACATCATCAACATATACTTGGAATTTTTTCCAATTTGGTCGTGCAGACATTTTTTTCATGCATCTTTGGTACGTGGCTCCTGCATTACGCAGGCCGAATGGCATGGTGCAATAGCAATAAGCCATATACGGGGTGATAAACGTAGTCTTTATTTGATCAGCTGGGTTTAACGGTATCTGTTGGAAACCATAGTACGTGTCTACAAATGATAATAGCTCACAGACTGCGGTTGAATCAATGACTTGGTCTATCCTAGGTAAAGTAAAAGTATCTTTTGGACATGCCTTGTTGAGATTCGTGTAATCGATGCACATTCGCCATACAACGGCTACATTTGGGCCATCCTTTTTCTTTTCTACCAACACTGGATTTGATATCCAATCCAGATGAAGTACTTCCATGATGAACCCGGATGCAAGGAGCCGAGATATCTCATCTCCTATTATCTTTCTCCTGTCTTCGGCGAAGCGGCGGAGAGGTTGCTTCACCGGCCTTGCTCCTGGCCTTATGTTCAAAGAGTGCTCAGCCAACTCCCTCGGTACTCCTTGCAGGTCCTGTGTTGACCATGCAAAGATATCCCGATTCTCACGGAGGAAGTTGGTGAGCTCGCTTTCCTATTTGTCATCCAGGCCTGCACCAATGGTGATGGTACGCTCTGGGAACTGATCATCGATCTGGATCTTTTTCGTCTCCTTAGTCGGCTGGAATGAAACACTCCCATGCGGGTTGGCAAGTGCCGGCATGTTAAGCTGTGCTGGATGAGCCAGAGCTGCCACTTCCTGAATTCTTCTTTTCTCCCTTGCAATCACCAAAGACTCGGCCAGGTTTGATCCTGCTGAGGCACATTCCATTGATTTCCTATAATCTCCAGCTACTGTTATCACCCCCTGAGGTCCCGGTAGCTTCATTTTCAAGTAATTGATATGCCAGCTGCTCATAAACTTGGCCAATGCCAGCCGCCTGAGTAAAGCATGATAGCAACTTTCTAGCTCCACGACTTCAAACTCCAAATTCTCAGCTCTACAATTCTCTCTTGTGCCGAATAGTACATCTACTCGGACTTTCCCAATGGGCTCGCACGAGAGTCCCGACACTATACCATGGAATGTTGTCCTCGTTGACTGCAGCATATTCGGAGTTATTCCGAGTTTGTGCATTGTGTCTTTGTACATGATATTGATGCTGCTCCCATTGTCTATGAGTACTTTTGAGAACTTCACATTGATGCTAGGCCCGACAAACATCGGATCCAGCACTAAGGCATATGATCCTGGGTTCGGCATTATCTTCGGATGATCCCTTTTGCTCCAGGTTATCTCATGATCATACCATGACACATATCTCAGAACTGCCGGCATAACTGCATTCACCTCCATATGTCGGCGTTGTATGCTCTGTCTATCTTGTCATTCCATCGTAAACACCCAGTATGATTGGTGATGTTCCCTGTAATCATTGTGTCCATTATTCTCGAGGTTTCCCCTTCCATCTTGATTCTGATTTATCACTTGGTGCACTGCATCCCTCCGATCCATATTCTCATACCTCGGAGGGGGTGGAGGTAACATCAGTTGTTGTGCATTTCCCCCTGTCAGTTGCGGCTGTTGTTGGTGATGCGTTTTATGCTGTGGTGCTTGTATGGCCGTCGGGTTTCCCATTGCACTCTTCATCCAGGCGCATTGGCGAGTGGTGTGATTGGCTGGTTTGGCCGGGTTAGGCATGTGGAATTTACACGGCTGATCCAGCATGGACTCAAACGTGTACTTCGGCCTTTCTTGCCATTGTTTCTTTGGTTCAGGTGTCCAATGCTTCTTCCCCTCGTTCCTCGGCGTCCACTGCTGAGGACCATTCTTCTGTTGTTGATTGTTCCCATGACTCGGCTGATCCTGCACCACTGCTGCTACTTGATTTGAACTGTATCTGTAATCTGGACTCTCATCCCTTCTTATACCTCGGTAATCATTGCGTCGCGATGATCCGGCACCATATCGAGCATAATGATCATGTTGCTCATGATGCTCCGCCGACATAAGCTCTGGTTGAGTCGGATCACCTAAGGCATATGAATTTTCTACTCTGGTTGTTTCTGCCAATGTGGTTGGCATATCTCTCTGCAACCTCTGCCAAAATACACTTCCATATCTGCACCCCTGAGCGAACCAGGCAATTTCTTGAGACTCTGTAACCCCCTCATATGAATTTCTGAGGTTGCACCACCGAGTTAGGAACTCTCTATCAGTTTCATTCGGTTTCTTCTTGCACATTGCGAGATGTTGTGGCTTGTTCAGCCTCTTATAAGTACTAGTGAAATTAATGACAAACATTTCCTCAAAATCTAACCAACAGTTGATACTCCCTGTTGGTAAATTATTCAGCCAGACTCTGGCTGGCCCTTCCAACATCTATGGCACGTATCTTATAGCCCATCTCAAATTTCCCCTAGCTATCTTTACGGCCATGGCATAATCAATTAGCCAATCTTGAGGCTTCGTACTTCCATTGTACGTTTTCGTGCCTCTTGCCAATTGAAAATTTGGCACGGGCGGTTCACCCATAATCCGAGGTCCAAAACATGTCGGTCCAGGCGGACCCTGTTCTTACAACAGCTCGAACCGATACAGTCTGTACAGCTTCAATCTTGCGTCAGTTGACATCAAGTTTCTATAGATAATTCTCTCATGTATTCCATAACGGTTTTGGCTGCCATGCTCTACATTTTCCATTTCCAAGTAACCGTCATTGTATCTGTCATTTTCCTGATTATGCGGAGCTTGTCTTGCTTCCCACTCTTGCCGAGGTTCATGCCTCGGCTGATGATCCTGCAGAGGGTACCTCCTTCCTTCCGCCGGGTTATTGTTCTCGGGGTTTCCCCTTCCGAGATTCCCGTGTCCTCTGTTTACACGGCCGGGGTTTCTATCTCCGTTGTTACCTCGGCTTCCATTGCCTCTATTTTCATTGATCTTCCCGGCCACTGCCGGGTCATATGGGACAATTTTCTTGTTTCTCTTTCCTGAAGTTACTGCTTTGTCTTTCCGCGCATTGTTTCCGGGCGATGATGCCGCTGCCGCGAATAATGCAGGGGCAGCCCCGGCCGAATGAACCATGAGGGAAGCTCCTGGATTTGCCAGGTTAGCCTTAAGAATTTCTTCATTCTGCTGGTTCATAATGCGTACCAGCTCGTTTACTCTTTCTTGCTGCTTTTGCCGGGCTTCCCCGCTTAATCCCTCCAATTCTAGGGCTGCTGCATTTGCCGCCCTAAGGTTCTTTGTCGGGGTACTATACCTCGGCAAACATGGGTCAACCGAATCATCTGGTCGGGATTCATGCTCTTTATTAATATCATTCATGAGGTTCTTTCCTCTTAATTTCACATCATCTACTCGGCCTGGGGCCATATCTAGCTTGTTTGCCCTAGCATATTCTCGCAAGGTCCTGTTAAAGGACTCCTACAAGGTTGACACCTTTTTTGCCTCCTCTAACATTTTCAATCTAGTTTCTTTTAATTCCGCCTGTGCGTTTTCCGGGTCAACTATCGACACTATGAGTGTAGTCAAGTTATCTATATCTGCCTGGAGAATATTCTCCGGCCTCTCCAGAGGTGGCCACCTTACCCTTGCTGCTTTTGGAGTCTCCTCCTGCACCTCGGCTGCCCTGGTCACTGGAGGATCTGCTGTAGTTGGCTTTGGAGCTGCTTTCTTCGTTGTTACCTGTCCTCTTGTTGCCGGGTCCTTGCTTGGTCCGGCGCCTGCTCCTGTTGATGGTGTTGGAGCCGTCATCATCACCTCTACGCTCCCTACGGGGCGAACGCCACGCTGACCGATAGAGCACTAAGGGGAGGATCTCCTGCATCGATGACTCGACGCGGATAGACGCAGGAGGTGTCGATGCCAACGTAGATCTTATGAGCGCCCAGGTTGATGAAGATGTCGTTGCGCGGAGGTGCCCTCCTCCTAAAACTGCCAGCGTTTTCGCTGACGTAGTCTCAGATGTCAAATCTCTGGACTAGGCCAGAAACAACCCACTCGCCGGTGTGGATGAAGTTTCCCGTCCAGATCTTGACTCCAGCTAGCACCGCTGCTGGCCCCACGGTGGGCGCCAACTTTCATGGTGGTGGCACGGAAGATGCCATGGGTAGGCTAAAGTATGGGGCCAATGGATGCTAGTGGGATCTAGGGAGGGAAGATGTAGTGATTTCTACACACAACTGACTAGAACATAGATATTTATTTCTCCTCAATCAGCTTACAAGTGCTCCTTGAGCTATATCAGCGAGAGGAGGAAGAAGACTACTACGCGAGCCGTTCGGTCTCGAATGAATCGATCCCTCCCCCAGGAAGTCGTTCCCCTTTTTATAAAGGGGTCCCTTGACTCCTCCTAGGTCTGACGTGGCAAGCATATTCTTGGAATATGCGTGTCCCAAAGTAGTAACTCGGCGGAGCTCTTTCCGTGTCTCCCTTATATCAACGACAAGGACCTAGAACCTCCACATGTGAGCCTCGGGCTTGCCCACTGTCACCTCTGTGACGCCTGTCTGCTCCTCTACGGCTCTGCTCTTTGTCTTTAGAGCTTGGCCCTGTGCAGATTCCTCCTAGCCAGTAGCTAGGGTTTGACTCTAGGGTCCTTCTTCTCCTGCAAGTTTCCCGCTACTCGGCCTCATCTCCCATAACTCGGCTCGGCCTTCCTGCGTATGAGCTGATCAATTTTATTTGGCCGACTTAACTCACACGTAGGCCGAGTAAGGTATTAATCACTCGATTCTAGCCAAGCCATGGCTTAGTCGGCCGAGCCTTTCATAACTCGGCCGACTCAGCTTATAACTCGGCATATGGTAAGAAAGGTTCCTTCCTTCTTTCCGCTGCCTTGACCCTACCTAGGGTCATCCCCCCAACACACCTATTCACCTCCCCTCTAGTCGATTCAAAGTCGGTACTTTCAATTAGTCTCCATGAAACTCTTAAAGATTTAATGGACTCACAAAATGAGCAAAACAATATTCTAGTCAAAATTACGGAGAATCATGATGCTATGCTTGGTAAATTATCTAACCAAGTTGTTAGTTTGAGAAATGATTTGCAGGCCCTCCAAGAAAGAACAAGGATCATTGAGGCACATCTTGGTAAGATAACCAAGAGTCAAACTCTCATTCTAGCAAAATTTGAAGGTAAAGCTGAGCCCAATCCGGTGGAAGACCTCAAGATGATAAGAATCCAAAGAGAGGATCCCGAAGAACTTGATAATATCAATGCCCCTTCACCAAACTACACATTTGAAAATCTTATAAAAAGGATCAATGTCAAGATTCCGGTAAGTGAAGGAAATGAGGAGGCCATGTATCATGTAACATCCCTAAAATCATGATTTCAAAGATTGCATATCATTCATGCATGCATATAGAATTGAGATCAATTTCAAACTCATTTCAAGAAAACAGAAGCACATAGTGCTATCATTTTATGTGAGCAAACTTAAGTCAAATGGCCATCCCCATTTGAGAGTTTTAATGTTTTAAACCAAGATTGTTTGTCTCCCTTGTTGATTGATTTGAGTGTGAAGTTAGAACAAAATTTTACAAAATAGAAATGGTTTCAAAAACCATTTTCAAACATTTGCAAACCTACTGCAATATCCCTGTTATTTTGTTTTCCAAAAATGACTAAGCCTTTTCAAAGTGACCACATGGTTTTATGCCAAGTTTTGTGACTGTTGCACACTGCAAAAATCCCAAAAAGATTTGAAATCAAATAGTTTTTGAAATCATTTGAAAACCATTCCTGAAAATCAATTTAGAAAAAGAAAAGAGAAAAGAATTGGAAAAGGGCCGGCGCCAGGAATTTGGCCCAGCAACAGACGCAGCCCAACTAGCCCACCCGGGCCACCTCTCTTTCTCTCGCACGCAGACACACCAAGAAGTCGCCGACACTTGGACCCCACTTCCCTTTGCTCTATTCACGACAAGCGGGCCCCATCCATGACGCCATCGTCTTCCCAAAATTCCGCATGAACTCCGCGCTGCCGTCGCTTTGATTCCGCGAGGTAATTGGCATTGAATCACTGAGCGTTTCTTGTCAAGCCTCTGCCTATTTAATCCCCTCTCTCTCGCAGCCATTTCCCCTCAACCAATTCCCTCTCCACGCCACCAGGCTGCTCGAAACTCGCCAGACGCCGCCGCTGTCCCGACGATCTCCGGCAGCAATTCCGGTGAGTCCCGACCGCCCCTGTGCCCCTGATTCAAACTATTATGCTCAACATGAGCTCGTGCATCTTCTGACACCCGTCGCTTGCCTGCTCGTGACCCAGGACGCCGTCCCCATTCGTGCTTGCGACCGACCGAGCCGCCGCTCAACTCCGGCGACCAATTACGGTAAGCAGAGCGCGCCCCTTGCCCCCTCTTGCATACTAGGTTGTTCGCCTTCGTCTTGTGCGTCTTATAATCCCTCTGGTTCGTGCTAGGGCGACGCGAAACCTCGGCAACCAACTCTATAGCAACCACCCGACGCCGTGCTCAACTCCGACGAGGATTTCCGGCCGTGCCAGTACGCCCCTGTCCAAGCAAAGACCACGTTGAGCTTCCTCGTGATCGTGCGAGTCTGGTAAGCCATGCCACACACACCAGCCCTTCCTGTATTCGCCGGACCATCACCGCCAGTAGCGCAGCCGCCGCCAACAACCATTTGCGTCGCCCATCCATGGTCACGCGCTTAGCAGCCGTAGGATCTGGATCCAGCGCTCTAGATTAGATATGCATCGAAGGGGTAAGTGACAATCTGAGCTGTGCGCGTAAGTTAGATCTGACGGTCCACGCTAGTCGATCCACGCGAAGTGGTACCGACGAATCAGAGCGCGACGCGTGGCTAGGGTTTAGTTTAAAAACAGAATTTGAATCAGATTTAGATCCAATTTTGAAATAGCAATAACTTTTGATCCACACGTTAGAATTTGACAAATTTTATACCGTTGGAATCAGGGAGACAAGCCCTTTCTGTTTGTGCAATGTGTTTAGTGTTTAGTTTCTGTTAAAATGACTTTATTTGCAGAAACTTATTTAGGACTATTTTGTGTATAGAATTTGTTTAGGAAATTGTTTTAGTGTAAAATAAACTTGGTTTAGCAAGTTTTTAACTTGGTTATGATTCAGTACTATGCACTTGCTTGGTTGAGTTTTAAAAATCATCACTTAGCATTTTTGCATGCATGCATATATTTATGTTTGTATATGAATTGTGTGTAATTTTGTGCTACCATTCTTTGTGTAGACTTTGGTGCTAGTGATTGTGATTGTGAAGAGTGCTACTCTCCGAACTACCAAGGCAAGTGGTAATTCATGAATATGTCTATCCCTATATTTTATACAAGCATTAGAAATATTTTGCTAAGTCTTGCATGTTGCTATTTTGCCAAATGCCATGTTAGGAAATCCTAAGTAGTTGTACAATTGCTAGGAAATTTCTAAGTTAAGTACTATCTATGCCATGCTTAGCTTAGCTAGTAGCAAACATGGGTTGGTGAAATATACATGCTATGAGGAAAATATTTCTAAGTCTTTGGACTTATGTTTTATTAATAAAACAACTAAGTAAATGAATCACCTGGGTGGAAAGGAACTTGATTGGTGGTTTTTGGTTGAGTGGTTACACAAGGCCCATGGATATGGTTTACCTTGTGTATCTCACTTGTGGTATGCCACCCAGGAACAAAGGGATTTTAGAGGCCAAGTGTTGAGAAGCTTATAATGCATCCACTTGGCAATATGGGCTCTGCCTGGATATCATAGGTTGCTAGAACTTAGTCATTTGGACAGTTGGTGGTAGTGGGATGATAGGTTGGAACGCGTCCATTTGGCTAAGGGAAGGCTTCTGAAAGGTCTTGTCTTGGTGAAACCAAGTCTGGTGGGGAAAGTGCACAACCTCTGTAGATGGAAAAATCTAAGTACTTAGCCAAGTCCATGGCAATGGACAACTTGAGCATCAAGACATGGAAGCTATCAAGAATCTCATCACTCCAACTTCTAAGTAAAAACTTGTGGGTGAACAAGGGTGAAGGACCCCAATGTCTATTGGTGGTTTCTTGGGAAAAGTTTTGACAAAGAAAAACTTAGTGATTTCAACTAATAGGAAAAACCTATTTTGAGCAAAGCAAGCCAAGCTACACTTAGCCAAAATTCATATAGTAATGTAGTCCACCTAAATTTTACTAAGGTATCACTTGCCAATACTATTCCAAACTATTGACCCACTGTGGCTGTAACTTGTGATGTTGCAGGTTACTCTGATGAGGATTAGGTGTCATGAGTCTACACTCAACATGTTTGCCTGTGGCACATGAAGATGAAGACTTATAATTATTTACTTATTCCAAACTCTTGTATTAGGCATGTGGCCCTGAGTTGTAAAGACTATGTTTTATCTCTAGAATGGATGTAATAAATGACCTTTGTATCTGTGTACTTCATCTTAAACTGTGGATGCTAGCAATGATCCAGGGACTAGCATTGCAATCACAGGGATCCTTTTCCTTTACAAAGGAGGGATCTTACAGATGGTATCAGAGCACTGTGTTGCCTGTAGGATTATGACCCTAGGATTGGAAACCACTAAGGAAAAAAATACAACTACTTCTACACTTGTTTATTCTTCTCGTAAACTTTTCTAATCTTCTCTCTCATCTCTATTTGTAGATGAACTCCATCAACGAAGTCGTAAGGAAAGGACCACTCATGACAATGACTTTGGAGTGTGAGACAGAATTCCCCAAAGCTCTCAAGGACCTCATGGTTGCATTAGAGATACAAGGTGCAGCTGTGTACAAGGGTTTTCCAGTGATGGATGAAGGAGTGGAATACTGGTGGGTGCAACTTCACTTGTATAAACACAAGGAGGACAACCATCAGGAAAAAGGATTTTGCATGTTCACCAATTCAGTGGTGCACCCTACATTCTTTGAATCAGCAAGGGATGCAGCTTGGAAGACCATCAACGAACTTGGTGACAGAGTCAAGTGCAGAATGCTCAACCTCCAAAATGATCTAAGGAAGGAGAAGGAACATACCCAAGAGTTGGAAGCTACCAACCAAACCTTAAGAGGAGACATTATAGACTTAGTGATGGAATCATGTGAGCATGATAGGCTAATTGCTTATAGGAACATTGTGTTAGCCAACAGATCCAATGAGATAGGATTGTAAACGTACTTCATTAGTTGGACCACCACCTATCACCCTATTTTCCAAAAATGATGCCTTAAAATAAGATTGAACCTTGGTTATTGTAATGGTTTCATGTATGCATGACTTGTGTGTTTTGTTTCCCAAGGATATGTATGTGATGTTTTGTCTTTTGTTTTATATTGAATTGTGTTGTTATAACTTTTCTATCTTATAAATAGATGCCTATTACCATCAGCATTGTTGAGGAGTTTCAGGTTACCCGCTTTGGTCCTCGTATCGTTGAGCTTACCACCTTGCTCAATCTCCCTCTTCCCACCATCATGGTGCATACCCTCACCAAGTTCGAGAGGAAGGACCTCTGGGGCTTCAAGGTGAACCAGCCCGGACGCTAGACAGAACCTACTACGGAGGCCATCGTCTTCAAGCTTATGCACGATGACAGGGAGAGAGGCATGGAGGTAGTTATGCAGGACCTGATAGGACGTCTGCTAGGTCGACACTTCCGACAGGTTAGAGGCACTCACTTCCACGTCTTCGGAAGACGTGATGAGGACGGAGAGTCCATCGACTTCAAGGACGACTCGAGGGACACAGCAGAGCCGATATGCCTGTACCTCCAGGACTTAGAGTCTCTCATTAGGCACGTGGACATGGACATGACCAATGTCATGCTCAGCAATGATGAGCTCCAGGTGCAGCTTCGCGAGAAGGACAAGCTCTTCGCGCAGCAGGACGAGATAGTCAAGGAAATGGAGGCGAAGTTCGAGACCCAGGACAGGAAGTTCAAGAGTCAGGAGAAGCGTGTCCAGGATAGGAACAAGAATATCCGGGATATGACTGAAGAACTGCAGTCCAAGGACTTAGAGCTAGAGCAGCAGCAGATGGTTATCGAGAGGCTTCGTTCCTAGAAGAGGGCTCTCAAGGCCAAGATAGAGTCCTTGACCACTACCATCGAGGAGAACAAGGCCGCGATGGAGAACGCAGGTCTTACCTTTGTCGAGGAGGAGATTGATGCCGACGAGTAGACTGGACTACTCGTTTATCTTTTATTATCATACTTGTTATTTGAGAACTTGTTATTGTACCATCCGACATGTGGATGGCTTGCTACTTGTGTGTTTTACTTTGTGAACTTGTTACTTTGTTGTTGAATCTTTACCTTTGTGTTGCATGCTATGTGTTTGCTTATGTGATGTATTGTGCATGAAAGCATCTATGGGTATCTCATTCTTATCTCTATTTGAACAAACCACAGATGCCTCCCCGTCGTGCAAACCCCAACCCCAACAACAACAACAACAACAACAACAACAACAACAACAACAACAACAACAACATCACTCCAGAAATGCAACAAATGATGACTGCTCAAACACAGCTAATGCAGATGATGACAACATTCATCGAGAACCAAAACAATAACAACAACAACAACAACAACAACAACAACAATAACAACAACAACAACAATAACAACAACAACCCTCCGGGCTTTGATATGCTCGCCAGGTTCTTGAGATTGAGGCCAGCTAAGTTCTCAGGGACGACTGATCCCATGGTGGCCAACGATTGGCTACGTTTTGTGAACAAGGACTTAGTAACCGTGGGCTGCACGGATGCTGAAAAAGTTAGATTTGCAGCACATCTGCTGGAAGGGCCAGCCGCCACTTGGTGGGACAACTTCCAGATCACCACTCCCTTAGATGAAGTGACATGGGATATGTTTGAGGATGGCTTTCGCACTGCTCATATCTCATCAGGAGTGATGAGCCTGAAAAAGAAAGAGTTCCACAATCTGAAGCAGCGCCACCGCAGCGTGGCTGAATACATTGAAGGGTTCAACAATCTGGCGCGTTATGCACCGGATGAAGTTGACACAGATGCCAAGAGAAAGTAAAAATTTCTGGAAGGCTTGAATGATGAGCTGAATCTGCAATTGGCTGTGGCATATGTTCCCACTTATCAGTCGCTCTGTGACAAGGCTGCAATATTGGAGAACAAAATGAAGCAAGTCGAGAGTAGAAAGAGAAAGCACTCTGACAAACACAGCTCGGGATTGTCTCACAAACGATCTCACTATGATGACAGCAGAAGCTCAGGATCCCACAAGCATGGGAAATTCAATAAGCACCACAACCACAACCGTCATGACAACAAGCATCATCGCAGTCATGACAATGACAAGTACAAGAACCACAAGAGTGGACATAAGAGCCACCACAGTGGTAGTGGAAGTGGAAGTGGAAGTGGAAGTCAGCCTGTTAAGAGAGACATCAGTCAGGTTGAATGCTTCAAATGCAATAAGATGGGGCATTATGCAAATGAGTGCCCTGAAAAGAAAGTTGAAGGACCTGTCAAGCCCAACCCTTTCCAGAAGGGACAGGTAAACCACATCAATGTGGAGGAGGTCTATGAGGAACCTGATGCTGTTGCTGGTAAGTTCAGACTCAATTCTATTCCAGCATTTGTACTCTTTAATACTGGTGCATCTCATTCATTCATATCAAGAGCATGTGTTGAAAGAAATGAACTATCGGTAGAAACTATTGGGTGTCCTATAAAAGTAAGTTCTCCTGGTGGAGAAATGATAGTGAATTCAGGATGTCATGATCTAGTCATAGAATTTGGGAAGTATAAGTTTCCTGTTAACTTGATAATTCTAAACTCCTAAGGATTGGATGTCATTCTGGGAATGGACTGGATGACCAAGTACAAAGGAGTGATAGATTGTGCCAGCCATACTGTCTCACTCACAACTCCAGAAAATAAAAGGATCAGATTCAAGACCAGCTTTGAAGCAAAAAGGAGTATGCTTAATTCTCTTAAGGGGGTTAGCATGGGCAGTGTGCCAATTGTGAGTGAGTATCCGGATGTGTTTCCGGAAGAATTGCCGGGAATGCCACCAGATAGAGATGTGGAGTTTCTGATAGATTTGGTACCAGGGTCTGGACCAATAGCAAAGAGACCGTATAAAATGTCAGTTGATGAACTGAAAGAGCTCAAGAAGCAACTTGGAGAACAGTTGCAGAAAGGATTTATTCAACCAAGTTCTTCATCTTGGGGAGCCCCAGTTTTGTTCGTGGAGAAGAAATATAGAAGTCAAAGGTTATGCATAGATTACCGTTCACTCAATGAGGTAACTATCAAGAACAAATATCCTTTTCCTAGAATCAATGATTTGTTTGATCATCTTGAAGGAGCATGTGTGTTCTCAAAGATTGATCTAAGGTCAGGCTATTTTCAACTCAAGATAAGAGAACAAGACATACCTAAAACAGCGTTCACCACAAGGTATGGATTGTATGAGTATTACCGTAATGCCTTTTGGCTTGACCAATGCTCCAGCATACTTCATGAATATGATGAACAAAGTGTTCATGGAATTCCTTGACAAGTTTGTTGTCGTTTTCATCGATGACATCTTAGTCTACTCCAAGAGCAAAGAAGAACATGAAGGACACTTACGTTTGATACTTGAGAAATTAAGAGAGCATAAACTTTATGCCAAATTCAGCAAGTGTGAGTTCTGGTTAGAGGAAGTTGGTTTTCTTGGTCATGTTATGACAAAGGATGGCGTGGCAGTTGATCCTGCTAAGGTTTCAGCTGTGACTGAATGGGAATCTCCCAAGTCCGTGAAAGAAGTTTGTAGTTTCCTTGGCTTAGCAGGTTACTACAGAAGATTCATTGAAAATTTCTCTAAGGTAGCTAAGCCCATGACTGAATTGTTAAAGAAAGACAAGAAGTTTGCTTGGTATGAAGGTTGTGAACTCAGCTTTCAGGAATTGAAGAAGAGACTTGTGACAGCACCAGTCTTGTGTCTGCCAGATTTGGAAAAGGATTTCCAAGTATATTGTGATGCATCTCATCAAGGTTTGGGTGCAGTACTTATGCAAGACGGTAAGTTGTGGCTTATGCCTCGAGACAACTCAAAACTCATGAAGTAAACTATCCTACCCATGATTTATAGTTAGCCTCTGTCGTCCATGCACTAAAAACATGGAGACACTATCTTTTGGGAAAGCGTTGTGAAGTGTTCACGGATAACAAAAGTTTGAAGTATATCTTCACTCAGAAGGAAATTAATATGAGACAAAGAAGATGGCTAGAACTTATCAAAGATTATGACCTAAGTTTGCAATACCATCCCGGTAAAGAAAATGTTGTAGCAGATGCTCTAAGCCGTAAGGTTTTTGTGAATGGCCTTAACAAAGGAGAATTGCTAGATGATCTGTGTACCCAATTTAGAAAACTCAGATTGGAGATTGTGCCTGAAGGACATCTCATGTCTTTGGATGTTCAACCCACTTTGTTGTACAATATCAAAGAAGCCCAGAAGATTGATAAGGAAATTGAAGAGAATAAAGGAAATATTGGCATGGGGAAAGCCAAAGGATTCCATGAATACGAACAGGGTACTTTATGGCATGGGAAACGTATTTGTGTTCCACAAGACCCGGAGTTGCGGAAACTGATTTTGCAAGAAGCACACAACTCTCTGTATTCAATTCACCTGGGTAACACCAAAATGTACATGGACACGAAGGAAAGGTTTTGGTGGAATAATCTCAAGAAGGACATCGCCGAACATATTGCATTGTGTGATGTGTGTAGTAGAGTGAAAGCGGAGCATCAGAAACCAACAGGTTTGCTTCAACCACTACCTATTCCTGATTGGAAGTGGGACAAAATTGGTATGGATTTCATTACCGGACTACCAAGGACCAGGTCAGGGTATGATTCCATATGGGTAGTAGTGGATCGCCTAACTAAAGTGGCTCATTTCATACCCGTGAAGACAACCTATACAAGTGCTAAGTTAGCCAAAATTTACATGAGTAGAATTGTATGTCTACATGGTGTGCCCAAGAGTATCGTGTCTGATATGGGAACTCAATTCACTTCCCATTTTTGGAGACAGCTACATGAGTCATTGGGAACGAGGTTGGAATTCAGTACCGCTTTTCATCCTCAAACCGATGGACAAACAGAAAGAACTAATCAAATTCTTGAAGACATGTTGAGAGCATGTGCCCTAGACTATGGAGCCAGTTGGGATGAAAGTCTGCCTTACGCAGAATTTTCTTATAACAACAGCTATCAAACCAGCATTCATATGGCACCGTTTGAGTTTCTCTACGGAAGAAAGTGTACCACCCCATTGTTATGGAATGGTGTGGGAGAAAGAAGTTTATTTGGGCCAGATCTTATCAAAGAAGCCGAAGAGAAGGTCAAATTGGTTAAGGACAGGTTGAAGATAGCACAGTCCCGACAGAAAATCTACGCAGATCCTAAGCGTAGAGAAGTCACCTACGAAGTTGGGGATAGAGCCTATCTTAGAGTGTCACCACTTCGTGGAGTGAAAAGATTCGGAGTCAAAGGAAAATTGGCCCCAAGATATGTTGGGCCATTCAAGATTTTGAGTCGCAAAGGAGAAGTTGCCTATGAAATTGAACTGCCAGAATCTTTGTCAGCTGTCCATAATGTGTTTCATGTGAGTCAGCTTAAGAAATGTCATCCGGAAATGGAAGAAACTTCTTTGAAGGATACTATACCTTTGGAGGAGGTTCAATTTGAAAGTGATCTCACCTATGAAGAGAAACCTATCAAGATTCTTGAGACTGCAGAAAGGGTCACAAGGACTATGACAATCAAGTTATGCAAAGTGCAATGGAATCATCATTCCGAAGAGGAAGCAACATGGGAAAGAGAAGATGATCTTCGGAAAGACCACCCTCACCTATTTGCTAGCCAATCCGAATCTCGAGGGCGAGATTCACCTTAAGGGGGTTAGATTTGTAACATCCCTAAAATCATGATTTCAAAGATTGCATATCATTCATGCATGCATATAGAATTGAGATCAATTTCAAACTCATTTCAAGAAAACAGAAGCACATAGTGCTATCATTTTATGTGAACAAACTTAAGTCAAATGGCCATCCCCATTTGAGAGTTTGAATGTTTTAAACCAAGATTGTTTGTCTCCCTTGTTGATTGATTTGAGTGTGAAGTTAGAACAAAATTTTACAAAATATAAATGGTTTCAAAAACCATTTTCAAACATTTGCAAACCTAGTGCAATGTCCCTGTTATTTTGTTATCCAAAAATGACTAAGCCTTTTCAAAGTGACCACATGGTTTTATGCCAAGTTTTTTGACTGTTGCACACTGGTGGGGAAAGTGCACAACCTCTGCAGATGGAAAAATCTAAGTACTTAGCCAAGTCCATGGCAATGGACAACTTGAGCATCAAGACATGGAAGCTATCAAGAATCTCATCCCTCCAACTTATAAGTAAAAACTTGTGGGTGAACAAGGGTGAAGGACCCCAATGTCTATTGGTGTTTTCTTGGGAAAAGTTTTGACAAATAAAAACTTAGTGATTTCAACTAATAGGAAAAACCTATTTTGAGCAAAGCAAGCCAAGCTACACTTAGCCAAAATTCATATAGTAATGTAGTCCACCTAAATTTTACTAAGGTATCACTTGCTAATACTATTCCAAAGTATTGACCCACTGTGGCTGTAACTTGTGATGTTGCAGGTTACTCTGATGAGGATTAGGTGTCATGAGTCTACACTCAACATGTTTGCCTGTGGCACATGAAGATGAAGACTTATAATTATTTACTTATTCCAAACTCTTGTATTAGGCATGTGGCCCTGAGTTGTAAAGACTATGTTTTATCTCTGGAATGGATGTAATAAATGACCTTTGTATCTGTGTACTTCATCTTAAACTGTGGATGCTAGCAATGATCCAGGGACTAGCATTGCAATCACAGGGATCCTTTTCCTTTACAAAGGAGGGACCTTATAGATGGTATCAGAGCACTGTGTTGCCTGTAGGATTATGACCCTAGGATTGGAAACCACTAAGGAAAAAAAAATTCAACTACTTCTACACTTGTCTATTCTTCTCGTAAACTTTTCTAATCTTCTCTCTCATCTCTATTTGTAGATGAACTCCATCAATGAAGCCGTAAGGAAAGGACCACTCATGACAATGACTTTGGAGAGTGAAACAGAATTCCCCAAAGCTCTCAAGGACCTCATGGTTGCATTAGAGATACAAGGTGCAGCTGTGTACGAGGGTTTTCCAGTGATGGATGAAGGAGTGGAATACTGGTGGGTGCAACTTCACTTGTATAAAAACATGGAGGACAACCATCAGGAAAAAGGATTCTGCACGTTCACCAATTCAGCGGTGCACCCTACATTCTTTGAATCAGCAAGGGGTGCATCTTGGAAGACCATCAAAGAACTTGGTGACAGAGTCAAGTGCAGAATGCTCAACCTCCAAAATGATCTAAGGAAGGAGAAGGAACATACCCAAGAGTTGGAAGCTACCAACCAAACCTTAAGAGGAGACATTATAGACTTAGTGATGGAATCATGTGAGCATGATAGGATAATTGCTTATAGGAACATTGTGTTAGCCAACAGATCCAATGAGATAGGATTGTAAACGTACTTCGTTAGTTGGACCACCACCTATCACCCTATTTTCCAAAATTGATGCCTTAAAATAAGATTGAACCTTGGTTATTGTAATGGTTTCATGTATGCATGACTTGTGTGTTTTGTTTCCCAAGGATATGTATGTGATGTTTTGTCTTTTGTTTTATATTGAATTGTGTTGTTCTAACTTTTCTATCTTATAAATAGATGCCTATTACCATCAGCACTGTTGAGGAGTTCCAGGTTACCCGCTTTGGTCCTCGTATCGTTGAGCTTACCACCTTGCTCTATCTCCCTCTTCCCACCATCATGGTGCATCCCCTCACCAAGTTCGAGAGGAAGGACCTCTGGGGCTTCAAGGTGAACCAGCCCGGACGCCAGACAGAACCTACTACGGAGGCCATCGTCTTCAATCTTATGCACGATGACAGGGAGAGAGGCATGGAGGTAGTTATGGAGGACCTGATAGGACGTCTGCTAGGTCGACACTCCCGACAGGTTAGAGGCACTCACTTCCACGTCTTCGGAAGACATGATGAGGACGGAGAGTCCATCGACTTCAAGGACGACTTGAGGGACACAGCAGAGCCGATACGCCTGTACCTCCAGGACTTAGAGTCTCTCATTAGGCACGTGGACATGGACAGGACCAATGTCATGCTGAGCAATGATGATCTCCAGGTGCAGCTTCGCGAGAAGGACAAGCTCTTCGCGCAGCAGGACGAGATAGTCAAGGAAATGGAGGCGAAGTTCGAGACCCAGGACAGGAAGTTCAAGAGTCAGGAGAAGCGTGTCCAGGATAGGAACAAGAAGATCCGGGATATGACTGAAGAACTGCAGTCCAAGGACTTCGAGCTAGAGAAGCAGCAGACGATGATCGAGAGGCTTCGTTCCCAGAAGAGGACTCTCAAGGCCAAGATAGAGTCCTTGACTACTACCATCGAGGAGAACAAGGCCGCGATGGAGAACGCAGGTCTTACCTTTGTCGAGGAGGAGATTGATGCCAACGAGTAGACTGGACTACTCGTTTATCTTTTATTATCATACTTGTTATTTGAGAACTTGTTATTGGACCATCCGACATGTGGATGGCTTGCTACTTGTGTGTTTTACTTTGTGAACTTGTTACTTTGTTGTTGAATCTTTACCTTTGTGTTGCATGCTATGTGTTTGCTTATGTGATGTATTGTGCATGAAAGCATCTATGGGTATCTCATTCTTATCTCTATTTGAACAAACCACAGATGCCTCCCCGTCGTGCAAACCCCAACCCCAACAACAACAACAACAACACTCCATAAATGCAACAAATGATGACTGGTGGGGAAAGTGCACAACCTCTGCAGATGGAAAAATCTAAGTACTTAGCCAAGTCCATGGCAATAGACAACTTGAGCATCAAGACATGGAAGCTATCAAGAATCTCATCACTCCAACTTCTAAGTAAAAACTTGTGGGTGAACAAGGGTGAAGGACCCCAATGTCTATTGGTGGTTTCTTGGGAAAAGTTTTGACAAAGAAAAACTTAGTGATTTCAACTAATAGGAAAAACCTATTTTGAGCAAAGCAAGCCAAGCTACACTTAGCCAAAATGCATATAGTAATGTAGTCCACCTAAATTTTACTAAGGTATCACTTTCCAATACCATTCCAAAGTATTGACCCACTGTGGCTGTAACTTGTGATGTTGCAGGTTACTCTGATGAGGATTAGGTGTCATGAGTCTACAGTCAACATGTTTGCCTGTGGCACAAGAAGATGAAGACTTATAATTATTTACTTATTACAAACTCTTGTATTAGGCCTGTGGCCCTGAGTTGTAAAGACTATGTTTTATCTCTGGAATGGATGTAATAAATGACCTTTGTATCTGTGTGCTTCATCTTAAACTGTGGATGCTAGCAATGATCCAGGGACTAGCATTGCAATCACAGGGATCCTTTTCCTTTACAAAGTAGGGATCTTACATATCAACACTTTGTTAATCAGGTAGCAATAAAAGTACGTGATCTTGAAGAAGAATATAAGAAAATTGCTGAAAAATTGCCTGTTAAGCTAGATGATATATTTGAGCCTACCATTAAGATTAAAATTGGGACTAATGAAATAGCTGCACTCTATGATCTAGGTGCAAGTGTTTCAACAATTCCAAAGATTCTTTTTAATAAGTTAAATCTTGGCTCTTTTGAAATTACAGAACTAAAATTACATCTAACAAATTCTACCTATAAACAAGCAGTAGGTATTAAGGAAAATACTTTAGTATACATTAAAGGTTGTCCTGCTCTTATTGATTTTGTTATTGTTGACATGCCTAAAGATTCTACTGCCCCTATTATATTAGGTCGTCCTTTCTTAAGAACTATTAAGGCTTTAATAAATTTGCATGAAGGGAACATGAAGCTTCAATTGCCTTCGCAGGATCCTTTTATTATTCATTTCCCCGGGAAAAAAGAAAGCCAAGCAAGATGATAAGGAGGCCATCACTTTGAAGGCCAATAACTTTGGAGTGGGTGTTCCACTCATATGGCCTAAGTGAGCAATATCAAGGTCAAGCTATTGACCATAAAAGAGCGCTACATGGGAGGCAACCCATGTGAAATAAAGGTTTGAGTTAAGTTTTTAAGTTTTAGTTTAAGTTTTATATAAATAAAGAGTGCTAGAAAACTCCAATGAGAAGAAGAGATTCAACGGTACTAAAAATTAATGTTTTATATATGCCATAGTTGGTCGAAATTTTATTCTGTCTTTTTTCTATAAAAACAAGGTGTTTTGCTAAGTTTCAGTCTAAAAAGTAATCCTCGAAGAAATAGAATATTTTTGATGTATATAGAAAGGTTAACGACCAACTATACGGCGGGAATAAAAATTCCCGCCGTATAGTTCCGGCCATATAGTTATGTTACCCATCGACATTTTATATTTTTTCATCCCAGGATAAAGAAGGTTTGACGACCACCTATATGGCGGGAACAAAAGTTCCAGCCGTATAGTTATAGCCGCCAGGAAGAAACCCTAAAAAAATTGCTGTCAGACCAACTATACGGTCGGAACACTTTGTTCCCGCCATATAGTTGCCACCGTATAGTTGCGTCCGACCACTTAAACGCTTGGGGAGGTACCCAAAACATCAAAAACTCAATCCTTTTTCTCTCTACTACCTCCAAACTCTCTCAAAACCTCAAGGGATCTTCACCCCTGCTCAATTTCGTTCGAATTCCTCGCACACAAGTGATCTACGGTATGTTTCTCCTCCAATCCTCCAATTACTTTTTGCAAATGCATCTCTGATCTATTGTCATTATCAATCTAGGGTGAGACTTGTTTTGAACTATTTTCCATGATTATCTTGCCTATATTATTATGTTGAGGAGATTCTTTAGTGTGCTATGATGAGGATTATACAATGACTATTACTGTTGGATCAAAAAAAGTTTTATATTTCTCTCTTTTATTTGTTTTTTAGAAGTAGAACACGAGGAGCTAGACACGTGCTCTTGCCGATGCTAGTTCTTCTCGGGCTGCATCTCAGGAATGCATGGGGGTTCGATTCAAGAATGAATCCCACCATGATCGTTTCGACAAGATCAAAAACCGAGAAGTCAATGCAACCAAGTGGGCTTGCCCCATCACTTCGAACCAACTCGGTATTTCTAATGACTTTAATTTACTTTGCAATATAGTTGGCCTGTAAACCTTTGTATTTCATGATGCACCAACCTATCGCCGGTTAACCATTGAATTTCTTAGCTCTTTGCAAAGCACTATAAAGACATGAGATGGGAAAGATAAAATTTCTTTCCGACTCATGAACAATAATTATTCTCTAATACTTGATGAATGGTGCAATTTTTTGTGTTTACCTAATGTCGTGGTGTGGAACACAGTAGTTGATATGTTGTAAACGTATCTATAATTTTCGATGTTCCATGCTTGTTTACTATCTACTTTGCTTTGTCTACACTTTGAGGTATTTTTATATGTTTCCTGTTACTAACCTATTAACACGATGCCACGGTGCCAGTTGCCCGTTTTCTTCTGTTTTTGGTTCCAGAAAAGGGATAAAATCAATATTCTCGGAATTGGACGGGACAAAATCCAAAACCAATATTTTACCGTGGGGAACACTGAGCCAAAAGACGAGACAGAGAAGGGCATCGAGGGGGCCACACCCCTGGTCGTGTGGCCAGGCCTGGTCCACACCTGGGGGGTGTAGCCGCCTCGGGCACCCCCCCCCCCCGGCCTCCCTCTTCGCCTATAAGAAGCCCCTGATACACAAACCTAAGTACCCGATCAATCTTTCACGAAACAGTGTGTAGCCGCCGCCACCATCGTCCCTAGATCGAGGGGATCTGAAGCTCTTCCCGACACCCTGCCAGACGGGAGAGATCATCCCGGAGGCCTTCTTCATCACCATGCCAGCCTCCAGTATGATGCCTGAGTAGTTCCACCTTGTGTAGGGTTCGCAACATAAAAAACAATAAATTTCCTACGATGGGAACAACTATGTACCAAGATCTATCTACTAGATACAAACAACGGGCGGATGTATATCTATAGAGAACATACCCTTGAAGACCGACAAATCTTAACGAGTTAAACTCGTGGTTGATGTAGACGATCTCTTGCCGATCTCAAGATCGAGAGGAAGTCCTAGCGCCACAAATCAGCAGCGCATCCGTGCTCGCACACATCCGAGGCACCGAGCAACCTCCGCCTCCTCGCTCCAACGATGCAGCGGAAGAACAACTCTTTCTTGCCGAATAGCCACCGGGAACATGTATCTCGCTAGTCTGAGACCATGGGGGATAAATTCTAGAGGGGGAGAGAGATCCTTCACGAGGAGGTGTGAGTGAGAAGTGAGGAGGGGGTGCCTTTTATAGGAGGAGGGGTGGCACCCAAGGGGGTGGCCGCCGGCCATGGGGGCTGCCCCCTCCCCTCCTTCATTCATGTGGGTGGACACTCCACTCACAAAAAACCACTCAAAATCCCACTCAAAATTGCTATTAAATTTCCACCAAATTTAATGCAAACTCTCATTAACAAAAACTCTTTTTATTTATTCAGATTTTTTTCAATTACTTTAATGACAAACATTCACATATAACCCCTTGCTAGAATTCTATTTCACATGCAAAAACACTTTCTGCAATTTCACCCAAAAACCTGTTTCGGTATCTAGTGAAATAAATTCCTGCGCTTGTTATTTTTTCCGGCATGAAACTTTTGCTCCAATTGGATGTCGGTGTCTCTTAAGTGTGTCACCCTTCGGTTCGCGAATAATGCGGACATGATCGATACCCTTCTCGGATCAATAATGAGAAGCGGGATCTGAAGACCCATACTGACTCCCACACATTCAACGATGACTTTCTTATGATCGTCGGAACCTTTTACGCTAGTATATTAATCCCTTTGTTTCGCGATATATTACATGTCCGAGATTAGATCATCGGTATCTCCATTCCTAGTTTGATCTCGTTACTGACATGCACTTTTTTCTCGTTCCCGTGATATAACATTCTAGTGATCAAATCACTTGCTTGCAAGATAACCAATGTGATATCACCTAGAGGGCCCAGAGTATATCTATCCGTCATCGGGATGAAAAAATTCCACTCTCGATCCATGGGCCTCAACATAACACTTTATTAGTTCTGAACCCATCTTTATAATCACCTTACGATTACGGTGACGTTTGATGTTATCAAGAAACTCTTCCTGTGTTAGTGATTGACATGATCTCATGGTCTAAGGATTAGGATTACTTCGTAAGTTGTTATAGCAATATAAATTCAATGACTTTGATTGTAATGCTATACTTTGGATGAATGTTCATCACACCATTACACTACTGTTGTGATCCCGTTATTAACAACATCCAATGTCCATGATCAGGAAACCTTGATCATCTTGTTAATCAATGAGCTAGTTTATGAGAGAGGCATAACTAGGAACTTCCTATTTGTTCATTAAACACATATGTATTAACGTTTCCGTATTAATACAATTATATCATGCAAAATAAACATCTATTATATACTTGGAATACACATAATAAACACTTAATTATTGCCTCTCAGGGCATATTCCCTTCAGTCTCCCACTTGCACTAGAGACAATAATCTAGTTACATAGTGATGAATCTAACACCCATGGAGTTCGGGTGTTGATCATGTTTTTCTTTAGGGAGAGTTTTAGTCAACGGATCCGCTACATTGAGATCCGTGTGTACTTTACAAATTTTTATATCTCCATCCTTGACATGCTCGCGGATGGAGTGAAACCGACGCTTAATATGCTTGGAATTCTTCATCCAAACTGCTTCCTGAGCCGCTTCCGATATGAACTCCTTCATCCAAACTGCTTCCTGAGCCGCTTCCGAAGCAGCAACATATTCGGCCTCCGTTGTTGATCCCGCCACCACAGGTTGTTTGGAACTCCTCCAACTAACCGCTCTGCCATTCATGATAAATACGTATCCGGACTGAGACTTAGAGTCATCCGGGTCGGTGTCAAAGCTTGCGTCATAACACTTAGCGACGAGCTCTTATTCACCTCCGTACACAAGAAACATATCCTTAGTTCTTCGTAAGTACTTAAGGATATTCTTGACCGCTATCCAGTGTACTGAACCTGGATCCGATTGGTACCTACTAGTCAAACTAATAGCATGTGCCACATCCGGTCTTGTACATAGCATGGCGTACATTATAGAGCCTATGGTTGAAGCATAGGGGACTTTGTCCATTATCTCTCTTTCTTCCGCCGTAGACGTACTTTGAGTCTTACTTAATGTCTTGCCTTGCAACATAGGTAAGAACCCCTTCTTACATCTGTCCATTTTAATCTTCTTTAAAATATTATCAAGGTATGTACTTTGCAATAGCCCTATTAGGCGCCTAGATCTATCTCTATAGATCTTTATGCCTAATATGTATGACGCTTCACCTAGGTCCTTCATTGAAAATTTGCTGTTTAGATAACTTTTAACACTGTTTAAAGGATCTATATCATTTTCGATCAATAATATGTCATCCACATATAATATCAGAAATTCCACATTGCTCCCACTCACTTTCTTGTAAATACAAGCTTCTCCATAAGTTTGGACAAATCCAAACTCTTTGATCACCTCATCAAAGCGGAGATTCCAACTTCGTGATGCTTGCTTCAATCCATAGATGGATCGTTGAAGTTTGCACACCTTGTTAGCATACTTAGGATCGACAAAACCCTTTGGTTGTATCATATACAAATCTTCTTCAATATTACCATTGAGAAACGTGGTTTTGACATCCATCTTCCATATCTCATAATCAAAATATGCAGCAATTGCTAACATAATCCAAACTGACTTTAGCATCGCTACGGGAGAGAATGTCTCATCGTAGTCAACTCCTTGAATTTTTCGAAACCCCTTTGCGACAAGTCGAGCTTTATAGATGGTCACATTACCATCAGCATCAGTTTTCCTTTTGAAAATCCATTTGTTCTCCACAGCCTTTCGGTCGTGAGGTAATTCCACCAAGTTCCAAACTTGATTTTCATACATGGATTCCATCTCGGATTTCATAGCTTCTAACCATTTGTTGGAATCCGGGCTCATCATCGCTTCTTCATACATCGCAGGGTCATCAATTTCATCAACCATGAAATTCACAACAGGGTTTCCGTACAGCTCGGGAGCTGCACGCGTCCTGCTAGACCTGCGAGGTTTGGTAGTACTCTCTTTTGGAGTTTCATGATCATTATCATTAGTTCCCTCTTCAACTGGTGAATCCAACTCCGGAACAACTTCCGGCGCTGCTCTACTCACCATACTTTGAAGAGAAGGTTCAATAACCTCTTCGAGTTATACCTTCCGCCTACTCACACCTTTCGTGAGAAACTCTTTCTCTAAAAAGGATCCATTCTTGGCAACAAAAACCTTGCCCTCGGATCTGTGATAGAAGGAATACCCAATAGTTGCCTTAGGGTATTCTATGAAGACACATTTTTCCGCTCTGGGTTTGAGTTTATCCGGTTGAAGTTTCTTCACATAAACTTCGCATCCCCAGACTTTAAGAAATAACAGCTTAGGTTTGTTTCCAAACCAAAATTCATACAATGTCTTTTCAACGGATTTAGATGGTGCCCGATTTAAAGTGAATGCAGCAGTTTCTAGTGCATAACCCCAAAATGACAACGGCAAGTCCGTCAAAGACATCATAGATCGAACCATATCCAATAAAGTACGATTACAATGTTCTGATACACCATTTCGATGTGGTGTTCCGGCAGGTGTGATTTGTGAAACAATTCCACACTCTTTCATGTGAGTGCTAAACTCGTAACTTAGATACTCACCTCCACGGTCGGACCGTAGAAATTTGATATTTCTATTACGATGATTTTCCACTTCATTCTGAAATTCCTTGAACTTTTCAAAGGTTTCAGAATTGTGTTTCATCAAGTAGATATAACCGTATCTACTCAAATCATCCGTGAAAGTAACAAAATAACGATATCCACCTCGCGCCGACACACTCATTGGACCACATACATCAGAATGTATGATTTCCAATAAATCTGTCTCCCATTCCATTGAACTAGAAAACGGCATTCTAGTCATCTTACCCATAAGGCATGGCTCACATGTATCAAATGATTCAAAATCAAGTGATTCCAAAAGTCCATCCGAATGGAGCTTCTTCATGTGTTTAACGCCAATATGACCTAGACGGCAGTGCCACATATATGCGAATATATCATCATTAAGTTTAATCCTTTTAGCATCAACATTATGAATATATGTAACATTATTATCGAGATCCAATAGAAATAAACCATTCATCATCGGTGCATGACCATAAATGATTTCATTCATATAAATAGAACAACCATTGTTCTCGGATTTAAATGAATAACCACTTCGCATCAAACATGATCTAGATACAATGTTCATGCTCAGTGATGGCACCAGATAAAAATTATTCAAGTTTATTACTAATCCCGATGGCAAGTGGAGAGGTAGCGTTCCAACGGCGATCACATCAGCGCTTGATCCATTGCCGACACACATCTTGACCTCACCCCTTGCTATAGGTCACTTGTTCCGTAGCCCCTGATTCGAGTTACAAATATTAGCAACTGACCCGGTATCAAATACCCAGGTGCTACTGCAAGCACTAGTCAAGTACACATCAATAACATGTATACCATATATACCTTTGTTTGCCTTCCGGCCTTCTTGTCTGCCAAATACTTGGGGCAGTTGCGCTTCCAGTGGCCAGTCCCCTTACAATAGTAGCACTCGATATCAGACTTAGGGCCAACTCGGGTTTTCTTTTCAGGCACGGCAATGGGCTTTCCACCCTTACTTCCCTTCCGTTTCCCTTTCTTGTATTTATTAAACCAGTGTTCTTATTGATTATCAACACTTGATGTTCCTTCTTGATCTCCACTTCTGCAGTTTTAAGCATTGACAGAAGCTCGGGGAGAGACTTCTTCATGCCTTGCATATTATAGTTCATCACAAAGCTCTTATATCTAGGTGGCAGAGACTGCAGAACACGATGGATGCCTAAGTTAATGGGAATCGATATTCCCAAGGACGCAAGCTTATCGGCGTAACCCGACATCTTGAGTACATGCTCACTTACGGAGTTGTGCTCTTCCATCATGCAGCTAAAGAACTTTCCTGAAGCATTGTAGCTCTCTACAGCAGCATGTGTGTCGAAAATCATTTTCAACTCACCCATGTATCAAATGCATTGCTGTTTTCGAAACGCTTTCAAAGTTCTGGCTCTATCCCATACAATATGCCGCAATGAACTAAGTTGTGGTCCTCCTGACGAGTCTGATAGACATTCTTCTCCTCATCAGGGGCATCCTCAAAAGGTGGGGGGCCTAGCGGTGCTTCTAGCACATATTGCTTTTGTGCAGCAGAGAGGAGAATCCTCAAATTCATGGCCCATTCGGTAAAGTTGCTACCGTTCTTTGCAAGTTTCTCTTTCTCCATGAACACATTGAAATTAAAAACAGGTGGTGCCATCTACAACAGAATTTGTAAAGTTTAGACTAAGTTTATGATAGATTGAGTTCAACTAATCCACATTACGGATGAACTCCCACTCAAAAATGACATCCCTCATGTCCTTTTGGTGATTACATGAACCAAATCCACTACACCAAGTTCGATCATCACGTGAGTCAGTGTAGCTTCAAAGGCGAGCATCAAATGGGCATCATATCTACTATATGACTCATGCGTAACCTTTCGGTCCGTGTTACGAGGCCATGTATATACATGCTAGGCTCGCCAAGTAAGGACCTTAGTATTCGCGTGTGTAACTGTCTTACACCCAAAATATGGTCGTGGATCCAAGAACACCCGATCATCACGTGATGTCTTGGAGTGACGAAAACATAATTGATGCATACTAAAGGAAGAACACGTTCTTATCTTGATATTTAAATGAGGGATCATATTATTATGCTAATAAAACGCCAAACAAGCAATATAAGATGCTATCAAACATCACATGTTTATTAGTGGAATGATATGGTTCCCACATATGATCTCTATCATGTGCACCGTGGTATGATCACTATCATACCTTTATGTGTAAGGCCAAGGTCTATGGAACTTACAAGTTATGTGTGTTTTAAGAGTATCATCTCATACTTCTACTTACAACATCACCATATCATAACACTAGCCCAGAAACAATCTAAACTACACGCCTCTAATTTATCCATTGCAAGTTTTACGTGGCTTAGGGCTTTCGACGATAGAACCGTTCATACCTACGAACATGAACCACAACGAGGATAACCAAATTTTTGACAACTCGTTGCAAAATAGATATTGACTATAGTAGGAGAGACAGACACCCGCTAGCCACTTATGCAAACTAGTTGCATGTCAAGCGTGGAACAGGTCTCATGTGCGAGGATATGTAAAGTTTGTCCGGGCCGCTTCATCCCACTATGCCACCAATATCCAAAATTACAACTATGAAGCAACAACATGATCATCATCGCCCACATACTCATATGTGTAATACCCGTGTAAAGCATCTACGCATAGATCCGGCTATGATACTGTTGGGGATATGCTATATGGGTATCCTCATAGCATGTATCCTATCCGGATAACCCGGGTGGCCCACAGTTGGTAGCATGGCCCATGGCCTGCTAGGCAGCCCAGTTAGATGGATCCAGAAGGGAGGCCCATACCAGATAAAGGAAGGCTACAGTTGGAGTCACCGACGTACCCGGAGTCTTAGAGTACAAGACACGCAAGACTAGTAATAGACGGTGTAGGACTCTGTAGCCTGTCCGGCTAGGACTTTTCCCTGTAACCCTAGGACCTGGAGACTATATAAGTCGGACCTATGGGAGCCTTTAGGGCACAATATCAGACAACCTATCTCTGTAACTCGGTGTATTGCCATTATAGTGATTTATAGCAGGAGTAGGATTCTGCCACCGTTGTTGGATCTGAACCTGGGTAAGTTGTGTTACCTCGTACCCGTCAACCGTCCGCCTTCCCCCACGTCTCTAAACACGCACTGTGAGGACCCCTCCATGGCGTACTCGTCGACAATACCATGACAGTTGGCGCCCACCGTGGGGCAAGAGGCGCTTCAGGCTCTTTAGCGGGCGAGGACCAAGATCTTCGTGGGAATCGGCGAAACCATGGCCATCGGTCGCGTTCTATTCTCCGGCAACGTTCCGATCGTCCCTCCCGACGAGTTCTGGATCCGGGCGAAGACGAACCCTACGCGGTGTTCGATCGTTCCTATCAGAGACATCCACCTCTTCATTGGTGAAACCAACTCGGGCACTAGTTCCCTGGGAGTCGGAGGAGCATCAAGGCCCGCACGGACCGCCTACGGGCAGGATATGTTCGCGGAAGGATCAATGTCGGATCTCTCTTCGGAGTTTGCCGGCAAAGATTGGAAAAATTCAAGGCCCACCCAAACCGCCCTTGTGCAGGATATAACGGTGGAAGATCACTGCAAGTCCGCCGGCTTCGCCCGTGCGCCTGGATAGCAGAGATCCAAGTTAGTCGGTGTGGTTACCATCTTCGATCTGGCGCGTTGCATTCAGAGAGAGGGTGAAAACCCCCATGATTACCTGGCCAGGTGGCTCCGTATACGAGCCGATCTGGCCCACTATCCCAATGATGATGCCATGTATCACTTTGTGGAAGGACTGGACCATGGCACGCTCCTCCGGCATTCTCTAAGACGGCAGCAGGCGTCGGGACGCCTTACCTTTGAAGGCATGGTGAGAACCATCAACGCCCTTGTCATCAACAACTACGCGGAGGATGAAGCGGAAGATCAGACAGCGCTTGCGCTCATTGACGGAGCCCCTCCGATTCAGCCACTGCCACCACCACCTCCGGCCGCCATCGTCGCAGCTGCGCCGCCACCTCCAGTCATTGTCGCTGCTGTTGCACCTCCACCCCCCGCCATCGGGGAAGTCCTGGCACCCTCTGACTCTGTGATTAACGCGCTATACGCCGACTTTAGTGCAGACTCAGAGGAGATAGATTTAAGTCCAGAGGAACTAGACTCCGCCATGTAGGAGATGGATGAGGAGTACACATGCGACGAGCAAGCCAACAATGTCGTCACGTCTCGAGAGGTGTTCGTCACCATCGGGACGGCGATGGATGAAGATCAACCAGGACGAGCTCCGCCTACAGCTCTAGAAAAGGGGAAGGGGCCACTTATTGCTGCTGACGATGATCGCGCAAAGGTCATGCCCCCTCCGCCTAACCCAGTGCAGCAGCCGCAGGAACTCGGCACCGGACCGAGCAACAACAACACCGCAAACTTGCCGCCTCCGGCATCTACGTCTGATGCTTGCCAAGTTACTCCAGCTGATAGAGTGATGTACGACAATCTCCTCGTTGAGCCACTGATCGTAGCTCATATCCGGAACGTGACTCAGCTTGACGAGAAGCGCCAGCAGCTGCTGGAGGAAGCGCAGGCCATCGCGGAGCAAGGCACTAAGCTAGATCGAGATATGGTCAACGCGCAGAAGTCCATAGAGAAATCTAGAGCAATGGAGGCCGAGTACAAGACTCTGCTGCAGCAGCAGAAGGCCAAGAAAGCTCCGTCTCACGTCATCAACGATCCTGGTGTACAGCGAAACCGAGGATGGGCCCCCTCGAAGCCAGCACAGGCCAAGCCATACATTGACAGTGAAGGCAAACAAGTGATGCCCACTCCACTCCTCAACTTCGCCGTCGCCAAGACCCTTCTGGAGCAGGATAGATCGCCCGAGGCAGTGGAACATGTCTACGACCTAGTGGCCAAGGCGGTAAAACAGCAGGAAAAGGCCACCTCTGTGGCATCCCGCAAAAACCACTACTAGAAAATCGCGTTGAATTTGTGCATTGCATCGTCATCATCTTGTGTTGTTTGCATAAAACTATTTTCGCAAAGCCCGGTTTTGTTTTCCAAACGCCCCATCTTAATTCAAATGCAAAGCCCGGGTCTCCGGATTATTTTTGTTTTGTTGCTACCGGATTGCAAACGGTCCATTTAAAATAAATAAAATATTTATTTGTTTTAGCGGGGGCAGTCGAACGGGCCGTATCGACCCGAACGACCACCCCCATAATTCAGATCGGCCCACCCCTTATTCCTAGTCCCACCTAAAACTCTACCCACCCCCCCCAGCCCCATCCCCTCCACCACCCAGAGGCCCCCCCCCCACCCTCCCTTCCTCTAGCCTATCCTGCCGCCACCTCAACCAACCTCTCTCCACTCCACCAGCTCCTCTCGCCTCCACCTCAACCGGACCCACCCCACTCCCCACAGCACACCCACGCAGCGCCCTCCCCGCTGCCCCACAGGCCTCGCCATCGACCAACCACTCCACGCCACACCTGCCCGAGCCGCACACCCCCCGCACGCCTGTCACCTGCCTCCTGGGCCCCACCCCTGGCACCTCTGCCCCCGCGCCCACCGACGCGTCCCCAACCTCCCATCCGCTCTCTCTCTCTGGCCGCTCACTCACCACCCCGTCCCCCGCGCCCCGCAGTTCCCGCCGCCGCTCCGTCCTCCCCTCCAGCGCCTCCCTCTCCTGGCCTCCGGCGCCGCCGCTCGCCGGCCCGCCACCAGCCGCCATCCCCAGCCTCTCCTCCGCGCGGCTCCCGCTCAAGCCCGCGCCGCCGCTCCGGTGCTCCCCGGTCTCCGCCGTCCGCCGGACGCGAGCGCCGCCCTGCACCCTCCCTTAGCCTCCCCCGGCCCCGGCGCTCACCCTCGCACCGCCTCCAGTCCCCAAGCTCGCCGCGCCAAACCCATCGCCGGACCCGACCCCGGCTCGTCCGCGGCACCCCGCGGGGCCGCCGATATCCTCTCGCGCCCGGCCGCCGCGTTCCCCTCCAACCTCGAGCGGCGCCCCGCCCTGGCCGCCTCGCCCGCCTCCGGCTCGCGCACCACCCTCCCTGCGGCCACGCCTTGTTTCGCCGCCCGTCGCGCCTCGCAGGCCGTCGCCTTCGCCCGCCGCCCGCCCTTCTCCCGGAGCCCTGTCCCCTCAGCGGACTGCGCCGCTCGGGCAGCCGCCGCGAGCCGCGTTCCCTCGCTGGCCGCCCGTCGACCTCCCGGCGCCACCGCTGCTCGGCCCCGCCGTCCGCGGCCCCGCCCTGCGCTGGCCTCTGCTCCTCCTGCCGGGCCGCCCGCCGTCATCATCCTCCCGGCCGGCGAGTCCCTGGGAGCTCGTCCTATCGCCGGACGCCCGCGAGCCTCCGCCCACCTGTGCTCTGGCCGCCCGTCGCTGACGTCGATGCAGGAAGCTGAACCCGATGGACACCAAGACGATATTTGACGACTATGTGGCGTCTAACCAAGACCATCATCGGCAACCGAAGCCAAAACCCGAGGCCTTCGCGGTGGGACACACAAGATCTACATCACGGAACCAGAAGAGTTCACGACCTTCGTTAAGATCTCCATCGGCCACCACAATGTCAAGAACGCCCTCCCGGAGCACCGAGAATTTTCCTCGGACGCCGAGCCCGTACCCAACGACCGCAAGACCGCCTCAAGGTTCCGAAGGACCCCCGGTATCGAACCCGAGTTCGCCAACGACTCTGAAGACGGAGCGCTAAGACCGTGCCCGGATCCGGAGTCCGAACCCGATACCGTCAAGGCCACCGACTCGAAGACGCTGAGAACGTCACCCCGGACACCGAGACTCCGGCGCGACAAGTGCTTCGTTCCGAACGCCAAGACCTACCCCTGAGGCCGAGAACGTTTCCGTCGACCCCTGGACCCTGAGACCGACCCCGAACCCCGGAACCCCAAGACCGTCGGGACCCCTAATGTGTGCCCCTTTTCCTCGAACCCTATTTTATAAGATAATAACAACTTGTTGCATATTAAATTGTCGTCTCGCATGCATATCATGTGGTTTGGGGGCCTTATGCCGATTCACCTAATAATTAAATATGGGTCCCATATGCGGGCAAATCTAGCCTTATATTGGTCTCCTTTAAACTTGTGTAGCGAACCGGTATCGAACCTTGCCTTGTTATAACAACATATAAATTGCGGGGTATCTAAATAACATGCACCACCTAAATAATTGTCGGGACCCCGGTTCCGCTTAATATGACCCAATTGCATCGCATCTTTGCCATGTCATTCATCATACATGCATCATGCCGATTTTCTGCCGTTGCATTAAATAGTGCATCCGTTGTTTCTTCTAGTGTTTTGCTTCTTCGCGGATAAGGCCGTTGAGTTGATGTGAGCTCTGCCCGATCTTCGGTTGAACCATCGACAATGTTTTCAGGCGAGCATCTCCCTCTTTCTACCTATCTTACTTTTATAGTCTTTATTCCCTCCTGTTGATCTATTGCTATCTGTGTTGTGATGCTCTAGTTTTCGTACCCTTTGATATCCCCTGCAGCCGTATATTGCCTTGAACACATCCTATTACCTGTTGTTTGGTAGATAGTTGGACTTGCGTGCCGTAGTCGCTTGCTCAAGTGTTGTCGCGTGTTGTCAAATGCCACAGTTGTTGAGGTATTGCCGCATGTTGATGTTGGAGATGATTCTAGTTTTACTTATCGTCACTTTAATTTCTGTTTAACAACTAAAATTGAAATAAGCAGAGGCATCGGTGGGTGATAGAAAATATTTGGTTTCCGAACGCCCACTTGTGTCCCGTAAGACCCCGAGTACTTGATACCTGTTCCTTGATTTATCGCGCTATCCACATCCGGAGGTATATGGGACCCCCGAGCGAGCTTGATTCATTCTTATTTCTTGGGGCCACAAACTAGTTTGAGGTTTTATTTACGATCCTGTACTTATGCCATGCTACTTTCTCGTATTTAAATTGTGCGACGGATAGCACCTTTGTATCTTTTAGGATCGGACCACGATTCCATGGTGTCGACAAGCCCAGTTTTGGGTTCCCGATGTTCACAGCCGTAGCCAAACCTTGAGTCCGTCTGAGCTTGCTTACTCCGTTATGGATCTACTCAAGGGTGGCCCCTGAAATATTTCTGAATCTGTGATTGTTCATCGTGAAAGCCTCGTTGGGTTTTGATTTGGTTTTCCGAGGTTGATCGGCGTGTGTTGCTATTGGTGCACCCCGGCCGGGTAAAACTTTCTGAAAGCCGTGTCCGCGGATATGGACGACTTGGAGCACAGTATCTCGATCATAGACAAGCATAACTAAAGTTTATTGTTATAAATTTGACTTATAATGACTAGTAATCAGCTTCACTATAACGGAATGGCTAATAATACTGCCCATAATTGCTTGTTTGGTTTGTCGCTTGCGACCATTGTACCTGACTAGTAAGTATGGCAACTACAACGGAATTGGCTGAATAAAAGTACCAACAACTGCTGGGTTGTGGGATTATATCATGCTATCTGCATTTGATTAGTAATTGCCGCAACTATAACGGAATGGTCAACTAAAAGTGCCCACTGTTTCCTTTATCAGGACGATTATTTAAACCTGACTAGTAAAGTGCCGCAACTATAACTGAATAAGTAAAACTGCCAACTGTGTGAGTTCCTCGGTTGACTTCCTCGATGGTCTCGAGGGGGAAACGCCAGGATGGGTTTGTTTGGTGTTAGCTTCAGGTTGGATCCGGATAGGTCATTCTCACCCCTCTCTGATAACCGCCAGTCGTATCGAGTCTCTATAGGTTGTTTATTGCACGCCGTCATTGCGCCATCCACCATACCTATGTAGGCGAGGACCGCCGAATTCTAGCCTCGCCGTGTACTGGCCTCAGTACTGACGCTCCTCTTTTTTCCTTTGCCCTTTGTCGGCACCCCTTTTGTTTAAGCAGGTTTTGAGATCGACGCGTTTAGCAGGGTTACCCTTCCGGCTTGGCCTGGGCAGGGTTATGGACGCCATTGGTTATTCTTCAGGGCTCTTAGCCCCATTTGCATCTTGTCCGTAGCCGGACGCTCTATCGTTTTCAAGGTGATTTGGATCTTTGTATATTATATATGTATTCTTGACTCTTGAGTCGCTGTTATATATATCTGTTCTGTGGGTCCCATCGAGGACTGTTGGATAATGTTATTACTTCGTTTTCCACCCGCACGAAAGTGCCTGGTGGGCACCTTTGAATCGTTTCTATGCGGGTTTGGCGAACTTTGCTCAAACTTGCATAGGTCCGATTCTGAGGGTGTTACAGAGTGGTATCAGAGCTCAACAGTTGCGATACCCCACAAGTCCAGCCTGTAGGAAAACCTAGCTAACGGCCGAGGTAGAGTGTCAAAATTATTTTTGCAAAATCGGTTGGATAGTTCTGATTAGGTCTGATTTTACTCCTTACCCCTCTGCTGTTTTCCTCTTACCTCTACGTGTTTTGAATCCGCTCTCTTCTCTTTCTTCGAGTCTAGGATTTCTCGTGGTTGGGTTTCCGTCGTACCTTCAGGGTTTCGCTTTCTCCCTTTTGTAACGGAGGCGCTACGATCATCAATCTGCAACTTGTCTGTTGTACCCTTCCTCCAATCTTTTGTTCTTGAGCTCTTTATCCATATGTGTTCCTTGCTGGATATCAGTGTCGTTGAAAAACATATGAGAAGGACGAGCTTTGGTGAAGTTGGAGTCGACCTTGAGCATGTGTTGTTCATGCCAATGGAACCACCGCGAAACCTAATCAGTGTGTCTTTCATACGATTTCTGCTGGCAATACTCCCTTGTTTCCGAACCTCGCTTGTCGAGATCTTCAGTCTAATTCCGAGTTGGATGCTTAATCCGCTTATTCGTGCTTGAGTAATGGTTTGAGTGCGGGATGGAGTAGCTACCCTACCACTGCTCTTATCATTCGCTCTTGTATGTCGAATCAGCGGATCCAGCAATTTTACTCCGTCCACGGAAGTTAGGGGTGGCTTTATTTGCGATACCTCTACCTTCGACCTTTTGTTCCCGGAGTGTTCTCTCGACGATCAGGAGCAACGACCCTTTGTTGGTGGTGTCGCCGTTTTCGAGATGCAGGAGGAACCATCGTTGGTGGTGTCGCGAGGATCTACACGAAGCGAAAAGACGAAGATCCCCGACCTTCTTTCCGGTACCATGAGGCGGATCTCGAGGGCGAGATCCTTTGTTAGTGGTGTCGAATTGTGGCATCCCGCAAAAACCACTACTAGAAAATCGCGTTGAATTTGTGCATTGCATCGTCATCATCTTGTGTTGTTTGCATAAAACTATTTTCGCAAAGCCCGGTTTTGTTTTCCAAACGCCCCATCTTAATTCAAATGCAAAGCCCGGGTCTCCGGATTATTTTTGTTTTGTTGCTACCGGATTGCAAACGGTCCATTTAAAATAAATAAAATATTTATTTGTTTTAGCGAGGCAATGAGCGGCCGTACGACCCGAGCGACCACCCCATAATTCAGATCGCCCACCCTTATTCCTAGTCCCACCTAAAACTCTACCCACCCCTCCCAGCCACATCACTTCCACCACTCAGAGGCCGCCACCTCACCCCTCCCCTTCCCTCTAGCCTATCCCTGCACGCCACCTCAACCAACCCTCTCTCCACTCCACCAGCTCCCTCTGCCCTCCACCTCAACCGGACCCACCCCCACTCCCCACAAGCACACCCACGCGCGGCGCCCCCTCCCGCTGCCGCCGGGCCCCACGCCCTGGGCCTCGCCCAGATCGACCAACCACTCAACGCCACACCTGCCCGAGCCGCACACCCCACGCACGCCTGTCACCTGCCTCCTGGGCCCCACCCCTGGCACCTCTGCCCCCGCGCCCACCGACGCGTCCCCAACCTCCCATCCGCTCTCTCTCTCTGGCCGCTCGCTCACCACCCCGTCCCCCGCGCCCCGCAGTTCCCGCCGCCGCTCCATCCTCCCCTCCAGCGCCTCCCTCTCCTGGCCTCCGGCGCCGCCGCTCGCCGGCCCGCCACCAGCCGCCATCCCCAGCCTCTCCTCCGCGCGGCTCCCGCTCAAGCCCGCGCCGCCGCTCCGGTGCTCCCGGTCTCGCCGTCCGGACCTGGCGCCGCCACTGCACCCTTAGCCTCCCCGGCCCCGGCGCTCACCCTCGCACCGCCTCCAGTCCCCAAGCTTCGCCAAACCCATCGCGGACCCGACCCTCGTCGCGGCACCCGCCAATATCCTCCTCTCCGCCCGGCCGGCTGCCCTCCAACCTCGAGCAGCGCCCGCCGCTCCGCCTCGCCCCGCCTCGCCACCTCCTCGCCGCCACAAGGCCTGCTCGCTGCTGCCCGGCCCGTCGCGCCTCGCGGCCGTCCTTCATCCGCCCGCCTCCCTTCTCCCGAGCCACATCCTCGCGGACCTGCGCCTCGCCTCGGGCATCCGCCCCATGACGCGTTCCCTCGCGCCGCCCGTCGACCTCCTCCCGACGCCACCGCTGCCCGCCGCTGCCCGCCCGCCGCTCCCGCCCGCGCCTGCCTCGCTCCTGCCGCCCCGCCGTCATCATCTTCCCGGCCGGCGAGTCCCTGGGAGCTCGTCCTGTCGCCGGACGCCCGCGAGCCTCCGCCCACCTGTGCTCTGGCTGCCCGTCGCTGACGTCGATGCAGGAAGCTGAACCCGATGGACACCAAGACGATATTTGACGACTATGTGGCGTCTAACCAAGACCATCATCGGCAACCGAAGCCAAAACCCGAGGCCTTCGCGGTGGGACACACAAGATCTACATCACGGAACCAGAAGAGTTCACGACCTTCGTTAAGATCTCCATCGGCCACCACAATGTCAAGAACGCCCTCCCGGAGCACCGAGAATTTTCCTCGGACGCCGAGCCCGTACCCAACGACCGCAAGACCGCCTCAAGGTTCCGAAGGACCCCCGGTATCGAACCCGAGTTCGCCAACGACTCTGAAGACGGAGCGCTAATACCGTGCCCGGATCCGGAGTCCGAACCCGATACCGTCAAGGCCACCGACTCGAAGACGCTGAGAACGTCACCCCGGACACCGAGACTCCGGCGCGACAAGTGCTTCGTTCTGAACGCCAAGACCTACCCCTGAGGCCGAGAACGTTTCCGTCGACCCCTGGACCCTGAGACCGACCCCGAACCCCGGAACCCCAAGACCGTCGGGACCCCTAATGTGTGCCCCTTTTCCTCGAACCCTATTTTATAAGATAATAACAACTTGTTGCATATTAAATTGTCGTCTCGCATGCATATCATGTGGTTTGGGGGCCTTATGCCGATTCACCTAATAATTAAATATGGGGCCCATATGCGGGCAAATCTAGCCTTATATTGGTCTCCTTTAAACTTGTGTAGCGAACCGGTATCGAACCTTGCCTTGTTATAACAACATATAAATTGCGGGGTATCTAAATAACATGCACCACCTAAATAATTGTCGGGACCCCGGTTCCGCTTAATATGACCCAATTGCATCGCATCTTTGCCATGTCATTCATCATACATGCATCATGCCGATTTTCTGTCGTTGCATTAAATAGTGCATCCGTTGTTTCTTCTAGTGTTTTGCTTCTTCGCGGATAAGGCCGTTGAGTTGATGTGAGCTCCGCCCGATCTTCGGTTGAACCATCGACAATGTTTTCAGGCGAGCATCTCCCTCTTTCTACCTATCTTACTTTTATAGTCTTTATTCCCTCCTGTTGATCTATTGCTATCTGTGTTGCGATGCTCTAGTTTTCGTACCCTTTGATATCCCCTGCAGCCGTATATTGCCTTGAACACATCCTATTACCTGTTGTTTGGTAGATAGTTGGACTTGCGTGTCGTAGTCGCTTGCTCAAGTGTTGTCGCGTGTTGTCAAATGCCACAGTTGTTGAGGTATTGTCGCATGTTGATGTTGGAGATGATTCTAGTTTTACTTATCGTCACTTTAATTTCTGTTTAACAACTAAAATTGAAATAAGCAGAGGCATCGGTGGGTGATAGAAAATATTTGGTTTCGAGCCCACTTGTGTCCCGTAAGACCCCAAGTACTTGATACCTGTTCCTTGATTTATCGCGCTATCCACATCCGGGAGGTATATGGGACCCCCCTGAGCCAGAGCTTGATTCATTCTTATTTCTTGGGGCCACAAACTAGTTTGAGGTTTTATTTACGATCCTGTACTTATGCCATGCTACTTTACGTATTTAAATTGCGAGATAGCACACTGCATCGTTTAGGATCGGACCACGATTCCGGTGTCGACAAGCCCAGCTTTGGGTTCCCGATCGTTCCACCGTCTAGCCAAACCTTGAGTCCGTCTCGAGCTTGCTTACTCCGTTCGGGATCTACTCCAAGGTGGCCTGAAATATTTCTGAATCCTGTGATTGTTCAGTCGTGAAAGCCTCGTTGGGTTTTGATTTGGTTTTTCTGAGGTTGATCGAGCGTGTGTTGCTATTGGTGCACCCCGGCCGGGTAAAACTTTCTGAAAGCCGTGTCCGCGGATATGGACGACTTGGAGCACAGTATCTCGATCATAGACAAGCATAACTAAAGTTTATTGTTATAAATTTGACTTATAATGACTAGTAATCAGCTTCACTATAACGGAATGGCTAATAATACTGCCCATAATTGCTTGTTTGGTTTGTCGCTTGCGACCATTGTACCTGACTAGTAAGTATGGCAACTACAACGGAATTGGCTGAATAAAAGTACCAACAACTGCTGGGTTGTGGGATTATATCATGCTATCTGCATTTGATTAGTAATTGCCGCAACTATAACGGAATGGTCAACTAAAAGTGCCCACTGTTTCCTTTATCAGGACGATTATTTAAACCTGACTAGTAAAGTGCGCAACTATAAGCGAATAAGTAAAACGCCAACCGTGTGAGTTCCTCGGTTGACTTCCTCGATGGTCTCGAGGAAACGCCAGATGGGTTTGTTTGGTGTTAGCTTCGTTGGATCCGGATAGGTCATTCTCACCCTCTCGATAACCACCACCGTGTCGAGTCTCTATAGGTTGTTTATTGCACGCTGCCGCTCGATCCACCATACCTATGTAGGCGAGGACCGAATTCTAGCCTCGCCGTGTCTTGGCCTCGATCGACGCCTCTTTTTCCTTTGCCCTTTGTCGGCACCCTTTGTTTAAGCAGGTTCGAGATCGCCGTTAGCAGGGTTACCCTTCCGGCTTGGCCTGGGCAGGGTTATGGACGCCATTGGTTATTCTTCAGGGCTCTTAGCCCCATTTGCATCTTGTCCGTAGCCGGACGCTCTATCGTTTTCAAGGTGATTTGGATCTTTGTATATTATATCTGTATTCTTGACTCTTGAGTCGCTGTTATATATATCTGTTCTGTGGGTCCCATCGAGGACTGTTGGATAATGTTATTACTTCGTTTTCCACCCGCACGAAAGTGCCTGGTGGGCACCTTTGAATCGTTTCTATGCGGGTTTGGCGAACTTTGCTCAAACTTGCATAGGTCCGATTCTGAGGGTGTTACAACCTCTCAGAGGCTTGGGTCCGACCCAGCGTTTTGCCAGTCTAGCCAGCATAAGCCCCCAAGGGACAGATCTCCTCTTGATGTCGGGTCTCAGACGGGTTCATCAGAATGAAGACGGAGGGATGCGCACAACAGGAAGGATGTTATCCCCATATCCTCCGACCACGGAGAAAAGGCCCGACCTCATCACCCATCGTGACCGCCCCGATCCCCCCTCCCCCCCGACATCGCGAAGATCCCAAGTCTCACCATCGTACAGATATGCCCCCGCCAAGGCAGTGCGGCATCGTCATCCGCGACAACACGGAGCAGACCCGTCATGACAGAGAGCGCAACCAAGGACACAAGAGCAGGTCACGCCATGATCCTCGACGTCCGGCAAGCAATCGCGACAAGTGTGAGGCGTCGCAGGAGGGTAATAGCAAGAAGGCTAACCCACGGCCACCTCCGCCTCCGTCACCACCCAGCAGTCACCATGGCGGAGGGGGCCCTCGTCTTTCACGCGGCCCATCTCTTGTTGACAAGAAGAAGAACCTGGAGTCGTATGATGCACGTTCGCGGATCGATAAGATCCACGAGGACCTAGAAGGACCATACTTGGGACCATGTTGTTTTGGACCTGCAATATGGCCCGCAACTTACCCCAAAGGTTTCTGGATTGACAAGACCATCAAGCCCTATGACGGCACCGCCAAGCCAGCCACATGGTTGCAGGACTACGGCAACACGGTGGAGATTGCTGGAGGTAACCCCAACATCGCCGACAAGTACCTCCCTTTGATGTTGGCGGGCACGGCCCGTCAATGGATCGATGACTTACCGGACAAATCCATCTGCAATTGGTTGGACATGCAAGAGGCGTTCACCAAGAACTTCGAGGGTACATACAAACGTCCCTGCACTGTTGGCGATCTACAGCGGTGCGTGCAAGAGAAAGACGAGACATCTCGCGCCTACCTCTCCCGCTGGCTGGATATGAAGAATTCCTGCGTAGGAGTGCACGCTCAGACCGCCATGGCCGCCTTCATTGATGGGTTGTAAAGAGGCACGTTGCTCCGACATAAGCTGAAGCGCTTGCAGGACAATCACCAGCTTGACTTGAACCAGATGATTCAGTTGGCTAGTGAGTTCGCAGCTGCCGACGACGATGCTCGCGGCTCTCTGCCGGCAACGGCCGTTCCAACTCAAGATCGGAGGAACAGCAGCACAAAGCGGAAAACCGCTCCAGGAGAAAAGCAGTCTCCCGACATGGTCGCCATGACCTTTGCAGGACGAGGTGATGGTGGACAACATGGCCGAGGGCGGGGAGCTGGTCGTGGGCAGCAATGAGGAAGTGAAACTACCTCGGCACCGCTTCGCGTTCCCCAAACCTACGAAGAGTACCGCAATATGTCGTGCCTCGTACACCTCAATTCCAATGGTAAGGCCACCCATACCAATTGACACTGCAAGTTCGTCAACGACCTCAAGGAAATCCCGGAGTCCGGCTACAAGCAAAGTCGGAAGAACAGACTGCGAGGCAAGGGCAAGGGGAAGAAGAAGGAGGAGGAGTCCAAGGATTCAAGTGACATGGACGAGGATGTTGACCCCAAGCACGCCGCCAAGAAACCCTTCATGAAGAAGGCGCCAGTCTACCACACTTTCCTTGGCACCCCCACCATCCGACAACAGAAGACCTCTATGAGCATCCTGATGGCTACTCTACCCCAGTCCCCCAGTACCTGCACTGGTAGGAGGTTCTAATTACTTGGGACAGGACGGACCACCCAGACCTTATTCCTACGGAGAACCAATACGCCATGGTCATCAACCCCTTGATTGACGGCGTGGAGTTCACCAATTGCATGGTGGATAGTGGAAGCAGCATCAATATCATGTACCTGGATACATTGCAGAAGATTGAACTTGACGGAGGCGAACCTAAGGAGGACCAACACCATCTTCCATGGTGTAGTTCCTGGTCGAGAGGCTCGGTCCCTTGGGTGCATCACACTTCGGGTTTCCTTTGGCGATGTTAATAATTACCGCCAGGAGCGCATGACCTTTGAGGTGGTCCCCTTCAAGAGCGTGTACCACGTCATATTCGGCCGCGACATATTCCACACGTTCATGGCCAAGCCATGCTTCGTCTACAACAAACTCAAGATACCCGGACCAAACGGTGTCATCACCGTATCCGGAAGCTTTACCAAGGCAAGGGACTACGAGATTGATGGAGCAGCCTTCGCCGAAGCTGTCCTCTACAGCAAAGAATTCAAAGAGATCCAGAGCAAGGTCTATGACTCAGAGATGCCCGCGTCGAAGAAGCAGATCTCCGACTCTGCTCCCGCGTTCAAGGCCGCCATCGAGACCAAGCCGGTGGACTTGTGGTAGGTGATGCCTCCAAGACCACCACCATTGGGACGAACCTGGATCCTAGATAGGAAAGCGCGCTCATCGAGTTCCTCCAGGAGAATAGGGACATCTTTGCCTGGCAACCTGCCGACATGAAAGGTGTACCTAGGGAACTTGCCGAGAACAGCTTAAACATTGATCCAAAATGCAAACCAGTGAAACAACCTCTACGACGCTTCGGAGACGAGAAGAGATGCGCCATTGGCAAAGATATAGCTAGGTTACTTAAGGCTAGATTTATCCGAGAAGTCCTTCATACCCGATGGGTGGCCAATCATGTACTTGTCCCCAAAAAGGGAACCAAAGAATTAAGAATGTGCGTTGATTACACCGGCTTGAACAAGGCTTGCCCCAAAGATCTGTTTGCTTTGCCTTGCATTGACCAAGTCATTGACTCAACGGCTGGCTCGGAACTTTTGTGTTTTATCGATGCATACTCAGGATACCACCAGATCAAGATGAGGAAGTCAGACCAATTGGCCATTTCGTTTACTACCCCATACGGCACGTTTTGCTATGTTACGATGCCTTTTGGGATGAAAAACGCAGGTACTACGTACCAGCGGACAATGCAACGTTGCCTTCAAGACCAAATTGGTCGGAACATTCACGCCTATGTGGACGATATCGCGGTGATGTCTAAAAAGTCAAATGACTTAATCTCCGACTTAAAAGAAACCTTTGATAATCTCCGGAAATACAACATGATGCTTAACCCTAAGAAGTGCGTCTTCGGGGTTCCAGCCGGCAAATTGTTGGGGTTCATCGTTTCCCAGCGTGGAATCGAGGTTAACCCGGAGAAAATCAAGGCCATCTTAAAAATAAACCGTCCGACATGCCTAAAGGACATTCAACGACTAACTGTTTGTGTTGCAGCAGTTAGTCGGTTTGTCAGCCGACTTGGAGAGAAGGCTCTGCCACTGTACAAGTTGCTGAAGAAGGCAGACAATTTCACGTGGACCGACGAAGCAGATGTAGCATTGAAGCAGCTCAAGGAGATTCTTTCCTCAGCGCCCATCCTTGCAGCACCCGAGCCTGGAGAGCCCCTGTTAATCTACATGGCGGTAACCAACCGGGTAATGAGCATCGTCATCGTGGTAGAGCGGAAGGAACCAGGCTATGAGCACGGAGTTCAACGACCAGTTTACTATGTGAGCGAGGTCTTTACGGAGTCCAAGAAGCATTACACGCACTACCATAAGATAGCTTATGGAGTATTCCTTGCTTCTCGGAAGCTGAGGCATTACTTTCAGGAGCATCCAATCACAGTGGTGAGAAAGACTCCACTGTCTGACATTATCAACAACAGCGACGCTACAGGAAGGGTCGCGAAGTGGGGCATTGAACTTGACGCCTTCGAGATCACCTACAAGTGACGCGACGCTATCAAGTCACAAGCCTTGGCGGATTTTATCGCAGATTGGATGGACATGCCAGATGTTACTATGTTGCCGGAACCAGAGTACTGGGTGATGCACTTTGACGGATCAAAGCTGCTCAACGGCTCGGGGGCTAGTGTTTTGCTACAGTCACCAACAGGATACAAGCTACACTACGTTCTGCAGATCCACTTCGAGGCTACGAACAACATGGCGGAGTATGAAGCACTCATTCACGGACTACGCGTAGCCAAGGATATTGGCATCAAGCGCATAGTTTGATGTGGAGATTCCGACTTGGTTGCCCAGCAGGTGGCTGGCACCTGGAACGCGCGGAACCCTATGATGGCGGCATATCGAGACGAAGTGGACGAGATAGCCAAGAGCTTCTTGGGATACGAAGTCAAGTATGTACCTAGGGAGCAAAACTAGGCGGCTGATCTGCTATCTAAGCTTGGATCAGGGCGCAAACGAATTCCACTAGGAGTTTTCCTAGAGCATATGTGCACACCATCCGTGAAGGGAGCCGACATCGACAACCCGGATAGATTCGACTCTTTCGTCCACATGGTGACAAAGGTCCCTCCGGCTTGGACAAAACCGTTCATGGAATATCTCGAACACGAAACTTTGCCCGACGACAAGGTCAAAAGACGGCAAATAGTACGACAAGAAAACGGTTATACCATAATCAATGGACAACTCTACAAAAGGAGCACTACTGGTGTATACCTGAAGTGTGTTTCCCAGCTAGAAGGTATGGAAATCCTGCGCGAAATCCATCTCTGAGATTGCGGGCATCACGCCGCTCCTCGATCGTTGGTCACGAAATCCTTCTGGCAAGGATTTTACTGGCTGACCGCGAAGGCGGACACCGACAAGCTGGTTGAGACATGCATGGGATGCCAGTATTATACCCGACAACCACATGTTCCTGCTGAAGAATTGCGAACAATACCAATAACTTGGCCGTTTGCAGTCTAGGGGCTAGACATGGTGGGACCGTTACAGACGGCACCATGTGGGTTTACGCATCTGCTAGTAGCAGTTGATAAATTCACTAAATGGATATAAGCTAAACCCATTAGAAAGCTTGATGGGGCAACTGCCCTCAGGTTTGTCCAGGATCTAGTAGTGAGATTTGGTCTCCCACATAGCATTATCACCGACAATGGCAGCAACTTGTCACTCAGAGAAGTGGAGGCTTATTGTTGGGAGAAGGGCATCCGACTTGACCTTGCATCTGTGGCACACCCACAATCCAATGGTCAGGTTGAGCGAGCCAATGGATTAATTCTGCAGGGAATCAAGCCACGTCTTGAGGCACCGCTACAAAGAGCAGCTGGAGCCTGGGCGGAAGAATTGCCATCTGTGTTGTGGAGTTTACGAACTACACCCAACAGATCCACCGGCTACACCCCTTACTTCATGGTATATGGAGCAGAAGCAATCCTACCTTCCGACATACTTCACGGTGCACCAAGAGTTGCCGCCTACGACGAAGATGACGCTGAAGAATCCAGACGCCTAGATGTGGACCTTCTCGAGGAGGAGCGTGTTTTGGCATGCCAAAGATCCTCCATCTACCAGCAGAAGCTACGCAGCTACGATAGTCGCCGCGTTCGGCATCGCTCGTTTAAAGAGGGGGATTTGGTGCTCCGACTTAAGCAAAAGAAGTCACACAAATTATCCCCGCCATGGGAAGGACCATTCATCATAAGCAAGGCGCTACTCAATGGGTCTTACTACCTCATTGACAATCGTGAACTGAAGGATAGACCCAACGAGGATCATAAGCTTAAGCGACGTGACCCGAATGATGACTACCCGGAGCTTGATCGGCCATGGAACATAGCAAAGCTACGTCCTTTTTACACTTAGCATTTTTTATCTAATTGTGTACCTCTTATATGATCAATGAAATAAATCTCTCCCGTTCACTCACATTTCTGAGTCTTTTTCCTCCTTTAGTGTTCATTTTTGGATCATATAAACCTTTATGCACAAGCTTTGCGATTGCACTTGTGAAAATTCCGCCTACGGGCGTTAGCTTAAGTTTTCTGGTCAACACATTCTTTGTTGTTTTTATGTGGATTCTGGAGTAGTGACTTTCGGCACTTATTGTCGGCGATTTTGTGCTTAGGTTATTGATGGTTCCACTGGGCATCATCACCTGAGCGCATGGTTCCGACAACGAGTCTTCCGACTCACAAAAAGTCAAGCATAAAAACCAAAGTAATGGATAAGCCAGCACTTGCTTAAAAAATATATACATGCTGGAAACTGGTTGTTAAGTAGCAGGACATACATCATTGTTTTCCGCCTTTAGTTAATACATAGTTTTTTCCGCATACGCATCAAAGGTGAAACAAATATTAAAAGTTGTTTTTCATTCCTTTGGCGTAGGCGACTTGGAAGCAGCATCATCGGCAGCAGGAGAATCACCTTCAAAGTCGACAGTGTGAATGGACTCGGAGGAGCTTTGGTTGCCGCCATCGATGGTGTTCATCGGCACGAAGACGTTGACGTCGACTAACTCGGAAACTCTGGTGTCATAGCCCGCGAGTGACGACAAGATGGATTCGTGATTAATCTCTTTGCCATCGTCATCTACGTCGGGAATGCTAGAGGTCACCGTGTCGATGTCGGCATCTTCGTAATGTTCCTTCACCATTGACAGCGCCATTATTTCACCGGCCCGTGCACATGAAGCTTTACAGCTTGTGATACGCTTGGGGGCTCGGCGCAGGATCTCCGAGAACTTCGCCACAAAGTCTGATGCCTTGATGTTGATTTGGAGGGGCTTGGAAATCTCTTTGGCTTGCGCGATGGCGGTGTTGATGAAGTTGCCGGCAAGAACCATGCATTCCTTTGCTGGAGGAGGCGACCGGGTTAAACCCATAGGAGCTGCAAATTCCGAAAAAGAGCACATGAGTTCAAAAATTCAAAGTATCTAGACTACAGAAATCCAAGACGGAGAATCACTTACTAAAGATGCTAGCCTCAGCTTGCCAGAGGGTATCCGCCAAGGAGTCCCGTTCTTGTTGGAGGAGCTTGTACACCTCATGATGGCGTTGATTCTGCTCATCGGCAGCTTTTTTCTGATCTCTTAAGATTGATATATCCTCCTTCAAGCGGTTCATCTCTACGGTGGTGGGGTACTGCAGGGATTTCATTGACTCTTCATGCATCTTCAGCATGTCCTTCCACTCCTGCTTAAGGATCTTGTTTTCGCTATCCATCTCTTGAATATGCTTGGATTGCTCGACAATGTCCTTAGCCTTGGCAATGGTTTCTGCAAGTCGGAGAAGGCAAAGTACATAGTGAGTACTCGGAGAATACACAAGTTCAAGTCAAAATACGAAAAAGAAAGCAAAAACAAACGCTTGCTCTTGATGATATGTTCCTTCAAGAAGGCAGTTTTACCCTTTTCGGCTTCCAAGTCCGCGCGCATCTTCTGATACTTGTCGTTGGCCATGCCCCTCCGAGCATTCTTGTTCTATGGAAAAAGAAGAATTAAATGTTGTTTGGTCTACTTAGAGCATCTAGCCGGAAAAATTCCACCTAGACGCTCGGGGTCTACAACGAGAGTTTTTAACTTAGCAATATGCTTAGCTTTTCTTTAAGCATCTAGTCGGAACTAATTCAGTTCTCGATTAGAAGCTTGGGGGCTACAGTATAAATTTTTTAACTCGGATATATGATTAGCTTTTCTTTAAGCATCTAGTTGGAACTAATTCGGTTACAACTAGAGGCTTGGGGGCTACAGTATTGAAATTAATAACCACTGCGTATGCTACTCTAAAAATCATCTAGTCGGAAACTATATGCTTGGGGGCTACAATGAGAAGTTTTCTACTTTAGTCACTCTTAGAGCATTCAGATGCAAAGACCTATGGTTTTCCATCTAAATCCTCGGGGGCTACAGTGGGATACTCATATGAAATGGCAAATAAAACTTACAAGTGCAATGATCTTGAGGTTGGTAGCACTCGGCCCTTCAAAGGATCAAAGGATATGTTTCCTTGCAAGATCTACTTGCTCCTCTAGAAGCTCCTCTAGACCGCATGTCGGAGATGTCGGCGTCGCACCAGGAACCAAAGCAGTGCTACCCGGTGTAAGTACCGGATAGACTATCTTTGGATACTCTATGGTTTTCTTGGGTGAACCAGCTTCCACCATCGCCTTACCGCAACCGATGGCATCCTTAGCCGGAGCTTCAGCCATTTGGTGTGCGGCACTATCCCGCATTGCCTGCTCGCCGACGACAGCAATCTTGGTAGAGGCACCTGAGTCCACTTCCATGGAGGAAGGGCCGGATGCTTCCTTAACTTGTGAGCTTGTCGGAGTGGAGGAGGGCTTGACGCTCGGAGTGACAGGGGCGATGGCGGGAGATGCGTCGCGATGCAGCATGTCCTTGATGGTTCTAGAAGCCCCCAATGTTTTGGAGGTCTTCTTCAAGCTGGTCGTGGCTTTCTTCCTGAAGCGTGCAAAATGCATAAGTAAAGGAGCAAGACAGATAAATGGACAATGTCGGAGAGAAAGAAGCTTACACAAGAGGGGGTGCTTTGGCAAAGGGGATCCCGGTAGTCTTTCTTTTCTCCGCCTCCAGGGTGGCGGTAGTCTTTTTGGAGGCTCCACCCTTCGTCTTCTTATTCTTGCCTCCGTCGGGAGCGTCAGAGGTGTATCTCTTCCGCTTTCGCGCCAATGGAGTATCGTTGTCGAACACGACGGTGACTTCCTTCATCTTTGGATCATAGATTTGAGGAGCCATGCCGTCCTCATCTATGTCTCTAAGCTGTAAGGTGAAGAATCACCGTGTTAGATGAGATGACAATTTCTAGACGGAAGAACTGGAGTATATGTCATATACGGAAAATAAACAGTTACCTTTGGGCACTTGCTGTCTACAAACATGTCATAGGTGATGGTGAAGCCACGCTTCTTGTCCTTCACCTTGACAATGTCCTTAAGACGGAGCTTGACGGAGTCGCTCGAGAAATTGTCCACGGAGATGCGGAGTCTATCCCTTGTATCGCTGGTATACTCGTGCATTAGCTTCGAGCGGTGCTGTAGAGGTTGGATTCGCCTGATGAACCAGCACATGGCTAGGTCCAAGCCGGTCAAACCCGTCTCTACGAACCACTCTATCCGCCTTATGGCGTGGGAAGCATCGATGTCGGAGGGAAGGGAGGCCTGGGATCTCCATGTCGAAGTTTTGGCAGCGGGTCCATCGACAAAGTCCGGGTACGTTACTTCTCGGCCGTCGAGGATATCCATATGAAGAAGTAAATGTTGCTGCCGATTCTTGCAGGACTCATGGCCGACAATGTCGGGGAACCGCCGGCCAGGACGGATATTGAAGCTTATGGTGCCACAATTTCTAAGTTCATCCTTGCTGGCTCCGGCTTCACCCTTGACAGTGAAGAAATACACGAAGAGATCTAGCCTAGGCTTAATCCCTAAGTAACCCTCGCAGAGCGCCGCGTAATTGCTAAGCGCTAGGATACTATTGGGAGAAAGGTTTTGGGGCTGGACTCGTTAGTGGTTCAAGACGGAAAGGAAGAAGTTAGAGATGGGCAGGGAGATGTCGCGTACCAATTGTGCTTTGAGGTACACCTTTTCTCCGGCTTGGGGAGAAGGTGTGACCTCGCCGGCCGGCGCCGCCCGCCAGGCGAGCCCCTCTATCACGAGGAGATATCCCTCGACGATCAGCTCCTTGATGTTGCGGTCTGTGATATCCGAACCATGCCAATCGCCCTTGTGGGAGTCGTTGTCCTCCTCTAGCAGCTCTAGCGCCGCCGGATTATGGTCACCGCTGGTGGTCTCGACCACTGCGGATACAGGGATGACCAGGCCCTCTGGGGAGCGGCAGCCAGGCTCGCCCGGCCATGGCGGCTTCTCCCGACACCACCATCGAGGAGTAGAATCTTTCTTCTTCGCCATTGCGAGTTTGGAAGTATTTGGCGAGATTGGCGTTAGGGTTTTTAGCAAGATTATGTGGAAACTCGGCCTATTGGAGGAAAGAACTGATACGAAGCGAGAGAATGAGGTGAAAAGTAAAAAATTCACATGATTGCTATTTATGATATCCGACATCAAGATTCATGCGGCTTGATCGGGGCCGGTTGCAGCGTAAACGGCGTGTGCCTGAGCATTCGCCAGAATTTCATCCGTCCCGAAACCATAGCAGTTCAGATCGCTCGCGGGAAAATCGAACATGATTGCGTTCTGCGCATATGTGAGTTCTGGTAAGCCTCGTCGTCGCCCTAGGCGACATGTTGAATGAGCCATCATCGGAAGATTCGACATGGGCCGGATCGGTCCAGCTACGGAATACGATGGAAATTCAGCATTTCAAACTTACCAAGTTGAAAGCGGAGAAAACTTTAGAGTTCTTTGGAAGGACCTGAGTAGCAGCGATTTTGCCGACATCCATCTAGATATATATAGGACGGAAGGTCATATATAGTCTCCTATGTATATGGGAAGCCTTTGCCCACAGAACTCCTATAGGCCTGATCCTCCTCATAGCCCGGGTCCTTGGATACAATCGGATGTGGCCCAGCTCATTTTGGCTAAACACATGATTCTATGGCGGGATGCCTTCGGGATAGAGAGAAGCAAGACTACATGCCCGATAGTAGACGCAAGCAGTGGAGCCCACACCACAGGAGTACTTGAGTATCAAAGGATGACACCCCCAGCTTCCTATTAGGACACTTTTTATTATACCTAGGACTATCTGCTACAATCTCAGACAACAAAAGCTATATTAGGTAATAGACATAATGTTCCTTGATTAATATAGCATACTTACAACCACGATCTATCTATTGTATAGTGATTTATAACCGGGTTGAGCATGTTACCACACTTGCCATACCCTTAAAAAGTTAGACCATCGTGCGTTGCATGCGATGTGAAGCCACCTTCCGCCAAACGCCTGCTACTTAAATCAAACTAGCGATCATTATAGGGAGCCAAATACCACACAAAAGACAAAGTAAACGAGGCAAACTGGACCAGAAAAAAACAGCAAACATATATCTAACAAGACAGGTGAAGAGATATGTAGATAAGATAGAAAAGAACAACGTAAGTTCAAACATGGGGGTTGATGTAGACAATCTCTTGCCGATCTCAAGATCGAGAGGAAGTCCTAGCGATCTCGGAGTCCTCTCAAGATCTGAACACCAGATCTCTGCCTCAGGCCACCGACCATCCTTCACCTCCTTCAAGGACACATGTCTCAGGCACCGACACCTCCTTTGATTTGCTCTTGCCAATGCCAAATATGGATCTTGAACATTCACCATCCATGGGGACAAATTCTCTCTTGGGGAGAGAAACTCTTCCCATAGGGGACTAAGAGAGATGGGGAGAGAGAGGGTGAGGAGGGAGTGAGGAGAGGAGAGGGCAAGCAAGGGAGGAGGGCAAACTCTCGAGTTTCTTCACTGTAGGTGGACTTCTCTCCTTCTATCTCCTTTCATTCATGTAACTTGGACACCCACTCTTCAAAAAAACCTCCTTCAACCACCTCCAATTTCCCTTCAAATTTAATTACAAATTTAATGAAAACTCTCTCATTATAATCTTAATAAAAAATTATTTTTTTTTTACCCAATTAATTTAAATAATTCATTTGCAAAATAATTTATATAAAAATTTGCTAGAATTCTATTTTCTCATGCAAAAAAATAAATTATTGCATTTGGATCTTTGCTTTTCGCTTAATGATTTAGCTCAATTAGTCGATTCATCTTTCCTTATTTGTCAACTTTGATTACTCTTTCTATAATTAAATTCTTTGTGTCTGCCTCATGTCATGTCTGGCAATGATCGATACTTATACCTCGATCGCCCCATCATCATGCTGATGTTCCTCTGGATCCTATATCTAAATGAATGATCTACTATATTAATGACTTCTTTTAATATTATTATATTTTTATTCGATCATGTATTATTATTCTTATCTGATTGATCACATTGCTATCATCATAATTCCTATTCATCCGTGATTACATCTTTTTTTTCTTGATACATCTTTTTTCGATTCTAAATGATCATATATAATCCGATTGGCCTGACAATCCTCATCTGTTAGGAAAATGAATCAATATCCTAGGTCGGGCCTGTTTGAAAATTCTGTTATTACAAAAATGCACAAATCCATCAATTTATAGGACATAAAACTCAACTTATAATCACCATTTGTTATATATGTTTTTTATTGAAACGACCATTAACTTAATCGTTAGTGATTGTTATGATTAAATTATAATCATGATTATCATCAATGAGATCATGGATGATTGTAAAATATAAAATGATCATGATCATGACTTATGCTACTTTGAATGAATGTTCATGTTATTACACACTTATAATGTGATCCTATTATTATGACTTGATCATCCCATGAATAATGATCAATAGCCATGAAGAGGAATAACTAGGAACTTTTACATTTCTTTATTGAAACACACATGTTTAATCCTTCCAGACATATTAACTTTTCCGTATTAATACAATTATAGCATGCAAAATAAACATATATCATATACTTGGAATACACATAATAAACACTTTATTATTGCCTCTCAGGGGATATTCCCTTCACCTTGGACTAAGGGTCCATGTAGTAGCTAGATGGTTGTTTCTCCTCCTTTGTGCTACCATATTTAGATCTTGGGAGATTCATTCATGATCAACATCATCTATTTGTAACCATGCATGTTGTGTTTGCGGGGATCCGATGGATATTGAGATTACTATGTTAGATTGGTTAGTGATTCTATCTTATTGATTCTATCATGTCTGTGTTATTTGTGATCTTGCATGCTCTCCGTTTCTAGTAGCTATATTGGCCAAGTAGATGCTAGTGACTCCAAGAGGGAGTATTTATGCTAGATACTGGGTTCATGCCTCTATTTAATCTGGGCAAGTGATATCTAAGGTTGTAGATGTGCAGTTGCTACTAGGGAGAAAACAACGATCTCTTATTCATGGAACAAGTGGATTGTTTACCTTACACACTTTGCTTAAAGCAGTTATCCGTTGCTTGCAACTTAATACTGGAGGGGGTTCGGATGATAACCTGAAGGTGGATTTCTAGTCATAGATGCAGTTGGATGGCGGTCTATGTATCTTGTTGTATTGCCCAATCAAATCTCATAGGATCATGAATGTCTCGTATTGCATTGTTATGCCTTGCTCTGTCTTGTCAATTGCCCCACCGTAATTTGTTTACCTAGCATGTCATGTTGTTTATATTAAGGAGAACACCTCTAGTATACTATGGACCCCGGTCCAATCTTTACCATTCATACATCTTCCACTGTTACTGTTTACTTTCTGCAAACCACCATTACCTTCCACACCATACAGTTGACCCTTTGTTTTCAGCAAACCGGTGAGATTGACAACCTCAATGTTCGTTAGGGGAAAGTCTTGAGTTTGTGTTGTGCAGGTTTCCAGTTGCTAGCAACACCTTTGAGTCGTTTCCTTCTCCTACTGATTCGATAACCTTGGTTTCTTACTGAGGGAAAAAACTTGTTGTTGTACTCATCATACCTTCCTCTTGGGGTCTCCAAACGAAGCTCTACAGTGATCTGAGCCACATCAAGCCTTTTTTTGGCGCCGTTGCCGGTGAGGCTAAGGACGACTTCACAAGGGGAGTCGTTCACAACATTTCTCTTTACTTTGTTTTTGTTTTGCTTAGTTTCTTTTACCTTGTGTTGTTTGCCTCTTTTTATCAAAAACTCCAAAAAAAAATAGTTTCGTTTGGTTTGCTTTCTTTTATCAAGAACACAAAAAAATTAGTTCCTACTTCAAGTTTTTTTATGTCTAGTTCTGGTCCAATCACTATTTCATTATGGATAACCCACTCGGTTTCCTATTTGGGAAAACTACTATCACTGCTAAGGTAGTAGATGAACCACCGCCTGCTTGAACCTCCATGGAAGATTTAATAAGGTATAGAGAATCTTATAAGGGAAAAGTCATGAGAGCCATGTTAAAAAGGTTGGATATAATTGCTAAAATTTTGCATAAACGCCATGATATAAATTGTTGCTCTGAACAAGATACTAAATATCTTAAATTCCAATGTGGCTTTAGTAAAGAATTTGTAATTATGAACCATCATTGGAATAACTATATTCATCTTGGATTTGAAGAAGTAGAACAATTTGTTTTGTTTATGGGAGCTTCTGAAATAGAATCCTTCATGTCTAAAAACTATGATTGTAAAGACCTTAAAGATATGGTCTCTTCTATCCTTGATCATTGCATAGAAAATTTCAGCAATAATTATTATATCATTGATTATAAAGAGAGACTCAGTATTGCACAAGAATGTGTCCACAATTTGCATGAGCCTATGGAAGAAGAAATTGTTGAACCTGAAAGCTCATTAGATGAAAAAGAGGAGGAGAGTGATGATCAAGAGGAGGAAGAATGGATCTACCCATGCCTACCTTCTAATGAGAGTAACTCTTTACCTCTTACATTATTTGATTGTCCCCCATGCTTACCAAAGGAGGATGAATGTTATGTTCCTGTGGATTCTTTTGAAATATATGCCATGGGTAAAACTTGTGATATTAGTTATGCTCCTATTATCTATGATAATCCTATATTTGTGCCTAACTTCAAAATGCATGGTACTAAAGAGTTTTGCTTAGAAAATGTCTATTATAAAGCTCTAGATGATGGTCCTATATTGAATGATCAGTCACCCTGTTATAAAATTGTTAAAAGTGGGTTTGAAGGTTTTAATCCACCTATTTTTGAGCTTGATAAAAATTATGTGTTTATAGATCATGAAAATCATTCTTTATGTGATAGTTATATTGTTGAGTTTATTCATGAGGCTACTGAAAATTATTATGAGAGAGGAAATATGGTTGTAGAAGTTTTCAGGGTACTAAAACACCTCTCTATGTACTGAAAGTTTTGAAGTTACTCTTGTTTTATCTTCCTATGCTTGTCACTTTGTTCTTTGTGAATTTATTATCTTACAAGATTCCTATGCATAGGAAGTGGGTTAGACTTAAATGTGTTTTGAATTTTCTTCTTCATGCTCTCTTTTACTTCAATTCATATTTGTTATGTGAGCATCTTCTCAAACTATCATGCCTAACTTAAAGGTGTTAAAGAAAAGTACTTCTTGGGGGATAACTCAATAGTTTTCTTGAGTCTTGGAAGTTATTACTTTTGTAATAACCGCTCCTTATCCTTTTTATTTGTTGTCTGTGCCTGGAATAACCTCTAATGAGAGGGAAGTAAGATTTGGGGAGTTGCTGTACCGAAATAGATTTTTGTGCTCCATTGTAAAAATTCATTTAAAATCTCTGTAAGTAGGATTGAGCTATAATTTTGTGAATAAATCCCCAGGTTGTTAGCTAACTTTCGTTAGATCAACACTTTTTTATTTGAGCAACAGAAGGTCTTCGAAAAAAATAGATTTCTACCTGCTGGTCCGTTTTGACAGATTTCTGCCATTATTTGCATTTGCTTCTTATTGATTCTTTTTGGGTTCTTCTTTGGAAATTGAGATTTTTGAGGGAATTGCTACAGTATCTTGTGTCTTTAGTGAAAGTTTTTCTGTTTGAAACTAAACCCCAAAGGTCTATTATCTTTTGAATACACTAATCTTGCTAATGAAGATTGTGTGAAGTTTTGTATGAAGGAAAATCTGCAGGTGTAGAGGAAGAATGATGTAATGAGATGAAGAATGGAAAAAAGCTCAAGATTGGGGATGCCACCCTGTGTCTCCCCAAGAAATATTCAAGAGGTACAAGCATCAAATCTTGGGGATGCCCAACGCATCCCCTTCTTCATCGATAAAAATCCCAGGTCTTTCTAGACGCTTCATTTTTATTGTTTGATGCATTGTTGTGTTGTTCTTGGAGCGTCTTAGTTTTTGTTTTTGGTTTTTGTTTGCTTAGTTTGCTTGAATTAAGTAGTTTGGACCCCCGTTTTTGGTGTGTTGAGTTGATTGGTGTTAGAAAGGAGTAGGAAGTTCTTGCTTTAGTAGTACAAGAGGAGCTTGCTTTGACTGTGACTTAGACTTTATCATGTCATGCTAGATGTTGTTTTGACTTTATGCTTAGTGATTATTGTTGTAGCATGACTTGTTCCAAACAATTAGGATTGCTTAATGTTCCTTGAAAGAATCATGCGTTGTTTTAGCATACAAAAGCATAGTATTGTGGTATTCTCCTTTGATGCTTTGCTTGGGTTGACTTGGCACATGCTCACACCATGTTATGACTATGAACCAGTCACCTTAGCCTCTATGATCATTTTGTTTTTGACTTGTAGTACCACTTTATGCTTTGATTAGTAATGTTTGTCACTCTGCATGATTATGTCCATTATTGCTATCTTAGTTGGTCGCTCCCAGTCTTTTGCTAGCCTCCACTTGTATGAGTAAGATCTACTCATGCATCCAACTCCCAAGAAACCAAGTTATTCCAAAGTGTCCACTATAAATTCCTATGCATGGTGTGTTACACCATTCCAAGTATATTCTTGTTTCATTTACCTTCCAATTAAAAAGCCACTTTGTTATGTGAAAACTTAGTGATTAAAGCTCTCACAAACTTGATGGCACACTTTATTTTTCTTGCCCCTAATAAACTTGAACCATTGTGCCATCTATGTTGTATATGCTTGCACTTATACATTGGAATTAGCAGAACCATGCTGTCATGGGGAACGCTTTCAACATTGCACTTGTACATTGTACCCGTTTGATATCATGCTCTTTTGTTTGCGGATGTCGTCGGTGTGAAATGAAAGGGGAGCTTCTAAGCCCATGGAGTTATGTATGTGTGCTAGAGAAACGCCTGGGACGCTAGCCTAAGCCATGCCTAATCATGGTGGAAACTTGCAGCATTACCATAGTGAGCAATCTATGAAGCATTCTTCTTATAAAAAAAGAGATAGAGATTGATAAAAATAAAAAATGAGAAAAGAGGAAAGAGAGAAAAAGCACCATTTTCCCATGGTAAATAATAAGATTGCTGAGATGCTCATTGTCTGATTGCCTTGTCATTTTGATTATGGGATAGATCCTATATCATGTGTAAGGGGTACCCCGTTGGCGGTTCTCTATGATACACATGTACTTACTATGACAAGAACTTACCGGTAACTAAACTTGAGTAGCATGAGGAGCGACCCTCGTATTCAAGGGACATGAGATTGCCAACTTATACTTTGTCAAGCATATACTCCATAGTTTGTTCACCTTAACCTTAATCATTTCAAGATGCTTATGATAGGGGCAATGAGAGCTGAAAGATAACAAGTACCATAATTTTTGGAAGCTCTTTATGAGACTTGAAATCCCTGCTTCCCTTTTATTAAGGGCCTTTATTACACCATTATATTGAGTCTCCACCTTCTATCCTTAGGCACCAATTAAGAGAGCATAGTTTCCATTCTTAGTTCTATGTGCATTGTCCCAAAACTTATTGATTGATTCATATTGTTGATATTGCTTGTTCTTGAACTATTTGTATCTAGTCACTCTTATGAACTTTGAAGGTGTCCTATGCATTTATGTTTTGCTACTCCATAAGGGACAAGTTGAAAGCCACTATGCTATGTTTTCTATATGTGAAACAAACAAACGCCTTTCAATGCATTGTTATTCATGATCTTTGTTTGTAACCTTTCATGTTGCATGCATAGTTACTTTGTCTTATTGTTAGAACTTATTCTTTCATGCTCATGTTTAGAGTACTTTGATCCCAGCTTTCGATGCTTGCAAATGGTTTGATCTTGATTTTGATGGTTCATGTCACCTCAAAAATTATTATTTTTATCACTTACCTACTCGAGGTCAAGCATGAGTTAAGCTTGGGGGTGCTTGATATGTCGTAAACGTATCTATAATTTTTGATGTTCCATGCTTGTTTAGTATCTACTTTGCTTTGCTTTGTCTACACTTTGAGGTATTTTTATATGTTTTCTGGAACTAACCTATTAACAAGATGCCACAATTCCAGTTGCCTATTTTCTTCTGTTTTTGGTTCCAGAAAAAGGCAAAAAATCAATATTCTCATAATTGGACAGGACAAAAGCCAAGTCAATATTTTACCGTGGGTAACACGGAGCCAGAAGACGAGACGGAGAAGGGCCTCGAGGGGGCCACACTACCTGGCCGCGCGGCAAGGCCTGGCCCACGCCTGGGGGGTGCAGCCGCCTCGGGCACCCTCTCGGCATCCCTCTTCGCCTATAAGAATCCCCCGATACCAAAACCCTAAGTACCCCGATCAATCTTCCACTAAACAGTCTGTAGCCGCCGTCACCATCGTCAATAGATCGTGGGAGATCTGAAGCTCTTCCTAGCACCTTGTCGGAGGGGAGAGATCATCCTGAAGGACTTCTTCATTACCATGCTAGCCTCCGGTATGATGCGTGAGTAGTTCCACCTTGGACTATGGGTCCATGTAGTAGCTAGATGGTTGTTTCTCCTCCTTTGTGCTACCATGTTTAGATCTTGTGAGCTTCGTTCACGATCAAGATCATCTATTTGTAATCATGTATGTTGTGTTTGCGGGGATTCGATGGATATTGAGATTACTATGTTAGATTGGTTAATGATTCTATCTTATAGATTCTATCATGTCTGTGTTGTTTGTGATCTTGCATGCTCTCCGTTTCTAGTAGCTATCTTGGCCAAGTAGATGCTAGTGACTCCAAGAGGGAGTATTTATGCTCGATAGTGGGTTCATGCCTCTATTTAATCTGGGGAAGTGACAGAAATCTCTAAGGTTGTAGATGTGTTGTTGCTACTAGGGAAAAAACGATCCCTTGTTCATGGAACAAGTGTATTGTTTACCTTACACACTTTTCTTAAAGCAGTTATCCATTGCTTTCAACTTAATACTAGAGGGGGTTTGGATGATAACCTGAAGGTGGATTACTAGTCATAGATGTGGTTGGATGGGGGTCTATGTATCTTGTTGTATTGCCCAATCAAATCTCATAGGATCATGAATGTCTAGTATTGCATTGTTATGCCTTGCTCTGTCCTGTCAATTGCCCCGCTGTAATTTGTTTACCCAGCATGTCATGTTGTTTATCTTAAGGGGAACACCTCTAGTGAACTATGGACCCCGGTCCAATCTTTACCATTGATACATCTTCCACTTTTATTGTTTACTTTCTGCAAACCACCATTACCTTCCACACCATACAGTTAACCCTTTGTTTTCAGCAAACCGGTGAGATTGACAACCTCACTGTTCGTTGGGGCGAAGTCTTGAGTTTGTGTTGTGCAGGTTTCCAGTTGATAGCAACACCTTTGACTCGTTTCCTTCCTCCTACTGGTTCGATAACCTTGATTTGTTACCGAGGGAAGAAACTTGCTGTTGTACTCATCATACCTTCCTCTTAGGGTCTCCCAACGAAGCTCTACCGTGATTTGAGCCGCATCAGTAGTGCCATCGGGGATGGATAAAGAGGGACAATTAGGTGCAATTAGTGGCTCACGCAACAGGTTGGGCACGATGAACTGCAAACACAACAACGTACCTAGGTTCGGGGCCCTCTTGGCGAGGTAACACCCCTACTCCTGCAAGATCTACTATATGGGGGGCGAATGCCCAGTACAAGTGCTCCTGGAGTTGTTTCATTAGCAACTATCGATGTCTAGAGGAAGAAGAAGAACTAGAGGAGAACTCTTACAACTGTTATTCTCTCTCTAGAACCCTAGCTCTACCCTCCCTTATATACTGGTCGGGGGAGGTAGGTTACAATATGGGTTCTAGGGTTTACTGTTTGGATCTGGGTTTACTGGTCGGGGAGGTAGGTTAAAATGTGGGTTCTAGGGTTTAATGTTTGAATCTGGGTTTACAGGGTGGTCCGACTGTAGGGCCCCAGGAGGTGGACCAGGACCCAGTTAGCCCCCAGTACATCGATGGACGGCGCTACAGTAGCCCCGCACCCTCCCTTTAGCGTCACCCTTTGCTTTAGCGGTCACCCGGGCTTCCTTTGGGGCGTAATCCCTCGCTATAACGGTCACCCGAGGCTTCTTTGGTGGTCAGACGACCACTCTGTTTTAACTTTGTTTGGTAGCGCCGGTCAGGGTGGCGCTTCAACCTGTCTAGTGATGAGAGGCGCCAGAGGCGTACTCCGCAAGGAGCATATCCCCCTCTTCACTCTCCATCAAATCTGAGGCCAGCCGGGTGGGAGTGGACACCCAGCCAGTTCTTCTGGCTACCCAGCTAGATAGGCCAGCCGGGAAAGCTTTAAGCACAGCCGGGTGGGACTAGCCAACCGACTAGAGATCTTCTGCTTGAAGCCTAGGCGGCCAGTGTCTTCTGGAGCCGGCCTACTTAGGTCTGGCTTTCCCCACCCGGGGGTAATGCCCCCGACACTAGTCCCCGAGCGCGTAAGGACTTGGCCAGTGGGAAAGGTCCTGCGAGCTCCTTTGTAGTCTGATGATGAAGTCCGGCTGCAGCTTTTCCTTTTGTTTTCCGGCTGGGTTCAACTAGCTGCGGAATCAATGGCCGCCCACTGGGTGTAAACAGCGAAGGCAGCGACCGGCTGGCAAAGCTGGAGCCGAAATGTCTGGTGGATGAGGTTGGTGCCGTCGTCATCCACGACTGTTGCTCTGGTGCACATCGCGTCGGTTTGACTCCTGCGTCGTTGCGCCAGTTTTTGGTAACAGTGCACATGTCCGGCCGTAGTGGTTTCTTGGGGCGAGTGCGCACGTCTCGCCTCCCGCGTAATGCCCATGGATCTTCTGCACAAGGTTGTGCCATCATAAAGGATCTGGAGCCGTAGCATCGCGGGATTGAAACGCCATGCGGCCAAGTGTCGCGTGGGAGCGGAGGAGACGACGGTCCCCCCCGCGGGGATAAATAGGGCCATGGGGGGATGATGTCTCCCACTTCTTCTTCCTCCAGCTCTCGCCTTACTTGCCCTCTGCGCCCTTGCCTTCTCGCTTTGCTCTTGCCCTTGCGTCGCTAGTTCGTGGTCGCCGGAGCCACCGTCGCTCCTCGTTCGCCTGCTGGGAATTCCAATTTCCACCACGGCTTCTCCTCCCACCGAGATGCTGCCGGAGCAACGTGGCAGATTGTGTGGGTTGTTCTTAATGGACGATCTTGTCTACAAGTACCAGCGTGGTAAGTTCCTCCCCTCGTCGTGGTTGGTGAAGCACCGGCTTGCTCTAGAGGGGGAGCGGGAGGGGAGCTCATCGTATTCCTCACCCACTTCGCCCGCGGCTTCGGCCTCCCCGTTAGCCCCTTCCTTGGACCTCCAACTCCACCACCTCGGTGCCAACGCCATGGCGCAGCTGTCGTGTCATGCAGCATGCTACGAATCTTATCTTGGGGTCTGGCCCGAGGTGGCGAACATCTTGAAGTTCTTCCACTTCAAGGCGCAGAGTGTCATCAAGGATAGCCTGCTGAAGGAGACGGGCTGCTGCGCCATCTACCTGCGGCCCTCCTCGCCGATGCCACGGTTCGACCTCCCCGACACCGGCAAGCTATGGCAGGCTGATACGTCATAAATGTATCTATAATTTTTTATGTACCATTCTTGTTTAGTATCCACTTTGCTATGTTTTGTCTACACTTTGAGGTATTTTTATACACTTTCTGGAACTAAACTATTAACAAGATGCCACAATGCCAGTTGCCTGTTTTCTTCTGTTTTTGGTTCTAGAAAACGCAGAAAATCAATATTCTCGGAATTGGACGGGACAAAATCCAATCTTCCTATTTTTCCGGAGCAACACGGAACCACGAAGTAGAGGTGGAGGAGAACACCAGGGTGGCCACACCCTCCTAGGCGCGGGCCATCCCTAGTGGCGCCCACAGGGGGTGTGGGCCCCCTGGCCCTCCACCGACCTTTCCTCTTTCGCCTATAAGAAGCCTCCGACCCAAAAACCCTAAATAATCTGGTGGAAATCCACGAAAACCTCCACAGCGCCGCCGCCACCGAAAGGGAGATTGGGGGTATAGAAAGTCTATGTTCCGGCACCCTGCCGGGACAGGGAAGTGCCCCCGGAGTCATCTCCTTCGATCTCCACCACCATCTCCATCAATTTCCATCGCCATCTTCATCACCGTTGCTGATTCCCATGATGAGGAGGGAGTACTTCTTCCTCGAGGCTAAGGGCTCTACCGGTAGCTATGTGTTCATCTCTCTCTATGCATGATATTGTTGTGGTCATGAGATTTGTAATCAAGTAGATCTACCCTATTACTCATGTGCTTTAATAGATCTCTGCTCTCCCCATGTGTGTGAAAGTGACAGCGTGCACGCCATGGTGGCACTTAGGCTAGAGTCTACATAAATACCCATCGTTCTTTAATAGATCTATGCTTTTACCCACGTGTGTGAAAGTGACAGCGTGCACGCTGTGTGTGGCACTTAAGTTAGATTACATATATATTTGTTATGAGTTATATTTGGAGTTGGGTGTCTCTATGAAATTGTGGTGTTTGTTGGAACCATCTAGCGCTCAAGGTGACAGTGTGGGGTTATCTAGATTGGGGAAGGCCCTACCGTGGATTAGAGTGTCCAACCGGAGAGTAGTTAAGAGTAGTATCATGAAGAGAGGATATTTATATGAGAGAGTGTTCACTAGTGAAAGTATGATCCCTAGGCCTTGTTTCTAAACATTGAAACACCGTTTGCTACTAGATCTGTTGCATGTTTGCTTGCTTCCATCTTTATTTCAGTTTCACACACGTTACCACACGTCAACAACAAGTCAGAAGCTATTTTCTGGCACCGTTACCGCTTGTATTTCACTATCTCTTCGTCGAACTAGTGCACCTATACACCTGACAAGTGTATTGGGTGTGTTGGGGACACATGAGACTTCTGGTATCTTGATTGCAGGGTTGCTTGAGAGGGATACCTTTGACCACTTCCTCCCTAAGTTCTATATACCTTGGGTAATCCACTTAAGGGAAACTTGTTGCTTTTCTACAGACCTCTGCACTTGGATTCCCAACAACTGTCTACAAGAATATAAGTGCGTAGACATCAAGCTATTTTCTGGCGCCGTTGCCGGGGAGGTTTTGGGCTTTTACCTTTCCTCCACGCCACTAGCTTATTTTTTGGCGTCGTTGTCGGGGAGGTAAGATAAAAGGTACTCACATCCTCTGATGTGAGTGCTCTAAGTTATTTCCTTTAGGTTCTGCATTTTTTTCTTTTTGTTTCTTGTTTTCACTAGTTAGGCTTAATGGAAAAAATAGAGAGCTTTATAGTGTTTATATTGAGTTAGGACATGAAGTGTTTGAAGAGAAAATTAAAAAACCTATGGAACTTTATTTGCATGCTAATAGCAATGTTATTAGTATGAATTCTTTGGACACCATTATTGTTAATGCTATGGAAACGCCTAAGCTTTGGGAAGCTAGTTTTTATGAAAATGATCTTTTTAGTTCCCCAGCTTTGGAAGATAGCTATTCTATTGCTTATGATGATACCAAACCTCCAATATATGATGATTACAATTATGAGTATGATATTTTTAGTCCACCTACTATTGAGGAGGAAATTAATTATGATTACAATATGCCTCCTATATTTGATGATTATGGCGATGAGAATAATAATGATAGCTATTTTGTTGAATTTGCTCCCACTACAATTAATAAGAATGACTATCCTTATGTGGAGAGTAATAATCATTTTATGCATGTGTCTCATGATAAGAATGTTTTATGTGATAGTTATATTGTTAATTTCATTCATGATGCTACTGAAAGTTATTATGAGAGAGGGAAACATGGTTTTATGCATCTCAATAATATTAAGTTTCCCCTCTTTATGTAGAAAGTCTTGAAGTTGCACTTGTTTTGTGTTCCTATGCTTGTTGCTTTGTGCTTTCATGACTTGTTTCTTTACAATATTTCTATGCATAGGAAGTGGGTTAGACTTAAATTTGTTTTGAATTTGCTTCTTGATGCTGTCTTTTACTTCAATTCATATTTCTCATATGAGCATCTTCTCAAACTATCAAGCCTAACTTAAAGGCGTTAAATAAAAGTACTTGTTGGGAGATAACCCAAGATTTTCTTGAGTCTTGGAAGTTATTACTTCTGTAATGACCTCTCCTTATCCTTTTTGTTTGCTTTTTGTGCCAAGAATGACCTCTAATGAGAGGGAAGTAAAATTTGGGGAGTTGCTGTCTCGAAACAGATTTTTTTGCTCCGCCATAAAAATTTGTGAGGAATCTCTGTTAGTCGGATTGAGCTGATAATTTATGAATAAATCCCCCAGTATGTTAGATAACTTTTGTTAGTTCAACACTTTTTGATTTGAGCATCATAAGGTCTTTGAAAAATTCGGTTTCTACCTGCTGGTCTGTTTTGACATATTTCTGCCATTAATTGCATTTGCTTCTTATTGATTCCTTTTTGGTTTATTTTTGGGAAATTGAGCTTTTTGAGGGAATTGCTACATTACCTTGTTTTTTAGTGAAAGTCTTTGTTGTTCTAAATCTAAACCCAAAGGTCTATTATCTTTTGAATACACTAATGTTGCTAATGAAGATTGTGTGAAGTTTTGTATGAAGAAAAAATTTCAGGTGTAGAGAGAGAATGATGTAATGAGATGAAGAATGGACAAAACCTCAAGCTTGGGGATGTCACACCGTGTCATCCCAAGAAATATTTAAGAGGTACAAGCGTCAAATCTTGGGGATGCCCAAGGCATCCTCTTCTTCATCAATAAAAAGCCCAGGTCTTTTTAGACACGTCAATTTTATTGTTTCATGCAGTGTTGTGTTGTTCTTGGAGCGTCTTAGTTTTAGTTTTTGGTTTTTGTTTGCTTAGTTTGCTTGAATAAGTTGGTTTATCATAGCACACTTGTTGGAGAGATACACACTTTGTTTTCATTGCCTAGACCACTCTAGTTTTCACTCTTATTGTTTGTGAGTGTTCTCTTTTGCTAGCACTGTGTTTAGCCTTAGTTTTCTTGTGCTTTCAGCTTAGAAATTTTTAGTTCTTTGTGGATTTGTGATACATGCTCACTGATCTTTATTGATTATTATCTTTGTGAGTTGTTTCAAATAAGTTGATTGGTGTTGGAAAAGAGTAGAAAGTTTCATGCTTATAGTGGTACAAGAAGAGCTTGCTTTGACCGTGACTTAGAATTTATCATGACATGCTAGATGTTGTTTTGACCTTGTGATTAGTGATTATTGTTGTATCATGACTTGTTCCAAACAATTGGGATTGCTTAATGTGCCTTGAAAGAATCATGCGTTGTTTTAGCATACAAAAGAACAATATTGTGGTATTCTCCTTTGATGCTTTGTTTGGGTTGACTTGGCACATGCTCACACCATGTTATGACTATGAACAAGTCACCATAGCCTCTACGATCATTTAGTCCTTGAATTGTAGTACCACTTTATGCTTTGATTAGTAATGTTTTGTCGCTCTGCATGATTATGGCCATTATTGCTCTCTTAGTTGGTCGCTCCCAGTCTTTTGCTAGCCTCCACTTGTATGAGTAAGCTCTACTCATGCATCCAACTCCCAAGAAACCAAGTTATTCCAAAGTGTCCACTATAAATTCCTATGCATCGTGTGTTACACCATTCCAAGTATATTCTTGTTTTCAGCTATCTTCCAATTAAAAAGTATTTTGTTATGTGAAAACTTAGTGATTAAAGCTCTCACGAACTTGATGTCACACTTTATTTTCCTTGCCCCTAATAAACTTGAACCATTGTGTCATCTATGTTGTATATGCTTGCACTTATATGTTGGGATTAGTAGAACCGTGCTATCACGGGGAACGTTTTCAACATTGCACTTGTACTTTGTACACAGTTGATATCATGTTGTTGTGTCTATGGATGTCGTCGGTGTGAAATAAAAGGGGAGCTTATAAGTCCATGGAGTTATGTATGTGTGTTAGATAAACGCCTGGGCCGCTAGCCTAAGCCATGCCTAGTCATGGTGGAAACTTGCAGCATCACCATAATGAGAAATCTGTGAAGCATCCTCAATAAAAACCTATGCAAATAGAAAATAAAAAGATCGCTGAGATGCTCATTGTCTGCTTGCCATGTCATTTTGGTTATGGGATAGCTCCTGTACCATGTGCAAGGGGTACCCCGTTGGCGGTTCTCTATGATACACGTGTACTTACTATGACAAGAACTTACAGGTGACTAAAGTTGAGTAGCATAAGGTGTGGCCCTCATATTCAAGGGACATGATATTGCCAACTTATACTTTGTCAAGCATATACTCCATAGTTTGTTCACTTTAACCTTAATCACTTCAAGATGCTTATGATAGGGGCAATGATGGCTGAAACCTAACAAGTACCATAATTTTTGGAAGCTCTTTTTGAAACTTGAAATCCCTTCTTCCCTTTCTTCCACAATTATATTGAGTCTCCACCTGCTATCTTTAGGCACCAATTAAGAGAGCATAGTTGTCATTCTTAGTTCTATGTGCATTGTCCCAAAACTTATTGATTGATGCATATTGTTGATATTGCTTGTTCTTGTGCTATTTGTATCTAGTAACTCTTATGAACTTTGAAGGTGTCCTATGCATCTATTTTCTGCCCTATGAGGGACAAGCTGAATGCCACTATGCCATGTTTTCTGTACGTGAAACAAACAAACATTTTTTTAATGCATGTTATTCTTGATATTTGTTTGTAGCCTTTCATGTTGCATGCATAGTTACTTTGTCTTATTGTTAGAACTTCATATTTCATGCTCATGTTTAGAGTACTTTGATCCCAGCTTTCAATGCTTGCAAATGGTTTGATCTTGATTTTTGATGGTGCATGTCACCTAATTCTTTTTATCACTTACCTACTCGAAGACGAGCAGGAGTTAAGCTTGGGGATGCTTGATACGTCGTAAACGTATCTATAATTTTGGATGTTCCATGCTTGTTTAGTATCCACTTTGCCATGTTTTGTATACACTTTGAGGTATTTTTATACACTTTCTGTAACTAACCTATAACAAGATGCCACAGTGCCACTTGCATGTTTTCTTCTGTTTTTGGTTCCAGAAAAGGCAGAAAATCAATATTCTCCGAATTGGACGGGACAAAAGCCAATCTTCCTATTTTTTTCCGGAGCAACACGGAACCACGAAGCAGAGGTGGTGGAGAACACCAGGGTGGCCACCACCCCCCCCTAGGCGCGGGCTAGCCCTGGTGGGGCCCACAGGGGGTGTGGGCCCCTGGCCCTCCATCGACCTTGCCTCCTTCGCCTATAAGAAGCCTCCGACCCAAAAACCCTAAATAATATGGCAGAAATCCACAAAAACCTCCACAACACCGCTGCCACCGAAGAGGAGATTCGGGGGACAGAAAGTCTCTGTTCCGGCACCCTGCCGGGACGGGGAAGTGCCCCCGGAATCATCTCCTTCGATCTCCACCACCATCTCCATCGATCTCCATTGCCATCTTCATCACTGTTGCTGATTCCCATAATAAGGAGGGAGTAGTTCTTCCTCGAGGCTAAGGGATCTACCGGTAGCTATGTGTTCATCTCTCTCTATGCATGATATTGTTGTGGTCATGAGCTTTGTAATCAAGTAGATATACTCTGTTACTCAAGTGCTTTAATAGATCTCTGCTCTCCCCATGTGTGTGAAAGTGACAGCGTGCACGCCATGGTGGCACTTAGGCTAGAGGCTACATAAATACTCATCGTGCTTTAATAGATCTATGCTTTTCCCCACGTGTGTGAAAGTGACAGCGTGTACGCCGTGTGTGGCACTTAAGTTAGGTTACATATATATTTGTTATGAGTTATGTTTGGAGTTGGGTGTGTCTATGAAATTGTGGTGTTTGTTGGGACCATCTAGCCCTCAAGGTGACAGTGTGGGGTTATCTAGATTGGGGAAGGCCCTACCGTGGATTAGTGTGTCCAACCGGAGAGTAGTTAAGAGTACTATCATGAAGAGAGGATATTTATATGAGAGAGTGTTCACTAGTGAAAGTATGATCCCTAGGCCTTGTTTCTAAACATTGAAACACCATTTGCTACTAGATTTGTTGCATGTTTTCTCGCTTCCATCTTTATTTCAGTTTCACACACGTCACCCCACGTCAACAAGTCGGAAGCTATTTTCTGGCACCGTTACACTTGTATTTCACTATCTCTTCGCCGAACTAGTGCACCTATACACCTAACAAGTGTATTGGGTGTGTTGGGGATACAAGAGACTTATGGTATCTTGATTGCAGGGTTGCTTGAGAGGGATACCTTTGACCACTTCCTCCCTGAGTTCGATATACCTTGGGTAATCCACTTAAGGGAAACTTGCTGCTGTTATACAAACCTCTGCACTTGGAGGCCCAACAACTGTCTACAAGAATAGAAGTTCGTAGACATCAAGCGATCATACTTCTATGTGAGCAATGCCATGGACGTTGGCTGGATCGGACTGCCGCCCTTCGTCAATGTGCCTTTGACGTAGAAGGCCTCGACGGTTAAGGGGATGGGCCCAGGCGGACATCGATCGGATGGTCGCCAGGGTGGAGGCGATAGCGGCGATAGAGCGGCTCACCGCCCGGGACATCGTGCTATCCTGGATGACGCGTCGCGTGCTTCTGCTCCAGAGGCGGTCGCACAAGATTTGCTACTTGTCCACCGTGACGACCCGGCCTGGACGTCACGGAAGGAGGTGTCGTACGAGGCACTGCGAAACTGGATCTCCATGATCTCCAAGTTTCGCATGGAGGCAACTTGGTCGTACTCCTACCCACCGTACCATCGTGGACGTCTGCCGCCTCGGGTGAGTTGTCCTTGCTTTTCTTCTATTTGTGTTTACACTTTTCCCTAGTAGGTTTTTCTTGGGTACCTTATGTTCCCCCTGTTGAGTAGCTTTTGACGGTGCAGCATGCTAATGACGGTATTGGCGACTTTGCCTCCCCTCCTTCCTGTCGGACCGGAAGCCGTCCAAGTACCCCCATACGGAGCCGGAGGGGTTTCCCGTCCGGCTCGACGACGGGCCTTTGGATTCTCACGGTAATTTCCAGGTGCAGCTTCTTGTTTTTGATCTTCCTATGAGGCTTGCCGTTGATGCTTGTGTTTGTGCGGGTGCAGCCGAGGAGGAGGTCGGCCGGCAGAAGGCCGCGGAAAAGGCCTGGGGGAAGAGGGCGAAGACCGCCGCCGCGCCGGCCGCCGCAGAGCAGAAGAGGATGCGCCGAGTGCGGCCAGCCGCTGTCGTGCCGTCTTGCGCCGGGTGAGTGTTCTCTTGTTCTTCCTGGCTCTTTTCCTCGCTCTCTGCTAAACCTGTTTGGTTTTATCTCGCAGCGAGACGATGTCGTTGGGAAGCTCGGGTGCTGCCACCGCCACCCCTCCCCCGGCTCTGGCCGTCGAGCCGGTTGTGGCCGGTCCGAATGCGATCGCCCTGGCTGCGCCCTCCACGACGACCCCACCTGCACCTCGAAAATGCTGCACCGCTCACCTGCGACTTTGTGGGATGCACAACTTTTTGCGACCGACCGTGGCCTCGACACCCCCTCCTTTGTCCCACGGCTGGCATGAAACCGTCCTGGAGCAATGCTCCAGCCAGTTCTGCCAGGCCTATCATCGAGGAGCTGACGAAGGAGGTGCCGAGTGCCTCGGTGCAGGCGGCTGCGGCGGGCGGCATCCGGTCGGGAGCTTCCGGCCCTACGGGGGCGGAGTTAGTGGTGGTTGCTCCTTCACGCGCCGCTGGTGACGAAGATGAGGCCGTGGTTACCGGCTCCTGGACAGCTCCGGCTGCGCTTACATCGGGTGCCATCCTCGCCCAGCTCTCGGGCGTGGCGCCCGTTGCCCTCTACCAGGCTCGTCACCTGGTTGAGACAATGGAAAAGGGGCTTGGCGAAGCCAAAAATTTGTCTGTCTCATTGGAGGATTGCAGAAAGCGTTTTCAAAGGAAGCGAGGAGTACTCAGGAGTTGGGGTGTAAGATTGCTTCCTCCGACATATCTTGGATATTGTCCTCCTTTTCCCTCTTTTTGTTGACTATCGGGTACCCTCCTACAGCCATGATTGTGGATAGGGAGAAGGAGGTGAAGCGTCTGAAGGCTCAGGTATCCTGGCTGGAGGAATCCTACAAGGCCCGCCAGGGGCAGATTGACCAGCTGGCTGCTTCAAGCACAAGATGGAGGTTGTTGTTGAGAGGGGCAAGAAGTGAAGGGAATATGCCCGAGAGGCAATAATAAAGTGGTTATTATCGTATTCCTATTTATGATAAATGTTTATTTTGCATGCTATAATTGTATTAATACGGAAACGTTAATACATGTGTGTTTAATAAACAAACAGAAAGTTCCTAGTTATGCCTCTCTCATAAACTAGCTCGTTGATTAACAAGATGATCAAGGTTTCCTGATCATGGACATTGGATGTTGTTAATAACGGGGTCACAACATTAGTGTAATGGTGTGATGAACATTCATCCGAAGTATAGCATTACGATCAAAGTCATTGAGTTTATATTGCTATAACAACTTACGAAGTGATCCTAATCCTTAGACCATGAGATCATGTCAATCACTAACACCGGAAGAGTTTCTTGATAACATCAAACGTCACACCGTAATGGGGTGATTATAAAGATGGATTGAGAACTAAAGTGTTATGTTGAGGCCCATGGATCGAGTGGAATTTGTTCATCCGATGACGGATAGATATACTCAGGCCCTCTCGGTGATATCACATTGATTAGCTTGCAAGCAAGTGATTTGATCACTAGAATGTTATATCACGGAACGAGAAAAGAGTGCATGTCGATGCGAGATCAAACTAGGTATGGAGATACCGATGATCGAATCTTGGACATGTAATATATCGCGAAACAAAGGATTAAGATACTAGCGTAAAGGTTCCGCGATCACAAGAAAGTCATCGTTGAATGTGTGGGAGTCGGTATGGGTCTCAGATCCGCTTCGATTATTGATCGAGAGGGTCTCGATCATGTCCACATTATTCACGAACCGTAGGGTGACACATAAGAGACACCGACATCCATTTGGAGCAAAAGTTTCATGCCGAAAAGAATAACAAGCGCGAATTTATTTCACTAGATCGAAACGGGTTTTGGTGAAATTGCGAAAGTGTTTCTGCATGTGAAATGAAATACTAGCAAGGGGTTATATGTGAATGTTTGTCATTAAAGTAATTGACAAAATTATGAATAAATAAAAGGAGTTTTATTTAATGAGAGTTTGCATTAAATTTGGTGGAAATTTAATGGGAATTTGAGTGGGTTTTTGAGTGGAGGGATTTGAAAGGCTTTTGTGTGAGTGGAGTGTCCACCCACATGAATGAGGGAGAGGTGGGGCACCCTCCATGGCCGTGCCATGCCCCTTGGCTGCCCCTCCCCTATATAAGGGCCCCTCCTCTCACTTCTCACTCACACCTCCTCGTGAAGGATCTCTCCCCTCTAGAATTTATCCCCATGGTCTCGGACTAGCGAGATACATGTTCCAGTGGCTTTTCGGCAAGAAAGAGTTGTGCTTCCGCTGCATCGCTGGAGCGAGGAGGCGGAGGTTGCTCGGTGCCTCGAACGTGTGTGCGAGCACGGATGCGCTGCTGTTTTGCGGCGCTAGGACTTCCTCTCGATCTTGAGATCGGCAAGAGATCGTCTACATCAACCACGAGTTTGGACTCGTTAAGCTTTGTTGGTCTTCAAGGGTATGTTCTCTACAGATATACATCGCCCGTTGTTTGTATCTAGTAGATAGATCTTGGTACATAGTTGTTCCCATCGTAGGAAATTTTTTGTTTTCTATGCTGCGAAACCTACAGTGGTATCAGAGCCGGATCTATGCGTAGATACTTTGCACGGGTAGTACACATATGAGTATGTGGGCGATGATGATCATTTTATTGCTTCTTAGTTGTACTTTGGATATTGGTGGCATAGTGGGATGAAGCGGCCCGGACAAACTTTACATGTCCTCGCACATGAGACCTGTTCCACGCTTGACATGCAACTAGTTTTGCATAAGTGGCTAGCGGGTGTCTGTCTCTCCTACTATAGTCAATATCTAATTTGCAACGAGTTTTCAACAATTTGGTTATCCTCGTTGTGGTTCATGTTCGTAGGTAAGAACGGTTCTATCTCGAAATCCCTAAGCCACGTAAAATTTGCAATGGATAAATTAGAGGCGTCTAGTTTAGATTGTTGCTGGGCTAGTGTTATGATATGGTGATGTTGTAAGTAGAAGTATGAGATGATACTCTTACAACACACATAACGTGTAATCTCCATAGACCTTGGACTTACACATATAGGTATGATAGTGATCATACCACGGTGCACATGATAGAGATCATATGCGGGAACCATATCATTCCACTAATAAACATGTGATGTTTGATAGCATCTTATATTGCTTGTTTGGCGTTTTATTAGCATAATAAGATGATCCCTCATTTAAATATCAAGATAAGAATGTGTTCTTCCTTTAGTATGCACCGATTATGTTCTCGTCGCTCCAAGACATCACGTGATGATCGGGTGTTTTTGGATCCACGACCATATTTCGGGTGTAAGACAGTTACACACGCGAATACTAAGGTTCTTACTTGGCGAGCCTAGCATGTACAGACATGGCCTCGAAACACGGACCGAAAGGTTAAGCATGAGTCATATAGTAGATATGATTCCCATTTGATGCTCGCCTTTGAAGCTACACCGACTCACGTGATGATCGGACTTGGTGTGGTGGATTTGGTTCATGTAATCACCAAAAAGACACGAGGGATGTCGTTTTTGAGTGGGAGTTCATTTATAATTTGGATTAGTAGAACTCAATTTATCATAAATTAAATCAAAGTGAATTTGCATAATTTGTTTTAGTCATTTGCATTCGTTCACCGCCTTATGCTTAGTTATAATTGAGATAATAGAACTATAGAATTCTGGATATATACTTTACGAACTGGTATCGTATTGTGTTGAGTGTCAATCAAAGTTTAAAGTCCTATTGCAAACTTTTAGCAAACTCTATTTACTCCGTGAAATTTAATAATTGGTATTAAATCGAGAGTAACAATTCCAGTGTTAGTATCTTAAGTATCATGTTTGCCTCCACGATTCTTGATTGTTTTAATATCAAGTTTATCTAGGAGCTGAAAGAATTGTTTCAGAAACCATCATGTGTGGCAGATATAACGATATCTGAAACAATGTTTGTTGCAATATGATAGAGTATAATATATGTTCTCATATTGGATGAGAATTTACGAAGGTTGGAGATGCTAGACATCCTAATCATCCAAAAGGGTTTTGGAAAGTGATGTTATACTCACGATTCGCCTTTATAAGCTAAAGTAGCTTGATCATGAAAGTCGTCATGATAAGGGTGAATAGAATATGTATGTAAAATGTTTACTACACTAAAAGATTACTAAAGAATGAATTTTGAAAGAATACCGATCATTTTGATGATGGTGATCTACTTCAAAGTGCAAGTCCAAAGGTATTATTATTTGAATATACACGCTTTGTACTATGTGTCATGTATATGGCGCCCTTTTGATGTTGATAGTTTCTTTTAAAAGGAAAGGAAATGCTGAAAGAGAATCTATAAAATATATTTGGCAGAAAAGAAAAGATTGGAAATATCCAATTTAGGTATATATATGATATACATGTTATGGTTGTATTCTTTGCTTGTTAAACAATGTGGTTCTTGGGTATTGGATACCGAATTGGTTGGTATGAAATTTCATACGGAACGATGCAATTCATGAACCACAATGGCCTAAGTAACTAGTAAGAGAATATGTGATGATGTTCATCAAAAACAAACAAACCGTTGTTTGTATTTCTCGTTGACATCAAGGCTTGACTTCAAGATTTGTTTTAATAATTGTTATTTAAATCAGGTATTATGAGAACAAAGGTTGTTCAAATAATTACCGTATTCCATATAAGATGGATGATTTACAAATCTAGTTGAAGAAATCACATCCATAAAACCTAATGCTAAAATGTTGCAAGACAAATGATTGAAAGATCACTTATGAAGTGACATCGCTGTTTAAATTATATTGGAAAGAAAACATGAAGAATCTCCATATTCATGGATTTTTGGAGTCTTTGATTTGATCAAGTGACGCTTGTGAGAATTTCCACGTGATAATTAAAACTTCGTTCAAAGGCCAAAGAAGAACGAACGACTAAATTATTGGAATTTATACATATCAATGTATGTAGTCCATTATGTATAGTCGTAAGCGATGGGTTTCAACTTCATATACTTTCTCTGGAAATTTGAGTGAATATTCACTTAATGAGAAAGAAGTATGAAATATTTGAAAAACGTTTTCAAAGACTTTCAAGATGAAGTGGAAAATCATTGTAACAAGAAAAATAAATGAATTGTGATTTTATCATAAGGGATTTATTTGAGTTACAAGTGTAACAAGAAAAATAAATGAATTATGATTTTATCATAAAAGGGATTTATTTGAGTTACAAGTTTAGCAAAACACCTAGATTTACATCTCCCGAAACACCATAGGAATATGGAGTGTTTGAGATTTGTAATGAAACCTTGTTTGACATGGTTGGATCAAAGGTGTTATTTATAAAACTGCCATTATGTTTTAAAATATTAAAGCTTTAGAGACTACCGCTTTTACACTGAAAAGAGCTCCATCTAGATCCGTTGAAATGACACCATGGAAGTTATGGTTTGGGGTAAAACCCAAGTTGTCATTTCTTAAATTTTGGTATGCTAAACATAAGTAAGATGTTTACAACCGAATTCGGATGAGCATGTCTTTGTAGGTTATTCCGAATAACAATTGGTTATTCCTCCATAACACCAAGGACAAAAGGGTTTGTCGCTTGAAACGTAAAGTTTCTTGAAGAAGGAATTTTTCATAAATGTTAAGTGGGAGGACAATAGAACTTTGATAAGGTTAACGAACCTTAGCTAAATGTGCTGAGTTGCGCAGCGCCGGAAATGGTTCTGGAGGCTGCCATAATGCTCATAGCTTATGTGCCTCAAAGGTTGTGGTCACGGAGATCTAAGTTCCTATTGAACCAAGTAGGTCGGTTAAACAATCAAATGCTAAGATTTGAGAGTAAATCATTATTGTTTGACAATGATGAACCGAATACATACAAAGAAGCGATGATGGGCCCTGACTCCGTCAAATGGCTTGAAGCCATAAAATCCGTGATAGTTCCATACACAAGAAATCAAGTTTTGAACTTGGAAGACCCTCCGGAAAGGTGTAAAAACCTATCGGTCGTATTTGGATCTATAAAGAAACAGACATGGATGTCTCACATCTATGAAATATTCGACATGTCGTAAAGTATTTTATGACAATGTTCAAAGAGTTGACTATGACAAGATTTGATCTTTCATAGCGATATTTAGTCTGAACGGATTAAAGTAGCAACCACTACATATAATTTGATATATGGTAGATGAATAAACAAAACAAAGTTCTTCTAATAGAATGGTTACCTAGGACGTGTACATGACACGGTCCAAAGGGTTTTGTTTTAATTCAGAGGATGCTAAAAGGGCATGCAAACTTCAATGGCTGAAGTAAGCATCGCGGAGTTGGAATCTTCACCATGATGAAAAGGAGTTTTTCATCAGGAGACGATAAAGATGCTTGCATTTGCAAGAAATTAAGTGGGAGCGCTGAGACATATTTCTAATACATTATGTGAAGGACATCTTGTTGATTAGAAATGATGTATCTTTTATTGACAAAGGTTAAGAATTTCATTTCGATGAAAGACTTAGGCAACACCCGAATATTTAGCATGAATGTCTATAGTGGATAGACTGTAACGCTAATATGTTTATGCCAAACGTACATATATGAGATATTGAAGGAGTTCAATATAGAAACGACAAGAAACAGTTCTTGTTGCATGGAAAGGAATTGAATCAAGATTCAAGTGTATCGACACTTGATAGGTGAAACAAGATTCAAGTGCTTTGACACTTGATGAGTGCAATCACGAGAATGTTTTGATCAATCATACCATGATATGTACACATCCAGATATGTCCTATGCTCTAAGTGTTATGAGCATATACCAGAATGAATCATAAAATGATCATTGGACGATAGTGAGGATATTCTTATGATCTTTTGGAAGAACTAAGAATATATTTGTGTAGAGGTGACAAACAATTACAAATAGTTCATTGTAAAGCGTTACATTGATACTAGTTTTGTCACAAGATACAAATTAAGTTTATCTCAATTTAAACTATGGGTGGCACAATGTAATGGAAAGGAGATTCCATGATGGATTTGGAAGAGTTCCAAAGTTAAGACATTGTGACGAATACTACAACAAAAGGCTAAGTATATGACTGCTATAGTAGCAACAAAGGAGGGAATTTGTGTCAAGTAGTTTGTTATCAAACTAAGGTGTGGTTCGCAACGGGCTAACACTAAAGATATATTGTATGACAATATTATCGATGTGTTTTAACCCCAAGGAACTAGAGGTCTCACCAAAAGACCAAATTTATACAATGCCATCTCATTGGAGAATGAGTGATGCGTGAAGACGCAAAGACATGCAAATACACACGGACTGAAGCGTCGGATCCAGATTATGTTAACCACTTGCAATTGCGTATTTGGAACACCGTAAAGCCATAGGTGTTCAATACACAAAGTTTTCAAACTAGATTATTGTCTCTAGTGCAAGTGGGAGATCAAGGAATATGCCCAGAGGCAATAATAAAGTGGTTATTATCGTATTCCTATTTATGATAAATGTTTATTTTGCATGCTATAATTGTATTAATACGGAAACGTTAATACATGTGTGTTTAATAAACAAATGAAAGTTCCTAGTTATGCCTCTCTCATAAACTAGCTCGTTGATTAACAAGATGATCAAGGTTTCGATCATGGACATTGGATGTTGTTAATAACGGGTCACAACATTATTGTAATGGTGTGATGAACATTCATCCAAGTATAGCATTACGATCAAAGTCATTGAGTTTATATTGCTATAACAACTTACGAAGTGATCCTAATCCTTAGACCATGAGATCATGTCAATCACTAACACCGGAAGAGTTTCTTGATAACATCAAACGTCACACCGTAACAGGGTGATTATAAAGATGGATTCAGAACTACTAAAGTGTTATGTTGAGGCCCATGGATCGAGAGTGGAATTTGTTCATCCCGATGACGGATAGATATACTCTGGGCCCTCTCGGTGATATCACATTGATTAGCTTGCAAGCAAGTGATTTGATCACTAGAATGTTATATCAGGGGAACGAGAAAAGAGTGCATGTCAGTAACGAGATCAAACTAGGTATGGAGATACCGATGATCGAATCTTGGACATGTAATATATCGCGAAACAAAAGGATTAAGATACTAGCGTAAAAGGTTCCGACGATCACAAGAAAGTCATCGTTGAATGTGTGGGAGTCAGTATGGGTCTCCAGATCCCGCTTCTGATTATTGATCTGAGAGGGGTCTCGATCATGTCCACATTATTCACGAACCGTAGGGTGACACACTTAAGAGACACCGACATCCATTTGGAGCAAAAGTTTCATGCCGAAAAGAATAACAAGCGCAGGAATTTATTTCACTAGATACCGAAACGGGTTTTCGGGTGAAATTGCAGAAAGTGTTTCTGCATGTGAAATGAAATACTAGCAAGGGGTTATATGTGAATGTTTGTCATTAAAGTAATTGACAAAATTATGAATAAATAAAAGGAGTTTTATTTAATGAGAGTTTGCATTAAATTTGGTGGAAATTTAATGGGAATTTGAGTGGGTTTTTGAGTGGAGGGATTTGAAAGGCTTTTGTGTGAGTGGAGTGTCCACCCACATGAATGAGGGAGAGGTGGGGGCACCCTCCATGGCCGGCGGCCATGCCCCCTTGGGCTGCCCCCCTCCCCTATATAAGGAGCCCCTCCTCTCACTTCTCACTCACACCTCCTCGTGAAGGATCTCTCTCCCCCTCTAGAATTTATCCCCCATGGTCTCGGACTAGCGAGATACATGTTCCCGGTGGCTATTCGGCAAGAAAGAGTTGTGCTTCCACTGCATCGCTGGAGCGAGGAGGCGGAGGTTGCTCGGTGCCTCGAACGTGTGTGCGAGCACGGATGCGCTGCTGTTTTGCGGCGCTAGGACTTCCTCTCGATCTTGAGATCGGCAAGAGATCGTCTACATCAACCACGAGTTTGGACTCGTTAAGCTTTGTCGGTCTTCAAGGGTATGTTCTCTACGGATATACATCCGCCCGTTGTTTGTATCTAGTAGATAGATCTTGGTACATAGTTGTTCCCATCGTAGGAAATTTTTTGTTTTCTATGCTGCGAACCCTACAAGAAGGTGGCCGACACTCGGGGCGAGGCGCTCAAGACCCTAGAGTCGTCCTCTCCCCAACAGGAGGAGTTGCTTAAGGTGCTCCGTACTTGGGAGAGTGATCTGACTAAGCATCTTGAGCGGATTGCTGAGCTTGTTGTCAGTAAGTTTGCATTTCCTTATTCTTTTTAGGCTTGAGTTGATGATTTGTCTCTAGCTACTTATTCTTTTAACCGGCTGCATCTCACTACCCGGAGTCGACGGATCAAGCTCTTGAGGCCCTGCCTGTGGAGGAAGTCAGTCGTGAGTTTACCGCCTGGGATCTGGTGAAGGTTCTGGCGGAGTAGAGCGACGATCTTCGTAAAGTTGTAGTGGACATCTTGCAGTACATATGGACAGAGACAGGCGAGCCACATGACATTGCCATCCTGGCGCTCGCCCTCTCGCATGGTGTAGACGTGCTGGACATTGGCAAGGAGTGGGAGGCTCACGGTGGCGTAGAGATGGCGCTGGCTCTGGTGAAGTCTTGGTATCCGGATGCGGATCTGAGTGCGCTCACCCGCAGATTCCGTGTCGGGACCAGCTATGAGAGCCTTCGCCAAAGCATTCCTAAAATTAGGTCGTGTGGAGTCAATATCGGCACCTACATGGAGCTGGACCGTGACTTCCGCGACCTCTCCGATCCGGAGCCATATCAGTGGGTACCAGCCCCTCCACGCGGCATTGATGTTGCCTCCACCAGCCAGATGCCCGCAGCCAGTGCTGATGCTCCTTCTCCTAGCCAGATTCCCACAGTCGGTGTCGATGCTCCTTCTCCCAGCCCAGCTCCTGCTCCTAGAGCTGATATTCCTTCTAAGCCTTGAATCCCTGGGATTCCAGGCATATTTGTCTCTATGAAAACTTATTCTACACTTTTTCTATTCTTGGGGTAAACTTGCTGCTATAAAACTTTAATTCTGCATGGGAACTTCGTTTTCCGTTTATCTATTGTGTGTTTCCTTTTGTTCCAAGTTGAATTTGTCTATTGCCCTTCTCTTTCTGAATGTTCGTGTTCTTTGCATTTCTTGTGTGGGTGCGTGGGAGCGCGGCCACTAGGTGTAGTCCTCGAGGTTCGGGTTGGCTGGAGTAGCCAGCTAGGTCAAAGCTCTTTACCACCTTGGCATTTTATGATGGGTGCGCGGGAGCACGCCCACTGGGTGTAGTCCCCGAGGTTTGGGCCGGCTGGAGTAGCGAGCCGGGTCAAAGCTCTTTTCCACCTTGGCATTTTTTTATGGGTGCACGGGAGCGCGCCCACTAGGTGTAGTCCCTGAGGTTCGGGCCGGCTAGAGTAGCCAGCCAGGTCGAAGCTCTTTTCCTCCTTGGAGTTTTCTGATGGGTGTGTGGGTGTGCGCCCATTGGGTGTAGTCCTCGAGGTTTGGGCCGGCTGGAGTAGCCAGCCGGGTCGAAGCTCTTTTCTACTTTCTTTCCTGCTAAGTTGAGGCTCGTGCAAAACAAATCACAATGTCTCTTGCGTTAGTTTTGCCACTGGTGTGTGCGTTTGCAGTTAAGGTAAGATATGAGAACGATGCCCTTTCGAACTAGGCTGATAACTTATTCCTTTTCTCAGCGAGCATTGGCCTTTCAAGCTATGTCCTTGTCGGCTGCTAGCTGGGTTGCGGTCTGCAGCCGGAACCGAAGGGGTAGCTAGGTTGACGTACTTCGCGATACTTTGGGTTGTTGTTGTCATTATCTTAGATCGAGCAGGCGCAGCTGGATTATCCAGGCGCCCTGGTCCTCTATTTGGGTTATTTCTTCTAAGGGGGACTTCAGGATTTTTCTCTTGCCGGGTCGACAGCCGGCTTGCGGTCTGAAGCCAGAACCGAAGAGTGGTACCTATGTGTCGCGTACAATACTTAACCATATGTAGAAGTCGAAGGCGTCTAGGCCAGCCGGCAAGCTCTTTGCAGAGACTGCCGGAGCCGAGTTGATGACAAAAGTGACGCGTAAATGGACACGGATTCCTCGGGGCTATGCCGAGGCTCCCAAGCTTGTTCATTTATTACATGAAAGTGAGATACATACACTTCTTGCTCAAGTATAAAATGGACGGAGTAGGTTCGCATTCCACGGGTGCTCAGTCTCATCGTCGGAGCGATTAGCCTTGTTCTTTGCTGGCTGCTGGGCATCGATGAGGTAGTATGAGTTATTGTGCAGCGCTCGGCTGATGGTGAATGGACCTTCCCAAGGTGGGGACAATTTGTGCATTCCTTTAGTGCTTTGCACCAGGCGCAGCACCAGGTCGCCCACGCGGAATGACGTAGGCCGGATCTGGCTGGCATGGTAGCGACGCAGGCTTCCTGGTAGATAGCTGAACTGGATAGGGCCAGCTCGCGTGCCTCTTCTAGCAGATCCACACTATCTTCACGCGCTTCCTTGGCCTATTGCTCCGTGTAGAGAAGCTTGCGGGGTTCATCAAACTGGATATCAGTGGGGAGGATTGCCTCTGCACCATAGACGAGGAAGAATGGCGTGAAGCCGGTTGATCGGTAGGGGGTGGTGCGCAGGCTCCATAGCACAGCTGGCAGTTCCTCTATCCAACATCCGGGGGACCTGACGAGTGGCTTGATCAACCTTGGTTTTATTCCGGCTAGGACCAAGTCGTTTGCACGCTCACACTGCCCGTTTGACTGAGGGTGTGCAACTAAAGCTAGGTCCAGGCGGATGCCCTTCTCTCCACAGAAGCGAGCGAAAACTCCCTTGGCGAAATTGGAATCGTTGCCCGTGATGATGTTGTGGGGGTAGCCAAAGCGTATGATGATTTCCGTGAAAAACTTTACCATTGTTGCCCCATCCATCTTCTTTATGGGTTTTGCCTTGATCCACTTGGTGAATTTGTCCACCGCCACGAGATCGGGCTATCTTGAATGGTCCAACCATGTCTAGCCCCCAGACTGCAAACGGCAAGGTGATTGGTATTGTCTTGAGTTCCGCAGACGGTGTGTGCTTCAGCTAGCCGAAACGTTGGTAGCCATTGCATGCCTTGACCAGTTCCTCTGCGTCCTTTAGTGTTGTTAGCCAGTAGAAACCATGGCGAAGCGCCTTGGCTGCTATGGCCCTTGACGAAGCGTGATGGCCGCACTTGCCCTGGTGGATGTCGACTAGGAGCTTGACTCCTTCCTCTTGGCTTACACAACGCTGATAGATGCCCCTAACTCTGCATTTGTACAACTCGTTATTGATGATGGTGTATGCTCTTGCCCTGCGTCTCACTTGCCATGCTGCCACTTCTTCCTCTGGTAGCGCACCCTTAGCCAGGAAAATCATGAATGGTTTGGCCCAGTCGGGTGTTTCCCGGACAGCGTACACCGTTTGCATGATGAGCTTGATCTCCTCGCGGACAGCCGGGTCTGATGTTTCAGGAGGCTTGCCGGGTGGAGGCTTGATGGCGGCACTCCCCAAGACCATCTTGGCAGTCCCCGGGTCTGTCGGGGCAGTCCCTGGGTGCGGCGAGGCATTCCACGGGTGCATCGAGGCAGTCTCGGGTGCGGTGAGGCAGTCCCCGGGTGTGGCAAGGCAATCCACAGGAGTGGTGCGGTAGTCCCCGAGTGCGGAAAGGCAGTCCCCAGGAGTGGTGCGGCAGTCCCCGGGTGTATCGCTCCAGCCAGCCCTGGGTCCGTGTCCAGCACTATGGAGTCGGACTCCGGATACTGAGTGATGGACGGCTTGCGCAGGTGCTCGAGCGAGACTCCAGGCGGTATGGCTTGTCTTGTTGACCCGACTCGAGCCAGGGCGTCAGTGGCTTCGTTGTTAGCTCTGGGTACATGGTGGAACTCGCATCCTTCGAAGCAAGAGCGCAGCTGCTGAACGAACAAGCGGTAGAGGGCCATGTTGGCATCCCTCGCGTCCCATTCTCCTAAGACTTGTTGTACTACCAGGTCTGAGTCGCCGAAGTAGAGTATACTTGGTGGGCCACGCTGACACGCGACCCAAGGTCTCGCCCTCGATGCTGGATCTGCCTGGCAAAGCCATTGGCGGCGTTGTACTCGTGCACGATGGCATTTAGCCGGCGCTGGTTAGCAACGACCTTGGTGGCCTCCTCCAGGAGCTTCTGGCGCGTGGCTTCGAGCGCGGCTGCGGGAGCCGTTAGGTCTGTCTTGATGATGATGGGGGTGTGGAGGTGCTGGATGGAGGCAGTGAGCGGGTATTGCTCCTGCTCGAGCGCACAACCTTCTCCTCCCGCTCAGCACTTCTACGGTGGACGGTGGTTTTCGTGGGTGTTCACCACCATGACCTCGACGCAGCCGTTTGTCGCGGCAGCACCATGGACGACGCAGTCGAGAGGCATGCTGGAGATGGTGTCGACCTTGCTGGGGAAGGCCTCAGCGATGGTGGCGGCATAGACGAGCTGGTCCCCGAAGTGTAGGATGGAGCTGTTGACTTGGAAGGTGTCCCCGGCGAAGCACGCTGCATTGTCGATGACGCAGTCGAAAGCGCCGAGTGTGAGGACGAGGCTAGAGGCCACGCGCTCACTAGCGACGAGCGGAAGTTGATCCCAGCCGAAGCGTTGTGCCCCATGGTGGGCGCCAACTGTCGTGGTGTGGAACACGTCAGTGCCATCAGGGATGGCTAAAGAGGGACACTTAGGTACAATCGGTGTCTCACGCAACGGGTTGGGCACGATGAACTGCAAACACAGCGACGTACCCAGGTTCGGGGCCCTCTCGGCAAGGTAACAACCCTACTCCTGCAAGATCTACTATATGGGGGTGAATGCCCAGTACAAGTTCTCCTGGAGTTGTTTCCTTAGCAACTATACATGCATAGAGGAAGAAGAAGAACTAGAGGCGAACTCTTACAACTGTTATCCTCTCTCAAGAACCCTAGCTCTACCCACCCTTATTTACTGGTCAGGGGATGTAGGTTACGATGTGGATTCTAGGGTTTACTATTTGGATATGGGTTTACAGGGCGGGCTAGCTGCAGGGACCCAGGCGGTGGACCAGGACCCAGTCAGCCTCCAGTACATTGATGGACGACGCTACAGTAGCCCTGCGCCCTCCCTTTAGCGTCACCCTTTGCTTTAGCGGTCACCCGGGATTCCTTTGGGGCGTCATCCCTCGCTTTAGCAGTCACCCGGGGCTTCTTTGGTGGTCAGACAACCACTTTGCTTTATCTTCGTCTAGTAGCCCCGGTCAGGGCGGCGCGCCAGCCTGTCTGGTGATGAGAGGCGCCAGAGGCGTACTCCGCAAGGAGCATCTCCCCCTCTGCGCTCTCCATCGAATTTGAGGCCAGTCGGGTGGGAGCGGCCACCCAGCCGGTTCTTCTGGCTACCCAGCTAGACGAGCTAGCCAGGAAAGCTTTAAGCCCAGCTAGGTGGGACTAGCCAACCGGCTAGAACACTTCTGCTTGAAGGCCAAGCAGCCAGTGTCTTCCGGAGCTGGCCTACTTAGGCCTGGCTTTCCCCACCCAGGGGTTATCCCCCCGACACCCAACAATGGTCCTAAAGCTCTGCGCGCGGCTTTTACCGACATTTAACCTTCCCTTGAATACTGTTATAATATTGTAAGCATTACCTCTAGAGTCAGCAAGGGGAAGAATACTCAACATCCTGCTATTCCCTATTTGTTCTATGTTATTGCTAACACCTTGCAGGCATGAAATGAGTTTACAAGACTCAATGAGGAGGACATCTTAGTCCTCGCAAAAGCTGCTTTCAATGACAACTTGTCACTTCACTTGGGCGCAATACTTGTGCGCTACTTGGAATACCAATCCCACCAAAGCCAAGGACCAATCACTTGTGGAGGCGTCATCACCGTGCTTGCCAATGCATTGGGTATCGACCTAGGTGAGTTACAGCCGGTGTTAGGTGAACGACGTGTTGGTTTATCTACTTTGAGGGCTTGTCGAATGCTCACTAGGAGAGGTGGTGTTTATTATCTGCATATTGCTGGAGCTGGGCATATCTACCCCGCTCCTTTGCCTAATGGTCGTTTATCTATCGAGGAAGGATGTGTGCTTTAGGACTTGCAGGTTGAGCAACACCAACCCTAGGAGGAGATTCCGGAGGAGGAGGATGACCAAGAGGAGGAGCAATAAGTCCATCATCAGGAGCAGCAGCCACCAAACCGGTTTGCTACATATCAAGATTTCCAAGAACTTGGAGGAACTGTGGAGGGAATGCATAATCTCGCCCTGAACCTCCTAGAAACAACAAGTAACCTTTCAACTCAATTTGCGAACTGGAGTTACAACTATTTCCCCCACCACAGTGATTTGAAGGGCTCGCAAAAGCCTAAGCTTGGGAAGGTTTTATCTATTTTATATTTTTGTTTTCATTTCCTTTATCTTATTTTTGAGGTTATGCTTTTATTTGAGTTTATAAGCACTTGTGCTGGTTTCCCCAACACTTTATCTTAGTTATTTTATTTTGTTTGATATTTTCAAGGCGAGCTTGGCCGCCAATTTTCTATTATTTAATCCCCCTTCTCAAAAACCACAAAAAGATTTCTCCATTTATCTTTATTTTCCCTCTCTCTTTTTCTTTTCGCCTCGAAGTTCTCGTTGATTTGTAGGAGAGTGATTGACTTCGAGTTTCCAAGAAACAAATAAAAAGGGAAGAGAGAAGTGGAACCAAACATGCGAGGTATGCCTTATGACTCCCCACTTTTGAAGTTTGAGAAACCCATGCTAGTTAGTAGTAATGTTGAGATGTTATATCGGTGGAGTGAGTCTCTATATTGTAGAAATTTTTTGTTTGCATGGGTATTTAATTGGGTGCGTTTTGTTCCAGCTCTTGTAGTTAACCAAGTCTTGCCTAAAAAATTTGCTAAACAATTGAAATAAGAAAAAGTCTCACAAATTGAAGACTTGGGTGTTGTAGTGTTTAGTCTTGAAATTTTATTCCTAGAGACACTCAACACCATAGAAAATAATGATTGACTTGATAGCTCTCTTTGAAAATATTTGTTCAATTGAATTAATGTTTAGCGTTTTTTGTGAGCATGCCAAAGTTTGATTTGTAAATCATAAGAATTATATAGCTTTATGCGTGTCAAACTTCATGTGGGATGCCAACAACTCCGCTAGCCTACGAACGATCTTCATGGAGGAAACTCCTAGATTTCAGTTATGAGTTGATTAAACATATGTAGCAGCAATGCTATAATGGGTAAGATTATTGGCACTCTCGGGTAGCTGTAACATGATGGGATCACTCCTCTGGCTGATATGAGTAATCATTATGCAAAAGGAACAAAAACCTTAGTGATGCCACGAGTGTCCATCTCAGCCCGATAAACTAATGATTTTTTTTTGGCATGCTCTCAATTATTTAAGAACTAGAATTCTTGAAGGACAATGAATAGAAAATTAGTGCTTGAAAAGTCTTGATTTATTGATATGGGAGAATTGAGATACTTTAGTATATATGATTTTCATGACAAACTCTCACACCCTTAATTTTACATGATTACATTTTATTGTCCAAAGGCAAGCCCATGAGTTAATTATATGACATGGGATAAAGTTTACTTTTTTGAATCATCCATGCTTACAATAATTTTGCTGCGCTATAAGGGTTCATAAAACCCGTATGATATGCTTGCCATTACCCTATCTATGCTGACATTTTTCAGATTAATAAAGTGGAGGAAACATGAGACTACCAATCATGAGTAAGATCATCATCTCGTTATTTCAGTTTAAATGCTAAGTTCCCTTTTGATTTTGGTTTTCTTGCTCGGGACGATCAAGTTTAAGCTTGGGGAGGTTGATGGCTGTGAAATATAGCCATACACGTCCGCATTTAAACTAGATATTATTCATATATTTGATGAAATATCTCTCTAAACCTGCCACTAATGCCTAATGATCAAAAGGGTATGCAATCCTTTCTTGCTATTTTTCCCTGCGCAGATAATGACGTATGATGATGGGAATCACTATATAAATGCCAAAAATACGAGATTTCCAACATACCAAATAAACCAGGAGCCATGAAGATATTACTTCAAGCTTAGCAACCAACTATATGGGACGCCGCCATATAGTTGCCGCCGTATATTTTGCACTGACCTCATTAGGTCAAACATAACAACTTTCGTGAAGGGAACCCTATATAAATAGGCTTCAGACAACAAGAAACAAGCCCCTGACTCCACAATCTCGCTTCTTTCACCCTAAACTCTCCCTGCCGCCACGCTGTAGGAATAGATCTAGATCTAAACCTCTAAACCCTTATCCACCACCATAGCCATCTTCCACCACTTGTAATAGTAGATCTCATCTCCAATTGGCGACATTGTAAGACTATTTGCTATCAACTCTATGATCTCTATTACAATGTTTATGATTGTCGATTTCATCTCTATGTGTGAGTAATTATCCTTGGGCTAAGGGCTTAGGCCTAGCCATGTAGATTTTGTGCATGTTATTTATCATATATGGGATCATGTATTAGTTTGTATGACATGATTATTGTAGTACCCTCCCTTGCCTCAATCTAAGGACTTGTCAGGTACCAAAGACCCCGGGGATTGATCCACGTCAAGGGAGTGTGAGTAATGACTGATCTGTGGGATAGGAACCCCGGTGACAGAAAGGGTAGTATGACTGTATGTGAGGAACTTACTTGGGATTAACGGTGACATCACTATGCATATCATTAGTTCTCTTTCTTCCATGGATAAGACTAGTAGGTTATTGCTGTAAGCGGTTGCGGAGGCGATAACAATTATGAATGCACTGCCCACATATAATTATCTTGCTCTAACAATTACATGAGTACTTTATTATTATTATCTAGTATTCCCGTCAGATCTTTTGCACAACTACTAGTGAAAACCGAAGACCCTAGGCCCTCTCTCTCTCCATCATCAACAACAACAAGATCGCAAACTCTCGGTCCGGTGAAAACGCAATAGGAATTCTAAAACTCTTGAAGGTCTGTTTAAGTATTCTCACTTTGCTTTCTGCTTCCCGAGGATCCGATAAACCTAGGTCTACTAGGGAAAAAGAGCTATACTACATCTGTAATCCGGATCAAAGGTATCAGCTATGATAAGGATTCTGGTAGCATATTAGAATTAAGAGTTTTCTTGGTAGCCATCAAAGTAGTGAGCATCGTCAAATAGCTATACTAAAAAATAGAGAAAGAGAAAAGGAAGAAAATAATAAAATATATATGCATAGATAGACAAAATTCAAAATAAGCAAAAAGAGAGAGCATCTATCAAAAGAATCAAGTGTAGAATAAAAGAAAAATGATCATGAATCTTCATTACTAAACCAAGTGCTCAATATTTCTAAACTCAATGATTATATGGTATGTTAAATTACTAGGATCTTCTTATAATTTCATTAATACTAGAGAAGGTGTGGAAGCCTCTAAGTCATGTGATGTGTAAGGGTATGATAATACCCCCAACGCTTCTTTACATCCGGTGTTGTATTCTTGTTTCAAAATTTTGACTCATTTATTGTAACGACTCGTGTCTCATGAACATGTCTTGTCCATAATACACCATCTTGCTCGGGGACGAGCAAGAGCCAAGATTGGGGGAGTTGATGGGTCTAAAATTGAAGCATGTTTACCTTTTGTTTTTTGCATAAATAGAGTAGGGATCTTTGTATTTTACGGCATTCGCGCACACCTTTTTGTATTTATTTCAATAGGATCCCAAATCATTAAGTCTATTATGAACATATCAATTAGACTTGTCACATTATATTATAATATGATATTTTTAAGTGATCAAAGTCATTTTATGGATTTACCTTCACTACTGGGAAAATACCAATCGAGGAGAGGCAACCAATGCTGATAACGACCTGCGATATGGCCGTCGGTGGGGCCCACCCGTACCGTACGCCCGTACTAGGTGCTATCGGGACCGCCTTATCAAATACTTTCTCTTGGCAAAGATGACAGGAGCATCCGACATTCACAGCCACCAGAAACCATGAAAAAACACATCTGAAAGGGATCTGAAGGAGGAACTTGACTGGGGAGAAATCCCTGTTGATCCACGGATCATTGGAGGACAACGCATCATCCCATTCATCATCGACCACTGCATCTACATCACCACTATTACTCCCATCCTTCATCCATTAGATCTTGTTGTAATTCCAGATCCAATTGTGGTTTACAATAGATCTATTTCAGTACTTTCATCCATCCATTTGATTATGATGATGTTGTTGATTGCTTCCATGTGTGAGTAGTTCCTTTGTTTTGGGGGAGATGGAGAAACCCTAGCACTATTATTAATTTGCAATAGATGATCTATTCTTGTGTCCATATGACTTACCGGTCTATGATTTATTTGTGATTTGTATTTGATCTCTCTCTTTAGATGGTATGTGAAAGTCGACCACATTCCATTTTCCCATGGGACTATAGGGTGGGAGAAACCCTTTGTACGTGCTTTGGGATCGTACCCGGAATGGCCCCGTGACAAATTGGCGTCGGCTCGTGAACTATGCGGTCAAAGGGGGAATAAAGAGGGACTCCCTAAGCTAATTACGATATCCAAGGGGAAACCCTTAATTGCGGTGGTATGTATGGGTGACTACTCTCAGGCATCGCAATGGTTATTTAGAGGTGGCCTCACTCTTGGATCAACAAAGTGGCTTCCTACGAGCCTTGCAGTGAACATCTTATTATTGAGCTCTCTCCACACATTTCATGGTACAAGAAGGATGTTATCTTAAATTATTAATAATGACAACACCATGCTAGAGGAGTATCCTACATCCCCGAGAACATTTTATCCCTATTGCATTCCAACACGCTTTAATACAATCTTGTTACTTGCTTTCTTTTAATTGTTTTAATTACTTTTCTACAGACAACCAAAAACCTTTCAAACACTCTTTACTTGAGATCAAAGGCAATTTACAAGTATACTTTGGTAGATAGTGACGAGGGGCATTAAGACCTTTACCAATATCTCTCTATGGGTTCAATATCTTTACTTCAAAACTAGCTACAATTGATTTGTGCACTTGCAGTCATCAGCCCTATTTTGGCCCGAGGAACCCGAAATATCCGGGGGAGGGGCGGATTATCCAGCCTAGGAGGTCCCAAATGGTCATATTTCGTTGGGGAGGGGTATAAATATACCCCTTCTTCCTCCTTGGGATGGTTGCTTGCATTCTCTCTCTCTCCATCATTGTTTTGGCCTTCAAGAGATTGCAAATACTCTTAATCCCTCCCATATTTCTTGATTCTTTTTTGCGGATTTAAAAGGGGATATCTAGATCTACAACTCCACCAATCCATCTCTCCTCTACATGAGGGGAACATCTTGGGATATAGATCTTGGGTTTTGTTTTGTGGATTTCCTCTTGTGTTCTTCCTCTCTTATTCCCCCAATAGCTTTTGTAGCTTTGGTGGAATTTGGGAGAGAATGACTTGAGCACTTCTTGTGTTCTTGCCATTGCATTTGGTGCATCAGTTTGAGTTCTCGTTGAGGATTTGGTTGGGTAAAAGGTGAGAAGCTTTTTACTCTTGGGTTCTTGGAACCCTAGACGGTTTAGTTGTTTTGCAGGTTTGTGGATTACTTGGGACCTCCAGTTAAGTTGTGGAGCTTTCCCCAAACTTGTTTGTTTGGATCCTCCAATTGAGTTATGGAGCAGTGCCCCAAGCTTTGTGAGAGGTTATGGATCACCACCGACAAGTGCACCGATAGTGGAGAAGTGAATTAGGCCTCTTGTGGCAAGGTTCATAGGATAATAGGGTGAGGCCTTTTGTGACGTGGTGATTTTAGTACTGCCCACCCCTCCAACAAGACGTACTCCCTTTATAGGAGGAACTCGGTAATACATCATCGTCACTATGTGCCTCGGTTATCTATATACCCGAGCTATTTACTTATGCAGTTTACTTTGTGATAGCCTTCGTGCTAGAAGTCATTTATCTAGCTATCACATAGTTGCTTGTTTTTCTTAGCATAAGTTATTGGTGCACATATCTGAACTGTAGTTTATATTGGTTTCGTGCTTGACAAATTAAATGCTAGTTTTATTCTGCCTTTGATAAGCCTATCTCGTAAAAGTTTTAAGCCGCCTATTCACCCTCCTTTAGGCGGCATCTTTGTCCTTTTAAGACACCACTATGATCTGGTCAGTCTTCCTACTCCCAACTACTCTACCTCCATTCGTTTCATTTCACAACCAAGGAAGAGGAAGCACCAAGCACACCCGCAACAAGCTGGTTCAAAAGTGAGGAGCACTTCTTTCTAGCTAATTTTCTCCCATTGAAACTACTTTATGTCGATCTACCAAAATTATATATATTCAAATTTGTACCACGAGTGTGTGATAGGTTACAGAAATCATTTAAGGTACCCAAATTTTGAATATATCAAAAACCACCGACATGTTTGAAAAAATCAACTTGTAATGACTATGCACACAAAATTCATCATTTGTCCTTACAATCACTAATGTCCTCGTTGCCGCCCATGAGAACTTGAAGGAAAATCATCATAGATCTCTGCTCCTCCCTATCTTCTCTACTTGTCCCCTCTTAGAAAGCTTCACAGCACCCAACAGGTACACGTAGTTCTTTCACGCATGATTATAGTTCAGAGAGTACTAGTCTGATGGTACTATATATATATCGCGTATATGTAGAGAGAAAGCAGGGTCCATCGTTCAAGCCATGTATTTTCTACGAGATAAAATCTAGCATGATCCGCAAATTTACCTCCAATCCTCATATATGTTTTTTATTAAATAAGATGGCACAGAACATCACACTAGATTTTAGTTTTTGGCCATGGAGCTGCATTAAATCTTACCACAATATAGTGTATGAATAACTTTAAATATTCAATGTTGGATCAAGACTCACAAATCCCAATATTTCCAACCATTAGATCTTCTTTTCCATTCTAACATCTAGAAGATTCTATTGATAGTGTTTAGCAGAATGACTATGTGCAAACCTCAAAACACACTTCTCGATCATTCTAGAATCTTCTCCATTATTTATCCAGACCATGGTCCAAAATTTTCAAGTATTAGGTAGCTAATAAATGTTCATTTCTACATGATATAAACTACAGGAACCAAATATACACCGTTACTTTATAGATGTGGCTCTTTCATAATTTTTTGAGCTTTACATATTACAGAGCATAATTTTATATAGTGATGATATATCATACTTTATTATTATGTGAGTATCATGCGCAACTTACTAATAAAAGGATGGTGCACAAATACAAAGAGGCCGCTAACTAATCTTGCCCAACTAAACAAGGAATTTGAACATAAGGCCTCAAAATATACAAAAAGGACCCTAGGACAGGAAGTAAAAAAGCAATCAGGTATAGCTTCATTGATTATCAGCGGTGTTATAAAAGAAGGGACCGGCTTGAGGACGGATCAGAGAGTCCACATTTCCCCCCTCTCAAATCGCAATGCTTGGAACGGTCACTCTGCAGATGAAAGCCACCATGCTCAATTGTTCCTCCTGCTCCTAACCTCTCAAGCCTCGGCGGGTCTACAAGGTCGCTCCCTTTCTCCCTTACAATCCATTGATTTTTCTTTTGTCGGTTCGTCCTTGAAACTATTTTATTTTTCAAACTTTCATTTCTCCAGTGCATAGATATTCATCTAGTATACCACTGTTGCGTCTGCAAGTTCACCTTCTACCAGAAGTGCAATCACCCTAGCAGTGGATTCACCCACGAGCCCGCCAAGGACGCCGTCCTATCAGTGCCTAGGGTCGAGTGTACCCACAAAGGCTGCAGGAGCTTGTTGCCCTACTATGAACTCCACGAGCATGAAATCACGTGTCGGCACACCCCCTTGCACTTGCACAGAGACCGGCTACGACTTCGTCTCCCTGTCACCAGCGCTTGTCGCCCACCTCACGACGGTCCACTCGATCCAAGTGCACAAGATCCATTATGCCACCAACAAAGCGTTCCAGGAGCTCGTGCCGCTAGCGGGCGAGGCGTCCCGTCGGCTCATCCTCGTCGAGGAGCAGGACGGTGTCGTGTTCATCCTGACGATTGGCATGATAGACACGGTCTCCCTCGTGTCTGCGGTATGCATTAGGCCCGCGTTGTGCGACTTGCCCGTGTACAGGGTGAGGATCTGGGTGGAATGCCTGCCACTGCGGAAGGAGGATGACCGACACCGTGTGATATGTCGGAAACATATCTATAATTTTTTATGTTCCATGTTTGTTTAGTACCTACTTTGCTTTGCTTTATCTACACTTTGAGGTGTTTTATATGTTTTCTGGTACTAACCTATTAATAAGATGACACAGTGCCAGTTGCATGTTTTCTTCTGTTTTTGGTTCTAGAAAGGCAGAAAATCAATATTCTCTAAATTGGACGGGACAAAAGCCAAAGTCAATATTTTACCGTGGGGAACACGGGAGCTGAGTACGAGATGGGGCTCACAGGGGCCACCCCCTGGCGGCACGGGCTAACCCTAGCCGCACATGGGGGGTGTGACCACCCTGGGCGCCCCCTGCCTCGCCTCTTCGCCTATAAAGGCCCCCCGATGCCTAAACCCTAAGGACCCGATCAATATTCCACGAGACCATCGTCCCTAGATCAGGGAGGATCTGAAGCTCTTCCCGGCACCCTGCCGAAGGGGAGATCATCCCAGAGGCCTTCTTCTTCATCATGCCAGCCTCCGGTATGAAGCGTGAGTAGTTCCACCTTGGACTACGGGTCCATGTAGTAGCTAGATGGTTTTATCTCCTCCTTTGTGCTATCATGTTTAGATCTTGTGAGATCCGTTCATGATCAGGATCTCATCTATTTGTAATCATGCATGTTGTGTTTGCGGGGATCTGATGGATATTGAGATTACTATGTCAGACTGATTAATGGTTTTGTCTTATTGATTCTATCATGTCTGTGTTGTTTGTGATCTTGCATGCTCTCCGTTGTTAGTAGCTATCTTGGCCAAGTAAATACTAGTTACTCCAAGAGGGGGTATTTATGCTCGATAGTGGGTTCATGCCTCTATTTAATCTAAGGTAAGTGATAGAAATCTCTAAGGTTGTAGATGTGTTGTTTCCACTAGGGATAAAACAACGGTATCTTGTTCATGGAACAAGTGGATTGTTTACCTTACACATTTTGCTTAAAGCAATTGTCTGTTGCTTGCAACTTAATACTGGAGGGGGTTCGGATGATAACCTGAAGGTGGATTTCTAGTCATAGATGCAGTTGGATGGCGGTCTATGTATCTTGGTGTATTGCCCAATCGAATCTCATAGGATCATGAATGTCTAGTATTGCATTGTTATGCCTTGCTCAGTCCTGTCAATTGCCCTGCTGTAATTTGTTTACCCAGCATGCCATGTTTGTTTATCTAAGGAGAACACCTCTAGTGAACTATGGAGCCCGGTCCAATCTTTACCATTGATACATCTTCCACTATTACTGTTTACTTTCTATAAACCACTATTACCTTCCACACCATACAGTTAATCCTTTGTTACAGCAAACCGGTGAGATTGACAACCTCACTGTTCGTTGGGGCAAAGTCTCCAGTTTGTGTTGTGCAGGTCTCCAAGTTGCTAAGCAACAACTTTGAGTCGTTTCCTTCCTCCTACTGGTTCCATAACCTCGGTTTCTTACCGAGGGAAAACTTGCTGATGTGATCATCACACCTTGCTCTTGGGATTTCCCAACGAGGCGTCAACACGCCATCATCAAGCTTTTCTGGCGCCGTTGCCGGGGATGCTAAGGACGTATTCACAAGGGGAGTCCTTCACAACCTTTCTCTTTACTTTGTTTTTGTTTTTCTTACTTTCTTTTGCTTGGTTTTGTTTGCCTCTTGTTATCAAAAACTCCAAAAAAAATAGTTCATGCTCTAGTTGATGTTGCTGTTGGCTTGCTCCACTTTTGCCAAAATGAACTTTGTTTGAGAACACCAAGTTGTGTGACTTCACTAGCACAAATAACAATGATTTCCTTAGCACTCCTATTGCTCCACCTGCTCTTGATGCTACCTTTTATGAAATTAAGCCTGCTTTGTTGAATCTTGTGATGGGAGAGCAATTTTCTGGTGCTAGTTCTAATGATGTTGCTGCCCACCTTAATAACTTTGTTGAACTTTGTGAGATGCAAAAGTATAAGGATGTAGATGGAGATATTATTAATATCAAGTTGTTTCCTTTATCCTTGAGAGGAAAAGCTAAAGAATGGTTGCTATCCTTTCCTAGAAATAGCATTGATTATTGGATTAAGTGCAAAGATGCTTTTATTGGAAAATACTATCCTCCTGCTAAGATTATATCTATGAGAAGTGATATTATAAAATTTAAACAACTTGATAATGAACATGTTGCTCAAGATTGGGAAAGAATGAAATCTTTGGTTAAGAATTGTCCCACTCATGGACTTACTGCTTGGATGATTATCCAGAATTTTTATGCAGGTTTGAACTTCTCTTCAAGAAACCTGTTGGATTCAGCTGCTAGAGGTACCTTTATGACCATCACCTTGGGTGCTGCAACAAAACTCCTTGATAATATGATGGTTAATTATTCTGAATGGCACTGAGAGAGCTCCACATGGTAAGAAGGTAAATTCTATTGAAGAAACCTCCTCTTTGAGTGATAAGATTGATGTTATCATGGCTATGATTGTTAATGGAAAAGCTCCTTTAGATCCAAATAATGTTCCCTTAGCCTCTTTGGTTGCTCAAGAAGAGCAAGTTGATGTGAACTTCATTAGAAACAACAATTTCAACAACAATGCATATAGAAATAATTTTGGTAGTAACAACAATTATAGGCCTTATCCTCCTAATAATGGCAATACTTATCATGGTAGATCTGGAATGCCTAGTGAAGATAGGATTATAGAAGTTGAAAGATCCACTAAATTTTTTGTGCAAATGCAATATGAGCAAAACAGGATATTCACTAAAACTATGGAAGAACAATTTGCTATCTTGAAAAATATTAGTCACCAGCTTGAGAATTTGAATAGAGAAATTCCTAGTTTACAGTCAAAATTTTGAGTGTTGAGAAAAATATTTCCTATTTGTCTGAAGCACAGTCCTCTTTGATTAATAAAATGGCTGCTAAACCTGAAACTTTGGGAAGTACCTTTGCTTCTACTCATGCCATACAAGTTACTATTGATGAAAATGTTAGACTGTTAGCCCAACTTCATGATAAGTGGGAAAGAGAATCTGAAATTGCTAGAAACAATAGTGTGTGCACTATCACCACCACCAATATGGATGCCACTAAACCACAAGAAGTCCCTATTCCTCCTACCACAATGCCTAAACTCAATGAGCCTACTACTAGTGATGCTAAGTTTGATTTTGATCTTGATGGTTGCAATATTTCTGAAGTGATTATGTTCCTACAAAAGCTTGCTAGAAGTCCTAATGCTAGTGATATGAATGTGGCTTTCACCAAACACATTACTGATGCTCTTATTGAAATTAAGGAAGAAAAGTTGAAACACAAAGCTTCTATTCCTAGGAAAGTAGAAGATAGTTGGGAACCCATTATTAATATGCAAGTGAATGACTTTAATCTCAAAGCTTCATGTGACCTTAGTTCTAGTGTCTCTATTATGCCTGCAAAGATTTATGAAATGCTTGATTTTCCACCTTTGGAAGATTGTTATTTGTATGTCCCATTTAATGATAATGCTAAGAATAAACTCATGGGGAGTGTTAGTGATGTTATTATTATGGTTAACAATGCTTATGTCCCTGTTGATTTCTATGTTTTGTATGTTGATTACAATGCTTCTTGTCCTATTACTTTGGGAAGACCTTTTCTTAGAACTGTTCGTGCCATCATTGATATGAAAGAAGGCACCATTAAATATCAATTTCCATTCAAGAAAGATATTGAACACTTCCCTATGAGGAGAGAGAAGTTTTTTTTCTCCTCCTTTGAAAGCAAGGTTTGATGTTAATGCTTATTCATTTGAAAATACTTGATTCTTGCTTCTTGTGCCTAACTTAAATGCGTTAAAGAAAAGTACTTGTTGGGAGATAACCCAAGAGTTTTCTTGAGTCTTGGAAGTTATTACTTCAGTAATGACCTCTCCTTAACCTTCTTGTTTGCTTTTTGTGCCAAGAATGACCTCTAATGAGAGGGAAGTAAGATTTGGGGAGTTGTTGTCTCGAAACAGATTTTTGTGCTCCACCTTAAAAATTTATGAGGAATATCTGTAAGTCGTATTGAGCTTATATTTTGCGAATAAATCCCCCAGTATATTAGCTAACTTTCATTAGTTCAACACCTTTTGAATCAAGCAATAGAAGGTCTTCGAAAAAATCGGTTTCCACCTGCTGGTCTGTTTTAACAGATTTCTGCCATTATTTGGATTTGCTTCTTATTGATTCTTTTTTGGGTTATTTTTGGGAAATTGAGATTTTTGAGGGAATTGCTACATTATATTGTGTTTTTAGTGAAAGTTTTGTTGTTCTAAGCTAAACCCAAGGGTCTATTATCTTTTGAATACACTAATGTTGCTAATGAAGATTGTGTGAAGTTTTGTATGAAGGAAAATTTTCAGGTGTAAAGAGAGAATGATGTAATGAGATGAAGAATGGACAAAAGCTTAAGCTTGGGGATGCCACCCTGTGTCACCCCAAGAAATATTCAAAAGGTACAAGTGTCAAAGGTCGGGGATGCCCAAGGCATCCCCTTCTTCATCAATAAAAAGCTCAGGTCTTTCTAGACACTTCGTTTTTATTGTTTCATGCATTGTTGTGCTGTTCTTGGAGCGTCTTGGTTTTCGTTTAGTTTGCTTAGTTTACTTGAATAAAGTAGTTTGACCCCGATTCTCGCTGTGTTGTTTCAAATAAGTTGATTGGTGTTGGAAAGGATTAGAAAGTTCTTGCTTGAGTAGTACAATAGGAGCTTGCTTTGACTGTGACTTAGACTTTATCATGTCATGCTAGGTGTTGTTTTGACCTTATACTTAGTGATTATTGTTGTAGCATGACTTGTTACAAACAATTGGGATTGCTTAGTGTGTCTTAAAAGAACCATGCGTTGTTTTACCATACAAAAGCATAGTATTGTGGTATTCTCCTTTGATGCTTTGTTTGGGTTGATGTCGTGGTGGTGGCACGGCAGATGCCATGGGTAGGCTTATGTTGGGGGCCTAATGGGTGCTTGTGGTCACCGGGAGGGAGTACACGGTCGAGCCATGCACGAAGAATAAGAAGAACTCTTCAGACTTGGCAATTCGATTGATTCCCCAAAGATTACAAGTGCTCCTTGAGCTATTTAGGCTAGAGTTCACAGCACTAGTTCCCTACTTCGTTCAACCCCCTTCTACTACTTCTATGCCCTCCCTTATATAGGCAGTGCTATCTAGCTTATACCCCTTTGGGTTCTAGGATTTACTGTTTGGATCTTGGTCCCTGCAATATGGGCCGGGTCATGGGCTTGCCCTAAGCCCAGAGGCCCGGTCCATAAAGCTTGACAGCTAACGGTCTTCTGGTACGCTGCTTCTTGTTCTTTTTGGTGTCATGTTGTTACTTTGTACGTTAGTGTATGCTTTGGGCATCACCCGGCTCCTTTTGTGTCACCCGTCGTCGCCCTTATCTTTTGACCATGCTTTACCATGGTCCCTCTTGAACCTTACTCGGAAAGGTGCCACGCGTCCTCCTTGACTCAGCCCTTCCTTGGTCGACTCGGCTCGTTGGTTCCTGCAAGGGTTACAGCTTTGTCCTATGTGGGTCGACATAGTTTGTATGTCGGCTTTCATGCTTATCTTACCCGGCCATTCTTACCCGGCCTAGTTCTTTCTTTACTCGGAGCCAACCCAGCTGCGCTATGTTTCCCCTCTCGTGACCCTACCGGGGGTTATCCCCCCGACATTAGTCCCCGAAGCTGGTGAGATCTAGCAGTTCAAGTTGTTAGGCGTCTCCAGGTTCCTTTTGTGTGAATGGAACTTAGTTTTTGTCTTTATCTGTCGCAATTTCGCACCTTGTCGGGTCAGTCTGACAATTTCCGGGTAGACTCTTTGACTTCTTGGCTCATTTCTGCCTCGAGCCGAGTTACTTTGGCCAATTCCGAGTCATTTTCGGCGCGCTTCAGTCACTGACAGCTGGTAATCATGATTACTTGCCTCAATTTTTGTTCCAAGCTCTGGCAGCACAATGACGGCTGCGCAGTTATTCCCCTTCACTGTGGCAGTCCCATCGACCTGCGCCTCTTGTCCTTCTAGTCTTGATGTGGCACGGGATTTTTCGTGTATCCTTGGCTACGTGGCGCTTGCTGACTGGCTTTCCCGGCCTGGTACACGGCCACACGCTGGCCGCACGGCACAGATTGATCCCACGACCGGGGTTTTTACTGCCCTTAAGTAGGGGTTGGGGGTTTCCACTTCCCCCACGCCCGTTCAGTTTTCCCTTCGCCTTTCTTCTTCCTCGTGCCCGATCGAACTGCCCCCTTTGCGGTTCCTTCTTCCTCCTGCTCTTGTGTTGTGATTGCCCATGTCTTGTTTCCATTCCAGTACAGGTCCACGTTGTTCCAAGCCTCTTCCTTCTGTGGAGGAGACGGACTCTGCTGATATCATGGACACTCGCGGCGGCGCTGATGGCGCTGAGGAGCAGGAGATTCCCGCCGGCGAGCACGGCGGCTGGGAAGGCTCGGAGGTCTCCATCCAGGAGGTGGAGTGGCTCTGCTCCACCAGACGCATTCCGCTGCAGGTGGATTGTCGTCTCCCTTCCGGTGAGATCACTCCCAAACCTCAAGCTGGCGAGCGGGTGGTTTTCCTTTCCCATTTTGAACGCGGGTTCGCTCTCCCTGTGAGCACCTTCTTCTCGTCATTTCTTTCTACCTTACATCTGCAGACCCACCGTCTTCCTACCAATGCGATTGGCTCTCTTTCTTGTTTCATCTCTGCTTGCGAGGCCTATCTTGGAATTTGGCCCACAGTTCCTTTGTGGGCCAAATATTTTGGCTTTAAAGTTCAGGTTGTTCCCCATCCTGGTGCTCCTCGATCCGAGAAGAGTCCGACCCGGTGTGGTGCTGCTAGCATCACGCCCAGGAGAGATTATATCTTTCCTCGGGTCACTGGTATTGACTCCTGCAAGAAGTGGCATAGAACCTTTTTCTATGTCAAAAACAGCGGGTCCACCGATAACATCCGGCTTCCCCCTTTCTTGGATGAGGTCCCCAACAAGAAGCACTGGCAGCTTGACCCGCGTGACCAAGATGCTGCGGTAAACGAGGCTAACGCAATCTTTGAAAGGTTGCTGTCGCCAGATGAAAACTTTCATCTCGCCGACTCTGACCTCATGTGCACCTTCGTTTGACGCCGGGTTAGCCCCATCCAAGCGAGGAGCCACAAGATGTGCTTCATGAGTGACTCTCACGATCCCACTCGGCACTCCACTATGGATCTCACCCAAGACTCCATTGCCCGCCAAGTAAGCTCAATCTTTAAATTGAACTTGGCGGATGATTGGGCTTGGAGCTGCCCACTGTTTAGCCGGGTCAGGCCTGTCCCCTGGGTAAGTTTTCCGAATTACCTTCTCGCCGAGTAGGCTTTAGCTCTTTTGCCACTCTTAGTTTAGTTTTTAGTTTCTCATTTTGTTTGTCCTCCGCATAATCTCCTTCACCAGGTTGATGACAGTACTGCCCCTCCTGCTGGTTATCATGGGGACCGCTCCGACTCAGATGAGGTCGAGTATGATCTGGAGTGCTTCATGCCCATCCCGCACACTGCGGCTGCTTCAGCTTCGGGTAAGAGTCAATCTCACAATCCCTTACAAGATTGGTCTGACGATGATGAGGATGATGATTGTACGCTTTTTGAGGTATATGCCTTGTGACCTTAATCTCTTTGCTTATCCAAGTAAGCCTGTTATTGACTTATGCAGTTGGCCAGGTACATGACACTCCTCCTCTCGCCGTGGGCGGAGTCGGCAAGATCCCTGTCGCTAAGCCTAAGCGGCGCGGAGCCTCCTCCAGCACTCAGCCGACCAAGAAGAACAAGCCCACTCCGGCAGCTCCCGCTGCCTCTGCTGCTGCTAGCCTAGGTGAGACTCGCCAAGCTGCTGGGCGCCGAGTCACACGCCGAGTCGTCCGTGACCCGGTTGTCACCGGGTAAGCTTTTTGTACTCTGCTTGCTCCATTCTTTTCTTTTTCATCACTGATGTTCTCTTACATATGTATCGTTGTTTTCAGTGTCGCACCTTTGACGACGAATCAGGTTGCTTCTAGCATTGCCTCGCCGCTTAGGCCTGCACCTCCTCCAGCTGGCTCGGCGGCGCCGAGTCCTATCCGGGTTGAGGCTCGCACTGTTGAGGCTCACACTTCTTAGTGTCAGTCAGACCCGGTGGGTCATTCGGCTAGCGCCCCTGGCGCTGGCTAGGAGAAACTTTCTAATCTTGGTGCCCATGAATCTGGCGCCGAGAAACCTTCTGCTACCAGTTCCTCTAGCATCATCCCTCAAGTTGATGTGAATGAACAACTTCCTGATCTTGGAGCCAGCAAAACTGTTGAGCCCAGTCAGGCGGCTCCACGTTCTTCTCCAAATCCTTCTTCTCGCTCTCCAGCTCTATCAAAGGGCCATACCCAGCCCAAGGCTTCTGGCTCTACTCGCCCCTCATCTGGCAAATCCACCGCCTCCAAACAAACAACGCTAGTCTGCGCTCTGGATTCTGCTCCTCAGATCCGGCCTCCGATGTTGGCGACAATGATCGCTTCAAAGGGTAAGGGATACGAATCTGTCGAGGGAATGACCACGGCAGATGCTGCAATCGACAGCGAGTAGTAGAACATGGGGCAAGGGCGGCCAGCCATCTGCGGTGCGAGATGAGGGCTAAGACACAAGGATTTACCTAGGTTCGGCCCCCCGGAGGGTAAATACCTACTCCTGCTAGATTTTATTATGGTGAGAGTACAATGGGGCGAGCTCGGCGGCTAGGCAGCGAGTCGCTTGGGTGTATGATGGAACGTATCCTCTATGCGTCCTCTAGGGAGGTTTATATAGACTCACCTCCCTAGGGTTTATAGATCTCAACCGAATCAGTTAAGGATTCAGCGATTCCACGACCTAGTCCGACTGGGCCTATCTATGCTTCTGGGCCTTCAGCTTCCAGTCGCTTCAGTCCACGCCAGATCTTGATCCAGTCTTGCCTTGTGCCACCACTGGCGCTGGTCCAAGAGGGGAACGTCCTGCTGGGTATACCCCGGTAGGCATATCCCCATCAGAATCCGCGGTTGCCGAGTCAGGTGACGGATCCAGGGTTGTTATTCTCCATACTTCTGCTGCTGCGACCCGTGCCAATGTGGGAACCACCCTGAAAATGGGTCAAGTTCTCACTCGGACGCTCAGTGGCAAGAGCCTTGGTTCGGCTGAGCCTTACGCCGTGGCATGGAATGCAACAGGTGAGCAGGAGGTCAGCACTCGTGTCGGCAAGAAACTGAAGATGGGCCCCAAGGCCATCTCCGACATGGCCCAGCAGGCCATTACTCTGATGGCCCGCGCCGACGAAGTAAACGAGGTAAAGTAACTTCTTACTCTTTTGTACTGTTGAGTATTTCCTTTATACATATCATCTAGTCCCCGAGGTTATGACCGAGTAAGGAACTTACTCGGTCGTAAGCTCTCACCAATCACTTTAATCTTTGAATCCCAAACTTGCATGTTAGAGCTTCGATCCCTAGCCCTCGAGGTTACTATTGAGTAAGAAACTTACTCAGCAGTAAACTCTCAAGCTCTTTGATTTCTTTATGCCAAACTCATGTTAGAGCTTCAATCCCTAGCCCTCGAGGTTACTATCGAGTGAGAAACTTACTCGGCTGTAAGATCTTAAGTTCTTTGATTTACTTATGCCAAACTCATGTGTTAGAGCTTCAATCCCTAGCCCTCAAGGTTACTGTTGAGTAAGAAACTTACTCGGCTGTAAACTCTTAAGCCTTTTTATTCGGCAGGTTGCCTGACTTGACTCTTCCTTATTGTCTGTCTTCTTTGATTAGCTCACACATAACGAGCGCACCAAATTGTACCAAGCTCTCATTCTAGAGCATCACAAGCTCGAACTTGCGTATGAGAAGTTACAGACTGACACCCACGGCCAAGGTAATATCATGATCCGTCCTTTTTCTTTTCAGTGTTCTTTTCTTGGTTCATTATCTCAATCCTTCCTCGTTATTTTTTCACAGCCTCCGCTCAATCTACCATCGAGGCTCTTCACTCGCAGATCAGCGAGACCGAGAGTAAGTTCTTTGTCTCATCGTTGTGATAACTGAAATTTTCTATTGGTGCTGACAAATAACTTGTTCCGAATAAGCAGAGAAGCACCAAGCTGAACTCCAGAAGGAGCGAGATGAGGTGACTCGGCTGAAGAAGATGATGGCCGAGACGGAGCAGAAACACTTGGCCGAGGTGAAGGGGCTAAGGGAGGAGCTTGCCGAGAAGAACGAGCAACAGGCTGCCAGCGCCGAGAAGACCAAGAAGTTGCTCGACGAGGCCGAGTCATTGGTCAAGTCGGCAAATCTGAACCTCGATGCCCTCCAAGCCAAGACTAAAACTTGGCATAGCAAGCTTGCCACCATCAATTTCTTTCTCAGTAGTGAGTTCTTACTCTTTGCGCACTGTATGAGTCCTTTCTGGACCTCTTCCATCTGCCATTGTTATTTGCTAACTTTCTCTTTTTGCTTGCAGAGAATTTTCCTGAGGCCAACATGTTTGCCATCCGAGCCATGAAGAAAGTGAGAGCCGAAGCTGGTGCTCCTGCTGACGGCAAGGTGTCCATGGAGGATCTCCTCGCAGCGGTGTCTGAACGGGTCAGGACCCTTAGGTCTTGCGGTGTGGAATTGCTCAAGTAGGCTATCCATGTGTTTCGCATGATCTAGCCGGATGAATGCCCACCCGAACTCATCGAGCCACTTGCCGAGAGACTGCTCCTTACTGAAGACCGGCTGGATCAATGGTGTGAGTCGGCCGGCCGAGCTGCAGCGGACAAGGCTCTCTCCTTCGTGCTTTCATGGTACGAGGACATCAACCTATGGCTGAATGACCCGGAGCTGATAAAGAAGCGCCAGGAGCGAGCTTATGCCATGATCGAGTACACCATGGTGCACGCTTGGTGTGAAGGGCCCAGCTTCCTCGACCTTGGCGACCCGCTCGTCGAAGTTGTTGATGAACAGGGTGGCGACAGCGAAGCAACCGAGTCATATGATCCGGATGACCGGCCACAGATGCCTCTCACTCGGATGATGCTCCAAGCACAACTCCTGGCTCCGAGAGTGCTCCTCTGAGTTCTTCTGCTCCTTAGGCTAAGCAACACTCGAACTTTGATCAGATCCCTGGTATGCCGGGTACATATGTAACATACATTGCACGTTTAAGTTTGATTATGTGCCTGTTGATAAGCTTTATATGTTTGTGTTATGATCTAAGTGCGAATCATTCAAGGCAAGTCCCCGAGTTTCATTTTGCCGTGTCACCTTTCCTTGCATTTGGCCCTTGTCTACCTTTTTCGATGTTCGACATTAGGGTCTCAAAGTACGAAGGATATAGTTAGCGGGTATGAAACTTGGATAACTCGGCCGAGATTACTCGACACGTAGTATAACGCGACCTGCAGGGAGTTAGGCAAAAACTAAAGCCGACTCGCGTTTCTCCTTTGTACTTTTCTGGCGTTCGTGTTTACCCGTCTTACATCTTTTTCTCTTGCTTGCCATGAAGCCGTGTTTTCGGACAACAGCATAGTCGAAGAGTTGATTTCTTCCGAGTAAACACTACTTGTTCCGAGATAAATTTTGGGTATCATGCCAGCCGACGTAAAATAACTGAAATGGAAAACCTAAGGGGTAGTCCCTGTGTCAGTTTTTCGAATCATACCATTTTATTATTAGCACATAGCCGGCAAACATGTCTGACATATGAGAGTTCGAGTGATACATGCACTGCTTCTCCTAAGTATAGAAGGGACGAAGCAATGCCACATTCCATGGCCTTTTGGTTTCATCTCCTGACATGTCATCCTTGTTCTTTTACGCTTCACGAGCGTCTATGAGATAGTAGGAATCATTGTGCAATGCTTTGCTTACAATGAATGGACCTTCCCATGGAGGTTATAATTTATGCATCCCTGCTGTGCGTTGCACCATCCTTAGCACCATATCTCCTTCTCGAAAAACACAAGGTTGCACTTTCCGGCTATGGTAGCATCGGAGATTTTGTTGATATATAGATGATCTGGAGAATGCCAGTTCCGTTGCTTCTTCGAGTAAGTCTACTCCATATTCTCGGGCCTCTTTTACCTCGGCTTCCGAGTATTGCCTTATCCTTGGCGAGTCGTATTCTATGTCGGCAGGCAAAACTGCTTCATCCCCATATACAAGGAAAAATGGCGTATAACCAGTTGACCAATTTGGAATTGTTCTTAGGCTCCACAGTACTGAGGGTAGTTCCTCTGTCCAACAACCAGGTGATCTCTGGAGTGGTTCCATTAAGCGGGGTTTTATCCCGGACAAAACTAAGCCATTAGCCTGTTCAACCTGTCCATTTGATTCTGGATGGGCGACTGATGCTACATCGAGTCTTATTCGGTGTTTCCCACAGAAGCGAGCAAAAGCTCCTTAAGCAAAGTTCGTGCCATTGTCAGTGATCACGTTGTGTGGGTAACCGTGCCTGAGGATTATATCCCTTAAGAATATAACAGTTGTTTTACCGTCCAATTTCTTGATTGGTTTCACTTCTATCCACTTGGTGAAATTATCAATCATGACCAAGATATGAGTCATGCCTCCCCTTGCTGGTTTGAATGGTCCTACCATATCTAGGCACCATACTGCAAAAGGCCAAGTAATTGGTATAGTCTTCAATTCAGACGCTGGTAAATGTGACTTGGACGCATAGTGTTGACAACCACTGCATCTTCCGACTAACTCTTGCGCTTGTGCCAATGCGCTTGGACAGTAGAATCCATGTAGGAATGCCTTGGCTACCAATGCTCTTGATGTCACGTGGTGCCCGCACTCTCCTTGATGGATATCCAATAGGATCTCCTGGCCTTTCTCTGAGCTGATACAACAATGCAATACACTTGTGACACTTCGCTTGTAGAGTTCCTTGTTGATTATGGTGTATTCTTTTGCCCTTCGTGTTGTTTGCCTTGCCAATGTTTCATCACTCGGCAAGGTCCCATCTTTCAAATAGATGAATATTGGTTGTGCCCATGTTGGTATTAGTGGTTCCGGGTCTGCTTCAACATCAATGTCCATTGGTTCCGCTGACATATGCTCTGCCGACATAACTTGAGGAGTCCCCGAGTGTGATTCGGGGACCCCTGAATTGAACGGATCAGTCCCCGAGTGACTCGAACCTACCCCTGAGTCGATGTCCATTGGCACTGCCTCTGATTCCTGACTCGCCAGGATGACCCTGATTGATTCGGACTCCGATGACGGCTTGATTGATGGCTTCCTAAGATGCTCCAACGCTACCCCTGGTGGTATTGCTTGCCTAGATGATCCTAGTTCTGATAATACATCTGCTTCCTCATTTTCTGCTCTAGGAATGTGATGAAATTCACAACCGTCAAAGTATCCCAAAATTTGTTGCACGTGGAAACGATATAATGCCATGTTTGCGTCCAGCGCATCCCAATGTCCAGACACTTGCTGAATCACCAAATCCGAATCGCCAAAACACATGATCCTTTTGATACCAATTTCTTTGGCTACTTTAATGCCATGGACAAGTGCTTCATACTCGGCAACGTTGTTAGAAGCAGCAAAATGAATCTGCAACACGTATCTAGTTGATCCCTCTTTGGAGATGTGAGCACTATCCCGGCGCCCAGACCCATTTTCGTTTGGACCCGTCAAAATGCATTTTCCAGTAATTCGGATTTGGAGGTGGTGGTTCGTACTGCATTTCCATCCATTCTACAAAGAAATCCGCAACAGCTTGAGATTTTATTGTATCTCGCCTATCATATTGTAGAGTGTATGGTGCCAGTTCGATGGCCCATTTGGCGACTCGGCCGCTGGCATCTTTGCTGCCCAATATATCCGAGATAGGTGCCTCGCATATTACCCGGATTGGGTGTTCTTGAAAGTAATGTTTCAACTTCTTTGCTGCCATATATACCCCATATGTCATCTTCTGATAATGCGGGTAATTCTGCTTCGAGACAGAGAGCACTTCGCTCAAGTAATACACCGGTCTTTGGACTGATTTGCCCCTTTCTTCACGTTCAACCACTATTACTGCACTTACAACTCTGTTGGTTGCGGCGAAATAGAGCAACATTGGCTCCTTGGATAATGGTGACGCTAATATTGGTGATGTTGCCAACATTTTCTTTAATTCATGGAAAGCGCTATCAGCTTGCTGTGTCCATGTGAATTTGTCTGATTTCTTCATCAGATGATATAGTGGTAGGGCTTTTTCACCTAGCCGACTAACAAACCTACTCAACGAGGCCAGGCATCCAGTAAACTTCTAGACATCATTGAGGGTTTTTGGCAATTCCATCCTTTCGGTGGCCCTGATCATTGTCGGGTTAGCTTTGATTCCTCGGCTGGATAGCCGGACTACCGAGTAAGGCATGATATGAGCTGACCAAATCTACCACCTTGAACTCTATAGCTTCAGTGCGACAATTTTCCCTGTTGCCGAATAAGACGTCAACCCAGATCTTGCCAATTGGCTCACAGGACAGTCCTGGCACGATAGCGTGGAAAGTTGTCTTAGTCGGCTCCAGCATGTTCATGGTAATGCCTAACTTGAGCATGGTATCCTTGTACATGATGATGCTACTGCCATCATCGATTAATACCTTTGAAAATTTCACGTTGATATTTGGGCCCATGAATGTTGGATCCAAAACCAGAGTGTATCCTCCAGGGGTTGGCATGATCTTGGGATGATCTTTTATACTCCAAGTTATTTCTTGCTCAGACCAATGCATGTACTTGGGAATTGCCGGCATCGTGGCATTCAATTCCATCATTCGTCGTTACTGGCTCTTCTTGTGATTTGGCTCTGTGACAAAGACAACATAGCTCTAGTGATGTTCTCTGTACTCATTTCCCGTTCCGTGGCCGACATGAGCGTCGTCACCTCTTGGATTGTGCACCTGGTGCATAGCTTCTCTTCTTTATTGATTCTGATACCTCATTTTGCTTTCATATCTCATATGCTCCCTCGCTTGAGCATTTCCTCCTGTAAGTGGTGGAGGGGGAGGTGGTGGAAGCTGCTTATTCGGTGAATCCACTCTATGTCCCTTATGAAACCAAGTGCATTGCCTCGTCGTGTGATTGGCTGGTTTACTCGGACTAGGCGTGTGAAACTTACATGGCTGATCCAGCATCATCTCATAGGTGTATTTTTGTCGGTCCTGATACTGCTTCCTCTGATCGTATGGACTTTTGTCGTCATTCTTTGGCACCCATTGTTGTTGACCATTTGTCCTTTGACGCCGACTGCTTCCAGCATCTAGATGATCCTGACTCACAGCCGCAACCTGAGTCAAACCATATATGTAATCTCATAAAGGTGTCTCTTAGGTGATCGGAAAGTACTTGTTGGGTTGTATGTATCGAGATGGGATTTGTCCCTCCTAAGTCGGAGAGATATACTTCGGGCCCACTCGGTAATCGATATCAACACTGCTTGCAAGCACATGGTTAAGGAGTTAATCACAAAGTGATATCGGATTACGGAACGAGTAAAGTACTTGATGTGAACGAGATTGAACTAGGTATGCCGATACCGACGATCGAATCTCGGGCAAGTAAAATATTGTGTGACGAAGGGAATATATATATGGGATTAATTGAATCCTGGCATCGTGGTTCATCCGATATGATCATCGATGAGTATGTGCGAGTCAATATGGGTTTCCAGACCCCGCTGTTGATTATTGATAGAAGATCATGTCTGCATATTCTCGAACCCGTAGGGTCACACACTTAACATGCCTCGACGCTAGGATAGAATGGATAATTGGTTTATGAGTTTTTGTTCGGAGTCTCGGATTAGATCCAGGACGTCACGAGAGGTTCCGGAATGGTCCGAAGAATAAGATTCATATAAGGGAAAGCAGTTTTTGGATATCGGAATTGTTTCGGATTGTTCGGTATTGTACCGGAAGCTTCTAGAACCTTCTGGAGTGGGACCAACGTGGCCCCACTTGTCGGGAGGGGGCATGGGCCTACGAGGGAGTGCCCAAGCCGCATTGGACCAGGGGCACAAGGCCCCATAGGCCCAGCCGGCCAAAACCCTAGGGAAACCTTCTAGAAGGAGGGGGAAAACTTGCCCCCCACTCCAACCCTTGGGGCCGCCGCCCTAGGGCTTGGAGGAGGGGCCAAGGGGGCCGGCCAGCCCCCTATATATAGAGCTCAGGGGCGCATCCCTCCCCCCAATCCTTCAACCCTAGCCGCCATACTGCTTCCCTCCAGATCTCTCTCTCCCGACTACGCGTAGGCAAAGCCCTGCCGCAGAAACTCTCCACCTTTGCACCACACCGTCGTGTTGTAGATCCAATCTATCTCTCCACCCCACTTGCTGGACCGAGGAAGGATGAGACGTCGAGGTGCCGTACGTGTGCATCTCTCGGAGGCATCGCCACTTGCGGTGTTGGATCGGTTCGGATCTCGAGTAGGAGAAGCTAGTACGACTACATCAACCACGTTCTGTTGAACGTTCCGCTGTGCGAATCTTCAAGGGTACGAAGATCTCATCTATCCTCCCTCATTGTTTGCATCTCCTAGATTAGATCTTGGCTTTCCCGTTCGCATCCGTAGAATTTTTTTGATTTACTATGCTGCGAAACCCTTCACCTATGGCTCTTGCACCACCGCACCGGAGCACTCCGAAAAACCCTAACCCCTATCTCACCTCTGGATCCTGCACCACCGCACCGGAGCATCCTCGCCGCGCTTTGTCAACCTACACACCACCCAACCCCCTATCTCACTTCCAGCTCCTACACCACCGCATCGAAACATCCCCGCCGCACTTCGCCAGCTACAGACCACCCAACCCCTATCTCACCTCCGCACTTCCCGCGGTTCATAAAGTAAATATCCAAAATTTTATAGTTCTACTATCTCAATTAAAACTAAGTGTAAGGTGGTGAACGGATGCCAATGACTACAACAATTATGCAAATTCACTTTGATTTAATTTATGATAAATTGTGTTTAACTATAATCATATTACTATTTGAACTCTCAATCAAAACAACATCTCCCGAGTCGTTTTGGTGATTACACGAACCAAATCCACTATACCAAGTCCGATCATCACGAGAGATGATGTAGCTTCAAAGGCGAACGATTAACATGTTCATCATACCATCCATATGACTCATGCTTTACCTTTCGGTATTCCGTGTTCCGAGACCATGTCTGTACATGCTAGGCTCATCAAGGTTAACCTTAGTATTCACATGTGCAAATCTAGCTTTCACCCGTTGTATACACACGTAGAATCTATCACACCCGATCATCACGTGATGCTCCGAAACGATGAGTCTTAGCAACGGTGCCTACTAAGGATGAACACTTTATTACTTGATATTTAGTGAGAGGGATCATATTATAAAGCTACTATCACGATCTAAGCAATACAAGGTGCATAACAAGGATTAACATCACATACAAATCATAATATGTGATATGATATGGCCTTTCTTATTGTGCCTTTGATCTCCATATCCAAATCACGAACATGATCTCCATCATCACCAGCATGGCGTCGAGGTCCATGGCGTCGCTTCATGGTTGTCCATCACCAACAATAACTATTACAACTATTTGGAATAAATCTATTAAATGATGAATATACATGCATGTCTTTAACGAATTTAAAGATAACCATCAGGCTCTTGCCGATTGCCATATTACAATAAGGATCATTGCATATATCAAATATAATCACAATCACATCATGTCCATATCACATCACATGCCCTACAAAAATAAGTTAGACTCCTCTAATTTTCTTTGCAAGTTTTACGTGGCTTGGGGTGAATAAGAACCATTATTACCTACGAACATGAACCACAACGCTGATACAAGTGTTGTCAAGTGCCCATTGTAAACTGAATCTTAACTATGATGGGAGAGACAGACACCCGCCAAGACACTTGTGCAATGCAAGTTGCACATTGAGCGTGGAGCAAGTCTCATGTGCGACGACATGTAAGGTTAGCCCGGACCGCTTCATCCCACCATCCCGCAAGATGCAAAGTACACGAAAATCAAGCGACAACAAGAGCATCAACGCCCACAAAACCATTGTGTTCTACTCGTGCAACAGATCTACGCATAGAGTCGGCTCTGATACCACTATAGGTTTCGTTGCATGTAAAATAAAAAAATTCTACCGCAAGAACACACAAAACCAAGATTTAATCTATGGACAAGCCAATATCTAATCTACGAGATCGGTGCAACGAGATTGTAGAGAACTAACTCTATTAGATACAAAGCATTTAACGAGATTAGATTCCCGTGGTTGATGTAGTCGATCACTTGTCGATCTCAAGATCGTGTAGAATATCCTTCTGGCGCCGTGTTCCTGCAGTGCTTCCGCAGTCGGTCACACGTATGATAGTCGATGAAGACCTTCCTCTCCCTTGTTCCAGCAGGGCAGCGGAGGTTGTAGATCTCCTCAGAATCCCAACATTACAACAGTGTGGTGGTGGTGGAGGAGGAGAGATTTTTGCAGGGCTTCGCCTAAGCCGGAGCAGTATGGTGGAGGAGAGAGGGGTGCGACGGCTAGGGTTATAGGCGCCATGGGACAAAGGGCAAGAGGTACAAGGGGGTAGCCTTGGTCGCGACCCCTCCCCTCTTTATATAGGTGGGAGGGCGTCCTAGGGTTCCCCTTTCCTTGGCCTAGTCCAACTAGGTTGGCGCCAAGATTTAAGGGGGCAGGGAAACTTGCCCCCCAAGTGTCCTTCCCCCAAACCCTAGGTCAAATCGGATTGGCCCCTTGGGCTTGGCCAACTGGCCCATGAGTCCTCCCACATCATTGTCTCATCCCATTTAGAACCTCCCGGGGTGGTGGACCCACTGGTGGTCCCTCTAGAACATTCAAGAGCATTATAGAAGCTCTGGTCAAGACACCGAAAACTTTTTCGAACGCTGGAAAACCACTTCCCTTATATGAATCTTATTCTCCAGACCATTCCGGATCTCCTTGTGATGTCATGGATCCAATCAGAGACTCGGAACAACATTCGGTCTCCAACTCATATTCCATATCTACTTAAACGACATCAAATCCTTAAGTGTGTCTCCCTATGGTTCGTGAACTATGCAGACATGATCGAGACACTTCTCCGATCAATAACCAATAGAGGGATCTGGAAATCCATATGGCTTCCACATATTTCCACGATGACTTTGTGATCGAATGAACCATTTACATACGATACTGATTCCATTTGTCGCTCGATACTTTACTTATCCTAGGTTTGATCTTCAGTATCTCTATACCTAGTTCAACCTCATTACCGATAAGGACTCTTTACTCGTACTGTGATGTGACTTCCCTTGTGACTTTGTCACATGCTTGCAAGCCAATTGGATGACACTCCACCGAGAGGGCCCAGAGTATATCTATCTGTCATATGGATAGGCAAATCCCACTTTTGATCCATGCGCTTAAATCCATACTTTCGAAATACCTAATGCCACCTTTATAATCACCCAGTTACGAAGTGGTGTTTGATGTCATCAAAGCATCCATTCGGTGATGGTCATTAACATGATCTCATGGTCGAAGGATTATGTATTTGAAAGCTTATAGCAAACAAACTCTAAATGACTTGATCTTATGCTATGCTAACTATAGGAGTATGTCCATTACATCATTCTCCTAATGATATGATCTTGTTATTAATAACATTTAATGTTCATGATCAGGAAACCATGATCATCTATTAATCAACAAGCTAGTTTAACAAGAGGCTTTCTAGAGACTCTTTTATGTTTACAAAATACACAAGTATTAATGTTTTTGTTTAATACAATTATAGCATGGGATGTAAAAAATTATCATAAACATAAAGATATGATAACAACTACTTTATTATTGCCTCTTGGGCATATCTCCAACAGAGTCGGCGGTGCGCTCGCCGCCGAGGACGAGGTCGCACGACACCATCATTAACGAAGGCTGCGCGCCATCGCCACCGAGCGGCCGGATTCGCCTGAGCAGGCCGAAGCCAAAGCCAACGGACTGGACGGTCCCCGTTGACGAGGACTCCTTTGCCATCAAGATCGCGATGGAGCGGTCTATGAACGACGTGCCGCCCATGCGTGACCCTGACGTGTGCGCCTGGTCCAGGGCCGACTGGGAGCGCGAGGAAGCCAACCGTGTTCGGCGCCATCAGGAGGAGGCCGAGCGCGAGGCCAGCCGCTTCGCTCGTCGAGAGCACGCCTACCAGGGTGCACCGCTCGTCGTCCTCGACGACGATGACGCCACTCCCTCCTCGCAGTCGTGGCGCTACGACGATGCCGGCCAGGGCCGTTCCCGTCCCCCGTAGCCGCCGAGCGACGACTACGGCACGAGGGACACCGACTACATGGTCTTCTATCGTAACCTCGGCATGTGAGTGGCGTCCGGCGGCATCAGCATCGACATTGGCTAGGCCTAGTACTATTTTCTAAGTTTTTATATTTTTTTAGCCTAATGTGGTCAAAAAGTGTTTGTCTGAATTTACTGTAATATATAGGGGCTCGGCCAAATATTAATGAAATCGTCTATATTTGTCCAAATTTCGCCGAGTTTGATTGAAATTTGGCCAAAATCGGAAACTCGGTCTGAAAACGCAAGTGAAAAACTGCATTTTCCAAACCGAAAATTACATCATTCCGGCACTAAATAGCGCCGAATTTGAGCACGAGAAGGCCCAACAAGTGAAGATGCTCTTAATCATTTGTATTAAGTAACAAATCTATCTTGTTTCAAAAAAAGTAACAAATCTATCATAGAACGCCACGGGTATTGTGCTCCTCTCCATCTCCTCCGAGCTGTCTGTAATAGAAGTTCCCCGTCGTCCCGTCTCCCGTGCCTTTCTTCTTGTTCCTCTCCCGAGTCCTGACCTACCCACCGGCCACTGCGGCCCTGCATCTGCCCCGCCGTGCCGTAGACCGTAGCTTACCGTCACCGCCGACGCCCCAACCCCCACCTCCTCTCAATCCTCATCGCCGTTCCGTTCATCCCCTAGCGACATCGCGTCCCCGCTGTCTCCACCCCGTCTGCGATCTTGGGCCATTGGGTTCGAGCTTCTTTTCATCCACTGATTTGTTAAACCCCACAGACCTCAATAATTTCTGGGTGTGTGTACCGGTGCACAGTACTAGTGTTTTTTTTGTTTTATAATCACCTCGCTAAGCCTGGGCCGTTGCATTAATCCAACAGGTGGGCTCGAAGGCCAAGCCCACCCGGCGATCTCCTTCCCCACTGAGACCGCCTACTCGCCGCCGTCGCCCCCTTTCGTGCAGCCGCCGGCGCCCGCTCGCAGCTCGGCCTGGCCTCCGTCCGAGCTCTGCCTCCGTCTAGCGCGCGCGCGCGACCGCTGACCTCCCAGTCTAGCTCCTCTCACCAGGAGCTGCTTCGCTTATCCGCCACTCGCCGCGCGGCTGCCGGCGCTACCACTCACCACCCGATCCCCATCTCTCCTCTTCCAAGACGAAGCCAAGCACGCCAGCCTGTCAGTTGATGGGAGATCCTATCTCGCGCGGCGAGATTAGATAAGGACCTCCACGTCCTCGGGAAGACCTAGACTAGATTCCAGCCATGGAGTCGTCAGCTAAGGAAGATACGCAGCCGAAGCCGCGCCTCATCGTCCGCCTTAGGAGATTCCTCGCTTCTCACCACATCCTCTTCAGGTTCGCTCCCATCTCCCATCTCCCTCTTTAGCACCAAGCTTAATCCGTCATTTTCTTGTTCCCCTGACACATTATTCGCCATTTTGGGGCCAGTGCGTTGTGCTGTTCCGCGGGCATTATTGCACTCCTTTTCCTCCCCGCACTTGCAAAGAACACATACCTCTCAGAGAATGCTCTTATACCAGGTACGCCATCATCTTATTTTTTTACTGCGCTGATTTGGATCTCTGTAAATTTGCAGTAGAGCGATCAATGCCTTAGCAAGTTAGAGAGTTGAGTATGATTTAACGTGGTGTCTTGGGGATGGTTATGATTCAATAGTGAAGACAAACTATTCAAATCCACTACGGTTGTAAGAATGCCAATAATTCATCCTATTGGCGCTAGTGGCAATTTATCAGTTCATGTAATGCGGTATGCCACCATAATTTTGATTTGGAATTTTGTGAATTAGGCTCTGCAAATCCATTATTTTCAACTGAAGATGTCGCGGAAGCTAACAAATTTATCGAAGGAATTGAAGCTGCCTCGGAGGAATCAAAAGGTGGAATGTAAGTTATTCTATATAAATTCCTTTTTATGTGCATCTTCCTCTGCTGAAAGTGGACTTTAATAGTAGTTTGCATCCGTTCTTTTACACATTCTTATTGATGTGCAATATATTTCGAACCTGCTGTTAAAGTGCTTCTATGATGAAATAGTAATAGGCATATAGTAGCAGTTCTAGTAATAGGCATATAGGTGGGTATCGATGCAACTCTAAATTTTGAAGTTCATTTTTAAAGAGTAATGCTTGTAAACAGACACAGAGAACTAGTTTTGCCATATGTTAGTTATAAACTGAAGTTAACGACGTGCCATTTTCTGATGGTGATAATGCGCACATGGAATAAATGTCGATAAATGATAATTGATAAGTGGAAGGAACAGTACTTTAATATTGGAATGTCCAATATTAGTTGACTTGAATTTGTCTAGATTTGGATGAATCTAGACACTACTTAGTATATAGGTTCATCCAAATTTTGACAAATCCAAGTCAACTAATATGGGTCGGAGGGAGTAGTATTTTTTATCTGTGTTAAACATTGCAATGTCACAGGGGAATACCAAAGTTCATAATGCAACAAATGAAGGAGCTGGGTGCAGAAGTGTGTTACCATGAATTCCTCCCTCATAGCAAGCATTTTCATCCTCTGAAATTCTTCACTTCCATGACAAACGATTTGACAATGCATCCTAATGGCACCTACATGAACTCTGGAACAAATACAGTTGGCCTTATACGAGCTCCTAGGGGTGATGGAAAAGAAGCAATAGTGTTGGTTACTCCTTATAATTCTCAGAGAGTTCAGGCAAATGAAGTATTATCTCTTGCACTTGGTTTCGCTGTCTTCTCCCTCTTAAGTCAAGCTGCGTGGCTGTCAAAGGATATTGTGTGGTTATCTGCAGACTCACAATTTGGAGAATACACTGCAGTCTCTGCATGGTTAAACCAATACCATAATCCCACATTTGTGGCCGGTGTTACACATGGACATGATGGTATTGCAGAGAAGGCCGAAATTTCGGATTTCAAACGTGCTGGAACGATGGCCGCTGCTCTCATATTTAAAGTTGGGGAAACCAGGAGCTATGGTGATAGAGACAGTGTGACAATGTACGCAGAGGCATCTAATGGCCAAATGCCAAACTTGGACCTCCTGAATGTGGTGCACTATTTAGCTGTTCATAGACAAGGTTTTCGTGTGAACATCGAGAGGATTAGCTCTTTATTGACTTCTGCATGGCTTAAGGTTATTGCTGAAGTAATTCAAACCGTTGGAAGTTTGTTGAGAAAAATAAACCCAGACTGGAAGCTTGATATTGCAGCCCCTGATTATGTGGAGGGCACTGCAAACCTTGCTAGCTCTATTTATAACCAGGTAACTGAATGGTGTACCTTCAATTTTATCTTGAACGACACTAGCTTTCCAACTGTACTAATCACTTTTTGCTGCCATTTTGGTAAAGTAGGCTCTTGGAGTGCCCACTGGATCTCATGGCGCGTTCCGTGACTACCAAGTTGATGCAGTTTCTTTAGAATTTTCACCAATATTTTATCTCGGAAATGAGAATGCTAAATCTTCGTTTCTTGTAAGGGGTGGAAGGTCAGTTCTTATTGGGTTATTTCCATGTTTTAGTTATTGACATTGTGAATATTTTAGTTAGGGGAAACGTTTGAGGTCAATGTTATTGGTTATCAGAGGCAAAATAACTTGCCCCTGGTAGTTGTTCATAACAATTCGCTATGGATGTTAAGACTAGGCTTGCTGAGAATCTTATGCTGTTAGTAGGCTTATTGTGTTGAAAAGCTTCACTTTCATTTTTCAGCAAAAGATGCCTTCAGTACTCTTTATAAAGCACATGCTTAAAAGATAGTTTTTGCTGATTTCATCTGAGCTTTTTTACATGCTGCTTTTGGTTCAGGTTAATTGAAGGGGTGGTCCGATCTGTGAATAACCTGCTTGAGAAGTTCCACCAATCATTTTTCCTATATTTCCTTACTTCTCCAAGCAAGTTCATTTCGGTTGGTGTGTATATGATTCCTTTTGCACTGCTCCTGGTACCCCTCCCAATAGTTGCTGCTGCTCTTGCTGATGGAGCGAAAACTGAGGGAAAATCAATGAATGACCGTAATATGAAGGGTAGTGCTGATATTCTGCAAATTGAGGGTGGATCATGGAAATGGCTTCAAGCTGCAAGAGTATTGCTTGTTATCCAAATTTGGGCAGTGATTGTTTCACTACTACCATACTACATTAGTCAAATTGCCGATGGTACACCAATGCAAAGTGCACTGATTTGGGTGGTGCTCTCCATTATTTTGTTGATTGCCCTGTACGCCATGTTTGGTTCACCATACTCTGCTGGTGTTGAATGGAAACTTCTAAAGGCCACGATGATCACTTCCATCTCAATAGGGCTGGGGCTGATGTCAATAATTAATTTTGCTACTGCTCAGCTTGGTTCCCTGATTGTGATCCCAATGTGTCTGTTTTGTCGACCGCTGAAAGCACAGCTTGGTATGAATTTCCTCCCACGGACAGTCTTGTTGGCTTCAAATATATTTCTTGCCATCTTTGGTTTCCCTCCAGCCACATTGTTAATTATGAAAGGGCTTTCCACGGGGGCCTGGACAGCAGACATTGGAGATTTCTGGGTGTCCATGGAGTTCTTGTGGGAATGGAGTAGCGCCACATATCTTTATATATTTCTTGTCCATCTTCCCTGCTGGCTTTTGTGCATCCACGTGTTGGTGCATCCTTGTCACCAGGTGACATCAAAGGTTAAGCGGGAGTAGATTGTTTGATCTCAGGTATTGTTTGTAGGTTTAAACTCTAGAGAACAGTGTAACAGATATCTCAATTTCCGTCTTCTTTGATTTGCTTTTGCCCTTTGAAAGAGTTGTCTTTTTTCTGAAATGGAGAGGACCTACAGCAAGTGGGAAAAAATTGGTCGTCTTACTTTGTCTCCTTTGTAAAAACAGTGCGAGAAACTGACTACTGTACGAAGGCTGCTGTATTGTTGTGCACAAGTAGGCATCCAGTGATATGTTGAAAAATACAATGGCCCCAGTGGCCCCTTCTCTACGCTGAAATTTTACACTCCAAAACGTGTATATTTGTGTGTTGCATAAAATAAACTCTAAACGATGTTACTTTGTCCAATTTGAACTCTAGACTAACATTTGACAGTTTAACATAAACCCTGGTTGTTGTTTTAGTAGAGATTGGAGTTCAGGATAAATATCAGAGAATTGTGAATCCTATGAGATCATGGCTTGCAAACAAAATATTGATGTGTTATGTTGGAAAAAAAAATTCTTATATTGTTTTGAAATTTTAACTAATATTGTAAATAGCTTCGGATACTTTGGGAGACAAAACTTTGGCCCGGTTCTTCATGGTGATTTTGCACCTTGAAATTAGGAAGTATTACAAACATGCTGATAAATTGTAAGTATGTTAGCAATTTTAGTTGGATTTTTTTAATTTTTTGAAGCACAAAAATGCAAAATCATTATCATCACAGTTTGCAGATTCATGCTTCAGCCAAAAGCTTTTAAAAAACGTTAATTTAATTAGAAAGTATGGCAAGTGTCACGCCCCCAGTTCCTAAGCACCTTATGCATCATCTCCTTGTATCGCAGAGTCAAATCACCTCAGAATGTCATACCATCCCTTAGCACACACCGAGTATATAAAGAGTAATCCGTCATGCAGAGTGTCATACCATACTAACACAAAAAAGAGAACTTGCCCGAACAAAACACATTACAAGCTAAGCAAAATGGACAGATGAAGAAAAACAGTGATCTCCGAAGTACCATTACTATAAATGTATGCAAGGCAATACAAGGTTACAACGACCAGCAAAGTCAACAGATCTGCATAGGACAGTATACCAACCATTTTAGCACGCCACAACAGTGCACTAGGAACACATCTACAATTCTATATCAGGCCTTGGCGCTGCAGGTCAGTGTAAGTCTTTCTGTTGTAGATGTTGCCATCTGTATCCTCGTACTCTTCTTCCAAGTCTGGCCGCCACTTGTTCAGCCCTTGCTTTGATTGTATTTTCTCCCAGAGTGCCTTTGCCTCCTGCCAAACATGAATCAGGCATGTCAAAGGACATCAAAGCAAATGACCAAGCAGAAATAGTACACGTGCATAGCCCATGTTCAATGTTTATCCAGATGAATTTATGGAGGGCATTAATTTACATATATACAACTCAACAAGCTAATATATCGACTATGGTGGTATACCTCGATGGATGTGATTTCATTGAAGTTCTTAGTATTAGGAATACCAAGGCATCGCATCCCATGCTGGTGGCGCCACTCCTTGAAATGGCGCTCATAAGCCCTTCTCCCCCAGTAACTGTGGTTGCCACATATCTCGCACTTGAATTCCTGATGACAAATTTTTTTTTTACAGTTAAAACATGAGTGCTCTAGTATCAAACATGCTGGTAATATCTGGGCACATAATAGCGACGATGCCATCGATGATCAAATTCAGTCTTAAAAGTCGACACATGAAAAATATGGTGCCAGGCGTTAAAATTAAACATTTATTTTGGTAGCAGAACATTTAGTAGCTCTAAATACTGTAATGAAAGAAGGATAAATGATAATTAACTGAGTTAACGACAAGATTGGCTAGTGGTTACCTGACCAAGACCATGAAGCTTATAGAGCCAATAGGGGATAGGTTTTCCGTCCCAACCCATTGGTAACTTGAGAGGGTTGTATATTTGTTGGTCTTCGTCATCACTTTCACTATCAGCTTGTACTTCTTCCTATAAAAGATACAGAAGACAAAAGTTCAGATTATTTTAGACAGCAGAACAAAAATATTAGTCACTAATCACGGGAAGCTAAGTACCTCTTCTCGTTCTGCTTCCATTTCTTCATAAGTCAAAGTCAGTTTCTTCTCTGCATTTTCCTTTGTTCTTACAATGATCTGCACGGAAGATAAACATATTAGCCCCAGGTTAAATTCAAGATACACATAAAGTTACAAGAACACTCGTTGAATGCTGATTATAAGTCCTAGCAACAATGAGGAACCTTTGTAAACCTCAAGAAAAGTAATAAACTAAATCCCATACGCATTGGTATATAGCTCCGAATCTAGCTGTAGTTTAGTCCTTGTGCAGATGGAGCTTTAGGTAAGGAACATATTGAAAAGGTGTAGCATGGAATTGGTGACAGCAGCACCTGGGTAACAACAACTTCTGCTAATCATGGTAGGTATTGATGTATCTCATTTTGCTCACTTGCTGACATTTTTCCCAAATCATACTGAGGGCCTCTTTTAGATACATTGTAAATAGTCAAGCTTCTCAGATAAGTAAAGAGTGTTACAACACCCATTTGGGTTCAAGTTCTCTCATACACGAGTTTAGGTCTGTATTTATACTGCTAAGGCTTTTAACGATTTGCCCCGAAGTTGGTATGACCTTGATCATTTGCCAACGTTGGTCTGACTGCATTTAAAATGCACCAAATTTGAGCTGCTTTAATGATTTGACAAAGGGGATTTTCTTCAGAGAGAGGTCTTTCTGAAGGATGGCTTAAATTGCGAGTTCGTATGTGCAAAACCCCTCCTAGGGAAAATCATCAGATGTCAGCTCAATTTTGGGGCATTTGAAACCGTCAAACTAACTTGGGCAAATGATCCAAGGCAGACAACTTCGCAACAAATCATAAAAATCTAAAGAAATCTGTTTTGGGACAAGGCCAATCCTCACTAAACAGGCATGACCATGTCTAACTTAAAAATGCTGAAATGGGTTAAGAAAAATTTGACTGCACATGCTACTGCACCCAAATAAGAAAGAACAGCTCACCTCATCGAGAATCTCACACAGGCGCCTCATCTTTAATTCGATCAAAGCAATTTCCTTCTTCAAATCATCCTTGGAATTGTTGCCATTAGAAGTCACATTTGAGACAGAACTACGTGAACCTTTTGCAAAATGCTTGCGGTCCAATTGTTCCAATGGTGTATGCTGCAAAATATGATCATTGACAGCAAATTTAGAACTGACAAATAGCCATAAGAAATGACAGCAAGGATACAATAGTGTTTAATAGTCACCTTCAGCAAGAAAAGTCGCTCCGCACGCTGTTGAACAGTGCCACCAGCTTTCAGTCCACGAGCAGCTAGAGCCTGATAAAAGTGTAATTAGATAAATAGGAAGGCCAAGTGAAAGATGAAACTAAAAAGAATGTTAGCTAATAATACTTTGTTACAAGATCGAACCTCTTTCAACTTTTCAGGACCAAGCTCTACAAGTTCTTCAACTGAATTATAGAAATCAAGGTCTACTTCAGACTCTTGCATCACAGATTCTTTTTCTGTGCCCTTATTCTCCCAGCCAGGTACTTCGCCATTGGCCCACTGTTCTTCAAACTCACTTTCCAACTGCACAGGTGTACATTAAATTTTTGTGTTAGTTTTGTTAACCTATATGAGGATGTCGTAGTTCTATGTCGAACATTTATACCAGCCCCACCACAAGCAACTCCAAAAGTAGACATAACAGTGAGACATCACGATAGGAACCGCTAGCATGATGGTCGGCTTCCTGAACTCTTTGAACTGGAGCTTTGGACTCTACGGCGTTTTGGGTGCTTGCCCTATTGAGAGTATCCTATATTCTTTCTTCACCAGACAGATAGACAAATAGGCAATCTGATAGAAAGATTATGGCTTCCTTACTATCGGCAAGCTTCCACATGCGATGAACTGCTTTTGACTTCTTCATTTGGTTTGTAGCCATACCGTACGGTGTGCAAAAAGGCTATTTTTGAAGTAGCTAGATTCAAGCAAGCATCCTAGCAAAACAATCTTTTGACAATGGGCTCTGCCTAACACTGGGGCTGACTGACTTTATGAAGAGATAGAGAAGGCAGCAATCAAAGCTCTTTTTTAATCGGATATTGGATAGGCTAAGCTAGGTGTAGCCCATTTTCTCTACAGTTTTGCAAGTACATAACATGGTAAGTGACCATGTCATCACATAAGCAGGTGGGAGCAAAGAAGGAAGACAAGATACTATAATGGACAAGAAGACCGACCTTTGTAAAGATCTTCTGAAGATCTTGCAATGGCTCTGTGCGACGCAGAAAATATGTCAAATATTCCAAAATATGCTCCAAATATTCTTTGTATTGCCTGTCCAAGAAAACAAACTGGAAGATAAATAATCTTTACAGAAACGTATGATATTCATAAAAAATATACAAGAAATCAAATAAATGCTGGATATGTTAAATATTAAATTTTGGATAGTCATGTGTAGTTGATACATATCTTACTACAAGCCCACCATTCTACTAATTTCCTGTTAAGTTCTCACTTCCAACAAAGGTGTCCATTAGGGTTGTTAGGTAAATATGATATTGTTAGTCCAGTCAATAGGTAATAGACAAAATACAGTTCGGTATAAGTAACAAACTGTTCTTCAGTATGCCAATTTAATGAAGGTCATGTGAATTCTGGGTAAAAAATTGCCATCTTTATAACTCTAAAGAAAATGAGACTAAGCGATGAACCCACATACAAGTAATACAACTACAGTCTACACTCTACGAAGTAGTGAAGTAATGAAAACGTAATCCAAAACCACTGCCCCTGCCATGCGTACAAACAGGACATAAACTGACACTGTTTGGCCCACGAAATTGAACTATATCAGCAGGCTATTAGATTACGTCAAACCAAGAAGTGTGAATGCAACATATAGTTCCACTGTACACGGCCTTGTGTGCACACAGGAAGACCACGATCCTTTCCCCCTCACCATCCCACCAACCGTTCCAAACCAAATTGTGTGACTTTTGTCCATGGTGTTCACCACAATGGCCAGGGTCACCCTTGTTGAGGCTCCAGTCCGACCAATTACATTGTGTCATTTCTTCATACAAATGTGATGTGGGAATGCCTTTATAGCAGGCACGCAACCCAGCCAAGCCAATAGCTCTGCAGTGTATTCTTGGATGCTTTGCTTTTCTTTCCTCTTGCACTTTGCAAATACTACAGTGGAACCCAGAGTTTCTACTCCGTATAGAAAAACTCTGCAGTGTATCAATAGTTGGAACCAGAACAGGAGAGAGGCCCATCGTCTAAAGTTTTATAAATCGAGTCTAGATTGATACCGGATAGATAGGTTTGTATCAGGTTACAATTACAATCGTGTTAGGATTTTGCTTTCCACTTGCATGAAGTTGGAATAAATAAGGAGCTACATGCTGTACGTGGATCTCAAGTTGTCTAAGAGGTCACATGGATTCATTTCATTTATATTATGATTCCAAAAACACCCATATGTTTGGCTGCCACCGGAATTTGGAAATGACAGGTCTGAGATAGGATTTGAGTTTACACATAGGGATATTTGGATGGATCTGCCAAATGAAATGACGGCCCAATTCCGTGCCAACCAAACAGCATAGGGATGGAATTGCAAAATGAATTCCAGGATTCTAGGCCCAAATGATGGATACCAAACGACCTCTAAGTGAACTGCCGTATTTCTTGCTGGTCCACTCCTCATCTCTGCACTTATCAATTCCAGTTCATATTTAGATTTGGGAATCAATTCCAGTTCATATTTAGATTTGGGAGTTTCCCCAGGGAAGGGACTCAAGTCAGCATCGCAAGGACCAATGAACCAGCAAACGATTATCAAGGCTAGGGTTACTTTGTGTCTTCAAATTTTCATCACTGCCACTGGTTTTCAACAGTGACATTAGAGAGATTTTATGGAACTCCGATGTCCCTATTACCAAAATAACACAACATCTACATATTAATGTTTCTTTCCCACCATACCGAATACTGATCAACCTGGGCTGACCGATTTGTTTGTTCAAGTCTATACCTAATAATAAAGGACGAAGTGTTTCTTCCGGTCCAACACTTTTTTGGACAAATTTACCCTCCCACCAAAACACATAATACAACTGATGACACCTTATTTTTTTCTTCCTCCAACCGTCTCGCGATGACCGTTCGTTACACTGTTGGGCTTTTATGGGCTCTGTTCTGTCAAATTCTATATAATTACACAAGGTTTGGTTTACCAGTAAGCAAACTATCCGTAAACAAAGAGGATGGAGAAGAATAGTCCCACCTTGCTGCCTTAAATCAAGTTCAACCGATTTATATACCTAACAAATCGATAGGAATCAGTTGCCTATAGAACTAAAAAGCATCGCAAATTGCTAGAAATCTGCCAACCAGCACCACCGCGATTTGAATATAGATGGAGGGGAGAGCTTAGAGAGAGCGGTGTGGGTGGATGCAAGGAGGATCGGGCGTCGGGCCGGCTTTGCCAGTCTTTGGCGGTGGAACAGAGAGGGGGGCAGCCATGCCGGCTAGGAGGGGGCCGGCAGAGGAGAATGTGGTGGTGGGATGCGCGGGGGGGAGATGAAGTGTGTGGAGAAGGCGTGCAGGCGGCGGCGTAGGTACATCGATGGGAAAAAAGTGGTCTCGCTTGCGGCGAGAGGAGGGGGCCGGCAGGGGAAATCCTGTCCTGTTGATAGCCAGACGATGGGCTGGTTCTATAAGAAATCAGAGTGAGATAGATATTGGGAATAGAAAGATTGAGAGGGAAGAAAGTTAGACCCAAGTGGAGCGAAACAGAGGAACCCACGTACACAGGACTGATTTTGGGAGCTCCTCGCTAGCATCCCGTCAGCTGGATGCAGCCTTGCCGGTCATGGCCTCCTTCCGGTCTCTCTGACAAAAATTATTGCATGCTTTTTCATCCATATCAGTTGATGGAAAAGTGATCATATTTGTTTTTCTGCAATTGCTCATAGAAAAGCTCAGTGGTTTTTTGTATCAAGTAAACAGAAGCCAATTACAGATTATGTACTCCCTCCGGCCCATATTAATTGACTTGTATTTGTCAAAATTTGAATGAATCTAGACACTATTTAGTATATAGATTCATCCAAAAATTGACAAATCAAGTTGATCGTGTCATCGTGAGATGTTGGTCTGTATGTTGTAAGTCATCCTTGGTTACAGATTAGGGAGTTTAAGATGCAAGCTAGCATTGGTCAGTTTGTTAGATTTATGTGCCCGAATAGAAAAATGAAGGCAATTTCACAATGATGATTTTTTTATATAGAAAACAACCCTTTTGAAAAGGATTTTTTTGAAGGAGAATTAGCTGAAATAGGAGAAAACCAATCTCTTCTAGAAAAAAAAAACAACGGCTCTGCAGGAAACAACTTGTGCGTCTCTTTAATTTTCTTGATTGGATAAATCAAACTTTATGATAAGTGAAAGATTTCTTATAGTAAATGAGAGAGACTATACATAAAAATAAATAGAAGTACCTGATTGTTATTTCCAATTGCCAAAAAAAAGCTGAACTCTTGAAGTTGACATATAGACTTTGCCACGACTACATTATTCATTGGAGAAGATTACAAGAAGAAATGTGATATGAGGCTACATGGTTGGATCCATTATGGGCAGGACTTAGGTCACACTAGCCTTCATTCAAAGTTTATTATTTTTTCTTTTAGTCAAAAGGACCATTACAGCCCGTAGTCCTAACCACCACCAATAGAAAACAAAGAAAATATATCTAAGATGCATGTGATATTTTAAGAGAAGCTCGTGACAAGAGACAGGTCCTTGGTCTTAGAGAAAATGCAAATAGCATACCTGGTAGCTTTTAGACTATGTGTGATCTTCTCTGTCTGAGAAAAGGTGCCAACATATGCCGAGTATTCCATGAGCGATCCAAACTTGGAATTTATGAACTCGTTGTAGAGCTCATGCAAATCCAGGTACCGACCAAATGCTTCCTATCAAAATACAGAAAAAGGTCATTAGCACACTTAAAAGTAACCGAGATAAGACCGCATATAATAAAATATCAACAACACCAATGGGGTGAACATGCAATGTGGCTATGGCAGGATTAGAACTACACGATAATGCAAATCATAACAATAATAGTACGGAAAATGATTCTCAAATTGTTATGCTCCATCCCAGTATCTTGTCATTAACCTAAAAATCTTACCACGCATAACACCGTGATCCTACAAGAGGAATCAAATAACCCTGCAGAAATTAAAGTACACGTATCACAATGGAGATACCCTCGAGTTAAAGACTACTGTAGTAAGAAGAAACACAGGGGCACTAGTGGACTCTGCAAAGTTCTTATCATACAGACTTCAGTGATGATTTACCTAATTTGGACACTTTTGAAGCACGAAGCAGGGCTAGATAATTTTAGATGTAGGACAAAAAGATAGGTACATATACCACAGGAATGTATAAACATAGGTACATATACCACAGGAAATTTGCATATGTACATGGAGATAGTGAAGATAACAGTATGCAAGTAACATGAATCAGATCGACAGATGACTCAGAATAAAAACATGCACATATATCATCTAAGGCAGGATTACAAGGTGAAAATGTGCTTAGAGAGTACCTCGCCAGAGAATTCAATAGCCGGTTCCTCCTTTAGTAGCTCTTCATGATCGTCAGTTTCGCTGACAAAACGAGCAGAGTGATTCCGCCTATGGGATTCACGGATCTGCAAGCATGCACCAAAGTTTGAGTAGAAGAATAAATCAGCACAAATGAAGAAAGAGTACAAGGTTGACTAGAGGGTCATGGTTTTTTTTTTGAGAGAGACCTAGAGGTTCATGGTTGGGATGAAGTGCAGCACCAACATTGTGTAAAGTAACTGGAAGACTCACCACTAGTATGTAGTTTAATTTCCAAGGATCACTAAAAAACTTGCCCTGCTCATAATTATTTTGCTTTTTTAGGCTAAACATGTATGTGTAAGAAAATGTAACTTGTTATCAAATAATTTGGTTCCCTACTATCCAAACTTGGGCATGCAAGTAGAGAGGTCAAATTCAGTAATAAGCAGTCGCCACTAAAGGAACATAGCATGGAATTTTTTATCAGTAGATAGATGGACAGCAGCATCTAGTGCTTGGCTACTGTTTCGCCATTTACAGCTGTTCTGATTCAATGATATGTCTAAGATACACCATGCATGCATTGTCAGAAGTTATGCTAGCTACGATTGATTACTTACATCTTTGAGCCTATCAAAGAACTTGTGGAAGATGTCATCTTGCACCGGAGCAGTCAAATGGTTAGAGATCTCTTCTTTCCTAGCACCATCCTTGTCTTCATAGATTTCCACCTAGATAATAGTCACAGTAGCAAAATCACCTTAGAACAAAGAAAAGCAGTCGATTTCCAAAATGCACTTCACTCGGAACTGAAAGGGGGATATAGCAGCACGAGAATACAATATGTAGAACAGCCAAATATTTTATCTTTCCTCAGGCTTAATTTAGCAACAAAATAAAGCTGCAAAAACAACTGCAGGCCATCCTAAGGCACTCAATTAACCGGACACGGGATATCTCAAGTACTGAGCAAAAACCTAACCTGAATATTTCCTAGAGAAAAGGCCGAAGGCCCTGCTATAAACCAAACCTAACTATAGACTGCAGTGATGCGACACCGCCAATCTCTATCGGAAGCAGGCCAGGCATGGCTACAAAGCTAGAGACTGGAGTCGCCAAATCAGGAGCCAAAACCTAGAGAGAGAGGGAGAGGAGGTGCTTACCAGCCTGTCGGAAGTGGTGACGACGAGGTCGATGATGTTGCGGACGCGGTGGGACTGGAAGAGACGGTCGCGCGCGTTGGCCGGGTCGCGTTGCAGCTCGCGCACCGCCAGGCGCTCTAGCCGCTCCAGGTCCTCGTGCGCCGCCCGCGTGGCCTCTAGCACCGACGACGCCATTGCCGCCGCTTCAGCTAGGGCACCCCTGTCCCCTCCTCTGCTGGTTAGCAGATCCCGCGGGTGACGCCGCGCGGCAGAGTCGCGGCTAGGGTTTGGGGATTCCGCGGTCGGGACTTCGGGAGGGCGAGCGGAACCGAACGGCCGGGTGAGGTCGCTCGAGTCCTTCTCGATGGGGAAACAAACAAGGGTGCGTCTAATATGGCCATATGGGCCGAGAAAAGAGAGGGTCGTCGGTTCTGGAGAAATCAGAAACGTGGCGGTTTCTCTAGGACGGTTTCTTTCTAGTCCACTGTCCAGCCCAGGTTGGGCCTGAAGTGACTAGCCAGGCCTCACCGAGCCCTCTCAACTCTCCCAACCTAATTCCTCCTCTCGGCTCTTCAGCCCAATGATAAATTTCTGTGCATAACAACATCGCAACAACTCTCTAAGAAAACAGGTCAAAGAAAAACTCTCTAAAAAGAAAGAACATTGCAACATGTGAGCTTGACGAACTATGCTCAGTCCATTCGCTGCAATAGACTGATTCTGTCTTCAGATTGTTCAGATGCTGGAGGGTGGTACATCAGGTCCTACAGCCGCTATATTTGATGACTTCTACCACCTCACCACTGATTTTCCGAAGATAATTTTCGAACACTGTTATCGAGAGGCTAATTCCGTAGCTCATGAATTAGATAGAATAGTGAGAGAATCTAGTGGGCAGGTGTGGATAGATGACCCACCTCATTTTATCTTAGCTTTGTTATTAGCCGATATAACTTTGATTATGGATAAATAATAAAGTGTTGAGCAGTTTTAAAAAACTATGCTCCTTCACCTGTACTCTTTGTTTTAGAGAGTTGTTGTGAAATTATTTCCTTGAAATTATTAGACTAGATCATGCCAAGTGACAAAGTGTCGATATCCTGTCCTGTGATGGCTTGCTATGTCTTGCCGCTGTGTTTTCTAACGTGGGTCGACGGCGAACTCGGTAGGAAAGAAACAAAGGGAAGCATGTATAGGTCGATGTGCGCGCGTCGAGGGGACGCGAAAAAACGCCAGTGCCCAGCCCAGCCCAGCAGCGTCGCCCTTTGGGCACTGGGTTGGGTCGCTCAGCCCTCCAGCTGCCGCAGCGGCCAGCGGCCAGCGACAGTGCTTCCTTTGCATTCTGTTTGTCTGCTTGGCACGCGCACGTAGGCACGTGAAACATGGTTCGCTCAGTTTCCTTCCTGATCTGCTTACTCTGATGTGGAAAGGAATTCAGGTCGCAAAAGCAAGAAAACGGCCGGTGATGCGACGAGGCGAGAATCGAGATCATGCATGGGGGGTAACGAGATGCATTTTTTTTTAATTCTCGTGGGCATCTCCAGAAGAGACACTTGAGGAAAAGCATTACTGGCGCATTATGCCAAGGGAAGTCGCGGCATCCATCGATCCCGGGTAAATTTGTTTATAGATTTTTGACCTAGGGGACACACACTACCCAGAAGAAGAAAAAAAGCGCACTTCTTTTTGCCTAGCTTAAGCAACAAAGTGACGTTCTTGGATCACACCGGAGCAGCAGCGGTGTCAACCTGGTGTATCCAAATAGCTTTACCTCATGGTGTCTGCAGTTTTGGCTTTTCCAAGTTCCAACGACACCAACCTTCGGCCAAACTGTCTCGGCTAGCCTTGGCGCCGAGTCACTTTCTGGCAGCGTGTACATACTATGCGCGAACAATTGGTGGATCAACTGTCAAGTCCACGTGCACAATCTATACAGACATACGTCGACTTGATGGGACGTCCGAATCAGACCACCGCCCCTTTTGAAACTGAAACCTACGAGTGTGCCGGTCCGGCGGCTAAATAATTTACGCACACATACAGCGACGTGACGCTACATCCTCTTTAAAGTTGATCTGGGAAACGATTTGGTGGTAGTAGGTAGGTAAAATGGTTTGCTCGATTTGTTTCTGATGTTTCTCCCACACGACGAACTTCCATGCAAGTATGTATGCTTTTTTTAGGGAAATGCAGAAGGCATAAATGCTGGTGACACGTGGCTCTTTCTCCCCCGCGGAAGTACATGACAAAAGAAAAAACAGGTGGGAATTCGTTGATCTCAGAGCATCTCCACTCGTTGGCAGTTTTTAAGCCGAAATCCTTATGTATTTTGGGCTAGACGAAACCAGTTTCTGTCCGGAAATACCGAGTTTTCTATTCTTGTTCTTAGACCGAGTTTTCGTGTTTCACTAAAATTTAACAAAATTCAGCAAATTTTCGGCGAATATCAGCGATTTTTATTAATAAAAGGGGAATACATAAATATTACATCGAATTTGGGCGAACACCTGAAGTTTAACTGCATTTAGGCTAAATAAAAACTAAAAAACCAAAAAAGTTGTCGCCGATGCCGATGTCGGCCGCCGCTTTTACATGCCGAAGTTGCTATCGAAGCATGTGTAGTCCGGGGTCGGCCTTGCCGTCGTCGTCCCTCGGTGGCTGGGGTGGGCGGGAGCTGCCCTGGTCGGGGTCGTCGTACCTCCACGGCTGGTAGGAGGGGCCGACTTCCTCATCTTCGTCGCCGATGACGATGAGCGGCACACCCTGGTAGGCGCGATCGCTGGCCTGGCGCTCGGCCTCCTCCTGTAGCCGCTAAACTCGGCTGATCAGCTTGCTTCCAGTCTGCCCTGGACTAGGCGAGGATGTCCGACAATGCAGGCTTTGGCGTCGGCATATCATGATGGAGGGACCACTCCATCGCCATCTTCATGGCGAAGGCATCCTCGTCGACCGGCACTGCCCAGTCTGCTGGCTCTGGCTTCGGTTGGCGAAGGTGAAGATGGCTAGTGGGCGGCGACTGCGCCGGCGCGGACCCCGACGAGCGGGATGCCGAGGCGGAGGAGGACCTCAGGTTGGCCATCCTCCTCGGCACCCAGTTGGCCGGAGGGTGGCGCCTCGCCCTCGCCGCAGGCACCGACGATCGGGGGAACCCGAGCCTAGGGTTGTTGCCGGCGTGGATGTGCTCCAGGACGCTGGAGCGTCCGTCCCAGCACACTCCACCACCGTCATCGCGCCACCGTGTTGTTGCACTTCGGTGGCGTGCAGGGCGGCCCTTCGTGGTTGACGAGCTCCTGGAGCCGGCGGTCGGCGAAGAACTCCTCCTAGTAGAGAAGGTTGTCGGGATCCTTGGCGAGGTTGAGGTCGTTAATGGCCGCGATGGCGGCCTGGATCTCCTCGACCATCTCTTCGCTGATCGGCACCGACGGGATGGGGATGCCGTCGGCGCTAAGATTCCAGCCCAGCGGGTTCCGCGTGTCCGATGGCGCCATGTACCCGGCGTCATGGAGCATGCGCGCATCCCACCATTGGAGCGTGCGCCGGCCGAAGCCGTTCGCCGCCGCGGGATCGCCGAGGAATCTCTCGTCCATGGCTCTCTTCTCGCCGGAGTTGGAGTTCGCGGTGGAGGGGGAAATGGAGGAACTGTGAGAGTGAGTGAAATGAGCCGGCTAGGTCGCCGACTTTTATAGGCTGAAATGAGCGGCGAGGGTGGGAGGGGTGTAGCGGCCTGAGTGGAAAAAGGGGAACCGGTAGGAAGTTAGTGCCCGGCGGTCTGTTGCGGGAGCCGAGGTAGCGGTGTCACACCATTACGGCGACGCGTGGCCGACAAGGCAGACAGTTATTGCCCGCCAATCCGTCGCAGGCGCCGAGACGGAAGGATGACGATGATATGGCTTCAGGTCGCTGACTGGACGGGTCCATGCGCTAGGTATTTTTTTTCCGCCAAATTCGTTTCGTCCGGCGTTCCCGGTATGTTCCCGACGCCATGGGAACAACCTGGGAAGTCTGGACCAAAGTTGTCCCAAATCCGGATGAAACTATCGTACTGGAAACACGGTTCGGCCAATTTTTGACGTCCAGACCAAAAAACGCCCTAAAAATGTATTGCTGGAAACCCGAGTGAAGATCCTCTCAAAATCGAAATCCCCATCCATCAGCCGAATTCAAGATTTTCGATTCCTTTGTGGCGACAAAGCGTCCTGCTCAACATTAGAGCATCCCCACTCATTGGGCGATCCCAGGCCGAAATCCAGACCAACTTCTGGCCGAACGAAACTTGATTTTGGCCTGGGAATGCTGACTTTCCCACTCGCGTTCCCAGGCCGAGTTCCCGCGTTCGGCTAAAATGCAGACGAGTTTGGCAAATCCAAGCAAATTTCATTAACACATGGGTGAATATAGGCGGATTACATCGAATTTAAACTACATTACTAGATAATAAACTAAAAACATTAAAAAAAGGCCACCGTCATCGCCTTGGCCGATGTCGTCGCCGCTTCTACATGCCGAGGTGGCCGTAGAAGGACGTGTAGCCGGGATTGGCCTTGCCATCTGTTGGAATTATGCCCTAGAGGCAATAATAAAGGTGTTATTATTATAATTCTTGTTCATGATAAAGTTTATATTCCATGCTAGAATTGTATTAAGCGGAAACTTTAATACTTGTGTGGTTTATGAACAACACCATGTCCCTAGTATGCCTCTATGGACTAGCTCATTGATTAATGATGGTTAAGGTTTCCTAGCCATGGACATGAGTTGTCGATTAATAATAAGATCATATCATTGGGAGAATGATATGATGGACAGACCCAAATTAAGCGGAGCAATTAGATCGTGTCATCGTGTTCATCTTTGCGAAGCTTTTCTTATGTCAAATATTGTATTCCTTAGACCATGAGATAATACAACTCCCTGGTATCGGAAGAAAGCTTTGAGGTCATCAAATGTCATCCTATGAGAGGGTGATCATAAAGGTGTCTCTCAGGTGATCGGAAAGTACCTGTTGGGTTGTATGTATCGAGATGGGATTTGTCCCTCCCAAGTCGGAGAGATATACTTCGGGCCCACTCGGTAATCGATATCAACACCGCTTGCAAGCATGTGGTTAAGGAGTTAATCACAAAGTGATATCGGATTATGGAACAAGTAAGTACTTGCTGTGAACGAGATTGAACTAGGTATGACTCGCATCGACGATCAAATCTCGCAAGTACAATATCGCGAGACGAAGGGAATATATATATGGGATTGATTTAATCCGGCATCGTTGTTCATCCGATATGATCATCGATGAATGTGTGAGTCAATATGGGTTTCCGCACCGCTGATTATTGATATAAGATCATGTCTGCATATTCTCGAACCCGAAGGGTCACACACTTAATGTGTCTTGACGCTAGGATAGATTGGATAATTGGTTTATGAGTTTTTGTTCGGAGTCTCGTATGGTATCCGGGACATCACGAGAGGTTCCGGAATGGTCCGGAGAATAAGATTCATATAAGGCAATGCAGTTTTTGGAGTTCGGAATTGTTTCGGGTTAATCGGTATTGTACCGAAAGCTTCTAGAACCTTCCGGAGGGGGACCAACGTGGCCCCACCTACCGGGAGGGGGCATGGGCCTATGAGGGAGTGCCCTGGCCGCATTGGGCCAGGGGCACAAGGCCCCATAGGTCCCAACCGGCCAACCTAGGGCAAAACCCTAGGAGAGCTTCTAGAAGGGGGGAACTTGCCCCCCACTCCTCCCTCCTTGGCCGCCAGCCCTAGGGATTGGGGGAGGGGCAAGGGTTGGCTGCCCACCCCTCTATATAAAGAGGGCTGGGGGCGCACCCCCTCCCACACCTCCTCCTCAAGCCCTAGCCGCCCTGCTGCCCTCCTCTCTCTCTCCCTCCCGACTGCACGTAGGCGAAGCCCTGCTGCAGAAACTCTCCACCACTTGCACCGCGCCATCGCGTTGTAGATCCAATCCGTCTCTTCACCATACTTGCTGGACCAAGGAAGGAGGAGACGTCGAGGTGCCGCACGTGTGCATATCTCGGAGGCATCGCCACTTGCGGTGTTAGATCGGATCGGATCGCGAGGAGGAGAATCGAGTACGACTACATCACCCACGTTCCGACGAACGTTCCGCTGTGAGAATCTTCAAGGGTATGAAGATCTCATCTTTTCTCTCTCGTTGTTTGCATCTCCTAGATTAGATCTTGGCTTTCCCGTTTGTATCCGTAGAAATTTTTTGATTTACTATGCTGCGAAACCCTTCACCATCATCCTCGCCGCCATCGTCGTAGTCGCCGCTCGGCGGCTGTGGCGTGCGAGAGCTCCCCTGGTCAGCGTCGCCGCACCTCCAGGGCTGGTAGGAGGGTCCGGCTTTATTGTCGTCGAGGACGATGAGCAGCACGTCCTGGTAGGCTAGAACGCGGCCAGACTAGGCCTGACGTTCGGCCTCCTATTGCAGGCGATGGACGCGCCTCCGCTCGGTCTCCTCCCAGTCCGTCCTGGACCAGGCGAGTATGTCCGACGAGGACGGCTCCACTAGCGACTGCGGGGCTGCCTCCTGGAGGGACTCCTCCACCGCCATCTTGACGGCGAATGCATCCTCATCGACGGGCACTGCCTAGTCCTACGACTCCGGCTTCGGCCTGCGAATGCGGAGACGGCCGGTGGGCGACGTCGGAGCGTGCGACTCGTTGATGAAGATGCCACGCGACCTGGTCCTCAGTGTCCACCAGAACGGAGTCTCCGGCTCCCGCTTAACCGGCCTAAACGGCGTTGGCACGGACCCAAAGGAGTGTTTTGCTGAGGCCGAGGACGAAGAGGAGAGGCTGGCTATCCTCCTCGACAGCCAGTTGGCCGGAGGATGGCGCATTGCCCTTGACAATGGCGTGAGGTTGCGGGGGAAGCCGAGGCGGGGATCATTGTGGGCGAGCGCCTGCTGCCGCCGGTCGGCGAGATGTTGTTCCCAGAATACGCGGTTGTCCGGATCCTCGGCGAGGTCCGGGTCCTCCATGGCGGTGATGGACGCCTGGATCTCATCGTCGAGCTCCTCGGGCTTCGGTTCCGGCGGAATTGGGATCCCACTAGCGCCGAGCCTCTAGCCGGTTGGGAGGAGGATGTTCGGCGGCGCCATGTAGCCCGCCTCGTATAACATGCGGGCCTCCTACGGCTGGAGGGTGCGGCGGCCGAAGCCATTCGCCGCAGCCGGGTCACCGGGGTACCTTTCGCCCATGGTGAGGGAGAACTCGGAGTTTGTCGGAGTTGGGGAGCTATGGATAGGAAAGTGGAGGAGCGTTGGAAGTGAGTGAAACGAGCCGGCCAGGTCACCGGATTATATAGGCCGAAGGGGGCGACGGGGGTGGGAGGGGTGTAGCGGCGAGGGCGGGAAAAGCGAGAACGGCAGGAAGTTATTGCCCGCCGGTCCGTCGCGGGAGCTGAGTGGGCGGCGGTGGCGCGGCATTACAGTGACGCGTGGCCAACGCGACGAGCAGTTATTGGCAAGCGGTCGCCGCGTGGTTCTGAGGAGGACGACGACTCGGCTTATGTCGCTGATTGGGTGGGTTCACACACCACTTCGTACGACGTTCCCGGGATCCCGGGAATGGCCTGAGAAAAGTTGACCCAAATCCTGATAAAAAGAGGTTCTTGGAAACGCGACTGGACCGAATTTCGATATCTAAACCTAATTTCGGCATTCGGATCGGCGTCTTGAGAATGCTAGTTGAGATGCTCTTAATGTCTTGAATCCTCAACATTCCTGTCCCCTTGTCAAAAAAGAAAAAAAAATCCTGTCCCAAAACGTGACCCGCGTGTACATGCTGACACGCCCAGCTCCCGTTGCCTCCTCTTTCGGTTTCAGCCAGCACACCGTATTGCCTGCTGCAGCACACGGCCGGCAACATTCTTGTGTGCGGACATGGAAGGCAGCAGAAGCCATGATGATTCCTTCTGGCTCCCATAAGATAATCCCAGACGACTTCCCATCCGGAGAACTTTTTGTACCGTGGCGTGAAAGGACATAAACGACGCCGCCCGCATGAGCAGCTGCGACGAGACGAGGCAAGCCGACGACGTGGACGCGGCGGAACGACAAAGGAAAGAAAAAAAGCCCGCCGGCGCCTCCTTGGTCGTGCATGCGCATGTACATTGGCTCTTGACCAGTAGAGTAGAAAAATGGCAAGCCAACACCAAGTTTGCTTTCCCATTTCCCATGTCACGCATGTGGACGTGACATGAGTATTTGTACAAGCAAAAGGAGCTGAAACATGTGGGTCCAGCCAGCCAGCCAGCTAGCTCGAAACCCAGCTGCAAGATCCGCTGTATGATTGGCGGTTTTGGGTTAGTTATTAGTTGGTCGATTCTACTAGTATCGGCTCTTCCAGTTCTACACGGGGGCGATCGAGTCCGAACCAGCAAAGGAATAATGAAAGCAGAGCACCAGGAGAATGTGGACTTGTTGTTTGCTCATCAGGAAAATAAAGAGAGATACGTACAGACAGAGATGGTAGAGTGGACTACATTTCATTCCAGTTCTACATGGGGGGTGATCGAGTCCGAAGAACCGACAAAGGAATAATGAAAGCAGAGCACCAGCAGAATGTGGCCTTGTTGTTTGCTCATCAGGAAAACAGAGAGAGACAGACAGAGATGGTAGAGTGGACTACATTTGCACTGCATATTTGCATGATAAGTCTGACTTGTCTTTCCTTATAGTAATGGAGATCGACCGACATCATATGCATGGGGTGGCCGTGAGCTCATGGGCTGCCCTTTTCCCTTTCGGCGTTTTTTTTTTCTCTTTTCAAGTCAAGTCAATGAATCGATGTCGTCATGGGATCGGTCCGATGATTATGTTTTGTGTACTAATTTCGAGCTATGCATGGTACTACTCCCTTCGATTCATATTAATTGATTTTGATCTATCAAAATTTGGATAAATATATGCTAAATAGTGTTTAGATTTATTTAAATCTAGACAAATTTGAGTCAATTAATATGGACGAGAGAAAGTAGTATAGTTATCTACGTATGCGTCGCTGGATGCTGGTTGGACCTCCAAAGGACGAAGAGGTCGCCCGAGCTATAAACAAGACACGGAGAATCTCGACCCTTTGCGTGGTCATCTAAGATATAGAATCTCCTTCATAAACAACCGCGATGGTGTAATCTACAGTTTAGTTGACAAAACAAAGCATGGGTTGAATATATTTTTCGTATAGCATGGTTTTTAAAATAGACCAAAACTTGGCCCGTATGAAATGTCAAAATCGAGCACTTTCACCGGAACATGCCTCTGCATGCAAACTTTGTCTCCGTGGATGCAACCAAGATGCGTTAATCTTGCATACTTAACATGGTTAACTTAAGGACAGTGCTACGCGTCTCCCGGAAATAAAAACTTCCGATCCCCGGGTCATCGTGCTCACACGTGTCCACTCAAACCCGCTTTTGCTACACTTAGACCCGTTTTTTGGTACACCGCTTTTGCTACACTGTAGCAGAAAATGGTTCGGCCCAGGAATAGAAAAACAGATTGAACCTCGTCAGAGATTTCGCCAGAAACCTCGCCGGAGACCTGTTACCACCGTATTTTGGCCAGAGACGGAGATGGGCCGTGATCAAGATGGGCTTAGAAGATACATATATTCAACGAGTTGTTGGATCGGCCTAGTGTGTGGATTTGGGCTAAATTGCCCGTGTATCTTGTATCATAGTGTTGCCTGTCAAAACTCACCGGCGGGCAGCGACGAGCAACACGAAGAGCCGGGAGGCTCCCAGAGCGGCTGGTGGGCCCTGGTCCCTCGGTCAACGGCCCGCAAATCTTCCGGCACGCACGCGTCCTGTCTTGGTTCGAGGGCGTGCCACCGACCTATACCGGTCGAAGGTGATGGATTGCTCCGATTGGTTTCTGCAGTAAACAAGTATACGTAAAATTCGAGTGATCGGCTCCCGTGTTTCCACAGAATCGGCTTTGAGCCGATTATCCCCATGGCTGCATTGGATCTATGATAACATGGGGTTTTGCTTAATTACTACAAGTGAATCGATCTCGATAGTTTGGTGTTTTCACCACGCAACCGGAACGCCCCACGCGTAGTTGAGCCTAATAGATACGAAAAATAGTAGAAAACCGATCCTAGAGAAGGCCTAAAACCAACATAACGTCAATTCCTAACGTCCCTCTAAGATCAATAAACCATACCTTACGATTGCGGATCGCTCAACCCGTTTGTGAGGCCTAATCACGTAGATATTAAACTAAACCTTGATGAACAAGGCACAACTATAGATCAAATCGACTAAGCGAAATCATAAGATGCCACCTTCACACCGGAGAAGGTGCAAAGACGGAGATAGCTAGAGGTAGCATAAATAAGCAATCATAGTAAAAGTATCGATGCTAGCTCTAACAAATTGGTAAAGGTGTTACTCGCCATCAACAAGGCTTCAAAGACGAGTAACACCGGATAACGATAGTAAATCGCCTAGATCGCAAGATGCGATCTAGGCAAATGGCACTTACCCGAGAAAAACCCTAGAAACAAGGGTGGCGATACTTGAGATTGTGTTTGTTGTGAACGTGATTGTCCTCCTCTTTCAATAACCCTAGGTACATATTTATAGTCCGAGACTCTCTACTTTTGGAATAACTCTACAACTCTATCTTTATCTAAACATAAACGGAACCTAAACAAATACGAATCCTACTAAGATACAAGATACACGGGCAATTCAGCCCAAATCTACGACTAGGCCGATCCAACCACACGCTGAATATATGTATCTTCTAAGCCCATCTTGATCACAGCCCATCTCCTTCAGAGGCCAAAATATGGCGATAACACATGCCCCCCGGTTTTGGCAATGATAATTCCAAAACCACTCGTGTGTTTTTCCCGGTTTTTTTTCTATCGGGTTCGCGTGCGTCGAGCAACGTGGCGGCGTAATGATCGTCACGCTACCCCTTCATCATGATGCCCTGTCTTCTCAACTCCTCCGCAGTGCATGATTTGACGATTTTGGCAGCGCAATCTGGGAAACTGCTATGGCATTGAACCGTTTCTTCACTATTCCTCTTTATTTAAATCCGCCTGAACAGTTCACAGTCCCCATCTAATCTCTTGCGAGGCCAATAGAATCCCCTTCGTAAGCCAGGACCTAGATCTGAACTCTTGGGCCGATCGCTATGAGCCGGCCTAATCTGAAATTTGGGTTTCTTGGTTCAGTAGAGTAGCTAGAGCTTACCAATCCCAATGGGAAATTTTGGGAATAGCCGATGCCTTGCATCTATCATTGTCTCCTCTTGAGAAACACGAGAATCTTCTCAAAACCATCGGCTACTTCTGGTCTGACGCCCTGAATTGTTTCATATTCGGCCATGGCCCTATGTCGCCAACCTTGCTAGACGTGGTGATGATTACTGGCCTGGATGTTACATCACCCAGCCCCTCCGCTTTCAAACTAACCACAGTCCCTTACAAACTATCTTCCAAAATAGATTGCACAAGCTGGGGCGCTTATATCCAACGTCATATGAAAACCAAGGGCCCTGTTTCAGAGAAAGAACATACAGCCTTTCTCAACTTCTGGCTAGAGCATTTCATCTTCTGTGGCCCTTCCCTGGCTCCCACTAAGAACTATCTTTCCCTAGCCTACGAACTGGCCAAAGGTACCCAGCTCGGCATCGGCAAACTGTTCCTTGGAGAGGTCTATCGATACCTCCAGTTGATGTCTGTCAAGCTGTTCTCAGGCATAGCAATCGTAATGTGGACCTTGGTGGTTCATCCATTGTGGGCTCACTGTACTTCCAAAACCGCATCACAGACTTCCTTCGGCGAGTTGCACTTTCCCCGACGTTAAAGGGAGGCAACCGATGCACCGCTATGGCCAAGCTTTGTATCGATTGCCGGTAGTAAATCGACCCTCAAGAGGCGTCAAAATGGTTCAAAGATCTTCTTCCAAGGCACGATAACCCCAACTTCTTCCTTACATGGAAGAAGCGAGAACATTTGAGAATCCACTCTCCTTCAGTGGACAATTTTGCCGATGACACCGCACTCGGCAACTCTTTTCCACCGTTATTCGCCCTGCTTCCTTCCGATCGGCATGAGCACATCCAACCGGATAATCAAACCTGTACAATTCTACCACCGGCCCGTAGTGGCTCGTCAATTCGGCCTTGGGCAAGTAGCTCCCCACTTCTTTCTTCATCAACTCACGGAGTGTAGAGCCGATCTGCCCGATCCTCTCACCAGTCAGAGGTGCTACTCTTTCTTTGATGCTCTGACCATTCCAATCCCCAACAATCTCACCTTCGTATCATCCACCGATGGTTTCGAAGACTGGTGGTCGATGTGGAAGACTCACGCCTTCAGGAAGGCTCTGGGACCATCTTGAAACAACGATGCCGACTATGACATCCCTGTTGAACAGGTGCCACTACTCGCAACTTTCCTTGATGCAGTTTGCAATTGCCCCTTTTATCAATCCATTCTCTCTTCTTTGCAGCAACAAGACGGTCCTGAGCCCACGCATAGTGATGGCTCTCCATTCGAGTTCTTTCCACCAGCTCCCGTGGTTCTTTTCTGCAAGAATTCGCCACCTCTGAAGAAGGTCATAATGCGTAAAGCCGACGACGCCACAATCGGCTTCAAGAAACCAGAACTCCTAAGTCACCGCCTCGAGTTCGACTAAAACCAGACGACGGTGAGGAAGGTAGCTGCCAGAAAACCTTGAGGCGCGGGCCCTTCTCCGCATACCTCGCACGTAAAGCAACTTTAGGTTTTAGTCGATCCTTGTTACTTCTTTTATTCTTGCAGCCACACCCGCCATCGACTCTCCCTCCTTTGCGCTTCCGTCAAGACTCTTCCAATGAGGATACCTGCACCAATCGAGGGAGTTAGGTCCCACGGATTCGAGAGGACCATCACACCGAACCAAGGGACTCACCACCATCGGCTTCCAAGAAGAGGTTGGCCCTCGAAATCTGCCCCGAAAGCATCGGTCGAGGGGGCCATCTCTGGTCCCAAAAGAGCTCGCAGGGCGCAAGCCTCTTCGCCGAGCCAGAGGTTCGAAAATCCTCATCTTCTATGCCCTTACTCCTTTTCGATATTGATAAATTACCTTTATACAGTAACCGATGCTTCTAGTGGGAAGGCCGGGGCCGTGCTGACGCCGGATCTGGGGAACCCCGAAGGTGTAGATGGAACGGCTGCCAACCTGTCCGAGCCTCCAGTGACCACACACGAACCGATGGTCTCTTCATCGGCTATCTCCTCGATAGGAGAGGTACGTTTACATTTTTTTTTTCGTGTCCGTTCTTGTGTATTTAGACGCATACTGACGCTTTCCTGGCTGCCAGGGTTGCGATCTTTCAGGTTTGCTGTCGTTCGACCCTGAATCCATCGAACCTACTCCCTCTGTTGACCACACTGAACCACAAGCCAGGATTGCTCCACCTCAATTCCAGCGCCTGAAAACCTTGCTGTCTTCCCCGCTCGAGGAGTTGATCGAGGGTTCTGAGGAAGTGAAGGGCGTTCTTGCCGAAATTCAGGATCATCTTCCAGGCACATTACAAGTGAAGCTTTGGTCGGTTGCAAATCATCCTTTTCGCCACGGTGAAACTAGCCCGTGAAAGGATCCACTGCGCCATGCCCAACTCCCGCCGAAAGCCGATATTGCGTAAAGATGTCGGCTTAATGAGAAAAGGGCATCTCGATGCTAGAACCGACACTTCCGTCGGATTGCCGAGCTCGCATCCTTGAAAAGGAGCTGGAAGATCTTGAGGAGAAGGCCGGTGACTAAACAGCTCATCCGTGACAAGGAAGAATCCATAGCCCGTTCCCAAGACGAGGCGGAAGGCCTCAAAGCTCAATCAAGACCGATCTGGCAGTATACGCGCCTAAGCAAGCAGCTAGTGTGTCGGGCAGGATGAAGATGACGGCCGAGATCGCCGAGGTGGATCGTATCCGGCCGACGCCTTCCACGCCTTCGATGCCTTCTTCAAGAGCTCATATGTATGGGCAAGAGCTCAGATGTGTAAACTGGCAGTAGCTTGTAACTTGTGTTTTTTTAATCGGCCGATTTTCCACATCGGCCCCCACATTTTTACTATCCATCATCCATTTAGGTGCCCCCCGAGCCGAATCCTTCAAGTAATTGAAGATATCGGCTCTCAGCCATCCGATACTCATCCCGTCAAACCGATGCTAAACACAGGGCAAGCAGTATGCGAGGACAAGAAAAATAATTTGGGCCGATTGCCTGAATCGGCCCCCTTTTTGATTGCGTTAGTCAAGGGTGGCTTACACCTCATGGTTTTACAATGGCAGGGCGTCTCCCTGCTACGACTACATGATCTGCTTGTCGTATGATCGTTGCTTTTTATTTTTTGTGGCCGATCGCGAGGATCGGCCGTGCTACGTATGATCGTGGACCTTTCTACTCACAGCCGATGGATAAGACCAGCCTCACCCCGTTTTTGACGCTCAATGCGCCACACCGCCCAAACTGATTCGAGATCGGCTCTTGGTCTTCGCTTCCCGGATGTTCATGCCAAGAATGGAAACCTCGATAGAATCGCGCATGGACGACTTCCACTTCATCCCGTCCCATCAGACAGGTGCATCGTGGATGGAATGCAGCGATTAGCGTGGATCCAATCCCTTCCTAGCAAGACGGCGTAGGTACTTTTGCCGTTCACGGAAAAATGACGTGGGTATGGTTTTCCTTGCACGGTCGGATCCACGCTCGTAACGCCTTTGCGTTTCCGAAGACCGTTGAAGTCGCTTAACGTGACGTTGGTTTTGATCAGTCCGTAGTGGAGCGTCCCAAACGCCGTAGCATGGAGTATGGCATGATATTAATCGCCGCTCGGTGTCCACCAACATCTTGCCGACGGGTTGTCCATTGATGTAGCCCGCAGTACGCTTTCGGATGCTTGTAACCCTTCTCATGGCTTCTCAAAGATAATCGCCGTGGGCGCAAATCAAACGTGCATCCTGGTAGCATATTGGTTCGTGGCGCAGAACTCATGGGAGTACGAACACCATGTTTGCAGCCGATGCTCGTGCATCGGCTTTTATTGGCTTAGCGCCACTCTTTCCTTGTCGCGCCCTCCGTCTCGTAGTCCGCCTTACTTTGACGGCGGATCAGCGTGCTTTCTTTAGCGCGTGGAGATACTGCGCTTCAGCTTCTTCTAAGTTACGCAGCCGTTGCACTCTACGCTTCTGGGTGTGTCTGAGTCCATCGGGGCACCACCTTGGACGGTGAAACCTGTCTTCTTCTTTGTCATCCCTGGGCCTCTCAAGGCCCTTTGCTCGAGCGGACTCCTTAGGACGGCTCTGAGGTTGGAGAGGTCCTAGACGTTCGAACACCGATACTGGCCTCGTGCCCTTCTTTTGTTGTCCACATTCTGGGCGGTTGTCGGTAGGCAATCGGCTCATTCCACGCCCCAAAGAATGCTTGAGAAAGGGGCAATCCCAATGTTTGTCTGCGCCTTCCTTCTCTTTGGGTGGTCTCCTGGCGAGGTGCCCATGTCCTTCATTGCCTCCACTGTGCTGGCGCCGTTGATCATGCTGACGCTCATACTTATTAAGGAGATGCGTGGAATGTGGCTTCTGATACCGCACCCTCCTCACCTGTTCCTCTAAGTATCTCCGTCATCGTATCGGGCGGTCGCGTGGACCAGCCTTCTCTCTTTCTTTGCCCGAGAGTGATCACCTCCTTCCTTATGCGTGCCATGGTGGTACCCAGCACTCCATGTTGACACCGAACGAAAAGTCCATTGACGTCTCGCGGAGCGAGCTCTATCATGTTGACACCGGGAACGGGTTTGTGTCCACTTTCATGGCGAATCGGCGAGGATCAGCGGCCTTGTTCTATTGCCATCTGGATTTGGCGACGTAGCTCTTTGCAATCATTGGTGGTGTGGGTGAACGAATGATGCCACTTGCGGTATGGTCTCCGCTCATCTCCGAGCGGTAGGGATTTTGTGGCCCTCGGGTAACCTCAAATTTCTCTTTCAAAGAAGAATCGAATATCTGCTCGGCTTTGCTCACGCCAGTCAAACCCTTTCAAAGGCCCTCATTTCACCCACTTGCAGGACACGGATCTGCCCCGAGCCCACTCGGCCACGGCCACCTCGGTCTTGTAGGATCATCTTCTTCAGCGACCGTGCTTACGGGCTTGAACCCATCTTGGTATAACTTCGGTGGCTGTTCATACATCGGTTTTGGGCCATGTGTGCCGATGAGTTGTACTCCACCGAAAGCCATATCCTTGATGGGTGCTAAGAGTCCCAACACCCAGCACCGATTGCCTCCTTCTCGCTTAAACGAGCCGAGTAACATCTGTTCTTGATGGTCTGAAGCGTTGGATGTATTCGGCTCATTTCTCCCGCTTACGTGTACTTGCGCCAGTGCGCAATGCCAGCCTCGGTAGCCTCGAATGGTACCGGATGTGGAACTGTTCTTCTAGTTGCTTCCAGTGCTTGAATCGGTGGCGTGAGGTGTACCACCCAAAGGCTGGTCCTGTTAGAGATTGTGCAAAAATCTCACGCGCATTTGATCCGATGTCAAATCATGCCTAGCTGTGCTGTATCGGCTACGTGCTCGATCGAGCTTGACCCCTCGACCCGCTGAATCTTGAGAACTCGGGGAGCTTATATTTGGGCGGTGGAATCAGTCAAACTCGTTGGGGTACGGCTTTGAGTAGCCGACAGGCGCCTTTTTCGGCCGGGCCGAACCGATCTCGGGATGGTAGTGATTTGGTCCACTGCTTGAGCTGCGAGGCTAGACTCTCATGGCTTGTTCGGTGGCATACTTGGCTAGCCACGCCTGTTTGTCAGCGTCCATCCCGGACATCGTTGCTCCAGGAACGCCTGCTCCTGACGATCCCGCAGCAGGAACTCCTGCCGCGGACACTCCTGCGGTTGCGATCTGGCTGGTGCGCGCCAAGTTGTTGCGATCCGACGTAGGCACATATGTACCCATGCGGGATCTCCTTGGGTGGCTCGACAGGAATTGGCAATCACACGGATCGCCTCGGCCTTGTAGACAATGTATGCCGCTGATCTGGCGGCTCTGGAGCCGAGCGTGAATGGCGATTCGGCCCGGTATGGAGCGGTCTTTCTCCTTGGTGGGTTCCTAAAGTGGGCCCCGACGAGTACCGATGTTTCATGATCTCCTAGACCACGAACCGCGACCCGCCGAAAGCGTTCACCGTGCTCTCGAGTGGCGGTAGAGAATGAGCCACCATGTAGTTGACCTCCGTCAGAGCTCGAGCGTTCCTCCGAAGGAGACAGATCCACTTCATCGAGAGCACCCTCGGGAGAATCCTTCCACTTGATGCCACGCGTCTGGGTCCTCTCGAAAGAGCCGATGAGGTCGGCTTCAAGAGCCCTTTGATCTCGCCATACCGCTTTGTGCTCAGCAGAAGCTCGTCGTCGTGACCTGTTCTCCATCGCAGCGTCGGACATTGATGTAGACGTTGTTGAATGTCCCACCGGGCGTGCGAATGTGTTGCTGTCAAAACTCACCGCGGGCAGCGACGAGCAACACGAAGAGCCGGAGGCTCCTGAGGCGGTGTGGGCCTGGTCCCTCGGTCAACGCCCGCAAATCTTCCGCACGCCGTCTGTCTTGGTTCGAGGCGTGCCACCTGACCTATACCGTCGGGAAGGTGATGGATTGCTCGATTGGTTTCTGCACGGTAAACAAGTATCGTAAAATTCGAGCCGTGATCGGCTCCGTGTTTCCCAGAATCGGCTTTCGAGCCGATTATCCCCATGGCTCGCATTGGATCTATGATAACATGGGGTTTGCTTAATTACTACAAGTGAATCGATCTACGATAGTTTGGTGTTTCACCACGCAACCGAACGTCCCCACGCGTAGTTGAGCCTAATAGATACGAAAATAGTAGAAAACCGATCCTAGAGAAGGCCTAAAACCAACATAACGTCAATTCCTAACGTCCCTCTAAGATCAATAAACCATACCTTATTACGGATCGTTCAACCCGTTTGTGAGGCCTAATCACGTAGATATTAAACTAAACCTTGATGAACAAGGCACAACTATAACAGATCAAATCGACTAAGCGAAATCAAGCAAGATGCCACCTTCACACCCGGAGAAGGTGCAAAGGCAGCGAGATAGCTAGAGGTAGCATAAATAAGCAATCATAGTAAAAGTATCGATGCTAGCTCTAACAAATCTGTGGTAAAGGTGTTACTCGCCATCAACAAGGCTTCAAGACGAGTAACACGGATAACGATAGTAAATCGCCTAGATCGCAAGATGCGATCTAGGCAGCATGGCACTTACACCCGAAAAACCCTAGAAACAAGGGGTGGCGATCTTGAGATTGTGTTTGTTGTGAACGTGATTGTCCTCCTCTTTCAATAACCCTAGGTACATATTTATAGTCCGGAGACTCTCTACTTTTTGGAATAACTCTACCACTCTATCTTTATCTAAACATAAACGGAACCTAAACAAATACGAATCCTACTAAGATACAAGATACACGGGCAATTCAGCCCAAATCTACGCACTAGGCCGATCCAACCACACGTTGAATATATGTATCTTCTAAGCCCATCTTGATCACAGCCCATCTCCTTCGTAGGCCAAAATATGGTGGGTTTTGGCAGGGAACACATTCTGGCACGCCCGGTGGGACTTTCAACAACGTCTACATCAACACCCGACGCTGCGATGGAGAACAGACCAGTCACGTACAACGATCTGCCTGATGAGCACAAGGCCAAGTACGACGAGATCAAGGCCCTCTTCGAGGAAGACCTCATCAGCTCTTTTGAGAGGACCGTCGCATGGCATCGTGGAAGGGTTCTCCCCGAGCGCTCTTAATGAGGTGGATCTGCATTCCTTCGGAGGAGCGCACTGGCCCTCGGACGAAGTCAACTACATGGTGGCTCATTCTTTGCACCGCCATTCGAGAGCCCGTGAACGCTTCGGCGGGTTGCGGTCGCGTAGTTCAGAGATCATGAAGCATCGGTACTCTCCGTCGGGACCTACTTTAGGGACTCACCAGGAGAAAGACCGCTCCAAACCAGGCCACGCTCCGTTCGCACTTGCCGCTCCAGAGCCGCCAGAGCAGCGGCTACGTCGTCTACAAGGCGAGGCGACCTAGGCGATTCAATTCCTGTTTGAGCCACCTAAGGAGATCCCACACGGATATATATGCCTACGTGCGGACTGCAATAACTCGACACGCACTAAGCAGATTGCAACCGCAGGAGTTCTGCGCCAGAGTGCTTGGGACAGATCTTGAGGACATGCGTGCTGGAGCAGCGATGGCGGTATAGACGCCGACAAACAGGCGTGGCTAGCCAAGTATGCCTGGGACAAGTCATGAGAATTTAGCCCCCGGCTCAAACAAAGGAGCAGATCGGTGCCATCTTAAGGGACCGGTTAAACCGTGCGAAGAAGGACAATCGGCTATTCAAAGCCGCATTCTTAACGAAGTTCGATCGATTCCGCTGCCACCCAAGTATAAGCTCCCGAGTTCTCAAGGTTCAGCTGGTCGAAGGGTCAAGCTCGATCGAGCACATAAGCCGATACCGCACAACTAGGGATGATTTCGCATCGGATCGGATCGCGTGAGATTCTTTGCGCAATCTCCGGGACAGCCTTTGGGTGGTACCTCACTACCACCGACTCTATTCACACCGAAGCAACTGGAAGAGCGGTTCCACATCCAGTACCATTCGAGGCTACCGAGGTCGGCATTGCGCACTGACACAAAAGTGTGAGAGAAGCGAGCCGAGTACATCCAGCGCTTCAGATCGCCAAGAATCGATGTTACTCGGCTCGTTTAATCGAGAAAAGCAATGAGCTGGCGTGTTGGGTCTCTCAGCACCCATCAAGGATCTGGCGTTCCAGGTAGAATACAACTCATTGGCGCACATGGCCCAGAAACAGACGATGTATGAACAGCGCCACCGAGTTGTACCAAGACAAATTCAAGCGTCCGATAAGCCCGGTCGATGCGTAAGAACAAGATCCTACGCAGACCGGAGGTGGCCGTGCTGAATGGGCTCGGGGCGATCCTGTGGCTGCAAATGGGTGAAACAAGAAGGGCCGAAAGGGTTCGACTTGATGTGAGCAAAGCTGAGCAGATATTCGACCTCTTGAAGGAGAAGCGGTGAGGTTACCGAAGGCCACAAAATCCCTACGCTCAGAAATGAACGGAGACCATACGCAAGTGGCATCATTCGCTCACTCACACCACCAACGAAAGTGCAAAGAGCTTCACGCCAAATCCAAATGGCTATAGAACAAGGCCGCCCGATCCTTGGGCGCTTCGCCATGAAAGTGGACACAAACCCATTTCCGGCCAACATGGTAGAACTCGCCGCTCCAAGACGTAAGCTGGATTTCTCGTTGGCGTTAACATGGCAGGTCTGGATACCCCCATGACACGCATAAGGAGGACGGTGGTCGCTCGGGCAAGGAAAGAAAGGGGCTAGTCCATGCGGCCCAGCCACAATGACAAAGGTACTTAACAAAGGAACAAGTGAGGAGAGTGCGATATCGAAGCCACATTCGCATCTCCTTAATGTATGAGCGCCAAGATGACCAACGTCATGGCGCGCAGACGACGAAAGATATGAACACCTTGCTAGAGGGCCGTCGAAAGAGAAGGAAGGCGCAGACAAGCATTGGGATTGTCCTTTCTTCAGGTATTGCTGGGGCGCAGGAATGAGCCGATTGCCTACGATCGACAACTGCCCAGCATGCGGTCGGCAAAAGGAAGACACGAGGCCCGTGTCAGTATTCAAACGTCTAGGGCCTCTTCAGCCCCAGGGCCGCCGCAGGGAGTCCGTTCGAACATGGGACCTCGAGGAGCCAAAGGATGGCAAGGACGGAGACAGGTATCACCGTCCAAGGTGGTGCCCCGACGGACTCGGACACACCCAGAAGCGTAGAGTGCAGCGGCTACGTAACTTAGAGGAAGTCAAGCGCAGATTCCACGCTTTGAAGAAAGCACGGCCGATCCGCCACAAAGTGAGGCAGGTCAGGAAACGGATGACCACCCGACCAGAAAGAGTGGCGCCTAAACCGATAAAAGCCGATGCAAGGACATCGGCCGCACAAACATGGTGTTCGATTCGCCGTAATTCTGCGCCAAGAACCGATGAGCTACCCGTGGCAGCTTTGATCGCGCCCACGGCCGTTATCTTTGAGAAGCCACGTGAGAAGGGTTACAAACATCCGAAAGCCTGCACCTGCGAGGTTACATCAACGGGCAACCCGTCAAAGAAGATGTTGGTGGACACCGAGCGGCAACAACATCATGCCATACTCCATGCTACGACGCTTGGGACGCCTCCACCGCCGATCCGATCAAAACCAACGCCACGCTGAGCGACTTCAACGGTCGGGCTTCGTGAACGCAAGGCGATCGAACGTGGACTTGACAAGGCAGGAAAACTGCACTCCACGCTATTCTTCGTCGTGGACAGCAAGAGCACTTACACGGTCTTGCTAGGAAGGGATTGATTCACGCTAATTGTTGCATCCCGTCCACAATGCATCAAAGCCTCGATCCAAAGGATGGAGACGGCGGAGGTCATCCACGCAGACGATTCTATCGAGATCTCCATAGCTGGCATGAACGCTCGGGAAGCGGTAAGACCAAGAGCCGATCTCCGAATCAGTCTAGACGGCCGGCGTATCGGCTACAAAAACGGGTGAGGCTGGTCTTATCCACTGGCCTTACAGAGTAGAAAAGCCCACGATCATCCGTGGTACGGCCGATCCCTGCGATCGGCCACAAAAAATAAAAAGCAGCGATCATACGACAAGCAGCTCATGTAGTCGTAGCAGAGAGATGCTCTGCCGCTGTAAAATAATAAGGTGTAAACCGTCCGTGACTGATGCAAGCAAAAAGGGGGCCGATTCAAGCGATCGGCCCAAATTATTTTTGTTGCCCTCACCCACCGTTTGCCCTGTGTTTAGCGTCGATTTGACAGGTGACGGAAAGCTAGGGTACGGGTTTACATCAGCTGATGAGCTAGAAGAGATCGACATTGGTCCTGGGGATAAGTCACGACCAACATCTTTCGCGGAATGTGCTAGGCCGTGCCGATGTTCAGGTACCATTCCTTGAAGCGGACGTCTGGTGAGCCGATATCTCCAAATTACTTGAAGGATTCGGCTCGGGGGGCACCTAAACGGATAAGAAACAAAGCCAAAGGAGTTCCACGTGGGTGATCTGGTGTGGGAGCAGTGAAAATCCTTGGGTCAACATCTCAAGAAATATTTCGTGAGGGATGTTGGACAGTAAAACTGGAGGGGCCGGTACATGAAATCGGCTAAGTAAAGGCACGTGAGACGATGGACAGTAAAATATGGGGGCCGATGCTGGAAAAAATCGGCCGGATAAAAAACAAAATACATAGCCGACGCACGGTCGATGCTAGTTCAGCTGTTGAAGAAATTCTTCGAAGGCATGAAGGGCGTCAGTACGGACACGATCCACCTCGGCGATCTCAGCTTCGTCATCTTCGTCCTTGCCCTTCACCAGCTGCTTGCTCAGGGCACGTATGTCTGCCAGGTCGGTCTTCAGTTGAGCTTTAAGGCCTTCTGCCTCGTTTTGGGAACGGGCTATGGATTCTTCCTTGTCACGAATGAGCTGTTTGGTCACCCGGACCTTCTCCTCAAGATCTTCCAACTCCTTTTTCAAGGATGCGAGCTCGGCGTTACTGGCGGAGGTGTCCGTTTTAGCATCTAGGGACGCCTTCTTCTTGTTGAGCTGCTGACATCTGCCTGCAATATCGGCTTTCAACGGAAGTTGGGCATGGCGCAGGTTGATCCTTTCACGAGCCGACCTCACCCGTGGGTCTCAAGAAGGACAAATTTGCAACCGCCCAAAGCTTCACCGCAAAACTATCGAGATAGCCCGAGCTCAAGGGCGCTCTTCACTCCTCGAGCCCTCGATCAACTCCTCGATCGGGGAGGACAACAAGGTTTGAAGACGCCAAATTGAGGTAGAGCGGCCCAGCCAGGCTCGATTGGGAGCAACAGAGGGAGTTGGTTCGATGGATTCAGGGTCAAACAACAGCAAACTTGAAGGATCGCAACTCTGGCAGCCAGAAAAGCGTTAGTATCTCGGCCAAACATGTTAGAACGAGCCGGAAAAAAACCTGAACGTACCTCTCCTAAAGTCAAGGGGACAGCCGAGGAGGAGACCGTCGGTTCATGTGTGGTTGTTGGAGGCTGGACGAGATTGGTAGCTGTTTCACTTACACCTTCAGGGATTCCCAGATCCGACGTTGGCACTGCTTCAGCTCTCTCGCCGAAGACGCCGGTCATCTGCACGAAGAGTGTTCTCAGCGGTATAAGTAGCGATAAATTGGCAGACGAAAAGGGAACAAGCAGGAAGAATTGAAGGACAGTGGTTATCGAAACCTCCTGGCTCGACGAAGAAGCTTGTTGTCCTTTACGAGCTCTCTTAGGACCTGCAGATGACCCCGCCTCGGCTGGTGCTCGGGAGGCAGCAGGATCAGGAGCCGACCTTTTCCTGGAGACCGATGATGGTGAATCTGGCTGGTTCGGTGTATTGGTCCTTTCAGAATCCGTTGGGCCTAGTTCTCCTCGATCAGTCTGGGTGTCCTCACTGGAGGTGTCTTCGACGGAAGCCTGTGAAAGAGGGGAACCAGTAAGCGCAAGGGCGTCTGCAAAAAATGATAAGGAGCGACCAAGGCCTGAATTAGCTTACATGCGAGCTGTCTGGAGAGGGGCTCTGGCGCCTCAGGGTCTTCCTAGTAGCCACCTTCCTCACTGTCGTCCTGGTCTTAGTCGGGACGCAAGGGGCAGCTGACTTAGGGGCTGCTGGTTTCTTGGAAGCCGATTGTGGGGTTATCTGCTGTTTCTGCATTATGACCTTTTTCAGAGGTGGCGAGTCTTTGCAGAAAAGAACCAGGAGTGGCGGAAGAACTCGAAAAGGAGCCATCGCCGTGAGTAGGTTCAGGCCATCTTGTTGCCGCAAAGGAAAGGAGTGAGTTAATAAAAGGATCGATTGCGTCGCATCGAGAAAATTTGTAAGTAGTAGTACCGGTCTACGGGATGTCATAGTCGATCGAGTTGTTTCAAAGAACGGTCCCGTAGGCTCGCCTAAAGACATGAGTTTTCCACATCATCCACCGCAGTCTTCAAGCCGCTTGACGAAGAGAAGGTGAGGTCGTTGGGATAGGGATGGGCGAGCATCAAAGAAAGAGTAGCACCTCGACCGTGAGAGGATCAGCAGATCGGCTCTACACTCGTGAGTTGATGAAGAAAGAAGTGGGAGCTACTTGCCCAAGGTCGAATTGACGAGCCACTACGATCGGGCCGGTAGAATTCGCACTGTGTTTGATTATCCGCTGATGTGCTCATGCCAACCGGAAGGAAACAGGCGAATAACGGTGGAAAAGAGTTGCGAAAAGCTAGTGTCATCGGCAAAATTGTCCACTCAAGGAGAGTGGATTCTCAAATGTTCGCTTCTTCCATGTAAGGGAAGAAGTTGGGGTTCAGGCCTTGGAAAAATATATCGAACCATTTTGACGCCTCTTGAGGGGTCGATTTACTACCGCAATCGATACAAAGCTTGGCCATAGCCGGTACATCGGATTTGCCTCCTTGACATCGGGAAAGTGCAACTCGCCGTAAGGGGAAGTCTGGGATGCGGTTTTGAAGTACAATCGAGCCCACCGGATGAACCACCAAGGCCCACTGCTCGATTGCTATGCTCGAGAACATTTTAACAGACATCAATCGAGGTATCGATAGACCTCTCCAAGGAACAGTTTGCGATGCCAAGCCGGGTACCTTGGCCAGAGGCTAGGAAAGATAGTTCTTAGTGGGAGCCGTGGAAGGGCCACAGAAGATGAAATGCTCTAGCCGAAGTTGAGAAAGGTCAGATGTTCTTTCTCAAACAGGCCCTTGGTTTTCATATGACGTTGGATATAAGCGCCTACCACTTGTGCAATCTGTTTTGGAAGATAGTTTGTAAGGGACTGTGGTCAGTTTGAAAGCAGGGGTGGGTGATGTAACATCCGCATCAGTAATCATTACCACGCCTAGCAAGGTTGACGACATAGGGCCATGGCGAATATAAAACAATTCAGTATGCTGCACGTAAATAGCCGATGGTTTTGAGAAGATTCTCGTGTTTCTCAAGAGGAGACAATGATAGATGCAAGGCATCGGCTATTCCCAAAATTTCCCATTGGGATTGGTAAGCTCTAGCTACTCTACTGAACCAAGAAACCCAAATTTCAGGGGGATTAGGCCAGGCTCGCAAGCAGTCGGCCCAAGAGTTTAGATCTAGGTCCTGGCTTACGAAGGGGATTCTATTGGCCTCGCAAGAGATTAGATGGGCAGGACTAGAATCTGTACGAGGACCAAGACAGAGAGAATTTGGGAGAGAAGGATGCGGCAGCAGAATGTCTGAAACCTAGAAGATTTAATGGCGAGATAAAGGCATTAATTCAAGTGTTCACCATCAAGTTTTAACATTGTGTTAAAATTACGAGGGGTAAGCATACCTTCAGACCGGAGACCTCCGGATTGGTGGTGGACGATTCTGCCATCTGGTTTGCCGGCGGAGATGGATCTGTGCGGAGTGAGGATTGAGGGTTCTTGTTGCTATGAGCTCGATCCGTCGGTAGGCGCTGGGGATCTAGGCCGCCCTTTTTGAAGAGAGTCGCAGGTTACCGTTTGAAACTTGGAGGTGGCCGTTAGGTTTTGCCTAAATATGCGGCTGGGTTGACCTTGTCAACAATTTGGGGAAAGTTGATGTGCATCGGCTTTTGAGTTGTGGTTTGGTTGACTGTGAAAACATGATAAGGTAAAAGCCGATGCGTTGCTATCGGCTCTTGGAGTATCGACTTATTTATGCTATCGGTAAAATTGGGGCGGAAGGACAATCTGCGAGGAACGGATGTTTTTCATTCATTCAAAAGCGGATTGCTTACAAGCAAATGACGGATTACAAAAGGGGATCTGCTACTACTACGGCTACTACTACTGATTCCTAATCTAGGCCGAGGTCGTCGCTGCTGCCACCGCCGTCTTGAGCGCTATCCTCGGCCATCAAGGTCGTCTTTTCACCGCTTCGCCGGAAGTCGCAGGGCCTCGTCTGCCTCGCCGCCGCCCTCGCCGACCCAAGGAAGTACTTCATCGTTGATACTCCTGAGGAGGTAACTTCCTCTTCCTCCTCTTCTTCGAGGAGTCGGCGCCATCCCAGACATGGCGTCACAAGATCGCGCCTCTAGTTCCCCATCAGGAGGAACTGCAGGTCCTCCTCGCCGGTCATGGATGCGTCCTCCCACTGGCAAAGAAAGTCTAACCCTCTCGCCCCACCATTGTGGGGCGAGAGGTTACGCCGCCATCGGCGGTGTTCAGCGCCGGCTCTCGGCCGCTCATCGAGTTGGAGGCGTGGGAGGACACACCGGAGGAAGCAGAGGAGGCCATGGTGAGAAAGAGGGTTTTTTCCGGCGAAGGGAGAGGGTTTTCTGGCAACTGGAGGAAGATGGGGACTGCGAACTGTTCAGGCTGATTTAAATAAGTGGAATAGTGGACAGACGGTTCAATGCCATAGCGGTTTCCCAGATTGCACTGCCAAAATCGTCAAATCATGCACTGCGCAGGAGTTGAGAAGACAGAGCATCATGATGAAGGGGTAGCGTGACGGTTCTGTTCTGCCACGCATTTTGTCTACGCGCAGCCCGATATAAAAAAAGGAGAGGAGAAGAAGAGAAAAAAAAACACACAGAGTGGTTTTGGAATTATCATTTCCAAAACCAGGGGGGCATGTGTTACCACCGTATTTTGGCCAGAGACGGAGATGGGCCGTGATCAAGATGGGCTTAGAAGATACATATATTCAACGAGTTGTTGGATCGGCCTAGTGTGTGGATTTGGGCTAAATTGCCCGTGTATCTTGTATCATAGTAGGTTTCGTGTTTGTTTATGTTCCGTTTATGTTTAGGTAAAGATAGAGTTGTAGAGTTATTCCAAAAGTAGAGAGTCTCCGGACTATAAATATGTACCTAGGGTTATTGAAAGAGGAGGACAACCACGTTCACAACAAACACAATCTCAAGATCGCCACCCCTTGTTTCTAGGGTTTCTTTCGGTAGTGATGTCGCCTAGATCGCATCTTGCGATCTAGGCAGTATCTACTTATTCATTACCTGGTTTTACTCGTATTGAAGCGTTTTTGATGGCGAGTAATACCATTATCATAGATCGTTCGAGGCTAGCATCGGTGCTTTTTCTTTACTATCGTCGAAGTTATGCTACCTCTAGCTATCTCGCTACCCTTGCACCTTTTCCCGAAGTGCAAGGGTAGCACCTTGCTTGATCTTTATTTAGTCGATTCGATCTGTTATAGTCGTGCCTTGTTCACCAAGGTTTAGTTTAATATCTACGTAATCAGGCCTTGCAAACGGGTTGAACGATCCAGTAATGCATAAAGACGTGGCTTATTCGTTCTAGAGAGGATGTTCCGGTAATTGGCTTTACGTTGGTTATTAGGCCTCCTCTAGGGTTAATATTCTTCATCTTGTGTACGCATCGTGCTCAATCACGCGTAGGATGTTCCGACGTGGTGAAAACATTAGACTATCGTAGATCGATTTAACTTGTAGTGATCAAGCAAAACCCCATGTTATCGTAAATCTAATGCGAACCATGGGGCAATCGGCTTTAGGAGCCGATTTATGTGGAAACCCGGAGCCGATTACGGCTCAATTTTACGTGATACTTGTTTATCATGCAGGAAATCAATCGAGCAATCCTTCACCTTCCCGATCGTATAGGTCGTGGCACGCCTCGAACCAAGCCAGACGTGTGCCGAGCGCTTATGGCCATCGCCCGAGGGACCAGGGCCCACCAGCAGTCCTGGGAGCCTCCCGGCTCTCCGTGTTGTCAGCCGCTGCTCGCCGGTGGGTTTTGGGAGGCAACAAGACCGTGTAGCAAGAAAGTTGGGCTAACGTAGCATATTCGACCTCGCCGGAGACTCGTCGGTAGACCTCACCGAAGATCGTGTAGCAAAAACGTTACACTATTGTAGCAAAAACGCAAAACGATGGTAGCAAAAAAGTTATGCTAATGTAGCAGATCCGACCTCGCCGGAGACTTAGACCTCGCCGGAGATCGTGTAGCAAAAACTCAACGCTATTGTAGCAAAATCACAAAACGGATGAGAACCAACCCGTGGTTGGATGGTTAGGGGGACAGTAGTACCCCAGCCCACCAGAGTTCAAACCTGAGGTTTGACGCTTTGGTGTCTCATAAAGGCGGAATATTCTTTCAGTGGGAGGCGACGTTCCCGTCGATAGCGAGGCGCCTGCGGTAACTTCGTTAATCTCAAGACTGGGTAGGGTGTGCGTACATGTTCATAGAGGTGAGTATATGTACGCATTACGAGCGTCTGCGTTTGTACTGTATTTTAAAAAAAATCACAAAATAGATGTAGCAAAATGTTTTTCTAATATAGCAAAGGGGACATCACCGGAGACATCGTCGGAGACTCTCGCCGGAGACCACGTAGCAAAACCATATAGATTGGTTGTTGCCAAAAAAACATGCGAAAGTAGAAAAAAATACGAAAGTAGCAAAAGAGTAGCCAAAAACCATATAGATTGTGTTTTGGACGCTCATTGATGGCGCCAGTCGACCGACGAATCGTACGCCTTGGTTTTTTTTGGCACATGCACCGATCCGAAACCATGAGTGCGCTGCTCCATTGGGCTGCTCCACGCGGCAAGGGCGGTGGCGGCCTGGCCGGGAAGGCGGGTGGCGGCAGAGCTACGACGCGCGGCGGAGGGCACGACGGGTGGCGCACGAGCTGCTGGTCTGCAGCGGCGAGCGGCGCGAGAGTCATGGCGGCGCGGTAAGAGAAGCTGCAGGAAGCACGGGAGCTGTAAGAGGACTAGCTGCAGGAGCTCCAAGCGGCCTAGCGGCAGCGCGGGGTTGCAGGACGCATCGCACGGAGGTATACGTAGCAGCAGGCGTGCGTGTGGGCTGTGAACCGTACTTACGCAGCCGGACGAGCGACCCGAAAAATTAGTTAGTTCGATGCTTGGGGGAATAGTATCATTTCTCTTAACTTAATCTCCTCTTATCTATATAAGCATGCACCAATTTAAATTAAGTTGTACATAAAAAGAATGCAAATCGTGTTGTGATTCGGTTCCCACAAACAATTCTAGTTTCTTTGAATTTTGAGTGGTCTATTTTGTATTCATATATATATGTTTTGTGAACAAATTTTGTCAAATTTATCGTACACATGCAACTGTTTGAAATTTCCTTTGAGGTGTAGCTTCGCCTCACCGTTTCACACAACTTTCTTGTTGTAAGTTTTTGATTTTGACATTCATAAACGAGTGGATTTAAGCCGTTCTACTATATTATATGTTGATCTAGATCTACTCGTATAGAAATATTAAAACAGAAAACTTTCAACATAAAAGTCTTGTGGAATGATGAATTAAAGCTTCCCTTTAAAGGAAATTAAATGGTCAACTGTGTGCGATGAATTTGAACAAAATCAATCAAAGAAGCTCTAAAAAGAAACACGATGTAGAGTTTCAAACACTCAACGAAATTAATATTGTTTGTGGAAAATATCAAGAGGCATATTTTTCATGTAGATATTATCTCGAATGGAGGCATAATCAGTACTACCTTCGTTTCACAATATAAAACTTTTTAGCAAACTATTTTAGCTTTTTAAAAAAACTTATATTATAAAATAGATAGAATAGATTAGAGAGAATTAAGATTAAATATATAGTTAAAGCCATAACACTCAATTGCTTCATGCACACGCCAAGCCAAACAACGAGGCCTTTTTCTTTTTTTTTTGCTAAAATGATAAAACAGGCTACCAATCAAGAGGCCGATGTTGGCCTAAGCCAAATCTCCCCATTCAGCTTCCACCGAACCAAATAGCAAAAAATAAAAAATATTAGCCCGGCCAAGCAAACACGGCGCTAGTGATTGCGGCCAATTGGTACGAGTTTGCTGCCTGCATTTTCTGACGCTAGCTAGCTTGAACAAAAAGAAATAAACGCAACAAAAGTGACACGCGCGCGAGAGAGTCGTCGAGAATACTTGCATTGTAAATGCAATCATTTTAATCAAGGCATGGTAGTATAGGAGTACTAGGAAATTACGGAGAGCCGGGCAGGGCAGGAAACCGAAGAAACAAAGCAATAGAGTACATGTGGGACAAGCAAAGTCCAGCTCTTCTTTTCTTGTCCATCTTTGTGTCGATCGATGCCCCAGATTGTCCACCAAGTTAGGTCGTTGCCCTCTCGGATCGGTTTGCATCTGTACTGTAACTGAAAGCAGTCGCCGCCGCTGATCTCAACTCGAGAATTCTTATTGAAATAGGCTTTCGCTTTGCTTTATAGATAAAGTACACAAGTAAGACCGTTGTTGGACCAGACAACACAACGTCCAAAGGACCAACATGATACACGGACCGAACAAGCAAGTCCAAACCGAAAACAAGAAGAAAGAAAAGAAAACAAAGCCGACAACCACGGGGCGAAACAGAGAAGATTCGCAACCGTTGCGCCCACCGGAGAAGTACCACCACACCGCTAGCAATCCAAAGCGCCGCGTACCAAAGCAGCACCTCCAAGAAGGGGAATGACGATGACGACATTGCTGCCCGGACTAGTCCTAGGGTTTCCCCCGGTACGCCATGGGAGACGCGGAGGAGATGCCCCCAACGCCCTTCAGGAAGGAAGGCGATACCCAAAGGCGTCACCACGCCGGTGTCAAAGCGACAAAGATTTCTCCCGATCCCTCCAACGACCCTCCCGGCCGCTTTGAATTGATCCGCCAGGCTTGTCGTCCACCTACACGCGCCAACACGGTCTTGAATTCTTCAGCACCGTCACACCGTGGAACTCAGACCGAGGCCGATAGGAACGAGAGAGCGGGGCCATCGACGAGGATAGGCATGGCATCAGCACGCGGGAGAGAATAGTCTTCACCGTCCGAAGGCGATAGCTAACCGGATGCAGCAGCAGGCCATACCAGGCCTTCTTGGCCCGACCGAGCCCGTCAAGGCTCGTGAAGTCCCGCCGCCGCACTGCAGCAAGGGTGCCTCTGCATACGCCTCCCCTAGCACCAGGATCCACTCCTTCCTCCACCAGAAAATCCGCCACCTTGACAAATCCCCGCCGCCAAGCAGCAGCACCATCGCCACCGAGACCACCCAGGCAAGCCGGACCGTTGGCAGTCTGAGGAATAGCGACCAAACCTCGCCACCCCATGGCCGGAGGAACGGACACGCAAGCCACCTTCCGGGGCCGTCGCCCCGGCTTCCACGCGCTCGAGCCAAGGCTCCGGCCACCGTCACACCGCACACCCGCCGAGAGTTCCGGCGAAGGGCAGGACTCGGATTCGTAGTCATTGAGCACACGAGAAACCTAGGGGAGGATATCATCCCTCCATCACCTTGCGGTGGGTGCCGTTCTAACGGGCAGCGACATTCGAAGGGCCAAGATCAGGCCTAGATCAAGCCCGGCTAGGCCCAACTAGCCCGGATCAGGCCCAGACCTGGCCCGCGGAACCGCCCACCGCTGCTGCAACCAGGTCTCACCGCCGCCATCGAGCTGCTCCGCGAGGCGCCCCCGGGTCCATTCCAAAGCCACCAGGGCCGGGTCGCCGCCACCGAGCCACGCGGTCCTTCGCAGCACCGCGCTGCGCCTTCGTCGCCGCCAAGTCACCGCACCATGCACCACCGCGACCACGCAACACGCCGCCGCCACTCTGTACTCCCAGCCCGCGCTAGACGACCGAGAGCAGGGGGAGAGGGAGGCCCCACCGCCATTGACGCCGAGCGGCTTTGCCGTCGGCGCTACTCGGTGGCGGTGAGGGGGGAGGCCGGAGAGGGGGGAAGGGGATGGCGGCGGTGGGGGGGCCCCCGGTCGCTCGCGGGAGCGACGCGGGAAGCTAGGGTTCTTTTTCTGCTTGGCTCTTTGTGGGCTAATGAATCAACTCAAGAATTCTAAGTAAAGTATCAACTTGCTCGGGAGTAAAAGGTGTGCACGTAGCCCTCCCTTCCTCAACCTTATCCTCCTTCCCTCCGCTTGTACGTCGCCACCCAAAATCCGGGCCGCTCCCGAGCCTCTCCCGCCGGAATAGCCGGTCAGAGGTGGCAGAGGAGCGGTGTCGGGGTAGATATAGGTTTTAGGTTTATTAGGGTAGCTAGGTCTTGGCTTTTTTTGCCATAGTTTGGTTTGTGGCCATGAGATGGCTGGGAGTTCTCTTCCCCGAGTCTTGCAGCTGTCGGTGGCGCTTCTCCCTCGACGTGGAGCTCCAGTGGTTGGAGCCTTGGGCGCTGAGATGGAGTGTTGCCTCCTCCCCAAATAAAGGTGCGTTTGGATCTAGGTGACATCCTAGGTCGCAGAGATTGCATGCGGTGACGCCTCTCCCGACCGGCCGTGGTGGCAAGGAGGAGAGGGGTTGCGGCGTGACGTGTGGTGTGTTGATTTGTCGCTTTTGGCCGGCCGTGGAGGCGAGGGAAAGGTACCCCACACTGCTTCGTCCTATGCTACCTGGCGAAGGTACTGTCAATCTTAGGTCCATCGCCGCTGCATCTTCTCCGGTTTCTCCTCCTTATCTCGGGGACATGTGTAGCATGACGCGTGTGGCCCGGAGTGGACACGGCATGACAATGTGCCGGCACTGGACGCACAAAAGTGTGCCAAGAGGGGACGTTTCTGGATTCTGGTTGGTCGACGAGGACGTCGATCTTCTAAGAGTGGGTGTATGTGAGACCCTGGCGCATGGCTCAATAGGATTGATAGGAAACCCATACCAACAAGTTGCAACTTCTTTTCCGGAAGATCATTCGAAAAGAACTGTTAAGCGTGCTTGGCCTAGAGCAATTCTAGGATGGGTGATCGGCCGAGAAGTGGGTAACGGGTGCGCACGAGTGATGACAATGTGCGCAAAAAAGACTAGTGTTGGTCCGTGGGGTTAGTCTAGATATCCTATTGAGCTACCAAAAGTGATATCCGTCGGTCCGGAGTGACCGGTGGTGTTACACCTGAGGAGAGAACTCGTTTTCTGTGCGCGGCGGCTATGGACTTTGGCTTCTCGTTGCTGTTGCTCTAAGTTTATCCTTCTCTTCATGGGCGCTATGGTTGTGACTGGATGTTGGGGATCCATACGGAGTAGCGGCGACGATCGGCCGGTGGCTGCAATTGATGTGTTTGAGGCTTACTCGCAGTGGTCCGACGGTGGCGGCGACACTGCTGGATTGCTGCCTCTTCTTGTCGAATGGCGACTATGGGATCAAACCTCCATCGGAGGCCCTTCTTCGAAGCGCTTGCTCGACATCTCGTTTTCAACAAGTGGTGCGTACCAGTTGATTGCAAGATGGCCAGCGGCTTAGCTTCTTCTCCGGAGAGTGGAGCGTCACGAGCAAGAGACTCCCTTGACCTCGCCGTCGGCTGGAGGTCACTGGAGATCGGTGGTGTAGGCGTTGGGGGACTTGATTGCTTTTTATTTTCTAGTCTTAGGGTGCTTTTTGTAAGATAGAGGCCCTTTTCTGTTTTATCTGGTTTTGCTAGGGTGCTTGACGACAAGGGCCTCTGTGCAATTTGTACCTACCACATGTTTCAACATGCAGCACCAAAAAGAACTCGAGAATTCTGCGTCTCTAAGCTATTGCTAATTAATGGCTGGTGCCCACATGTAGTATCATGACACTAGTTTTTCAATAATATATATATATATTAATATCATAAAGATATCAGTTACACCCCTATGCAACAACGCATCACCCTAGCGGCAATACGTATACACATAGCCAAACAAAGATTGGAGAAATTATAAAAAAAGACCCCGCTACAACAATCAATTCCTTATAAGAGCAGCACTAACACCACCAAGAGAGGATTGAAAGTCCAGCTTTTTCAAAAGCGTTTCCTCCAAGAAGGAACGGTGCACAAGCTCTCTCGTCGTTCTATCATAGATTTTAGGTTTTCACCTAGAATAAAGTTCTCGCTCTTAAAGCAATATCTTCAACAAAACCATTGCCAGGCACAACCAATGAATGTTAGACCTTGAATTTTTACGCTCAAAGGCAAGACTTTTAACTTCTAAGTGTAATTGGCCCTACTTGCAAGCCACTCCTCCAAGTCAAAAAAATGTCAAGCCAATTCCTTATTGCTATAGAGCTTCGTACCACCATTGGTAGTTCTCATATCTCGGCTTCCATAAACTTCTCCGCCAGCACCATGTAACGCAAACATGCCTCATGATATTAGCAGCTAGCAGAGCTTCGAAGCGCTCCCCATGAAACCAAACGGCTAGAGTAAAACACGGGTGCACACAGCCGAATCTCCTGATTCGGCAATCTCCAGGCACGAGTCGCCCAGTGGAGGTCGCAGGCGAAAACTTCCGGAACTACAACCGGATCGACAAGGACATGCATCCGTCCAGTCTTCATATTAGCGGGAGGAAAAATCCTAAGACCGCCACCTTATTCGAGGTCCGGACGTGCCTGGATGGTGGGATCTAGCCAACCGCCGCCTAGCCGACACCACCATGGTGCCTTGTTGTCGACGCCGTAGGTAAGACCGCGCCAACCCGCCACCGAAGCCGATGAGTCCATACCAGAAAGTCGAGCGGGTACAAAGCACCTAGCGCATCAGCTAGGGCGCCTCCACCTCGGGAAGACAACATCACATTCGAGAGAACGGGAGACACGCCATTTGCCGGAACTCCACTGCACCTCGCCGCCAAGATTTCACCGGGAACCACACTGAGAAAGGCGTCCATATATAACTACGACCCGAAGGTTCGTTAGAGCATCTCTAACAGTGGCCGAAACCAAAAAACTCCGGCGACAATACGGGTTCGGGCCGAAAGTGGGCCAGAACGGAGCCTGGACTCGCGGCCTAGCCCACAAAACGAGTTCGGGGGCCCGAAAAACTCGGCGGCCACCCTGTATTAAAACGGGCCACGGAAGGGAGTTCGGTTTCCAAACCCTACTCCCCTCCGCCGCTACCACTCCCTCCGCCGCCGCCTGCCCCCTCCGGCGAGCAATCCAGCTCGCAGTAGCCCTCCATTCGCCCTAGCTCCGCGACGCGATGGCCTAACATGGTGGCTCAACAGGGTGCGGCGCGGGATTGGGCGGCGGGTACTCGCCTCCGCGTCCCCATGTTTCGCACGGACGCGGAACGCCGGAAGTTCAACCAGTTGAAGGGCGCGCGCAATCGCAGCGCTCGCCGGTGGACGAACTGGGGGCTCACGCCCCGAGGGAAGCTCGCGAAGTACGGCAAGCGCGGCGAGGGCTTGTTGTCAGGCGGTTCGAGTCGCCCACCGCGGCCACCCATCTACGACAGCTCCGACGAGGAGGAGCTCGTCCCCGCGCGGGAGCTCACGTTCTCCGCGGGAGATTACGTGCACGGCTCCGACTCGAAGGACGCCGCGGTCGCGCATGCGTCTGCGATCTCGGAGGCGGAGGCCCGCGCGCGCTTCCGCCGCGAGGAGGCGGACGCCGTCCGCCAAGTTCGTGAGTACGAGGCGCCTCGTCGGGAGGAGCGCGTTCGCGGCGTCAAGCTCGAGATAGTCGAGCTTGACGACGAGGAGTGAAGCTCTTCACCCGCGTCGACGCCGTCGTCCGCCTCGACGCTCCGCCACCACCGGCACCGCCGCGTGCAGAGGTCAATTTGGCTGCATTTTGCTTCAAAATAGTTAGCGCGGTTAGGTGTAGTATGTAATTTAGGTTTGCTAATCTGATTATGTAATTATGATGCTGAATCGGAGCATCAAATGCCATCTATATGTAATTATGATGTTGAATCGGAGCATCAAATGCCATCTATATATGATCATCGATATCTATATGTAATTATGATGTTGAATCGGAGCATCAAATGCCATCTATATATGATCATCGATAAATTTCCCCGCGATATTTGAAATGCATTTTTTCAGTTCGTGTTTTACGGGTTCTGTTCTGCACCGGCTGCAAAATCTTTGTTCCCCACGTTTTTTAAAGACTGAATTCACGTTTTTGGGTTCCGACTTTTTTGGTTACCGTTAGAGATGCTCTTAGCGTTGCGTTTCACAACGAGGGCAAATGATATAGCAAGCAAACTTTACGTTAAGTAATAAGAACGCCCATTTTCAAAAAAAAAAATTGATACAGCAAGCAGTGCTGCTCCCTTATCACTTATCACGTATGGTAGCTACTGTAGATTGCAGCGGGGCCGACTTATCAACAAACAGCTGAGCTGAGGTGCACATCTTAACAGCTGATTAAACCATCCTACTACACCAATTTGACCAATCAACTTAGTAGTAGAAAAAAAAGGCGCCCTACATGTGTTATAGTAAGCTCACTCGAGGTATCCACTTAAAATCTTACTATTCCAGCAGAACAATTCGAAAATGATAAGTAGCAAATGCTTATAAGTTATTCGGTCTTGGGACATGAAATGTTCTTCACACCAACTCGTTACTTGAAGAGGGCAGGATGCCAGCTAAGTCGAAACCGAGCCCCCTAATTCCTTACTAGTGCGTTCCGGCATCGTTACTTGAAGAGGGCAGGATGCCAGCTGCGTGCATTTTCAAGTGCCAAGTGGGGGATCATTTTGAAGAGTAGCAATCAACATCAATCGGAGCACGAATGAATCAACAGAAACCGGACAGGTGTATAGCCTAAAGCATCCCCTGGACAAGATCTAGACTTGCAAGTCAAGGACCGAATAAAGCCATTACAACGAGAAAACGGTCTCTAATTCCAGTTGACCTGGGGAACACACCACGCAGAAAAAAGCGCGGGAAACCCCACTTTTTTGCCGAGCTTAAGCTAAAGCAAAGTGATGTTCTTGGATCACATCGGAGCAGTGTCAACTTGGTGTATCCAAATAGCTTAGCTCACGCTGTCTGCAGTTTTGGCTTTTCCAACGAGACTAACCTTCGGCCAACTGTCTCAGCTAGCTTCGGCACCGAGTCACTTTCCGTGGATCAACTGTGAAGTCCACGTGCACAATCTATACATATACATACGTCGACTTGATGGCAAAGTTGATCTGGGAAATGATTTGGAGTAGTAGGTACTAGGTATTTTTTTTTAAACAAGGCAAAAGACTTGCCATTTCATTAAAAAAAAGTTTAGGAGGCCTTACAAACCAACATTCTTGATCAAAGCCGAGACAAAAAAAATAGTATACTCATGCGATATCATAATACTAAAGGCCTTAGGACATCTCTAATTGATCTCTTAAAATCGGTTAAAGGAGTAAAAATTTGGAGGTATGGCACCTAACCGATCCCCAAAACGGTTAGAGGAGGGTATATTTCTACTCATGGAGGAGTAAACCGAGTGACCGACTCCTAAATTTACTCCTTGGCCACCACTTCTGAGAAAAACTCCCGCATTCCGACTGGCCGCACCCATTCCCGCCGGCGTCGCCGCCGGTGACCGCCATACCCCGTTGCCCCATCCCGGTCTCCGCGCCTCCCTCCGGCCCACCTCTCCCTCGCTCGCCGCATCTAGCCGTGGCCGGAATCGACGGGGTGAGCTCGTTTTCGCCAGCCACTGCCCCGATTTGGACCAAATCGGGCTCCACCGGCCTCGATTCTCCACACCTCCGAGCCATTGAAGTCTGGGAAGGCGGTAGAAGGCAGCCTCCATCTCCCTAGATGCCTCCTCTACCCTACCTGATGACCGCCTGGCCGATCTCGTCACCTCCTCTGCTCGTGAGGTGTTCGACCGAATAACAAGGTGATTTTTTTAGCCCAAGTCGTATAGATGAATAGGTTGAGGGAGTACCTCTTGGACGACTCATCGTCGTAGGAGGAGGAGGAGGATGATGACGATAACGTCGAGGTGGCCATGTCCATCATTTTGAATAATAAAGTTCGGCGACCGAGGCTAGGATCACAGTTTTGCCGCGCTTACATCAACCGGGATAGAGCCGAGGGCCACGCAAAGATTATGCTACCTAGTTGTGTTTGAACTATTCTCATGATTTGTTGAATTTGAACCCTGACATGTGTTTGGCTTTAAATTTCTTTGGTTTATAAACTTAATATTTATTCATTCGTAAACATTTTATTTCATTGTATGTGAACTATGCCAAATGTTTGGCTATCAATAGTTTGATTTACAGACAAAAAAAGTTTTACTCCTCTAAGTTTAGGGGTTCGGTTAGGAACCGCCGACCTTTAGAAGTTTAGTCATCCGTTTACTCATCTAAACTTTAGGGGATCGGTTAGAGATGCCCTTAGCACCGGCTAAGCTCCACAAGACCACTTCTTCTTTAATTTTGGTTACAAGCATGTTGAAAGAAGAGGCATTGAATCGAAAGATGCGAGCATTCCTTTCCTTTCATATTTCTCAAGACACCAACATTGATAGGAAGATCATGGCCTTCCTTGATTATCCTCTCTCGTGGATCATCTCTCTCCACCATTCTTCAACACTTTCCATGGTATGCCAATTATTTGGGTCAACGTCATGAAGCCCGAGCCAATACTTGATGGTAATCCAAATGCGGATAGTGAATCGACACTTGAATAGAAGATGCTCTGCGGTCTCTTGTACTTGGTTGCAAAGCTTGCATCGCCCACGCTTTGACCAATGTCTCTTATATAGCCTATCCACCGTCCAAACTCTATTTTGTATGATCAACCAAGCGAAGATTTTATATTTCAGAGGCGCCCATGGTTTCGACACCAAGGAAGGCATGGTAGAGTTAGTTTGTCCAAAAATTGCATATTGTAAGCCGACTTGGAGGAGTAGCACCCATCGCTTGTGAGATTCCATCTAATAGAGTCCGGAGTGTTTGCATCCAAATGCACCAGTTGTAACCTTTCCCAAAGGTTTGAAAATTGTACAATATGGTCTAAGGATAGTCCACCTTGGGTATTGATTTGGGTCACCCACGAGTTGTCTCCCAAAGCTTTGTTGACGGTTCATCTTCTCTGTTTTGAGCAATCAAAGATGAGGGGGCGATGTATTTCGGTCTTGCGCCGTTTAGCCATGAAACGTGCAAAAAAGAGCTTTTTTCATCCCCAATGCTTACATTTGTGGCAGCCGCGAAGAGGTTGGCGTCTTGAGAAGTGCAAGGCGTTCCAAGCCCAATCCATGTTTTATCCTCTCGCTCCATTCATGCCATAACCATCTCATGCGAAGCGCGGAGGGAAACTTGGAGAGGTTGAGGATTCCGAGCCCTCCAAAATCTTTAGGCTTCCACACGGTCTCCCAATTAACTTTGCATTTTGCCCCGGTTACTTTCTCACAAGCTGCCCATAGGAAAGCTCTTCGGATACTATCAATCTTCAAGTGGACTTCTATCGGGTTTTGGAGCACGGTGGTGAAGTACTCCCTCCATCCCAAGGAGCCTATAACATTTTTTAAAAGTCAAGCCATGTAAAATTTGACCAAACTTTTATAAAAAATATATTAAGAACTATTATATTATATAGATAACATGTAAAAATATGTTTCATGATATATGAAATGATATGGATTACGTATTGTAAATATTAATATTTTTCTCTAAAAACTTGTTAAACTTTAGGTAGTTTGACTTTTGAAAAAAATTACTCGTATATGCCTTAAGCCTTGGGACAAAGATAGTATATGGCAACACTAGTAAGCACTGACTTCACGAGTTTTGCGCGACCGTCAATAGTGATATGCTTCCCAAGTCATGGCACAAGTTTGTTGGCCACCTTGTCTTTTGACGGTTGGAAAATATTTCATCGGGAAGGACGTAGAAGACCTTATGGGAGCGACATGGCTTTTAGAGCGACTAGGTAAAATAGTTTGCTTGATTTATTTCTGGTTGGTACCATACCATACCATGTGAGGCTTCTCCACCACACGATGAACTTCCTTTTCCCTACGTGCAGCGTGCAGGTAAAATCGCCAACATTCCTGTCCTTGCACCGTAGCACGTGCCCCGCGCGCGCGTACGTGCTGACGCGCCCAGCTCCCGTTGCCTCCTATTCTTTCGGCTTCAGCTAGCAGCCTAGGTAGCACACCGTATCGCCTGCTGCAGCACACGGCTGGGAACATTCTTGTGTGCGGACACGGAAGGCAGCCGTGATTTGGCTCCCATAAGATAATCCGAAACGACTTCCGGGAGAACTTTTTGTACCGCGGAGTGACAGGACATAAACGACGCCGCGCGCATGAGAAGATGCGACGAGACGAGGCAAGCCGACGACGTGGACGCGACGGAACGACAAAGGGAAAAAAAGCACGGCGCCCTCCTCGATCGTGCATGCGCATGTAGTCCACTCTTGGCTCTTGACCAGTAGAAAAATGCCAAGGCAACACCAAGTTCGCTTTCCCATTTCCCATGTCACGCATGTGACGTGACATGAGTATTTCTGGAAGCAAGGGAGCTGAAACATGTGGGTCCAACCAGCTAGCCTTCAATATAAATAAAACGTATATGTAAGTCCGTGCGCTGCTTGTGTCAGACAACACAATGTTTAAAGGACAACCACGAGACCAACGCTGGTATAGACAACACAACAAAGCCTAAAAGAAAAAACAAGAGAAAGAAGAAAAGAAAACAATGCCGACAACGATGGCTCGATGAAAACGACGATGCCGCGCAACCGCTGTGCCCACCAGAGGATGACCACCACACTCCTCATAAGCAACACCTCCAAAAAAGAAAGCGACGATGTCATGAGTATTTCTGCAAGCAAGGGAGCTGAAACACGTGGGTCCAGCCAGCCAGCTAGCTCGAAACCCAGCTGCGAATCCATTGTGTGCTTGTATGCATGATGATTGGCGGTTTTCAGTTAGTTAGTTAGTTAGTTAGTTAGTTAGTTAGTTAGTTAGTTAGTTAGTTGGTCGATCATCGGCTCTTCAGTTAGCCAACAAAGGAATAATGAAAGCAGAGCACCAGGAGAATGTGGACTTGTTGTTTGCTCATTAGGAAAAGAGAGAAAGAGAGATAGAGGTGATGGTAGTGGACTACATTTGCATTGCGTTGCATGATAACTCTGACTTGTCTTTCCTTATTGTAATGGAGACCGACATCACATGCATGGGGCTGTCCTTTTCTATTTCGGCCTTTTTTTTCTCTTTTCAATCAAGTCAAGTCAATGTTCTGGCCTTCTGGGTGCTATGAAATCGATGTCATGGGATCGGTCTGATGGTTTGTGTTTTGTTATTACTACTAATTTGGAGCTATGCATGGTGTAGTATAGTTATCTACGTATGCGTTGCTAGCTGCTGGTTGGACCTTGGCTGCCTCCAAAGGAGGAAGAGGTCGCCCGAGCCATATAAACGAATGACAGAGAATCTCGACTCTTTACATGGTCAGAATCTCCTACATAAATAACGAGTGGTGTAATCTAAGTTTAGTTGACAAAGCAAAGGGAAGATAGTACTACTGTAATATACTTTCGGGTAAAGACTCGTCCACAGTTTTGAGAATGCTAGGCAACACCAGTACGTACTACTAGTAATGTTTACATAACAGTTTTGCCTTGGCTGGTTCGTGGACAAGTCAGAGGTCCGGATTTACAAGATGCGCTGCCCATTAGGCATTAGCTAGCCACATTGCTTTTGCCAACAAAACACTCTCTGGTGAAACCGATATCCTTTTCAGCAATCTACTAGTGATTGTGGCCAATTGGTACGACTTTGCTGCATGCATTTTCCGACGCGTGGTTAGCTAGCTAGCTTGAGCAGAAAGAAATAAACGCAAAAAAGGTGGCACGGGGCGAGAGAGACAATCGTCGAGAATACCTTGCATTGTTGGTAAATGCAACCATTTTAATCAAGGCATGGTAGTATAGGAGTACTAGGAAATTATGGAGAGCTAGGCAGGGCAGGAAACCGAAGAAACAAAGCAATAGAGTACATGTGGGACAAGCAAAGTCCAGCTCTTCTTTTCTTGTCCATCTTTGTGTCGATCGATGTCCCCCGATTGTCCACCAAGTTAGGTCGTTGCCCCCTCCGATCTGTAATCTAACCGAAAGCCGCCGCCCGCTGATCTCAACTTGAGGATTCTGCATCTCTAAGCTACCTTGTTGCTACTACTACCTCCGCTTCAAGGATTAAGAGATATAACTTCTTTTTAAAGTAAAACTACCTAAAGTTCAATTAAGTTTTTTAAAAAATATTAATATTTAGAATATATAACCTTTTTATACATCATAAAACATATTTTTTACGTAATATCTATATAATATAATAATTTTTGATAGTTTTTTCTAAAGGTTTGGTAAAACTTTACATGGCTTGATTTTTAAAAAAGGTTATAGGCCTTATGCCTTGGAATGGAGGGAGTAGTAATTAGTGGCTGACGTTGAGAAAGGCGTCTATATATACTCCATCCGTTTTAAAATATAAGATATTTTAGCTTTGTGAAGTAAATGTATCTAGACTTATTTTATAGCTAGGTCCACTTAGGTTTAGAATAAATCTACACACTAAAGTAAGTCTAGATATTTTTTTTACAAACATAAAACATTTTATATTTTAAAACGGAGGAAGTAACTATGATCCAAAGGTTCGTTGGCGTTGCCGTTTCACACCAAGGACAACTGATACGGCAAGCAGTGCAGCTCCCTTATCACTTATCAAGTTATCACGTATGGTAGCTACGGTACATTGCAGCGGGGCCGACTTATCAACAAACAGCTGAGCTGAGGTGCACGTTTTAACAGCTGATAAATCCATCTTACCACACCAATTTGACCAATCAACATAAAGTAGCAAAAAAAAACTCAGTACATGTGTTACACTAGGCTCACAGCTCACTTTAGGTATCCACTTAAAGTCTTACTATTCCAGCAGAACAATTCGAAAAAGATAAGTAGCAAATGCTTATAAGTTATTCGGGTCTGAAGACATAAAATGTTCTTTACACCAACCCGCGGGATCCCTCGAAACCGAGAGCTCCTCAATTTCTTACTACTTATCGGTTCCAAATTAATAGAATTAGATTTGTCTAGATTCGATAGTCATGTTTTAGTGGTAGATATATTCGAATCTATATAAATCTAAGTCTCATTAATTAAGATCAGAAGGAGTAGTGCATTCCGGAATTATGACTTGAAGAGGGCAAGATGCCAGGGTGCATTTTCAAGTACCAAGTGGGGGATCATATATAGCAATCAACATCCATCAGAGCATCAATGAATCAACAGAAACCAGACAGGTGTATAGCCTAAAGCATCCCCTGGACAAGATCTAGACTTGTAAGTCAAGGACCGAATAAAGCCATACAACAAGAAAACAGTCTCTAATTTCAGTTGGCCATCAAAGTTTTTTTTTCATTTGTGTCAAAGTGGCACCTCTGTTTTCTTCCTGCTGTGGGTACGGTGGGGGTGGGTGTGTGTGTGGGGGCGTGGGGTGTCACCACTTCTCTTTATGTGATTGTGTCGGTGTCGGGAATGATTCGGGATTTTGTGGCTGAAACACGAGGTGATTAAAGAAAGCCCAAATCAACGATTTGTAGATCCTGTGCAAAACGGTAATAGTAGAGCATTTGCTTCATGTGGCATGTAGTATTAGGATTTATTCAAGTAGCTTTTCCATACCCGCATGCACCCAAGGATGTGTTTATTTGGCGGATTTCTCGTTTTGTTTTATGTCGCAAGGCAACACTCTAGCAGAGAAGGTCATCCAAGGAAGACAAGAGAAAAAAAATTCGAGGTTGACCAGGGAAATCCCCACCGCTTGTTGTATTCCATCAAAAGTAGCCTGTGAGGCTCATATTCTTACAGACAGGTTAGAGGACAGGTTAGAGAAAATACATGGGGATACAGGGGAGTAGAAGACAACTAAAAACAGAAAAAAAAAGCACTAGAAATAAGAAACACAAAGAGGGAAGGGGAGGTTAGCAACCGACGCTAACCGACCCCCTGGGAGTCTAGCATCTCAAAGGACAACCACTAGGACTTGGCAAGGAGAGCGGGGGCGACGACGAGAGACTTGCAGAAATCGACGCCAAGCACAATCAAAGGGCATCGGATAGCCGAGACTGGGACGATGTAACTATCTCGGTGAATTACGCTCCTAGATACAAGCCTGGATGAGCGGTAGTGGTTGAAATAGTACGGTGGGGCCCCAAAAGCCACTCACGGGTAGACCTTTCGGCCGTCCCAACCACTTCCAACTCATCGGGACCTGCACGGGCGGCGTAATCGGCAGTCGAAGGGATCAACTACATACACAAATGAGTATGTATGCAAGCCACCATACAAGAGTACATCAGAGCCATACCATCTAGAAAGAAAGGAAATATAGCAACGTCATACGGCAAGATTCAAATGACCTAGATAGATATAATATTTTAGGATAATTCCTCATACATCACATATCAGAGTATCAAGCGGAAGCGGCAAAACAAAGTCCGAGTACGGATAAGAAGCAAATCGGCATAAGATGCCATAGAAATAAGCACATCCCGCCCACAGATCTCACGGATCCCCGTTCCCGGAATCTCTACACCGAACGATCGTTGCCCACATCATCAGCCTCTTCCACCCAGTATCCGTCCTGCGAGTACATGTTCATCTGAACCAATAATTTATCGTGTGAGACCCTAAGGGTACTCAGCAAGTCTTAATGCCTCTAAAGGGGACACAACCTGGGGTGACGCAATTGCAGCAAAAGAAAAACCCTAGCAGTTTTATAGATGAACGCTAACCATCCGCCTAACCAATGATAGACGGATGTCCGTGAATTAAAGACAACAGTTATAACAGTAATTTCATCAGATCCATCCTCCTCCCCGCTTACCAACGACGAAGCGGACGAATAACCCCCCATCCGTTGGCAGTTTTATTAACCATTCCATGAGTATTGCACTATTTATTAGTCAATTACTTAGTCATATTAAAGCGGTACTTTAGTTATGCTTGTCTATGATCGAGAAACTGTGCTCCAAGTCGTCCATAACCGCGGACACGGCTTTCAGAAAGTTTTACCCTGCAGGGGTGCACAAATAGCAACACACACTCGATCAACCTCGGAAAAACCAAATCAAAACCCAACGAGACCTTCACGACAAAGCAATCACAGGATTCAGAAATATTTCAGGGCCACCCTTGAGTACACCAACGAAGTTAGTCGACTCAATCGACCCGAGGTTTGGGTGGACGGTCAGGAACGATCGGGAACCCAAAACTGGGCTTGTCGACACCGCGAATCGTGTCCCGATCCTAACAAAGACAAGATGCTCCTCGCACAATCGTATATACAGTAGTAGCATGGCATAAGTACAGGATAGTAAATAAAACCTCAAACTAGTTTGTGGCCACAAGAAATAAGATCAATCAAGCTCGCTCGGGGGGTCCCATAAGCCTCCCGGATGTGGATAGCGCGAATAATCTTGGAACAGGAATCAAGTACTCGGGGTCTTACGGGACACAAGTGAGCAGGAAAAACCAAATAACAGATATTGCCCACCGGTGCCACTTTCATTAGTTATCCCATTACTATTCAGATTAAGTTGTTTAGGTACCTCATTATCCCTCAGACGCTCACAAACCCTACACATGTTGTTCTACGACTCGCATGGCTCAAACAACTCCTGTAGTATTGGCTCATGGGATGGAGGAACAAGCTTGGTGGGGTTTAAAAGTAAAGGCTATGCAATACTTGGGATTCAAATTTAATGCAATCGCGACTCAATGATGCAAGAATAAGATAGAGGCAATAGGTACTGTATGTATGCAAGCATGTGGTAGTGCTTGCCTGGCAACTCAGTTGAAGCGAGAGACGGATCTGGGTAGTGCTCCTGGTTCTCTTGATATATCCCCTGCTCAGCGTCTATTCGAAGAAGAACCAAACAAACAAGGGCCAACATAAATAAAGTGCGCAAGCATATGAGTAAAATGCATCAAGCAAACAATCATGCCATGATGAATGATGCACAAGTTGCATGGCAATAATGTAGCATGGCATGGGTGAGGTGTGGTATACAAGAATAAGTCATTTTATTAAGGTTTGGCCACATTTTATTGTCATATTAGTTGCTGTATAGTATATATTTATATGATGCATGCTTCAATTGAAGTCATGGATAGCATAAACAGAAAGGTCTCACGAAATGATCATTTTAGACATATCATTTGTTAAATTTGAGTTATAGATCAAAAGTTATTAATTTATTAAGTTCCAGTGGCATTTGTTGTAATTTACTCAACTTGGAATTTTAAATGTGCAAAAGGTAATTTGAATAGCATATTTGAAATCCTCACATTTTTCTGATTCAAAAACATATATTATTTGTATTATTTGGAATTATGAATTTAAATTTATTTTATAGTCAAAATTAATAATTAGGGTCAAAGTCAAAGGTTGACTCATTTAAATTAGTTTTGAAAATGTTTGAATAAAGATTTGAATTATAATTCAAAAACTAAACATTTTTCATATAAGGTTTGAATTCAAATTCGAAATATTTAATTAGTTATGAATTTATTTGATAATATTCATTTCCTGAAATTTTTATTGATTAAAGAAAATGGCTGTGGCTTTTCTTACTCGGGCTAGGCTACCCCAGCCACTGACTGGTGGGGACACAGGTGGCCCATCATGTGATGGCAGCCACGCTGCACGGCGGGCTGCGGGTTGAATCAGGAAAACCTCGAGCCTTTTATAAAACCCTGACGACCGTGGGGCTAGGGATCAAGGGTTGGTTACTGTGAAGGACAGGGCTTTTCAAAGCGTCCGGGAGGGGGGTTTGTTAGATCGACGAACCGACGCTAACAGTAAAAAGCAAAGCTGGCCGAGAGTTCAAGCGATCTGGAGCAAACGGATTCAATTCGCTAAACCAGTAAAACCAAAAACAAAGAGGGATGTACCGGCTGCAAGTTTGGTGTTTGGGGTGCCACCCACGGAGGACTCTACGCGTCGAGAAACTACGACGAACAGAGGCCGACCCGAGGCAAAACATGAAAAACATCGACAGAAACAGGGGGTTTTCTCAGAAACTTTCGAGGACGATGGCGAAGGATACAACGCGATTTAGGAGATGATGTGAAAACTAAAAACGCAGAAGGAAGGTAGGGCTATGATCTTCACGTTGGGGATTTTTGCGGAGGAGGGTTGTAGCAGACGGGGCGAGGTGAAGAATGGGGGCGCCGGGCCGATCTTGATCCGACGAGAGGCTTCAAGGTGGTTCGATTATCATGCTACCGCAAGAATGGCTACCGATGGTCGGGGACGCCACGTGATCTCTCGAGGCGAGGCCACGGAGCACCACAACAGCGGAGGAGGAGGGGAAAGAAAAGGGCTCACCGGACCGATTCCAAGCGGGATCGAGGAGGAACAGTTCGTGGTGATGTCGGCGACGACGGGCGATGTCTGTGCCCAGAAGAAGAGGAATGGCGCAAGACCACGCCCGCCTCCTTTCGAGTTCGCGAGGTGGTCGACGGAGGCTACCCGCACGCCTCCGCTCCAAGAGGGGATCAAGACGACGGGCTGGCCGCTCTCCTCGCCAAGCTCTCGGACAGGTGGGCATAAGCGCAGAGGTAGGGGATGGCGGCGGAGAGGAGGGGAAGGAAGACTAGGGTTGCAGGGGGTCTCCGCGTCTTGGGGATAAGAAGAGGAGGGAGGTGACGCGTGACGGCGGAGAGCCACCTGCTGTCATTGCCGCTTCCGTCTCACGCCGAGGCGAGCAGAATCGAAGCGTGAAGAAGAACAGAGGCTGACGGCGCATTTAAGCCAGTATGGGGGTGGGCCGGGCTGCTGCTGCTCTCGATCGGCTGAGGCGCCTGGGCCAAAGTGGCTGCTACCAGGTATGGTTTCTCCCTTTTTTTTATTTGTCTTTTAGACATTTGTTTGCTATTTTATTCTATTTCAATTTTCAAACTAGTTTATAATTTCAAAAATCTTTGGAACATTTTTACCAGGAGGTTTTGAGTAGGGGCTTGACTAAGGGAGAGGCAAAAAGAGGTCAAGACACATAAAGAGAGAAAGCACACATGATCACATGATCATGCATGGAAGGGAAAAGGGGATTGGGGGATTAGGTTTAAAGATTAGCTAGAGAGGTAGAGAGAGAGGGGTGAGAGCTAGGGTTTTAAACAAGTCAAAACAAGATCAAGCAAAGGAAATGAGTGATCCATGCAAGCAAAACAAAAAAATAACCTTCAAATGTCATTAAGAGGTGGCACTTGCATGGCCCATGCAAACAATAAATGCCATGTCTTTATATTGTGAAAACAACATAAAATCATGTGGCATTCTTCCATGCATTCCCAGAAGGCCAAGCATAAGATTATGAGTGGAATCCACCCAACCCACATGAGCTAGAGGTAAACTCAGCTAAAATGCCAAGCTCATATTAATTGGATGGTGGAATTATAAGGTGGTGAAGAAAAGGTGGTGAAGTCAATAAGAGATAGGCCCCCAAATCAACTTGGGCATTTAACAATATATCAAGAACCAAATACAATATCAAGAGACAAATACAAATATTAATGCATATGAGATAAGAACCAAAACAAAAGGGTTTTTGTATGATGCTCAAATGCAAGGTGGCATGATGACATGAGCATGATATGATGATGATGCATCAATTATATGTAGGAAGTGGCCCTTTTATTACTAGATCAAGTAGCATTATAGGTGTTAGACAACTGGGATGCTACAACTCTCCCCCACTAAACCGGAATCTCGCCCCGAGATTCTAGGAAGAAGAAGAAGACACAAAGAGGGTAGGATAGTTGGCACGGAGTTCATCTTCACGTTCCCAAGTGGCTTCATCAACAGAATGGTGTGACCACTGCACCTTGCAGAACTTGATGGACTTGTTGCGAGTCCTTCTTTCTGCGGTCTCAAGGATTTTGGTGGGGTGTTCTTGATAAGACAGGTCTTCTTGGAGATCGATTAGCTCATGATCCACGGTCCTGCCAGGATCTTTGAAGCACTTCTTGAGCTGAGAGATGTGGAAAACATCATGGACTTTGAGTTTTTCCGGGAGCTCCAGGGCATAAGCAACTTCTCCTCTTCTACCACGAATCTTGAAAGGACCGATGTATCTAGGAGCCAACTTTCCTTTGATACCGAAGCGGTGTGTGCCTCTCATGGGAGTGACACGAAGGTACACGAGATCACCAGGGGCATACACCATATCCGTGTGCTTCCTGTCATAGTTGCTCTTCTGACGACTTTGAGCAATCTTCAGGTTCTCAAGAATGATATGCACCTTCTCCTCTGCTTGAGTTACAATGTCAGGGCCAAACCAAATTCTTTCTCCTGCACCTGACCACCCAATCGGAGTTCTGCACTTGCGACCATAGAGAGCCTCAAATGGTGCCATCTTCAGACTCTTCTGGAAGATGTTGTTGTAAGAGAATTCAGCATGAGGAAGACATTCCTCCCACTTCATGCCAAAAGAGATGACGCAAGCACGAAGCATATCCTCTAGAATCTGATTGATCCTTTCCACTTGTCCTTGCGACTGAGGGTGGTAAGCAAGGTCTTTGAAGTTCAATTTTGTTCCCGAGCATTTTGGAAACTCTCCGTAACTTTGAAGTGAAGATGCTTCCACGGTCGAACTGATCTCAAGCGGAACCCCATACAGAGACAATTCTGTGATATAGAGCTCACCAACCGAATTCCGTAAATTGTTTCCTTGACGGGAAGAAATGAGCCACTTTAGAAAGCACGCCGATGACAACAAAGATTGCATTGTTGCCCTTCGCGACCTTGGAAAGCCGTGATGAAGTCCATCTCTACTTTCTCCCATTTCCATTCGGAGGTTTCAATGGTCAGAAGACCGAATGGTTTCGATGGACAGCTTTCACTCTGCGCGTACATCACATTCTGAGACATACTTGGCACAATACCGTTTCAAACCAGGCCACCAATATTGTGTTTTCAAGTCCATGTACATCTTTGTGCTGCCAGGATGGATAGAAAGAACCGAATCATGCGCCTCCTTGAGAACTTGCTCTCTCAAACCCGGGTAGTTTGGAACAAACATCCGGTGTTCAAAGAAAAGCGTGCCTTGATCATCCACGTGTAAGGACTCATACTTAGGAAGCTCAAGTTTAGAGATGATCTTTTTGGTGTGCGGATCACCAAGCTGACGAGAGCGAATCTTTTCTTCCAAGAGAGGAGTAGCCAGAAGGTTCAGGAGATTCCCTTGTTCCACAATTTCCAGGTTGAGCTGATGGAATTCCTCGCACAAGAGAGGCTGTTGTTCTTCCAACATGAGGTTATTGACATAAGCTTTGCGGCTAAGAGCATCGGCCATGACATTAGCTTTGCCCGGAGTGTAGTTGATGGTCAAATCAAAGTCATTGATTGCTTCAATCCATCTCCTCTGCCGAAGGTTGAGATCAGGCTGAGTGAAGATATACTTCAAACTCTTGTGGTCAGAAAAGATCTCACATCGGTTGCCATGCAAGTAGTGCCTCCATAGCTTCAAAGCAAAGACAACTGCTGCGAGCTCGAGGTCATGTGTGGGATAGTTGATCTCATGCGTCTTCAACTGACGAGAGGCATAAGCAACCACCTGTTTCTCTTGCATAAGGACCGCACCCAATCCTTGCAAAGAGGCGTCACAGAATATCTGGAAAGGCTTAGATGTATCCGGAGGAACCAAGACTGGTGTGGAAGTGAGCTTCTCTTTGAGTGTCTCAAAACTTGCTTGACATGCAGGAGTCCACAGGTATTTCTTGCCTTTCTTGAGGAGATCGGAAAGAGGCTTCGCTATCTTCGAAAAGTTCTGAACGAAGCGACGGCAATAACTAGCCAAACCAAGAAAACTCCGCACTTCTTTGACATTAACAGGAGGAAGCCATTCAACAATTGTCTTCACAGTTTCCGGGTTTACTGCAATGCCCTTGGCAGAGATGACATGGCCAAGATAGGTTACTTTAGGCAGCCAAAACTCACACTTTGAGAACTTTGCATACACGCGGTTCTCACGAAGCTTGTTTAGGACACACCGCAGGTGTTCTTCATGCTCTTCCTTGGACTTGGAATAGACTAGGATGTCATCCAGATAGACCACCACGAACTTATCAAGGTACTCCATGAAAACCGAGTTCATAAGCCTCGAGAAGGTAGCAGGTGCGTTGGTGAGACCGAAAGACATGACCGTGTACTCATACAGGCCATAGCGAGTGGTGAAAGCTGTTTTGGGCACATCTTCCTTGCGAATCTTGATTTGGTGATAACCACTTCTCAAGTCCAGCTTAGAGAACACCACAGCTCCAGCTAGCTGATCGAAAAGATCATTAATCCGCGGGAGGGGATATTTGTTCTTGATGGTTTTAGCATTGAGAGCCCTAGTCAACACATAGTCTATCGGTTACACACGCTTCTTCACAAAGATTGTTGGGCTACCCCAAGAAGAAGTATCGTGTTGAATGAAACCCAACTTCTCTTGTTCATCAAGTTGGCATTTGAGTTCACCGACTTAGAAGGACCCATTTTATAAGGCCGCTTGGAGATAGGAGCCGTTCGTGTTCAAGCTCAATTACAAACTCAACCTCACGATCCGGAGGCATACCCGGCAACTCTTCAGGAAAAACATCTGGGAACTCACAGACCACCGGTACACTCTGAATAGCTTCCATAGCATCATCATTCAGAGCCGCCAAAGAGAAGAGCTGGACAGCAGGAGTCAAACTTGGAGAAAAGACTATATGGCCTTCAGGAATCTTCAGAGAAACTGAGCGTTTAGCACAATCAATCACAGCTGCATTTGCTGTCAACCAATCCATGCCCAAGATGACATCAATGTCAGAATTGCCTAGAACAATTAAGGAAGCCGAGAACAAAGAGCCACCAATCTCAATTTGATTGCCATGGCTTATATGAACATCCCTCGTGTTTGAACCAGGAGATAGGACCATCAACCGCTTAAGGAGAGGAACCATGACTAACTCATTCTCATTTGCAAACTTGTGAGAAACAAAAGAATGCGATGCACCAGAATCAAACAAAACTCGTGCAGGGACTGAGTTAACGGAAAGCATACCCATCACAACTCCAGGTGCATGCTCAGCTTGAGTGGCGTTGACACAGTTGGCATGAACAACCGCAGACCCGGGCTTGGTGTTGATGTTGAGAGACCGAGTTGGTGGTGCACAAACCATAGGAGAGCTTGCTGCAGATCTTGGCGGGGGTGGAGGGAGAGCTTTGTTCTTCAACGGACAGTTCCAGTTGAGATGTCCAGGATCTCCACATGTGAAACAAGCACCATGTGGACGTGGAGCAACAGAGCTGTGGACTCCGCCAGCGCCTGTGTAGTGGTGGTTGTAGCCCCAGGAGCAGCGATGATGGAGTTTAGTGGCCTTGACGCGTAACTTGCAGGTCTTGGTGGAGCCGGGAGCGACGGTGGGGTGTTAGGAACCCAGACACGCCGCTTAGAAGGAGCTGCCATAGCTGAAGAACTTGACGCATCCCGGTTGTGTTTCTTGGACTCCTCAAACACTTGTCGACTTGCTTCCTCTTGCAGAGCTGTGTGTTGGAGTTCCAGGAAAGATGCCGGCCTTTGCGTGTGTGATTGCATACTTGATCGACGCATTGAGCCCTTGCCTGAACCTCTTCTGCTTCTTTTTGTCATCAGATACCTCATCGCCACCATAACGAGAAAGATTCATGAAGTTCGTGATGTAGGTGTTGACGTTATCATTTCCCTGCTTAAGGTTGAGAAAAGCTTCCTTCATCCTTTCCATTACAATCTCTGAGAGAAACTGCTCTTTGAACGCTGCAGTGAACCTTTCCCAAGTAGGTCAAAATCAAATTTTGCCTTCAAGTAATTCTCCCACCAGAGCGCATCTTCGTAAGGTGAGTAGCACACTTGACCCACTCGCTCAGAACATCAGCAGTCTCGAGCAACCTTGACATCTCACGCAGCCAATCATCCGCGTCCAGTGGTCGATCAGAAACATCAAACTGACGAGGGTTGAATTTCAGGAAGCTCTTGATGTCTCCTCGCTTGGGAGGTGGAGGTAGTGGAGCAAACTCGTTCCTCCTGACACTCTCCTCAAAGCGCTGCTGGTTCTGCTGCATTGCTGCCAAAGCATTAGCGATGTTTGACAGTGCGGAGCCCAGTTCAGGTGGTATGTCCTCATCAGAACGGCGTGGTGGAGCCATCCTGTGATTGATATAAAACACAAGTCAGTACTATAATGGAGAATAATAATAATCCAAAATAGTACCAAGACGGAATTAACCAAGATTAAAGGGTACAATTTACTGAGATGATATTAAAATATCAACAAAGTTCAAAGCACCTAGAATATATTAAGCATATCGCACACGACTGAAAAGGAGTGTGGTACACAAATATATCAAAGAAAAATTTTCCACAAATTTCGGCATTAAAATACCAATAGATGCGCAAAATTACTTAACGAATCAAGATTAGTGACTCTACCGATTCAATATACAAAAGCGAATGATAAGAGTAGTGGTATGGTCGCGACTCCATCCCGCACTCAAATCATTACTCCGCACATGAACAAGTGGAACACATATCCTAACCCCTTCTTCTCACGTTGAACCTAAGATTGGTAACTACGGAACGAACACCCCAAACAAGATAACGTCGGATACAAGAGTAAGACAGATTGCGTCGGTTTGCAAAAGCCTGTCGGTATGGAATGTACCAACAGTTGATAACCAAAGGCTGATTAGATAACAACTTGGATGCAACAGATAGACAAGGGACTACACACACACACACAACCTATGGTACTACGGAAACCCAGAACACGTGAATCCTAGTTTGAATTTTAAGAAGAGGATTGAAAACGTTGCACTTCCTTACCAGAAAAGGGTGGGTGGGTGGGTAAGAAGAAAAGTGGAAGCAGTCCTACTCTCGCGTTTTGTTTTTCCCTAGTATACATAACTACCAAAATATTTGCTAGACTGACAACGACCGTTTGGCTGAGACCCTGAAGGTCGGGATGGCTCTGATACCAATTGTAACTACCTCGGTGAGTTACGCTCCTAGATACAATCCTGGATGAGCGGTAGTGGTTGAAATAGTACGGTGGGGCCCCAAAAGCCAGTCACGGGTAGACCTTTCGGCCGTCCCAACCACTTCCAACCGGGGCCGTCTCCAAAAATTCGGGGCCCCTGTGCGAAAAGCAAAATGGGGCCCTAAACTTTATAAAATTTACACAATAATATTAACAGAAACACAATTTCAATTTATTATATAACTGCAACATGTGTTATTTTGTACAATACGTATAAATTAAAACATTAATTCTACTAAAAAGGGTATCACTGAAGCAATGAACTAACATCAAGTTCTACTAAAAAGTAACATCCGTCGTGTATTTTTTGAAATGAAATCTTCAATTATATCTTCATAATTGATCTCCTCTAGGATATCATCTTCGAGTGCTATTGTCGCCAATCCATTGAGTCTTTCTTGCGTCATAGTAGAACGCAAGTAAGATTTCAACAACTTGAGTTTGGAAAAACTTCTTTCAGCTGATGCGACTGTCACAGGAATGGTTAACAAAATTCTGTAGGCAATAGTAGCAACAGGATAGTAGGGGCGCTTCTTCAAGTAGTTTAAAATATCAATAGGACCCATAGATTTCTCTAGTAAATCCTGAACATATACTAACTCAACATACAATTCCTCCCCATCAATATCTTTCTGCTCTTCAATCTTATTTCCATTAGCATCTTTACGTTCTGGAATCTTAAGTGCATTCTCAAGATCAAGGCAAGCAACTTTCAAACTAGCATCATCCATGGATCGCAGCCTATCTGAAGTAAACAAGAAACCAAATGTTTTTTCGTACCCCTTATATTGTTCAAATCTCCTGTTAAGTGAAGCTATAGCTTGATCAACAATAGGTATAAAATAGTTGACTCTGAATGACTCCTCTGCAGATTGTAAATCAATAGACTCATCATTTGCATCCTCATCAAATTGTCTTTTTCTTTTGATTTTATGCTTGGTGCGAAACTCTAGAGGAATGTCCATCTCTATTGCAATTTCCTTTGCGGCTTCCAATGCTTTTGAAAAGCCTGTTTCTCTGTACTTGGTGAAAAAGGAAATCAACCCTTGTACAGACTCAATTGCAATATCAATAAGCATATCCTTTGGATCAGTAGTGCTTTCGACCATATTAATAGCGATAATATTTCATACCGATGATTAATGATGACACAAATTCAAAGTCGCCAAGTTCATGCTCGCCAATGATTGAGCTTGACTACTTGTCAATGGATCCTTATCACTTTCACCACTTGTAACAAAGCCTCCTTACACTTGAAATTTGAAACCTTATAGCCTTAACACCACAACACGACTTTCCCAACGAGTAGATGACAATGACTTGAGAGTCAATCCTGTTATATTATCTTTAAGAATTTGCCACCTCTTAGTGGAATTAGCAAATGTTGTATAGATGCGTTGTACAACTCCAAAAAATTCTGTTGCTTTGCGACAAGAATTTGCCATATCACATAGTGTCAAATTGAGACTATGACAACCACAAGCTGAATAAAAGGCTCTTGGATTGATATTCAAAAGTTTTTTTTGTACCCCTTGATGCTTTCCTTTCATATTTGACCCATTATCATATCCCTGTCCTCTCACATTGTCGACATCAAGATCAAGATTCTTCAATTCCTCTTGTAGGACATCAAATAATCCCTGTCCAGTGGTGTCATTCACATCCAAAAATCCTAAAAAGGATTCTTGAATGCAAATGAACTGAACATGTATCAACATATCTTATTATCAAAGACATTTGTTCTTGATGGCTTGCATCGAGTACAATCAAGTATAATGTAGAAGTACTTTGCTTCTTTTACCTTTCCAATGATCACGCACTGATTGCAGTAGCTAGCAACTTTATTAACTCATTCTGGATGGAAGGGCCAAGATAATGATCACGGATTTTATCATTGGTGATGCGGTCAATATGCTCTTTGATAACTGGGTCAAATTCAGCCAACATTTGAACCAGACCTAAGAAATTTCCATTGCTGTCTTGGTAAACCTTGCTATTACTACCACGAAATGCTAGGTTATGCTTTGCGAGAAATTTCACAATCAAAAGAATTCTAAACAAAACTTTTCTCCAATGCTGTAACACCCTCAGAATCGGACCTATGCAAATTTGGGCAAAATTCACCAAACCCGCATAGAAACGATTCAAAGGTGCCCACCAGGCACTTTCGTGCGGGTGGAAAGCAAAGTAATAACATTACACAACAGTCCTCGATGGGACCCACAGAACAGATACATATACAGCAGCGACTCAAAGAGTCAAGAATACAGATATAATGTACAAGATCCAAATCACCTTGAAAACGGTAGAGCGTCCGGCTACGGACAAGAAGCAAATGGGGCTAAGAGCCACAAGAATAACCATCAAGGCGTCCATAACACCGCGGCCAAGCCGGAAGGGTAACCTCGCTAACGACGCCGATCTCAAAACCTGCTTAAACAAAAGGGTGCCGACAAAGGGCAAAGGAAAAGAAGGAGCGTCGATCGAGGCCAAGACACGGCGAGGCTAGAATTCAGTCCTCGCCTACATAGGTATGGTGGATCGAAAGCGGCGGCAAAGAAGCACTGAACAACCTATAGAGACTCGATACAACTGACGGTTATTAGAGAGGGGGAAGAATGACCTATCCGGATCCAACCTGAATCTAACACCAAACAAACCCATCCTGGTGTTTCCCCCTCGAGACCAAACGAGGAAGTCAACCGAGGAACTCACACAGTTGGCATTTTACTTATTCGCTTATAGTTGTGGCACTTTACTAGTCGATTTAGATAATCGCTCGATAAAGTAAGCAAGTAAGCATTAATTAATCATTCCGTTGTAGTTGCAACAATTACTAATCGACATGATAGCATGAGATAAACCCAAAACCCAAAGCTTGTTGGTACTTTTATTCAGCCATTTCGTTGTAGTTGCAAGATTTACTAGTCAGTACAATTGTCATGGCGACAACCAAACAAGCAATTGTGGGCAGTATTATTAGTCATTCCGTTATAGTGAAGCTGATTACTAGTCATTATAAAGTCAAATTTATAACAATAAACTTTAGTTATGCTTGTCTATGATCGAGATATCGTGCTCCAAGTCGCCCATATCCGCGCACACGGCTTTCGTGAAAGTTTTACCGGGTGCACCAATAGCAACACACCGATCAACCTCGAAAACCAAATCAAAACCCAACGAGGCTTTCACGATGAACAATCACAGATTCAGAATATTTCAGGGGCCACCTTAAGTAGAACCCGCAACGGAGTAAGCAAGCTCAGACGGCCTCAAGGTTTACGGGACTACGTGAACGATCGGGAACCCCAAACGGGGCTTGTCGACACCCATGAAATCGTGGTCCGATCCTAACAAGACAAGGTGCAAGACTGCACAATCGTAAATAAAGCGGTAAAACATGGCATAAGTACAGGATCGTAAATAAAACCTCAAACTAGTTTGTGGCCCCAAGAAATAAGAATGAATCAAGCTCTAGCTCAGGGGGGTCCCATATACTTCCCGGATGTGGATAGCGCGCAAAAATCAAGGAACAGGTATCAAGTACTCGGGGTCTTACGGGACACAAGTGGGCGTTCGGAAACCAAATATTATCTATCACCCACCGATGCCTCTGCTTATTCAATTTTAGTTGTTAAACAGAAAGTAAAGTGAACAATAAGTAAAACTAGGATCATCTCCATCAACAACATGCGGCAATACATCAGCAACTGTGGCATATGACGACACACATCAGCACTTGAGCAAGCAACTACGACGCGCAAGTCCAACTATCTACCAAACAACAGGTAATAGGGTGTGTCCAAGGCAATATAGGGCTGCATAATATCACAGGTACGGAAACTAGAGCATCGCAACACAGATAGCAATAGATCAACAGGAGGGGAGTAAATACTATAAAAGTAAGATAGGTAGAAAGAGGGAGATGCTCGCCTGAAAACATTGTCGAACGGTTCATCCGAAGATCGGGGCGAAGCTCACATCAACTCAACGGTCCAATCCGCGAAGAAGCAAAACACTAGAAGAAACACCGATGCAATATTTAATACAACGGTAAAATCGGCATGATGCATGTATGATGGATGACATGGTAAAGAAGCGATGCAATTAGGTCATATTAAGTGGAACCGGGGTCCCGACAATTAATTAGGTGGTGCAAGTTGTTTAGAACCCCCGCAATTAATTGTTGTTATAACAGGGCAAGATGATAGCACTGGTTCGCTACACAAGTTTAAATGAGGCCGATATGAGACTAGATTTGCCCGCATATGGGCCCCATATTTAATTATTAGGTGGATCGGCGTAAGGCCCCCAAACCACAGATATGCACGCGAGGATGGCGATTCAATATGCAACGAGTTGTTATTATGTTTTAAAATAGAGTTCTCGGATAAGGGTCACACTTTAGGGTTCTCGACGATCTTGGGGTTCCGGGGTTCGGGGGTTCGACAGGGTCCAGGGTCCGGTCTCGGGGTCCAGGGTTCGACGGATCTGGGGTTCGGGGTTCGGCGGAAGCGTTCTCGGATTCCGGGGTAGTGGATCTTGTCGCATCCGCGGCCTTCGGGTACGGGATCGTCTCCGGGTTCGGGGGTCTCGGCGTTCCATGAAGGAGTACTTGGCCTGGCGTCGGGGCATCGGTACCGTCCTGGTTGCTGTCGTTCTTGTTGTTGCGACGCTCTTGTCGGGTCCGCGCCATCGAGGCGGTCTTGGCATCCGGGGGCGTCTGGTCATGGCGTCTGTGAGGGAGTACTTGTCGCATCCGTGTCGGCGAACTTGGCGTGCGGGTTCGGTCTTCGCATCCGGGTCGAAGGTCTTGTCGCATGTGTGGCCGCCGGGTCCGCGAAGTAGTTCTCGTCGTTCTGGAATTCCTTGGTTCCGTGTCTTCGGGGATCTTGGACGGTCATGGCGATTCCAGGTAGGAGAACTTGTCGGTTCTGGCTTCGATTTCCATGATGGAGATCTTGGGGTTCCTTGTAGGTGACCTTCGGATCCTTGAGGGCGATTTGTCGTCGTTGGAGAACTTGAAGCTAGGGTCAGGTCAACGGAAGTTCTTGACACCGGGAACGGTTCCTGTTAGTGGTCTTTCCGTTCGGCATCGTCGCCTTCTGGGGCGTTGTTGTTCTTCGTGTGACCCTATACCATATCCTCCCGGATGTCACCAGGACTCCTCAAAAGAACACCAGGTACTAGCAACCAACAGACAGCCTTGACGCGGAAAGGGAACGGGCAGGGACATGCGGCGACGGAGCACCAGCCAGCAGGACAGAGAGGCCCGTGCGCGAGCTTGCAGAGCGGAGGTACTAGGGGATGCGACGCAGCGGAGGACGGTGGGCAAGGAGGCGCGGTCGCCGCAACGGAGGTTGGGGCTCGCCGAGATGCGAGGAGAGGGCGCAGAACTGGGGGCGAGGGAGGCCGACGCGACTTGGCGGGAGGACTGGGTGAGGGCGGCCGCGACCGGGCGGTCGGAGCTGGCGCGGCGGGGAGGACCTGGGCGGGCGAGGCGCCAGGCGGGCGGTTTGAGCCACTGGAGGCGGGTCGGACCTAGGCGGGGGACGGGCGGCCGCTGGACGCGGGCGAGGCCACGGAGCAGAGGGAGGAGAGGGTCGCCGGGAGCTCGCGAGGGAGGGCGTGGCGGGCCATGCGACGCAGCAGACGGGCGGCGCGGCTGACTGGGCGGCGGGCCGCGGAGGAGCGCATGACGGGCTGGCAGTGAGCGACGCGCTGCCGTGGCCGAGGGGCGAGGTGAGGGAGGCGCGGCGGCGATGCTTGGGCGGGTCGGAGCAGGCACGCGGAGAGGGCGTGGGGTCGACGGGTTGGTTGGAGGCAGGCGGTTCTGGGAGGTTGGTGGGGAGAGGAGGTGTCAGGCGTGAGAGAGGGAAGCGAGGAAGGAGATGAACAGGGGGAGGGCAGCGCGGTTGGTGGGAGTGTGAGCTGGGAGGGTGATCATGTGGGGGCGGCTGGTGGCGGACCTTGAGGCAGGGGAAGGGCGGCGTGTGCGTTGTGTGCGTGTGTGTGACCGGTTGAGGGTGGGGCTAAGGGATTTGGGGAGGGAGCTGGGCCACGTGGCAGGTGAGGATTGGGTGAGGTTTAGGGACAGGGTGAGGTGGCACAAGACTATAGGTTGGGGTGAGGTGGCCAGGGTGGGTTGGGTAGTTTTACTGGTAGGAATAGGATTTAGAAGGGCGGGTTAGGTGGACCGTTTGTAAAATCTGGGGCGGTCGTTCGGGTCGCTTCGGCCCGTTCGACTGCCCCGCTAAAAATAATTATAATTTTTATTTAATTTAATAGGGCCGTTTGCAACCCGATAGCAACAAAACAAAATATTCCGGCGACCCGGATTTGATGTTGGAATCCAGAGGGGGCGTTTTAGAAAACAAACGGGTGTTGCGAAAATAGTTTTGGCAAACAAAGCATGATGATGACGATGCAATGCACAAGTTCAACGCGATTTTCTAGTAGTGGTTTTGCGGGATGCCACAATTCGACACCACTAACAATGGATCTCGCCCTCGAGATCCGCCTCATGCTACCGGAAAGAAGGTCGGCGGTCTGATCCTTCGCGCTTCGTGTAGATCCTCGCGATACCACTAACAAGGGTTCGTCGTCCGTCTTGAAATCGGCGACACCACCAACAAAGGGTCGTTGTTCCTGATCGTCGAGAGAGCACTCCGGAGAACCAAAGGACGAAGATAGAGGCATCAACGATAAGCCACCTCTAGCTCACGGTGGAAAGGGGGAACCGATGCATTCTCGTCCACTTCAATGTACAAAAGCGAATAGAAAGGGTAGTCGGCATGGGGGCCAATCCATCACGCACCCAAACTATTACTCCGCACAATCAGTAGAAAAGAGTGCAACCATTCTCGGAATCAGACTGAAGATCTCGACGAGCGAGGTTCGGAACAACGGGGTGATGCAGACTCTGCATCGGATCCGGCGTGGATGATGTCGTCGCGTCGGAAAACACCGGAAGGCACAAACAAGGAACAAAGAATGGTACCACAACAGACGGATTCATCAGGCAGCTTGAACACCGGATGGTAGCACACCGTTATCAAAGAAGGAAGCGAAACCCTAAAGGTACGACGGAAACCCAACCACGAGAATTCCTGGACTCGAAGAAAGAGATGAGAGAGGATTCAAAACACGTAGAGGTGAGAGGAGAGCAGCAGAGGGGTAAGGAGTAAAATCAGACCTAATCAGAACTATCCAACCGATTTTTCAAAAATAGTTTTGACTCTCTACTTCGGCCGTTAGCTAGGTTAACCTACAGGCTGGACTTGTGGGGTATCGAACCGCCGAGCTCGATACCACTCAGAACACCCTCGAGACCGACCTATGCAAATTTGGGCAAAATTCACCAAACCCGCATAGAAACGATTCAAAGGTGCCCACCAGGCACTTTCGTGCGGGTGGAAAGCAAAGTAATAACATTACACAACAGTCCTCGATGGGACCCATGTAATGTATACATATACAAAATGACTCAAAGAGTCAAGAATACAGATATAATGTACAAGATCCAAATCACCTTGAAAACGGTAGAGTCCGACTACGGACAAGAAGCAAATGGGGCTAAGAGCCCTCAAGAATAACCATCACGCCCATAACCCCGCCTGTGCCAAGCCGAAGGGTAACCGCTAACGACGCCGATCTCAAAACCTTCTTAAACAAAAGGGTGCCGACAAAGGGCAAAGGAAAAAGAAGGAGCCAAGATCTGAGGCCAAGACACAGCGAGGCTAGAATTCGCGGTCCTCGCCACATAGGTATGGTGGATCGAGCGGCAGCAAGCACTGAACAACCTATAGAGACCTGATACAACTGACGGTTATTAGAGAGGGGGAAGAATGACCTATCCGGATCCAACCTGAATCTAACACCAAACAAACCCATCCTGGTGTTTCCCCCTCGAGACCAAACGAGGAAGTCAACCGAGGAACTCACACAGTTGGCATTTTTACTTATTCAGTTATAGTTGTGGCACTTTACTAGTCAGATTTAGATAATCGCTCGATAAAGTAAGCAAGGCACTTAATTAATCATTCCGCTAGTTGCAACAATTACTAATCGACATGATAGCATGAGATAAACCCAAAACCCAAATAGCTTGTTGGTACTTTTATTCAGCCATTTCGCTAGAAGTTGCAAGATTTACTAGTCAGTACAATTGTCGCAAGCGACAACCAAACAAGCAATTGTGGGCGTATTATTAGTCATTCCGTTATAGTGAAGCTGATTACTAGTCATTATAAAGTCAAATTTATAACAATAAACTTTAGTTATGCTTGTCTATGATCGAGATATGCGCGTCCAAGTCGTCCATATCCGCGACACGGCTTTCGTAAAGTTTTACCCGGCCGTGCACCAATAGCAACACACGCCGATCAACCTCGAAAAACCAAATCAAAACCCAACGAGGCTTTCACGAACAATCACAGGATTCAGAATATTTCAGGGGCCACCCTTAAGTAGAACCCGAACGGAGTAAGCAAGCTCCGAGACGGCCTCAAGGTTTACGACGGACTCAGGAACGATCGGGAACCCCAAACGGGCTTGTCGACACCGCAAATCGTGGTCCGATCCTAACAAGACAAAGGTGCGTTACCTCACAATCGTAAATAAAGCGGTAAAACATGGCATAAGTACAGATCGTAAATAAAACCTCAAACTATTTTGTGGCCCCAAGAAATAAGAATGAATCAAGCTCGCCTGGGGGTCCCATATACCTCCCGGATGTGGATAGCGCGCAAAAATCAAGGAACAGGTATCAAGTACTCGGGGTCTTACGGGACACAAGTGGGCGTTCGGAAACCAAATATTATCTATCACCCACCGATGCCTCTGCTTATTCAATTTTAGTTGTTAAACAGAAAGTAAAGTGAACAATAAGTAAAACTAGGATCATCTCCATCAACAACATGCGGCAATACATCAGCAACTGTGGCATATGACGACACACATCAGCACTTGAGCAAGCAACTACGACGCGCAAGTCCAACTATCTACCAAACAACAGGTAATAGGGTGTGTCCAAGGCAATATAGGGCTGCACGGAATATCACAGGTACGGAAACTAGAGCATCGCAACACAGATAGCAATAGATCAACAGGAGGGGAGTAAATACTATAAAAGTAAGATAGGTAGAAAGAGGGAGATGCTCGCCTGAAAACATTGTCGAACGGTTCATCCGAAGATCGGGGCGAAGCTCACATCAACTCAATGGTCCAATCCGCGAAGAAGCAAAACACTAGAAGAAACATCGGATGCAATATTTAATACAACGGCAGAAAATCGGCATGATGCATGTATGATGGATGACATGGTAAAGGTGCGATGCAATTAGGTCATATTAAGTGGAACCGGGGTCCCGACAATTAATTAGGTGGTGCAAGTTGTTTAGAACCCCCGCAATTAATTGTTGTTATAACAGGGCAAGATGATAGCACTGGTTCGCTACACAAGTTTAAATGAGGCCGATATGAGACTAGATTTGCCCGCATATGGGCCCCATATTTAATTATTAGGTGGATCGGCGTAAGGCCCCCAAACCACAGATATGCACGCGAGGATGGCGATTCAATATGCAACGAGTTGTTATTATGTTTTAAAATAGAGTTCTCGGATAAGGGTCACACTTTAGGGTTCTCGACGATCTTGGGGTTCCGGGGTTCGGGGGTTCGACAGGGTCCAGGGTCCGGTCTCGGGGTCCAGGGTTCGACGGATGCGGGGTTCGCGGAAGCGTTCTCGGATCGGGTAGTGGATCTTGTCGCATCCGCGCCTTCGGCACGGATCGCCTCCGGTTCGGGGTCTCGGCTCCATGAAGGAGTACTTGGCCTGGCGTCGGGGCATCGGTACCGTCCTGGTTGCTGTCGTTCCTGTTGTTGCGACGCTCTTGTCGGGTCCGCGCCATCGAGGCGGTCTTGGCATCCGGGGCGCCCGTCATGGCGCTCGTGAGGGAGTACTTGTCGATCCGTGTCGGGCGAACTTGGCGCGGCGGTTCGGTCTTCGCATCCGGTCGAAGGTCTTGTCGCATGTGGCCGCTGGTCCGCGGTAGTTCTCGCTCGAATTCCTTGGTTCCGGTCTTCGGGATCTTGGACGGTCATGGCGATTCCGTAGGAGAACTGCTGCTGGCTTCGATTTCCATGATGGAGATCTTGGGGTTCCTTGTAGGTGACCTTCGGATCCTTGAGGGCGATTTGTCGTCGATGGAGAACTTGAAGCTAGGGTCAGGTCAACGGAAGTTCTTGACACCGGGAACGGTTCCTGTTAGTGGTCTTTCCGTTCAGCATCGTCGCCTTCTGGGGCGTTGTTGTTCTTCGTGTGACCCTATACCATACCCTCCCGGTTGTCACCAGGACTCCTCAAAAGAACACCAGGTACTAGCAACCAACAGACAGCCTTGACGCGGAAAGGGAACGGGCAGGGACATGCGGCGACGGAGCACCAGCCAGCAGGACAGAGAGGCCCGTGCGCGAGCTTGCAGAGCCGGGCGGAGGTACTAGGGGATGCGACGCAGGCGGTGGAGGACGAGGCCGGAAGGAGGGCGCGGTCGCCGGCAACGGAGGTTGGGGCTCGCCCCGAGATGCGAGGAGAGGGCGCAAAGAACCGGGCGAGGAGGAGGCCGACGCGACTTGGCGGAGGCGGGAGGACTGGTGGGCGAGGCGGCCGGGCGATCAGTGGCGGTCGGAGCTGGCGGAGGCGGGGAGGACCTGGCGCAGAGGCGGCGATCGGGCGGCGGTCGGAGCTGGCGCTGGAGGCGGGTCGGACCTAGGCGCGGGACGGGCGGCGTCGCCGGACGCTGGGCGAGGCGCGCGCCGCCGAGCAGGAGAGGAGAGGGTCGCCGGGAGCGCATGAGGAGGGCGTCTTGGGCGCTGGCGCAGCCGACGCGGGAGACGGGCGGGCTGACGAGCGCGACGCTGCCGCGAGGAGCGCGCGATGGCGCTGGCGGCGGTGAGGCGAAGGCGGCGGCGAGTGGTGAGGGGCGAGGGAGAGGCGCGGCGGGCGATGCTTGGGCGGGTCGAGCACGGCACGCCGAGGGCGGTGGGGTTCACGGGTTGGAGCGGGCGGTTCATGGAGGTTGTGGGGAGAGGAGGGTGTCGGGCGTGAGAGAGGAAGGAAGGAGATGAACAGGGGGAGGGCAGCGCGGTTGGTGGGAGTGTGAGCTGGGGAGGTGCGCTGGGGCGGCCTGGTGGGCGGACACAGGCAGGGGAAGGTTGGGCAGGCGTGTGCGTTGTGTGCGTGTGTGTGACCGGTTGAGGGTGGGGCTAAGGGATTTGGGGAGGGAGCTGGCTGGGCCACGTGGCAGGTGAGGATTGGGTGAGGTTTAGGGAGAGGGTGAGGTGGCACAAGACTATAGGTTGGGGTGAGGTGGCCAGGGTGGGTTGGGTAGTTTTACTGGTAGGAATAGGATTTAGAAGGGCGGGTTAGGTGGACCGTTTGTAAAATCTGGGGCGGTCGTTCGGGTCGCTTCGGCCCGTTCGACTGCCCCGCTAAAAATAATTATAATTTTTATTTAATTTAATAGGGCCGTTTGCAACCCGATAGCAACAAAACAAAATATTCCGGCGACCCGGATTTGATGTTGGAATCCAGAGGGGGCGTTTTAGAAAACAAACGGGTGTTGCGAAAATAGTTTTGGCAAACAAAGCATGATGATGACGATGTAATGCACAAGTTCAACGCGATTTTCTAGTAGTGGTTTTGCGGGATGCCACAAATGCTCCCTTTCCTTCTCAAGTTCTCTCTGAGCAATTGTATCAATTGTATGATTATTTTGCAACCTCAAACGAAAGTCATACCATGAAGTCATATTTGTGACATGTTCTCTACTAGTTTCATGCTCTCGAAGTCTCTCGCTAAGATGAGTCCAGTCATTGAAACCTTCATTTGCTAACTGCCCTCTTACACGCCCCTTTTTCAATAGTTTGCAGCAAAAACAGAATACTTTATCAAGTTCTTTGCTATATACAAGCCATTCTCTATCACACTTTTCTCCATTTGAGAGATCCCTATTGTATAATGCTGCAGAAAACCTTCTAGATAATTTATCTTTAGGACCATGTTTAATAGACAAGTCTCTTTTAGGACCCTTTTGCACCAAAATATCAATCGTTTTTTTATCAAGCCCATCCCAAGTTCTTGGATCAAATATACTCGGATGAAAAGAATTATTGATATCATCGACAATATTATTATTGTTACCTTCATTGCCAATATTAGGACCATCACTTGCATCGCCAATATTAGGATCACCAGTTTCATCAACAATCTGATCCTCGACCAATACTTCATCATCACCATGAAGATCATCAATATTACTGCGCCCGGTTTGATTTTGAGAATTAACTTGAGAATCTCTCACAATAAATCTATCAAGAGCACCCCTTTGAGATTGAGCTGCGGCTTCTAGTCTTCTTTTCTTATCACGCTTTGCAGCACCAGAATCATATTTTCTAGTAGACATGATTAATTGATTATCCTGTTTTATAAAGAAATCAATAAGTAAATTGAATGAATAAAAATCCTACTTCTTTCAATCCATATTAGTTGACTCAAATTGTCTAGACACGGTTGTATCTAATACTAAAATTAACTACTCCATCCGACCCATATTAGTTGACTCAACTTTGTCTAGATACGGATGAATCTAGATTAGATACTTAACTAGATACATATGAATCTAAAAAAATTAAGTCAACTAATATGGATCGGAGAGAGTAGATATATCTATATCTCGATGAATCTAAGTCAACTAATATGGACCAAGAGTATACGGTGAATTTAAGTTTGCAATTGTCAAGATAAGTTAAAATAAGCTGAGTACTACAAACCTTGATCGGTCTTGAAGGTTTGACTTTTGAGGTCTTGGGGCGTCGATCGACTGACGACTGGGCAGATGTTTGAAAACCGATCGATCGGTGTGGGCAGGCGATTGTGCAAGGAGACAGCGGGCGTGTTCGTGCCGAGCGATTATTCAAATTGATCCGTTGATTCCCGATTTTCCGTCCTGTGATCTGCCTCTTTTTGTAGACGTAGACTCAGTTCAGCCGATTAGTATTATACTCGAACTGGGCCACGATCAGTATCCGATCCCGTCATGGACTTCCGGTCGATCAAAGTGGAAGGAGCGACAACGCGTGCGAGTCCTGCCGTAGCTTCCTCCGCCTTGGATCGGGAAAGACTAGTGCCCAAAATGGGCCAAATTCGGGGCCCAGAAAAAGAATTGCCGAGCTGTTCCGCGACGTGAGCAAGGAAACATCGGTCTTGGCCTGAATTTGCACAGGATATAGTATGTATATGGGCCACATAAGTAAAAATTGGGGGCCCCCATTTTTTTGGGGCCCTGTGCGGTCGCCCAGTCCGCACTGGGCCTTGGACGGGCCTGCTTCCAACTCATCGGGACCTGCACGGGCGGCGTAATCGGCAGGCGAAGGGATCAACTACATACACAAATGAGTATGTATGCAAGCCACCATACAAGAGTACATCAGAGCCATACCATCTAGAAAGAAAGGAAATATAGCAACGCCATACGGCAAGATTCAAATGACCTAGATAGATATAATATTTTAGGATAATTCCTCATACATCACATATCAGAGTATCAAGCGGAAGCGGCAAAACAAAGTCCGAGTACGGATAAGAAGCAAATCGGCATAAGATGCCATAGAAATAAGCACATCCCGCCCACAGATCTCACGGATCCCCGTTCCCGGAATCTCTACACCGAACGATCGTTGCCCACATCATCAGCCTCTTCCACCCAGTATCCGTCCTGCGAGTGTACCTGTTCATCTGAACCAATAATTTATCGTGTGAGACCCTAAGGGTACTCAGCAAGTCTTAATGCCTCTAAAGGGGACACAACCTGGGGTGACGCAATTGCAGCAAAAGATAAACCCTAGCAGATCTATAGATGAACGCTAACCATCCGCCTAACCAATGATAGACGGATGTCCGTGAATTAAAGACAACAGTTATAACAGTAATTTCATCAGATCCATCCTCCTCCCCGCTTACCAACGACGAAGCGGACGAATAACCCCCCATCCGTTGGCAGTTTTATTAACCATTCCATGAGTATTGCACTATTTACTAGTCAATTACTTAGTCAGATTAAAGCGGTACTTTAGTTATGCTTGTCTATGATCGAGAAACTGTGCTCCAAGTCGTCCATAACCGCGGACACGGCTTTCAAAAAGTTTTACCCTGCAGGGGTGCACAAATAGCAACACACACTCGATCAACCTCGGAAAAACAAAATCAAAACCCAACGAGGCCTTCACGACAAAGCAATCACAGGATTCAGAAATATTTCAGGGGGCCACCCCTTGGAGTACACCATAGCGAAGTTAGCTGACTCCGAGACGGACCCGAGGTTTGGGTGGACGGCTGTGAACGACTGGGAACCCAAAACTGGGCTTGTCGACACCGCGGAATCGTGTCCCGATCCTAAACAGTACAGTGTGCTCCTCGCACAATCGTATATACAGTAGTAGCATGGCATAAGTACAGGATAGTAAATAAAACCTCAAACTAGTTTGTGGCCCCAAGAAATAAGACTGAATCAAGCTCTGGCTCAGGGGGGTCCCATAAGCCTCCCGGATGTGGATAGCGCGAATAATCTTGGAACAGGAATCAAGTACTCGGGGTCTTACGGGACACAAGTGAGCAGGAAAAACCAAATAGCAGATATTGCCCACCGGTGCCACTTTCATTAGTTATCCCATTACTACTCAGATTAAGTTGTTTAGGTACCTCATTATCCCTCAGACGCTCACAAACCCTACACATGTTGTTCTACGACTCGCATGGCTCAAACAACTCCTGTAGTATTGGCTCATGGGATGGAGGAACAAGCTTGGTGGGGTTTAAAAGTAGAGGCTATGCAATACTTGGGATTCAAATTTAATGCAATCGCGACTCAATGATGCAAGAATAAGATAGAGGCAATAGGTACTGTATGTATGCAAGCATGTGGTAGTGCTTGCACGCAACTCGGTTAAGCGAGACGGATCAGGTAGTGCTCCTGGTTCTCTTGATATATCCCCTGCTCAGCGTCTATTCGAAGAAGAACCAAACAAACATGGGCCAACATAAATAAAGTGCGCAAGCATATGAGTAAAATGCATCAAGCAAACAATCATGCCATGATGAATGATGCACAAGTTGCATGGCAATAATGTAGCATGGCATGGGTGAGGTGTGGTATACAAGAATAAGTCATTTTATTAAGGTTTGGCCACATTTTATTGTCATATTAGTTGCTGTATAGTATATATTTATATGATGCATGCTTCAATTGAAGTCATGGATAGCATAAACAGAAAGGTCTCGTCGAGCTGATCATTTTAGACATATCATTTGTTAAATTCGGAGTTATAGATCAAAAGTTATTAATTTATTAAGTTCCAGTGGCATTTGTTGTAATTTACTCAACTTGGAATTTTAAATGTGCAAAAGGTAATTTGAATAGCATATTTGAAATCCTCACATTTTTCTGATTCAAAAACATATATTATTTGTATTATTTGGAATTATGAATTTAAATTTATTTTATAGTCAAAATTAATAATTAGGGTCAAAGTCAAAGGTTGACTAATTTAAATTAGTTTTGAAAATGTTTGAATAAAGATTTGAATTATGATTCAAAAACTAAACATTTTTCATATAAGGTTTGAATTCAAATTCGAAATATTTAATTAGTTATGAATTTATTTGATAATATTCATTTCCTGAAATTTTTATTGATTAAAGAAAATGGCTGTGGCTTTTCTTACTCGGGCTAGGCTACCCAGACCCATCGGTGGGGACACAGTGGTCTGCCCATCACAGCAAGGCAGCCACGCGGCACGGCGGGGCTGCGGGTTGAATCCGGAAAACCTCGGGAGCCTTTTTATAAAACCCTCGGACGCTGACTGTGGGGCTAGGGGACTGCGGGTTGGTTACCAGGAAGGACAGGGGCTTTTCTGCAAAGCGTCTGGGAGGGGGGGTTTGTTAGACTGACGAAACTGACGCTGAAACAGGCAAAACTGCGAGCTGGCCGAGAGTTCAAGCGATCCTGGCGAGCAAACGGATTCGAATTTCGCTAAACTGTAAAAACCAAAAACAAAGAGGGATGTACCGGCTGCAAGTTTGGTGTTTGGGGTGCCACCCACGGAGGACTCTACGCGTCGAGAAACTACGACGAACAGAGGCCGACCCGAGGCAAAAACTGAAAAACATCGACAGAAACAGGGGGTTTTCTCAGAAACTTTCGAGGACGATGGCGAAGGATACAACGCGATTTAGGAGATGATGTGAAAACTAAAAACGCAGAGGAAAGGTAGGGCTATGATCTTCATGTTGGGGATTTTTGCGGAGGAGGGCTGTAGCAGACGGGGCGAGGTGAAGAACAGGGGGTGCGCTCGGGCTGTTGCTGATCTGACGAGTGGCTTCGTTGGCAGGGTTCAGTTATCGCGCGCGCTGTCAGCAACGTCTACCGATGGTTGGGGACGCCGGCCTGGTGATGATCCTCGACCGAGGCGAGGCTACGGAGCACCACAACAGCGGAGGAGGAGGGGAAAAGGAAAAGGGGGCTCACCTGGACCGATTCCAAGCGGGATCGAGGAGGGAACAGGTCGGTGGTGATGTCGGCGACGACGGCGATGTCCTGTGCCCGCCCAGGAAGAAGAGGAACAGCGGCACCACGTCCAGCTCCTGCTCGAGTTCGCGAGGTGGTCGACGGAGGCTACCCGCACGCTCTCCGGCTCCAGTAGGGGATCAAGACGACGGCGCGGCGTCGCTCTCCTCGCCGAAGCTCTCGGACAGGGTGGGCATAGGCGGCGCAGAGGTAGGGGATGGCGGCGGAGAGGAGGGGAAGGAAGACTAGGGTTGCAGGGGGTCTCCGCGGCTTGGGGATAAGAAGAGGAGGGGAGGGTGACGCGGCTGACGGCGGGAGACGGCCACCTGCTCGCTGCCGCTGCTTTCCGTCTGCTGCCGAGGCGAGCGACCGAACGGCGTCAGGGCAGGAAGAAGAATGAGAGGCGACGGCGACGGCCAGTATGGGTGGGCTGTCACGCTGCTCTCGATCGGCTGAGGCGCCTGGGCCAAAGTGGCTGCTACCAGGTATGGTTTCTCCCTTTTTTTTATTTGTCTTTTAGACATTTGTTTGTTATTTTATTCTATTTCAATTTTCAAACTAGTTTATAATTTCAAAAATCTTTGGAACATTTTTACCAGGAGGTTTTGAATAGGGGCTTGACTAAGGGAGAGGCAAAAAGAGGTCAAGGCACATAAAGAGAGAAAGCACACATGATCACATGATCATGCATGGAAGGGAAAAGGGGATTGGGGGATTAGGTTTAAAGATTAGCTAGAGAGGTAGAGAGAGAGGGGTGATAGCTAGGGTTTTAAACAATTCAAAACAAGATCAAGCAAAGGAAAGGAGTGATCCATGCAAGCAAAACAAAAAAATAACCTTCAAATGTCAGTACGAGGTGGCACTTGCATGGCCCATGCAAACAATAAATGCCATGTCTTTATATTGTGAAAACAACATAAAATCATGTGGCATTCTTCCATGCATTCGATACAAGCATAAGATTATGAGTGGAATCCACCCAACCCACATGAGCTAGAGGTAAACTCAATTAAAATGCCAAGCTCATATTAATTGGATGGTGGAATTATAAGGTGGTGAAGAAAAGGTGGTGAAGTCAATAAGAGATATGCCCCCAAATCAACTTGGGCATTTAACAATATATCAAGAACCAAATACAATATCAAGAGACAAATACAAATATTAATGCATATGAGATAAGAACCAAAACAAAAGGGTTTTTGTATGATGCTCAAATGCAAGGTGGCATGATGACATGAGCATGATATGATGGTGATGCATCAATTATATGTAGGAAGTGGCCCTTTTATTACTAGATCAAGTAGCATTACAGGTGTTAGACAACTGGGATGCTACAGACGATGACACCGGTGTGACGACCCCGTGGTCAAAGGTCGAAGAAGAAATAAGTCATGTGCGACACGGACCGGAGCAAAGTCACAACCTGGGTGCCACCTGATGGCGCGTGGTAGCGCTTCGTTGGGAGACCCCAAGAGCAAGGTGCGATGATCACAACACCAAGACTTCCCTCAGTAAGAAACCGAGGTTATCGAACCAGTAGGAGGAAGAAAACGACTCAAAGGTGTTGCTAGCAACTTGGAAACCTGCACAACACAAACTCAAGACTTTGCCCCAATGAACAGTGAGATTTTCAATCTCACCGGTTGCTGTAACAAAGGATTAACTGTATGGTGTGGAAGGTAATAGTGGTTTGCAGAAAGTAAACAGTAACGGTGGAAACTGTATCAATGGTAAAGATTGGACCGAGGTCCATAGTTCACTAGAGGTGTTCTCCTTAAGATAAACAAACATGGCATGCTGGGTAAACAAATTACAGCAGGGCAATTGACAGGACTGAACAAGACATAACAATGCAATACTAGACATTCATGATCTTACGAGATTCGATTGGGCAATACAGCAAGATACATAGACCGCCATCCAACTGCATCTATGACTAGAAATCCACCTTAAGGTTATCATCCGAACCCCCTCTAGTATTAATTTGCAAGCAACGGATAACTGCTTTAAGCAAGGTGTGTAAGGTAAACAATCCACTTGTTCCATGAACAAGAGACCGTTGTTTTCTTCCTAGTGGCAACAACACATCTACAACCTTAGAGATTGCTGTCATTTCCCTTAGATTAAATAGAGGCATGAACCCACTATCGATCATAAATACCCCATCTTGGAGTCACTAGCATCTACTCGGCAAAGATAGCTACTAGAAACGGAGAGACTACAAGATCACAAATAATACAGACATGATAGAATCAATAAGACAAAACCATTAATCAATCTGACATAGTAATCTCAATATTAGGCATGCAAGTGGACGTCCGCCTGCGTCGCTGCACTTGTCCGTCTCCGATTGCCGTAGCGTATACCTCGTCCTGCATGTACCCTGCGTATACTCGTATGTGTGCTTGTGCTAGGTGATGGCGGACGTCCGCCCTGTCCGTCGGACGGGCCACTTGCATCCCTACTCAATATCCATCGGATCCCCGCAAACACAACATGCATGATTACAAATAGATCATCTTGATCATGAACGGAGCTCACGAGATCTAAACATGGTAGCACAAAGGAGGAGAGATAATCATCTAGCTACTACATGGACCCATAGTCCAAGGTGGAACTACTCACACTTTATACCGGAGGCTGACATGATGAAGAAGAAGGCCTCCGAAATGATCTCCCCCTGGCAGGGTGCCGGGAAGGGCTTTAGATACCCCCGATCTAGGGATGATGGTGGCGGCGGCTACACACAGTTTCGTGGAATATTGATCGGGTACTTAGGGTTTCTATATCGGGGGTATTTCTAGGTGAAGAGGCGAGGAGGGGGCGGCCAGGGTGGTCACACCCCCAGGTGCGACTAGGGCTAGCCCGCGCCGCCAGGGGGTGTGGCCCCAGGTGCCTCCCCTTCGTCTCGTACTCTTACTCCGTGTTCCCTACGGTAAAATATTAACTTTGCCTTTTGTCTCGTCCAATTCCGAGAATATTGATTTTCTACCTTTCTGGAATCAAAAACAGAAGAAAACAGGCAACTGGCACTGTGAAATTTTGTTAATAGGTTAGTACCAGAAAAGATATAAAAATACCTCAAAGTGTAGACAAAGCAAAGCAAAGTAGGTACTAAACAAGCATGAAACATCAAAAATTATAGATACGTTTCCGACGTATCACCACCTCGAGGACCTCAAGCAGTCTTCCAGGGAGGATCTCTGGTAAGAACCTCAACACCGAAGGCAAGCATCCAAAGGAACATGTAGCGAAATACGTGGAGATCAGACAGGAGAACACCAGGAAGCATTACTGGCACGGTCGAAGGGCGTCGAATAGCCTAGACCATGCAATGACACCGGTGTGCCATCGGCGAAGCCGAAGGGCGTTGAGCCACCGAGACCAAGAATAGTCGAAGGGCATCAGATAGCCGATACTGGGGCGACGACACCAGTGTGCCAACCCCGTGGTCTAAGGGTGGCGCAAGACAAGGCCACCCCGGGACATCTAGGCAACCCGGTTTGGGCCACCATGACAGCAGCCTACACAGGAAGGAAACAAGCCATGGGCCAGCGAGAAACACAGGAGGCGCAGAAGTCCGACGCGTGCGAAGCTCCAGGACGGTGCCCCCAAGGAGGAAGAACGACATGAAGAGCATCGTCACCGCCAGTTCCGAGGCCAGGCCCGGACCAGATATTTCTCTCGAAGCTTGGCACACAGTGTTAGGACCAGCATACCTCCCCCCGCTCAACAGAAGCCACGACCAGAGGGTGGGCATGGGCCACTGTGACTGGGAGCGGCCGAGTAGTCAAGGGTCCCACCCAGACGGGAGGGTAGCTGACAGGACCAGATCTGAGGTTGTAACCAGGCGTCAGCCATAGGAGGGCGACCGGACAGACAGGGGCCCTATCATACTGTTGGGGGGTGACCCCGGATAGGTTAAAGACAGGGAAAGACGAGGGTATGATCCCCGTCTGGTTTCCGAGTTACAGTCTAAGTCGGCCGAATCCTATAGATGTCGGCCGACATATGGAGGCGAGAGACCCGTATATGTATATTAAGACATTACCCGGCCGAGATATTACGTAAGTCGGCCGGGTTAGTCTGAGTGATCTTGGTGCAGGTGAAGGACGATCCGAGCTATGCGAGGAAGGACCGAATGATATGAAGCTTGCAGGAGAAGGAGAATCCCGAAGTCAAACCCTAGCTGCAAGATAGGGAGAATCTGAGCGGAGCCAAGCGCTACGGACAAAGGTGCAGAGCGACAGAGAGGCAGGAGGAGGTCACGGAGGTGACAGTCCAGAAGACCGAGGCGCACAGGAGGGGCCCTCTCGAACCTTGTCGTCGTTAGAGGGGCGACAGGGAAAGGGGGGCGACGAACTACTATATTGGGACAAGCATATTCCTCGAATATGCTTGCCACGTCAGCCCTAGAGGAACCCAGGGCTCTCCTTTATAAGGAGAGGCTTGGACTCAGAAGGGGGCATCGACTGGAGTTAGAGCCGTTAGGCTGATAAAGTTCTTCTCTTCTCCTTGTATACAGCTCAAGGAGCACTTGTAGCCCAAGGAAGGAGAAATAAAGATCTTTGCCTCAGTCTTCTATGTGTAGAATCAACTACATCTTCCCTCCCCAGATCCCTCTAGCATCCATTGGCCCCATACTTTAGCCTACCCATGGCATCTGCCGTGATACCACCACGACAGTTGGCGCCCATCAGGGGCCAAGGCGGTGCTAGCTGGAGTTATGATCCGGACGGGAAACTTCATCAACACGGGCGAGCGCGTTGTTTCTGGTTTAGTCCAGAGATTTGGTCTCTGTGACTATGTCAGCGACAATGCAGCAAGCTTCAGGGGGAAAACTCCCCCGCGTAATGGTGTCTTCATCAGCCTGGGCGGGCACAAGGTTTACGTCGGCGTCGACATCTCCGGCGTTTATCCTCACAGAGTTGTTGTTGCAGGAGAGCCACCCCTTAACGCAGCGAGCCGTCCGCCCAGAGCACATCCTGCAGGCAGCGTCGAGGTGATGGTCGCTGCCGGAGTGCAAACTGGAGCAGCGACAGCCGGGTCAAGCAGGGAACCCACCACAGGTGTACAAGGCGCACCCAGGCAAACCGCACCACAACCCACCGAGGTAATCCCGCCAGTGACCAACCCGACCGAGGTGCAGGACACCACCCCAAAAGCACCAAGAGTAAGAGGGACACCTCTGGAGAAGCCAGAGAACATTCTTCAGGCGACCATAGAAAATCTGACCACGCCTGTAGCGCCGATACTTGATCCGGCAAATGCTCAGGCAGAGTTGGAGGAAACCAGGCAAAAGGTGCTGGTAGAGGCCAAAAAGGTGTCGGCCTTGCGGGAGTCCTTAAATAGGACCCTGCGAGAATATGCCAAAGCTAATAAGCTGGACGTCGCACCCGAACGGGTGGACGAATTAAGATTGAGAGGGAAAAACCTCATGGATGATATCAACAAAGAGCATGATGCTCATAAAGCAGAATCGGTGGATTTGGGCTTGCCGAGGCAGATGCCCAAAGAACCTAAGAGCGGCAAATGCCGCAGCATTAGAATTAGAGGGGTTGACCGGCGAGGCCAGGCAGAAACAGCAGGAAAGAGTGAATGAGCTGGTGCGCATCGCAAACCAGCAAAACAAAGAAATGCTCAGAACAAACCCGGAGAGGCCGGGGGTCTCGCGAATGGTTCACTTGGCAGGGGCAGCACCCGCCTTATCCGTGGCAGCTGCATCTTCACCCGGAAATAATGCACGAAGGGACAAAGCAGTAACCTCAGGAAAGAGGAACAAGCAAATTGTTCCATATGATCCGGCAATGGCTGGAAAGGCAAATGAGAACAGAGGCAATGCAAGCCGAGGTAACAGTGGGGAGAGGAACCACGGCCGTGTGGAAAAAGACGGCGGAAGCCGAGTCAATGGAGATCTCGGCAGAAGAGAACCTGCAAGAGGCAATCATGAGAACAATACCCCGGGCGAAGTAAGGAGAGAGCTGCCGCTCAACCCGCAACCAAGGCATGAACCCCAGCAGGAAAGAGAAACAAGGCCAGCTCGCCACAATCAAATTAATGAGAGATACAATGATGGTTATTCCGGGATGGATTATGCGATCCATGGCGGAAACAACCACTATGGGGAACAAGATAGAATTCTGTACAGGGATTTGCCATCAAATGATGCAAGAGTAAAGCTGGATCGGCTATACCGGTCCGAACTGTTGGAAGAATAGGGTCCACCAGGGCCGACATGCTTTGGACCCCGGATCATGGGCGAACCGCCTGTGCCAAATTTTCAGCTAGCGAGGGGCACGAAAACGTATAATGGGAGCACCAAACCGCAGGACTGGTTGATTGACTATGCCACTGCTATGAAAATAGCAGGTGGAAACTTACGATGGGCGATGCAGTGCACGCACCACAAATGTGGAAGTACCAGCCGGTGTGGTGAATAATCTACCAATGGCAAGATCAACTGTTGGCTGGATTTTGAGAAAATGTTTGTCAGCAACTTTACCAGCACATACAAGAGGCCAAACAGGCCACAACAATTAGCCATGTGCAAGTAAAGGCCGAATGAAACAGATAGAGAATTTTTAACTCGGTGGTGCAACCTGAGAAACTCATGTGAAGGGGTTATAGAATCGCAAGCAATAGCTTGGTTCGCGCAAGGATGCCGCTATGGCAGCGTATTGTGGCAACGTCTACAAAGAGATATGCTGACCACACTGGCAGAAACTATCAGAATAGCAGACTCCTACGCATTAGGAGACCCAACGCAACCAGAATTAATGTCGGCGGATCATCGCGAGCAACAGGACCATTATGCAAGAGATTTGACCGGGTCATCCTAGCAAAGGATTTCGTGAGGAAGAAGAAGAGGAAAGGCCGGATTATAGATATAATTCGCCCAAGTGGCGACAAAGAGACAAGATCACCGAGTCACGAGCAACTCAACGGCGTAAGAATGGACCTCGAATGGACACCAAGAATGAAGGAAAAAGGTGGACCCCATAACAAAAGAAACAAGGCGGAGAGGCCGAAATACACGTCAATCCATGTTAGATCAGCCGTGCAAATTTCACACGTCAAACCCATCCAGGCCAGCCAACCATACGACCCGCCAATGTGCATGGATGAAAAATGCAATGGGGAACCCCGCAGGAGTTCAGGCACCCCATCAAGTACATCAGCAGCATCAACCACAGTTGACTGGAGCAAATGCACAACAACTGATATTACCGCCCCCTCCCCCGAGGTACGATAACTCAGATCGGAGAGACGCGGTACATCAAGTGATGAACCAAGTCCAGGATACTGGACGCAATGATTACAGAGAACATCATCAGTCTTATTGCGTGTTCACGACAGAACAACAAGACAAGCAGAGTGTGCAACGCCGGCATATGGAAGTAAATGCAGTTATGCCGGCAGTACCAAGATATATGTCTTGGTCGGATCAAGAACTAACTTGGAGCATAAAGGATCATCCCAAGATAATGCCGAATCCTGGGTCATATGCACTTGTATTAGACCCAACATTTGTTGGACCGAGCATCAATGTGTGTCGAAGGAATGACCACGGCAGATGCTGCAATCGGCAGCGAGTAGTAGAACGAAGGGCAAGGGCGGCCAGCCATCTGCGGTGCGAGATGAGGGCAAAGACTCAGGGGTTTACCCAGGTTCGGCCCCCCGGAGGGTAAAGACCTACTCCTGCTAGATTGTATTATGGAGGTGTTTACAATGGGCGAACTCGGCGACTAGGCGGCGAGTTGCTTGGGTGTATGAGGGAACGTATCTCTACTCGCCCCTTAGGGAGGTTTATATAGGCTTACCTCCCCTAGGGTTTACATATCTCAACCGATTCGGTTACAACTTTGTCAATCGTTTAACCTCGACCACTGGGCCTATCTACTACCTGGCCTTCGACCTCCGATGCTGGTACCGATGATGGCTTTGATCCACTCGCCGCTCAGAGCCCACTCGCCAGCCTTGGACCAGTCGGAACGTCCGAGGATACCCCAAGAGGCATATCCCCATCGAGTCCCCGAGGCCGCCGTTGATTAGCGCGGTGGTGGCCGCGATCGGAGTATACGGCTTCAAGTTGGCATCCAACGAATCGTCGGCGGGCTCGCATCGAAGGAAAAAATCCGGCGAACCGAAAGGCGTCTTGGGTGAATCGAACCAACGGGTCGCGCGGCCTCGCGAGTACGTTAACGAGCCGGGTGGCAGGAGGCGGACCGTCGGGCGTGGTCAAACTAGCCGTTAAGGTAACTTAACGGTAACTTTCGGCGTAATCATCGCGCGGTAACGGCCCCCTAATTTGGCGGGCAGCTTCCGCTATATAAGAGGGATGGTAGGCTATCGGAAAGCCAACCGCCCACCATTTCTTCCGAGTACGCACACCTTTCGCCTGCTGATCCCGCGATCCGATCGACCCGCAATCCTCCGGCCTCCAAGCGAATCCTCACCATGGCCCTCTCCACCGAACCTTGGGTAGATCCAAGTGCACCAGAGAATCGCCTCCTTCGAGGAGGCCGGAATCTGCGGGCGGTGTGGCGAATCCCGCGGGAGAAACGACCCGAACCCGCGAGAGAGTTCATCCGCTTCACTAGTCACCTCGGCGGGGCTTAGGGTTTCCCACTTCTCTGTTCTTGGCGCTGCGCTTACTACGGATCCAGCCCTCGGATCTGGGTCCCCATAGTATCGAGCACGCCATCTTTGTGGCGTCGCGAGTGTTACTTGGGCTGCCGCCCTATTTTCCCTTGTGGCAAGATCATTCCCACGGACGGATCACCGAAGCGAAGCGCTGACAATGCTAACTGGGCGGCCTAACCTTCCAACTCAAATCCAAAGCCTCCTTCTTCGACCTGATGCTGCCGGCCAAAGCAGCGAGCGACTGGAAAAAGTCTTGGTTTTATGTGACCGAGGCGACCCCGAAGGACGAGGCGGCGATCCCGCGGTACTCGGCCAACCGTTCCGAGCCACGCAATCTCCAGGTCGTCAAGCTCCCTGACGACCAAAGGATGGTCGTTGACGAGATGCTCCAGACCATTCGTGGTCTGAAGAAGAAGGGGCTCCAGACGGTGAACTTGTACAACTGTTGGCTTGGGCGGCGGCTTGTTCCACTCGCCCAACGCGAGCACTATATGTACCAGTACACGGGCCGAGAAGACTCGACGAAGGCCTGCCTCGCCGAGTGGAAGCTGGAGGACTACCTCCTGGTGCTGAAGAGGATCACCCAGGCGGCATACACGGATGCGCAGGCCGGGCTACCTCCATACACCATGAGCGTCCGGCCCAACGGTAATAATTTGATCTTGTTCGCGATCGCAGCATATGCAAATGGTAATTCTAACTTTGTTCCATGTTTAACGCAGCTATTTCAAGTGGTGGAAGGGTGGCTCCCACCCGCCGATGACGAGAGCTCTGGGCCATCCGCCCAGGACACAAGCGAGTCGCCTCCCGCCAAGGGTAATGAGGACGATGAGGACGAATCCGAAGAGGAGATCGCCCATCGTCCGAAAGACCCGGGCAACGCGTCATGAGCTCGAGGCGGCAGAGCCTCGAGCGTCATGATGACGAGGAACTCCGGAGACCACCTCGCCCGCTGTGCCACTCCCAAGAAGAAGAAGGAGAAAGAGGCGAGGCCCCCCGAGGAGGAGCGAAGCCGCCGAGGATGGCCTCACCGCCCGCTCGGCGAGCAGCTCCGATGCCCACAGCTCGGCCGGTGACGGGGCGGCTCCGGCAACAACCGCGCTAGATGCGCCATCCATGGAGGCACCGCTGGCTTCACTACCTCCGCCCTTCGCGCCGGTCTCCGGGCTAGGGGAGGCTCCGGCCGTGGCGACTTCGCCTCGCAAGGAGGTCCCAAGCGTGGCGGTCTCGCCTCGCAAGGAGGCTCCGGCCGCGGCAGCTCCACTTCGCGAGGGGGCCTCCGTCGAAGGCGTCCCGGAGGTGCCAACCGCCACCTCAACGTCAAAGAAGCCCTCCGTATCTTGGGCCCCTGGCGTCCTGGAACTGGGGCTTAGTCGCCGATTGGGCCCTGAGCTGGAGAAGCCGGCCGACCTCCGTACTGGGCTGCGCTTCATTCCAGTCGCCAAGTGAGTGCACTCGGCCTTCACCTTTCTCTCTTAGTATTTGGACTGTTTTGACTGAGTTGTCTCGATACGTAGGACCGGAGTGAAGAAGATGGGCCACCCGACGGTGGCCAAGGTGCCCTCCGCCGCTAGCGAGGAGGACCCTTCCCGTAAGAGGAAGGTGGACGAGGTCGCCGCCTCCACGGAAGGCAGCAAGAAAGCCAAGGGCGACGACATCGTCACTGTCTCTGACGACACGGGCGATCAAGGCCAAGCTGTGGCCGGAAGCGACGCGTCCACGAAGGGGGCATTTCGTTTAGACCTAGAGGAGGCGAAGCTCCCTTTGGGCGCGTCATCGCTACCTTCCCCGCTTCATGACCAAGGCGACGGCGAGTGCGGTGCGACCGAACCCCGCTCGTAGACCGCCGACGCTGAGTTTGACCAACGTCGCGAGCACACACCGGCCCTTGCGTCCGTGGACGCCAGCATGCACGGCATGCTTGGCGCGCCATCCGTGTACCTCAGTCCCGAGGATCAGGTCGGTGTTTTGCAGCGGCTGATTCTTTTAGTTACTTGTTTTGTGCGTTCGAGTCCGGTCCCGAGTGCTCGCTAAATTGTAGCGGTGGGCACCGAGTATTTTTCGAGCCGCAGTCCCGAGTGCGCACCGCTAAATTGTAGCGGTGGGCACCGAAAATTTTCGAACCGCCCTCGAGTGCGCACCCACTAAATTTTAGCGGGTGGGCACCGAGGAGTTTTCATGTGCCGACTTTGAAGATGTACGGTCTGCAATGGAGTCGGCAGAGCGATTGGCTGCGGCGGCGTCGAGAAGGAATCGCCGCTCTCCGTGAAGCAAACAAGGAGCTTGTGGTTGGCTGCGCAGCGGAGGTAGCTCGCCAGAGCTTGTCCTCGCCGGAGAACGAGGCGGTGCGGTGCGTTGGCACCGCCGAATGTAAGATCGCCGACCTCGGCGCGAATCGGGAGGCGAAGAAGAAGCAAGCTCGGCGAGCAGGCGGCGAAGGCCGCCATTGCGGCGCGGAGGACGATCGAAGGCGTCAAGCCCTCATTGTTGGGCTTCGTGACGACCATACATCGCTTCAAAGTTTCATCACGGGCTCGCCCGCCCATTGCTTGGTGAGTGCGTCTTCCCTGCCTTATGATTGTACTGTTTGTGGTTTCCATTGTACTCATACTTGTCTCCTTCTCGCAGGTCGTGTTATTGGCTGCCAAGAAGAAGCGAACTCTCTTGACGCGAGGGAGTGCGTGAGCATGCTCGTCGACTTCGACGCTGCTCGGCGACTGCATCGCCGCCTACCTCCAAGAGATGTCGCCACGGAGGTTATTCCCAGTGACCTCGTTGAGGTGTGGGAGTACTTGGAGAAGGCACCCGCGGTCGTAGAGTTCATGACGCGGTCGGCGTTTCGTCGCGGAGCGTCGACGGCCTTGAGCCTTGGGCTCGCCCACTTCCCCGAGGACTTCGATCTCGATGATGTGACAGTGGATACCCTTCATCGATGGCGGTGGATCTGTCGAGGTCCTCAAGCTGCAGGCGTGCCGCCGTACTCGGGCGCGTCGTCGATGGGCGACCTCCTTCCCAGAAACGGTCGTCGCGCCGAACGACCCCGAGCCGCCGCATCGCGACTTCAAGGTTGAGCAGCCTTTCCGCTCGGCGATGGCGGGCGAGCTGACGTATCCATCAAACCCGTACACCGCGTTCATCCGTAAGCGCCGGGACGCTGGCGCCAAGCTCGCAGAGTAGTTTAGTTTGCCCAAATGTGTTAGCAGCAGTTCTGCCGAGTAGGCATATGTTGTAATGTAAGACAATGCGATATGCGATTGAATGGAACGTTGTGTTCATTTTGCTATTTGTTTGCGTGTTTTGGATTGATTTTGGGTGAGTCCCCGCGCGTCAGCCGCTTTGTGGGGTTCCCTTATATATGATGTTTTGTTGTTTATCATGTGTATGTTGGTTGAGTCGACTCGCCCGAAGAGAGAGCCGATCAGCGACTCCTCGAGTGCTCATGCTTTACCGTTTTCCAGACGCGAACGGGGCGGGTGGCCGAGTCCCGGCGTGGTACTTGGTAGTTCAAGCGCGACTCGAGGGTGGTTGAGGACCGAGCGTTGGTGTGAGCGTCACTCCTGCTGGCCCGGTGGGTCGGTCGCGTGGCGAGTCTGGGCACGCTCTTACTTGGCGTTTTCCGTCCGATCGAGACGACGGTATCCAGTCCCGGCGTGGTACTTAGCCGCTTGAGTCGCTATGCCGAGGATGCGGAGGACCAGGGTCGCTGTGGAAGCGAGACAGATGTCTTGGTTCGAAACCAGTCGAGCTAGGCGACTCGATGGGGCTCGGATTGGCGTTTTCGTGGACGATGCAAGACCTGAATGACTCGGTGCTCTTACATCGCACTACTTAGCTGCCGTCGCTGTACCAAGGGTTGACTTGTATTTTAGCATGACGCTAATTACGAAAGTCGAGTGGCACAAGGCATGGAGAGTAGACGAATTTTGCAACTGCTTTTTATTCATAGCGATCGAGAGTACATATGTGGGGTTCTAGGTATAGAACTTCGGAGGAGATTTACATTCCACGGCCGCTGACGCCGAGTTCACCGTCGCGGACGTCGACGAGGTAGTAGGCGTCGTTGCAGTCTGGCACGCCGATAGCGAACGGGCCTTCCACGGAGGGAGAGCTTGTGCATGCCCTTCTTGTCTGGATGAGGCGTAGCACCAAGTCGCCTTCCGGAAGGTGCGGGTTTTCACCGTCGGGCGTGGTAGCGACGAGCCCTTGCTGATAGATAGCGGTGCGCGATCGGGCGGTCGGCTTCGCCGAGTTGGTCGAGCCCATCTTGGCGGGCCAGTTCGTTCGGCCTCCGTATAGTGGACGATCCGCGGCGAGTCGTGTTCGAGGTCGGTTGGCATCACGCTTCAGCCGTAGACCATGAAGAAGGGTGAATCCCGTCGACCTGTTGACCGAGGTGCGGATTCCCGGATGACGGAGGAAGCTCTTCGACCCAGCATCCGGTGCGCTCGAGTGGTACTTGGAGTCGCGGCAGCCGTGGAGGATGCTTTGGTTAGCTCGTTCCTGGCCGTTGGATTCGGGTGTCGACGCGAGGTCGAGCCGGATGTGGTGCTCCTCGCAGAACTCGGCCATTGCTCCCTTGGAAGTTTGTGCCGTTGTCCGTGATGATGCTGTTGGGGAAACCGTGGTATATGAGCTCGCGTAGGAACTTAGTGGCGTCTTCCGTCGCATTTCGGACTGGCTTGGCTTCTATCCACTTTGTGAATTTGTCGACGACCAGCAGGTGGGTGTAGCCGGAGGGGCCTTCTTGAAGGGCCTACCATGTCCATGCCCCACGGCGAATGGCCAGGTGATGGGGATTGTTTTGGCCGAACTTGAACGTCGCGTCGGTTGGCGTGCCGGCACCCGCGCATCGCTGGACGATATCGGCAGCGTCGGCATGTCGGTGGGCGATGAAAGCCGTGTCGCATGGCTTTGGCGACCAGGGAAGCGCGCGGCGTGGTGGCCGATCGCTGAGTGGATGTCGTGTAAGATTTTGCGTCCTTCACGGTTGGGCAGCGTTGGAACACGCCGGTGACGCGCTTGTGTAGCTCGCCGTCGATGATGGTGTAGGACTTGCATCGGCGAGCGATCATTCGAGCGCTTGTCTCGTCTGCGGGCAGGTTGCTGTCTCTGTGGCGATGTAGGGCTTGGTCGATCGTCGCTCGGTGACGAGTCGACCAAGGTTGCCTCTGGTTGGGCGGGACTCAATGTCGATCTCCTTGGGGAGACGGACGGTGTGAAGATGGTGTCGAGGAACACGGCAGGTGGTGCGTCGAGCCGACCCGATGCGAGAGGCGTCGGCCTCCTCGTTTTCCTCTGCCGATCCACTCGGAGTAGCCGTGAAGTGGCCGCCACCTTGTTCACCTCTTGGCGGTATGCCGCCATGGTAGAGACGGCGTCGCGGTGCCAGCGACTTGACCCACGAGGTCGGAGTCTCCGTAGCATCGAAGGCGATTGACGCCATCTCCTTTGCGGCTCGCATGCCGTGGAGTAGGGCCTCGTGTTCGCCATGTTGTTGGTGCAGGCGTGAATTGAGGCGGAGGATGTGGCGGAGCTTGTCGCCTTTGGTGAAGTCACTATCCCGCTCTGCGCCGTCGCGTTCTTGGACCCGTCAAGTGCAGGCTCCAGAATGGAGGTACGGGCTTCTCTGGTTGGGCCTCCCGGTCGGCGAGGAAGTCGGCCGATGCTCAGGACTTAATCGCCTGCGTGTCGTATTTAATGTTGTGGACGCCGATCTCGGCCCACTTGGCGACCCGCCCGGTCGCCTCGCGATTCGGATGATGTCTTGTAGTGGAGCTGAGGCGACCGTGATGGGGTGCTCACGGAAGTAGTGCGGCGGGCCACCGAGCTCAAGACCGCGTATACCAGCTTTTGGTATCGCTGGCGCGACTCGGTTAGGACCTCGTGATGTAGTATACCGCCGCCGGACTGGGCGCTTTTCCTTCCTCTGGTCGTTCGGCGACCATTACGGCGACGACGACGCCGGGGCCGCGACGTAAACCAGCATGGGCTCCTTGTCGACGGGTGCGGCGGTAGTGGTGCGGCGGTAGCACTTTTGAGGTCGCGAGCGCGTCGTCGCCTCCTTGTCCCACCGAAGGTGGGATTCTTGCGTCAGCGGTAGGGGCATCGCTTTTCGCCAGCGGGGATGAAGCGGCGAGAGCCGCTACGCCCGGCCAGCTTCACGGGCGTCAGCACTCGGGTTTGCCGGAGGCGATCGTGTCGATCTTCGTTGGGTTTGCCTCGATCCCTCGTTTGGAGACGACGCACCTAGTAATTGCCGGGTACACGAAGGTGCACTTGCTGGTTGAGCTTTATCTTGTACCTCCGCGGGTTGGCGAAGGTCTCTGAGGTCGGCGAGTAGGTCGCCTTGGCGGCGGACTTCGACCACGTCGTCGATGTAGACGTGGATGTTGCGCCAATTTGGCTCGCGAGGCATTCTTGCATGCACCGCTGATACGTTGCTCGGCGTTCTTGAGGCCGAAGGTCATGGCGGTGTGAAGTCTCGAATGGCGTGATGAACGCCGTCTTCTCCTTGTCCTCGACAGCCATTTTGATCTGGTTATACCCAGTAGGCGCCGAGGAAACACGACTCGAGCCCGCGGTGGAGTCGATTATCTGATCGATCCGCGGAGGACGAATCGCTCCTTTGGGCAAAGCGCTGTTCAGGTTTGTGTAGTCGATACACACTCTCCGTGTCCCGTTCTTCTTCTCGACCAGACTGGGTTTGCCAGCCACTTGGAGTATTTAATTGGCGGATGAAGCCGGCAGCGGTAGACGCTGCACTTCCTCGGCGATTGCCGCAGCGTTCTTCGTTGAATGGCCGTAGCGACTTGGGGTCGCACTTTGGGGTCGGCGTTTAATTTGTGCTCAGCGAGCTCCCTAGGGACACCGGGCATGTCGGAGGGTTTCCATGCGAAGATGTCCTGTTCTCATGGAGGAACTTCGATGGCGCGCCTTCCTATGCCGGGCTCATGCTGTCCCGATCGTCACCGTCTGGCTGGGGTCGCCTGGGACCAGCTCGACGGTGCCGGTGTGCGTCGTGGCCTCAAAGGTTGAGGTGTTTGTGCCCTCTGAGTTGGGCTTCTTGAGTATTGTGGGGTCGTCATTGTTGACCCCGCTCGTGTATTTGGCGAGCTCGTCGGCGTGACTAGCTTCCGCCGCGATGACGGCGTCGGCGAGTTCGGCTCCTTTGGCCTCGCATTCGGCGGCCATGTCGGGGTCGCCGTTAATGGTGATGACGCCGCACGGCCCGGGGAGCTTCATCGCGTTGTACGCGTAGTGGGGTGCCGCCATGAATTTGGCGAACGCGCGGCGCCCAGACGCAATGGTAAGGCTCGAAGGGCACCAGCTCGAAGACGATCCGCTCGGTGCGGAAGTTTGCCGGAGTGCCGAAGGTGACGGGTAGCGTGACCTTGCCGATCGGGTACGCCTTCCGACCGGGGACGATGCCGTGGAACGTGGTGTGGGTTGTCTCGATCATCGACTGCGGGAGCCGCATCGCTGAAGGTGTCGAGGTAGAGGATGTTGATGGAGCTGCCGCCCATCGAGTCTTGGGGAGCCGGTAGTCGCCGACTTGGGCTTGACCACCAGGCGACTCGTCCCGATACGATCGTGGCGCAGTGGTCTTGCGGCTCCGGTGATGGCTGCTCCGACCAGTTCGAGGCGGGGGCGTCTGTCTGGGCCACCGCGTTGGCGACGGCATGCGGCGATGACCTTCTTCTCGCCGTGGTGAAGCCGGTGAAGGTGTGGGCGAGCGGCTACTTTGCGAATTTTCCGCCATTTTGCGGGTCGTTGTCGGTGTCCTCCGCGTGCGTGCCTTCTCGATCTCCCCGAGGTGTGGCGGTCGGCGGTGGTGTGCGTGGCGGGCTTTCCTTCCTCGCTGTGAAACGCACATGGTTGGTTAAGGAGGGCGGGATCGAACCTTGGCTTGTTCTTGTAGTTCCGCCGTCGCGTCGTTGCCCTCCGTCGCGGCGGTAGCCCTTGGTCGCGTTATGCGTGCCCATTGGCGACGAAGTCGACTCGCCCATCGTTGCGGCGCTTGCTGAGGCGAGTGCCGAAGCTATGCGGTCGGTTCGGCGGCCGCCGTCATTGCCGCCCGTGCGTCGTTGTCCTCCGGACTCGTCGTCGACGTCTTGGTTGGGATCTTCCTCGGCGTACCGTTTGGCGATCTCGAGGAGGTCGGGGATGTTGTCGAGAGTGCGGGCGTGTCGCTTGAGTTTGGCAACTAGAGGCTCGTAGCGGCACGAGGTCTTGAAGCAATGGATCGCGGTGTCCGGGTGGATGCCGACCGCGTTGTACCAAAGCTCTTGCCACCGTTGGACCCAGTTGCGGGTCGACTCGCGGGGTCCCTGGACGCATCGTTCCAGGTCCTCGATGGTGGTGGCGCGGGTGTAGGAGCACTCGAAGTGCCTGACGAAGGCGTCTCGCATTTCCTCCCAGGAGTCGATACTCACGGGGGCGTGTTGATCCATTGCCTGCACGTCCCTCCATCATTAGTGGGAGGTAACGGCAGGCGGCGAGTCGGTGTGACCCGCGATCCCCATTGCCATGAGGTATGTGTCGAGCCAGACCGCGGGGTCGTACGAGGAGTCGTATTTTTCGATCTCCTTTGGCGCCTTGAAGTTGGGTGGGTACTTTTCGCCTCGGATCATTGGTCCGAAGCACTTGGGCCCTAATAGACTAAGCGATCCCATAGGCTCGCCATCGCGGCGAGTGGTTAGGGTGTGCCGCAAGTCGTCGGGCTGGCGTGCGCGCCAGTTTTGGTTGTTGATGATGTGAGTGCGAGCGTCGATTGGCTCTCCATTAGCGGCGGCGAGGTTGGTCGCCGGCCTGGGATCGTTGGTGGAGAGTGCCGCATTCGCGGGTCGTCGTTGGAGCTGCAGTGGCTCTGGCGGTGGGCAGTTGAGGGTGTTTGCCACCTGGGCGGCGCTTGAGGCCGCTTCCCGAGGCGCGAGTACACTCGCCCTGCAGTCGGCGCCCTTTCTGTTCCACGGCCTTCGCGAGTAGGGCCACGCGTCTTGGATCTGTGGCGCGTCGCGGTCGCCGTGATCTTGTCGGCGCGGCTCGGCCTGCCACGAGGTTGTCCATCGGGGTGGAGAACGTGGAAGGCCGTTCATCTCGCTCCGTGAGGCGACTATCCGGCTGGTCCACAGGAGGGTGCGGTTGGGTGGTGGTGGGGCACCCATCGCCGTTGATCCTGGCGGGGGTCGAGCGCTTCCCCCTGGTGGCGCGTTCTCGCAGATCGCGCGCTCGGCTATGCGAGCCGGGTCGTTCTCGTCGTCGAAGTTCAGGGCGCGCCCCTGAACGGTGGGGTTCAGGCGTGACCTGATCCGCTGCTGGTGGTAGCGTGGCTTCTGCTTTGTCACCTTTCGAGGCGAAATTTTCGCGCTCGCTTCGTCTTGCCTCCGCCATTTCGCCAGCGGAGTTCCTCGACCTCCGTCGCCGTGGCGTTAGGAGGGATCGGGGTGGAGAAAGGGTCCTCCGGCGGATCGGTGCCGGTGGCCATGTAGGTCGCGGCGTGGCGACTGGTTCCGTCGTGGAGGTCGGCGGAGTTTTCCGACCCGGAGTCGAAGATCCAGGATGGAGGGTCTCGAAATCTCCGCGTTGGAGACTGGCGATGGAGCCCGCGGACGAGGCGGTGATGGATCCGGCAGTGACGCCGGGGGCCAGTCGGCGTCGTCGGTGAGGTCGCGTCTTCCGCGGCGAGTTCTCGCCACGCGTTGTGGGCGAGTTGTACTCAGGCGGCGGTGGATCGTGCGGATCTGGCTCTCGGAGCCGATCGGCGTGGCGACTTCGCGGATGCGAGCCGAGTCCTCCGGTGATGACGTCGGTGAAGCCGGCGAAGAGGCGATCGTGCCGATGGCGGGATCACGCCATGTGTGACGGGTCGCGCCGGGGACGTAGCTCGGCAAGATCTGGAGCATCTCGCCGATCGCTATCATGCGGCGGTGGCGACCGTCTCGTTGATGGGCAGATTGGATCTCGCCCGCGAACACCGGCCAGACCGGCCAGGCCCCGGTGGGCGCCAGCCGAAGGAATGACCACGGCGGATCTGCAATCGGCGAGTAGTAGAACGAAGGGCAAGGCGGCCAGCCATCTGCGGTCGAGATGAGGCAAAGACTCGGGGGTTTACCCAGTTCGCCCCGGAGGGTAAAGACCTACTCCGGCTGGGTGTATTATGGAGGTGTTACAATGGGGAACTTCGGCGACTAGGCGGGAAGTTGTTTGGGTGAATGAGGGAACGATTCACCTCATGGGGGGGGTAGGTACTCCCCTAGGGTTTACATATCTCAACCGATTGATTTACAACTTTGTCAATCGTTTAACTTTCGAGACCGGTAGGCCTATCTACTACTTTGGGCCTTGACCTCCGATGCTGGTACCTGATGGGCTTTGATCCACTCATGATTCTGAGACCCACTTTCGCCCTTGGACCAGTCGGAAACGTCCCGCTGAGGATACCCCAGTAGGCATATCCCCATCAATGTGAAATTCTCAAAAGTACTCATTGACAACGGAAGCAGTATCAACATCATGTACAAAGATACCATGCATAAACTCGGAATATCGCAGAACATGTTGCAATCCACGAGGACCACCTTCCATGGGATAGTGCCAGGGCTTTCATGTGAACCCATTGGTAAGGTCCGAGTGGATGTGTTATTCGGCACAAGGGATAACTGCAGAGCAGAAAACTTAGAGTTTGAGGTGGGGGATCTAGAAAGTTGCTATCATGCTTTACTCGGACGGCCAACATTGGCCAAATTCATGGGCAGTTGTCATGTAGGTTTTCTGAAGATGAAGCTACCCGGACCACAAGGAGTAATAACAGTTGCAGGGGATTACAAGAAGTCAATGGAGTGTGCTTCAGCCGGGTCAAATTTGGCCGAATCATTGGTTATAGCAAGAGAAAAGAGAAGGATTAAAGAGGTAGCAGCCCTCGCTCAGTCGGCACTGCTGAACATGTCGGCGCTAGCCAACCCGCATGGCAGTGTCTCTTTTCAGCCGACTAAAGAAACGAAGAAATTTCAGATCGATGAGCAATTCCCGGAGCGTACTGTTACTATTGGTGCAGGCCTGGACGCTAAATAGGAAAGCGAGCTCACCAACTTCCTCCGTGAGAATCGGTGTAGGGGTTCGTAGCATGGAAAACAAAAAATTTCTACCGCATGCACACAAACAAGCCAAGATCTATCTACTAGATTGTAGCAACGAGTCGATAGAGGAACTTACCCTCGAAGATTCCAAAGCGGTTAACGAGAGCAGATTCTCGTGGGTGATGTAGTCATACACTTGCCGATCTCAAGATCGCGTAGACGATCCTTCCGGCGCTGCGTTCCGGCAGCGCTCCCGCAGTCGGTCACACGTTCGGTACTCGATGAAGAACTTCCTCTCCCTTGTTCCAGCGGGTAGCGGAGGTTGTAGCACTCTCCTCGCGATTCCGGCAGCACGACGGTGTGGTACCGGAAGTAGAGGGGAGATCTCGCAGGGCTTCCCCTTAAGCCGGAGCGAGTATGGTGGACTATGAGAGAGCCTTGCTGATCTAGGGTTTAGACACACCAATTAGAAGGGGCTAAACCAGCGGCTAGGGCAATTAGAATCTCTAACTCGGCGGCTTGGGAGAAATCCCTAGGTTGTGGCTAGGGTTTAGGTTTAGAGGGAGGCAACTTGTGTGTGCTAGGAGGGAGCCCTGCCCCTCCTTATATAGGTGGAGGGGCCGGCGGCCAAGGGGAGGGAGTGGAGTCCCTCCCCAACTCGGCTTGGGTGGTGTGCCGGCTTGGGGAGGAGGGACTCCCTCCCCAACTCGGTTTCACCTTCCTCCTCTTTTCCTCTTTCCAAATTTAGCCGTTTGACTTTTCAAACTAGCTATTTGACTTTTCAAACTAGGATTTGAATTAATCCTTTATTTGGAACAGCGATGACACTTAGTACATGATGAAATCATTCCAACTTGCAATGACACATTCATGTACCCCTTCCCCTCCGGAGTGCCGGACATTCCGGAACCTTCTAGAACATTCCCGATGAAAACACCGGAATCATTTCCGAACTCCGAAACGGGACTTTCCTTATATGAATTTTATTCTCCGGACCATTCCGGATCTCCTCGTGATATCCCGGATCCCATCAGAGACTCCGAACAACATTCGGTCTCTTACTCATCATTCCATAACTACTCAACAACACCGAATCCTTAAGTGTGTCTCCCTACGGTTCGTGAATTATGCGGACATGATCGAGACTCTTCTCCGGTCAATAACCAATAGAGGAATCTGGAAATTCATATGGCTCCCATATTTCTACGATTACTTTGCGATCGAATGAACCACTTACATACGATACCAATTTCCCTTTGTCTCACGATAGTTTACTTATCCGAGGTTTTGATCGTCGGTATCTCTGCATACCTAGTTCAACCTCGTTACCGATAAGTACTCTTTTCTCGTTCCCGTGGTATGTGATCCCTTGTGAGCCAGTCACATGCTTGCAAGCTAATTGGATGACATTCCACCGAGAGGGCCCAGAGTATATCTATCCGTCATATGAATGGACAAATCCCATTCTTGATCCATGTGTCTCAACCAATACTTTCCGAACACTCAATGCCACCTTTATAGCCACCCAGTTACGGTGTGGTGTTTGATGTCATCAAAGCATCCATCCGGTAAAGGTGATATGCATGATCTCATGGTCGAAGGAATTAGGTTACTATGTATCAGAAAGCATATAGCAATTGAACTATTAAAAATGACTTGATCTTTATGCTACGCTTATCTATAGGAGTATGTCCATCACACCATTCTCCTAATGATATGACCCTGTTGTTAATAACATATCTATGTTCATGATCAGGAAACCATGATCATATATTAACCAACAAGCTAGTTTAACAAGAGGCTTTACTAGGGACTCTTTTATGTTTACAAATCACACAAGTATTAATGTTTCCTGTTAATACAATTATAGCATGGTATGTAAACATTTATCATAAGTATGAATATATGATAATAACCCACTTTATTATTGCCTCTTGGGCATATCTCCAACAATCGGGACATATTTGCATGGTCAACTCAGGATCTGCAAGGTGTTCCGAGGGAGTTGGCTGAGCACTCTTTGAACGTAAGGCCAGGAGCAAGGCCGGTGAAGCAACCTCTCCGCCGCTTCGCCGAAGACAGGAGAAAAATAATAGGAGATGAAATAGCTCGGCTCCTCGCGGCCGGGTTCATCATGGAGGTGCTGTATCCGGATTGGTTGTCGAATCCGGTGCTAGTAGAAACGAAGAAAGATGACCCCAATGTAGCCATTGTATGGCGAATGTGTATCGATTACACCAACCTGAACAAGGCGTGTCCAAAAGATCCTTTTCCATTGCCTAGAATAGACCAAGTCATTGATTCGACCGCTGGTTGTGAGTTATTGTCATTTGTAGACGCGTATTCTGGTTTCCACCAGATACCGTTAAATCCGGCCGATCAAATAAAGACCGCGTTTATTACCCCGTACGGGGCTTATTGCTATCGCACAATGCCATTCGGCCTGCGAAACGCAGGAGCAACATATCAGAGATGTATGCAAAAATGTCTACACGATCAGATAGGAAAAAATGTACAAGTATATGTAGATGACGTGGTCATCAAAACCAAGGAAAGCAAAACATTACTGGAAGATATACGGCAGACTTTCGCGAACCTGAGAAGGTTCCGAATGAAGCTTAATCCAGAAAAATGCACGTTTGGCGTGCCAGCAGGAAAATTACTCGGTTTTCTTGTATCTAGCCGAGGTATAGAGGCCAACCCAACAAAGATAAAGGCGGTGGAAAGAATGGAATTGCCTAGATGTTTAAATGATGTACAAAAATTCACGGGTTGTCTGGCCTCGCTTAGCCGGTTTGTATGTCGGCTAGGAGAGAAGGCGCTACCACTCTATCAGCTGATGAAGAAATCAGATAAATTCATTTGGACTCCACAAGCGGACATCGCATTTAATGAGTTGAAAAAGATGTTGGTCACAGCACCCATTTTGGCTTCTCCATTATCAAAAGAGCCTATATTACTCTATGTAGCGGCTACCAACAGAGTAGTGAGTGCTGTAGTCGTAGTAGAACGACTTGAAGATGGTAAGTCGGTTCAGAGGCCGGTGTATTATTTAAGTGAGGTGTTATCCACTTCAAAGCAGAATTACCCACATTATCAGAAGATGGCTTATGGGGTATATATGTCGGCGAAAAAGCTTAAACATTACTTCGAAGAGCATCCCATCAAAGTAATCTGTGAGGTGCCCATAGCCGACATATTGAGCAACAAAGACGCAAGTGGCCGAATAGCAAAATGGGCAATCGAGTTGTCACCATACGCTCCACAATTTGATAGGAGAGATGCAATCAAATCTCAGGCGGTCCCGACTTTTTCGTAGACTGGGCCGAGGTGCAGTATGAGGCACCATTGCCATACCCAAATTATTGGACTATGCATTTTGATGGTTCCAAACTAAGGAATGGTTTGGGGGCAGGAATAGTGTTAACCTCGCCTAAAAGAGACCAACTGAAGTATGTGCTACAAATACATTTTGCTGCATCCAACAACGTAGCCGAATATGAAGCACTGGTCCATGGATTGAAAGTAGCAAAAGAAATTGGCATACGCCGAATCTTGTGCTATGGCGACTCGGATCTGGTAGTACAACAAGTCTCAGGCAGTTGGGACGCATTAGATGCTAATATGGCTTTATACAGATTTCACGTGCAAAAGATCAGTGGATACTTTGAAGGATGTGAATTTCACCACATACCTCGGGCAGAAAATGATGCCGCGAACACATTGTCAAAACTAGGATCAACCCGGCAATCAATTCCTCCGGGTATTGCCCTGGAACACCTCAGGAAACCATCAATAATCCCATCACCAGAATCCGAATCTATCTTTATCCCAGCAAATTCTGCAGAAGATAACGCACCGATGGAAATAGATCAACAATATAACTCGGAACCCCCCAAGAGGAGGACAGCCGAAGTAAGCACAATCATGGGGGAAGCCGAGATAGATATGTCGGCAAAAAACATGGAAATAGACAGTGAGATCACACCAGAAAAAGTCACACCGGTATGGGCGCAACCCATATTCTCTTACCTAAAAGACTCGATATTGCCGAGCAATGAGGTATTAGCTAGACAAACTGTAAGGAGAGCAAAGGCTTATAAAATCATAAACAATGAGCTATATAAAAGAAGCGTCACAACCGTGTTGCAGAAGTGTGTGAGTTCGGCAGAAGGTCAGGAGATCCTCCTAGATATACACCAAGGAGAATGTGGGCACCATGCCTCATCTCGTGCCTTGGTAGCCAAAGCATTCAGGCATGGATTTTATTGGCCGACGGCATTGAGAGAAGCAAAAGAGTTAGTTAAAAAATGCAATGGGTGTCAGAGATACGCAACCAAAATACACATGCCATCGGCCGAATTAAAATCAATACCCATCACTTGGCCATTTTCTGTATGGGGTTTAGATATGGTGGGACCATTTAAGCCGGCACGAGGAGGAATGACCCACATATTGGTTATGGTGGACAAGTTCACAAAATGGATTGAAGTGAAACCAATAAAAAATGCGATGGGCCCACAGCAGTGAAATTCCTCAAAGATATCATCTTAAGATATGGGTATCCGCACAGTATTATTACAGATAATGGCACAAACTTTGCAGAAGTAGCCTTTGCCAAATTTTGCAGAGAGAAACACATAAGACTAGATATTGCCTCTGTGGCTCACCCAGCATCTAATGGGCAAGTGGAAAGGTCTAATGGATTGGTTCTATCAGGAATAAAACCACGACTTGTCGAACCGTTGCAAAGGTCGGCAGGATGTTGGATTGAGGAGTTCCCAGCCGTACTATGGAGCCTCAGGACTACTCCGAATAGATCAACAGGTTATACACCATTCTTTCTAGTATACGGGGCAGAGGCCGTACTTCCAGCCAACATAATATACGACTCGCCAAGAGTTACTTAGTATACAACCTCGGAGATAAACGAGATAGCTCGGCAAGATACTGTAGACCTGCTAGAAGAGGCCAGAGAACTGACACTATCACGATCAGCTATTTATCAGCAGAACCTGCGACGATATCACAGCAATAAGGTGAATCCAAGGGTGTTCAAAGAAGGAGATTTAGTCCTCCGGCTGGTGCAACGCACGACCGGCATGCACAAGTTGTCACCTCCATGGGAGGGACCATTCATTATGAGCAAAGCATTGCATAACGATGCCTACTATCTAATCGATGCTCAACCCCCGGAGGGAACAAGGCAGACAAAGCTGGCGAAGAAACGAAGCGTCCATGGAATGTAGCTTTGCTTCGACCATTTTACTCGTAGCATTGTATCTCAAGGTCAAGAACCAATGATGTATTGAACCTCGGCACCCAGAGCAGTGACTCGTGGACTGCCATATGTTATTTCAATTTCATGTTATGTATTTGAACCTCGGCACCAAGAGCAGTGACTCGGGGACTGCCATATGTTATTTCAATTTCATGTTATGTATTTGAACCTCGACACCCAGAGCAGTGACTCGGGGACTGTCATATGTTATCTCAATTTCATGTTATGTATTTGAACCTCGGCGCCCAGAGCAGTGACTCGGGGACTGCCGTGTGTTATTTCAGTATCATGTTATATATTCGGACCCCGGCACCCAGAGCAGTGACTCGGGGACTGCCGTCTATTATTTCAACGTCATCTTATGTACTAAATCTCGGCACCCAGAGCAGTGACTCGGGGACTGCCATATGTTATTTCTATTTCATACTAAATAATTGAACCTCGGCATCCAAAGAAGCGACTCGGGGACTGCCATATGCTGCCCCAGTTTTATGTTGAGCACTACCCTGAGCAGCGCCTCGGTATTGGTCTTATATTATTTCTGAAATTTGGTTTACATATTGAAATTCGGCGCGATAAACAGTGATTCAGGGATTGCCATATATGGTTCCAAAGTAGTAGTCAACCTCTCTTCAGAACAGATCAATGTTATATAATATTCAGAGCTCACGCCTAGACTACTCGGCTAAACCACGAAAACACGAAGGCAAGGATACATCCTAAAATCAAGAAATTGCGGGCCATCAAAGCAAGAATTCGGACGAACACCCACTTAAACAAAATGATAACAACTACAAGCGTATATGTCACACCAGTACACGGCAAAAGAAATTCAAATCATACAGAGAGCGGACAAATGTTTCGCGTACATCATACGCCCGGCATGCCAGGGATAAGAAATAACTTAAGCGTTGTTTGCTGGAGAGGCAGCAACTTGGTCAGGCGTTGGGCACTCCGACGTAGGAGGAACTTCGACCGAGGTTGCCTCGCCCTCCATAGACCCAGGTGCAACTTCAGCGGAAGCCCGAGGCTGCTCAGGAGCATCAGTCTGTGCAGTTGAATGCCCAGTACCTTTGGAGGAGGACCGCGCATCGCCGTTGTTGTCCGAGCTTGAACTAGAGCTGCCAGATGTGGCCGAGTCATCCTCACCCTCCCCTTGCTCAGCCGAATTGTTATCTGAAACATCCTCAACTACGACCTCCTCATCCGGATTTGGAAGAAAACTCGGCCTTTCATTCCAGGTATGCACGTCGGCGTACTCGACAAGTTGGAAGGCGCGAGCTTGCCGAAGAGCGACGAAAGTGGGGTCTTCAACCCAACGAGAACCAGTGCGCAGATTTCTCAGGATATCAAGAGAGATGTCTTCATACCATGACATGATAACAGTAAGGGCCATATCAGCGCCAACGCGCCCGGCTGATTCCCTCCAGAGACTTAGTTGCCTCTCAGATGCCATCAGTCTTTTCACCAGTAATTCGACCTCGTTGATATCAGGAGTCCCAGAAGTGTTCGGCCAAAGAACGTGGTAAGATCGAATAGCTGCTTGCACCAAATCTCGGCCCATAATCTTCATTGGACCAACTGCAGCACCAACAGCAACCAGGAAATCCTCCATTGAATACTCCGAGTCAGCGGCAACAGGAACACCTCGGCGCACACGAGCTGCAAGAACCGCTTTAGAACTCACGGGCTTAGCTTCGGGAAAATGATCTGCGCAAAACACGAACGTGTCAGGTGGTAGCAGGAACAAAGCCAAAAATATAATTCGGCTGTGCTAAGAAGCTTACGATGAATGAAACTCATCATTATCTGAAGGTCCTTGGCCCAATCGACCTTGCTCTTCTCAAAACGAGCAATTTCCTCACTCAATCCCTGAGTTTTTAGTTCGGCAGCCTCGAGGAGTTCTTTATTCTTCTGCAGCTCCAAAGCTAGCCGATTCTTCTCCTCGGAAAATTCCTGGTCGACCTTTTCTAGTTCAGATTTCTGAGAGAGCTTAAGGGTATCCACCTCGGCTCGAAGGCGGGCTATTTCATCATCTTTTTCTTGTAGCTGTGCCGAATGAGCAGCGTTTTGTTCTAAAAAATGCAGCATCACGTCAGGGATGGGCGTGCAATCTTGGTGAGACGCTGCAAAGGTTCGCAACTCGGCTTTACCAAATCCAAACGAAATAAACAAGCTTAGCACACATGTTAAAGGGAAAAAGGTCTAAGATAAAAGGGAAACTAACCCTCCAAGCTCTTGACTTTCTTCTCAAGACGAATGTTGAGGTTATTAATATTACCTGTTCACCAAAAAAGTGAGCCGGCATCTCGCGGACAAATCAATAAGACCGCCGAAAATAACGAAAAGGAACTATCGACTTACCAGCCTTTTTTACCACAGGAAGGATTTTCTCATACTTTTCTTCCAGTTTGCGGTGCGAAAAAAGCAACCTCTGAAATCCGGCAGTCCGCCGGTCATGTGCAACCTGAGCAATGGAGCAAAACGATGAATAGATATTCGAAGCTAAATCAGATCCGAGTCAAGCAAAACTTAACTCGGATCTAGGTGGCTGGATATTCGAAGCTAAATCAGATCCGAGTCAAGCAAAACTTAACTCGGATCTAGGTGGCTGGATATTCGAAGCTAAATCAGATCCGAGTTAAGCAAAACTTAACTCGGATCTAGGTGGCCGGATATTTGAACCCTATAAATAAAGTTAAATTAAGTAAAACATCATTAAACTTCCAAGCATATAACAAGTTATTTCCTTGCAAGTTTCGGGGACTAGAGCATGTAGTAACATCGGGGGAACTAATCTAAACTGCGCAAAACAGCAATTACCTCATTCATCTTGTTAGTGTCAAGGATGAACTTGGCGGCTTGATCGAAACGGCCCGATGTCGGAAAAAGAAAGGGCTGATTGATGGGATTACCCTCAAACCGATCAAGACATTCCGATTATTGGCATACTCCACCAAATGAGCCGAGGCTGTTCCACTAGCTGTCCGGAGTTAAGACCTTACCCGGACATGTTGTGTAACCACTATAGCGAGCTCTTATGAAGAAACAAATTTGGGTCTTGGCGGAGGCAACGGAGGCTTTGGTAGGCGCAGTTCCCTTGCGTAGCACGTCGGCAATACTCGGCTGAGAAGAGCCGATAAGACCTTTATGGGAAGAGGGGGCCTTGGTGACAACAGTTTTCCTTGCCTTAGAAGAATCATCAGCAGGAGCCGATACCTCGGTAATAGGAACGGTATCTTTAGGAGCAGCAGGAGGCACGTTCGCAGAAGGCACCGAGATAGCGACCTCTTCGGCCGGGGCTGGAGTTGATGTAGAGATTGTTGGGGCAGATAGAGGCTCAGTAGAGGCGCTCGGACCCACAGAGGGGGCAACGGGTTCGATGGGAATCTCGGAGGGCCGAGTGGAGTCGGTGTCGACAAGAGAACTTTCAGGCACGTCGCGACGAGGAGGCGACGGATTCGGAGCTGGAGGAGAGGCAGCACGAGCAGGACTGGGAATCCTAGTATCATCGACGGGCGGAGGAGACGACTGCCGAATCGGGAGGCTAGTCATGCTAGGACCGCCGGGCTTAACAGAAAGCGGAGCACTGCAAAAATAAGAGAAGAAAGAGTGTCAGTATGAAAAACAGAAAGAGAGAAACAAGAAATATGAGCAAAAGGAACTTACCCGGCGACCCCAGGCAAAGTCTTGCGCCTGGGAGGATTCGGAGCGGATTTCTTTATTCGTTTCTTGGGGACCGCCTCTGAGGCACTAGCAGGAGCCCCGCGTTTCCCCGAGGTAACAGGCGGTCGAGAAGCAATAGGCTCGGCGTCGTGAACCTGACCAGCCGGATTAGCTGGGAAAGTAGAAGCCGGAAATGCATAAGAAATAGGCATTGCGGCAACTACCTCAAGAATTTGGACCTCGTCCGAATCACCTTCCTCCTCGTCTTGAGGTCTTGCATGGCCTTGGAGCGAGATCCGACTTAGGGACGAACTCCTCCGAGTCTGGCTCACCAGTATCCGGGGTGCTCCGGTCCGCAGGCCACGGTAGCAACAAAACTTCGGCATCCTCATTCTTCTGCTCTGCGAACCTCTGCAAGACGAGAAAAAAAGAAAGTTAGCGGAATCCGTTACGAAAACAACGGAATAGCAGAGCATTATTGATTAAGCTTACTTCGGTAGGCGGATGATCGCGGGTGAACGGTTTCAATCCCCAAGCCCAATCCTCAGGCATCTCCGTCTTAAAGATAGCTCGGACACGCTTATAGATAAGGTAATTGTCCAGCTCCACGGTTGAGACTCGGTTAGGGTCAAGAGGACCGCTCATGTAGCACAGTTTGTGAGTCCGCTCGAATGGGCGACTCGACTCGACAAAGGTAGCTAGCCATCGCCGCGCCGCATAACCCGGCGCGGATCAGCTTTTTAAGCCGAATCTCAAAAGCCTCGGCCAAGGCATGACTTTTCCTCGGATTGTAAGTCCAATTCACCTTAGAAGGCGGACCAATGGAGAAGGCAGGAAGCCGAATCTTGTCCTCCGTCCCTCTGTTCTTGACGTAAAAAAAGGATTTGTGCCACTTCTTGCACGACTCTAACCCGGTGACACGAGGAAATACGGATTTCCTCCGAGGTGTAATGGACGCTGCTCCACATTGAGTAAGCAATTTCTCGGAAGGGTGCAGAGACTTGTCAGGTACTACGTTGGAACGAATCTGGAAGAATTTTGACCAGACGTGCACGGACGGCCATAGGCCGAAGTATCCCTCCGAGGCGGAGATAAAAGCAGAAAGAGAAGCGATGGCATTCGCAGGAAGATGATGTGGCTGAAGGCCGAAGTAGTCGAGAAACTCTCTAGCAAAATCGCTAAGAGGGAGACCAAAGCCACGCGCGAAGTGCGACATAAAAACTACATACTCGCCCTCCCCAACATCCGGAAAGGACTCGCTGCCGGGTAAGCGACAGGAGACCTCGGCAGGAATCCTCCGAGTTCGGATAAGCCATTCAATCTCGCGGCGTGTAACAGAAGAGCCTTGCCACGAGCCTCGCTCGGGCCTAGAGCCAGCGTCATCTTCCTCTACCAGAGCACCACTAAAGGAGCTAGACATGGGTTCGCCGGAAAAATCGACGGAAGAAGAGCTGGCGGCGGAGGGAAGTTTAGAGCTACGAGGCCCCATCGTGATTTTGCACGGGAGCGGCGGCGGAGGAGCAGAGGAACCGCCGCACGAATACAAGATCGAAACGGAGAAATCTAGGACAAAACCTAGGCAACGCGTCCGGAAAGAACTCACCGGCGACGGTGCCGGAGCTGGCGAGCGCGGGCGAGGCGGACGGAACAACACGGCGGAGTCCTCGCCGTCAGAAGTTCTGAGGAGCGCGCGGCGGCGGAGCTGCAAGAGGGCGCGGAAGCGAGAGGAAGAAGAAGGGCACAGGCGACGAAAGGGGGAAAAGTGAATTCCCAGACGCCGCGCCCCTCTTTATAATCGAGCCACAAGTGAACTAGTGGGATCGTGGGTGCAGCAGTTGACCGTGTAGATCGTGGGTGCGGCACAAACACACGACGTTAAGTGGAACCGCACCAACGGCCACACAGCAGCGAAGAAGGTTGCAATCCCCAAAGGAAACGACACGAGGCGTCAGAGCCGGCCGGCAGTCAGTTAATCGTAGCCTTTGTCGATAAATCTGTAGAGGAACAAAAAACTAGAAGAACAATGATGGGGGTGACACGTAGGACAAGGCATACGAGAGAAGGAATATGGGTACCTCGAACGAGAAAAAAGATAACTCGGAAACGATACAGAAAAATGTGATGAAGCTGATACGACCCGGCCGAAGTTATCGGCAGGGCCACACCAGCTTCGGGGACTAATGTTGGGGGGGTGACCCCGGATAGGTTAAAGACGGGAAAGAGGCAGTACGATCCCGTCTGGTTTCGAGTTCTGATCTAAGTCGGCCGAATCCTGTAGATGTCGGCCGACATATGGAGGCGAGAGACCCGTATATGTATATTAAGACATTACCCGGCCGAGATATTACGTAAGTCGGCCGGGTTAGTCTGAGTGATCTTGGTGCAGGTGAAGGACGATCCGAGCTATGCGAGGAAGGACCGAATGATATGAAGCTTGCAGGAGAAGGAGAAGCCCGAAGTCAAACCCTAGCTACAAGATAGGGAGAATCTGAGCGAAGCCAAGCGCTACGGACAAAGGTGCAGAGCGACAGAGAGGCAGGAGGAGGTCACGGAGGTGACAGTCCAGAAGACCGAGGCGCACAGGAGGGGCCCTCTGGAACCTTGCCGTCGTTAGAGGGGCGACAGGGAAAGGGGGGCGCCGAACTACTATATTGGGACAAGCATATTCCTCGAATATGCTTGCCACGTCAGCCCTAGAGGAACCCAGGGCTCTCCTTTATAAGGAGAGGCTTGGACTCAGAAGGGGGCATCGACTGGAGTTAGAGCCGTTAGGCTGGTAAATTTCTTCTCTTCTCCCTGTATACAGCTCAAGGAGCACTTGTAGCCCAAGGAAGGAGAAATAAAGATCTTTGCCTTAGTCTTCTGTGTGTAGAATCAACTACATCTTCCCTCCCCAGATCCCTCTAGCATCCATTGGCCCCATACTTTAGCCTACCCATGGCATCTGCCGTGATACCACCACGACATCTGTGGCACCGCAAGCCAAGAAAAGGCGCTGCGGAAGGATGAGCACGTACGCGGACCACCTTCGTCGACGCCAGGCGCTCGAATGATCCGCGCGGGGCCTCCGCCTAGGAGCAGGTCCGGCCCAGGATGCCGGGCCACGTGAGAAGCCAATAACGGGGGACAGAAGAAAAGGAAGGGATAGGGATCTTGGGAAGGGGGAGACTTCACGACGTCACACGGATTCCTCCAGCAGCGTGAGGTAGGGGCCTTGTGGGAGGTTACAGCGGTGGTGGCGCTGTCGCCTCGGGGTCGCCTTGGGGTCGCCTCGGAGCGACCCGGAGGCCTAGGGTTTCGCCCTCCCAGTACAACAAACTCCCATACTCCTCTTAAAAATCGCAAGAGAAAATTTTGAGCATTTGGTCTGAAATACACTATAGACTATGAAAATGCTGCCATGTTTTCTCTATTTGGGTAATATGGTCATAACCGAAGATCGAACCGAAAAGATCTAACACCAAATACGAAAAGACCGAAGGTAATTCATGTAGTATTTTTGGATGGCCTGTATTTTTGGATGGCATGTATTTTCACGGACCGGAAAAACCGAGGTAATGACGAAAAACCACCATAATTGGGGTTGCGGTGTCACATAACCACCAGTTAGAGGCAGGGGACAGAAACCACCGCACATTGGGGCTGGTTCGCGACGGGGAGCACTGATTTCATCGATTAAGCGTCACCGTTTTCTGACAGCTAGGACCCACTATCGGTCTATGTGGCAAAAATAGACAATAGACAACGAAAGTATTTTACCCAATTTTACAAAAGGGTCTTCATCAATCAATTTTAAATAAAATAAAAAGATAACTGCTCGCCGGTGGTGATGTGCAAGTGCGCACCACGGGTTGCTGGTGGCCAAACTTGCGAGTGCCACCGTACAACGCCTCCCCCGTCTCGAGCTGGTCCTTGCCGCGTGGATTGAGGACGTCGCCGAAAGCCAGCATGGCGCTGCTGGTCCGGAAGAGAGGATGGAGATGGCGGCGACAACGACATCGATCTGCTCTAGCTACATGTATGGTGTCGGTCTGGGGGTTCTGGCGGCGGCCGTCGCGCAACAGCAGCTCGCGTCACGGTCATACTAGGTTGGGCTCTACAGTCTGCGCGTGTGGGACTACCGAACCGTCGATTCGTGCCGCTCCGCCACCAGGCCTCCGACGAGAAATTACCGGCAGAGGAAACCACACCGTCCCACGAGGAGAGCCCGAGGACTACCACTAAGCCTAGGCGCACCTCCCGGCATCTCCATCTTCTCCCGCGAGGTCTGGAGTGGCACCCAGCCCGTCGCTGACCCGCAGAGAGAGAGAGAGAGAGCGTGTGCGGCCTCGACCTGCTCCGCCAGTGGCACAAGCACCTTGCCATTGCTGCCTCCACGCTCTCCTCGGACCCCGACGCCTACGGCCCCTCAGGGAGGGCCAGATCCGCCGCGCGCGCAAGGCGCTCACCGACCTCACCATCCTCATGTTCGACGACAAGGACGTCGACGGCGGCTAGAGGAATCGCTCCTTCGGATGCGCGGCGCCAAAGGACGCAGGGCAGCACCAGGCCACGGGCACCACCGTCGGAGCAGCAGCGGCGGGAGCGGCACCGACTCCGACAACGACTCCCACGTCTGTCTCTCCCCTCCCGTCAAAACAACGTCAGGTGGCACCTACCAGCGGGCCCATTGTAAAAACGTGGTTAAACCCCCCAAACCGTGAAATTATTGCTATGTGACGATAACCTCAATGTGCGGTGGTTTCTATCCCCTACCTCTAACTGGTGGTTATGGGACACCGCAACCCAATTGTAACGGTTTTCCGTCATTCGAAAAGACCGGACCAAACGGCCAGACTAGCACGTGTCCGGCGCGCGTACGTGTTGACGCGCCCAGCTCCCGTTGCCTCCTCCTCTTTCGGTTTCAGCTAGCACACCGTATCGCCTGCTGCAGCACACGGTCCGAGAACATTCATTTCTGTGTGCTTCTCTGGTTCACGATCCCACGAAGCCACGACGACACGAAGAGCACGGAAGGCAGCAGAAGCCATTATTTCTTCTCGCGCCCATAAGATAATCCGAGACGACTTCCGGGAAAGCTTTTGTACCGTGGCTTGAAATGACATGAACGGCGCCGCGGCGACGAGACGAGGCAAGCCGCCGACGTGGACGCGGAGGAACGACAAAGGAAAAAAAGATTAGTATTGGATGGATCGTGCATGCGCATGTAGTCCAGTCTTGGCTTTTGACCATTAGAAAAATGGCAAAGCAACACCAAGTTTGCATTCCTATTTCCCATGTCACGCATGTGACGTGTGACATGAGGCTATATGCTTTGAGTGTACAATTTCTGCGAGCAAAGGGAGCTGTGCATCGGAAATCCAGTTTGACTCCCAGGTCTAAATGCACCCATAGTAAAATACTTTCTCCGTCTTAAAATAGATGTCTCAAATTTATCAAAATTTAGATAAATCTAGACACTATTTAGTATATAGATTTATTTAAATTTTGAAAAACCTAAGACATTTATTCTTGGACGGAGGGAGTAACATTTTTCAAAATGTTAAAAGTTTCAAAAAGAATATACTGGTGTATATGCTGACATTCTATGTTCGCACACCAAGTTTCACGAAAAATGGATATTTTATATAGATTGTGTAAAAAAAGACAATTTTTGATGTTACAAACTAGTTTTTCACAAGACATTTTTTGCCTTTTCTGTATAGATATCACAAAATGTCTTTCCACTACAAAACTTTATGTGAGGACATAGCATGTTCAGATACACGCCTGGCATTTTGTTTCGGATTTTTTCAATATTTTAAAATGTATATAAAATGCATTTTTCATAATATGTGCATCTAGACCTCGGAGCCAAATCGCCATGTCCGTTGTGCATTGCTTTTTCACGGATTAGGCAGTTGAGTTGATGCGAGTATCGACAAGTTTTTGGATAATGTATATTCGGCAATGTTTTCCAGACGAGCATTTCTCCCCGCTTTCTACCTATTTTGCATTTATAGTCTTTACTTTCTTCCGTTGACCTATTGCTATTTGTGTTGCATTGCTCTAGTTTTCATACCATTTATACTCCCTGCAAACTATATCCCTTGGTCACTTCCTATTGCTCATTGCTTTGGTAGATAATTGGTCTTGCGAGTCGTAGTTGCTTGCTCAGAGTCGGCTCGAGTTGTCGAGTACCACAATTGTTGCAGGTTGCCACATGCTTAATGGTGGAGATGATTATGGTTCTAACTACAACTTGATAATTAAAATGTTGGGAATAGATATAACTAATGCAGAGCACCGGTGAGCAATAGTTGAGATCTAGCTTTTATCATGTCCACTTGTGTCCACCGAGGACCCCGAGTACTTTATGCTTGTTCTTTGACTATCGCACTATCCGCATGTGCGACTAGAAATCCCTTTAGGCTGAGCTTGATTCACATCTTATTTCTTAGGGCCATAAATTAGTTTGGGGTATTACTACTATCATGTACTTATGTCATTCTTTATTGCTTTATTTACTATGTTACTCAAGAAGCGGTTTACTACTGGACTGTTTAGGAATGTAGAATGTTTACGTGGTATCGACAAGCCCATTCATACCTTTGGCTTTCTAGTCGTTTACAACCATTGACACAAATTCTAGGTCTGTCTCGGAGCCATCCGACTTTGTTGCGGGTAGCTTAGTGGGATGGCCCCTGAAATAATTTTTGAATCTTGTGAATGCTTTGTCGTGGAGTCTCTTTGCTTTTTATTTAGTTATTTCCGAGGTTGATCGTGCGTGTGTGTACCCGCGGGATAAATATTTTCAAAAAGCCATGTCCATGGTTATAAAATATTTGAAGCACAGTATCTCGATCATAGACAACGTTAACTCAAACTAAAATAGTGCTATAAATTTGACTTTGGCATGACTAGTAATCAACTCCATTTCAACGAAATGTTTAATTAAAAGTGCCAACAACTTATGGAAATGGGATGTCTTATGATATCTATATCTGACTAGTAATTAAGACAACCTCAATGGAATGATTAATAAAGATGCCAACCGTGTGAGTTCCTCGGAATGACTTCCATGTTTGGTCTCGAGGGGGAAATACCAGGACAGATATGCTTGATGTTAGTATGAGGATGGTTCCAAATAGGTCTTTCTCATCCCTCTCTGATAGCCGATAGTTGTATCGAGTCTCTATAGATTGTTTAGTGCATGCTTCGCTACCGTTTTAGTCCATCATACTTATGTAGGTGACAGCCGCCGGATTCTCAGACTCGCCGTGTACTAGCCTTAGTACTAACTGCTCCCTTTTCCTTTGCTCTTTGTCGGCACCCCTTTTGTTTTAAAAGGTTTGAGTTTGGCGACGTTAGCAAGGTTACCCTTCCGACTTGGCCTGGGCAGGGTTATGGACGCCATTGGTTATTCTTCAGGACTCTTAGTCCAATTTGCATCTTATCCGTACTCGGATTTGTATTGTTTTCAAGGTGATTTGGATCTTTATACTGTATATCTGTATTCTTGACTCATGGAGTTGTTGTTGTATATATATGTTCTTATGTGTTCCATCGTGAACTATTGTGTAATTTTATTACTTCGTTTTCTGCTCGCACACAAGTGCCCGGTGGGCATCATCGAATCGTTTCTATGCATGTTTGGAGGGAATCGCTGAAATCTGCATAGGGCCGATTCAAGGGTGTTACATGCAATTTGCTGGTCTCAAGCTATGTGTGGCTATTGTAATTTGACTAAAATTTGAACCCCTCTGCACTATATTTTGAGTGAGCTTTGTGCTGGTTTGTATTACTATGATTTGTATTGATGTGAGCTATGTACAGGTTTGTATTGATGTGATTTGAGTGCAATACCTACTGTAATTTGACTGTTGTGAGCCATTTTGAAAATTTTACCGATGTAATTTGATTGCTGTAATTTGACTCCTGACAGCCAAATGGCTACTGTAATTTTATTGCTATTATCTTTTATAGGCAATAGTGCTTCAAATGGTTGTCTTTTAGAGACACTCTAGATAGTGCATCAAATGGTTATCTTTAGAGACAATCTCAATAGTGCCTCAAATGGTGGACTTTTAGAGGCACGATGGAGAGTGCCTCAAATGGTTGGCTTTTAGAGGGGCACTATCTGTAGTGCCTCAAATGATTTGCTTTTAGAGTCACTCTCAATAGTGTCTCAAATGGTTGGATTTTAGAGGCACTTTAGTTTTGGAGGCACTAGGGTTGAAAACGCTAAGGAAACTTTCCGTTTGTTTTCGGAGTAAAAGAATACATAGAGCTAAAATGAACACGGAAACGATATTTTGTGGAAAAGAATTGAAAACGAAATATTTTAAATGGAAACGAAAAAGAAAATGAGGGAGCCATTTCCAACGGAAACTATAAGGAAATTCCGGTTAAAAAAATACGGAAACTTTCCAAAATAATCAGTTATATAAAAAAGTACTTTGCATCAGTTATTTCCCTTGCTCTTATCGGGCCATAGAATATATGCAAGGTCTATATAATACATGCAACTACATACTAGTCAAGTGAGTGTCTTAGCGTTTATGTAAAACTATTTTGTGAATTTATGTGCTTATCAAAGTGTTGAATTATGTGTGTTAATTTATGTTCAATTATCGTTTATCAAAGTTGTGAGCTATTCTTTATCTATTATATGTTTCTTTTAGTGTAGAGACCATAATATTATGCCACTATTATATTCTAACAAATGTCCATTTTTGTATTATATCCGTTCGGTATCCTTTCTATATCCGACTCAGATGGTTTTCGATTTTGTGTTTGTTTCCGGAGTTTTTTATTTCGTTCCTGATTCTGGCGACACAAGAGAAAACAAAAACGACAACGTATATTTCTGTTTTTAACTCTAGTCACTCTCAATAGTACCTCAAATGATTGGCTTTTAGAGTCATTATGGAGAGTGACTCAAATGGTTAGATTTAGAGGCACTACGGAGAATGTATCAAATGGTTAACTTATAGAGGTAGTATGAAAAGACATTTTTTTAAAGGAAAATGATACTGTTCCCCGGGGATCAAACCAAAACGATCCCCTGGGTAGCTGTCGTGCGTGAGTGGAGGCCGCGTCTTCTTCACAAATCACAACTGCCTGCAATGAAAAAAAAGAGAAGCTACCTGCGATACTTGCTCCGACCCTGAGGCAAGCACCTGCCGTCTCCACCGAGCCTGCCGCCATCCTGCCCCATGTCCGCGCCTCATCCTCGGACTTCGAGTTGCCGCCGCCGCCAGACTAGGCTGCCGGCGCAGGCTCCCGCCACCGCCGGACCATAGCCTGCCGCCGCCCTGCCCCACGTCCGCGTCCCATCCTCGGACTTTGAGTTGCCGCCACCGCCGGACCTTGCTGCCCTTCTCTCGCCAGGACGCAGTCTTGCCGCGTCGCAGTGTCGTCCGCGTCCTGCCACGCGTCGCCGCCTGCGTGCCCCGCACTCGTCATGGGTACTCAATCTCGTGCCCTGGGAGCACCGCAGCAGAGCAGTAGACAAGGGAGGGCGAGGTGGCGCGCCGCTCGCCACTGCCTTGCGCCGTGGGCTGCCGTTGCCCTTGCTGCTTGGCGCCCTTTCTGCTTTGTCCTCTCCCATGGCTTCGCCCATGGAGGACGACATGCTACTATTGTGGCGCTACCTATTGGGTATTTGTTTGTGATTTTTTGCTACATGTGTTTTGTGATTTTACTATCCTATGTATCCGACGATGCTATCATAGGCATACGCTGAAGCTATCGGTTTTATTGATGGTGCTACAGAGCTGATCTAGAACAATGCTACCATGCCCTCGAGCTTGGGTTTTTGCTACCCTAGGCCTGAGGGGATGCTACCATAGGCTTATGATGGTGCTACCAGCTTCAGCCGACGGACTCCGACAAGATCTCCGATGAGATCTCCGGCGAAGTTGAATTTGCTACAATGGGGCATATTTTTTGCTACAACCGTTTTATGGTTTTGCTACAATAGCGCAAAGTTTTTGCTACAAGGTCTCCAGCGAGATCTCCGGCGAAATTCTTCGGTGAGGTCTCCGGCGAGTCTCAGGTGAAGTCGGGTTTGCTACATTAGCACAACATTTTTGCTACACGGTCGCCGGCGAGATCTCCGGCGAAATCTCCAGCGAGGTTCAGTCTAATTTTTTATTTTTTAGGCTAAACCGTTTTCTGCTACATGTAGCAAAAGCGGAAATAGTTGTAGCAAAAACAAAACTTTCTGTAACAAAAGAGGGATTTTGATCAAAAAAGAAAACACGTGGTTGGCTGGGGACCGGGGGATAAAAAACACAGATCCCCGGGAACGCGTAGGGCTGTCCTGCCAAACTTTTTCCTACACGACCTCCCGACATTTTCTATAATTATATAAAAAAATCATTTGTGGCACTAATTTAACTAGTGTCTCTAATTGCCCTACGTGGTGTAGTGCATAATCACATGACCAAGTCAAGATTTTCCGTCTCCCTGCGCCGACAAAGCGTCCCTGCTAGACATTCCAGTCCTAGCACGTGACCCCCGCGCGCGTACATGCTCACGCGCCGAGCTCCCGTTGCCTCCTCCTCTTTTGGTTTCAGCTAGCAGCCCAGTAGGTAGCACACCGTATCGCCTGCCGAAGCACAAGGCCGGGAACATTCCTGTGTGCTGCTCTGGTGATCAGAATCCCACGACACAAAGGACACGAAAAGCAGCAGAAGCCATGATTTCTTCTGGCTCCCATAACATAATGATCCGAGACGACTTCGTGGAGAACTTTTTGTACCGTGGAACGACGCCGCGCGCATGAGCAGATGCCACAAGACGAGGCAAGCCGACGACGACGTGGACGCGACAAAGGAAAAACAAAAGCATGGCGCCTTCTCGATTAGGATGTTAAGTGGGGGATGCCACCTACTCCTTTTTTTTCAAAATATAAGATGTTTTTTAAAGAAAATTATCTAGACTTCTTTTAATGTCTAGATTCATTCTAAATCTGAGTAAACCTATATATTAAATTAGTCTAGATACATTTGCTTTACAAAGCTAAAACATCTTATATTTTAAATCGGAGGGAATACATCACATTTTTAGTTTATTTTAAATTTGAGAATGCCTACGTCTCAGGCGACTAAGAATTAACTATTTCTCAGTCGGCTGACGTGGCTGGCTCAATCGAATGGAAACATGCATGATTTACAAACAAAAAACTACAACCAGATGGCTCAATCAAATCTTGGAATCAAAATCTAATGGTGAACAAGATGACTGAAAAATAACTATTTCTCAGATGCATGAGAAATAGCAAAACCGTTTAAATTTTGTAGTTTAGAATTTTATTAAAATGTCACGCTAAAAATCTTAAAATAAACTAGAGACTAGATTTAGATGGAGCCCCGTTTTGACACCCTGTATATCCTCGATCCTGCATGCGCATGTAGTCCAGAGTCTTGGCTCTTGACCATAGAAAAATGGCAAGGCAACACCAAGTGCTTTCCCATTTCCCATGTCACGCATGTGACGTGACATGAGTATCTGCACACTGAACATGTGGGTCCAGCCAGCCAGCCAGCTAGCTCGAAACCCAGCTGCAAGATCCGTTGTATGATTGGCGGGTTTCAGTTAGTCAGTTGGTCGATCATTTGGATCTTCTAGTTCTACATATGTGTGTGTGTGTGGGGTGGGGGGGGTGATCGAGTCCGAAGAGGCGAAGAACCAACAAAGGAATAATGAAAGCAGAGCACCAGGAGAATGTGGCCTTGTTGTTTGCTCATCAGGAAAACAGAGAGATACGTACAGACAGAGATGGTAGAGTGGACTACATTTGCACTGCGTTGCATGATAAGTCTGACTTGTCTTTCCTTATTATTATTATTGTAAAATGGAGATCGGCCGACATGCATGCATGGGGTGGTCGTGAGCTCATAGGCTGTCCTTTTCTCTTTCGGCGTTTTTTTTCTTTCTCTTTTCAAGTCAATCGTTCTGGCCTTCTGGGTCTGCTATGATATCACATGATATCTGATGGCTGTGTTTTGTTAATTTGGAAGTATCTTGCAAATATTTACGCTTGCTTTGCTGCCCAGTTGGACCCTTGGCTGCCTCCAAAGGATGAAGAGGTCGTCCGAGCTGTAAACAAAAGCGCGCGAGAGAATCTTGTCTCTTTGCTTGCTCGAATCTCCTACTCCCTTTGGTCCATATGAACTCAACTTTAAATATAAATAAATGCATCTAAAATACTACTCCCTCCGTCCTAAAAAGGATGTCTCAAGTTTGTTTAAATTTGGATGTATCTATATATAGATACATCCAAATTTACTATATATATAGATACATCTAAATTTAAACAAACTTGAGACATCCTTTTTAGGACGGAGGGAGTACTTATAATTAGGTACAGTATATACAAATCTACACTAAGTTGTGTCTATTAATATGGATCGGATGGAGTAGAAAAATAAAAGTGGTGTAATGTATAATTTAGTTGTCAAAGAAAAGCAAGGCAAGATGAGTAAAGACTTGTCCACAGTTTTGAGAACGCTAGACAACACATAGTAAGGTTTACATACTGTTTTGCATTGGCTGGTTACGTGGGCAAATCATTCCCCAACACGGATTTACCAGATGCGCTCCCCCCTAGCTAGCCAGACTGCTTTTGCCAACAAAACATCTGTCTTTTTCAGCAATCTACTAGTAGTGATTGCGGCCAATTGGTAGTTGGTACTATTCCCTCCGTTTCTAAAAAGGATGTCTTAAGTTTGTCTAAATTTAAATATATTTAGACATTATTTAATATATAAATATGTTTAAATTTAAATAAATTTGAGACATCTTTTTTAGGATGGAGGAGGGAGTACGACTTTTGCTGCCTGCATTTTCTGACGCGTAGCTAGCTAGCTTGAGCAGAAAGAAATGAACGCAAAAAAGGTGAGCGAGACAATCGTCGAGAATACTTCGCATTGTAAATGCAACCATTTTATTCAAGGCATGGTAGTAGTAAGAAAATACCGAGAGCTGGGCAGGAAACCGAAGAAACAAAGCAATAGAGTACATGTGGGACAAGCAAAGTCCAGCTCTTCTTTTCTTGTCCATCTTTGTGTCGATCGATGCCCCCGGATTGTCCACCAAGTTAGGTCGTTATGTTGCCCCCTCCGTTTGCATCTTCTGTAATGTAACCGAAAGCCGCCTGCCACCTAAATTTATATTGTTAGAGTTCGACCAAGGTTTTATCAAAGTCAAACTTTTCATATTATCTGCAGTTCGTATTATATATATTTATGATTTTATATATTTTTAGTTATTGCATGCAAAATTATACGACATATTATGGAATGGAGGAAGTATGAAATTATGGGATGGAGGGAGTATACAACATAGGGAATAGTTGCTAGTTAATGGCTGACGCGTGCATGTACTCCCCCCCTTTCCCCGCTCTGGATTAAAGGGCCGCTAGCAAGCGGGGCGTTGTTTCGAATTGTGTTGCCATAAAGGCTAGAAAGAATTAATTGGCTGCGTTAATCTGCTCCTAAAAACGTTTATTGTTGAAATATTAGACATAATTTTTACGATTAGTTGCAGAATATAAATCATGACAGCATCAGTTACAATCACGTAAATCTTTAACATACAAGCATGCATATGTTAGCAACTCCCGAGCATGTATATGTGAACACGAGCGAGTTTTTTGAAACACATGCATTGGCCGAGGTGACGTTTTGCCTGGCTAAAAGGATCGCTGATTGGCCCTGCTCCTCCTGTGGATCACCTGCATATCGATGGAGCCAATTCCTCGACACCTTGGTCGCGCTGGGTTCTTCTGCCCTGAAACTGAAAGGCGTCCATTATATAACTATGATCTGAAGGTTCGGTGAGTTGGTATTTCACACCAAGGGCAAATAATACGGCAAGCGGTGTAGCTCCCTTATCACTTATCACATATGGTAGCGGGGCCGACTTATCAACAAACAGCTGAGCTGAGGTGCACGTCTTAACAGCTGATAAACCCATCTTACCACACCAATTTGACCAATCAACATAGTAGCAAAAAAAGCACCCTACAAGTGTTATAGTAAGTCTCACTTTAGGTATCCACTTAAAATCTTACTATTCCAGCAGAATAATTCAAAAATTATAAGGAAAAAGATTGGCTTCCTTCGGGGATACCATGCATGGATCCCTCAAATGTGTGTCACGAACTGCACCCAACTCGTAGCTTTGTGGGTGGGCCTCGGTACCACATCTTTATCTCCTCCTGCCTTTCTCTCCCGTTTCTTTCCCGTAGCGCCGTCTCGTCTTCGCGCCGCCGCCGTGCTATGATTCTCACGCCGCCGAGCCGCCACCGCATGCACCTCCGCGTTGCATTGGTCGCGTCGTGCCATGCACCTCCCGCCCGCGCGTTCTGGTCGCGTCGCCCGTCGCCGCTGCGCCTCCGGTCGCGCCTGCTGCGCTTGCCGCCCACCACGCGTCGGAGTCGACGCCTCCCAACACCTTGTCGGATTCCCCTGGCCATCACCGCCGCTTCCAAGGTCGACTACGCATGCTACATGCGGTCAGTGGCAGTGCTGCAAGCGAGCGTTGGTTTTGCTACATACGGCCGGCTGTGGAGCTACGAGATCTCCGGCGGTGCTATCCGCAGCGTCGATTTTTGCTATAAAAAGTTGCTACAAAGGCTTTCTTGTTTTGCTACAATAGTATTTATGGTTTGCTACAAGATTTTTGGCGTGATCTCCGGCGAGGTCGGATTTGTTACAATAGAATATTTTATTTGCTACATATGTTTTGTGGTTTTGCTATAATAGCGTAAAAAATTTGCTACCCGGTCTCCGACGAGGTCTTCCAGCGAAGTTGGTTTTGCTATATTAGCAAAAAAAATTGCTACATAGTCTCGGACGAAACTCCGGCAAGATCTCCAGTGAGATTTACCTTTTTATTTTTGTCTCGTAAACGAACCATTTTCTGTTACATGTAGCAAAATTAAAATATTTTATAGCAAAAACAGGATTAGAGGTATTTTTTTAAGACACATGGCAGTCTGGAGACCAGGACATTGTGGGAGTTTTCTCCGGAGGATGCGTAGCGCGGACTAAATTATAAGTAGCAAATGCTTATAAGTCATTCGGTCTTGGAACATAAAATGTTATTTACACCAACCTGTGGGGTCACTCAGAAACGGAGCCCCCTAATTTCTTACTAGTGCATTCCGGAATCGTTACTTGAAGAGGGCAGGATGCCGGCGTGCATTTTCAAGTGACAAGTGGGAAATCATACTAATCAACATCGATCGGAGCACCAATGAATTAACAGAAACCGGACAGGTGTATAGCCTGAAGCATCCCCTGGACAAGATCTAGACTTGCAAGTCAAGGACCGAATAAAGCCATACAACGAGAAAACGGTCTCTAATTTCACTTGGCCATCCAAGTTTTTTGTTTTTTCATTTTTTTCAAAGTGCCACCTCTATTTTATTCCTAGGTGGGCACCGCTTCTCTTTGCGTGATGGTGTCGGTGTCGGGAATAACTCGGATTCTGTGGCTGAAACACGAGCCGATTAAAGGAAGCAGCCCAAATCAGCGATTCGTAGATGGATTCGAAGCAATGAAGTGCTCAAGTGCGCATCACTTTTTGGTTATATGGGGTCGGGAAGGCATTTTTCTTGGGGTGTTGCTTTCCTCCACCTACTAGCTAGCACCTTCGAAAGCTCACCGTCTTTTCGCTAAACGAACAATGCAACATGGCATGGACCACGTTTAGTGAGAAGTTTAGATTACTTTTACCTTTTTGTTTTTTTAACTCATGTGAGAACAGTCCATGTATTTGCATGGGTGCATATTTTGGATGCTCGATTTTTATTTTGACATTTTTTCACCCAAAGTTTATGGTATATATGGCGTGGCGGATAACTAGACGAACAACTTATACCCTGTATTTTTTTGAACGAGGAGGGGTCTCGAAGGACCCCGAAGCTGCCATTAAAGAAACTGTCAGTCGGTACATTTACAAACATGACCTCGAATGAAAAAGCAAATGAAAGCAGTCCTGAAAATATGCACACAAGACCCAGATATGTTTGTGGAAAACGCGATCAGGTCCTCCGACCGAACCACCGACGCTGGAGTCTTGCCGCCGGCCATCTTCCTCCCGCCGGGGACGCACCACTTGGCTTGAAGAAGACGAGGGGTGCCGGCGCAAGGCTCCCCAAGGGCATCCATCATGGAGGTATGAGACACGCCAACGAGGCGTGTATAGTCGCCGCACATGCGGCAAAGGATTCTTGTGGCCAACATGGCCACACGGCGATGAGCTCGAGTTGGCAGCAGCCTGTGCAGATTGATAACACCACCAACCTTCACGTCGCCCCCCTCGCCACCTTGGCCGGCTAGGACGATGCTCAGGTTGAAGACGTTGAAGCAGCACAGACAAGAGTGCTTATTGAGAAGCTTTGTCTCCTCTGCACGCATCGGTAATCACCATGGAGACCAGAGCAGAAGCGGAGAAGAACTCTAGCCGGCGCCGCATCCAAACGCCGAACTAAACCAGGAGCTTCACGAACCGCCAGATTCGGGCACCGGCAGGCTACTTCTCCCCACCCCCTCGCCGCCACGGCTAGCCAGAAAGAGGAGTAGCGGCGCAGCAAATCTGAACCAGAGGTCGCAGAGGAAGGCCTTATTGTGGAGATCTTCGAGTGGACGGCCGTCGCTGATGGACCTGACCGCCAGAGCACCGTCGACGATGGATGAACTGAAACACAGAGGGACCGGCCAAGAAATCCCCATGCCCTACTCCAACTACACGATAAACTACACCTAATCATACAAACTACACCGACGCCTCTCCTCCGCTGTCTCCGGCCGGCAACGCCGGTGGAGACAGCTCGGGATCGGCCCGGACGCACTGGAACGACTCTCAAGGAGAAGGGGTGGGAGAGAGGGAGAGGGAGAGGGGAGTTTTTTCCCCCTTTTATACCCTGTATTTTCTATGGTCATATCCAATTAGGTGATGGAGCAACATGTTGCAACTCCTCAAAATAGGTTTTTGCGCCGCTATATTAATATAACAACCACCCAATACAACTTGAAGAACATTGTTGGGGCAAGCAACACACTCATGCCCAAAAGAAATAAAAAAAGACAAAACAATACCGACAACGGACAGATCGACGAAAACAATGATGACTTGAAATCGCTATGCCCTCCGAAGGATTCCCACCTTCAAGAAGCACCAAGCAACACCTTCAAGAAGGAATACGGCGATGACGCTGCTGCCCGGACTAGTCTTGGAATTTCCCACGATACACGGGGGAGTGGGGAAGGGATACACCCGACGCCATTCAGGAAGGACCAGCGGTGCCGACCACGCCGACAGGGATTTCTCCTGACCCCCCAAAAACCACAACCCCGAACGATCCATCGTGCTCCACCAAACATGTCGTCCACCAACATGCGCCACCACGATCTCGCAGACACCATTGCCGTCTCACCGTGGCCAACATCGTGATGCCTGCAAGACCAAGAGGAGGCAGCCGAGAACGAGGAGCAATAATACAACACCCATGCGGGATGGAACAGCCTCCACCGCTAATGGCGGTAACTGGCCGGACGCAGCATCCAGAGCAAACTAGGCCTCTTCGACCCGGCCCAGCCCAAATCGAGCTCGTGAAGCTCCAGGCACCATGCTGCAGTAGGCATGTTGCCGTCACCACCACCCCAGGCCCGAGCTACTCCTTGGTCCGCCGGAGACAACATAGGTAGGCCCTCGCCTAGTCCGCCCAAACTCAGATGGATCCCGAATGGGCCCAGATCTGGGCCAGGAGGGCTCCGCCGCCAGCCACCGCGCCGCTCTGCAGCAAGGGCTGCAACACTGCCACCTCGCCACCCGGAAACACGTTGTAGCCGGTGTTGTCCTAGCCACACCGTCGCCTGGCCGCACGCCCCCCGAGTTGCACCGCCATCGCGCGGGAACTAGAGGAGCCCGCCACCGCCATCTCTACCATGGCCCCGCAAGGGCAACGCCCTGCAGCGCCGACGGCGAAAGGGGAGGAGGTCGAAGGAGGGAGGTCGCTGGGAGGGACAGGGCAGGGAACGCCCGGCTGCCTCGCTTGGGTAGGTGGCGCGGGGTACGGGGGAGGGAGGGTTCCGACTCGCTCGCCTCTGTTCCATTCCACATTGGTGATGGATTCCTCCTTCAACATGTTGCAACTAACAGGGACACATCCGAATTGTATCTTCGGTCACCTAACATGTTGTCTTAATAAGTGTTACCGCTATGTGGTAAGATTAACTGTCACAACTAGAATATACCAAATGTAAAGTGATTGAACAGAATATACCAGCTACTTTTAATGATGACATGATGATGATATGGAGTTGACTGACTGTATATTAAAAGCGACCAAATAACAACCGACCACAATGATTTGACATCATAGTTGGTGCGCACATTCATCCATCGGCGTCACCAACCAAATTACTTGTCATAACCCAAGAAAATACTAAATGTACTCCAAAAATTCTGCAAAACCCATATTTGTTTGCGTGCTCAGTCAATATGCATATAATTTTACACGAGCTAGTGGACAAATATTTAAATTGATCATGTGTAACTATGAGTCTTACATCTTTGGACGGCGAAATTACTTTTTTTCCAGAGCCCATAAATAATAGTAGTATTTCCTTTATTCGAAAAATAAAACATGTTTTGGCAAGCCAAATTGACTTGCTTAAGCTTCTTATATTTTGTAACAAATGAAGTAGTTTGTGGCAGGGCAGTATATGATGCGCCAACGGCATTAATTTAATAAGTGACATAAAGAAAATATCGTGCCAATGGGCTGAGATTGGTCTGACATAGTATCTTGATGTTCTGGTGCCCTTTACGCGGTTGGTGGGATACCTTGCAGATGCGGAGTCCCTCCTGGCTCCACTCGACTGAGTTTCAAAGTTTTGTCAAATAACCAATGAGGCTTGAGAAATATGGCTTGTGAGCTGCAAAGTACCAAACACATGATTAAGAGGCGGCTAGGTAGCAACTACTCCCAGGTTGTTGCGAATGAAGAAATCAATCCCAGTTTTTTCTGGAACCATTTGGTGGCAAACGCATTTAGTAACATGAGTAATCACTGAATAGTAACGAGTAGGACAAGCTTTCCTGGTGATATCTTAGTTTGGTAGATGTGAACTTGGTATCTGAAAGATTTCGTAGGAAAGAAGCTAGGTAGGAGAGCAGAGTAGCTTGTGTAGTTTAATTAAAAGAAAAAAGGTTGAATATACATAATGTTGTATGTACGTCATGGTGTGAAAGGCAAAAAAAAAGGTGCCTACATGTGTGCTGCTGGAGAAACGAGAGAAGTTGGCCTAATATGTCACTATTTAATTAGAATGATTCAAAAAAGGACAAAAGGAACCTTAAAAGGACAAAAAGAAAATAAAAAAAGATCGGAATGCCATGCTTAGTTGAATCACACATCCAACAATTAGCTCTTACTAAAAGGATGTTGTACCATGTGAGCATACGGGAGTATATAAGTTTTTAGTCCTAGGCCCATGTAAACTTTCTTCAAACATCCTTTTGGTACAAGTTAAATCAGGACGGTGTTGACATGGGACTAGTCGAACCGTCCCGAACCCTCTCGTGCGTCTCCTACCTTCCTCTCTCCCTTGAGAGTCGCCCTCATCGCCCCGGGCCAATCCAAAGCTCCTCCTGGCAGCGATGCCGACCGGAGGGTGCCAAGGAGCAGCGCTGGACCTAGTAGCTTAGGTTTTAGGGTTAGATTTAGTAGGTGTTGTCCCTCAGTGGCGATTTGGAGTAGGACGCTGGATCCCATCGACCGGATTTGGCGCGCCCGATGCTTCTTCTCCCTCGAGGCGTTGTTCCGGTAGCAAGGGCGTTGGCAAGATCGGAGCTTGAAGCTAGGCATCTCCAAGAATAAGGCCGTCCTCTCTGTTCCCTAGAGGTCCTCCGTTCTGACGCTTCTCCACGGCGCTAGGCGGTCCCCGGTAACGCTGTCCGTCGAGTTTCCATGGTGGAATCTAGGCGGCGACAACGAATCCGGAGAGGACTTCTTCAATAAGTGGATCAAGAATGCTCCAGCTCGTCAACACTGCCATCTTCTACGCCCGCCTCCCCGAGTCTATGGCAGGTTCTTCGGGTCTGATAGTGAGCCGGTTCTCACTATGTGGTGTTTGTGTGATGTTTCTGCTCTGGATGTGTCCTCCTCTCTGTCTTTCCTCTTCTCCTTGAGCTCCATGGTGGGGATCAGGAAGAAGCTCACAGAGATGAAGCTCAGCTAGAGTGGATTTGGGATCAAGGAACTGTAGGGATTCGTAGCATGGAAAACAAAATTTTTCTATCGCATACAAACAAACAAGCCAAGATCTATCTACTAGATTGTAGCAACGAGTCGATGGAATAACTTACCCTCGAAGATTCCAAAGCGGTTAACGAGAGCAGATTCTCGTGGGTGATGTAGTCGTACACTTCCGATCTCAAGATCGTGAGACGATCCTTTCTGCGTTAATGGCGTTTCCATGATCGGTCACACGTTCGGTACTCGACGAAGACCTTCCTCTCCTTGTTCCAAAGAAAGCGGAGGTTGTAGCACTCTCCTCGCGATTCCGGCAGCACAACGGCGTGGTACCGGAAGTAGAGGGGAGATCCCGCAGGGCTTCGCCTTAAGCCGGAGCGAGTATGGTGGAGTATGAGAGAGAGCTATTAGTGGTCTAGGGTTTAGACACACCAATTAGAAGGCTCTAATCCGAAGGCTAGTGCAATTAGAAGCTCTAAACCAAAGCGGCTCTAAACCGGAGTCTAGGGCTAGGATTTAGATTAGAGGATAGGAACTTGTGTGTCTAGAGGAGGAGGCCCTGCCCCTCCTTTTATAGGTGGGAGGGGCGGCCAAGGGGAGGGAGTCCCTCCCCAAGTCGGCCTTGGGTGGCGCGCCGGCTTGGAGAGGAGGGACTCCTCCTCCAAGTTGGTTTCAACCTCCTCTTGCTTGTTTCCCACAGTTTCCTGTTTTAGCCGTTTGACTTTCAAACTGGCCATTTGACTTTTCAGTTTTAGGATTCAATTTAATCCTTTATTTGGAACAGCAAGAACACTTAGTACATGATGCAATCATTCCAATATGTAATGACACATTCATGTACCCTTTCCCCCCGGAGTGCCGGACATTCCGGAACCTTCTAGAACATTCCCGATGAAAACACCGGAATCATTTCCGAACTCCGAAACGGGACTTTCCTTATATGAATCTTATTCTCCGGACTATTCCGGATCACCTCGTGATATCCCGGATCCCATCCGAGACTCCGAACAATATTCGGTCTCTTTCTCATAATACCATAACTACTCAAAACAACGTCGAATCCTTAAGTGTGTCTCCCTACGGTTCGTGAATTATGCGGACATGATCGAGACACTTCTCCGTACAATAACCAATAGAGGAATCTGGAAATTCATATGGCTCCCACATATTTCTACGATTACTTTGCGATCGAATGAACCACTTACATACGATACCAATTTCCCTTTGTCTCACGATAGTTTACTTATCCGAGGTTATGATCGTCGGTATATCTGCATACCTAGTTCAACCTCGTTACCGATAAGTACTCTTTTCTCGTTCCCGTGATATGTGATCCCTTGTGAGCCATTCACATGCTTGCAAGCTAATTGGATGACATTCCAGCGAGAGGGCCCAGAGTATATCTATCTGTCATATGGATGGACAAATCCCACTCTTGATCCATGTGTTTCAACCAATACTTTCTGAACACTCAATGCCACCTTTATAGACACCCAGTTACGGTGTGGTGTTTGATGTCATCAAAGCATCCATCCGGTAAAGGTGATATGCATGATCTCATGGTCGAAGGAATTAGGTTACTATGTATCAGAAATCATATAGCAATTGAACTAATGAAATGACTTGATGTTTATGCTACGCTTATCTATAGGAGTATGTCCACCACATCATTCTCCTAATGATATGATCCTGTTGTTAATAACATCTCTATGTTCATGATCAGGAAACCATGATCATATATTAACCAACAAGCTAGTTTAACAAGAGGCTTTACTAGGGAATCTTATTTTAGTTTACAAATCACACAAGTATTAATGTTTCCGGTTAATACAATTATAGCATGGTATGTAAACATTTATCATAAGTGTGAAGATATGATAATAACCACTTTATTATTGCCTCTTGGGCATATCTCCAACAGTCTCCCACTTGCACTAGAGTCAATAATCTAGTTTCAAACCTTTGTGTATTCAACACCTATGGCTTTCCGGTGTTGTATGTACACGATTGCTAGTGGTCAACTGATCTCCGAATCTGACACTTCTAGGTCCGTGTGTAATTGCATGTCTTTGCGTCTCTACGCATCACTCATTCTCTAATGAGATGGCTTCGTACTAATTTGGTCCTTTGATGTGACCTTTAGTTCTTTGGGGTTAAAACATGTTGATAATATTGTCGTACAATATATCTTCATAGTATTATCCCGCTGTGAACTACACCTAGTTTGATAACAAACTACTTGACACAAATGCCCTTAGCAGTCATATACTTAGCCTTTTGTTGTAGTATCTGTCACAATGTCTTAACTTTGGAACTCATCCAAATCTATTATGAAACTCACTTTCCATTATATTGTGCCACCCTTAGTTTAGATTGAGATAAACTCAATTTGTACTTTGTGACAAAACTAGTATCAATGTAGTACTTTTACAATGAACTAACCATCTATTTGTCACTTCTACAAATATTATACTCTTAGTTCTTCCAAAATATCATAAGAATATCCTTACTATTGTCCAATGATCATCTTACGAATCATTCTGGTATATGCTCACAACATTTAGAGCATAGGACATATCTGGATTTGTACATATCACAGTATGATTGATATAAATACTCTTTGTGATTTCATACATCAAGTATCAATCTATACTTGATTATTTGTTTCACTTTACCTAATGTCAATACACTTGAATATATCATCAACATTTGAACTCTTTCAATCCTTTCTGTGCGACAAGAACCTTTCTTGTAGTTTCTATATTGAACTCATTCAATATCTCGTCTATGTACTTCTGGTACAACCATATTAGCGTCTATTGATGCCAAATATTTGGATTTTGCCTAAGTCTTTCATCGGGATGAAATTCTTAATATGTGTTAATAAAAGATACATTATTTCCAATCAATAATATGTCTTCCACATAATGTATTAGAAACATGTCTTAGCGCTCCCACTTAATTTCTTGCAAATGCAAGCATCTCCATCGTCTCTGATGATCTTTTAAACTCCTTTAACAGTTTCATCACAGTGAAGATTCCAACTCTGCGATGCTCACTTTAACCATTGAAGTTTGCATATGCTTTTAGCATCCTTTTGAATTAACAAAACCCTATGGACCGTGTTATGCATATGTCTTAGGTAACGATTCTATTAGAAGAACTTGTTTTGTTTATTCAACTACCATATAACAAATTATATGTAGTGGTTGCTACATTAATCCGTCTAGACTAAATATCACTATGAAAGATCAAATCTTGTCATAGTCAACCTTTGAACATTTTGTGAACTCTTTCCCAACATGTCGACTATTTCATAGATGTAAAACATCCATGTCTATTTCTTTATAGATCCAGACACAACTGTAAGGTCTTACACCTTTCCTGAGGGTCCTTCAAGTTCAAAACTTGATTTTTCGTGTATGGAACTATCACGGATTTTATGGCTTCAAGCCATTAGACGGAGTCAGGGCCCATCATCGCTTCTTTGCATGTAGTCGGTTCATTATTGTCAAATAATGATTTAACTATCAAATCTTGGTATTTGATTGTTTACCCGACCTACTTGTTTCAATAGGAACTTAGATCTCTGTAACCACAACCTTTGAGGCACGTGAGCCATGAGCATTGTTGTTGTCTCCGGAACACTTTTCGGTGCTGCGCAACTCTGCACATATAGCTAAGGTTCTTTTAACCTTATCAAAGTTCTATTGTCCTCCCACTTAACTTTTCACGAAAAATTCCTTCTAAAAGAAACTTGACATTCTAAGTGACAAATACTTTTGTCTCTGGTGTTATGGAGGAATACTCAACAGTTATTCGAAATAATCATACAAAGACAGGTTCATCCGACTTTGGTTGCAAACATCTTTCTTATGCAAAGCATACCAATGTTTTAAGAAAGGACAACTTGGGTTTTATCCCAAACCATAACATATGGTGTCATTTCAACGGATTATGATGGAGCTCTTTTCAGTGGAAAAAACGGTAGTCACTAAAGCTTTTAATCTTTAAAATATAATGGCAGTTTTATGAATTATACCTTTGATCTTACCATGTCAAACAAGGTTTAATTACATATCTCGAATGCTCCATACTCTTATGGTGTTTCGGGAAATGCAAATCCACGGAACGATTCCATAAATCTTAGGTATTATGCTAAACTTTGTAACTCAAATATCTTCCTTTATGATCTTTATCATAAACTGTTTATATTCTTGTTACAATGATTTTGCACTTCATCTTGAAAGTCTTTGAACTTTTCAAATATTTCACACTTCATCCTTATTAAGTAAATATTCATATATTCACTCAAATTTTCGGAGAAAGCATATGAAGTTGAAATCCATCGCTCTTGACTACACATAATGGACTTCGTACAACAATATGTACAAGTTCCAATAAGCTAGTCATTCGTTCCGTTTTGGCCTATGAACGAAGTTTCAATTATCTCTATGAAAGTTTCACAAGCGTCATGTGATCAAAAATCAAAAGACTCCAAAATTCCATCCACATGGAGTTTCTTCATGTTTTCTTTCCAATATAATTTAAACGGCGATGTCACTTTCTAAGTGATCTTTCAATCAATTTGTCTTTCGACATTTTTAGCACTAGTTTTATGGATGTGATTTCTCCAACGAGATTTGTGAATCATCCATCTTTTATGGATTACGGCAATTATTTGAACAACCCTTTTGTTCTCATAATACCTGATAAAACAAATCTTGAAGGCAAGCTTTGATGTTTAACGAGCAACACAATAACCCTTTATTTGTTCTCGATGAACATCATCACATATTCTTTTGCTAATTACTTAGGCTACTGTAGTTCATGAATTCTGTTGTTTCGTATGACGATTCATACCAACAAATTCAGTATTAAATACTTAAGAACCACATTGTTTAATAAACAAAGAATATAGCCATAACATGTATATCATCTATATACTTAAACTGAACAATTCTAGTCTTTTCCTTTCTGCCATATACTTATGAGATTTTCTTTTAATATTTCCTTTTCTGTTTGAAAGAATCTATCAACATCAATAGTGGAGTCATACATATGACATATAGTCCAAAACGTGTATAGTTAAATACCAATGTCTTTGGACTTGCACTTTGAAGTAGATCACCATCATCAAATGTTTGGTGTTCTTTCAAATTCCTTTCTTTAGTAATCTCTTGGTGTAGTAAACATTTTACCTACATCAAATATTCACCCTTATCATGGAATCGTCCATGATCAAGCTACTTTTAGCTTATAACGATGAATTATGACTATAATGTTGCTATCCAAAAACCTTTTGGAGGATTAGGACAGCAAGTGTCTCCAACCTTTTTGCAAATTCTCATCAAAATATGAGAACATGAACTTTGCCATATTATACTCTATCATGTTGTAACCAAAACTTCGTTTCAGATATCACAATATCTTCCACACAGCATGGTTTCTGAAACAACTCTTTCAGATCCTAGATAACTTTGATATTAAGACAATCAAGAATCATGGAAACAAACATGATACTTATACACTAACACTTGGAATTGTTACCCTTGATTTAATACTAATTATTAAACTTTATGGAGTAACCGGAACTTACTGAAAGTTTGCAATAGGACTTTTAAACTTTAGATTAACACTTCAAAACAATACGATACGAGTTCGTAAAGTAACTAACCAGAATTCTATAGTTCTATCATCTCAATTATAACTAAGCGCAAGGTGGTAAACAGATGCCAATGACTACAACAACTATGCAAATTCACTTTGATTTAGTTTATGATAAATTGAGTTCTAATTAATAATTAAATTAATCTAGGTGAACTCCCACTCAAAACAATATCCCTCACATTGTTTTAGTGATCACACGAACCAAATCCACCACATCAAAACCGATCATCACGAGAGTTGATATAGCTTCAATGGCGAACAATCAACATGTTCATCATATCTACTATATGACTCATGCTCTACCTTTCGGTAATCCGTGTTCCTGAGGCCATGTCTGTACATGCTAGGCTCGTCAATATCAAACCTTAGTTTCCGCATGAGCAAATCTGGCTTGCTCACGTTGTATACACTTGCAGAATCTAACACACCCGATCATCACGTGGTGCTTCAAAACAACAAGCTTTAGCAACGGTGCTAACTAAGGGTGAACACTTTATGACTTGAAATTCATGTGCATGAGGGTCATATTATAATGCTACCATCGTCTACTAAGCAATAGATGATGCATAAAGGATAAACATCACATGCAATTCATAATATGTGATATGATATGGCCTTTCTTCTTTGTGCTTCTGATCTCCATCTTCAAGCACGGACATGATCTCCATCATCACCGACATTGCATCAAGGTCAATGATGCTTCTCCATGGTTGTCGTCCACCGGCTTCAACTATTACAACTACTTTGAATAGACACGGGGTCTTAACAGAAATTAAAGACAACCATATGGCTCCTGCCGGTTGCCGACTTACAATAAGGAACATTGCATACATCATATATAATCACAATCATGGCCATATCACATCATTGCACACCCCTGCAAAACAAAGTTAGACGCCTCTACTTTCTTTGCATATTTTACGTGGTTTGGGGCTTTCAATAAATGTCGTTCTAACTTACGAACAAGAACCACAACATTGATACCAGTATTGTTAATCACCCGTTGTAAATTGGATCTTAACTATGCTAGGAGAAACAGGCACCCGCAAAGCCACTTATGCAATACAAGTTGCATGTCAAGCGTGGAGCAAGTCTCATGAACGATGTCATGTAAGGTTAGCCCGGGCCGCTTCATCCCAACATACCGCAAGATGCAAAGTACACAAGAAGCAATCGACAATAAAAGTATCAACACCCATAATGACCATTGTGTTCTACTCGTGCAACAGATCTACATATAGACACGGCTCTGATACCACTGTAGGGATTCGTATCATGGAAAACAAAAAAATTTTATCGCATACAAACAAACAAGCCAAGATCTATCTACTAGATTGTAGCAACGAGTCGATGGAATAACTTACCCTCGAAGATTCCAAAGCGGTTAACGAGAGCAGATTCTCGTGGGTGATGTAGTCATACACTTCCGATCTCAAGATCGCGTAGACGATCCTTCCGGCGCTGCGGCTGCGCTCATGCGGTCACACGTTCGGTTTTCGACGAAGACCTTCCTCTCCTTGTTCCAAAGAAATGGAGGTTGTAGCACTCTCCTCGCGATTCCGCAAGACAACTGTGGTACCAAGTAGAGGGAGATCCCAGGCTTCGCCTTTCCGAAGCGAGTATGGTGGAGTATGAGAGAGAGCTATTAGTGGTCTAGGGTTTAGACACACCAATTAGAAGGCTCTAATCCGAAGGCTAGGGCAATTAGAAGCTCTAAACCAAAGCGGCTCTAAACCGGAGTCTAGGGCTAGGATTTAGATTAGAGGATAGGAACTTGTGTGTCAGAGGAGGAGGCCCCGCCTCCTTTTATAGGTGGGGCGGCCAAGGGGAGGGAGTCCCTCCCCAAGTCGGCCTTGGGTGGCGCGCCGGCTTGGAGAGGAGGGACTCCTCCTCCAAGTTGGTTTCAACCTCCTCTTGCTTGTTTCCCACAGTTTCCTGTTTTAGCCGTTTGACTTTCAAACTCGCCATTTGACTTTTCAGTGTTAGGATTCAATTTAATCCTTTATTTGGAACAGCAAGAACACTTAGTACATGATGCAATCATTCCAATATGTAATGACACATTCATGTACCCCTTCCCCCCCGGAGTCTTGGGACATTCGAACCTTCTAGAACATTCCCGATGAAAACACTAATCATTCCCGAACTCCGAAACGGACTTTCCTTATATGAATCTTATTCTCCTGACTATTCCGGATCACCTCGTGATATCCCGAATCCCATCCGAGACTCAACAACATTCGGTCTCTTTCTCATAATACCATAACTACTCAAAACAACGTCGAATCCTTAAGTGTGTCTCCTACGGTTCGTGAATTATGCGGACATGATCGAGACACTTTTCCGAACAATAACCAATAGAGGAATGGAAATTCATATGGCTCCCACATATTTCTACGATTACTTTGATCGAATGAACCACTTACATACGATACCAATTTCCCTTTGTCTCACGATAGTTTACTTATCCGAGGTTATGATCGCTCGGTATCTCTGCATACCTAGTTCAACCTCGTTATACCGATAAGTACTCTTTTCTCGTTCCGTGATATGTGATCCCTTGTGAGCTACCACATGCTTGCAAGCTAATTGGATGACATTCCAAGAGGGCCCGAGTATATCTATCCGTCATATGGATGGACAAATCCCACTCTTGATCCATGTGTTTCAACCAATACTTTCGAACACTCAATGCCACCTTTATAGACACCCACGGTGTGGTGTTTGATGTCATCAAAGCATCCATCCGGTAAAGGTGATATGCATGATCTCATGGTCGAAGGAATTAGGTTACTATGTATCAGAAAGCATATAGCAATTAAACTAATGAAATGACTTGATCTTTATGCTACGCTTATCTATAGGAGTATGTCCACCACATCATTCTCCTAATGATATGATCCTGTTGTTAATAACATCTCTATGTTTATGATCAGGAAACCATGATCATATATTAACCAACAAGCTAGTTTAACAAGAGGCTTTACTAGGGACTCTTATTTTAGTTTACAAATCACACAAGTATTAATATTTACGGTTAATACAATTATAGCATGGTATGTAAACATTTATCATAAGTGTGAAGATATGATAATAACCACTTTATGATAATAAATAGCTAGAGTACGAAAATATATTTTTTAATGTATCTAATAAGATTGATTTGACCCTCTAGAGGTTTATAGTTTTTTTAAAAATTTAATCAAACATTGTAATGTTTAACTTTTAACTAAATTTATACGACTTGTTCTAAGGAATGGATATCAAGTATTATAGATATTTGTGAGGCAACCAACACAGTGCACCTCCTGGTCGTGTAAAGGCAGAGAGATAGAGATGTGTCATATGCTGCCAATAGAGCCCACTGCGCACTCGGCGGTATCCCTAGCAAAATGAGGGAAAGAGCACACCACGTGCACGTCCAGAACGTGTAAAGGCAGAGAGAGAATCTTATTAGTGGTAACCTGTAGCCCACCGCGTCGTAAACCGTGATAATCAAATCGACTTATATAAGCAGTTAGGTTGGGTCAATCTGTGGCAGTTTTCCTTTGGCAGCAACTTGCACATCTACGTTTGGTTGCCGGGAGAGCACGCAGAAGGATTATCCATCAAACTGTATATATACACAGTCGGTTATTTGATGGCAAATTTGCGACCGGTAATCTTATTTCCTCCGTCTTAAAATATATGTTGAAAATTTATCTAAATTTATATATTGACACTATTTATTATTAGATACCTTTAAATTTACTTAAATTTGCGATATCTATTTTGTGATGAAAGGAGTAGAAACCGTTGAAGCCATCGATTTGTAGACACTCACTGAGCTAGCTACCGAAAAAACTCGCCAACCATATCCCCTCCCTTCTCCACCGCTTTCCGGTTGCATGTGCTGACTTTTCCCCGTCACACGTGAGAGGGGGTGTTGAAGTGTATAAGTGGATTGCACTAGCCATTTTTATTAGTTCGGACTTTTGGTTGCGTTGGCTAGTGCATGAAGCTTGACAGGAACCACGCGGCGACCGTCGGACAATAACTGCCCCTCGCTTCGGCCACGCGTCGCCGAACTGCCGCGCCACCATCGCCGCCTCGGCTCACTTAACAGACCGGCGGGCACTAACTTCCCGTCGTTTCCCCTTTTCCTGCCCTCGTCGCTACACCTCTCCCACTCCTCTCGGCCTATATAATCAGGCGTCATCGCCGGCTCATTTCACTCACCTCCGACGCTCCTCCACTTCCCCTCCACAGCTCCCCAACTCCGGTGAACTCCGAGTTCTCCTTTCCCGCAAACCATGGGCGAAAGGTACCCCGGTGACCCGACCGCGGCGAATGGCTTCGACCGCACGCTCCAGCCTTGGGAGGCCCTCATGTTGTACGAGGCGGGCTACATGGCGCCGCCGGACATCCGCCTCCCAGCCGGTTGGAGGCTCAACGCCGGTGGGATCCCTATCCCGCCGGAACCGAAGCCCGAGGAGCTCGACGACAAGATAGCGGCGGCCATTGCCGCCATGGACGACCCCGACCTTGCCGAGGATCCAGGCAACCTCTTCTTCTAGGAGCACCATCTCACCGAGAGGCGGCAGCAGGCGCTCGCCCGCCACGAGGGGCCGCCGCTTCGCTGAAGAGGAACAACGCCGGGCGCCGCTTTGGGCGCTCGGCGCGCATTTGCCGCCGTCTTTGGAGCACATCCACGCCAAAGAACGAGCCCTTCGCAACCCATGCCGACAGCCAGTCGGCGCTTTCGTCAGCTGGCTGCCAAGGAGAATGGCCAGCCTCTCCTCTTCGTCCTCCCACTCGGCCGGCTCAGCGCCGGTGGCTTCGCCGCCCCTCTGGCCCGTTAAGCGGGAGCTGATGACGCCCGTATGTTCGCCACTGAGGACCAGGTCCCGCGGCATCGTCATCAATGAGGGGCGCGCTCCGACGCCGCCCACCGGTCGTCTCCGCCTTCTCAGGCCGAAGCCGGAGCCGCGGGACTGGGCGGTGCCGGTCGACGAGGATGCGTTCGCTGTCAAGATGACGGTGGAGGAGTCCCTCCCAGAGGCGGCGTCGCAGCCGCCGGTGGAGCCGTCCTCGCCGGACATCCTGGAATGGTCCAGGATGGACTGGGAGGAGACGGAGCGGCGACGCGTCCACTGCATGCAGCAGGAGGCCGAACGCCAGGCATGGTCTGGCCGCATCCTCGCCTACCAGGGCGGGCCGCTCGTCGTCCTCGATGACGACGACAAAAGCGGACCTCCACCGGTAGTGGAAAGCGGCGACACCGGCAGAGGCTCACGCCACACGGCGCCGGCGGCAACGGCGGCGAGGATGATGGCGAGGCGATCCGGCTACAAGGCTCTGCTACAACCCGACATGTAGAAGCGGCGACGACATCGGCGAAGGCGACAACGGCGTTTTTTTAATGTTTTTAGTTTATTATCTACTACTTTAGTTTAAATTCGATATAATCCGCCTATATTAGCTCATTTTTAATGAAATCCGACTAAATTTGTCAAACTCGGCTGAAATTTAGCTGAACACGAGAACTCGGCCTGGAAATGCGAGCGGCGTTCCCATGCCGATATCAAGTTCTATTCGGCTAAAATTTACTACGGCCTGGGTTTATGCAACGAGTGGAGATGCTCTAAGCACAACGGGCCCAGGCTCTACCATTTCTCGTGTGGTTGGTGTGCAGCGACTGTGTGGTCCAAGCAAGAGGAGTCCGAGGACAAAGCATGGTGAGTAAATCAAGACGTACATGGGGCCAGGCAGGGCAGGAGGGAGTCACGTGTGTGCGCATCCCCCGATCCCTCTACACAGCTTTTGTGGTCAACTCCACAGCGTACCGCGAACGCTTGCCCGTTTTCCCAAGTACTCACTCAAGCAGCCACGCATGCCAACTGGACCCTGGGCCACCAGGGGAGCCCTGCATAGTTTTCCCTTGCAGCTCACATGTTTGTTTGCTGCACAGGGCCCCGAGCCCGACGAGACGAACGCCCCTGGCTCTACTCATTGCTCAAGGGCCAATCAATCAAACTGTAGACGGTTTGGTCAGAATTGTAGAATCATGCAACCACAATGGCGCTCTCGTACTCTGTCATGTTGTTACATGGAATGGAATACGCTCAGGTTGGTAGGCCTTCGTGTTCATGACCCCACGAGCAAACTTTTCTAGTACGAGTTTTAGGGCATCTCCCAAGAACGACCCGTACGTGTTTCAAAGGACAGCCGGACCATGAAAACCAGTTTTAGAGCATCCCACTGGCTGCGCGTTTTCTAGCCGAAATCCGGATAAAAAAAATTCCAGACGAAACTCGTTTTTGTCTGAAAACTCCGAGTTTCTCACTCGCGTTTTCAGGCCAAATTCGCCGTGGACCTATTCGTTTTTGATGGCGTGACCATCCTCCATGGCGGGTCGTGGGAGAAACTTCGACTCCCTGGCAAATATAATTCACGTAGGTGCTCGATTGGCAGGGGCCTACGCGCGCCAGGGTGTGGGAGCACAACTTCGGGCGCCGCGTCTAGGACGTGGAGGTGTTGTTCGATGACGAAGGCCACATGTACCTCTACGACGACTAGGATCTGGTCGTCCGCGTGCACTGCCTGGAGGTTAGGCGCTTCTTCGGCTTCAACTTCGACGACCACGACTTTCTCACCGTCAATATCTTACACGGACCATGTGCTGCCGACAGTACCACACCAACGATAAGGACGACGACTAGGCGACGACGAAATGTCGCTAGGGTTTAGCCTAGATTATTACTATGCATTTCTTCACGGGTTCAAAAAATGTAGCTCTAAAAATGTACGGAAGCCACTGAATATATGGGGAAATTTTGGGTCTGGCTCCGGGGCGCATCACCCGATCCAAACAACCACAACCGAAAAAACTGTCACGGGCTGATCCAAATGGGCCAAAACTAATACTTTTCGTGTCTAAAATTAGTCGGCTCAGTGCAGACGCCATTATGTTTTGTACAAAGGCGGTTGTTTAATCTTCTATTGTTGAACATTGCGGTGTGGATCAATAATTTCAATAAAAACAGTAGCAGAATCTTGCTTGTCAAAAGTTCCAAAACAACACTCCTACTTTGTTTACATGCTATGATGACTGAAGGGCATGCATTCTGTAATACTTTCTTCTAGTATATGAGGAGAAGGAGGAAGAAAAGTCCAAACAATGGCATACATGAGTACATGGAATAAACTATCTGAAAGAAGTGCAAGATTTTGCGTCTGCAACCATTGCTCGTTGCAAGACACGTCTTTGTGCCTTGCATATCTTCTTTATTTAGCTGACGTTGTTGTACTGAGAAGGTTCCAATCTTCCAAAGGATGGTACGTACTGGCAGTTGGTTAGAGCGGTGAGGTCATAGTATGTGTGACAATACCTTGTACGTACATTCCTAAATTTACACTGGATGAGTTAAAAAAATCATCTGATTTAACCTATTGCCATTGTATGCGCTAGCACATTGTTTCTGTCCTACCATACATGCTAGTGCTCATCGCCTTAGTTCACAGCTTTCTAGGGTAAGCTTAATTATGAACAAAAGAAAAAATAATCCAATGGTATAGCTGTAGTTATCATGGTTTGACGTGCTAAGTACAAATCTTTTTTTGATGTGCCAGGAGTACCAAAACCATTTGCCATTGGTTTCTCAGGATCCATTGCCATGATGTTAGAAACAATGTTTATTAGCGACAAATTTTTATCTCGGTTCCGTGCCTCGGCGCGTTGCCGCATATTATATAACCAACTTTATGGTGATGCACGCCAAATTATTCAGCATAGTTTATTTAGCAATGTCCAACTTGAGCGAGCACATATGACCAGAAAATAGAGCATATCAAACCAGGTGGTGCAAGTTAACAATTACTAGTTGACTTTCACCCTATGTTTTAGTGGTGGAAGATGTGTGCATGTTTCTTTCTATGGAAGAGATATGCGAACCTTAAAGGTTTATTTGACAAACAAATATTACTTTTCCATGCAATCGTATTGACCATATGTTTTTACTTATTATATACATGTAAGACGTGGATAGTAGTGATAGCAGTGCACTATTGCACCCCAACGCCATGATAATTAAATCAGAATCCAAAAGTATATGCTATTGGGTGAAACAAATGATGTTCCAAATGTAAAAAACATAATTTTATTTTTATTAAAGATTTACATAAATTGCATGCGTAAATGCAAATTTCATGGATAAATGTAGTATTTATTGACTATATGACAATAAAACAATGGTGCTTCAGTTTCTGTATGAGCATTTTCTTGTCCAAGGCACAATATATGAATTTTCTCATGAGATCTTATGACCTTGTTAGATCTCTCATTGTGAAATGAGAAGATACAATATCTTGAACATGTATATTTCTATATCCATTTTAATGTGCAAATAATACTCTGCCCTCTTTATGGTGATTTATAAAAATATATTTCTATTATTTATTACCCCTCTTCTGTTCCAAAATCTAAAATGTTTTGGTAAGCTAAAACAACCTACTACCAAATCTCGAATATTCTGGAAGGGAGGTAGTATTCTGAACAGCAAGGTTGCTGTGGGCGTAGCGTTATTTTGCGGGAGTATCCAGCGTGGCAGCGAACGAACACGTGCAGAAGAAGCTTTCCCCAGAAAGCACCTACCTCGGCCGACACGTGGGTCCGCCCTGCTTGGCTAGGCCGCCTCGCGTATCTTTCCCACCCAGCGGCCTTCCTCGACGAGATCGACATATACGTGGGCGTATAATCTATTGGACCAATTAAAGCGGCAGGATTTGGATTCTTGTATACTACTACTAGGGTGGTTATTAGGGTAAATTCAGTTACTATACTATACTATAGCAGATAAAGATAAAATCTTGAGAAGGAAAAGATAAATATAAAAACCACGCGCACGTAACCGGCAACGCGGCTGTGGCTCTCCGCACGGGAAGCGCGCGCGGCTGCAGCTGCCGCGGCGCCTCGCGCCGGCCTGGCCTTGTCCGTCCGATCACGGGCCCCACGCGCCACGGGCGGCCCTGGGTCGCTCGTCGCGGAGCGTGGCCCCTATTCCGTCGCGGTCGCGGCTGATCTGGCCGTGGGCCCGGATCGCCGTGCATCCGCTCGTTTGGACCCGAGCAGGCGGATTAGGAAACACGAACCAACTTCTTTCCGGTGTGCAATTCTTTCCGGTTTTAAATTAATTAAATTCGCTGTCAAGAGAGATTCTCTTTTGGCCCCACGAGGTCCTCGGAGATCTAGGGAATTACACGACCGCCCTGTGTTAGGGGGTCGGTGGTGCTGTGCGCCTGGACGTGAATGGGAGTTGTTGTTTTCTCCGAGGACGTGTACGGAAATACTACTTGCCACGGAGATACCGTCGGTTGGAAACGAACAATGTAGTACTATAGCAGGTCTAATCTAAGTAATCGAATAATAACAATCGGACGGAAACAGAGGGGCGAAAATATAGTGGGGGTGTGTGTTGTGGGGACGCGAGACGAGGAGGAGAGGCGGGGGTTGGCAGGCAGGCACGGCAGGCGGGCGAGCGACCTCGCTCTTGCCTCTATAAATGCAGGGCCGCCCATCGCCTTAAACGCCCCAATACTCGGAGGAGAGGTCAAGGAGACGGGAAACGAGAGGAGATAGATAGAGGCGGCGCGTTTGTTCTCAATCCGAACGCCCCCTGCCTCCGACGCTGCCGGCCGGCGAGAGGGCCCGTGGGAGGGCCGAATCGGGCGAGAGTTGCCAAGCGAGGAGGAGGAGGAGGAGGAGGGAGATCAGGGGAGTACGCCACGCAGCGCGCGGCCTCGGTCCCATCTCCAGGCAAGGCAAGGCAAGGCAAGGCCAGGCGGCGGAGAGAGCTATAACAGCGAGAGGTACCCGTCTTCCCAGCTTCTTTTGCCCTGCCCCCAACCCCAACGGGATTCCATAACATAGGGCGTGGATAGAGGCTCTCTGTACCTGCGCGCGTACTTGCTTCGCGGTTGCCGTTTTTCTTCTTTTTTATTATTCGATCTGCTGCCGTTCCGATTCTGCGCCCCCTACCCGTCCGTGCGTGCGTGCGGGCGGTTTCCTGAATCTTCCAAGAGGCGGCGCGCGGAGGAATCTGCGCCGCCGGCCGTGCGTGCGTGCGCTTCCCGTTGGTTGGTAGATCTGTTCGTCTCTGGCCTCCTCCTCTGTTCACGTCGATGCCTCCGTGTTTGGTCGGGTGATTACTAACTACTTATTTGTTTCTCCTCTTCCTCTTCCTGCCCGCTGTTTCATCGCTGGCTGCTTGGTTTCTCCTTGCTTTCGGTGGTGACATGTGGGGAAGGAGACAGATTTGAGCTTTCTGTTGTTTTTATTAGTATATAAGTTTTTTCCTCTGTCCTGTAGGATTTGTAATTTTTTCTGCTCCCCGTCCCGTATATACAGATGTTATCTCCCCGTCGTCGAGTACAGCCATCTAAAGCTCGTCGTATATGATGATTGTTTGTTTGTTGCATGACAGGTAGCAAGCAGGGCGAGGCGTGGGGTGCAGCAGCCATGTCCACGGCGCAAGGGATAGGAGGTTTGAAGCACGCGGCGCCGCCGGGCGCTGGTCGCAGGGCCCGCCGCGGCCACCCTGCGTCGGCGCCGTGCCGTTCCACCAGGCAGGCGCACGGAGGAGGCAGCGTGTCTCTAGAAGGCGCCGGGTTCCTCGCCGGTGCACAGCGCACGGAGGAACGCGTCGGCCCGCGCCCACCTCGGGCACAGGCGCGCGATGCCGAGCTCGTCAGGCCGCTGTCCAAGCTGCCAGAGAGCAGCATTGGGCTATACAACCCCGCCTTCGAGCGGGACTCCTGCGGCGTTGGGTTCGTCGCCGAGCTATCTGGTGATGACAACAGGGAGACCGTGAGTTCTATCGACAGAGACACCACCTGCAGTTTTCTCTCTGCAATCCACCACGTCTGATAATTATTTTATTAATTCTGCTTTTGTTTACTCGCCAGGTCACCGATGCCATCCAGATGCTCGAGCGAATGGCTCACCGGGGTGCCTGCGGCTGTGAAAAGAACACCGGTGATGGTGCCGGCATCCTCGTGGCTCTGCCACATAAATTCTTCAGAGAGGTGAGCTTCTTCTCTTCCAAAGTTTCGTAGCTCTCGTCAGTAACACATTTCATTCATCTCCGGTGTTTCTCTTGTATGTATTCCTCCAGGCCACAAAGGATGCTGGCTTCGAGTTACCTCCACCGGGTGAGTATGCTGTTGGAATGGTTTTCCTGCCAACTGATGAGAAGCGCCGCGAGCGGAGCAAAGCTGAGTTTAAGAAGGTTGGTGGTTGTTGTATAGAAATTTTTAACAGTGCACAGCTTAAGACTGATCATAACCTCATGCCTTGGGTTGTTTTTTCTCATGCAGGTTGCAGAGTCGCTGGGGCATTCAATTCTTGGGTGGCGCCAGGTTCCCACTGACAATTCAGACCTGGGTGAAGCTGCACTCGAGACTGAGCCCACGATTCAGCAGGTTTTCCTCACCAAGAGTTCAATCTCGAAGGCCGATTTCGAACAGCAGGTCATCCACGAGTTCATTTTTTTTCTTTTTTCTGAAACACATGTGATGAGCTTTCTTCTTAACTATTTTCCATGAATTATCACAGTTGTTTATCCTGAGGAGGCTCTCAATTGTGTCTATTCGAGCTGTTCTGGATCTTAAGCGTGGAGGAAAGAGAGATTTCTACATGTGCTCCTTATCTTCAAGGTGCTTCCTTCTTCTGAATTTCATATTCACTACACATTTGATGAAATTTGAAAGGCTAAAAAGATCCGGGATTCCCAATTAAGATCTTCACTGTAACACATATTGGGAACACCAGAAAAATCAATAGGAAAAGGGACCAGGAAAAGAATCCTGGACTTTTCACTTAGGCATAAGAAATCTTTAATCTAAGGACATTCCAGTTTTTCTATGTTCATGTGAGTAATTCTTAATAAATATTCCTTTTGTGGTTTTCCAGGACCATCGTTTACAAGGGCCAGCTTATGCCGTCTCAGCTTAAGGGATACTACTATGCAGATATAGGTCATGAGAACTTCACCAGTTACATGGCTCTGGTAAATACAAAACCTTGATACTCTTACACCAAAAGTCATGGTCGTAGTCAGCGGATGGGAATCGATAATAGCAAGCCAGTTGTAAGATCAATACTCGCTCCTGTGCAGCCATCAAAAATTGAATTGTCGTACATTCACTGCTATTCGTACCCTATTTCACTCCTGGTTTGTGATGCCTTTAAGTGAAGTGCTAGAAATCTCTATTGGTTGATATCCAATAACCATCTTGCAGAGTCCAGCTGCAGTTCTGGTATGGCTGACTGCTTGCCGACTCTTGAGGATGTGACCGAAGAAATTGTGTTTGGTTTGAGGTAGCATAGGGCTCCCAACTGTTTTGCATGAAATTATATGCAACTGAAGCCTTTTTATTAGCATCCGTTCTTCATTTGGAATAGTTGTTTTTAAATCGTAGACATGCAAAAGATGATTATGATATGATTTCTAATAGTAATATCGGAACAGGTTCATTCCAGGTTCTCCACCAACACCTTCCCCAGCTGGGACCGTGCACAGCCAATGCGTGTCTTAGGCCACAATGGAGAGATCAATACACTCAAAGGGAACAAGAATTGGTAATCTTGTGAAACCTTTTCCTCTGGTATATCCTAGATGCAATCATCTCCATATGCCTTTGCCGTCTGGATTGATGATCCCAATTGCATATACAGGATGAAAGCTCGTGAGGGTCTTTTGAAGTGTGAGAAGCTTGGCCTATCAGAGGAAGAAATGTCAAAAATTCTTCCAATTGTAGATGCTACCTCTTCAGATTCAGGTCTGCAGTGCAATATGCAATATGGATTTTCACTTGGCAAAGGAAAAAATTTGCCTCAATCTTTTTGAGTTGTTAAGTAAAAAACATTTGAATTTTAGGTGCATTCGATGGTGTTCTTGAGCTTCTTATCCGAGGTGGAAGAAGCCTGCCAGAAGCCGTAATGATGATGATTCCTGAGGCGTGGCAGAATGATGTAAACATGGAGCCTGACAAGAGAGCCCTCTATGAGTTTTTGTCAGCCCTTATGGAGCCCTGGGATGGACCTGCTCTGATATCTTGTAATTTTCTTAACCCATATCCTTTTTCATACCCCTGATGGATTACTTAAGCTAACTTGGGTTTCACCTGTAGTTACTGATGGCCGTTACCTTGGAGCTACCCTCGACCGCAATGGCCTGAGGCCTGGTCGATTTTACGTGACGCACAGTGGACGTGTAGTCATGGGTAGTGAAGTTGGTGTCGTGGATATTCCTGCCGAAGATGTCCTGAGAAAGGGTAGGCTTAACCCTGGAATGATGCTACTGGTTGACTTTGAGAATCATACAGTAGTGGATGATGAAGCACTTAAGGCACAGTACTCGAGAGCTCACCCGTACGGCGAATGGCTCAAGAGACAAAAGCTGTACCTCAAAGACATTGTAGAATCTGTCCCAGAAACTGACAGAGTTGCTCCAAGCATTTCTGGTTCATTTACAGTAAGTACTTTATATGCTTCAACTTATTATTGTTGGTGAGATCTTGCTCAACGATAATTACCATAGAGATTTTGCTTTCTGTTGCAATTTTCTGTAGCAAAAAAATGAGAACAAGGAATGCGTAGGCATCAATGGAATTGTGACCCCACTAAAGGCCTTTGGGTAAGCAAGGGTTCAACATTGTTGATTATCACTGCTGTTCCGTTTTATGCTGGCTAACTATCCAAAACGGTTAACTCCAGATACACACTGGAAGCCCTAGAAATGTTGCTGCTTCCAATGGCAAAAGATGGAGTGGAAGCTCTTGGATCAATGGGAAATGATGCACCCCTAGCAGTGATGTCAAATCGAGAGAAGCTGACTTTTGAGTACTTCAAGCAGATGTTTGCACAAGTAACAAATCCGCCAATTGATCCAATCAGGGAGAAGATTGTTACATCCATGGAATGCATGATTGGTCCAGAAGGAGACTTGTTAGAAATAACCGAAAAGCAGTGCAACCGCCTTGCACTTCAAGGTCCGTTGGTGTCAATTGATGAAATGGAGTCCATTAAGAAGATGAATTACCGTGGTTGGCGCAGCAAGGTTCTTGACATAACCTATCCTAAGAAGTCTGGAAGGAAGGGGTTAGAAGAAACTTTGGATAGAATTTGTTCTGAAGCCCGGGAAGCTATAAGGGACGGATACAAAATTTTGGTTCTGTCAGACAGAGGTCAGTCATATATTCCATATACAGTACTTTAAACTTTATACTTGGACCTATCAAGTTTTGATGGTACTAGTCACAACTTGGTAAAACTGCTAGCAGCTGGGCCAGGTAGTAACTTGAATACATCATAGTTTTAGTTATTTCACAGCCATTATTTCCATTGCAAAGTGTTGTATGATGGGCCTTCTTTACTTTGTTAGCTTCATCATAGATAGTGTACATTAACGATATGATTTATTTCAGTTTCAGTATATAAAATTTGTTGTATTTTCTTGATACAGGATTTTCTTCCAACCGTGTTGCCGTTAGCTCTCTCTTGGCTGTTGGAGCAGTGCATCAACACCTTGTTGCAAATCTTGAGAGGACACGTGTAGGATTATTGGTCGAGTCCGCTGAACCTCGTGAAGTGCACCATTTCTGCACGCTTGTTGGGTTTGGTGCAGATGCTATATGCCCTTACTTGGCCATCGAAGCAATTTGGTGCTTGCAGACTGATGGGAAGATTTCTCCCACTGACTCGAAGGAGGAACTTGTGAAAAAATATTTTTATGCTTCCATCTATGGAATGATGAAAGTTCTTGCAAAGATGGGAATATCTACCCTTGCATCATACAAAGGCGCACAGATTTTTGAAGCTCTTGGACTTTCTTCTGAAGTGATTCACAAGTGTTTTGAAGGTACACCTAGCAGAATTGAGGGTGCAACATTTGAAATGCTGGCACGTGATGCTCTCCGTCTTCATGAGTTGGCATTCCCATCAAGAGCACCTCCACTTGGCAGTGCAGAAGCAAAGGCCCTTCCCAACCCAGGAGATTACCACTGGAGGAAAAATGGGGAAGTCCACCTAAATGATCCTCTTGCAATGGCAAAATTACAAGAAGCAGCTAAAGTAAACAGCCGGGAGGCATACAAAGAATATTCCAAGCGAATTCAGGAGCTCAACAAGGCGTGCAATCTACGTGGTATGCTGAAATTTAAAGATATTGCTAACAAGATTTCTTTGGATGAGGTTGAACCTGCTAGTGAGATTGTGAAACGCTTTTGTACTGGAGCGATGAGTTATGGCTCTATTTCATTGGAGGCCCATACTGCCCTTGCTGTGGCCATGAACAAACTTGGAGGGAAATCTAATACAGGTATGCCATGCCTTTATTTGGCTGTTACACTTATTAAATGTAACTTATTTGCACATTAGCCTTAGAGCCTTGTTGCATAACTTATTTTTCCTACTGTTGTGACATTAGTATGATGCCTATGTTTGTACTATTTAGGCAGTTTAATCACTCTACTATTTGTTTTGATGCTATCACAAATGGAAACTATACTGTCTTATATTTACACTCCGGAGAGAAACTTGTACTTTAGCTAATGTGCTAAGATTTTCATCTTGCTGTTGGCCTCAATTTTGCTTTCAAAAACAAATTTTCCAAATTCATAGGAAGATTCAACATTTTTCTGCTTGCATACAATACATACCTACAAAGGGCCTGTATCCAGCATCCTTTTCCTATTTGGACCCCTTTAAATTTCTTTGTATTTCAGATATTTGCTCCCTATACAGTTAAATCTACTGCTATTTTTATCTTGTACAACATATTTTTTAATCTTGGTATTTATTACATTTACTTACAAGTCTAAAATAACTAACTTTACCCATCTTCTACATGTGATATGGATGTACTAATTCTAATACGTCTTTGAAGGTGAGGGAGGGGAACAGCCTTCTCGCATGGAACCTCTTCCTGATGGTTCGATGAATCCAAAACGAAGTGCAATCAAGCAAGTTGCCAGTGGACGTTTTGGAGTTTCCAGCTATTATCTTACTAATGCAGATGAGCTGCAGATAAAAATGGCTCAGGTACTTGCCAATATTGTGCACTACGCAATCACTAAAATGATCTCAGCATATAGAAATCACCTGTATCCGATATGTTATGTGGTAGACATTTACTCTTTTATTATAACTATATATAGGGTGCCAAGCCTGGTGAAGGTGGTGAGCTTCCTGGTCACAAGGTTATTGGTGACATTGCGGTTACAAGACATTCTACAGCTGGTGTAGGCCTCATTAGCCCACCTCCTCACCATGATATATATTCTATTGAGGATCTTGCACAACTTATCCACGATCTCAAGGTACATTACTGTGATGCTGTTTCCTATAGCAAAACAAGTTTATTATAGCAAGGTTGTTAATGATTACTTATAGATTAGGTTGGCTCAACACTGTAATTGGCCAACTCACCTGGGAAGTTTGAATCACTTGATATATGACCCATGATTTTACAATTAAACTTGCATGTATGCATATGTCTGCATTTTGCAAATATTGCCCGCTGATCTAGTTATTTTCATGCCTGTCTCCTTTGTAGAATTCAAACCCTCGAGCTAGAATCAGCGTCAAGCTTGTCTCTGAGGCCGGTGTAGGAGTTGTTGCTAGCGGTGTGGTAAAAGGTCATGCAGACCATGTTCTTATTTCTGGCCATGATGGTGGCACTGGAGCATCAAGATGGACAGGTATTAAGAATGCTGGACTGCCATGGGAACTTGGATTGGCTGAGACGCATCAAACTTTAGTGGCAAATGGACTTCGTGGCAGAGCTGTTCTACAAACAGATGGTCAGTTAAAAACTGGTAGAGATGTTGCTGTTGCATGCTTACTTGGTGCAGAGGAATTTGGTTTCAGCACTGCTCCATTGATCACACTGGGCTGCATTATGATGCGAAAATGTCATACCAACACTTGTCCTGTTGGTATAGCTACCCAAGATCCAGTGCTTCGTGAAAAGTTTGCTGGAGAACCAGAGCATGTCATTAACTTTTTCTTCATGCTTGCTGAGGAACTAAGAGAAATCATGGCTCATCTTGGTCTCCGCAGCATTAATGAAATGGTTGGACGCTCTGATATGCTTGAAGTCGATCCAGAAGTAGTGAAGAGCAATGAGAAATTGGAGAACATTGATCTCTCACTGATCTTAAAACCAGCTTCAGAGATTCGTCCTGGGGCTGCTCAGTACTGTGTTGAAAAACAAGATCATGGCCTTGACATGGCTTTGGATAATAAACTTATAGCTTTATCAAGGGCCGCACTTGAAAAGGAAGTTAAGGTTTTCATTGAGACTCCGATTAAGAACACTAATCGGGCGGTAGGCACTACACTTAGCCATGAAGTCACAAAACGTTATCACATGAAGGGATTAAAATCTGGAACCATCCATGTGAAACTTACTGGAAGTGCTGGACAGAGTTTCGGTGCCTTTCTTTGTCCTGGAATTACCCTTGAGCTTGAGGGAGACAGTAATGATTATGTTGGCAAGGGATTATCTGGTGGAAAAATTATTGTGTATCCACCCAGGAACAGTACATTTAGTGCAGAAGACAATATTGTCATTGGTAATGTGGCTTTGTATGGTGCTACCAAGGGAGAAGCATATTTCAATGGAATGGCAGCAGAAAGGTTTTGTGTTCGCAATTCAGGTGCTCGAACAGTGGTTGAAGGAATTGGTGATCATGGATGTGAGTACATGACAGGAGGTACTGTAGTTATCCTTGGTAAAACAGGAAGAAATTTTGCTGCTGGCATGAGTGGTGGCATCGCTTATGTTTATGATGTTGATGGAACATTTAGTGCCCGTTGTAACCATGAGTTAGTTGATCTATATCATGTGGAGGAAGAGGAGGATATTACCACATTGAAAATGTTGATAGAGCAACATCGACGTCACACAGAGAGTGTGTTGGCTAAAGATATCCTATCTAAATTTGACAGTCTTCTCCCAAAATTTGTAAAAGTATATCCAAGGGATTATAAGAGGGTTCTGGAAGAAATGAAGGCAGAAAAGGCTGCATCTAGGAACACAAAGGAACCTAAAATGCTAAATGGTGTTTCTGTGACAACTAAGGTACTATATGATTGAAATCTTTATTCTACTTCATAATTCCATTTTTTCTTTTAATATATACATGGATAAAGTGTTCTCCGTCTGTACAAGTTTATCCATGAGAAATTACAATGATATACTACTGTAATATTTTTTTGCGCTAATTAGATAAACTTTGTACAGAAAATACAAACAGAGAAGTCAACCAGCCGACCAACAAGTTCTGCCAACGCCAAAAAGTACCGAGGTTTTATATCATATGAGCGAGAGGGTGTTTCATACCGTGATCCCAGTGAACGTGTTAAAGATTGGGATGAGGTTGCCATCGAATCAGTTCCAGGGCCGCTACTAAACACGCAGTCTGCTCGTTGTATGGACTGTGGCACTCCTTTCTGTCATCAGGTGACGCACACTTTTTATGTTATATTTATTAATATATCAAACACTTTGATTGGATTTTTGTAAGATTATTAAGGATTGACATGTGTAGCTATTCAGCTTTCAAGCTCAAGGATAATAACTAATACATTTTTATATCTTATTGAGGAAAAGAGGCTCCTTGCTGTCCTTGATCACAACTTGTTCAAATCACTACGAGATTGTTGCATATGTTTTATTCAAGACTTGATAAATAGCTAGCTATATCTTTTAGTCATATATGCCTTTTGTGGTGATACCTCTGTGGTGACTACATATGAAATTTGACCAGTTTTCCGATCCATTGAAATGCTAATACTCCATGATTGTTTGTACAGGAAAGCTCAGGTGCTGGCTGTCCTCTTGGAAACAAGATCCCAGAATTCAATGAGCTAGTTCACCAAAATAGATGGAGGGAGGCACTGGATCGTTTACTGGAGACAAATAACTTCCCTGAATTTACTGGACGAGTGTGCCCTGCTCCCTGTGAAGGGTCTTGTGTTCTTGGTATTATTGAGAACCCAGTATCAATCAAAAGCATAGAATGCTCAATTATAGACAAGGGTTTTGAAGAAGGATGGATGGTACCACGACCACCACTTCAAAGAACAGGGTATTTCTTTTTTACCATTTAATTTATTTTGTGTTTTCCATATTTTAATATCCTTGGCATTTAGTAGGTAACATTTGAGTTGCACTTGCTGAAAGTACGTTGTTCCTTTTGCAGAAAGAAAATCGCCATAGTTGGCAGTGGTCCTGCTGGTTTGGCTGCCGCGGATCAACTAAATAAATTGGGCCATTTCGTAACTGTGTTTGAACGTTCAGATCGTATAGGAGGTCTGATGATGTATGGTGTACCAAACATGAAGACAGACAAGATTGGTGTTGTTCAGCGCCGCGTAAATTTAATGGCTGAAGAGGGTATTACATTTGTGGTTAATGCCAATGTAGGCAGTGATCCTTTATACTCAATTGAACGTCTCCGCTCTGAGAACAATGCAGTTATCCTGGCTTGTGGAGCTACAAAACCAAGGTATCTACATGGAGATATTAAAATTAGGATCTTTTATCTTCTGTTACAGAAGTTCACTAGCAAGACTTTGAAAGAAATTTTGAGCAGTTGTGCTTTCTTATCTTTCCGAAAAGGAGATGCCCCTGGCATCTAGACGTGCTTTCTCATAGATGTATAATGACGTTTACTTTCTTATATATGCCTTTTTGATGCTAACATTATGCGGGATATCCTTGAACAGGGATCTCACTATTCCAGGCCGTGAGCTATCAGGAGTTCATTTTGCTATGGAATTTCTCCACGCAAACACCAAAAGCTTGCTTGACAGCAACTTGGAGGATGGTAGATACATCTCTGCCAAGGGGAAAAAGGTGGTGGTTATTGGTGGTGGAGACACAGGCACAGATTGCATTGGTACATCTGTTAGGCATGGTTGCAGTAGCGTTGTAAATCTGGAGCTTCTTACCAAACCACCAATCAAGAGAGCTGCTGACAATCCCTGGCCGCAGGTAAATATGTCAGTACGTGTAATGATTTAGTCAGTACTTCTTGCAAAATAAGGCCCATTTGCAAAAAAAAAAAAGGAATATTGCCTTGCACATGTGAATTGCCATATCATTCCTGCTCCAGTTAAGTTCTTATGGTAGCATTTCCTATTGTTCCCTGCAGTGGCCACGTGTCTTCCGCGTGGACTACGGGCATCAGGAAGCATCTAGCAAGTTTGGAAAGGACCCAAGAACTTATGAAGTCTTGACCAAGCGTTTCATTGGTGATGACAATGGAAAACTGAAGGCTCTTGAGGTGGTGCGTGTGAAGTGGGAAAAGGTAGATGGAAGATTCCAACTGAAGGAGATCCAAGGATCAGAAGAGATCATTGAGGCTGACCTTGTCCTCCTTGCCATGGGATTCCTGGGCCCTGAAGCGGTTAGTTATGCGGCCTCAGATGCCTCTGTTTACCTTCATGATAAATTTTTTGACAACAACCAACTCACTGTTTATTTCTCTGTAGACTATCGCTGAGAAACTGGGTTTAGAGAAAGACAACCGGTCCAACTTCAAGGCCCAATTCGGACACTTCGCGACCAGTGTGGACGGTGTCTTTGCCGCTGGGGACTGCAGACGTGGACAATCACTGGTCGTTTGGGCCATCACCGAGGGGCGAGAAGCTGCTGCTGCGGTCGATAAGTACTTGTCAAGGGATGAACAAAATGCTGCTGAAGACATCACTGCCTCAGGTGCAGGTCTTGTTCAACCAATTGCTGCATAAACAACACAGGCCTTATATAGATTTTTGGGTGCTGATACCAACGTAATTAGGGTCGGTGGTTTTATCTTTTGATGATCATAGCAAATTGTGCTGTAGTTGCTTGATAAAGCCAGGCTCAATAGGGAAAGAAAGAGGGGAGGGCCCTTTCATACTTTGGTAGACAAACAATTGGAAATTTTGGTTGGCCATTGATTTCATGGCTCCTCATTGTTTAGCTATAATGTTTTTGTGTGCTGAAATGCGGTTTTGTAGCCTGAATAATGTACAGTATTTTTGGTTAATTAATAGATGCAAATTTGTTACAAGAGTAGTGTGATCCTTTTTTATTTCCTCTCTGTTTGGCTGTGACAATGTTTTTTTTGAGGTAAACTGTGACAGTGTTTGTTTGGTTGTGTGATGAAACTATCCCCATGTGCTATAGCCTCTGTAGTCTTCAAAAACTGTTGGGCTGTTGGTCTTTTGTCCCCGTTTAAATAACTGCTGGTCTTAAAAAAATCCACTAATGACTACTCCCTATGTTTAAAAAATATAAGATGTTTTAGCTTTGTGAAAGAAGTGTATCTAGACCTTTTTTAGTGTGTATCTTCATGTAGGTTTGGAGTGAACCTACACACTATAATGAGTCTAAATACACTTCTTTCACAAATCTAGAACATTGAACCTACACACTAAAATAAGTCTAAATACATTTCTTTCACAAATTTAGAACATCTTATATTTTGAACAAAAATCTAGAACATCTTATATTTTGAACAAAAATCTAGAACATCTTATATTTTGAACAAAAATCTAGAACATCTTATATTTTGAAACGGAGGGAGTACATTCTGTTATAGTGCTTATTACTTCCTCTGTTCGGGATTATAGGTTGTAACACCCTCAGAATCGGACCTATGCAAGTTTGAGCAAAATTCGCCAAACCCGCATAGAAACGATTCAAAGGTGCCCACCAGGCACTTTCGTGCGGGTGGAAAACGAAGTAATAACATTACACAACAGTCCTCGATGGGACCCATGAGCAGATATATAGCGGCGACTCAAGGAGTCAAGAATACGAGATATAATATACAAAGATCCAAATCACCTTGAAAATGATCGAGCGTCCGACTACGGACAAGATGCAAATGGGGCTAAGAGCCACGAAGAATAACCAATGGCGTCCATAACCTGCCGGGCCAAGCGGAAGGGTAACCACAACTAACGTCGACCTCAAAACACCTTAAACAAAGGGGTGCCGACAAAGGCAAGCAGAAAACAAAGAAGGAGGCGTCGATCGAGGCGATTGGCGAGGCTAGAATAGGCGGTCCTCGCCTACATAGGTATGGTGGGTGGCGGCGGCGAGATGCACTAAACAACCTATAGAGGCTCGATACACTGGCGGTAATCAGAGGGGGGAAGAAGGACCTATTCGGATCCAACCTGATACTATTCTCAAACAAACCCATCCTGGCGTTTCCCCCTCGAGACCGTCGAGGAAGTCAACCGAGGAACTCACACCGTTGGCAGTTTTACTTATTCGGTTATAGTTGCGGTACTTTACTAGTCAGGTTTAGATAATTGTTCTGATAAAGTAAGCAGTGGGCACTTTTATTTAATCATTCCGTTGGAGTTGCAACAATTACTAATCAGATATAATTGGCATGAGATAAACCCGAAACCCAGCAGTTGTTGGTACTTTTATTCAGCCATTCCGTTGTAGTTGCAATACTTACTAGTTAGATACAATTGTCGCAAGCGACAACCAAACAAGCAATTGTGGGCAGTATTAATTAGCCATTCCGTTATAGTGAAGCTGATTACTAGTCATTATAAGTCAAATTTATAACAATAAACTTTAGTTATGCTTGTCTATGATCGAGATACTGTGCTCCAAGTCGTCCATATCCGCGGACACGGCTTTCAGAAAGTTTTACGGCGGGGTGCACCAATAGCAACACACGCTCGATCAACCTCGGAAAAACCAAATCAAAACCCAACGAGGCTTTCACGGTGAACAATCACAGATTCAGAAATATTTGAGGCCACCCTTAAGTAGAACCATAGCGGAGTAAGCAAGCTCGAGACGGCCTCAAGGTCTGCGACAATGGTGGAGCGATGGGAACCCCAAGCGGGCTTGTCGACACAGCGTAATCACTCCGCTTCCAAAAGCGATCGAAGTGCACCTCGCAATCGTAAATAAAGCGGTAAACATGGCATAAGTACAGATCGTAAATAAAACCTCAAACTAGTTTGTGGCCCCAAGAAATAAGAATGAATCAAGCTCGGCTCGGGGGTCCCATATACCTCCCGGATGTGGATAATAGCATAAAATCAAGGAACAGGTATCAAGTACTCGGGGTCTTACGGGACACAAGTGGGCGTTCGGAAACCAAATATTATCTATCACCCACCGATGCCTCTGCTTATTCAATTTAGTTGTTAAACAGAAATTTAAAGTGACGATAAGTAAAACTAGAATCATCTCCAACATCAACATGCGGCAATACATCAGCAACTGTGGCATATGACGACACACATCAGCACTGGAGCAAGCAACTACGACGCGCAAGTCCAACTATCTACCAAACAACAGGTAATAGGGTGTGTCCAAGGCAATATAGGGCTGCAAGGGAAAACACAGGTACGGAAACTAAAGCATCGCAACACAGATAGCAATAGATCAACAGGAGGGAATAAAGACTATAAAAGTAAGATAGGTAGAAAGAGGGAGATGCTGCTTTGAAAACATTGTCGAAGGTTCAACCGAAGGTCGGTGACTCACATCAACTCAACGGCCTTATCCATGAAGAAGCAAGATACTAGAAGAAACACGGATGCAATATTTAATACAACGCGGAAGATCGGCATGATGCATGTATGATGCATGGCATGGCAAAGGTTCGATGCAATTAGAAATTATTAAGGGAACCGGGGTCCGACACTTAATTGAATGGTTCATGTTGTTTAGAACCCCCGCATATTAAATGTTGTTTAGCAAGACAACAGATGGATCCGGTTCGCTACACATGTTTAAATGAGGCCGATATGAGACTAGATTTGCCCGCATATGGGCCCCGTATTTAATTATTAGGTGAATCGGCATAAGGCCCCCAAACCACATGAATGCATGCGAGATGACAATTAAATATGCAACCAGTTGTTATGTTATAAAAATAGGGTTCGAGGAAAAAGGGTCACACATTTAGGGTTCGGCGATCTTGTGGATCCGGGGTTCGGGGTCGGTCTCAGGGTTCGACGGATCTGGGGTTCGGGGTTCGGCGGAAGCGTTCTCGGATTCCGGGGTAGTGGATCTTGTCGCTTCCGCGGCCTTCGGGTACGGGATCGGTCTCCGGGTTCGGGGTCTCGGCGTTCCATGAAGGAGTACTTGGCCTGGCGTCGGGGCATCGGTACCGTCCTAGCTGCTGTCGTTCTTGTCGTTGAGAAGCTCTTGTCGGTTCTGCGCCATCGAGTCGATCTTGGCGGAGGAAGAAGCACTTGGCGTTCTGCATTGATGTTCTTATCGTCCGGGTTCTCGGGCATCCGAGAGGGAGTACTTGGCGTCCATCGGTTCCATGTTGACGACCTTGGTCTCCTTGATGGAGAACTCGGCGCCTCCATGGCGTGGTCCTTGTCGGGGTTCTCGGCTCCGGGCGCCGGGGTCGGCTTCGGGGTTTGATTGTTGGTGTCGATCTTGTCTTTGAAAGTGCAATCGCATCGCGACAACACTACCACCCAAACTTCTCGGGCTCGTCTTCATGGTGTCAACACCACGAGAACACACCGGGCCTCGTCTCTAGCACACATCCACGGGACAATCGAAGGAGGAGACACGCCGAAGCAACAGGGCGCAGCTCGGCCGGAGGAGGCGGAGGCAGGGAGTGGCGCTGGCAGCCGCAGCAGGTGGAGGCGACAGGGCCCAGCTGCCGACAGTGGGGTTCGGCTCGGCGGGCGGGTCCACGGGCCGGCTCTTGGGTGGCGCGCGAGGCTCGGTGAAGGCAGTGACGGGCGGAACCTGTGGCCGCGGCGGCTCCGGTGGCTTGAGGAAGGCAGCGAGCAGGCGGAGCGGGCGGTGGCGGTGGAGTCGGAGGTGTGGCGGAAGGCGTGGGCGTCCGTGGCCAGGCGGCCGCGGGCGTCTTGAAGTGGTGGGGCTGGCGCGGGTGAGGGCCTTGTGTATGATGATCTGAAGCCGCGGAGGAGGGTTGTGAGGCCAGGGAAAGGCGGCGGGCCATGGCGGAGGAGGAGAGCTTGGGAAGGGAGAGGCGGGGAGAGTTAGGAGGAGACAAACACGGGGAGGAAGGGATCGTGGGAGCGGGGTGCAGCTCGGTGGGGCCAGGCGGGTCCCAGGACGAGGTGTGGTTCAGGGTTGGTGGGGTGAGTGGCGGGAGGCGGGCAGGGGGCCAGGTGTGTGGGGCGGGCCAGGTGGGGTAGGTGGGGCGCAGGGGCAGGCGTGGCTTGCTCTGCGTGCGTCGTCGTCTGTTACCTGTTGGAGAGGGGCTGCGGTGTGCGCTGTGAGAGAGAGTTGGGGGGGTTGGTGGTGAGTGGGAGGTGGCTTAGAGAGAGAGGGAGAGGGCTAGGACAAGTGGCAGGTGGGGATTGGGTAGAGGGGAGAGGGGAGCTGAGGTGGCATGCTCTGGTTGGAGGGAGTGAGGTGGAGGGATGGGTTGGGTAGAATTCTGGGTAGACATAGGATTTAGATGGGGCGGCAGGTTTGGACCGATTATAAAAGCGGGGTGGTCGTTGAATTGAAGCCCGTTCATTCCCCGCTAAAAATAATATAAATTTTATTTGTGTTAAACGGGCCGTTGGCAAACCGATAGCGGCCAAAACAAAATATTCCGGGGACCCGGTTTTCGGTGTTTGAATAAGATGGGGCGTTTTAGAAAAACAAAACGGGCTTTGCGAAAATAGTTTTAGCAAACAATGCATGATGATGGCGATGCAATGCACAAATTCAACGCGATTTTCTAGTAGTGGTTTTGCGGGATGCCACAATTCGACACCACTAACAATGGATCTCGCCCTCGAGATCCGCCTCATGGTACCGGAAGGAAGGTCGGCGATCTGCATCTTCTCGCTTCAGGTATATCCTCGCGACACCGCTAACAAGAGGTCGTTGTCCGTGATCGTCGGGAGAACACTCCGGGAACAAAAAGGTCGAAGGTAGAGGTATCGACAAATAAAGCCACCTCTATCTTCGGTGGGAAGAGGGAATCGATGCATTCTCGTCCACTTCAATGTACAAAAGCGAATAGAAAGGGTAGTCGGCATGCGGGCCAATCCATCACGCACCCAAACTATTACTCCGCACAATCAGTAGACGAGAGTGCAACCATTCTCGGATTCAGACTGAAGATCTCGACAAGCGAGGTTCGGAAACAAAGGGGTGAAGCTGACTCTGCATCGGATCTTGCGTAGAGGATGTCGTCGCGTCGGAAAACACCGGAAGCACAAACAAGGAACAAAGGATGGTACCACAGCAGATGGATTCCTCAAACAGCTTGAACACCGGATGATAGATCACCGTTATCAGAGGAGGAAGCGAAACCCTGAAGGTACGACGGAAACCCAACCACGAGAATTCCTGGACTCGAAGAGAAAGAAGAGAGCGGATTCAAAACACGTCGAGGTAAGGGGAGAATAGCAGAGGGGTAAGGAGTAAAATCAGACCTAACCAGAACTATCCAACCGATTTTAGAAAATAGTTTTGACACTCTACTGCGGCCGTTAGCTAGGTTATCCTACAATTTGGACTTGTAGAATGTATCGCTAGCGAGCTCGATACCACTCAGAACACCCTCGAATCGGACCTATGCAAGTTTGAGCAAAATTCGCCAAACCCATAGAAAGCGATTCAAAGGTGCCCACCAGGCACTTTCGTGCGGGTGGAAAACGAAGTAATAACATTACACAACAGTCCTCGATGGGACCCACAGAACAGATATATATAGCAGCGACTCAAGGAGTCAAGAATACAGATATAATATACAAAGATCCAAATCACCTTGAAAATGATCGAGCGTCCGACTACGGACAAGATGCAAATGGGGCTAAGAGCCCTGAAGAATAACCAATGGCGTCCATAAACCTTGTGCCAAGCGGAAGGGTAACCACTACGGCGTCGACCTCAAAACCTGCTTAAACAAAAGGTGCCGACAAAGGGCAAAGCGAAAACAAAGAAGGAGCGTCGATCGAGGCGAAGACGGCGAGGCTAGAATTCGGCGGTCCTCGCCTACATAGGTATGGTGGACTGAGCGGCAGCGGCAGCATGCACTAAACAACCTATAGAGGCTCGATACACTGGCGGTAATCAGAGGGGGGAAGAAGGACCTATTCGGATCCAACCTGATACTATCCTCAAACAAACCCATCCTGGCGTTTCCCCCTCGAGACCGTCGAGGAAGTCAACCGAGGAACTCACACCGTTGGCAGTTTTACTTATTCGGTTATAGTTGCGGTACTTTACTAGTCAGGTTTAGATAATCGTTCTGATAAAGTAAGCAGTGGGCACTTTTATTTAATCATTCCGTTGGAGTTGCAACAATTACTAATCAGATACAATTGGCATGAGATAAACCCGAAACCCAACAGTTGTTGGTACTTTTATTCAGCCATTCCGTTGTAGTTGCAATACTTACTAGTCAGATACAATTGTCGCAAGCGACAACCAAACAAGCAATTGTGGGCAGTATTAATTAGCCATTCCGTTATAGTGAAGCTGATTACTAGTCATTATAAGTCAAATTTATAACAATAAACTTTAGTTATGCTTGTCTATGATCGAGATACTGTGCTCCAAGTCGTCCATATCCGCGGACACGGCTTTCAGAAAGTTTTACCCGGCCGGGGTGCACCAATAGCAACACACGCTCGATCAACCTCGGAAAAACCAAATCAAAACCCAACGAGGCTTTCACGACTGAACAATCACAGATTCAGAAATATTTGAGGCCACCTTAAGTAGAACCATAGCGGAGTAAGCAAGCTCCGAGACGGCCTCAAGGTCTGCGACAATGGCTGTGAGCGACTGGGAACCCCAAACGGGGCTTGTCGACACCGCGTAATCACTCCGCTTCCAAAACAGTACAGTGTGCAGTACCTCGCACAATCGTAAATAAAGCGGTAAACATGGCATAAGTACAGGATCGTAAATAAAACCTCAAACTAGTTTGTGGCCCCAAGAAATAAGAATGAATCAAGCTCTGGCTCAGGGGGGTCCCATATACCTCCCGGATGTGGATAGCGCGCAAAATCAAGGAACAGGTATCAAGTACTCGGGGTCTTACGGGACACAAGTGGGCGTTCGGAAACCAAATATTATCTATCACCCACCGATGCCTCTGCTTATTCAATTTAGTTGTTAAACAGAAATTTAAAGTGACGATAAGTAAAACTAGAATCATCTCCAACATCAACATGCGGCAATACATCGCCAATCGTGGCATATGACACACATCAGACCTGGAGCAAGCAACTCGACGGCAAGTCCAACTATCTACCAAACAACGGTAATAGGGTGTGTCCAAGGCAATATAGGGCTGCAAGGGAAACACAGTCGGAAACTAAAGCATCGCAACACGTATAGCAATAGATCAACAGAGGGTATAAAGACTATAAAAGTAAGATAGGTAGAAAGAGGGAGATGCTCGCCTGAAAACATTGTCGAAGGGTTCAACCGAAGGTCGGGGCGAAGCTCACATCAACTCAACGGCCTTATCCGCGAAGAAGCAAGATACTAGAAGAAACACCGGATGCAATATTTAATACAACGGCAGAAGATCGGCATGATGCATGTATGATGCATGGCATGGCAAAGGTTCGATGCAATTAGGTCAGATTAAGCGGAACCGGGGTCCCGACACTTAATTGAATGGTTCATGTTGTTTAGAACCCCCGCATATTAAATGTTGTTTAGCAAGACAACAGATGGATCCGGTTCGCTACACATGTTTAAATGAGGCCGATATGAGACTAGATTTGCCCGCATATGGGCCCCGTATTTAATTATTAGGTGAATCGGCATAAGGCCCCCAAACCACATGAATGCATGCGAGATGACAATTAAATATGCAACCAGTTGTTATGTTATAAAAATAGGGTTCGAGGAAAAAGGGTCACACATTTAGGGTTCGGCGATCTTGTGGATCCGGGGTTCGGGGTCGGTCTCAGGGTTCGACGGATCTGGGGTTCGGGGTTCGGCGGAAGCGTTCTCGGATTCCGGGGTAGTGGATCTTGTCGCTTCCGCGGCCTTCGGGTACGGGATCGGTCTCCGGGTTCGGGGTCTCGGCGTTCCATGAAGGAGTACTTGGCCTGGCGTCGGGGCATCGTGCAATCCTAGCGCTTGTCGTTCTTGTCGTTGAGAAGCTCTTGTCGGTTCTGCGCCATCGAGTCGATCTTGGCGGAGGAAGAAGCACTTGGCGTTCTGCATTGATGTTCTTATCGTCCGGGTTCTCGGGCATCGCATCCGAGAGGGAGTACTTGGCGTCCATCGGTTCCATGTTGACGACCTTGGTCTCCTTGATGGCGAACTCGGCGCCTCCATGGCGTGGTCCTTGTCGGGGTTCTCGGCTCCGGGCGCTTCGGGGTTTGATTGTTGGTGTCGATCTTGTCTTTGAAAGTGCAATCGCGCGCAACACTACCACCCAAACTTCTCGGGCTCGTCTTCATGGTGTCAACACCACCAGAACACACGGGCCTCGTCTCTAGCACATCCACAGGGACAATCGAAGGAGGAGACACGCGCAGGGCGGCAGCTCGGCCGGAGGAGGGCAGTGGCGCTGCTTGGCAGCCGCTGGGTGGTGGCGACACGGGCCCGCTGCCGACAGTGGGGTTCGGCTCGAGAGGCGCGGGTCCACGCGGCGCTCTTGGGTGGCGGGGAGGCTCCGTGAAGGCCAGTGGCGGTGAACCTGGGCGGCCAGCAGAGCCAAGGCGGCCAGCGGGGAGAGGCGAAGGCGGGAGTCTTGGCGGCAGGTGGAGCTCGAGGAGGTGGCGGTGGGTCGTGGCGGCGGCCGGGGCAATGGCGTGGCGCGCGTGTCGTGCGGCGGCGTCTGAGGTGCGTGAGGCTGCTTGCGCGCGGAGGCGCCTTGTGTGATGCGGCCGGAGGAGGGGTTAGGGCCGAGGTACAGGGAAGAGGCCGGGCCATGGCGGAGGGAGGAGAGAGCTTGGGAAGGGGAGAGGCGCGGGGCAGAGAGTTAGAGGAGGAAGACAGACACGGGGGAGGAAGGGATCGTGGGAAGCGGGGTCAGCTCGGTGGGGCCAGGGTCCCACGACAGTGTGGTTACAGGGTTGGTGGGGGTGAGTGGGGGAGGCCGGGCGGCCATGTGTGTGTGGGGGGACGGGTGGGGTAGGTGGGCAGGGGCCCGAGGCGTGGCGGCGGCTTGCTCTGCGTCGTGCGTCGTCTTGCTACCGGGAGAGGGGCTGGGCTGCGGTGTGCGCTGTGAGAGAGAGTTGGGGGAGTTGGTGGTGAGTGGGAGGTGGCTTAGAGAGAGAGGGAGAGGGCTAGGACAAGTGGCAGGTGGGGATTGGGTAGAGGGGAGAGGGGAGGTGGCATGCTCTGGTTGGAGGGAGTGAGGTGGAGGGATGGGTTGGGTAGAATTCTGGGTAGACATAGGATTTAGATGGGGCGGCAGGTTTGGACCGATTATAAAACTGGGGGTGGTCGTTTGGGTCGAAACGGCCCGTTCGACTGCCCCCGCTAAAAATAATATAAATTTTATTTGTGTTAAACGGGCCGTTGGCAAACCGATAGCGGCCAAAACAAAATATTCCGGGGACCCGGTTTTCGGTGTTTGAATAAGATGGGGTGTTTTAGAAAAACAAAACGGGCTTTGCGAAAATAGTTTTGGCAAACAATGCATGATGATGGCGATGCAATGCACAAATTCAACGCGATTTTCTAGTAGTGGTTTTACGGGATGCCACAATTCGACACCACTAACAATGGATCTCGCCCTCGAGATCCGCCTCATGGTACCGGAAGGAAGGTCGGCGATCTGCATCTTCTCGCTTCAGGTATATCCTCGCGACACCGCTAACAAGAGGTCGTTGTCCGTGATCGTCGGGAGAACACTCCGGGAACAAAAAGGTCGAAGGTAGAGGTATCGACAAATAAAGCCACCTCTATCTTCGGTGGGAAGAGGGAATCGATGCATTCTCGTCCACTTCAATGTACAAAAGCGAATAGAAAGGGTAGTCGGCATGGGGGCCAATCCATCACGCACCCAAACTATTACTCCGCACAATCAGTAGACGAGAGTGCAACCATTCTCGGATTCGACTGAAGATCTCGACAAGCGAGGTTCGGAAACAAAGGGGTGAAGCCGGATCTTGCGTAGAGGATGTCGCGTCGGAAAACACGAAGCACAAACAAGGAACAAAGGATGGTACCACAGACGGATTCCTCAAACAGCTTGAACACCGGATGATAGATCACCGTTATCGGAGGAGAGCGAAACCACGAAGGTAACGGAAACCCAACCACGAGAATTCGGACTCGAAGAGAAAGAAGAGAGCGATTCAAAACACGTCGAGGTAAGGGAGAATAGCGGAGGGTAAGGAGTAAAATCAGACCTAACGTAACTATCCAACCGATTTTGCAAAAATAGTTTTGACACTACTTGCCGTTAGCTAGGTTATCCTCTGAAATTTGGACTTGTGGGTATCATAGCTGCTGAGCTCGATACCACTCTGTAACACCCTCGAATCGGACCTATGCAAGTTTGAGCAAAATTCGCCAAACCCGCATAGAAGCGATTCAAAGGTGCCCCAGCACTTTAAATGCGGGTGGAAAAGCGTAATAACATTACACAAGTCCTCGATGGGACCCACAGGCAGATATATAGCGGCGACTCAAGGAGTCAAGAATACGATATAATATACAAAGATCCAAATCACCTTGAAAATGATCGAGCGTCCGACTACGGACAAGATGCAAATGGGGCTAAGAGCCTGAAGAATAACCAATGGCGTCCATAACCCCGAGCCAAGCGGAAGGGTAACCTCGCTAACGCGTCGACCTCAAAACCTGCTTAAACAAAGGGGTGCCGACAAAGGGCAAAGGAAAACAAAGAAGGAGCGTCGATCGAGGCCAGACACGGCGAGGCTAGACTGGCGGTCCTCGCCACATAGGTATGGTGGATCGAGCGGCGGCGCAAAGATGCACTACACAACCTATAGAGGCTCGATACACTGGCGGTAATCAGAGGGGGGAAGAAGGACCTATTCGCAGCCAACCTGATACTATCCTCAAACAAACCCATCCTGGCGTTTCCCCCTCGAGACCGTCGAGGAAGTCAACCGAGGAACTCACACCGCTGGCGCTTTACTTATTCGGTTATAGTTGCGGTACTTTACTAGTCGAGTTTAGATAATCGCTCGATAAAGTAAGTGGGCACTTTTATTTAATCATTCCGTTGGAGTTGCAACAATTACTAATCAGATATAATTGGCATGAGATAAACCCGAAACCCAGCAGTTGTTGGTACTTTTATTCAGCCATTCCGTTGTAGTTGCAATACTTACTAGTTAGATACAATTGTCGCAAGCGACAACCAAACAAGCAATTGTGGGCAGTATTAATTAGCCATTCCGTTATAGTGAAGCTGATTACTAGTCATTATAAGTCAAATTTATAACAATAAACTTTAGTTATGCTTGTCTATGATCGAGAATCGTGCTCCAAGTCGTCCATATCCATGGACACGGCTTTGAGAAAGTTTTACCGGCCGGTGCACCAATAGCAACACACGCCGATCAACCTCGGAAAAACCAAATCAAAACCCAACGAGGCTTTCACGATTGAACAATCACAGATTCAGAAATATTTGGGGCCACCTTAAGTAGAACCCAATAGCGGAGTAAGCAAGCTCGAGACGGCCTCAAGGTTCTGCGACAATGGTCAGGAGCGACTGGGAACCCCAAGCGGGCTTGTCGACACCGCGTAATCACTCCGCTTCAAAGCGATGCGATTAATGCGTACCTCGCAATCGTAAATAAAGCGGTAAACATGGCATAAGTACAGATCGTAAATAAAACCTCAAACTAGTTTGTGGCCCCAAGAAATAAGAATGAATCAAGCTCGCTCGGGGTCCCATATACCTCCCGGATGTGGATAGCGCGCAAAATCAAGACAGTATCAAGTACTCGGGGTCTTACGGGACACAAGTGGGCGTTGAAACCAAATATTATCTATCACCCACGATGCCTGCTTATTCAATTTAGTTGTTAAACAGAAATTTAAAGTGACGATAAGTAAAACTAGAATCATCTCCAACATCAACATGCGGCAATACATCAGCAACTGTGGCATATGACGACACACATCAGCACTGGAGCAAGCAACTACGACGCGCAAGTCCAACTATCTACCAAACAACAGGTAATAGGGTGTGTCCAAGGCAATATAGGGCTGCAAGGGAAAACACAGGTACGGAAACTAAAGCATCGCAACACAGATAGCAATAGATCAACAGGAGGGAATAAAGACTATAAAAGTAAGATAGGTAGAAAGAGGGAGATGCTCGCCTGAAAACATTGTCGAAGGGTTCAACCGAAGGTCGGGGCGAAGCTCACATCAACTCAACGGCCTTATCCGCGAAGAAGCAAGATACTAGAAGAAACACCGGATGCAATATTTAATACAACGGCAGAAGATCGGCATGATGCATGTATGATGCATGGCATGGCAAAGGTTCGATGCAATTAGGTCAGATTAAGCGGAACCGGGGTCCCGACACTTAATTGAATGGTTCATGTTGTTTAGAACCCCCGCATATTAAATGTTGTTTAGCAAGACAACAGATGGATCCGGTTCGCTACACATGTTTAAATGAGGCCGATATGAGACTAGATTTGCCCGCATATGGGCCCCGTATTTAATTATTAGGTGAATCGGCATAAGGCCCCCAAACCACATGAATGCATGCGAGATGACAATTAAATATGCAACCAGTTGTTATGTTATAAAAATAGGGTTCGAGGAAAAAGGGTCACACATTTAGGGTTCGGCGATCTTGTGGATCCGGGGTTCGGGGTCGGTCTCAGGGTTCGACGGATCTGGGGTTCGGGGTTCGGCGGAAGCGTTCTCGGATTCCGGGGTAGTGGATCTTGTCGCTTCCTGCCTTCGGTCTGGATCGGTCCGGTTCGGTCTCGGCGTTCCATGAAGGAGTACTTGGCCTGGCGTCGGGGCATCGGTACCGCCCTAGCTTTGCCGTTCTTGTCGTTGAGAAGCTCTTGTCGGTTCTGCGCCATCGAGTCGATCTTGGCGGAGGAAGAAGCACTTGGCGTTCGCATTGATGTTCTTATCGTCCGGGTTCTCGGGCATCGCATCCGAGAGGGAGTACTTGGCGTCCATCGGTTCCATGTTGACGACCTTGGTCTCCTTGATGGCGAACTCGGCGCCTCCATGGCGTGGTCCTTGTCGGGGTTCTCGGCTCCGGGCGCCGGGGTCGGCTTCGGGGTTTGATTGTTGGTGTCGATCTTGTCTTTGAAAGTGCAATCGCATCGCGACAACACTACCACCCAAACTTCTCGGGCTCGTCTTCATGGTGTCAACACCACCACAGGAACACACCCGGGCCTCGTCTCTAGCACACATCCACAGGGACAATCGAAGGAGGGAGACACGCCATAAGCTGCAGGCCGACGCGGCTCGGCGGAGGAGGCGGAGGCACGGACGGTGGCGCCGCGCAGCCGCTGGGTGGAGGCGACACGGGCCGCTGCCGACGGTGGGTTCGCTCGAGGCGGTGGTCCACGCGGGCTCTTGGGTGTGAGGAGGCTCGGTGAAGGCCATGAACCTGTGGCAGGCGGCGCTCGGCGTGGCAACAGGCGGCGGCGCGAGGCAGCAGCGGGCGGAAGTCTTGGCGGGTGGAGCTCGAGGAGGTGGCGGTGGGTCGTGGCGGCGAAGGCGAAGAAGGCGCCAGGCGTCATGGCGCGGGGTCGTGGTCTGGCGGCGTCTGGGGTGCGGGCGGCGAGGCGGAGGGCCATGTGTGATGCGGGGCCGGAGGAGGGGTTGTAGGCGCTGGCAAGGGAAGGGGCGGCGGCCATGGCGGAGGGAGGAGAGCTTGGGAAGGGAGGCGAGGCGGGGAGAGTTAGAGGAAGGCAGGACACGGGGAGGAAGGGATCGTGGGGCGGTGCAGCTCGGTGGGGCCAGGCGGGTCCCGGGACAGGTGTGGTTCTGGTTGGTGGGGTGAGTGGTGGGAGGCGGGCAGGCGGCCATGTGTGGGGCGGCAGGTGGGGTAGGTGGGCCTTGGGCCAGGCGTGGCGGCTTGCTCTGCGTGCGTGCGTCTTCTGGCTACCGGGAGAGGGGCTGGTGTCTTGTTGTGAGAGAGAGTTGGGGAGTTGGTGGTGAGTGGGAGGTGGCTTAGAGAGAGAGAGGGCTAGGACAAGTGGCGGTGGGGATTGGGTAGGGAGAGGGGCCGAGGTGGCATGCTCGTTGGAGGAGTGAGGTGGAGGGATGGGTTGGGTAGAATTGCAGGTAGACATAGGATTTAGATGGGGGCAGGTTTGGACCGATTATAAAAGCTGGGGTGGTCGTTGAAACGCCTGCCCGTTCATTGCCCTAAAAATAATATAAATTTTATTTGTGTTAAACGGGCCGTTGGCAAACCGATAGCGGCCAAAACAAAATATTCCGGGGACCCGGTTTTCGGTGTTTGAATAAGATGGGGTGTTTTAGAAAAACAAAACGGGCTTTGCGAAAATAGTTTTGGCAAACAATGCATGATGATGGCGATGCAATGCACAAATTCAACGCGATTTTCTAGTAGTGGTTTTGCGGGATGCCACAATTCGACACCACTAACAATGGATCTCGCCCTCGAGATCCGCCTCATGGTACCGGAAGGAAGGTCGGCGATCTGCATCTTCTCGCTTCAGGTAGATCCTCGCGACACCGCTAACAAGAGGTCGTTGTCCGTGATCGTCGGGAGAACACTCCGGGAACAAAAAGGTCGAAGGTAGAGGTATCGACAAATAAAGCCACCTCTATCTTCGGTGGGAAGAGGGAATCGATGCATTCTCGTCCACTTCAATGTACAAAAGCGAATAGAAAGGGTAGTCGGCATGGGGGCCAATCCATCACGCACCCAAACTATTACTCCGCACAATCAGTAGACGAGAGTGCAACCATTCTCGGATTCAGACTGAAGATCTCGACAAGCGAGGTTCGGAAACAAAGGGGTGAAGCTGACTCTGCATCGGATCTTGCGTAGAGGATGTCGTCGCGTCGGAAAACACCGGAAGCACAAACAAGGAACAAAGGATGGTACCACAGCAGACGGATTCCTCAAACAGCTTGAACACCGGATGATAGATCACCGTTATCAGAGGAGGAAGCGAAACCCTGAAGGTACGACGGAAACCCAACCACGAGAATTCCTGGACTCGAAGAGAAAGAAGAGAGCGGATTCAAAACACGTCGAGGTAAGGGGAGAATAGCGGAGGGTAAGGAGTAAAATCAGACCTAACGTAACTATCCAACCGATTTTGCAAAAATAGTTTTGACACTCTACTTGCCGTTAGCTAGGTTATCCTCTGATTTGGACTTCAGGTATCGCAACTGCTGAGCTCGATACCACTCAGAACACCCTCGAATCGGACCTATGCAAGTTTGAGCAAAATTCGCCAAACCCGCGAAAGCGATTCAAAGGTGCCACCAGCACTTTAAATGCGGGAAAGCGAAGTAATAACATTACACAACAGTCCTCGATGGGACCCATGAAGATATATATAGCAATGACTCAAGGAGTCAAGAATACGATATAATATACAAAGATCCAAATCACCTTGAAAATGATCGAAGCGTCCGACTACGGACAAGATGCAAATGGGGCTAAGAGCCGAAGAATAACCAATGGCGTCCATAACCCCGAGCCAAGCCGGAAGGGTAACCACCTAACGGCGTCGACCTCAAAACCTGCTTAAACAAAGGGGTGCCGACAAAGGGCAAAGCAGAAAACAAAGAAGGCGTCGATCGAGGCCGATTACAGCGAGGCTAGAATTGGCGGTCCTCGCCTACATAGGTATGGTGGTGGCGGCGGCAAGATGCACTAAACAACCTATAGAGGCTCGATACACTGGCGGTAATCAGAGGGGGGAAGAAGGACCTATTCGGATCCAACCTGATACTATCCTCAAACAAACCCATCCTGGCGTTTCCCCCTCGAGACCGTCGAGGAAGTCAACCGAGAACTCACACCGTTGGCAGTTTTACTTATTCGGTTATAGTTGCGGTACTTTACTAGTCAGGTTTAGATAATCGTTCTGATAAAGTAAGCAGTGGGCACTTTTATTTAATCATTCCGTTGGAGTTGCAACAATTACTAATCAGATACAATTGGCATGAGATAAACCCGAAACCCAACAGTTGTTGGTACTTTTATTCAGCCATTCCGTTGTAGTTGCAATACTTACTAGTCAGATACAATTGTCGCAAGCGACAACCAAACAAGCAATTGTGGGCAGTATTAATTAGCCATTCCGTTATAGTGAAGCTGATTACTAGTCATTATAAGTCAAATTTATAACAATAAACTTTAGTTATGCTTGTCTATGATCGAGATCATGCTCCAAGTCGTCCATATCCATGGACACGGCTTTCGAAAGTTTTACCCGGCGGGTGCACCAATAGCAACACACGCCGATCAACCTCGGAAAAACCAAATCAAAACCCAACGAGGCTTTCACGTGAACAATCACAGATTCAGAAATATTTGGGGCCACCCTTAAGTAGAACCATAGCAGAGTAAGCAAGCTCAGACGGCCTCAAGGTTCTGCGACAATGGCTGGCGACTGGGAACCCCAAGCGGGGCTTGTCGACACCAGCGTAATCACTCCGCTTCAAAGCGATGCGATATGCACCTCGCACAATCGTAAATAAAGCGGTAAACATGGCATAAATCAGGATCGTAAATAAAACCTCAAACTAGTTTGTGGCCCCAAGAAATAAGAATGAATCAAGCTCTCGCTCGGGGTCCCATATACCTCCGGATGTGGATAGCACATAAAATCAAGGAACAGTATCAAGTACTCGGGGTCTTCACGGGACACAAGTGGCTTCGAAACCAAATATTATCTATCACCCACCGATGCCTCTGCTTATTCAATTTAGTTGTTAAACAGAAATTTAAAGTGACGATAAGTAAAACTAGAATCATCTCCAACATCAACATGCGGCAATACATCGAAGCGTGGCATATGACGACACACATCAAGACCGGAGCAAGCAACTACGACGCATAAGTCCAACTATCTACCAAACAACGGGTAATAGGGTGTGTCCAAGGCAATATAGGCTGCAAGGGAAAACAGTCGGAAACTAAAGCATCGCATAACGTATAGCAATAGATCAACAGGAGGGAATAAAGACTATAAAAGTAAGATAGGTAGAAAGAGGGAGATGCTCGCCTGAAAACATTGTCGAAGGGTTCAACCGAAGGTCGGGGCGAAGCTCACATCAACTCAACGGCCTTATCCGCGAAGAAGCAAGATACTAGAAGAAACACCGGATGCAATATTTAATACAACGGCAGAAGATCGGCATGATGCATGTATGATGCATGGCATGGCAAAGGTTCGATGCAATTAGGTCAGATTAAGCGGAACCGGGGTCCCGACACTTAATTGAATGGTTCATGTTGTTTAGAACCCCCGCATATTAAATGTTGTTTAGCAAGACAATAGATGGATCCGGTTCGCTACACATGTTTAAATGAGGCCGATATGAGACTAGATTTGCCGCATATGGGCCCCGATTTAATTATTAGGTGAATCGGCATAAGGCCCCCAAACCACATGAATGCATGAGATGACAATTAAATATGCAACCGTTGTTATGTTATAAAAATAGGGTTCGAGGAAAAAGGGTCACACATTTAGGGTTCGCGATCTTGTGGATCCGGGTTGGGTCGGTCTCGAGGTTCGATGGATCTGGGTTCGGGTTCGAGCGTTCTCGGATTCGGTAGTGGATCTTGTCGCTTGCTGCCTTCGGTCTGGGATCGGTCTCCGGGTTCGGGGTCTCGGCGTTCCATGAAGGAGTACTTGGCCTGGCGTCGGGGCATCGGTACCGTCCTAGCTGCTGTCGTTCTTGTCGTTGAGAAGCTCTTGTCGGTTCTGCGCCATCGAGTCGATCTTGGCGGAGGAAGAAGCACTTGGCGTTCTGCATTGATGTTCTTATCGTCCGGGTTCTCGGGCATCGCATCCGAGAGGGAGTACTTGGCGTCCATCGGTTCCATGTTGACGACCTTGGTCTCCTTGATGGCGAACTCGGCGCCTCCATGGCGTGGTCCTTGTCGGGGTTCTCGGCTCCGGGCGCCGGGGTCGGCTTCGGGGTTTGATTGTTGGTGTCGATCTTGTCTTTGAAAGTGCAATCGCATCGCGACAACACTACCACCCAAACTTCTCGGGCTCGTCTTCATGGTGTCAACACCACCACAGGAACACACCCGGGCCTCGTCTCTAGCACACATCCACAGGGACAATCGAAGGAGGGAGACACGCGCGAGCAGCTGCAGGGCCGACGCGGCTCGGCCGGAGGAGGGCGGAGGCACGGGACGGTGAGCGCCTGCGGCTGTGTGGTGGAGGCGACCCGCTGCCAGCCAGTGGGGTTCGGCTCGAGTGCGGTCCACGCGGGCCGGCTCTTGGGTGGCGGGAGGCTCGGTGAAGGCCACGAGCGCGGCGTGAACGCTGTGGCAGTGGGCTCCGTGGCTGAGGAAGGCGGGCGCAGACGCGGTCTGGGCGGCGGGTGGAGCTCGAGGAGGTGGCGGTCGTGGCGGCGGCGTGAGGCGGCAGGCGTCGCGGGTGGCGGAGGCGCGGGGGTGATGATCTGAGGAGGGTTGTAAAGGGCGGCCTGGGAAGGGCCATGGCGGAGGAGAGAGCTTGGGAAGGGGAGGCGCGGCGTAGAGTTAGAGGAGGAAGATGACACGGGGAGGAAGGGATCGTGGGGCAGGGTGCAGCTCGGTGGGGCCGGGGTCCCAGGGGAGGTGTGGTTACAGGGTTGGTGGGGTGTGAGTGGCGGGAGGCGGCGGCCATGTGTGTGTGGGGCAGACGGGTGGGGTAGGTGGGCGCGGGGCCCAGGGGCAGCGGCAGGGGCGGCTTGCTCTGCGTGCGTGCGTGCGTGCGCTGCGCGCTGGGAGAGGGGCTGGGCTGCGGTGTGCGCTGTGAGAGAGAGTTGGGGGAGTTGGTGGTGAGTGGGAGGTGGCTTAGAGAGAGAGGGAGAGGGCTAGGACAAGTGGCAGGTGGGGATTGGGTAGAGGGGAGAGGGGAGCTGAGGTGGCATGCTCTGGTTGGAGGGAGTGAGGTGGAGGGATGGGTTGGGTAGAATTCTGGGTAGACATAGGATTTAGATGGGGCGGCAGGTTTGGACCGATTATAAAACTGGGGGTGGTCGTTCGGGTCGAAACGGCCCGTTCGACTGCCCCCGCTAAAAATAATATAAATTTTATTTGTGTTAAACGGGCCGTTGGCAAACCGATAGCGGCCAAAACAAAATATTCCGGGGACCCGGTTTTCGGTGTTTGAATAAGATGGGGTGTTTTAGAAAAACAAAACGGGCTTTGCGAAAATAGTTTTGGCAAACAATGCATGATGATGGCGATGCAATGCACAAATTCAACGCGATTTTCTAGTAGTGGTTTTGCGGGATGCCACATAGGTCCTACGCGCATACCTAGGTTGTTAATTTGACCAACAAAATATACCTTATATATCACAAAATTTATATCATTAAAAAGTATAACCTCTAAAGTTTCTAATGGTATAATTTTTATACTATACTATTTATATTTTGTTGTTCAAATTGGCAACTTAGTTATCCACGCGGGACTTATAATCCCAAAGAGAGGGAGTATGTTTGATGTTTCTGTGGCCGATGGGAGTCCCGCAATGGTGCTGAGAAAAATCATCAGCTAATAAGGCTTATTCTGCCGTGTAAGCATTGATGTCGTCCATTTGTCAATTGAGGTAACCAATCATGAATGTCAACACTAGTAACAAGTGACGGTAAAGCACATAATTTTTTTGAGCCAAACGATGCAATGTTGTTTCATAGGGGCAGCCTTTTGCCAAAGATCACAACACGAGAAGAACCAGCACGGGTACCCCCAAAACCCAATTATTCAGCTGCAGGAGGTTCATTTGCAGTCTTCTTCTTCTCATGGGACCTCCGCTTGTTCTGCTTCATGCCTTCTTTAGTTTTCTGTACCAAGACGGCCAACATTTCTCTGTGACGACTCTGGACTCGATGGTTAGACACCAGCTGCTTGTAGTGCAGCATGCAAAAAAACTTATCTATCTTATACTCGTATTTTCATCCAGCAACTTTGTTTGCACGTCTTGCGAAAACATCTGCAAGAGACAAGACTCTGTCAGCCCATTACAGAAGTGGTGAAAACTGTTATACTACTAATAGAAATGCACAACGGAGCAGCAGCTGAGAGCCCATTTGCATAAATAATATGGTTTATTACCTCATCAGAATCACCAACTTCATGGCTGCATATGATATTAAAAGCCGTCGCAAGCTTCAGAACATCCCAATTCACGCAATCAATGCCAGAAATTTTCTTAAGGTATCGACCAATCGCTCGAAAGCCTGGGTAATGTTTCTCCTCAACAGCATCGCATTCAAACAAGACAGATGCAGTCACAACAATCTGCTCATTGACCTGGATACAAAGAGGTTGGTTGCTTCATCACTAAAATAAAAATGCAATGGCAATTTATTCTACTACTCCAAAGCTTAGCTTCTGTGAAACAAGGGATTCCAGGTTCTGTACGCACAAGCTATTGCAAAATGTGACACCAAATGACAGGGTAAACTCACCATCCCTGGTTCAACATCAAAGCCATAACGACTCAATAGCATCTGTAGTCCTTGACTCATAGGGAGGAGATCCTCTTTAGGAAGATCTGATTTTCTCGGCGCACCAAACTACGCATGAGATGCTTCATCCCCCACATTAGCTCCATCACAATTTCATTATGCAGGCAGGGTATTCCCTGATAACAAGTATATAACATAAAAAATGGTGCTCAAAGTTATTCACAATTATAAGAAAAAAAGAATCTTATTCTCACCAAGCATGATTCAATTATTAATCTATATTCCGGTTTTCCAACAACTAGTTCCTCCCCAGGGCTGCGCGACTTCATGATCATCTCAGTAAGCTGTTTGTTAACACCAGTATCAACATTAATGGCGCTGGACTTGTCGTCAAAAGTTTGGAATTCCTTAAGCCAAACAATCTGATAAGAAGAAATAAACAAATATGGGCAAGTTCAGGGGAAAGAAGTCACTATTAATCAAATACCATGCAACATTTCAATCAGGGGAACCTAACGTATTCTAAATTCATTATTCCCTCCGATCCAAATTAATTGACTTTGATTTATCTAGATTTGGATGTATCTAGTACTAAAACATGTCTAGATACATCCGAATCTAGACAAATTTAAGTCAATTAATTAGGATCGGAGGGAGTAGGTTGTTTCACCCTTTTCTATTTTATTTCCATTTTTCTTCCAGCAGGAAGTGACTTGAGGAATTTCTAGGAAAACCAGACATTACAATAGCCCTGAACATTTGAACGCCTGAATACAAACATTTTCTTGAGGGAACAAAAAAGTACAGTTTAATGTGTATAAATACATTTAAGAAGTATCTTATAAATGCTAAAATGTATGAATGTTGTTAATTTTATATATTAAATAAATGGCCTAGCTGGTGTGATTGTATATGTATTTGCATCATATATTGCATTTAAACTCTGAAAATTGAAGCCTTTGCGTGGTGAGACAGAAATAAGAAGTCAAGAACAGAAAAAAAAAGGAACACATGTAAAGTTTCAGATTTGAAAGATTTATTGGCTCAGCTATTTTTTCTATGCACACTTCATGTCATTTCTTGTGCTATCTATATTATGTTTAAGTGTTATGTTAGTGGAAATGTACGATTGATGTCTCGTGTCAGAGTAGACAACTATCTTAATTACATCCTGAATAACCGCCATTTTATTGACGTGGTGTCCTGCAATATTCCATCTCAAACGAATGTTATTTTAATATTAGTAGAAAAACACGTGTGTTACTACATATTCGCAACATATATGATCATTGTAAGGTTACTCGACATAACCAAAAATTCATGATAGGTAAGGTTTTAGTCCAAAGCAGATTTAGTGTGCGGAGAACACCATCTCTATCTCAAAACAATGACAATGAAGTGAATAGACCAATTCTATGCCAACCGGTTTGCTTACACCAGTAAACATAAGATGCTGCAGGGTCAACTGTGATCGCTCCGACGGTTGTTTCCCTTGCCCAACTGGACCAAACCGGAATGGAGGTAGTACAAGCGTATTGAATTCACTATCCTATTTCAAACATGTTAAAAAATTCACATGATAAATGTGCTTTGCACGCGCATAATTACTAGTAAGACTGAACTTGGTGACTTTCTTCACTTCTTCAGTAATAGCACCACATCAAGGCTCAATTATTCCTAGCTACCAATTAATTGGTGCAAAGAGACCCACCCATGAGGTTGCAGACCACGCATCAATTCTTTACAAATAACCTTGCACCCATCATGACTATTTAGCATTAGCAAAACTATTTTTTGGCCGTATCTAGTGAACAAGCAATGTACACACTAATTGGAAAAAATGTCAATCAGAAACGATGCAAGGTCGATTTGGATAATTTTGGCAAGGTGAGAATGAGAAGTGAAGGAAAGAAATAGGAGACAACTCACATTTCTCGCTCTAGTATATGTAGTGAAGTTTACCCACAAATTCTGAATACAAGGATAAAATATAGGTTAATATCGATGATAAGGGAAGGCAAGACGAAAATACGCAGCAGCACCCGAGCATTTTTTGAAAAATTCAAAATGCTATTCCTAAGTCTCAAAAAATTTGGAGGAAAAATATACAAGTAGGCATACACATCCAGGATGGATGCCAGGAATTTCGTAAAACATTATGTTGTATTGTGGGTTACAAACAAAAAGACAAATTCAGCCAAAAAAAATAGTACTACCTCCATCCTAAAAAGGATGCAGTAAATTTGTCCAAATTTAGATTTATCTATATACTACTAAATAGTGTTCAGATACATTCGAGTTCAGAAAAATCTACGACATCCTTTTCAGGACAGAGGGAGTAGTTCTTATTCCTATAGCCCAAAATAGAACACCTTTTTTCACCGAAAGAAGTTTAGGTTCAACCTACACACTCAAAGAAGTTTAGATACATTTGCTTCACAACGCTAAAACATCTTGTATTTTGAAACGTAGTGAGTATGATGTATGCGCAGGCATCCGCTGAATTTTTTTTGTAGTATTTTGAAAATCAAAAGTACAATTATGAATTTTTAAAAATCCATCCCATAGGAAGAAGATCACATTACTCGTATTGCATCTGGCGCATAGAGAAAGAGCCCACAAAAATAGAAAACTGCAAAGCCAGATGGCGTCTCTAACAGCACCGAGAGCACCCCATTATTATTCAGAAAGTCTTCACCTACGAACACAGAAACTGGACTATATATACGAAGGAAAATCGTGAAATCCTTGATCCGAGGCAAAAAAAAAAGGCCCTCCCCTCGGCCTAATAATCCCCCGATGGAGGGTAAGGAGGTTTGTCTCCTCCCCAGGTTTCCATTGTCATGATAAACTGGGTGAGATTGAGATAGAGGATTATGGCGGGCGGCTCACCTACACTGACGGCTAGCTCCCCGGCGCTACCGGGAATCATCTTTCGTCGACGCGCCGGAGGAGGAGGACGCGGCGGAGGAGCCAGCCCGCGGCGCCGCACGACGGGAAGGGGCATTGCGAGCGGTTCGTTAGAGACGACTGACGGCCCACCTGGGTACTGTGAAATTGAGTTGAAACGATACCCTGGAATCACGTCGTTGACGGTCCAGCCGCAGGTCCCAAAAGCAAAGAGCGGCATTGGTGCTGTACTGTTATGAATACACGTGCAGCTCTCCTTCATGGTTAAAAATTTACTACCTAGCAACCCCGCTATAAATGGCAAAATCCGGCGCACACCGACCAAGCCACGGGACAATTAGCCAGCTGAATTTAAAACGAAAATTCAAAATGTTTTCTAGGTCAAACAGTTTGTTCGAATTAAGATCCATTTTCACTATTATACTACTCGTGACGACATCTTCGAAACTAGATCCCATGTTGGTATGTTCTGACAAATTTTTTTTACCAAAAGTTATCCACCCATAAGACAGGAGTTATCCGGACTTTAGCATGTAAGTTATACACCCAATAACATGTAAATTATCCACTACTACAAAATTTACCACAGTCGATGGATAACTTTTTTATTTACCCATAAGTTATCCATCTGTAACACGAGAGTTATTCAGACTTGAGCATGTAAGTTATCCACCAAATAACATGGTTATACATTACTATAAAAATTTAAATACAAATAGAATATAAAATGTTATTCTAACGTCTTGGCCTCGTTGCTCATCGCCGCTCTCGTAGCGTACGGACTAAAAGCATTAGAGGTTATGATACCAAGCCTTACTCGTAGCCGCTATCGTACGAGTGACGAAACGTGTTATGGTACCAGGCCTTACTCGTAGCCGCTCTCATAGCAATTACCCGTACCTGCTCATAGCATACGAGTGACGAAACGTGTTATGGTACCGAGCCTTACTCGTCCGTCGATGCTAACGCATTAACGGTATACTAATACCTAGATTATTGTGTCTCAATTAAACTAGCTCGTAGCTTATATTTAATGAACTAGACTAAAATACATGGGTCAACCGAGTTCATGAGACAAAAAATACAAAAACTACTCACATAATAAATGCGAGAATGCATCGATCTAACCATTTATACGATGGATAACTTATATGTTATAGGTGGATAACTTATATATTATGACATGGATAACTCACGTGTTAAGGGTGGATAACCTTTTGGTTCGAAAAAATTTTCATCGAAACATATTAACATGAGATCTAGTTTCGAAGATCTCGTCATGATTAGTCCAACGGTGAAAACAGATCGTAAATCAGACAAACGATTTGATCTACAAAATATTTTAATTTTTTGGTTTGATCTAAACAAGCTGACAGCACGTTCACACGTACGAGGAAGGGCATATGGAAAAGATGAAGAAAACGAGACACTGAGCTACGATTAGGTCCATCGTTTGATCTAGATTGGACTGTCCTTGCAACCCCGTCATGTTTTAACATCTATCGATCGCCCTGAACGTAGATTTCCCGTAAAAATAAATGCCTCACGACAGTCCTTAAACTTGTTCAATACGTCCATATACGGTCCTACATATGTGTGTGACGTGGTGGACACGGGATGGCGCGTCTGGATGGCCCAGGACTCAGGCTGTAAGTGGAAACGGCCTGCCACGGTCCCATCCCACTTATTTTTGTGAAGTGGAGACCCACGACCCAACAAAAAAATGTGACGGGCACCCGCGGCGGCTTCGCTACCGCCGCCATGGCGAGAGAGTCTGCCCCTTTCGCTGCCCTGCTTCCCTAGCTCGACCGTCCTCGTTGCACATCGCCTCCTAATCCCCCATGGCATCGACGTGGATGCAAGACAAAACAAGGAAACCTCTCTCTCTCTCTCTCTCTCTCTCTCTCTCTCTCTCTCTCTCTCTCTCTTTTCATGGATTACCCAATTCTTGTCAAATCCCTAGTCGAACCAGACCAAATTGATCCCCATAGCCACTGATTTCGATTTCGAATTTCTGCGAGCAGGGGAGGCGAAGGAGGTGGAGGCCTACCGCCAGCGGAGGATGAGCGGCATGGACCTGTCAACGGGTTCTGCTCGGCTTGCCTCCTCGAGCGCCTCTCCGTCGCCATGCCCCCCGCTGCTCTGCTCCCCTCCCTCTCCCTCCACCACCTCCCCCAGCTGAGAGCCGACGGCGCAGGGTGCCGGAGGGGAGGACCACGCTGCTCCGCCTCTTCCAACTCCACGACCAGCAGGACCGCCCTGCTTCGTCTCACTTCCCTTCCAGTTCCAGACCCGCACAAGCACATCAGCAGCAGTAAGATCGCCAGCCATAGCTGCAGCGGAAGCGCTCCCTCCGCCAGTCCGCCCACCCCAGCAGGGGCCTCCTTGGCAGGTCCCTCTCACGTCACTCCTGGACGTACACGGAAATGGAGCTAAGCGAACCAACTGTTGGTGGGCTGACGGATGCCGCGAGACTAACACAGGAATTAGTGGGCAATTTTTTTAGTTACATTTAATTAAAAGGATACAGGCGGCAAGCCCACGGGCCGCCGTGGGCATGCCCACTTACAGGATGACCCAGGACGAACGCGCCCCCTCACATCCCATGGCAAAATAGCCAAAAAAATACACTGCTATTCTTCTTACCAGGACAAACGAGTCCACCCTCCCCCATTCCCCTGTTCTTACGCGGAGAGCTCGAGGTGAACGGCGGCGGTGAATGAAGGTGTTCGACGTGGGACAAGCTGATCAACGTTGGTGAAACACGTTATCGACGGAGGTGGATAAGGTGACCGTGGCGGCGCACCAGTTTATCATCTTTCGCGTCAGGGATGGTGCCCGTGCAGCGACCAAGGAGACCCCGTTCTAGTCTAAGGTGAGTTTGATTTTGTTGTTATTTACTTTTAGTCAATTGGTTATTTTAGGAGTGATATTGGAGTATATGGTAATGTTGTATGTGCTAGTACTGTGTAGTTTTGGATCAGTATATGGTAATTTAGAGTTTTAGAGGAGCAAAAGGTCAGATCTTTTTGCAATTTTGGTTGAATTTGTAGAGGAAATAAGTGACAATTTTACTCTGGAAGTGATTCATGGAGGTTTTCATTGGTTTTGGTTCCAATCGGGCATATGTAGATGGTACCAAGGTTTGTTATGATGATTGTGAGTGTGATATATGGTCTGATATGTAGTTAGAAGATGTAATTGAGGATTTAGGATATGAGACAGCTGGAAGGATAGATATTTACTGGTTGTTGTCTTAATGAAGATGGGCTTCGGTTGATTAAGAGTGATAAGGGTGCACTGCGCATGGTGGCAAAGGTAAAAGAGGGTATATGTATCTAATGTACCTTGATCATGATTCAACTAGGAAAGCACTTGTATGGGATGATGTTGTTGCTAATCCAATAGTGCATTTTCCACTTGTAATTAGTCCTAGCTAGTAGTGTGGTACTCTCAGCAATGCAATTGTTTAGATACTAGCCATTGAAGGGCTAGAAATTGTTGTTGTCGTTGAAGTTGGTGCACTAAGGATATCAAACAGACAAGCATTGATAGAAGATGGTGATAGTGGCAGTGGCACTAATTCAGATTCAGATGATATGCCAAATATTCTTGACACTGATAATGACACAGAGGTGGAGATGATGACTTGTAACAGCAATATGCAAATCAAGAACAAAGGGAGGATAAGGAGAATGGAGTTCCAGAAGGTGAGATGTCTGATGATGATTTCTTTGAGGTTGCAGATTCAGATGATGAGGCAGAGAAATTCAATAACTTCAAAACGTTGACCCCCGGGGAATGATCCCTCGCGGTCTATACGTTGTTAGATAGATGAGACCTCTCTAGCAGCGAATTACTTTTTCTCGAATAACACCCGGTTTAATTCGGTCCCCATGGGGACTCGAACCTGGGTGGGCTGGCTGGGCACTCGCTAGCCTTTCCACCAAGCTAGCGCTTGGTTCTAAAATTCGATAACTTAAAGCCATTTGTGGCAGAAGACATGGAAGTTCCAAAGTTTCACATTGTTCAGTTGTTTGAGTCCATTGATCAGTTGAGAACACACAGTTAGAGAGCACATCTGCAAGTAGAGGAAGCAAATTTAAATTTCCTAAGAAAGATAGGACTAGGTTGTTAGCTAAATGTGAACCAGGAGGCCCTTGGAAACAATATGCCTCCTAGGACAGGACAGTAGACCAAAGTGCATTATGGTGAAGAGATTTGAACATAAACACACTTGTGAGAGCAAGTGGCAAGTTTGGGCTTTTACTGAAGGGATTCGTAGCATAATAAATCAAAAAAATTCTACGGATGCAAAAGGGAAAGCCAAGATCTAATCTAGGAGATGCAATCAACGAGAGGGATAGATGAGATCTTCATACCCTTGAAGAAATCGCACAGCGGAACATTCAACAGAACGTGGTTGATGTAGTCGTACTAGCCTTCTCCTCCTCGCGATCCGATTCGATCCAATGCCGCAAGTGGCGACGCCTCCGAGAGATGCACCCGTACGACACCGTGATGTCTCCCCCTTCCTCGGTCCAGCAAGTGGGGGGGTAGAGATAGATTGGATCTACAGCACGATGGCGTGGTGCAAAGGTGGAGAGTTTCTGCAACAGGGCTTCGCCTACACGTAGTCGGGAGAGAGAGAGAGGTAGGGCAGCAGCTGGTAGCTAGGGTTTTGGGGTGGGAGGAGGGTGTGCCCCCTGCCCACCTTATATAGGGGGCTGGCCGGCCCCTTTCCCCTCCTCCAAGACCTAGGGCCGGCGGCCACAAGGGTGGAGTGGGGGGTAAGTCTTCCCCCCTTCTAGAAGGTCCCCTAGGGTTTTGGCCGGCTGGGCCTATGGGGCCTTGTGCCACTGGACCAATGCGGCCAGGGCACTCCCTCGTAGGCCCACGCCCCCCTCCGACAAGTGGGGCCACGTTGGTCCCACTCCGGAAGCTTCTAGAACCTTCCGGTACAATACCGAATATTCCGAAACAATTCTGAAATCCAAATACTGCTTTCCTTTATATGAATCTTATTCTCCGGACAATTCTGGAACCTCTCGTGATGTCCTGGATCTCATCCGAGACTCCGAACAAAAACTCATAAACCAATTATCCATTCTATCCTAGTGTCGAAGCACGTTAAGTGTGTGACCCTAAGGGTTCGAGAATATGCAGACATGATCTTCTATCAATAATCAACAGCGGGGTCTAGAAAACCATATTGACTCCCACATATTCATCGATGATCATATCGGATGAACCACGATGCCAGGATTCAATTAATACCATATTTATATTCCCTTTGTCACGCGATATTTTACTTGCCCGAGATTCGATCGTTGGTATCGGCATACCTAGTTCAATCTCGTTCACAGCAAGTACTTTACTCGTTCCGTAATCCGATATCACTTTGTGATTAACTCCTTAACCATGTGCTTGCAAGCGGTATTGATATCGACACGAGGGGCCAAGTATATCTCTCGACTTGGGAGGGACAAATCCCATCTCGATACATACAACCCAACAAGTACTTTCCGATCACCTGAGAGACACCTTTATGATCACCCTCTCATAGGATGACGTTTGATGACCTCAAAGCTTTCTTCCGATACCAGGGAGTTGCATTATCTCATGGTCTAAGGAATACAATATTTGACATAAGAAAAAGCTTCACAAAGATGAACACGATGACACGATCTAATTGCTCTGCTTGATTTGGGTCTGTCCATCATATCATTCTCCCAATGACATGATCTCATTATTAATCGACAACTCATGTATATGGTTAGGAAACCTTAACCATCATTAATCGATGAGCTAGTCCATAGAGGCGTACTAGGGACATGGTGTTGTTTACAAACCACACAAGTATCAAAGTTTCCGCTTAATACAATTCTAGCATGGAATATAAACTTTATCATGAACAAGAATTATAATAATAAAATCTTTATAATTGCCTCTAGGGCATAATTCCAACAGTCTCCCGCTTGCACTAGAGTCAATAATCTAGTTTACATCTGGTAACAATCTAACACCCATGGCATTAAGGTGCTGATCATGTTTTGCTCGTGGAAGAGGTTTAGTCAACGGATCTGCGACATTCAGATCCGTATGTACTTTGCTAATCTTCAGATCTCTATTTGTTATATAATCTCGAATTATATGGAATCGACAGTTGATGTGCTTGGTCTTTGGATGATATCTTGGTTCCTTAGCCAATGCTATGGCGCCAGTGTTGTCGCACAATATCTCTAGTGGGTCCAAGGCACTTGGAATCATACCAAGCTCAGTGATGAAGTTCTTGATCCAAACTCCTTCACTTGACGCTTCTGCAGCAGCCATGTATTCTGATTCTACTGTATATCACGCGATCACGCTTTGCCTGCAGCTTCTCCAGCTCATATCTCCTCCATTAAAAATATAAACGTATCCTGTCTGAGATTTATAATCATCCGGGTCGGTGTCGAAACTAGCGTCGACGTAACCTTTTACGACGAGATGCTCATCACCTCCATAGACCAAGAACATTTCTTTAGTCCTATTTAAATACTTTAGGATGTTCTTTATGGCTGTCCAGTGTTCTACTCCTGGATCACTTTGTAATCTGCTCGTCAAACTAAGAGCATTGGACACATCCGGTCTAGTACACAGCATGGCATACATGATAGAACCTATGGCCGAGGCATATGGCACTTTGCTCATGGTTTCTCTATCATTTACCGTAGCTGGACATTGAGCCTTGCTCAATATCTTACCTGACAACATGGACACTGAACATTTTTTTGCCTTATCCATTCTGAACCTTTTCAGAACTTTGTCTAGGTATGTACTTTGGCTTAAAGCTATTAGGCATCTTTGTCTATCTCTATAGATTTTGATGCCTAATATATAAGCAGATTCTCCTAGGTCTTTCATTGAAAAGCATTTATTCAAATAACTCTTCACATCGTTAAGCATACCAATGTCATTTCCAATAATCAATATGTCATCCACATATAGTACTAGAAATGTCACTGAGCTCCCACTCACTTTCTTGTAGCAATTTGGAACAAATCCAAAGCTCTTGATCACTTGATAAAAACGCAGTCTTGACATCCATCTGCCATATTTCATAATCATGAAACGCAGCAATTGCTAATAAAATCCGAATGGACTTGAACATCACTATGGGAGAGAAAGTCTCATCGTAGTCAACACCTTGAACTTGTCGAAAACCTTTCGCGACAAGTCGATCTTTATAGACAGTAACATTACCATCTGCGTCCGTTTTCTTCTTGAAAATCCATTTGCACTCAATGGCCTTTCGGTCGCTAGGAGGGTCCACCAAAGTCCATACTTGGTTTTCGCTCATGGATCCCAATTCGGATTTCATGGCCTCTAGCCATTTCTCAGAGTCTGGGCTCATCATCGCTTCCTCATAGTTCGCAGGTTCATTGTTGTCTACCAACAAGACGGTTAAGACAGGGTTGCCGTACCATTCAGGAGTGGCACGTGACCTTGTCGACCTGCGACTTTCAGTAGCAGCATCGTTCGAAGTTTCATGATCCTCATCATTAGCTTCCTCTCTTGTTGGTGTAGGCGGCACTAGAACAATTTCAGGTGCTGCACTACTCTCCAACTCGAGAGAAGGTTCAATCACCTCGTCTAGCTCTACCTTCCTCCCACTCACTTCTTTCGAGAGAAACTCCTTCTCAAGAAAGGATCCCTTTTTTGCAACAAACACTTTGCCTTCAGATCTGTGGTAGAAGGTATACCCAATTGTTTCCTTAGGGTATCCTATGAAGACGCATTTTTCCGCTTTGGGTTCGAGCTTGTCCGGCATCAACTTCTTGACGTAAGCTTCGCATCCCCAAACTTTAAGAAACGACAACTTAGGTTTAGCACCAAACCATAGTTCATACGGTGTCGTCTCAACGGATTTAGATGGTGCCCTATTTAAAGTGAATGCAGCGGTTTCTAATGCATAACCCCAAAATGATAACGGCAAATCTGTAAGAGACATCATTGATCGCACCATATCTAATAGAGTTGGATTCCGGCGTTCAGACACACCATTGCGCTGTGGTGTTCCGGGTGGCGTGAGTTGCGAAACGATTCCGCTTTCTTTAAGATGCATGAGAAAATCATAACTCAAATATTCACCTCCACGATCGGATCATAGAAATTTAATTTTCCTGTTACGATGGTTTTCCACTTCGTTCTAAAATTCTTTGAACTTTTCAAACATTTCAGATTTATGTTTCATTAAATAGATATACCCATATCTACTTAAGTCATCAGTAAAAGTGAGAAAATAGCGATATCCACCGCGCGTCGAAACACTCATTGGTCCGCATACATCGGTATGTATGATTTCCAACAAGTCCGTTGCTCGCTCCATCATTCCGGAGAACGGGGTTTTGATCATCTTGCCCATGAGGCACGGCTCGCACATGTCAAATGATTCAAAATCAAGAGACTCCAAAAGTACATCAGAATGGAGTTTCTTCATGCGTTTTACACCAATATGACCTAGAAGGCAGTGCCACAAATAAGTTGAATTATCACTATCTACTTTGCATCTCTTAGCCTCAATGTTATGGATGTGTGTTTCATTGCTTTCGAGATTCAGAAGAAATAAACCATTCACAGTAGGTGCATGACCATAAGAGATGTTATTCATATAAATAGAACAACCATTATTCTCCGATTTAAATGAATAACCGTGTTGCAATAAACACGATCCAGATATAATGTTTTTGCTCAACACAGGCACATAATAACATTTAGTAAGGTTTAAAACTAATCCCGAAGGTAAAATTAAGGAGAGTGTGCCGACGACCATCACATCAACTCTTGATCCATTGCCAACGCGCATCGTCACCTCATCCCTTGCTAGCCGCCGTCTATTCCGTAGCTCCTGTTTCGAGTTACAAATATTAGCAACTGAACCCATATCAAATACCTAGGCACTACAACGAGCGCTAGTAAGGTAAACATCAATAACATGTATATCAAATATACCTTTAATGGTGCCAGACTTCTTGTCCGCTAAGTACTTCAGACAGTTGCACTTCCAGTGACCCTTGTCCTTGCAATAGAAGCACTCAGTGTCCGGCTTAGGTCCAAACTTGAGCTTCTTCTCAGCGGGGCCAACGCGCTTGCCGCTGCCTTTCTTGAAGGACTTCTTTGCATCCTTACCTTTCTTAAAGCTAGGGGGCTTGTTGACCATCAACACATGATTATCTTTCTTGATGTCCACCTCTGCAGCTTTCAGCTTAGCGAAGAGCTCAGTGATCGTATCAGTGGAACCAATCTGATTGTGAGTAACTACAAAACCTTTGTAGCTAGGAGGGAGTGATTGTAGAACTCTGTCAATATTGAGCTCTTCTGGAATCTTGCAGTCCAGTTGCTCAAGACGTTGAGTGTAGCCCGACATCTTAATGGCGTGCTCACTAACGGAACTCCCTTCCTCCATCTTGCAGTTAAAGAATTTCTTAGAGATCTCATATCTCTCAGAACGAGCCTGAGTCTGAAACATGGTTTTCAGTTCCTCAAGAATCTCAAAGGGCCCGGCGAACTCCTCAAAACTATTTTGAAGGTCCAATTCCATAGCAAACAACATGGTGCTCTTAATCACACCATAATCATCTTTGCGTGACTGATAAACAACTTTTTCATCAACCAGCGCATTTATAGCAGGGGCGTCACCTAGCGCTTTCTCAAGGACATAGTCCTTTTGTCCGCCAGCGAGAATGATTCTCAGATTGCGGAACCAGTTGGTGAAGTTAGACCCATTGTTCTTAAGCTTTTCTTTCTCAGCAAAAACGTTGAAATTGAAGTTGGACTTAGCCATTTGATCTACAAAATTTGCAAGTACAATTTAGACTATGTTCATGATAACTAGTTCAACTTAATCAAATTACTAGATGTACTCCCACTAAATTTAACATCCCTCAAGTTGTTTAGTGAACATGATCCAAATTCACCACACCTAATCCGATCTTCACGAGAAGAGATGTGGTTTCAATGGTGGACAACAAAGTGTCGATCATATCATTCATATGACTCATGCTTAACCTTTCGGTTCGTGTGTTCCGAGGCCATGTCTGTACATGCTAGGCTCGTCACGTCAAACACAAGTATTTCCGTGTGTGCAAAACTGGGTTGCACCCGTTGTATGTGAACGTAGATTTATAGCACCCGATCATCACGAGGTGCTTGAACACGATGAACTTTCGCAACGGTGCATACATGGGGAGAACACAATTTTACCTTGATCTTTAAGTGAGGAATCATCTTATAATGCTACCATCGCGATCTAAGCATAATAACATACATAAAAGGATAAACACCACATGCATATAATTTTATGTGACATGGTATAGCCAATCTCCGCGCAATGATCTCCATCTTGTGCGTGCCAGCATGATATCCATCACTCCACCATGATTGCCTCCACCACGAATAGCAACTACAACTATTGCTAACTACTTAGCGATAAAGTAAAGCTATTACATGGCGTATAAGAAGTTAACACACAGGTCATACACAATTATAAAGACAACCATATGGCTCCTGCCGGTTGTCTATTCATCGACATGCAAGTCGTGAAATATTACAAAACATGATCATTGCATACAACATACACATCATATCTTGGGCCATACCATATCATAGAAACACTCCCTGCAAAAACAAGTTAGACGCTGAAAGGATACGGATGTCTCCTATAGGGGTGAATAGGCGATTAAAACTTTTTCTAGAGTGGCTCAACAAAGGCGGAATAAAACTAGTGTTTACTTTGTTAAGCACAACCTAGAACAACTAAGGTTCACCTATGTGCACCAACAACTTATGCTAAGCAATACAAGCAATAAAGTGATAGCAAGATATATATTACTTCAAGCACGAAGGCTATCACAATGTAAAGTGCATAAGTAAAGAGCTCAGGTATAGAGATAACCGAGGCACGCGGGGACACTGATATTTTACCGAGTTCCTCCCAACATGGAGTACGTCTCGTTTGGAGAGGGGGTGATATCTAAACACCTACGCCACAAAAGGCCTCCCTTATTCTCCGATGAATCTCACCCCAATGGGATCGATCCACGCTTCCACTATCGGTGCACTTGTCGGTGGCAACCGGAACCTCTCACAAGGTTGGGGCACTTCTCCACAACTTAATTGGAGGCTCCCAACAAATGCCACAAAAGGCCACAAAACCGTCTAGGGTTCCAAGAACCCAAGAGGGACAAGCTCCAATGAGTCACACGAACCAAATCCTCCGAGGATAACTCAAACCGATGCACCAAATGCAAATGGAAAGAACACCATAAAGGTGCTCAAATCCCTCTCTGCCAAATTCCACCAAAGCTACAAAAGCTTATGGGGGAATAAGAGAGGAAGAACAATGGAGGAAATCCACAAAAGACTCCAAGATCTAGATCCCAATATATTCCCCTCACTTAGAGGAGAGATTGATTGGTGGGATTGTAGATCTAGATCTCCTCTTTCAAATCCCTCAAGAATATGCAAGAATCATCGGAGGGATTGAGAGAAAGCAAGCTCAAGAAGGTCAAAAATGGAGGGGAAAACTTGCAAGAATGGTTGGGGAACTATTGGGTAAGAAGGCATCTTAAATAGGTCCCCCAAAATCCAACCGTTGAAGCCCAAAAACGCAATCCCGGTACTACCAGACTTTTTCCCGGTACTACCGGACATTCCCTGGGGATCCCAGGTCGCCAAACGCACCTTATTCTATACCGACCGGTACTAAGGGGCGGTACTACCGGACCTCCGGTACTACCGGACCTTGTTCCGGTACTACCGGCCATCCCTGAACGAAAACGACCATAACTTTTGCATCCGGACTCCGATTTTGATGATCTTGGGCTCGTTTCGAAGAGGACAACAAGCTCTAAAAGATAATGAAAAGAAAAATTATAGTCCATCAAGGTAGGATAGATCCAAATTACGAAAGGTTTAACATCTATCAAAAAGACGAATCGATAAAACCTCCAACATAAAAAACGTGATAGAAAATGCATATGAAATCCGTTTTCGATGAACTAGAGCTTGTCATGGAGATTAACACAAGCTCTAAATCCTCACATGAGTAAGAACCAAATAATGGAATGTTTTAACTATCTCTAAAATACAAACCGGTAAAACCTCCAAGATCAAAACGCAATAAGATATAAAATGGAAATCCGTTTTTGATGAACTAGAACTTGTTATGGAGATTACCACAAGCTCTATATCCTCACATGGATAAGACCAAATAACAACCAAATATGATGATGCAAGTATGCAAAGGTTTGATCTCTCTCCGAACGATGTGACCGAGTTACTCATTCGAGAGCCCCTCTTGATAGTACGGTTATCTATCCTAAACCAGGTCTCCCAACAAACATGAGACCGAAAAAAGGTAAAACCTATCAATATTATACCTTTGCCTTGATAAATCCACTTGAGCTCGATGTAGACGATCTTGTCCTTCTCAAGATGGACACCTTTCTTGATTCCTCATCATCGATCCATGATCACCGAGGATGGCAAGCATCAAACATGAGATCTTCTATAGATGGCGCATTTTGAGCTTGCACAACACATCTTCTTCTCATTTCATCTATCTTGAAGTCAACACATGCTCCAAGCAATGCCAATGGACAATTCCTACAAGTACAACTTAATACACATATTAGTCCATAAAGATTGTCATTAATTACCAAAACCACACATGGGGCCCACATGTTCTTTCAGACGCCTCTACTTTGTTGTTGCATGTTTTACGTGGCTTATGGGAGTAACAATCTAAGAACGATTATTACCTACGGAAAGCCACAACGGTGATATTATGGTTGCCAACATCAGGTGTAAATCCCATGACAACTATAGTGAGAGAAACTGGCATCCACCAGCCGCATGTGTGGAACAAGCCACACGTCAAGTGCAGAGCCGGTCTCGTGAACGAGGTCGCGTAAAGTTGGCCTGGACCGCTTCGATCTCACTATCCCGCGTCATAAGAAGTACACAACAAGAGGCTTGCAACAGAAAACATCAACGCCCGCAACAAGCATGTTGCGTTCTACTCGTGAAACACATCTACGCATAGATCTAGCTCTTATACCACTGAAGGGATTCGTAGCATAGTAAATCAAAAAATTTCTACGGATGCGAACGGGAAAGCCAAGATCTAATCTAGGAGATGCAATCAACGAGAGGGATAGATGATATCTTCATTCCCTTGAAGAAATCACATAGCGGAACGTTCACCAGAACGTGGTTGATGTAGTCGTACTAGTCTTCTCCTCCTCGCGATCCGATTCGATCCAACGCCGCAAGTGGCGACGCCTCCGAGAGATGCACCCGTACGGCACCGCGACGTCTCCTCCTTCCTCGGTACAACAAGTGGGGGGGAGATAGATTGGATCTACATCACGATGGCGTGGTGCAAAGGTGGAGAGTTTCTGCAGCAGGGCTTCGCCTACACGCAGTCGGGAGAGAGAGAGAGAGGTAGGGCAGCAGCTGGTGGCTAGGGTTTTGGGGTGGAGGAGGGTGTGCACCCTGCCCACCTTATATAGGGGGATGGTCGGCTCCCTTGCCCCTCCTCCAAGCCCTAGGGCCGGCGGCCACAAGGGTGGAGTGGGGGGCAAGTCCTGCCCCCTCTTCTAGAAGGTCCCCTAGGGTTTTGGCCGGCTGGGCCTATGGGGCCTTGTGCCCCTGGCCCAATGCAGCCAGGGCACTCCCTCGTAGGCCCACACCCCCCTCCGACAAGTGGGGCCACGTTGGTCCCACTCCGGAAGCTTCTAGAACCTTTCGGTACAATACCGAACATTCCAAAACAATTCTGAAATCCAAAAACTGCTTTCCTTTATATGAATCTTATTCTCCGGACCATTCTGGAACCTCTTGTGATGTACTGGATCTCATCCGAGACTCCGAACAAAAACTCATAAACCAATTATCCATTCTATCCTAGCGTCGAAGCACATTAAGTGTGTGACCCTACGGGTTCGAGAATATGCAGACATGATCTTCTATTAATAATCAACAGCGGGGTCTGGAAACCCATATTGACTCCCACATATTCATTGACGATCATATCGAATGAACCACGATGCCAGGATTCAATTAATCCCGTATTTATATTCCCTTCATCACGCGATATTTTACTTGCCCGAGATTCGATCGTTGGTATCGGCATACCTAGTTCAATCTCGTTCACAGCAAGTACTTTACTCGTTCCGTAATCCGATATCACTTTGTGATTAACTCCTTAACGATGCGCTTGCAAGCGGTGTTGATATCGATTACCGAGTGGGTCCGAAGTATATCTCTCCGACTTGGGAGGGACAAATCCCATCTCGATACATACAATCCAACAAGTACTTTCCGATCACCTGAGAGACACCTTTATGATCACCCTCTCATAGGACGTTTGATGACCTCAAAGCTTTCTTCCGATACCAGGGAGTTGCATTATCTCATGGTATAAGGAATACAATATTTGACATAAGAAAAAGCTTCGCAAAGATGAACACAATGACATGATCTAATTGCTCTGCTTGATTTGGGTCTGTCCATCATATCATTCTCCCAATGACATGATCTCATTATTAATTGACAACTCATGTCTATGGTTAGGAAACCTTAATAATCATTAATCAATGAGCTAGTACATAGAGGCGTACTAGGGACACGGTGTTGTTCATAAACCACCCAAGTATCATGTCAACATCTGGATTTTTAATCCCAGATGCCTATTATGCCATACATCACAATCCCAGGATTACCATTTTTGCGAGACATAACAGAATTGGATACCATAGTACATCATCCATTACAATAGTACATAAGTTCTTACACAAATAGGGATCTCATGATCCAGTTCTTAATACAACATCAAGCAGCGTAATACGTAATAATAATGGTAGCGTGGGCGAGGCTCCATCTTCAGGGTCACAGACAATGCTGACGATGGGAGATGATCCAAGTTGTCGTAACCTTCCTGGGGTCCATCCTCCAGGTACTCCTCTTCATAGGCTGGCCATGGGAATAGCCAGGGACAAATCCATGAGTACTCTTTAAGTACTCGCAAACTAATACTAACAAGTGAGAGGGGTTTTTGATAATAGGACACTAGGCTCTAGGGTTGTTTTGCAAAAGCCAGATTCATCTCTACTAAGTTTAGGAGCAACGAATGCTAATTGAAGTTTTATAACACCTAAGTGGGAACTTGTATTTCATATCACAACCCTGTTGTGGTCAAGTCAAAGTCTCAATTCATTTCACAAGTCATTTTAAAAAGTCTGACGGGGGAACAGTATGGCCACTTCAACTGTCCATAACCGCGGACACGGCTATTCGAATAGTTTGACACTCTGCAGAGATTGTACACTTTCACCACAACATTTGATACATCTGTCAGGAACAAATCCTGAATTCACCATACTCAGTATGCGGATAATCAATCCTAACCTTTCAATTACACGCCCTAGTATAAGCACCTCTCCTGTGATTTTGGCCTCCCAACCATGACCAACTGTCATCTTGGGTATTGCACAGGTGGACAATCTTCACAAGGTAGCCTCAGCTCAGACCTTGGCCGTGAGGGAACTAATACTAAGGTATATAATTTTCCAGTCAAGCCCTACCCAATCTTCGGGTATTGTGGTTGTACGCTAAAATTGGAATGGTATCGCATCCAGACAACCATCAGTTTTATAAAAGGGCTAAGGCTCATGCCTCAAAATTTTCATCACCAAAATCATCAGGTGTTCGGAAACACATGTCCAAAACATTTCAATAGAATGATCCATCATTCCAAGGTTTTCATAACCATTTTCCAACCAAGTATTCCCATCTAAAGTTGATCAAGTTTTATGCTTAGCACTAGCATCTACAGGTGGGGGTAAGCACTGATGAGGGGTGGTAAACTAGTGGAGTTTTAGCTAAGTTCAATCTCATGCCTAGGGATGACATCCAGATTATCTAGCTTAGGCCAAAGTTTATGCTCTTTATGCAACCTTCACATATCTTTCTAGTATCTACCATTCACTTAGGTAAAATCTAATTACGAGCTTTGATAAAGAAATAAAGTAAGAAACTTGCAAGTAAAACTAGGATTGGGTATCATCAAATGTATCTAACCAAGCACGCTTAGGGCATTGCATAAGTTATTTAACTCTCATCATTGCAAGTGTTAGCTTGCAAGGTTAATAGCTTGCATTAGTAGGGTATCTTGCAAGTGTTAGCTTGCACATTCAACTAGTAGTATTAGGCTTGCATTGGTCAACTTGATTAGTAAAGCTTGCCTTGTGCAGAGCAGCGGTTGAAGTTCTCCTCGACTTCTTCTTCGTAGAATCCTCCTTCCTCCTCGTATCCTTGGTCGGTACTATCGTCTATGAATAAATACGAGGTACACAATCACCAAACAATACTTAACTAATTGCAATCATCACACACAAGGGTCCTATAGATGATCTAGCATCATCACTAACATTACAAGATTAAAGCTTGGTTTAATTCCTTTTATTGTTAGAAAAGTAATTTCTACTCATTGAAAAACTACTTAAGATTTAATATTCTCCAAACCAATCATGGGATCATGTTGACACATGTCATCACCACATATTTTAGTCCATGGGAATATGATTTAAAGTGGTGTCACAATTTAATAAGGTTTTACCTTTTTATTTTAATTAAATAAAGTGACTGTAAATGCCTATGTAGCATTCTTTTATTACTTGACCATTATTTCTGTAAGTAAACCTATATGTTTTTATATATTCTTAAAGGTATGGTTAAATGTGATTTTTGAGAGTTGGAATCAACTCAAAAGCTATGATGGTTTAAATTTGAAAAATGTTTGAATGCAGAAAAGCTTCTGCCTTGTTATTTTTACCATGGGTGATCTATAGATCCAAATGACTTGAATCCAACGGGCTTGGATTCAGGATTCTCAGAACTTTATAACAAAATTAGTTTCATTCAATTTGGTGCACTAAATCTATCTGGGTTGATTTTTAAAACTGGGTACAGAAGTGAGTTTGAAATAAAATGGAAAAGGTTTAATTCAAATAACTGGGCACAAGGAAAAGTTAACGGGCGACTGCTAAGTTTAAAGCTTCCGCTGGCTTAAGTGGCTTACCCCACTCGTCAGTGAGACAAGGGGGGTGTGAAGCGGTATGAGGCGATGTGGGTCGTTCGATCTAGTTCTAATCCAATGGCTGGGAGTCATCGTCGACGTTGGGCAACACCAGCGAGAAAGAAACCTAGCGCGGCCAGAGGGGGTTGATGGGGGCTCACCGGGGTGCGGGCGAGGGTCGGCGAGACGGGCGAACGACGAAGTCGACGACGAAGAACTCAGGGGTGGTCGCGGTAGCTCCTGGGGTGGACGAAATCGATGGCGCCCTTCTTCTCCAGAGGCGGCGGGCTCCGGTGAAATTCCGGCGATGCGCTGCTCGCCTTGCTCCGGGACTGAGGTGGGGTGGTTCTGGGTGAGAGAGGAGTGGAATGGTGTGAAGAATTCGAGCGGGGGAGTCCTCTATTTATAGTCTCGACGTTGAGACCGAACGTCATGGGCAGGCGACGGTGGCGACATGGCTACGGGCTGCTAGAGGCATGGCCGGTGGTGGCGATCGCTTGGTGGTCTCCTGGCGATGCTCTACGACTTTAATGCGCTTGTAGGGGCGGTGCGGTTTGGTCTGGAACACGCGACGTTCTGCGCGGCAGAAGCGGCGTCTTTGACGGCGAGCGGTGGATGTGCGTCACGGGGCGGTGAACGGGGATATCTGGTGGTCTCCTGGGTCGGTGGTGATCGTGTATGCACGCGGTGAGGGCGGCGCGCGGTCTGTGGGCTTCGGTCGAGGGTGGCACTCTGGCGCATGCTCGACACGGTTGGTAGAGGCACGGGCACAGCGTTCCTGGGTGCTCTGGTCGATGTCTTCGAGGCATGGCTGGTTGAGAGGGGCGGTGAGGCATGGGTGATCTCCCAGACAAGGTTGGCATGGCTAGTTTTCTTCCTAGCTTGCTGTCTACACTGGGGTGGCAAGGGTGGCTTCGGCTGTTCACCATTGATGGTTTTGGAAAGCTCACAGTGGTGCTAGTGCTTAGTTAATCTTGCTAGATGATCTACTGAGATGGTTGTGAGCTAGATAGGGAACCAGTTAGGCTCAAAACACTGCACACTATAGTGTTTTGATTTTGTTTGATTTGTGTCTGCCAAGTGTTTGATGAAATGGCCGCATGAATTCAAGTTTTGAATTTTGAAAATATTTTTGGTGGGTGTGCTAGGTTGATGCTGGTGAGTCTGCAGATGCTTGGGTTTTGAAAGTTGAGCTTGTTTGAGTAGTTTTTGAAAAAGTAGGATCTTCCCATATGATAAAGATTCAATTTTGAATTGTCATTTAAACTATGCATTTGAAAGTTTCTGGATGATCACAAAGTGGGCCTTGATACTTTGTTATGAGTACAATCAAGGGGTGCAAAGATCCAGAAAAGTTTCTGTTAGGTTCTGAAAGTTTGAGACAGCCAAAGTAGGCATGGGAGTTAAATTGGTCAAAATGACCATTCCTTTATTTTATTTGTTTTGATTTACTTGTCTTTGGGAAAAGTGTGGGAAATGTTTTAGATGATGTTTATTTCACCTAAGAAACATTTTACAAGCAAGGAAACACATAAACAAGGCAATTCAAAAGAATCCAAATTAGGATGCATACACATATGAATGATTTCATAATTTTATTTAGAAAAGTTTTTGTTAATCCTAATTTTGATGCTTAGAGTTTGATGATCCAAGTTTAGTATTTTTGGGATGTTACAAATCAAAGTTTCCGCTTAATACAATTCTAGCATGGAATATAAACTTTATCATGAACAAGAATTATAATAATAACATCTTTATTATTGCCTCTAGGACATAATTCCAACATTTACATCAAAGAAAATTGGGAAATATGATAAGATAAGAGCCAATGAGAAAATGGCATTGAAGGGACATGGTCAGTTGGTGCAAAAGGGTTGGAGGATGACACCAAAAGGGGTGTGGTTGGAAGAGCAAGAAAATTGCATTTGAACTGATATATGGAGATGAGACTGTCCAATGCAATCAACTTTGGAATTTTAGGCATGAACTAAGGAGATCCTAGGGAGCACTTTTCTATTGTTGTTGTTATTGGATAATGATGGCCTCTTCCAGAGATGTTATTTCTCATTTGATGCATGCAAGAGAGGGTTCTTAGCAGGCTGTAGGCCCATAATCTTCCTAGATGGATGTCACTTGAAGACAAAATTTGGTGGCATTTTGTTAACTACAATTGTGATGGATCCCAATGACTGCATACTTCCTGTTGCTTTTGCAATTGTGGAAGTTGAGAACACAAGCTCATCAAGGTGTTTCTTGACTGCCCTAAAACAATATCTTGGCATTGTGAACACATCTCCTTGGACCATCATCTCTCACAAGAAAAATGTAAGCTACTTGTACTACATGTTCTTTATTTTATCTAGTTTGTTTTGTTCAATTTGTATAAATTGAAGGTTTAATTACTTGTATAATTATTGCAAGGATTAAATAAAGGCTGTTACAAAATTGTTTCCATATTCAGTCCATAGATTCTGTGTAAGGCATATTTGGCAAAACTTCAACAAGAAATTCAAAGGGGAAGTTCTCAAGAAGCAGTTGCGGAAATGTGCAAGAAGCACCACAGTAGCTAAATGGCAGGAAAACATGGATGCCATGCTGGTTTTAATCAAGAAAGCACATGATTAGCTAAAGGAGCTTCCACCTGCCACTTGGGTGAAGGCTTTCCAATCTGAAATTCCAAAGTGTGATGTTCTTTTGAACAACAGTGAGGTATTTAATAAGTATATATTGGATGCAAGAGAGATGCATGTACTAGCTATGATTCTGAGGTATTTAATAAGTATATCTTGGATGCAAGGAGAAAGAAATAAATGCTACAATTCAGAAGAAGAAAGTTGAGAGAGAAGCTAAGAAACTTTCTCATGAAGAGAAGAAGAAGGCAGAGAGAAGCAAATGGAAAGTTGTCGAACAAAAGAAATTGGCTAATGTAGAGAAGAAAATAAGTCACAAGAGGAAAAACTTTCTCTAGCTGATAAAAAGAAACTAGATCAATAAGCTAGAAAAAGGGAGACAGAGACAACAAAGCAAGTTGAGTCAGAGAAGAAAAGAGTAGTTCAATAAGTTAAGAATTAAAAAGCAGAGGAATCAAAGAAAAAGGAAGAAGAGGCAAGAAACAAGCTGAGCAGCGCCAGAGCTCAGCAAATGCAAGATGAAGAAGAAGCAAGGCAGAAGACTTGGGAAGAGCACCTGTAGAGAGATGCAATGTCAAAGGAACAATATGTCAAAGATTCTCATGGCAGAGTTGAGGTAGAAAGGGTTCGGACATAGAAGGAGAAGAGGGATTTTGTAGAGGAAGCTAACAAGGCCCAAGCTTCTAATTTCAAAGATGAACAATCAAAATTGCTAGATGATATGAGGGTCCCTAACAACAACAAGAGGAAATGGGGACATGAAAGCAGCAGGGCAGCTTATAAACAACCAAGAAAATCCTCTATGTTTGATTATCTGAAAGGCCCTCCTCCTCGAAACAAGCATACACCCAGCTATATTAATATAGCAACCATGATTGATATCGCTGCTGGGCAAAACAACACAACACCCAAAGGAAACCAAAAAAGAAAACAAAAAAAGAAAAAGAAGAGAAAACAAAGCCGACGTCGGCGGCTCGACGACCGAGGATGACCCGCAACCGCTGCACCCACCGGAGAATATCCACTACACTCAGGAGATACTGACATGGGTATGCCCTACGGGTGCCTGATGTTGGCCTACCCGGTTCGGCCTGGCAGAAGCCCATACAACTATCCACTCCTGATGATAAAGCTCATGAAGGATTCAGGTGACCCAAGCCCATGAAGGATGCGACTCCTTGAGGAACACTTCTAGATTTAGATAGAAATTCAAAGGGTAAAATCTTAATCTATAACCGACTCGACCTACCCCGAGACCTGTCCTTCCCATATAAATGCCAAGAGGGCACGGTGAGGAGGAGACTACCCCATAACCTAGCACACAACTCGTTAGATCCAATCTGCGCACTCTTGTAACTTTCGGCATCGCCATCAACAAAGAGCAGAGAAGCAGGAGCAGGGTTTTCCCTCGGTGGCCTGAACCTGGGTAAAACTCGTGTCCCCGTGTTGCTTGTCTGTTAGCCGTTCCACGATCTCCAGCGTCCCCTCCTCCAAAATCCAAGTCCATAACACTATGCATTGACGAGTTGAACCCTCGTCACCTGTCGCCGCCGGGAAGAAGAGTGCCCGCCACTGCCCGCCTTGAAGCTTTGCCCGGGTGCTTGGCGCCGACAACCGCGGTGGAGGAGGAGGAGGGCAGGGAGGCGGGCAGCAGCTAGCCTCGCCCGTCGCCATGAGGCGAGACGGAACGAGACAAGCTTTTTTCCTCAACGGAGCTTCTGGCAAGGCCAAAGGCCCTCCTCCTGGCTGCTAATTAAGTGATATAATTTATTTTGTTTTATTTCCTGTTTAGTGCACTTGTAAGCCGCAACAGCAAACTAGAACATTTGTTATTTCCCTTTGGAGTGAACCGAAGTAGCAAACAAACGTTCCTGATAACATGTGTGGTTGTCCGTGAGTATTTAGCTGTAGATTGCACATTGCATATCTTCTGTGCTACATTGCACATTGCAACTTTTTATTCCACAACGTTTCGTAGTCCATACGGTGACAAAGATCAATTTCAAAAGCTTCCACTTTTAAGAACAACCAGCACACACTAACACACTAGTTCAATCCTTTGAAACAATGAGTACCACCAGGAATACTAAAAACCTTAAACAAGCTATTACAAATTTGAGCAGCAGCACAATCTGCTCCAGTTGCATCTGAATGTCAGTACTTGCACTACCGGAAGCAGAGCCACACTTTGATTTCTTTGCTTCTTCCATGATTCTGGCTCATTGAGCTACTTCCCTCGTGTTGATCTTCCAAAATTTCTCCAATTTTCAACAAATGCTCCCGATACACATCCTCCCATTTCTAGAAAATTGCAGCCCTCTTTATGACTCTGAAGCAACTAAGCAAAAACACAGAAAAATAAGAAGCTAGCTTACAGACAGAAACAGAACACAAAAAGTACAAAGGAGAACCTACAGCATGATTCGAACACTTGTAGAAATGCCTAAGAAAATTGTCGTCAGTCGTTGACATATAGTGCTTCACTCTGCGAAAGTTTTAGTTGTCGCACATCACCAGTTGAAGCGCGGCCGCAAGTCCTCCGACGAGCTCACGCCATGGCCTCCCATGAAGGGAGAGAAGAACAGAGGCGGAAGAACCTGATGACACCGTCGAAGAAGAGAAGGGTGTCGCCAAAGAGCTCCAGCCGTCGCCGTTCTGTCCCTCCATAGGCGGATCCAAAGGGTGGCCAGGGTGGTGCATGGACCACCCTGAGATTTCTACATAACCTATATATCATGAAAAAAATTAAAAATATATATAATTAAATTAAAAATTGCACTGTTGGACCACCCTGATGTGTCGAGCTAGGTCCGCTAGTGTGTCCCTCTGCCACGGCGGCGGTGGTCAAATCTCCTCGATTTAGTGTTTCGAAATGGGGAATTTTGCCTCCTTATGCCAATTAGAACGGTTCACTCACACACGCGCGTTTCCAGAGGCGCCGTCGCGGGTCCATCACGTACGTCTGCCACGTCACACACACATACGTACATAGGACCGTACATGGACGCACAAAACAAGATCGAGGACGTTGTGAGGCATTTTCTGTGTTACAGATCATTTTTTACATAACGAGTGAGTTATGGGATTCTCCTCGAGAGCGAGGTCTAGACCAAGCACGCTCGCGCACTCCCCTGTTCGCGTGCGTCCACAGAGTGAGCCCTCTGCCCTGGTCCAACACGCTCAGCTCCAGTCAGCCCCGCGCGTACGAGTCACTTTTACCCCTTTTGAACGAGTCGCGTATCATCACTACCTCACTAGCTCCTCGCCACGCACGCTATAAATCACCGCGCGCACCAGTCACCCCCCTTCATCGCATCGTATCACTCCAAGGAACCACCACCACCACTGGTCACTGGCCCGGGGCCTCAGCTAGACACATCTACGCAAGAACATACGTGCACAGAGCATCGATCATACATGGGCAACGCCGCCACGCGCATCCGCCACGAAGCCACGCCTCCTTTCTCGACGCCTGTCGTAGTACCATCTCCATCCGGACGCACGGCGCGGGGGCATGGCGGGAAGGTGACGAGGCGGGACGCCGTGCGTCGACGACCACGCAGGACTGAGGATGATGAGCAGAAGGCGGCAGGCGGCACCGGCGTGGCGATGACGGTGAAGGTGGTGGTGACGAGGAAGGAGGCGGAGAGGCTGATCGCGCGGCTGGAGGAGCACAGCGCCAAGGAGCGCAAGGCAAAGATCGCCGAGTTCACGCGCCGGCTTAGGGCTGGGGACGGCGGTGAGACCCCGGCGTCGTCGTGCGGGGGAACGTGGAGGCCGAGGCTCGCGCGGATACAGGAGAACTAGCTAGCTAGCTCATCGTGTATCCTGGCCTGGCGGCTGGCTCACGGGCAGACCGGCCGACGCCTCCGTGGTTTAGTATACTGCCAGTTCTAGTATATGTAACCTTGCGGTGTCAACCAAGCTATAGATAAATCAACACAACATATTTTCTTATCCGGTGTCGTTCTGCATTATTCCTGAGTTACCAATTGTTTTGATACTACTAGCACATATAGTGTCATCATTACACTGGTAAAAAGCACCGTATATATCATAAGCTACCTACGACCGCAGCTCCTTCCATGAAAACAAAACGATACAACAAATATTGCAGCCAGAAACAGGAAAACGATCAAGCCAGAAACAGGAAACAGGAAAACGATCAAACAGGAAAACGATCGCCCATTCTTGTCCGTCTTCTTCTTCACAGGAAGAGAAGAGGCGACGCAGTCACCCAGCAGCCACTGAGCCACTGCCACTCGTCCACTCGAGCGGAAAGTAACACGTCCGGCGACCCGAGATGCGGCCAATTTTGCGGCGGCGACGTGGTCGTCGCGCCTCTCGCTGCAGGTATGGTGCGAACGGCGGACGGCGCACGCGTCATCGTCTGGTGCAATGCATCACCCCTAACCATCATATACCCGATTTCTCTCACTTGTTGTTTTCTCCCCTTATCTTTAAGCCGCCCATCGTCGATGCAAAGGACTTTTATTTTTACCTCAAAAGATATATACTACACCGATCGAGTAGGGTTGATCGAGTCAGATTTGGAGTGATTATCCAATGCCGTGACACAACCAAAGGTAGTACTCCGTAGTAAGAGTCTTGAAAATACGTACGGTCACCTCAGGGACGACGAGATTCTTAGCTCCGAGACCTGAAGCTGCCGCTATCTGGCTGTCGCAATTGCAGACCCGCTCAAAAGAGTTTTCGTGCGCGTCTTTGAGAAGGAAACGCGACACTTAGCCACGACCGTTTCGATCAAGGTAACCGCAATGGAGACATCGCTGACGCGTAGGAGTTCACTTGATTAGTCGCGGAGAAATTTAGCCGAGCGACTGCCAAAGCAACCTCCACGGCATATCAAGCTGGGGCTGTGGCGCCAGCGTGTGTTGCGGCGTGCATGCTAACAGGCTGCTTCGATGGGCCACAACTATCTCAGGCGGCAGCAAGACCATGTCACTGAAAGTAGCTGTGGGTGCAGTCGCTGGCCAGTGTGTCTAAACGAGCCAACAAAGCGCAACATTAAGGGCGTGTTCGGCGACTGAATCCACGGCGGAGCAGCACCGAACGCTCTAACTCCATGAAGCTAGATCCTAGAAGCCAGCTAAAATTGATGTACAAAGTGCGGAGCACCTCTTCTGAGGATTCCCGGATCGGCAAACCACATAGCAGTAAGAAATTACGGCTTTGTGCCACCGCCAAGTAAAAAATAACCTTTCGCTGCCATTCACCCCGGTGTCCTCGTGTTCCCAAAAATCCCCAATCGACCGGGCGCCTGTCCTGTGACCTCCGCCGCCAGGGGTAGCCAGCCTCATCGTCGTCGGAGTCCTCTCCTCCGGCCAGCACACGCAGTCGCCGCTGCGCCCCACTGCTCCTCCGCCTCCTGGATCCACAGCCGCATCTCCGGCCGTCGCGACACCATCATCTCCCCCACCTCCCACGGATCCCTGCATCTTCGGCCCCGCATCCAACCTCCGTCGTCATCAAGCAGCAGAAGCAGTGGATGTCGCCGTCATCTTCCTCAACTCCGTCCTCAAGGAGAAGCTGCTACGGCCACCACTACACTGCCCCCTCCTCTAGTACAATTTTACGAGCACTGACTGACACCCATGGTCGCCCCAAGCATGCGCGTGCCAAACTCGCCGGCGGAGGCGAAGGCGGAGGCGCAGACGCTCTGCGCACTCCCTCCTCCCGGTTGCTATATTCCCTCTCCTCACGCCTCGTTCCCCTCCTCTCCCAGTGAGTCGACCGAGCGGTTCGAGCTCACCATCCCGAACCAGCTCGTACTAACGTTCCCGAGAGGAAGTGGCGGCGAATAGACCCATATGTACAGTTTATCATCCGGGGGAGGGCATTGGACGGTGCTAGATTGAGGGTCTATGGGAAGAAATCGGATGTGAGGTGAATGGATAGACAGAGACGCTGGGAAGACGACCAGAACAGAAAAAATAAAAATAGCTGCTCCTGTGCGCTCCATTCGTCCTACGAAAACGGGCCTAGAACGGCTTAATGGGCTACCGGCCCACTCAAAAGTTGTGGAGCTGCACCGAACGTTTGGTGCTCCAACCCAGACGCGGGAACAGGTCCCGTCAAGCCGGATTCGAGGATTTTGAGAAGCCGGGCTGTTTCCGAACACGCCCTAAAACAAAACAAATTCACGCAAATAGCCAGATGAAACTTCCATGGAAGTGGCAGCTTACCACATATTCCCTCCGTTTCAAAATATAAGATGTTTAGAATAGTCTTGATAGCTTGGAGAAAAAATTAAAAAATGTCAGAAATGATCTGAAAGGGTGGGGTGCTCATGTTAGGGGAGTGGAGAAGAAAAGTAAAAAAGAGTTAGTGGAAGAGTTACAGGATTTGGAAGCCATAGAGGAGTTGATCTTGCTTAATGCAGAGAAGTTGAAAAGAAAAGCTTCAATTCAGAAAGAACTGATGGAGGTATATGAGAATGAAGAGAAATTCTGACAGCAAAGGTCAAGAGATAATTGGTTGTTTTGAAAAGTGATAATAATACTGAATACTTTTACAGGATTGCTAATGGTGTGAGGAGGAATAAAATGATTTTTTCTATAAAAGATGGGGGTAATGAGGTTCAAGGAACTCATGATCTATTGTTGCATGCTACTGCTTATTATAAAAATCTGTTTGGTCCTACTGGAGGTTTTTCTGTTAGACTTTCTGATGATAATTGGCAGGCTTGGGAGAAACTTGATGATAAAGATAGGGAAAGAATGGGTGCCTTTTATGGAGAAAGAGGTGAAGGAGGTTATTGATCAGATGGAAAAAAACAAAGCAGCTGGTCCTGATGAAATTCCTATTGAATTCTATCGGTATTGTTGGTTGATTATCAGAGAGGATGTTATGGATGTGTTTTGTGATTTTTATGCACACAAGATTGATTTGAGTAGTATCAACTAAGGTATAATTACTTTGTTGCCAAAAAGTGATGATGCATATTGCATTAAAAAATATAGGCTCATTTGTTTGCTCCAGGTTATGTTTGAAGGGTTTCGCGGCATAGTAAATCAAAATTTTCTACGGATGCGAACAGAGGGAAAGCCAAGATCTAATCTAGGAGATGCAAACAACAAGAGAGATTGGATTAGATCTTCATACCCTTGAAGATTCGCACGGCGGAACGTTCGTCGGAACGTGGGTGATGTAGTCGTACTCGCTTCTCCTCCTCGCGATCCGATCCGATCTAGCACCACAAGTGGCGGTGCCTCCATGAGATGCACATGTGCAGCACCTCGACGTCTCCTCCTTCCTCGGACCAGCGAGTATGGTGGAGAGATAGATTGGATCTACAACACGACGACGTGGTGTATATGGTGGAGAATTTCTGCAGGCTTCGCCTACAAGCAATCGGGAGGAGAGAAGGTAGCAAGGCTGCTAGGGCTTGGAGGAAGGTGTGTGTTGTAGTGGGGGAGGGGCACCACCCTCTATATATAGAGGCGGCCAGCCCTGCCCTCCTCCAAGCCTATCTCTAGTTTAAACAATTTAAACTCTCCTTATCTAGAAATCCTATCTCTAGTTTAAATGATTTAAACTCTCCTTATCTAGAAATCCTATCTCGTTTAAACTTATCTAGGATCATTTGGGCCCTATGGGGCCTTGTGCCAATGCGGCCAGGACACTCCTTCATAGGCCCATGCCCCTCCCGGAAGGTGGGGCCACGTTGGTCCCCTTCCGGAAGGTTCTAGAAGCTTAGGTACAATACCGATTAACCCGGAACAATTCGAACTCCAAAACTGCACCGCCTTATATGAATCTTATTCTCCGGACCATTCCGAAACCTCGTGATATCCCGGATCCCATCCGAGACTCCAACAAAATTCATAAACCAATTATCCAATCTATCCTAGCGTCGAGATATCGTTAAGTGTGTGACCTGCGGGTTCGAGAATATGCGCATATGATCTTCTATCAATAATCAACAGCGGGTGCAGGCACCCATATTGACTCCACATTCATCGATGATCATATCGGATGAACCACGATGCCGTGATTCAATCAATCCCATATATATATTCCCTTCGTCTCGCGATATTTTACTTGCTCGAGATTCGATCGTCGGTATCGTCATACCTAGTTCAATCTCGTTCACAGCAAGTACTTTACTCGTTCCATAATCCGATATCACTTTTTGATTAACTCCTTAACCACATGCTTGCAAGCGGTGTTGATATCGATTACCGAGTGGGCCCGAAGTATATCTCTCCGACTTGGGAGGGACAAATTCCATCTCGATACATACAACCCAACAGATACTTTCCGATCACCCGAGAGACACCTTTATGATCACCCTCTCATAGGATGACGTTTGATGACCTCAAAGCTTTCTTCCGGTACCAGGGAGTTGCATTATCTCATGGTCTAAGGAATACAATATTTGACATAGGAAAAGCTTCGCAAAGACGAACACGATGACACGATCTAATTGCTCTGCTTTGTTTGGGTCTATCCACAATATCATTCTCCCAATGATATGATCTCATTATCAATTGACAACTCATGTCTATGGTTAGGAAACCTTAACCATCATTGATCAATGATCTAGTCCATAGAGGCGTACTAGGGACACGGTGTTGTTTACAAACCACACAAGTATTAAAGTTTCCGCTTAATACAATTCTAGCATGGAATATAAACTTTATCATGAACAAGAATTATAATAATAACATCTTTATTATTGCCTCTAGAGCATAATTCCAACAGTCTCCCACTTGCACTAGAGTCAATAATCTAGTTTACATCTGGCAACAATCTCACACCCATGGCACTGAGGTGCTGATCATGTTTTACACGTGGAAGAGGTTTAGTCAATGGATCTGCGACATTCAGATCCGTATGTACTTTGCTAATCTTCAGATCTCCATCTGCTATATAATCTCGGATTATATGAAACTTGCGGTTGATATGCTTGGTCTTTGGATGATATCTTGGTTCCTTAGCGAGTGCTATGGCGCCGATGTTGTCACACAATATCTCCAATGGGTCCAATGCACTTGGAACCACGCCAATCTCGATGATGAAGTTTCGATCCAAACTCCTTCACTTGGACGCTGCGGCAGCCATGTATTCCGCTTCCCGTAGATCCCGCGATCACGCTTTGCTTGCAGCTTCTCCACCACAGCTCCTCCATTCAAAATATAAACGTATCACGTGCGAGATTTGGAATCATCCTTGTCGGTGTCGAAACTAGCATCGACGTAACCTTTTCGACAAGTCGTTCATCACCCCATAGACTAAGAACATTTTTTAGTTCTATTTAGGTACTTTAGGATGTTCTTCACGGCTGTCCGAGGTTCCTCTGGATCACTTTGATATCTGCTCGTCAAACTAAGAGCATTGGACACATCCGGTCTAGTACACAGATGGCATACATGATGGAACCTATGGCGAGGCATAAGGCACTTTGCTCATAGATTCCCTATCATTTACCGTAGGTGGACCTTGAGCCTTGCTCAATATCTTACGACAACATAGGCCTTTAACCTTTCTTTGCCTTATCCATTCGAACATTTTCGAACTTTGTCTAGGTATGTACTCCGCTTAAAGCTATCAGCGTCTTTGTCTATTCCTATAGATTTTGATGCCCAATATATAAGCAGCTTCACCTAGGTCTTTCATTGAAAACACTTGTTCAAATAACTCTTCACATCGTTAAGCATGTTGATGTCATTTCCGATAATCAATATGTCATCCACATACGATGCGTAAACGTCACCGAGCTCCCACTCACTTTCTTGTAGATGCAAGCTTTGTAGCAATTTGGAACAAATCCAAAGCTCTTGATCACTTGATCAAACGAAGGTTCCAACTCCGAGATGCTTGCTTGGTCCATAAATGGAACACTGAAGTTTGCATACTTTATCGCATCCTTAGGATCGACAAAACCTTCGGGTTGCATCATATACAACTCTTCATCAATGTTGCCATTGAGGAACGCAATCTTGACATCCATCGCCATATTTCATAATCATGAAACGCAGCAATTGCTAATAAAATCCGAATGGACTTAAACATCGCTACGGAGAGAAAGTCTCATCGTAGTCAACACCTTGAACTTGTCGAAAACCTTTTGCGACAAGCGTGCTTTATAGACGGTAACATTACCATCCATCGCGTCCGTTTTCTTCTTGAATATCCATTTGCACTCAACGGCCTTTCGGTCTAGGAGGATCCACCAAAGTCCATACTTGGTTTTCGCTCATGGATCCCAATTGATTTCATGGCTTCCACCATTTCTCGAGTCCGGCTCATCATCGCTTCCTCATAGTTCGTAGGTTCACCTTCTACCAACAAGACAGTCAAGGCAGGTTGCCGTACCACTCGGGAGGGCACGCGACCTTGTCGACTGCGACGTTCAAGAGTAGCATCGTCCAAGCTTCATGATCCTTGTCATTAGCTTCCTCTATTGTTGGTGCGGTGACCTTTGAACAATTTCAGGTCTTCGCTACTCTCCAATTCAAGAGAAGGTTCAATAAACTCGTCTAGCTCTACTTTCCTCCCACTCACTTCTTTCGAGAGAAACTCCTTCTCAAGAAAGGAACCGTTCTTTGCGACAAACACTTTGCCTTCGGTTCTGTGATAGAAGGTATACCCAATAGTTTCCTTAGGGTATCCTATGAAGACGCATTTCTCGCTTTGGGTTCGAGCTTGTCGGCATCAACTTCTTGACGTAAGCTTCGCATCCCCAAACTTTAAGAAACGACAACTTAGGTTTAGCACCAAACCACAGTTCATACGGTGTCGTCTCAACGGATTAGATGGAGCCCTATTTAAAGTGAATGCAGCGGTTTCTAATGCATAACCCCAAAATGATAACGCAAATCAAGAAGAGACATCATCGATCGGACCATATCTAATAGGGTTCGATTTCGGCATTCAAACACACCATTGCGCTATGGTGTTCCAGGTGGCGTGAGTTGCGAAACGATTCCGCTTGCTTTAAGATGCGTGCGAAAATCATAACTCAAATATTCACCTCCACGATCGGATCGTAGAAACTTAATCTTTTACATTACGATGGTTCTCCACTTCATTCTGAAATTCTTTGAACTTTTCAAACGTTTCAGATTTATGTTTCATTAAATAGATATACCCATATCTACTTAAGTCGTCGGTAAAAGTGAGAAAATAGCGATATCCACCGCGCGTCGAAACACTCATCGGTCCGCATACATCGGTATGTATGATTTCCAACAAGTCCGTTGCTCGCTCCATCATACCGGAGAACGGGTTTTGATCATCTTGCCCATGAGGCATGGTTCGCATGTGTCAAATGATTCAAAATCAAGAGACTCCAAAAGTCCATCAGCATGAAGTTTCTTCATGCGCTTTACACCAATATGACCTAGACGACAGTGCCACAAATAAGTAGTATTATCACTATCTACTTTGCATCTCTTAGCCTCAATGTTATGGATGTGTGTTTCATCCCTTTCGAGATTTAGAAGAAATAAACCATTCACAAGAGGTGCATGACCATAAAAGATGTTACTCATGTAAATAGAACAACCATTATTCTCCGATTTAAATGAATAACCGTCTTGCAATAAACACGATCCGAAATAATGTTCATGCTCAACGCAGCACATAATAACACTTATTAAGGTTTAAAACTAATCCGAAGGTAAAACTAAGGAGGCGTGCCGCGGCCATCACATCAACTCTTGATCCGTTGCCAATGCGCATCGTCACCTCATCCCTCGAAGCCGTCTATTCCGTAGCTCTGTTTGAGTTACAAATATTAGCAACCGAACCGTATCAAATACCCGTGCACTACAACGAGGGCTAGTAAGGAAAACATCAATAACATGTATATCAAATATACCTTTGATGGTGCCACCTTCTTGTCCGCTAAGTACTTCGGATTGCGCTTCGATGACCCTTGTCCTTGCAATAGAAGCACTCGATGTCGGCTTAGGACCGGACTGAAGCTTCCTCTCGGCGAGGGGCAACGCTTGCGCCTTTCTTGAAGGGCTTCTTTGCTCCCTTACCTTTCTTAAAGGAGGGCTTGTTGACCATCAACACATGATTATCCTTCTTGATGTCCACTTCCAGCCTTGACTGCGAAGAGCTCGGTGATCGTATCGATGGAACCAATCGATTATGAGTCACTACAAAACTTTTGTAGCCGGGAGGAGTGATTGCAGAACCTGTCAATCTTGAGCTCCTCCGAATCGTGCATTCCAGGTTGCTCAAGCGTTGAGTGTAGCCCGACATCTTTATGGCGTGCTCACTAACGGAACTCCCTTCCTCCATCTTGCAGTTAAAGAACTTCTCAGAGATCTCATATCTCTCAGAACGGGCTTGAGTCTGAAACATGGTTTTCAGCTCCTCGAGAATCTCAAAGGGCCCGGGATAGGTTTCAAAACGATTTTGAAGCTCCGGTTCCATAGCAAACAACATGGTGCTCTTAATCACAGCATAATCATCTTTGCGTGACTGATAGACAACTTTCTCATCGGTAAGCCTTGATTGTGAGGGTCACCTAACGCTTTACCAAGGACATAGTCCTTTTGTCCGCCAGAGAGAATGATTCTTAGATTGCGGAACCAGTTGGTGAAGTTAGACCCATTGTTTCTAAGCTTTTCTTTCTCAGCAAAAACGTTGAAGTTGAAGTTGGACTTGGCCATTGGATCTACAGTATTTGCAAGTACAATTTAGACTATGTTCATGATAAATAGTTCAACTTAATCAAATTACTAGATGAACTCCCACTAAATTCAACATCCCTCAAGTTGTTTAGTGAACACGATACAAATTCACCACACCTAATCCGATCATCACGAGAAGAGATGTGGTTTCAATGGTGGACAACAAAGTGTCGATCATATCATTCATATGACTCATGCTTAACTTTTTGGTTCTTGTGTTCCGAGGCCATGTCTGTACATGCTAGGATCGTCAAGCTAGACCCAAGTATTTCCGCGTGTGCAAAAACTGGCTTGCACCCGTTGTATTTGAGCGTAGAGTCTATAGCACCCGATCATCACGTGATGCTTGGAAACGATGAACTTTCGCAACGGTGCATACTTGGGGAGAACACAGTTTTTATCTTGATCTTTAAGTGAGGAATCATCTTATAATGCTACCGTCGCGATCTAAGCATAATAAGATACATAAAGGGATAAACATCACATGCATATAACTTTATGTGACACGGTATAGCCAATCCTCGCGCAATGATCTCCATCTTATGCGTTCCGGCATGATCTCCATCACTCCACCATGATTGCCTCCACCACGAATAGCAACTACAACTATTGCTAACTACTTAGCGATAAAGTAAAGCTATTACATGGCGTATAAGAAGTTGACTCGCAGGTCATACACAATTATAAAGACAACCATATGGCTCCCGGTTGTGTACTCATCGACATGCAAGTCGTGAAACATTACAAAACATGATCATCGCATACAATATACACATCACATCTTGGGCCATACCATATCACAAAAAACACTCCCTGCAAAAACAAGTTAGACGCCTCTACTTTGTTGTTGCATGTTTCGTGGCTTATGGGAGTAGATGCTAAGAACGATTCTTACCTACGAAAGCCATAACGGTGATATTATGGTTGCCAAACTCGTGTTAATCCCATGACAACTATAGTGAGAACGACATCCACCGGCCGCATGTGTGGTACAAGCCACACGTCAAGTCTTGAGCCGGTCTCATGACGGCGTCGCGTAAGGTTGGCACGACCGCTTCAATCTAACTATCCCGCGTCATAAGAAGAACACAAACAAGAGGCTTGCAACAGAAAACATCAACGCCCGCATCAACCATGTTGCGTTCTACTCGTGAAACACATCTACGCATAGATCTAGCTCTGATACCACTTAAGGGTTTCGCGGCATAGTAAATCAAAATTTTCTACGGATGCGAACAGAGGGAAAGCCAAGATCTAATCTAGGAGATGCAAACAACGAGAGAGATTGGATTAGATCTTCATATCCTTGAAGATTCGCACGGCGGAACGTTCGTCGGAACGTGGGTGATGTAGTCGTACTCGCTTCTCCTCCTCGCGATCCGATCCGATCTAGCACCACAAGTGGCGGTGCCTCCGTGAGATGCACATGTGCAGCACCTCGACGTCTCCTCCTTCCTCGGACCAGCGAGTATGGTGGAGAGATAGATTGGATCTACAACACGACGACGTGGTGTATATGGTGGAGAATTTCTGCAGGCTTCGCTACAAACGATCGGGAGGGAGAGAGGAAGGTAGCAAGGCTGCTAGGGCTTGGAGGAAGGTGTGTGTTGTAGGGAGGGGGCGCACCACCCCTCTATATATAGAGGGGGGGCGGCCAGCCCTTGCCCCTCCTCCAAGCCTATCTCTAGTTTAAACAATTTAAACTCTCCCTTATCTAGAAATCCTATCTCTAGTTTAAACGATTTAAACTCTCCCTTATCTAGAAATCCTATCTCTAGTTTAAACGAGTTTAAACTTATCTAGGATCGGCTGGGCCCTATGGGGCCTTTTGTCCCTGGACCAATGCGGCCAGGACACTCCCTCATAGGCCCATGCCCCCTCCCGGAAGGTGGGGCCACGTTGGTCCCCTTCCGGAAGGTTCTAGAAGCTTCCGGTACAATACCGATTAACTTAACAATTCGAACTCCAAAAACTGCACCGCCTTATATGAATCTTATTCTCCGACCATTCCGAACCTCTCTCGTGATATCCCGGATCCCATCCGAGACTTCGAACAAAAATTCATAAACCAATTATCCAATCTATCCTAGCGTCGAGATACGTTAAGTGTGTGACCCTGCGGGTTCGAGAATATGCAGACATGATCTTCTATCAATAATCAACAGCGGGGTCTGGGCACCCATATTGACTCCAACACATTCATAGATGATCATATCGGATGAACCACGATGCCAGGATTCAATCAATCCCATATATATATTCCCTTCGTCTCGCGATATTTTACTTGCTCGAGATTCGATCGTCGGTATCGTCATACCTAGTTCAATCTCGTTCACAGCAAGTACTTTACTCGTTCTGTAATCCGATATCACTTTGTGATTAACTCCTTAACCACATGCTTGCAAGCGGTGTTGATATCGATTACCGAGTGGGCCCGAAGTATATCTCTCCGACTTGGGAGGGACAAATTCCATCTCGATACATACAACCCAACAGATACTTTCCGATCACCTGAGAGACACCTTTATGATCACCCTCTCATAGGATGACGTTTGATGACCTCAAAGCTTTCTTCCGGTACCAGGGAGTTGCATTATCTCATGGTCTAAGGAATACAATATTTGACATAGGAAAAGCTTCGCAAAGACGAACACGATGACACGATCTAATTGCTCTGCTTTGTTTGGGTCTATCCACCATATCATTCTCCTAATGATATGATCTCATTATCAATTGACAACTCATGTCTATGGTTAGGAAACCTTAACCATCATTGATCAATGATCTAGTCCATAGAGGCGTACTAGGGACACGGTGTTGTTTACAAACCACACAAGTATTAAAGTTTCCGCTTAATACAATTCTAGCATGGAATATAAACTTTATCATGAACAATAATTATAATAATAACATCTTTATTATTGCCTCTAGGGCATAATTCCAACAATGTTTAATATTTTCACCAAAGCATTGATAGTAAGAACTGAACCTGTGATGGGGAAACTGATTGATACATGTCAAACTGCTTTTATCAAAGGGATATTTATTGATGATGGGTTACTTTGTTGCATGAAATACTAAAAGAATCTAAAGTTCAGAAGCAGCAGGGTGTGATCCTAAAGATTGATTTTGAAAAAGCTTATGATAAAGTCAATCGGGACTTTTTGTTCTATTGTTGCAAGCAGAAAGGTTTCAGTGAAGATTAACTGATTTGGTTGAGAAGTGTTGTGACTCAAGGTACTCTCAGTGGTAAGGTGAATGGAAAGTTGGTCCTTATTTTGGTAGTTTTAAAGGGCTTAGACAGGGGGATCCTTTTCTCCCTTCCTGTTTAATCTGGCTGGGGAATGTTTGGCTAAGATGGTTCTTAATGCCCAAGCAAGTGGTCTGTTTACAGGGTTGGTTGATAATCTGTTTGATAAAGGGATTGCTATTTTACAATATGCTGATGATACCATCCTTTTCATTAAGGATGGGGTTGAGGGGGCCAGAAACTTGAAGCTGCTGCTGTACCTGTTTGAATCCATGTCTGGTCTCAAAATTAATTTTGAGAAAAGTGAGGTGATGATGGTTTTAGAGGATGAAGATAAGCTTTTTAATTATGTAGAGTTGTTTAACTGTCCGAAAGGTAGTTGGCCTATTAAATATATGGGGCTGCCTGTTTGTAGTAGAAGATGTACAGTGGCTGAGATGTGTTTTATTGGGGATAGATTGAAAAAGAAGTTAGATGGATGGATGGGTGGAGCTTTGTCTCTGGGAGGTAGACATGTGAAAATTACTGCTCGTGTGTCCAGTGTGGCTGTTTACCCCATGTCTATATTCCTTTTGCATAAAACAAATGTGGAGGAGGTGGAAAAGCAAACTAGAGCTTTTTTCTGGTATGGCAGAGTTGGCAAAAGAAAATATCATTTGGTGAAATGGAAGTTTATTTGCAGGCCTAGGAAAAAAAGAGGTTTGGGGATCAAGAATATTAGATTATTTAATATCAGCTTGCTCTGCAAATGGTGGTGGAGGCTTGAGGCTGAGGAGGGCCCCTGGCAAGTTTTTGTGAGGAAGAAATATATGAGAAGAGGAGGGGTTAGTGTTGTGAAACACAGACAGAGTGATTCCCCATGTTGAGATGACCTGCTTAAAATTAGAGATCTCTATTTGGCTGGTAGGAGAATGAAAGTTGGGAATGGGAGTTTGACTGATTTCTGGCATGATGCATGGTGCTTAGATGTTCCTCTCAAAATTAAGTTTCCTAATTTGTTTGATGTCAGAATTAAATGATTACTGTTGCTGATATGGCTGAGAGAGGGTGGAGATGCTCCTTTAGGAGATGGTTGAATGCTGATGGTATGAGCCATTATAATCAGTTGAGAAATCTGGTGAATGGAGTGACTTTGAATCATGAGAAGGATACGCCTATCTGGTTGTGGAATAAATCTGGCAGGTTTTCAGTCAGATCTATGTATTCTCATTTATCAAATGTTGGGGTTGATAGGAGTTTTAAGCATCTGTGAAAAGCAAAAATTCCTTTGAAGATTAAAATCTGGTTGTGATCGATATGGCATAATGCTATTCTCACTAAAGACAATATGAAAACAGAAAAGCTGGGAAGGGGATTCCACCTACAGATTTTGTCGAGAGGAGGAAACCATTGGACACCTGTTCTTTTCCTGTGTGGCTGCTAAATATGTGTGTGGTGTAGTTGCTAAATCTATTGGTGCTGAGAATAGGCCTGGGTCCTTTTCTCAGTACTTCTGGTGAGCTCCTCAGTTTCTGGGAGTTAGTAGAAATGTGCAGATTACGGTGTTGGCAGCGATTTGTTGGGCTATTTGGAAGCTTAGGAACATGACTTGTTTTGAAAAAAAACTTATTAACTCTCCCGTTGATTTGGTTATATATGCATGTGTTTTCATTCGGTATTGGGCAGGTTTACATGAGGAAGATGAGCAGGGGATGCTGCGTGCTGGGGCTGATGTTTTGCAACAGAATGTGTTATCTGATGCTGTGGCAATGGATGTGGCTCCTGTATCTTTTTTAGGGGCTTTCGGCGATTCCCGAGGATCGTACACATGATGCATCTGATTGGAGAGGGGAAGGGAAAAAAAGAAGGATGCGATGTTACTGGGCGAAATCTCTGGGTCCCTTCTGTCGTGTTTATGTTGGTTTATTTTCAACAACTATCGCTAGCCTGCAAACGGTGTTCTTGCGTCTCCAGCTTCCCTATCTTTCTCTTTTTCGTTATGCATGTTAGTTTGTAATAAGGTGACATACTCTGCTTGATCCTCTAGATGGGTAAAAGACTAAGAGATAACTTGGTTGTTTGTTCCGTTATCCGTTGATAGTGAAACCCGATCCCTATGTCATTGAGATTGTACGAAAAAAAAAGATTTGTAAAGAAAATATATCTAGACTTGTTTTAGTATGTAGATTCACTCTAAATTTGAGTGAACCTAAGTACTCCCTCCGATCCATATTAATTGACTTGGATTTGTCAAAATTTAGATGAATCTAGACACTATTTAGCATATAGGTTCATCCAAAATTTGACAAATCTAAGTCAATTAATATGAGCCGGATGGAGTACTAAAAGAAGTCTAGATACATTTAATTTACGAAGCTAAAACATCTTATATTTTGAAACGGAGGAAGTACTTGTCTGTACTATGTATTTGTACAAATTAAGTTCCTTAATGATTTGATAAAGGCGTCAGGAATTACAACAAAATCCAGCTTCAGGATATGTAGATGTACAACTCCAGCTTCAGGATTAGTGCCTGATGCGGAAGCAACTCCAGAGATAAACAACAAAAAAACGAGCTGCCAGAAGGAACATGCTAGTAATACATACAGATCTCATTTAATTTCCAGTGCCAAAGCAAAATATTTCTCATCACATTACAACAAACCGAGTCTCACACAAGAACTCAGACATTGCATTTTGCTTAGTAATATAAGTAGTCGTTATTTGTTACTACAACTCACTTCCCTCCGGAGTTGGGCTTCGCGAGCAGCTTCTTCGGTAGCTTATCCAGTGGGGTTGTTTTCAGAAGGAAAAGTCTGGCTGCACGCTCTTGTAAGGTTCCACCACATTTTAGTCCACGAGTCTGGAGCTCCAGCTTAAGCTTCTCCATGCCAAGCGCCTGGATGACAACAGAGTTGATAAGCCACATATACATAATTGCTTCAAAGTTCAAACTTTAGAACGCATAAAGACTTTTTAATTCAGTGAAGCGTGTATAAACAATCCACAATTTAGACAAAACAAGCAGCACATCGGAGGATGGTAAACAGATTTTACATAATGAACATAAGAAGAACATTAGAAAGAAGAAACTGAGACTCAAGTGGTCAAGGAGTTGCTCAGATATGTCTGTCATGAACCTCAGCACACAACTAGTTTAATGCACAGTAAGCGGTGCATACCTTGAAGGAGATGAGATAATAAAACAGGAAGAAATAGACTAGTATAGATGAGAAAGAAGAACTTTGATGGTAGAAAGACTGATTATTATGCAATGCACCAACTATTATAGAGGAGAAAAATGCTTATTTGCTCCTTACAAGCGCTCAGTTTTCTCAAGTGTCATCGAAACAAACACAATTTTCTTATTTTTCACCACACAAACACAACTTCTTGCTTTTATGCCATTGCGGTGAACTAACTGCCAAAGGGCAATGGGCATCCATTGATTTTGCGAAAAGATATTCTTCCCTCACCCTCAGTCATAAATACAAAAACAACAAAGCCTTTTGTCCCAACCAAGTTGGGGTAGGCTAGATGTGAAACCCAACGGAAACATATGGATACCAAAGAAAAAACAAGACAAAAAAAGTAAACAGAGTATGAGTAAACTAAAATTGCGGCACATGGATCGCTGACTTCCATGAGGTCCTATCAAACGTCAAATCTCTAGGTACATTCCAATCTCAAGTCCCTCAGTGACAGATAAATAAAAAATTCACAGCGGACAAATATGAACCAAATAAATACTTTGGTTAGATATATTTTTCTAACATTCAAATCATTTCTGGAACTATTTGCATTTTGAGGATTTAACAAAGGCCTATTTGATTTTATAGTAAGCATGACTCGTGTATAAATCATATTGGATTTTTTGATTGTTTGGGATTGATTTTAGCCACATTATTTTCCTAAATATTACAATTCCGAAAATCCGAACTATATCTTAGATTTCTGTGGTCCCATGCTCCACACATGACCCTTCCTTTCTATTCTCTCCTAGCTAATCAGACGTCTTTGACATTCAGCCAATTGCAACATGCATTCTTTTCTTTCTTTCTTTCTTTCACTTGCATCTAGGACCCAACTGTGAGATGACGCGGCAGCAAAAGCATGCCAGCACTGAACATGATGTTCTTTTCTCCTTTTCTTTAGTGGAGCGTGGTTTACGGAACTTCACATACTAAAGGATAACGGCAATGGCATATAGGCAAGAAGTTGGGTTTGTGTGATGGCAAATAAGCAAGGAGCGTTTTTCGACAGCAATTCAGTAAACAGAGGGTTTGTATAAGGGGTTAATAAGCAAACTTCCTGTTATCGAACTGAGTTAACTTGTGATCAAAGACTTCCAAACTCTAAGAATCCAATCCAAATAAAACTAACACTAGCCTGCTCATACGTTAGAATTTCTAAGTCGAAATCTTAAAAGATGATTTTCTAATTGAATTACTAGATCAATGCTGACACAGACAAGAGGTAAGAGGTAACCCTTGCTGCCGTAACTGCAATACAACAGTTAAGAGTACCTGGATAATTACGACACAACTGTTGCTGTAGGTGACAGTCAAACCCCACATTGTATACGAGCTTCTACGCCAGCTGATTATGCATCAATTTTCACATGATTCCCATTTAGCACTTTATGAGTTGGACATATAATAGGATGAGTTTGTGATCCAGAGGGTAATGTAAAACTTGTAACAAACTATTGTGATCTGAACAAGATGATATTGGATGGGCTGAAAGTCTTCTGATCTTTAAAGTGGCGTTGCGCTGTCATTGTGATAGTATGAGTGTATGACACACACATACTAATTAAGCTATATTACTACAGTACTACTAATTGTTCCTATCAGCTAGCTTTTATCATGTTACTAAATTTTCACGAGAATCCAGTTATCTAGAGAAAATCTCCTTTTATATGAAAACATCACTAAGCAACTACCGACATGTCAGCACACAGATGTAACTATGATGATTAATTTGTAGCAGGAGTAAAAAAAGAACATACCTCTAATTCTGCTGCTGAACTGAATGTTGTCAGATCCACAGGCTCCTCTGAAAGAAGAGACTTGTTATTTGCATCAGCAGATTGTTCTACTGGGGGCACCTCAGGGTCATCAAGAAGTGATTTAGCTGAACCGGTATTATCCACATCTGCTTTCTCATCTGATTTGAGAACTTCTTCTGAAAGAGCACTAATACCGTTCTCAGAAGTTCCATTTTCAGAAGTGTTCTCGGGAGCAGGCTGATCCGACGTGCCCCCCTCACACTGCAAAGTATTCGCCGACTCAAAATCACATCCTGATCTATTCGCTACTTCCATGGATTCCTGAAGAGCATTTCCATTTTTCTCCGAATCACTGCTCTGGGACTTTTCACCTGAGGACTGCCCTTCTGAATGTGACCCAGAAACTGAAGCCAGATCAACCTTCTCATCCTCACTTTTGTTGGACCCATTTGAGCAATTCCCGTCATCAAGAGCTGCAGGTTTTTCACCTGCATCTTCATCATCATCCACATCACTGTCACTTTCGCTATCACTCTCATCATCTGCTACCTTCTTCTTGCCCATCCTAAAATAATTTGATTAAAGCAGGCAGTTAGCACTATAAAACAACACAGTCCACACCACTCTTCAGTGTAAAATGCTTGATCACATTAGCTAAGAGGGAGATTCACAAACAGAAAAAACTTTTTTTTCATATCTCAGCACTCAACTGACTTAAATCAGCCAGTTACAAGAACAAGTTTGTAAATTTCTCCACAAATAGAACATTGACTATAAAACGCCTCCAATATATCATGTTCACCATATATAAAATAAAACATAGAACCTCCACCGTATTTAGTTACAATTTTAAGATAAAAATAACTACTAGACAGGATACCAAGCATGCAAAAAAAGCACAATCTGCATTTATCCTCTGCATCCAGATCCAATTGTACCAGACAAACTACTAGATGTCAACCTGGCAAACTTATTGACCAAACCAAACACCAGAATCACTGAGTAAAACTAACATGTTTATAAGATGAGCTACTAAATTATTCCAACGAACTACAATTGAAACGGCATGCATCAGTTTAGCTAAAATTATCACAATAATTGGTGTATACACCCACAACGGATAAGTGGTTCTTGTAGCACTCACCAAATTTTGAGCTTCTTGGCGTCACGTGGCTTGGGGACAGCCTTCCTCTTCCCAAGAGAGGCACGCACGGACTCCTCAACAGCATTGACGCAGCTCTCGGCATCCTTACGGTACTTCTCGAGGTACTTGTCGACCTCGGCAGCCCGGACGCCGCCACGACCCGACTCTTTGGCTTTCTTCTTGAGGAAGTCCTCCGCGAGCTTCTCGAGCTGGCGGTCCCCTGCCTCGGCCTTCCACTCCTCGAGGCGGCGCTCGGCGTTGACGTGGCGGAGCCGGCGGCCGTTTATGTCGCGGCAGGCGTCGAAGTTGCTGGTCTTCTTCTGGCCGGCCTTGGAGGCGGCGCCACGGAGGAGGGATCCGAACCCGCCCTTGCCGCCCCGGAGGCGCAGGAGCGCGGACGCGGAGGGGAATTGGCCGTCGGGGAAGGACGCGAGGAGGGAGGAGGGCGAGATGTCGAGGCGACCGGTGACGAGGCGGAGGGAGGCGGCGGGGACGCGGGAGAGCGCGGAAACGGCGTCGAGGAGCGCCGCGCCGGAGACGGTGGGTGTGGAGAAGCGGAGGCAGTGGGTGCGGCCTTCGAGGAGCCGCACCAGGATCTGGTACTGGGAGGCCTCCGCCATGTCGCGCGGTGGTGGTGGTGGTGGACGAAACCCTAGCCTCCTTCCTACCTCTCGCCGACGTCGTCGAAGAGAAGATACAGAGAAAGAAGAGGGACGGGGTAAACTTTGGAGAAACTTTGGCTATGAAGCGCCTAGGATTGGTCAAGGATAACTGCCGCCGTCCGATGTCGAGGCTCGGAGCCCATCCGTCCGTCCGTCCCCACACGGAGGAGACCTCCACTCCCCGAAACAGACCCGAACCGTTAACATATGGTTTTTTCCTCTCTCTTTCTCCTGCCCGTTACGTCTTCTCCTCTCTCTCCCTGTTCCCGTTTACCGTCGAAAAACCGAGCGCCTAGCGCCGGCGCAGCCACCCAGCGCTGCCGACTCCACGCCGCATAGCCCCCCTCTCTCCCCCTCCCTCCCACGCCCCATCTTCGCGCTCGTTCTTCTGGTCCAGCGAGCCCCGCCCGAGCCGAACCCTAGGTCTGACCGGCAGCCAGAAGTACAGGGACCACACCTCCTCCCGCGCCCGCGCCCGGCCCTCCCGCGGCCCCTGCATCCCGAGCTAAGCCCGAGTCACCGCTGTGACATGAAGCCCAAGGTCGCAGTTGCCGCCGGCGGTGGCGAGAAGGGCCGCGGCGTGGACCCTTTGCTGCCGCGGTTCAAGTGCCAGGAGTGCCACCGGGCGCTCGTGGTTGTCGGCGTGGAGTCCTTCCCTGATAAGCAGCCTCCTCACGCCAACTCTGGTACCTTTCCCCCCCCCCCCCCCCTTCCTTTTATGAGTTGTAAGTGATTGCATCAGTTGTAGTCAACCGCACCTTTGTGGTAACAGTCTAGGTGTTGGCTGATGTTAGCTTATGTGATCCGGAGGATTGGGCACAATTGAATTGTGTGTTAGAAGCATGGAAAAAATAGAGCGCTATAGCGGCGCTAATAGCACACTATAGCGTTCTGAGACATGTATCGCTAAATAAATCACTGTAAAATGTCTCGCTAATAGCATATTTTTAAGGCCGGTGCTATTTGCTATAGCGCGCTATTTTTTTCCTTGGTTAGAAGTGCAGTTTTCTTCTGTAAAAAAACGAGTTTTGTGTCTGTCATATACTCTGTTCACTAATATAAGGGGCTTAGGGACATAGTGCCGACGACCTGGGATGTACATTAAGTCGTTACTGCTGTAAACATGATGTAGACCTCCCTGGAGGCGTGTAACAAAACTCTACCTTTTCATTTGCGTTTTCTCAAAAAAAAAAATAGTAAGATGTTTTGCCAAAACATCTTATATTCGTGAACAGAGGGAGTAGGTTCTAGTGGAATGAATTGTTGGCAACTGTTTCTGGAGAAATGTAGCTTTTTACTGCTTTCCAACCGATATTAGAACAGAAATCCAGGTATGTGCATGGTTGAGTTGGATTCGTAGTACCATTACGTTTGATATGGTAGTGGAACCTATATGATGCTTTTGGAGATCATGTCCGGGGCTTTAAGTTTTAGCACAACTAAATACCCTATTTAACACTTATTTCCTTTACTGTTTTGGATTGAAACTAGAATGTTCTCCATAGTGGTAGCATATTTAGTTTACACAACATATGTCTCTCTTTACATTCTTATCATGTGGTGAATTACTTGTATTGGCAATCACATTCAGTAAACCTTGAGCCAGAAAATGCTTGCATATATACATGTAATGGTGATTTAAGACGGGAAAATGTTACTACATTGATCATGGTGCCAACTACTGCTCTTTATGTACTTCTGATGATGCTACCTGCCAAATTACTTCCAATTACTGTCAGTTCAAAAACTAAGTACTTCATTGCGTAGCCTAAGATAATTGTTGGCATGTTTCCATTTTCTTGTTAACACTAATTAGGTATATCTAAGATCCTATTTTGTGGTAGTAGTGGTTCTTATGTATTATGTCATTATAATGGATACAGGTATGCATGCATCCTCTGTTCAGGGCAGTATTATGGGGGCGAGTAGGATGGACAGTTCTTACGTTATTCTATCCAAGCAGAATAAATCTCAAGTCCCTGGAATTCCCCCACGCCCACCAAGTGCAGCAGCCCGGCATGTCGAACCTAATCAATCAACAAGAGCAATAGAGGGGTCATATATAATGCTTCCACCTGCTGCTGCTTCCATATACAAGACATCCGCCTCTGAAGGAGGTGGTGCACATTTGCCAACTCCGAGTCTTAACTCCACTAGCCATTCACCAGGAAACAATTCTGGATTTCACTCTAGTGTGACTGTACTAAAACGAGCATTTGAGATTGCTAGTTCACAAACTCAGGTAAAGTAAGTTGCTTAAAATATATCCATATTGAATATGTGGTGTTTGGATGCAATTGTTACTGTTTCATGTTATGCAGATTGCAGTCTTGCTTGTTCGCAAACTCAGTTTCATAAGTTACTTAAAATTGTCTTTATTGAGTGCATTTGCTTCCGTTTCATCAGATTTGCATTATTTTTTGCTGCTGCATGTTGTGTACACTTGCATCACTACATTTATGAGTGGCTTCATTATTAGAAGCTCATGGGTTTTTACAAAATCAATGCTGACACATGCGTGAATATGAAATATATTTGCAGGTTGAGCAGCCACTCTGTCTGGAATGTATGAGGGTGCTCTCTGACAAGATGGATAAGGAGATTGAGGACGTAAATACTGACATTAAAGCTTATGATGTGTGTCTTCAACGTTTGGAGCAAGAATCCTACAACATCCTTAGTGAAACTGATTTCAACAAGGAGAAACAAAAGGTGCCGATCTCTGTTGCATAGTAACATGTCCATGTTAGATGCTAATTAATAAGGTTACAAGCTGCAAGGTTTACTGTTTAGCTGTTATCCTACATATAGGCCTTTATCATACTGACCTTGGTGTTGTATTTTCTGAAACAGCTAGTTACAACCTGGACATGTAGATAACAGTTTATTTTCTTTAGGCTGAATTGGTTTCTAATATTTTTACCTAGACTAATAACCTATCTAGGTAAGAGAGATGCTCAGCTCGGGACAAAAAAAATACTGGACGACAGGGTATAGTTTTTATTAATAAAGCATACATGTAGGAAGTACACAGTACCTTTATGTGGAAAATATTTCATTCCAATACATCAGTATAAGCAATTACATTTATATAAATATATTTAAGTGTAGGAGTTCATGATGTGCAGTGTTTATGTAGAAGACCTTTCTTATGTCTTCATATTTAAAATGAACATTTTAAGTTTCTGGACTGGTCAATATTCGTTAGTTTCTTATAGGATACACAAATTGTATTTTGTATCACGTATGTTCTTTCATTTCAGATAGAGGAAGAAGAAAAGAAACTAAAAGCTGCTATCGAAGAAGCAGAAAAGCAATATTCAGAAGTTAGTTCTGAGATGAAGGATCTGGAAACAAAGTCTAAACAATTTGAAGAATTAGAAGAGCGGTTTGTGTTTTCTTGACCATGCCACTTTCGGTTCAGGCATAATATTATTACTTCTGCAACCATCTATAGGAAGAAGGATGCAGTATCAAATCAAGTTTTATTACTCGTGGGTGTAAGCATGCATACTTGGCACTAATCGGAGGATGTACACCTGGTTATTTTTTCTTTATCTTTGTGATGCACTGTGGTATTCTTCTAGAGTATAAGTACAATACGGTTACAGTAAAAAGCATGAAGATTACTAAAGGCATCACCACATCATGATAGTGTTATAATGTTTCTAGTATATAACTATATATTATAGTGGAAATGTTTCTAGTATAGTAACAACTCCTCACCTTAAAATATGATAGATTGTATCTATTTGGTAGTCAACTGAAAATAGTTCTCCATATGCTTGGCACTGAAAGACATCTCCGTTGGAGAATAATATCACACAGGCAGGGTAATGCTTTTCCAACTACAAAGTGGTTTTGGGCAATCTGAACTGTTCGCTGGCTACTGTTAAGCTCTAACTAATTTTAACCAAATATAACTTATCATATTTGTATTCAGGTATTGGCATGAATTCAACAGCTCCTGTTAAGCTCTAACTAATTTCTAACCAAATATAACTTATCATATTTGTATTCAGGTATTGGCATGAATTCAACAGCTTCCAGTTTCAACTGACATCTCACCAGGTATATATGCATTACAGGAAACAGGAACATCTTCTTGTCAGACTAACAGATTAACAGTAATACTGTTCTCTTGTCATATCTTCAGATCTCCTACATTCTTGTTCAAAAGAAACTTAATACTCCCTACGACCCATATTAGTTGACTCAAATTTGTCTAGATTCGGGTGTATCTAGCACTAAAACTTGACTAGATACATTCGTATCTAGATGAATCTAAGTCAACTAATATGGGTCGGAGGGAGTAGCATTTTTTAAATTATTGTACAATCAGCCATACATCTTGTTCCAGATCAGTGAACTAGGGCTACAGTTTATTTTTATGCTCCTTATTTTGTTGGCATAAATAAAAATCTTTTGAAAAGTGAGTATAAGAGAACCTCAACCAATAGGTACTAGCACCTGTAGCGTTTTTATTAAGAAAAAAACTGTGAGCACACACTGCAGAGGGCCAGATATCGAGCGCAGGTTTGGTGGGCTCATGGACATGTGCAACCTGCCCCATCTAGCCACTTAGCAACATGGTTCTCTTTTCAAACCCTACATGGTTTACACCAGATTCCGCATTGATATATTTCATTCTTAAAAAAACATCACAACCTTTTCTTCCTTCTGTATGTGCATTCTTTCTTATGTTTGAACTGTTCGGTAACATATTCCCATGATGCCTTAGGTCATTTGCCTAAAGATTGCTTATTCCACTTTTTAGGAAGAAAGAGATGCAGTTTTGGCCAAGATAGAAGTATCACAGGTTCACCTGGAATTGTTAAAGCGCACAAATGTTCTCAATGATGCATTCTATATTTCCCATGATGGAGTTATTGGAACAATAAACAATTTCCGTCTCGGTCGTCTCCCTAGTGTACAGGTAACTATGCAAATTTGCAGATACCACATCAATTCATTCACTGTCCTGTGTGCTTCACTTCTGCTATATTCACTCTATTTTTGGAGTATACGCATTTGTCCTATGTACTAACACAAAAAATTCTATTGCTCTGACCTTAGGTTGAGTGGGATGAAATAAATGCCGCTTGGGGTCAGGCTGCTCTTCTTTTGCATACCATGGCTCAGTACTTCCTGAAATTTCAGTATCCTTGGCGCATATGACCTTTTCTGCTTTCAATTTATTTACTGGTTATGAGTGCATATTCTTTATTGCTAATTAGCATAAATGATACATATTAGTGCTCAAGTACAGTGTAACACCACAATTGTTCTAAGAACAGATGATTTTGCTATCGAGTTCCTGAACTTTTATCCAGATACCGGATCAAGATTCATCCTATGGGAAGCTATCCAAGAGTAACAGACATCAACAATAATACCTATGAACTGTAAGCTTTATCCTGGAAATGTACTCTTTTTCTGTCTACTAGGAAGATATCTTGGGTCTTCATCATGAAAATAGATCATTTTATACGGCAGAAACATATATGAAATGAACATCCTCTGCCCATTTTATACTTATTATTTTATTAATCATTACCAATATACTTTCACTGAGCATCTATTATGTTGGCTAGTGCTGTGGGAGTATATTAAAAGGGTAGTTATAAAGTTCTGGCAGTTTGCTTTGGGTGTTCATTTTGCTTCTTTTTTTCTCCGGTTGTTGGGCAGTGCAATTTCATTATGCTTTGGTAGATAAGATGAATTGTTGATGCTCAGGTTTGGTCCTGTGAATTTATTCTGGAGCACCCGATTTGACAAGGCGATGACCTGGTTTCTGACTTGCCTGCAAGAGTTCGCCGAGTTCGCCATAAGTTTGGATAAAGAGAACAATGTTCCATCTGATAAGTCATTGAAGCTCCCATACAAGTAAGGTTTCCTGCAACTTGTCTTGGTTCTGTCACTTTCTGAATTTCATGACGCACCAACCAAAGGTTTTTCACATGAGGTGATTTTTGTAGATGGCAACCATACTACCTTGTTATTAGATGTGATGAAGTGATTATGATTTGTTCCTTTGGTTCATATGACAGCTTAATATAACCAAAAAATTGGAAGACATCTTATGTATAAACCACACTCTGGATATTTGTGTGCAGGCCTCTGTTGTTTAATTTCATCTCTTTATTTTGACAGGATTGATGGTGACAAAGTAGGGAGCTACACGATCTTCCTAAGTTTTAATAAACTGGAGAACTGGACGAAGGCGCTAAAATATATGCTGTGCAACCTGAAGTGGGTTCTCTACTGGTTTATTGGGAATACAAGTTTTGCGGCAGAATCAACATCTTTGCACTTGGCGCAGTCACCAAACAAGAAAGGTTGATGTGATGTTTGAACAGAGATGAAGCCACAGACCTCAGATGCTGAATCGCTGATTGTTGCTACATGTTGACTAAAGGCAGTAACAGTATGCATTTGATGTACATAATTACCAGTCATAGCTACGTGTAAGTCACCGATGTATGTACCTGCCCACTGTGTATATGGACTGCACGAGGTCCATTAGTATGCAATCAGCTCTACATGCACATGAACTCGAATGACAGCACAATAGAACCGTGTCCATGTGCATCCCTAGAGTGATTTTTTCCCCCGAGAAGTTGCATTTCCTTGAAAGGCTGGGTACAATAGAACCGTGTCCATTTACTACAAGCATTGAAAGGCTGGGTACAAAGCACTCAAAAAAGAAGATTCATTGTACATCCCAGGTTGCTTCTAGAGCATCAGGAAGTGAGCTGTGTCATCGACGGGAGGCCCTTGCGCAACGGCTTGGGAGCTTCTGTTATTGATAGGACGAGGAGGCGGGTGGAGAGGAGCTGTGCAGGGCAGGTTAGAAGGAGAGGCCGACGGTACCGAGCAGGGCATGGGAGACGGAGTGGGCGTGGAGTCCGCGACCAAAGTCTGCGATTGACCAGGTTGTAAAGCAAGGGAAAACGAGAGCGGATGAAACGCGACGCAACCAACCAACCCAATCCCTCTGTGTAGCCGGTCCCCCACGCATGTGGACCCAAACCGGCATTCACTCGGCGAGAAATAGACAAAGTGAGGCGGGTGCTCCTTTTCTCCACCCCACGGCCCACGCCCATCCTCGGCTGACTCTCGCACAGCAGCGAGAGAAAAGGAGGCCGAAACATCTCCTGCCAACGAAATCGTGTCCATCGTCAGAGACAATTGGGCTCGAATACTACCTAGGGCCACCGCCAGCGAGGCAAAAAATAGAATGAAGGAGTGTGCTCGGGATTGGGGAGGACGGGATTGGGAAGGACGGGATGGATGGTCTCCAGCGATCAGAGGAAAAGAAAGATTACGCAAAGGAGCACGCGTTTTTGTCTCTGCCCGACGGCCCCATGGGCTTCACGGACCCCAGCTGTCATCAACCCATCTATGAACACAGAAAGTAAGAAAACTACAACACGAATCGAACGGGTATGAAGCGAACACGCATAATGTGCGCACTGTGCTGGACCGATCGTGCGGCTGACGAGCGTGCGCACGGGCAGACGCCCTGAGCAGACGGGTTGGCCAGGGCCGGTTATAGGTAGTTATTTCATGCGATCTGCGTCGACCATTCTTGATTCTCGTCCGTTTCTTGAGTTAGTACTTGTCAACACCCGGATTTTTAATCTCAGATGCCTGTTATGTCATACATCGCAATCCCAGGATTACCATTTTTGCGAGACATAACAGATTTGGATATCACAGTACATCATCCATTATAAACCATACATACAAATAAGAATCTCATGATCTAGTTCTTAATACAACTCAAGCAGCGAAATAACGTAATAGTAACGATAGCGTAGGCGAAGCTCCATCTTCAGGGTCACAGGCAATGCTGACGATGGGAGATAATCCTAGTTGTCGTAACCTTCCTGCGGTCAGTCATCCTGATACTCCTCTTCATAGTCTGGCCACGGGAATAGCCAGGAACAAAGCCATGAGTACTCTTTAAGTACTCGCAAACTAATACTAACAAGTGAAGGGGTTTTTTATAGTAGGATACTAAGTTCTAGGGTTGTTTTGCAAAAAGCCAGATTTACCTCTACTAAGTTCAGAAGCAAAGAAACTAGTTGAAAGCTTTATAACACCTAAGTGGGAACTTGAATTTCATATCACAACTCGGTTGTGGTCAAGTCAAAGTCATAAACCATTTCATAAGTCATTTTGAAAACATCTGACGATAGAACAGTTGAAAGAACATGTTGGGCCCCATGTGTGGTTTTGGTAATTAATGACAATATTTATGGACTAATGTGTGTATTAAGTTATACTTGTAGGATTTGTCCATTGACATCGCTTGGAGCATGTGCTGGCTTCGAGGTCGATGAAATGCAAAGAAGATATGTTGGGCGAGCTCAATATGCGAGGTCGATGATGAGTTATTAATGTTGGAATTATGCTCTAGAGGCAATAATAAAGATGTTATTATTATAATTCTTGTTCATGATAAAGTTTATATTCCATGCTAGAATTGTATTAAGCGGAAACATTAATACTTGTGTGGTTTGTGAACAACACCGTGTCCCTGGTACGCCTCTAAGGACTAGCTCATTGATCAATGATGGTTAAGGTTTCCTAACCTTAAACATGAGTTGTCAATTGATAATGAGATCATTTCATTGGAGAATGATATGATGGACAGACCCAAACTAAGCGAAGCAATTAGATCGTATCACCGTGTTCATCTTTGCGAAGCTTTACCTATGTCAAATATTGTATTCCTTAGACCATGAGATAATACAACTCCCTGGTATCGGAAGAAAGCTTTGAGGTCATCAAACGTCATCCTATGAGAGGGTGATCATAAAGGTGTCTCTCAGGTGATCGGAAAGTATCTGTTGGGTTGTATGTATCGAGATGGGATTTGTCCCTCCCAAGTCGGAGAGATATACTTCGGGCCCACTCGGTAATCGATATCAACACCGCTTGCAAGCATGTGGTTAAGGAGTTAATCACAAAGTGATATCGGATTACGGAACGAGTAAAGTACTAACGTGAGCGAGATTGAACTAGGTATGGCGATGCAAGCGATCGAATCTCGGCAAGTAAAATATCGCGAGGCGAAGGAATATATATATGGGATTGATTGAATCCGGCATCGTGGTTCATCCGATATGATCATCGATGAATGTGTGGGAGTCAATATGGGTGCCTGCAGACCGTTGATTATTGATAGAAGATCATATGCATATTCTCGAACCGCGGTCACACACTTAACGTGTCTCGGCTAGGATAGATTGGATAATTGGTTTATGAATTTTTGTTGAGTCTCGGATGGGATCCGGGACATCACGAGAGGTTCGGAATGGTCCTGAGAATAAGATTCATATAAGGCGATCTTGTTTTGGAGTTGAATTGTTCCGGTTAATCGGTATTGTCTGGAAGCTTCTAGAACCTTCCGGAAGGGGACCAACGTGGCCCCACCTTCCGGGAGGGGGCATGGGCCTATGAGGGAGTGTCCTGGACGCATTGGTCCAGGGGCACAAGGCCCCATAGGGCCTAGCCGATCCTAGAGAGTTTAAATCGTTTAAACTAGAGATAGGGTTTCTAGAAGAGGGGAGAGTCCATGCCCCCCACTCCTTATCCTTTGGGCTTGGGGGAGGGGCTAGGGCTGCGCCCCCCTCTATATAAAGAGGGGTGGGGGCGCACCAACCCCCCACACCTCTCCTCCAAACCCTAGCCGCCTTGCTAGCTTTCCTCTCTCCCTCCCGACTATTTGTAGGCGAAGCCCTGCTGCAGAAATTCTCCACCATATACACCACGCCGTCGTGTTGTAGATCCAATCTATCTCTCCACCATACTTGCTGGTCCGAGGAAGGAGAGGAGGCCGAGGTGCTGCGTGTGCATCTCACGGAGGCACCGCTACTTGTGGTGCTAGATCGGATCGGATCGCGAGGAGGAGAAGCGAGTCGACTACATCACCCACGTTTGACGAGCGTTCATTGTCGCGAATCTTCAAGGGTATGAAGATCTAATCCAATCTCTCTCGTTGATTGCATCTCATAGATTAGATCTTGGCTTCCCTCGCATCCGTAGAAAATTTTGATTTACTATGCCGAAACCCTTGATGGTATCGAGCTAGATCTATGTAGATGTGTTTCACGAGTAGAACGCACATGGTTGTTGCGGGCGTTGATGTTCTGTTGCAAGCCTCTTGTTTTGTGTTCTTCTTATGGCCGGGATAGTGAGATTGAAGCGGTCCGGCCAACCTTACGCGACGTCGTTCGAGGCGCTCTGCACTTGACGTGTGGCTTGTACCACACATGCGGTGGTGGATGTCGGTTTCTCTCACTATAGTTGTCATGGGATTAACACGGAGTTTGGCAACCATAATATCACCGTTGTGGCTTTCCGTAGGTAAGAATCGTTCTTAGCATCTACTCCCATAAGCCACGTAAAACATGCAATAACAAAGTAGAGGCATCTAACTTGTTTTTTGCAGGAGTGTTTCTGTGATATGGTATGGCCCAAGATGTGATGTGTATATTGTATGCGATGATCATGTTTTGTAATGTTTCACGACTTGCATGTCGATGAGTACACAACCGGCGAGCCATATGGTTGTCTTTATAATTGTGTATGACCTGCGAGTCAACTTCTTACGCCATGTAATAGCTTTACTTTATCGCTAAGTAGTTAGCAATAGTTGTAGTTGCTATTCGTGGTGGAGGCAATCATGGTGGAGTGATGGAGATCATGCGGAACGCACAAGATGGAGATCATTCTTGAAGATTGGCTATACCATGTCACATAAAGTTATATGCATGTGATGTTTATCCTTTTATGTATCTTATTATGCTTAGATCGCGACGGTAGCATTATAAGATGATTCCTCATAAAGATCAAGATAAAACTGTTCTCCCCAAGTATGCCGTTGCGAAAGTTCATCGTGTCCAAGCATCACGTGATGATCGGGTGCTATAGACTCTAACTCACATACAACGGGTGCAAGCCAGTTTTGCACACGCGAAATACTTGGGTCTAACTTGACGAGCCTAGCATGTACAGACATGGCTTCGGAACACAAGAACCGAAAGGTTAAGCATGAGTCATATGAATGATATGATCGACACTTTGTTGTCCACCATTGAAACCACATCTCTTCTCGTGATGATCGGATTAGGTGTGGTGAATTTGGATCGTTCTCACTAAACAACTTGAGGGATGTTGAATTTAGTGGGAGTTTATCTAGTAATTTGATTAAGTTGAACTATTTATCATGAACATAGTCTAAATTGTACTTGCAAATACTGTAGATCACATGGCCAAATCCAACTTCAACTTCAACGTTTTTGCTGAGAAGGAAAAGCTTAGAAACAATGGGTCTAACTTCACCAATTGGTTCCGCAATCTAAGAATCATTCTATCTGGCGGACAAAAGGACTATGTCCTTGGTAAAGCGTTAGGTGACCCCCCTGTTGCAAGCTACCGGTGATGAAAGCATCTGTCGATCGCAAAGATGATTATGGTGTGATTAAGAGCACCATGTTGTTTGCTATGGAACCGGAGCTTCAAAATCGTTTTGAAGAGTATCCCGGGCCCTTCGAGATTCTCGAGGAGCTGAAAACCATGTTTCAGACTCAGGCCCGTTCTGAGAGATATGAGATCTCCGAGAAGTTCTTTAACTGCAAGATGGAGGAAGGGAGTTCCGTTAGTGAGCACGCCATAAAGATGTCGGGCTACACTCAACGCCTTGAGCAACTGGAATGCACGATTCCAGAGGATCTCAAGATTGACAGGGTTCTGCAATCACTCCCTCCCAGCTACAAAAGTTTTGTAGTGACTCATAATCAGATTGGCTCCACTGATACGATCACCGAGCTCTTCGCAAAGCTGAAGGCTGCGGAGGTGGACATCAAGAAGGATAATCATGTGTTGATGGTCAACAAGCCCTCCTTTAAGAAAGGTAAGGGAGCAAAGAAGCCCTTCAAGAAGGGCGGCGGCAAGCGCAATGCCCCTGCTGAGAAGAAGCTCAGGTCTGGTCCTAAGCCGGACACTGAGTGCTTCTATTGCAAGGACAAGGGTCCTTTGGGCATAAGTCCGAAATACTTAGCGGACAAGAAGGTGGCACCATCAAAGGTATATTTGATATACATGTTATTGATGTTTTCCTTACTAGCCCTCGTTGTAGTGCACGGGTATTTGATACCGGTTCGGTTGCTAATATTTGTAACTTTCGAAGCAGGAGCTACGGAATGACGGCGGCTTGCGAGGATGAGGTGACGATGCGCGTTGGCAACGGATCAAGAGTTGATGTGATGGCCGTCGCACGCTCTCCTTAGTTTTACCTTGGGATTAGTTTTATACCTTAATAAGTGTTATTATGTACTGCGTTGAGCATGAACATTATTTCGGATCCTGTTTATTGCAAGACGGTTATTCATTTAAATCGGAGAATAATGGTTGTTCTATTTATATGAGTAACATCTTTTATGGTCATGCACCTCTTGTAAATGGTTTATTTCTTCTAAATCTCGAAAGGGATGAAACACACATCCATAACATTGAGGCTAAGAGATGCAAAGTAGATAGTGATAATACTACTTATTTGTGGCAATCGTCGTCTAGGTCATATTGGTGTAAAGCGCATGAAGAAACTCCATTCGATGGACTTTTGGAGTCTCTTGATTTTGAATCATTTGACACATGCGAACCATGCCTCATGGGCAAGATGATCAAAACCCGTTCTCGGTATGATGGAGCGAGCAACGGACTTGTTGGAAATCATACATACCGATGTATGCGGACCGATGAGTGTTTCGACGCGGTGGATATCGCTATTTTCTCACTTTTACCGATGACTTAAGTAGATATGGGTATATCTATTTAATGAAACATAAATCTGAAACATTTGAAAAGTTCAAGGAATTTCGAATGAAGTGGAGAACCATCGTATGTAAAGATTAAGTTTCTACGATCCGATCGTGGAGGTGAATATTTGAGTTATGATTTTCTCACGCATCTTAAAGCAAGTGGAATCGTTTCACAACTCACGCCACCCTAACACCACAGCAATGGTGTGTCGAACGCAAATCGAACCCTATTAGATATGGTCCAATCAATGATGTCTCTTCTTGATTTGCCGTTATCATTTTGGGGTTATGCATTAGAAACGCTGCATTCACTTTAAATAGGGCTCCATCTAAATCCGTTGAGACGACACCGTATGAAGCGTGGTTTGGTGCTAAACCTAACTTGTCGTTTCTTAAAGTTTGGGGATCTGAGCTTCGTCAAGAAGTTGATGCGGACAAGCTCGAACCCAAAGCGGAGAAATGCGTCTTCATAGGATACCCTAAGGAAACTATTGGGTATACCTTCTATCCAGAACCGAAGGCAAAGTGTTTGTCATAGCGGTTCCTTTCTTGAGAAGGAGTTTCTCTCGAAAGAAGTGAGTGGGAGGAAAGTAGAGCTTGACGAGGTTATTGAACCTTCTCTTGAATTAGAGAGTAGCGCACTGAAATTGTTCCGATCACCGCACCAACAATAGAGGAAGCTAATGACAAGGATCATGAAGCTTGGACGATCTTGCTCTTGAGCGTCGCAGTCGACAAGGTCGTGCCCTCCCGAGTGGTACGGCAACCTGTCTTGACTGTCTTGTTAGTAGAAGACGGTGAACCTCACGAACTATGAGGAAGCGATGATGAGCCCGGACTCGAGAAATGGTGGAAGCCATGAAATCCGAATTGGGATCCATGAGCGAAAACCAAGTATGGACTTTGGTGGACCCTCCTAGCGAGAAAGGCCGTTGAGTGCAAATGGATCTTCAAGAAGAAAGCGGACGCGGATGGTAATGTTACCGTCTATAAAGCACGGCTTGTCGCGAAAGGTTTTCGACAAGTTCAAGGTGTTGACTACGATGAGACTTTCTCTCCGTGGCGATGTTTAAGTCCATTAGGATTTTATTAGCAATTGCTGCGTTTCATGATTATGAAATATGGCGGATGGATGTCAAGGCGCTTTCCTCAATGGCAACATTGATGAAGAGTTGTATATGATGCAACCCGAAGGTTTTGTCGATCCTAAGGATGCTGATAAAGTATGCAAACTTCAAGGTTCCATTTATGGACTAAAGCAAGCATCTCGGAGTTGGAACCTTCATTTTGATCAAGTGATCAAGAGCTTTGGATTTGTTCCAAATTGCTCTGAGCTTGCATCTACAAGAAAGTGAGTGGGAGCTCGGTGGCGTTTCGGGTACTATATGTGGATGACATATTGATTATTGGAAATGACATCAACATGCTTAACGATGTGAAGAGTTATTTGAACAAGTGTTTTTCAATGAAAGACCTAGGTGAAGCTGCTTATATATTGGGCATCAAAATCTATAGAGATAGACAAAGGCTGATAGCTTTAAGCGGTACATACCTAGACAAAGTTCTGAAAAGGTTCAGAATGGATAAGGCAAAGAAAGGTTCAGTGCCTATGTTGTCAGGTAAGATATTGAGCAAGGCTCAGTGTCCAGCTACGGTAAATGATAGGGAAGCTATGAGCAAAGTGCCTTATGCCTCGGCCATAGGTTCCATCATGTATGCCATGCTGTGTACTAGACCGGATGTGTCCAATGCTCTTAGTTTGACGAGCAGATATCAAAGTGATCCAGGAGTGGAACACTGGATAGCCATGAAGAACATCCTAAAGTACCTGAATAGGACTAAAGAAATGTTCTTAGTCTATGGGGGTGATGAACAGCTTGTCGCAAAAGGTTACGTCGATGCTAGTTTTGACACCGACAAGGATGATTCAAAATCTCAGACAGGATACGTTTATATTTTGAATGGAGGAGCTATGAGCTTGAGAAGCTGGAGAAGCTGCAAGCAAAGCGTGATTGCGGGATCTACAGTGGAAGCGGAATACATGGCTGCTGCAGAAGCGTCAAGTGAAGGAGTTTGGATCAGAAACTTCATCACTGATCTTGGCGTGGTTCCAAGTGCATTGGACCCACTGGAGATATTGTGTGACAACACTAGCGCCATAGCACTCGCTAAGGAACCAAGATATCATCCAAAGACCAAGCATATCAACCGCAAGTTTCATATAATCCGAGATTATATAGCAGATGGAGATCTGAAGATTAGCAAAGTACATACGGATCTGAATGTCACATATCCATTGACTAAACCTCTTCCACGTGTAAAACATGATCAGCACCTCAGTGCCATGGGTGTGAGATTGTTGCCAGATGTAAACTAGATTATTGACTCTAGTGCAAGTGGGAGACTGTTGGAATTATGCTCTAGAGGCAATAATAAAGATGTTATTATTATAATTCTTGTTCATGATAAAGTTTATATTCCATGCTAGAATTGTATTAAGCGGAAACATTAATACTTGTGTGGTTTGTGAACAACACCGTGTCCCTGGTACGCCTCTAAGGACTAGCTCATTGATCAATGATGGTTAAGGTTTCCTAACCATAGACATGAGTTGTCAATTGATAATGAGATCATATCATTGGAGAATGATATGATGGACAGACCCAAACTAAGCGAAGCAATTAGATCGTATCATCGTGTTCATCTTTGCGAAGCTTTTCCTATGTCAAATATTGTATTCCTTAGACCATGAGATAATACAACTCCCTGGTATCGGAAGAAAGCTTTGAGGTCATCAAACGTCATCCTATGAGAGGGTGATCATAAAGGTGTCTCTCAGGTGATCGGAAAGTATCTGTTGGGTTGTATGTATCGAGATGGGATTTGTCCCTCCCAAGTCGGAGAGATATACTTCGGGCCCACTCGGTAATCGATATCAACACCGCTTGCAAGCATGTGGTTAAGGAGTTAATCACAAAGTGATATCGGATTACGAAACGAGTAAAGTACTTGTTGTGAACGAGATTGAACTAGGTATGACTGCAAGCGATCGAATCTCGGGCAAGTAAAATATCGCGAGACGAAGGGAATATATATATGGGATTGATTGAATCCTAGCATCGTGGTTCATCCGATATGATCATCGATGAATGTGTGGGAGTCAATATGGGTGCCTGCACCCATTGTTGATTATTGATAGAAGATCATGTCGCATATTCTCGAACTCAGGTCACACACTTAACGTATCGACGCTAGGATAGATTGGATAATTGGTTTATGAATTTTTGTTCGGAGTCTCGGATGGGATCCGGGACATCACGAGAGGTTCCGAATGGTCCGGAGAATAAGATTCATATAAGGCGGTCAGTTTTGGAGTTCGAATTGTTCCGGTTAATCGGTATTGTAGGAAGCTTCTAGAACCTTCCGGAAGGGACCAACGTGGCCCCACCTTCCGGGAGGGGCATGGGCCTATGAGGGAGTGTCCTGGCCGCATTGGTCCAGGGCACAAGGCCCCATAGGGCCCAGCCGATCCTAGAGAGTTTAAATCGTTTAAACTAGAGATAGGGTTTCTAGAAGAGGGAGAGTCCATGCCCCCTCCTTATCCTTTGGGCTTGGGGAGGGGCTGCGCCTCTATATAAAGAGGGTGGGCGCACCAACCCCCACACCTCTCCTCCAAACCCTAGCCGCCTTGCTAGCTTTCCTCTCTCTCCCACGCTTGTGTAGCGGCCCTCTGTGAAATTCTCCGCCATATACACCACGCCATCATGTTGTAGATCCAATCTATCTCTCCACCATACTTGCTGGTCCGAGGAAGGAGGAGACGTCGAGGTGCTGCACGTGTGCATCTCACGGAGGCACCGCCACTTGTGGTGCTAGATCGGATCGGATCGCGAGGAGGAGAAGTAGCACGACTACATCACCCACGTTCCGACGAACGTTCACAGGCTTGAATCTTCAAGGGTATGAAGATCTAATCCAATCTCTCTCGTTGATTGCATCTCCTAGATTAGATCTTGGCTTTCCCTCTGTTCGCATCCGTAGAAAATTTTGATTTATTATGCCGCGAAACCCTTCAATTAAGAAAGGCGTTCCATCTTGAGAAGGGTAAGATCATCTACATCAAGCTCAAGTGGAATGCTCAAGTCAAAGGTATTATCTTGATAGGTTTTCCCTTTTGCCGGTCTCTTGTTGTGTGTAGGAGACCGGGTTTAGGATAGATAACCGTACTATCAAGAGGGGCTCTCGTATGAGTAATTCGGTCACATCTTCGGAGAGAGCTCAAATCTTTGCATACTTGCATCATCGTATTTGGTTGGTATTTGGTCTTATCCATGTGAGGATATAGAGCTTGTGGTAATCTCCATAACAAGCTCTTGTTCATCAAAATCGGATCTTCCGTTTGTATCTTGTTGCGATATTGATCTTGGCGGTTTTTCGGTTTCCCACTAAGTGAGGTATCCCACATTATTCTTCTTGATACTTTCTCACTTGGTGATAACCAATATTTCCAACGCAATTGGAATCGGGTCAATCGGAGCCTCCAGTCAAAAGTTATTATCGTTTGAATATTTGCCTGTCAATCTGTTTTCTGGGCCAAGCGGTAGTACCGCCCGGACGGGCCGGTACTACCGCTCGCCCCTGAAAATGGCCCGTTTTCTTTCTACCTCGTTAGGGACCTAAATCCGGTACTACCGGCCGGCCCGATAGTACCGCCCGGATGGGCCGGTAGTACCGGCCGGCCCAACTTATTTTTTCAGATCTAGATCCAGCTGCTGCCGCTCGTTGCCACACACGCCCAGCCGCCCCGCTTGCCTGCTGCGCGCCGCCTGGCTCCTGCGTGGGCCCGCGCTGCTACGCCAGCGTCACATGCTGCCCTGCGCCGCCCCACGCGCCTCGCGTCGCTCCCGCTGCCGCTTTCCACCAGCGCGTCACTCCTCACTCACTCGCGCCGCTCGCTACCGCAGCCTGGCATTGCACTCGTCGCGTGCCTCGCTCGCTGCTGCTGCCGCATGCACTGCTAGCTGCTGCTGCGCGCATGTTCTGCCTGCACCGCGCGGGCCCCGCTACTGCTAGGTGGCCCAGCGTTGACCACCTGCTGTTGCTGCTGCTTTCTCTCCCTCGCTCGCTCGTTGCTGTCTGGTTCGTTGGGACCGGTAGTACCGGCTCAATCCGGTACTACCGGACCGTCCAGAAAAACGCCCCAATGGACAGATTTAGCCCGACCCTTTAAATAGACTTTGTCCATTATTGTTTAGGGTTGCTTCTTCCTCCTCCTTTTGTCTAAGCTTTTCCCCCATCTGCCCTACTCTTTGAGCTTGATTTCTACTCACCCTTCCATTGATTCTTGCATATATTTGAGGGGTAGTTGGAGGAGATCTAGATCTACGTTTTGACCAAACCAAAACATCTCTTTGTGAGTGTATCTTTGGGGATCTAGATTTTGGGGGATTTTGTGTCTCTCTTTGATTCCTCCTCTCTTGTTCCCCCAATAGCTTTAGTAGCTTTGTTGGAACTTGAGACTGAGGGATTTGAGCATCTTTGTGTGTTCTTGCCATTTGCATTTGGTGCATCGGTTTGAGTTTTCCTTGGAGGATTTGGTTTGAGTTTCTCATTGGAGCTTGTCCCTCTTGGGTTCTTGGAACCCTAGACGGTTTGTGGCCTTGGTGGCATTGTGGCCTTTTGTGGCATTTGTTGGGATCCTCCAATTAAGTTGTGGAGAAGTGCCCCAACCTTGTGAGAGGTTTCGGTTGCCACCGACAAGTGCACCGAAAGTGGAAGTGTGGATCGATCCCGTTGGGGTGAGATTCACCGGAGAATAAGGGAGGCCTTTTGTGGCATTGGTGGTTTTATACCACCCCCTCTCCAAACGAGACGTACTCCATGTTGGGAGGAACTCGGTAAAATATCGGTGTCCCCGCGTGCCTCGGTTATCTCTATACCCGAGCTCTTTACTTATGCACTTTACATTGTGATAGCCTTCGTGCTTGAAGTAATATATACCTTGCTATCACTTTGTTGCTTGTATTGCTTAGCATAAGTTGTTGGTGCACATAGGTGAACCTTAGTTGTTTTAGGTTGTGCTTAACAAAGTAAACACTAGTTTTATTCCGCTTTTGTTGAGCCACTCTAGGAAAAGTTTTAATCGCATATTCCCCCCCCCCCCCACACACACACACACACACTCTAGGCGACATCTGTATCCTTTCAACAGTATGGCCACTCCAACTGTCCATAATCGCGGACGCGGCTATTCGAATAGTTTGACACTCTGCAGAGATTGTACACTTTCACCACAACATTCGATACATCCGTCAGGAATCAATCCTGAATTCACCATACTTAGTATGCGGATAATCAATCCTAACCTTTCAATTACACGCCCTAGTATAGGCACCTCTCCTGTGAGTTTGGCCTCCCAACCATGACCAACTGTCATCTTGGGTACTGCACAGGTGGACAATCTTCACAAGGTAGCCTCAGCTCAGACCTTGCCCGCAAGGGAACCCATACTAAGGTATATAAATTTTCAGTCAAGCCCTACCCAAATTTCGGGTATTGTGGTTGTACGATAAAATTGGAATGGTATCGCATCAAGACAACCATCAGTTTTATAAATGGATAAGGCTCATGCCTCAACATTTTCATCATCAAAATCATCCGGTGTTCGAGAACACATGGCAAAACATTTCACTAGAATGACTCATCATTCTAAGGTTTTCATAACCATTTTCACCAATTGTTCCCATCTAAAGTTGATCAAGTTGTATGCTTAGCACTAGCATCTACAGGTGGGGGTAAATACTAATGAGGGGTGGTAAACAAGTGTATCTTATCTAAGTAAATCTCATGCCTCAGGATGACATTAAGATTATCTAACTTAGGCCAAGTTTTATGCTTTTTATGCTACTCCCTCTGACCCATATTACTTGACTTGGATTTTTCAAAATTTGGATGAACCTATATACTAAATAGTGTCTAGATTCATTTAAATCTAGACAAATTTGATTCAACTAATATGGGTCGGAGGGAGTACCTTCAATTATCTTTCTAGAATCTACAAGTCACTAAGTAAACTTTTGATAGAAAGCTTTTAATAAAGAAAATAAAATACTAAGCTTGCAAGTGGAACTAGGATGGTGTGTCAAGTGGGTATAATCACATATGCTTAAGGCATATAGTTGGCATAGTAACAAGCAAGTAGTAGCTTGCAAAAGTAGGGTATCTTGCAAGTGTTAGCTTGCTTAATGAGTAGCTTGCAAGTATTGGCTTGCTAAGATATTTGTATAAGCTTGCCTTGTGCCGAGCAGTGGTTGAAGTTCTCCTCGGCTTCTTCCTCGTAGTATTCTCCTTCCTCCTCGTATCCTTGGTCGGTACTAGCGTCAATAAATAAATATGAGGTACACAATAACCAAAGAATAATTAACTATTTCTAATCATCACACAAAGGTTCACACTAGATGATCTATCATCATCACTAGTATTACAAGGAATAAAACACTTGTCTTATTTATTTTATTTAATAAAAGTAATTTCTACTCATTGAAAAACTACTTAAGATTTAATATTCTCCAACTCAAACATGGGATCATGTTGACACATGTCATCACCACATATTTCAGTACATGGGAATGTGATTTAAAGTGGTGCCACAATTTAATAAGGTTTAATTTTTTTATTTTATTTAATTAAAGTGACTAGAAATGCCTATGTGTCATTCTTTTATTACTTGATCATTATTTTCATAAGTAAACCTATACATTTATATATATTATGAAAGGTATGGTCAAATGTGATTTTTGAGAGTTTATGGTTGAATTTTGAAAAATGTTTGAATGCAGAAAAGCTTCTGCCTTGTTATTTTTACCATGGTTGATCTACAAATCTAAATGGTTTGAATCCAACGGTCTTGGATTAAGCATTCCAATACCTTTTTAACAAACTTGGTTTCATGCATTTTGGTTCAGTGAATCGAGCTGGGTTGATTTTTAAATCTAGGTACAAAACTATGTTTAAAATTAATTGAATAAAAGTAAATTTTAATTGTTGGGTCACGCGGGACGTTTAACTGGGACGGCCCACTACGCACAGCGCACGCGTGGGCTGGTTAAGTGTCTGTCCCCACGCGTCAGTGAGACAGTGAGGGGCGAAGCGGTACGGGGTGATCTAGGCCGCACGATTTAATTCTAATCGAACGGCTCTGGTTCATCGTCCATATCGGGCAGCGTCGGCGATACAGAACCCTAGCGTGGCAGGTGAGGGTCGTGGGAGGCTCACCAGGGCTCAGGCGATGGTCGACGACAGGGGCGAACGACGAAGTCGACGACGGCGGTTCTCCTGGGGCGGCTCCAATCGACGGCGCCTCTCCTCCTCTGCAACGGCGAACTCCGGTGAAATTTCGGCCACCTGGTGCTCGCCTTGCTCCAGGAGTGAGTGGGTGTGATCAGTGAGAGGTGGGGAGTGAACTGGTGTGAAGAAAACGAGTGGGGAAGGCCTCCTTTTATAGTGGCTGAAGGGGACCGACGGGCGCGGGCTGAGCTCATCATGGTCGACGGCACAGAGCGATAATGGCATGGGCGACGGTAGAGGCGGTGATGTGCTCCCTGGCGAAGCTCAACGACGTGTTGGCGAGGCGTGGGGCGGTGTTGATCGGTCAAAACGCGTCGATGCTCTGGACGGGTCCGACGGCAATTTTAATGGCGCACGGGTGCTCCTGGTCACGCGGCGGCGAACGAGGTTGTCTGGCGGTCTTTGAGTCTTGGAGATCACGCACGCAGCGGCGAGGCGCCGCGATGCATGGGTGCTGGTCAGGCGTGGCGCACTAGCGCGCTCTTGGCTCGCACACAAAGAGACTGGGCGCCTGCTTGGCGGGTGGTCCAGTGGTTGGCTGCGCTCGGGGCTGGGACAGGGAGTGGCGGTGGACGGTGTTGCGTGCTCCAGACAAGGTTGGCGGGGCTAGTTCTTCCTCTAGCTCGCTGGCGACATTGGGGTTGGCAAATGGGCTCGGCATGGTCACCATTAATGGCTATGCCAAGCTCACAGTGGTGCTAAGGCTTGTTAATTGGTCTAGATCATCTACTGGGAGTGTAGTGAGAGCTAGAGAGGGAAAAAGGTTGGCCAAATTCACTGCTCACTATAGTGTTTGTTGTTTGATTGTTTGCTGCAAACAAGGTGTTTGATGAAATGGTCGAAAGAAATTCAAATTTTGAATTTTGGATTCAAACTTGGTGGGTTTGCTAGGCACATACTAGGGAGTATCTGGTTAGTTGGATTAGTCAAGGGGCACTGGTTTGGTTGGGTTTTGAAAATGTGTGATCTTCACATATGATAAAGATTCAATTTTGAATTGTGATTTTAATGAGGTTTCCAAATGTTTCTGCAAGTTTGAAAGGTGGGATTTGATTCACTTTTACTTGGTCTAGCAAGGGGTGAAAAGAATTGGAATACTTTATGTTTGAAATCTTGGACTAGAAACACTCAAAGTGACCTAGTGAGCAAGATTGGCAAAAATGACCATTTGCCTTAATTGATTTGTTTTTTATTTTCTCTTTATTTTTTTCTGCTTGGAAATGTTTTATATGATGTTATATTCATATTTAAACCATTTCTTGTTATTTAGGTTAATCACACAAGACCATTCATGCGTTTATCAAATCATCACATACACACATGCATTCATATGATTTAAATTAATCAAAGTTTTTGTTAACCCTAATTTTAGTGATTAGAGTTTGATGACAATTGTTTTATATTTTTGGGATGTTACAAACCTTCCCCCCTTAAACAAAATCTCGTCCCGATATTTGAAAAAGGAAGAAAAAAGATTACCTAGGATTTAAACAGATCGGGAAACTCCGTCCTGATATGATCTTCGCGCTCCCAGGTAGCTTCTTCTTTAGTGTGGTTGCTCCACTGATTCTTGAGAAACTTGATGCTTCGCGTTCTGGTGGTTCTGAAAGCTTCCTCCAAAATACGGATGGGTACTTCAGGATACGTCAGGTTATCGTTGATCTCTATGGTCCGGTGGTCAATGTTCTTGAAAACTTCGGTCTTCTCCGGAACTTCAAGACATTTGTGAAGTAACGATATATGGAACACATTGTGCACTGCTGACATTTCCTCGGGAAGTTCCAATTGATATGATACTTCTCCTCGACGATTCATAATCTTGAAGGGTCTGATATATCTGGGGCTAACTTTCCTTTGAGCTGGAAACGCTGCATTCCCTTCAAAGGCGACACTTTGAGATACACAAAATCTCCGATATTGAAAGCGAGGTCTTGACGTCTCTTGTTAGCATAACTCTTCTGTCTTAACTGGGCAGTCTTGAGGTGCTGACGAATCTTATGAACTTTCTCTTATGCTTCTCGTAGGATGTCAGGTCCGAAAATCTGACTCTCTCCTACTTCCAACCAATTCAAAGGGGTGCGACACTTCCTTCCATACATGAACTCAAATGGGGCCATTTGCAGACTAGCTTGATAACTGTTGTTGTATGAAAATTCTTTGAAAGGTAGACAGTCTTCCGATTTAGATCCATACTCTAGCACACATGCTCTCAACATATCTTCGAGTATTTGATTTACTCGCTTCGTTTGTCCATCGGTCTGAGGGTGATAAGCGGTGCTGAAATCCAGTCGGGTTCCTAAACCTTCTTGGACTTTCTTCCAGAATCTCGAGGTAAACTGAGTTCCTTGATCCGATGCGATGTTCTTGGGGACTCCGTGCAAACTGACGATTCTAGCGATGTATAACTCCGCTAGCTTTCGAACTCTGGTATGTGGTCTTGACTTGTATGAAATGGGCGACTTTGGACAATCTGTCAACTATGACCCAGATAGAGTCATTTCCCCTACTAGAAGTAGGCAATCCGGTGATAAAGTCCATTCCAACTGAATCCCATTTCCATTACGGAATCTATAATGGTTGCAACAGTCCTGCGGGTCTTTGATGTCCCGCCTTGACTCTCTGACATATATCACACTTGGCGATATAGCTTCCGATTTCTCTCTTCATATTATGCCACCAAAATTGTTTCTTCAAATCCTGATACATCTTCGTTCCTCCGGGGTGGATAGAATAAAGAGTATCAAGGGCCTCTTTCAAAATAACCTCTTTCAACTCCGAATATGCTGGTACACAGAGACGTCCTTTGCACCACAGAACTCCTTCTTCGTCTTCGGTGAATTCGGGTACTTTGCCTGTACCGATATGACGTTTGATTTCGTCGATACTAGCATTTCCTTTCTATGCCTCCTTGATCTGATTGATCAAGGTGGGTTGAAGTTCGATGCTAGCCAAAAATCCTTCACTCACTAATTCCATTCGGAAATGTTCCATCTCTTTGTGCAAACTTGGTTGCTCCTTCAAAATCATGGAGTTCAAGCGGCACGACAATCTGCTAAGGGCATCTGCTACCACATTGGCTTTACCGGGGTGATAGTGAATGTCCATGTCATGGTCCTTTATTAGCTCAATCCATCTTCTCTGCCTCATATTCAGCTCCTTCTGAGTGAATATATACTTCAGGCTCTTGTGATCCGAATAAATCTCACAACGGTTTCCCATCAGGTAATGCATCCATGTCTTCAAGGTTAGAACTACGGCTGCTAGTTCGAGGTCATGGGTTGGATAATTTTGTTCATGCTGTTTCAGTTGTCGGGATAGATAAGATATAACTTTGCCTTCTTGCATTAGCACACATCCAAGACCGATCTTGGATGCGTCACAATACACATCAAAGGGCTTTGTGATATCCGGCATGATCAAGATTGGGGCTGAAATCAATCTCCACTTGAGTTCCTGAAAACTTGCTTCACATTTGTCTGTCCATTCAAACTTCTTGTCCTTTTTCATCAATTGGGTCATGGGTCTAGCGATACTCGAGAATCCTTCTACGAACTTGCGGTAGTATCCTGCTAATCCGAGAAATGCACGAACTTGGGTTTGAGTGGTTGGGGCTTGCCAATCTTCAACATCCTTCACCTTCGCAGGTTCAACGGAAATTCCTCCAGCTGATACAATATGTCTGAGGAATCCTACCTCGTGTAACCAGAATTCACATTTGCTCAATTTGGCATATAGCTGATGCTCTCTAAGGGTTCCAAGAATGGTCCTTAGGTGTAGCCCATGTTCTTCTTCTAATTTGGAATAAATCAGAATGTCATCGATGAAAACAACGACAAACTTATCCAGGAAGTCCATAAAAATCTTATTCATGAGATTCATGAAATAAGAAGGGGCATTGGTTAATCCAAAAGACATGACAGTATACTCATATAATCCATATTGGGTGATAAAGGCAGTCTTTGGAATATCCTCTGCGCGAAGCTTGAGTTGATGATAGCCAGTTCTAAGATCAATCTTAGAAAACACTTTGGCACCAGTCAACTGGTCAAACAAATCTTCTATCTTCGGCAGTGGGTACTTGTTCTTGATGGTGACATCATTCAACTTCCGATAATCCGTACACAAACGGTTACCTCCATCTTTATTGTCCACAAACAAAACAGTGATCTCCATGGTGAAGCACTTGGTTGAATCAATCCAATTTCAACATGGCATCCAGTTGCTTCTTCAGTTCTGCTAGTTCCGACGGGTTCATACTATATGGTCTCTGGGATATGGGTCCGGTTCCAGGTATTAGTTCAATGATAAACTCAATATCCCGATCTGGGGGCATACTGGGCAAAACGTCGGGGTATTCACAGACTATCTGGACTTGGTCAATGGTTGGCTGGGCTATACTCTTTTTGCACTTGAATTGACGGGGCAAGGTTTCAGATACATGCTCGACTGATATTCCGGCTGTACTGGTCATGGTTATGGCTTTCTTGGCACAGGCAATTAATCCTTTATGTTTGGACATCCAATCCATTCCTAGTACTACTTCCAAACCCTTAGTTCCGAGTACTATTAGATTAGCATAAAAATCTATGCCATGGATTCGGATAGGGACGACTTGTCAAATTTTCCTAGCTTTGGTGGTTGAACCAGGTATTTGAAAAATCATCACATGCTTCAATTTGGTTGGTTGAATCTTACTAGTGCATGCAAATTCTTCCATAACAAATGAGTGCGATGCTCCAGAATCAAACAACACGCTTGCAAGTACTGAGTTAACAGAAAACATACCCAGCACGACATCTGGCATTTCCTGGGCTTCTTCAGCATGCATGAGAAAGAGACGACCGTTGCGGTTGAGCAAGTTCCCTGGAGCAAACCTTCTTCCGGGCTGAACACGACGCTGCTGCTGAGCTGGGGCATTTGCATTGGGGGCTGCGGCAATCTTCTCGGGGCACTCATTGGAATAGTGACCCTTGGTTCCACATTCATAACAAGTCACTTGTGACTTGTCCTTTGCTGCAATCACTGTTCAAAAAATAGGCCGAATCAGCGATTAATAGGCCGATTAATCGCTACTAGGGACCTGACCGTGTCGATTATCAGTAATCATTTGTGTTAATCGTTTAGACCGATTAATATGTCTGACACTCTGATTACTAGGTATGTTCCCGATTAACCACTACACTTGGTCTAAAAAGTTGCAAAATTATCAAAATATATCGCCCATCCATCCGCTAGCCCGCCCCAATGAAGTAGTTTTTGCGAAGCTCCCGCTCGATCTCTGCCTCCGGGACCTCTATTTCCGCCATCACCAACCAGTTCCTTGTCGTTGTTGACTAGTTCCTCGTTGTTGCCGACCAGACCTCAAATACAAGTGCTCGAGAGCTTTAGGATATCACCCTGGAGCTTAAGGCTTCCTTTAATAGGGTAGATGGTTGAGGTGCAAGAGGATTCATACGTGTTTTAGGTGCTAATTTTTTTAGGCTGCACCGATTAATAGCTGATCGATTAAATCAGTTAATCGTCCGAATTCCGATTATTCACTACTCCCAAACCAACCGAGTAGTTAACGATTACTGATTTCCTTACCATTGGCTGCAATAGGCACAACATTGCTTCCAGTCCTTGGGGCAGTGTTGGTGTTGGTGGCAACATTGTTGTTGAACTTGGGTGGTGCACGGTTGAAATTGCTGGAGTTGCCGGGGTTGTTGTGGTTTCCTCCGGGCCTTAGGTTTCCACGGTTGGGATAGGTAGGACGGTTCATCGGGGTATATTGTTTCTTGGGGCAAATTCTGGAGATGGGTTGGGGTGATACTTGGGTGTATGGTGGGTTCATGATTGATGCATCATGCGACGCTTACGGTTCTCATTAGCTTGGTTGATCTTTCCTTCCATCTGAATGGCAGAGTCAACTAAGGCTTCAATATCTGCAAAGGGGATATTGACTAACACTGTCTGCATTTCATCGTGTAGACCATTCAGTAATCTCTCCTTCTTCTTGGCTTCAGTGTCGATCTCATCCGGTGCATACCTAGCCAATGACAAGAATTTGTCACGGTATTCCACTACTGTCATCCTTCATTGTTTCAGTTCCCTGAATTCATCTCTCATCCTCTTGATTAAACCCGATGGCACATGGGTTCTGCTGAACTTGACTTTGAACTCTTCCCAAGTCATCACCGACCTCATCATTCTTGTGACGCTGTTCCACCATGCTCTTGCATCTCCAGCCAGATAGTGGGTGGCAAACAACACTTTCTCATTAGCTTCCACTCCTGCAACTTCCAGATTGTTCTCCATGGTTTGCAACCAATCATCTGCATCTAGGGGCTCTTATGACTTGGTGAAAACAGGTGGATTGGTGTTCTGGAAGTTCTTGAGCTTAGATCCATGGTTGTCCTGATTTCCATGGCCTTGATTATTGTTGGCCATCTGAGCTGTCTGTTGAAGGGTGGCTAGGTTGGCTTGACGTTCGACTCTTTCGGCTTCGCGGTCCAAAACCAACATTTGCAAGAGTTGCAACATCGGTTCCGGGGCTGAGTTGCTTCCTCCGCGAGGCATCTGAAGATTGAGGTAGATCATGAGAAAAGAGGGAAATTTCTAAGGTTCAGGGGTTTTGAGAAGTTTTTAAAGTTTGACTCAGATTTTTCTAGCAACTTGCTTTTCATTCATCCATTCATAGAACACAATACAAACACACACCACAACAAAGAAAAACAGATGGTTTAAAGAACCATTCTGTGAAACTACGATACAGTGGGACCAAATACAACTCACAAACGCTAGTGCTCAAGTGCTACTACTCCTCAGAATCCGTGTCCTCATCATCCTCATCGATGAAGGCGAAGTCATCCTCATCGGTGAAGAAGTCCATAGCCCGATCCTCCAGAAAGTCATCATCATCGCTGAGATAGGAGTAGGGGTCTCCACGAAGGTCTTCCCCTGCATTCTCCCTCTCCTCCAACTGCATGTCTCTCTCGTGGATGGTCTCCTCCAAATCCGTGATCCGGTGGCGAAGACGGGCAATGATGCGCTCCTTCTTATCGAGCTGACGACGATGAGACTTGCCATTCTTCACTAGCATGGCGATGGTCTGATCCTTCTTGGCGGCGATGGCGTACTTGTGGTTGGCATAGGAGTGGGCATTGTCCAACTCCTTCTGACGGTCATACATCATGAAGCTGAGGTGGTCTAATTGACTCTTCAGCTCGTGGTGATATGGGGCCTCTAGTGTCTGTCTCATAACATCACGCCTTGGGTAGAACTCAAAACGGGTACCCTTGATTTGATTGATACTCTGCCCACACAGACGGCCAAGAGCTTCCTGCAATGCCCTAGCCAGCCCATCGAGCCAGTTGTTCTCTCTTAAGGTGAACTGAATTCCCTCTCCAGTGGGAGGTTCAATCTTTCCTTGGAGACTTGCAACAACTAACCACTGCAGATCTTCTCCTTCCTGATCATTGAGCTGAGCTCCAAAGAACTCGGGGTGTGGATGCTCCAGCATCTCCGACAGCTGGTCCAAGTCATGCTCAAAGATGATATCTCCTCCATTCCCAAACTGATAAAACTTGTTATACTTCACGTCCATCTATAAGAATATAGGATGAGTAAGTTAGTGGAGTGATCAAGTTTGTCAAATTTTATGTACTTTGCAAGAATTTTTGAGGAACACTAATTTTCATGAAAGAATCCAAGTGATAAGGATGAGAATAAGTTTTTGTAAATACTCACTTCCTTTGGTTTTGAAACTAAGTTTTTGATTCAAATGTCCATTCTAACTAGGGTCTCCTATGGTCAGGATGGCTCTGATACCAACTTGTCAACACCCGGATTTTTAATCCCAGATGCCTGTTATGCCATACATCGCCCCAAGATTACCATTTTTGCGAGACATAACAGATTTGGATATCACAGTACATCATCCATTACAAACCATACATAAGGTATTACACAAATAAGGATCTCATGATCCAGTTCTTAATACAACTCAAGTAGCGGAATAACGTAATAGTAACGATAGCGTAGGCGAAGCTCCATCTTCAGGGTCACAGACAATGCTGACGATGGGAGATGATCCTAGTTGTCGTAACCTTCCCGCGGTCCGTCATCCTGATACTCCTCTTTATAGTCTGGCCACGGGAATAGCCAGGGACAAAGCCATGAGTACTCTTTAAGTACTCGCAAACTAATACTAACAAGTGAAGGGGGGTTTTTATAGTAGGATACTAAGTTCTAGGGTTGTTTTGCAATAAGCCAGATTTACCTCTACTAAGTTCAGAAGCAAAGAAACTAGTTGAAACTTTTATAACACCTAAGTGGGAACTTGAATTTCATATCACAACTCTGTTGTGGTCAAGTCAAAGTCATTAACCATTTCATAAGTCATTTTGAAAACATCTGCCGATAGAACAGTATGTCCACTCCAACTGTCCATAACCGCGGACACGGCTATTCGAATAGTTTGACACTCTGTAGAGATTGTACACTTTCACCACAACATTCGATACATCCTTCAGGAATCAATCCTGAATTCACCATACTCAGTATGCGGATAATCAATCTTAACCTTTCAATTACACGCCCTAGTACAGGCACCTCTCCTATGAGTTTGGCCTCCCAACCATGACCAACTGTCATTTTGGGTACTGCACAGGTGGACAATCTTCACAAGGTAGCCTCAACTTAGACCTTGACTGCAAGGGAACCCATACTAAGGTATATAAATTTCCAGTCAAGCCCTACCCGAATTTCGGGTATTGTGGTTGTACGGTAAAATTGGAATGGTATCGCATCCAGACAACCATCAGTTTTATAAAGGGATAAGTCTCATGCCTCAACTTTTTCATCATCAAAATCATCTGGTGTTTGAGAACACATGGCAAAACATTTCAGTAGAATGACTCATCATTCTAAGGTTTTCATAACCATTTTCACCAATTGTTCCCATCTAAAGTTGATCAAGTTTTATGCTTAGCACTAGCATCTATAGGTGGGGGTAAATACTAATGAGGGGTGGTAAACAAGTGTATCTTATCTAAGTAAATCTTATGCCTCAGGATGACATTAAGATTATCTAACTTAGGCCAAGTTTTATGCTCTTTATGCTACTCCCTCCGAACCATATTACTTGACTTGGATTTTTCAAAATTTGGATGAACCTATATACTAAATAGTGTCTAGATTCATTCAAATCTAGAAAAATTTGAGTCAACTAATATGGGTCGGAGGGAGTACCTTCAATTATCTTTCTAGAATCTACAAGTCACTAAGTAAACTTTTGATAGAAAGCTTTTAAAAAAGAAAATAAAATACTAAGCTTGCAAGTGAAACTAGGATGGTGTGTCAAGTGGGCATAATCACATATGATTAAGGCATATAGTTGGCATAGTAACAAGCAAGTAGTAGCTTGCATCAGTAGGGTATCTTGCAAGTGTTAGCTTGCTTAATGAGTATCTTGCAAGTATTGGCTTGCTAAGATATTTGTATAAGCTTGCCTTGTGCCGAGCAGTGGTTGAAGTTCTCCTCGCCTTCTTCCTCGTAGTATTCTCCTTCCTCCTCGTATCCTTGGTTGGTACTAGCATCTATAAATAAATACGAGGTACACAATCACCAAACAATACTTAACTATTTCTAATCATCACACAAAGGTTCACACTAGATGATCTAACATCATCACTGGCATTACAAGGATTAAAACACTTGTCTTATTTATTTTGTTTAAGAAAAGTAATTTCTACTCATTGAAAAACTACTTAAGATTTAATATTCTCCAACTCAAACATGGGATCATGTTGACACATGTCATCACCACATATTTCAGTACATGGGAATGTGAATTAAAGTGGTGCCACAATTTAATAAGGTTTAACCTTTCTATTTTATTTTATTAAAGTGAATAGAAATGCCTATGTAGCATTCTTTTATTACTTGATCATTATTTCTGTAAGTAAACCTATATATTTTTATATATTCTGAAAGATATGGTCAAATGTGATTTTTGAGAGTTGGAATCAACTCAAAAGCTTTTATGGTTGAATTTTGAAAAATGTTTGAATGCGAAAAAGCTTCTGCATTGTTATTTTTACCATGGTTGATCTACAAACCTAAATGGTTTGAATCTAACGGGCTTGGATTAAGCATTCCAATACCTTTCTAACAAAATTGGTTTCATGCATTTTGGTTCAGTGAATCGAGCTGGGTTGATTTTTGAATCTAGGTACAGAACTGTGTTTGAAATTAAATGAATAAAAGTAAATTTGAATAGTTGAGTCGCGCGGGACGTTTAACTGGGCCGGACCACTACGCACAGCGCACGCGCGGACTGGTTAAGTGGTTGTCCCCACGCGTTAGTGAGACAGTGAGGGGCGAAGCGGTATGGGTGATCTAGGCCGCATGATCTAATTCTAATCGAACGGCTCTGGTTCATCGTCCACGTCGGGCAGCGCCGATGAGACAGAACCCTAGCGCGGCAGGTGAGGGTAGTGGGAGTCTCACCGGGGCTCAGGCGATGGTCGGCAACAGGGGCGAACGATGAAGTCGACGACGGCGGTTCTCCTGGGGTGGCTGCAATCGACGATGCCTCTCCTCCTCTGCAGCGGCGAACTCTGGTGAAATTCCGGCCACCTGGTGCTTGCCTTGCTCCAGGAGTGAGTGGGTGTGATCAGTGAGAGGTGGGAAGTGAACTGGTGTGAAGAAAACAAGCGGGGGAGGCCTCCTTTTATAGTGGCTGAAGGGGACCGACGGGCGCGGGCTGAGCTCGTCGTGGTCGACAACACAGAGGGCTAATGGCATGGGCGACGATAGGGGCGGTGCTGTGCTCCCTGGCGAAGCTCAACAGCATGGTGACGAGGCGTGGGGCGGTGTTGATCGGTCGGAACGCGTCGATGCTCTAGGCGGGTCCGACGGCAATTTTAATGGCGCACGGGTGCTCCTGGTCGCTCTGCAGCGAACGAGGTTGTCTGGCGGGGTGCTGGAGTGATGGAGCTCATGCACGCAAGCGGCGAGGGCGGCGCGCGGTCTGTGGGTGCTAGTCGGGCGTGGCGCACTGGCGCGCTCTCGGCATGCACGCAGAGAGACTAGGCGCGTGCTTAGCGGGTGGTCCAGTGGCTGGCTGCGCTCGGGGCTGGGACAGAGAGTGGCGGTGGACGGTGTTGCGTGCTCCAGACAAGGTTGGCGGGGCTAGTTCTTCCTCTAGCTTGCTGGCGACATTGGGGTTGGCAAATGGGCTTGGCATGGTCACCATTAATGGCTATGCCAAGCTCAGAGTGGTGCTAAGGCTTGTTAATTGGGCTAGATCATCTACTAAGAGTGTAGTGAGAGCTAGAGAGGGAACAAGGTTGGCCAAATTCACTGCTCACTATAGTGTTTGTTGTTTGATTGTTTGCTGCAAACAAGGTGTTTGATGAAATGGCCGAAAGAAAAATACAAATTTGAATTTTGGATTCAAACTTGGTGGGTTTGCTAGGCACATACTAGGGAGTATCTGGTTAGTTGGATTAGTCAAGGGGCACTGGTCTGGTTGGGTTTTGAAAATGTGTGATCTTCACATATGATAAAGATTCAATTTTGAATTGAGATTTGAATGAGGTTGCCAAATGTTTCTGCAAGTTTAAAAGGTGGGCTTTGATTCACTTTTACTTGGTCTAGCAAGGGGTGAAAAGAATTGGAAAAGTTTCTGTTTGAAATCTTGGACTAGAAACACTCAAAGTGACCTAGTGATCAAGATTGACAAAAATGACCATTTGCCTTAGTTGATTTGTTTTTGATTTTCTCTTTATTTGTTTCTGCTTGGAAATGTTTTATATGATGTTATATTCATATTTAAACCATTTCTTGTTATTTAGGTTAATCACACAAGACCATTCATTCATTTATCAAATCATCACATACACACATGCATTCATATAATTTAAATTAATCAAAGTTTTTGTTAACCCTAATTTTAGTGATTAGAGTTTGATGATCATTGTTTTATATTTTTGAGATGTTACAGTACTCCCTTTGATTGTACTAAATCAGAGACATTTTTTAGGATTTCTTTTGTTGTCAGCTTAGGAAGATTCTTCATTATTAATCGAACACGAGCATCTACCGAGAAAATAAAAAAGGTGGATAGAAGCCCCTGTCGCATGAAAGGCATGGCTTGCAAACTCTAATCCATAATCGGTCGGCAGCGATGCGTCCCCATTGACGTACGCCACGAGTAAGGATTCGATCTGAAGAGAAACGGTACACGTCTACACTACACAGCTGATCATCGCTCTCCAAGGGCATGTTTGGTAGTCTGCATCGATTTTTCGTACCGGTCGGTCATTGTTGCGGTGGACACTATCACACTCATCCATCCTCTGAGCCACCTTTTGCAACTTGTTTGATAGGCTGCATTGTATTTGGATAGCAACAAATGCATGTTGTTTGATTGTCTGTACTAGATTGCATGGTCATACTAATATACGCACCTAAACCGTCATTTGCATCTCTTGTTCTTCGTGTTCATGCCCGACGACAGAGGGCGACAGGACAACTGTTGCAGCTGCGCCGGTGATGGATAGTGGCAACACAACTATTGTAACTGCGCCGGCGACGGAGGTGGGTGGGACAACTACTATGGCTGCCCGGCGACGGAGACCGGCGGGACACCTACTATGGTTGCACTGGCATCGCAGAATGCAAACACGGCAAGACACAGTACTGGCGCTCGATGGCGTGATGGATTTGGAAGTGCTCGATCTGAAGGGTTTCGCGGCATAGTAAATCAAAATTTTCTACGGAGCGAACAGAGGGAAAGCCAAGATCTAATCTAGGAGATGCAAACAACGAGAGAGATTGGATTAGATCTTCATACCCTTGAAGATTCGCAGCAAGAGCGTTAAATCGGCGTGGGTGATGTAGTCGTACTCGCTTCTCCTCGCGATCCGATCCAATCTAGCACCACAAGTGGCGGTGCCTCGTGAGATGCACACGTGCAGCACCTCGGCGTCCTCCTTCCTCGGACCAGCGAGTATGGTGGAGAGATAGATTGGATCTACAACACGGCGTGGTGTATATGGTGGAGAATTTACGCTGCAGGCTTCGCCTACAAACAATCGGGAGGAGAGGAAGGTAGCAAGGCTGCTAGGGCTTGGAGGAAGGTGTGTGTGTGGGGGAGGCGCACCACCCTCTATATATAGAGGGCGGCCAGCCTGCCCTCCTCCAAGCCTATCTCTAGTTTAAACAATTTAAACTCTCCTTATCTAGAAATCCTATCTCTAGTTTAAACGATTTAAACTCTCCCTTATCTAGAAATTCTATCCGAGATTTAAGCAGTCAAATCTCTCTAGAATCGGCTGGGCCCTATGGGGCCTTGTGCTGGCCCAATGCGCCAGGACACTCCCTCATAGGCCCATGCCCCTCCCGGAAGGTGGGGCCACGTTGATCCCTTCCGAAGGTTCTAGAAGCTTCCGACAATACCGATTAACCGGAACAATTCAACTCCAAAACTGCGCCTTATATGAATCTTATTCTCCGGACCATTCGAACCTCGTGATATCCGGATCCCATCCGAGACTCCGAACAAAAATCATAAACCAATTATCCAATCTATCCTAGCGTCGAGATACGTTAAGTGTGTGACCTGCGGGTTCGAGAATATGCGCATGATCTTCTATCAATAATCAACAGTAAGTGCAGGCACCCATATTGACTCCCACACATTCATCGATGATCATATCGGATGAACCACGATGCCAGGATTCAATCAATCCCATATATATATTCCCTTCGTCTCGCGATATTTTACTTGCCCGAGATTCGATCGTCGGTACCGTCATACCTAGTTCAATCTCGTTCACAGCAAGTACTTTACTCGTTCCGTAATCCGATACCACTTTGTGATTAACTCCTTAACCACATGCTTGCAAGCGGTGTTGATATAGATTACCGAGTGGGCCCGAAGTATATCTCTCCGACTTGGGAGGGACAAATTCCATCTCGATACATACAACCCAACAGATACTTTCCGATCACCTGAGAGACACCTTTATGATCACCCTCTCATAGGATGATGTTTGATGAACTCAAAGCTTTCTTCCGGTACCAGTGAGTTGCATTATCTCATGGTCTAAGGAATACAATATTTGACATAGGAAAAGCTTCGCAAAGATGAACACGATGAAAGGATCTAATTTCTTCGCTTAGTTTGGGTCTGTCCTTCATATCATTCTCCCAATGATATGATCTCATTATCAATTGACAACTCATGTCTATGGTTAGGAAACCTTAACCATCATTGATCAATGAGCTAGTACATAGAGGCGTACTAGGGACACGGTGTTGTTTACAAACCACACAAGTATTAAAGTTTCCGCTTAATACAATTCTAGCATGGAATATAAACTTTATCATGAACAAGAATTATAATAATAACATCTTTATTATTGCCTCTAGGGCATAATTCCAACAGTCTCCCACTTGCACTAGAGTCAATAATCTAGTTTACATTTGGCAACAATCTCACACCCATGGCATCGAGGTCGATCATGTTTTGCGTGGAAGAGGTTTAGTCAATGGATCTGCGACATTCGGATCCGTATGTACTTTGCTAATCTTCGATCTCCATCGATATATAATCTCGAATTATATGAAACTTGCGGTTGATATGCTTGGTCTTTGGATGATATCTTGGTTCCTTAGCGAGTGCTATGGCGCGATGTTGTCACACAATATCTCCAAATGGGTCCAATGCACTTGGAACCGCCAAGCTCGATGATGAAGTTTCGATCCAAACTCCTTCACTTGACGCTTCTGCGGCCATGTATTCCGCTTCCTTTGTAGATCCCGATCACGCTTTGCTTGCAGCTTCTCCACTCACTCCTCCATTCAAAATATACACGTATCCTGTCTGAGATTTAGAATCATCCTTGTCGGTGTCGAAACTAGCGTCGACGTAACCTTTTATGACAAGTTGTTCATCACCCCCATAGACTAAGAACATTTCTTTAGTTCTATTTAGGTACTTTAGGATGTTCTTCACGGCTGTCCAGTGTTCCACTCCTGGATCACTTTGATATCTGCTCATCAAACTAAGAGCATTGGACACATCCGGTCTAGTACAAGACATGGCATACATGATGGAACCTATGGCGAGGCATAAGGCACTTTGCTCATAGCTTCCCTATCATTTACCGTGGTGGACCGAGCCTTGCTCAATATCTTACCCGACAACATAGGCCTTGAACCTTTCTTTGCCTTATCCATTACGAACCTTTTTCAGAACTTTGTCTAGGTATGTACTCTGGCTTAAAGCTATCAGGCGTCTTTGTCTATCTCTATAGATTTTGATGCCCAATATATAAGCAGCTTCACCTAGGTCTTTCATTGAAAAACACTTGTTCAAATAACTCTTCACATAGTTAAGCATGTTGATGTCATTTTCGATAATCAATATGTCATCCACATATAGTACCGTAAGCGTCACCGAGCTCCACTCACTTTCTTGTAGATACAAGCTTCATAGCAATTTGGAACAAATCCAAAGCTCTTGATCACTTGATCAAACGAAGGTTCCAACTCCGAGATGCTTGCTTGGTCCATAAATGGAGCTGAAGTTTGCATACTTTATCGACATCCTTAGGATCGACAAAACCTTGGGTTGCATCATATACAACTCTTCATCAATGTTCCCATTGAGGAAAGCGATCTTGACATCCATCGCCATATTTCATAATCATGAAACGCAGCAATTGCTAATAAAATCCGAATGGACTTAAACATCGCTATGGGAGAGAAAGTCTCATCGTAGTCAACACCTTGAACTTGTCGAAAACCTTTGCGACAAGCCGTGCTATAGACGGTAACATTACCATCCGCGTCCGTTTTCTTCTTGAAAATCCATTTGCACTCAACGGCCTTTCGTCGCTAGGAGGGTCCACCAAAGTCCATACTTGGTTTTTGCTCATGGATCCCAATTGGATTTCATGGCTTCCACCATTTCTCGAGTCTGGGCTCATCATCGCTTCCTCATAGTTCGTAGGTTCACCGTCTTCTACCAACAAGGCAGTCAACAGGGTTGCCGTACCACTCGGAGGGCACGCGACCTTGTCGACCTCGACATTCGATAGTAGCATCGTCAAGCTTCATGATCCTTGTCATTAGCTTCCTCTATTGTTGGTGCGGTGACCTTTGGAACAATTTCAGGTCTTTGCGCTACTCTCCAATTCAAGAGAAGGTTCAATAGCCTCGTCTAGCTCTACTTTCCTCCCACTCACTTCTTTCGAGAGAAACTCCTTCTCAAGAAAGGAACCGTTCTTCGACAAACACTTTGCCTTCGGTTACGTGATAGAAGGTATACCCAATAGTTTCCTTAGGGTATCCTATGAAGACGCATTTCTCGCTTTGGGTTCGAGCTTGTCCGACATCAACTTCTTGACGTAAGCTTCGCATCCCCAAACTTTAAGAAAGCGACAACTTAGGTTTAGCACCAAACCACAGTTCATACGGTGTCGTCTCAACGGATTTAGATGGAGCCCTATTTAAAGTGAATGCAGGTTTCTAATGCATAACCCCAAAATGATAACGGCAAATCAAGAAGAGACATCATTGATCGGACCATATCTAATAGGGTTCGATTCCGTTCAGACACACCATTGCTTGTGGTGTTCGGGTGGCGTGAGTTGTGAAACGATTCCACTTGCTTTAAGATGCGTGAGAAAATCATAACTCAAATATTCGCCCCACGATCGGATCGTAGAAACTTAATCTTTACATTACGATGGTTCTCCACTTCATTCTGAAATTCCTTGAACTTTTCAAATGTTTCAGATTTATGTTTCATTAAATAGATATACCCATATCTACTTAAGTCATCGGTAAAAGTGAGAAAATAGCGATATCCACCGTCGGAACACTCATCGGTCCGCATACATCGTGCGTATGATTTCCAACAAGTCCGTTGCTCGCTCCATCATACCGAGAACGGGGTTTTGATCATCTTGCCCATGAGGCATGGTTCGCATGTGTCAAATGATTCAAAATCAAGAGACTCCAAAAGTCCATCGAATGGAGTTTCTTCATGCGCTTTACACCAATATGACCTAGACGACAAGCCACAAATAAGTAGTATTATCACTATCTACTTTGCATCTCTTAGCCTCAATGTTATGGATGTGTGTTTCATCCCTTCGAGATTTAGAAGAAATAAACCATTCACAAGAGGTGCATGACCATAAAAGATGTTACTCATATAAATAGAACAACCATTATTCTCCGATTTAAGCGAATAACCGTCTTGCAATAAACACGATCCGAAATGATGTTCATGCTCAACGCAGAACATAATAACATTTATTAAGGTTTAAAACTAATCCCAAGGTAAAACTAAGGAGAGTGTGCCGACGGCCATCACATCAACTCTTGATCCGTTGCAACGCCATCGTCACCTCATCCCTCGCAAGTCGTCTATTCCGTAGCTCCTGTTTCGAGTTACAAATATTAGCAACTGAACCAGTATCAAATACCCAGGCACTACAACGAGGGCTAGTAAGGAAAACATCAATAACATGTATATCAAATATACCTTTGATGGTGCCAGCCTTCTTGTCCGCTAAGTACTTCGGACAGTTGCGCTTCCAGTGACCCTTGTCCTTGCAATAGAAGCACTCAGTGTCCAGCTTAGGACCAGACTTGAGCTTCTTCTCAGCAGGGGCAACGCGCTTGTCGCCGCCTTTCTTGAAGGGCTTCCTTGCTCCCTTACCTTTCTTAAAGGTGGGGGATTGTTGACCATCAACACATGATTATTCTTTTTGATGTTCACCTCCGCTACTTTCATCTTAGCAAAGAGCTTAGTGATCATATCAGTGGAACCAATATGATTGTGATCAACTACAAAACTTTTGTAGCTAGGAGTGTCAATCTTGAGCTCCTCTGGAATCTTGCAGCCCCGTTGCTCAAGGCGTTGAGTGTAGCCCGACATCTTAATGGCGTGCTCACTAACGGACCTCCCTTCCTCCATCTTGTAGTTAAAGAATTTCTTAGAGATCTCATATCTCTCAGAACGGGCTTGAGTCTGAAACATGTTTTTCAGCTCCTCGAGAATCTCAAAGGGCCCGGCGAACTCCTCAAAACGATTTTGAAGATCCGATTCCATAGCATACAACATGGCGATCTTAATCAAATCATAATCATCCTTGCACGACTGATAAACAACTTTTTCATCACCGACGCATCTATAGCAGGCGTCACCTAGCTTTCTCAAGGACATAGTCCTTTGTCCACCAAAGAAGAATGATTCTCGAGAATGCGGGCAGTAGGGTTCGCAAGATAGAAAACAAAAATTTTCCTACGATGGGAACAACTATGTACCAAGATCTATCTACTAGATACAAACAACGGCGGATGTATATCCGTAGAGAACATACCCTTGAAGACCGACAGCTTAACGAGTCCAAACTCGTGGTTGATGTAGACGATCTCTTGCCGATCTCAAGATCGAGAGGAAGTCCTAGCGCCAAAACAATAGCGCATCCGTGCTCGCACACACGTTCGAGGCACTGAGCAACCTCCGCCTCCTCGCCCAGCGATGCAGCGGAAGCACAACTCTTTCTTGCCGAAAAGCCACGGAACATGTATCTCGCTAGTCCGAGACCATGGGAATAAATTCTAGGGGAGAGAGATCCTTCACGAGGAGGTGTTGTGAGAGGAGGAGAGGGGCCTTTATAGGGAGAGGGGCACCCAAGGGGCATGGCGCCCAGCTATGGGGGCTGCCCCACCTCTTCCACATTCATGTGGGTGGAGCTCCCACTCAAAATGAAAAGCCTCCACTCCCATTAAAAAGCCTCCACTCAAAATCCACTCACATGCATTAAATTTCCACCAAATTTAATGCAAGCTCTCATTTAAATAAAACTCTTTTATTTATTTATTCAGAATTTTGTTAATTACTTTAATTAACAAACATTCACATAAAACCCTTGCTAGTATTCTATTTCACATGCGAACCAGTTTTAAGCAATTTCAACCAAAAGTTTTTGTCTAGTGAAATAAATTCTGCGCTTTCCTTTTCTTTTCGGCATGAAACTTTTGCTCCAAATGGATGTCGGTGTCTCTTAAGTGTGTCACCCTACGGTTCGCGAATAATGCGGACATGATCGAGACCCTCTCGGATCAATAATCGAGCGGGATCCGGAGACCCATCCGACTCCCACACATTCAACGATGACTTTCTTGTGATCGTCGGAACCTTTACGCTAGTATCTTAATCCTTTTGTTTCGCGATATATTACATGTCCGAGATTCGATCATCGGTATCTCCATACCTAGTTTGATCTCGCATCGACATGCACTCTTTTCTCGTTCCTGATATAACATTCTAGTGATCAAATCACTTGCTTGCAAGCTAATCAATGTGATATCACCGAGAGGCCCAGCATATCTATCCGTCATCGGGATGAACAAATTCCACTCTCGATCCATGGGCCTCAACATAACACTTTAGTAGTTCGAATCCATCTTTATAATCACCCCATTACGGTGTGACGTTTGATGTTATCAAGAAACTATTCCTGTTAGTGATTGACATGATCTCATGGTCTAAGGATTAGGATCACTTCGTAAGTTGTTATAGCAATATAAACTCAATGACTTTGATCGTAATGCTATACTTGGATGAATGTTCATCACACCATTACACTAATGTTGTGACCGTTATTAACAACATCCAATGTCCATGATCGTGAAACCTTGATCATCTTGTTAATCAACGAGCTAGTTTATGAGAGAGGCATAACTAGGAACTTTCGCTTGTTTATTAAACACACATGTATTAACGTTTCCGTATTAATACAATTATAGCATGCAAAATAAACATTTATCATAAACAAGGAATATGATAATAACCACTTTATTATTGCCTCTCTGCATATTCCTTCATCTCCCACTTGCACTACAGATAATAATCTAGTTTGAAAACTTTTTGCATATTGAACACCTATGGATTTACGGTGTTCCATATACGCGATTGAAAGTGGTTGACATAATCTACGGATCTGACGCTTTCAGGTCCTTGTGTATTTGCATGGCTTTGCGTCTTCACGCATCACTCATTCTCCAATGAGATGGCATTCTATAAATTTGGTCTTTTGGTGAGACCTTTAGTTCCTTGGGGTTAAATCATGTCGATATTATTGTCGTACAATATATCTTTAGTGTTAGACCATTGCGAACCAAACCTTAGTTTGATAACAAACTACTTGACACAAATTCCCTCCTTTGCTGCTACTATAGCGTATATATACTTAGCCTTTTGTTGTAGTATTCACAATGTCTTAACTTTGGAACTCTTCCAAATCCATCATGGAATCTCCTTTCCATTACATTGTGCCACCCATAGTTTAAATTGAGATAAACTTAATTTGTATCTTGTGACAAAACTAGTATCAATGTAACGCTTTACAATGAACTATTTGTAATTGTTTGTCACCTCTACACAAATATATTCTTAGTTCTTCCAAAAGATCATAAGAATATCCTCACTATCGTCCAATGATCATTTTATGATTCATTACGGTATATGCTCATAACACTTAGAGCATAGGACATATCTGGATGTGTACATATCATGGTATGATTGATCAAAACATTCTCGTGATTGCACTCATCAAGTGTCAAAGCACTTGAATCTTGTTTCACTTATCAAGTGTCGATACACTTGAATCTTGATTCAATTCCTTTCCATGCAACAAGAACTGCTTGTTGATTCTATATTGAACTCCTTCAATATCTCATATATGTACATTTGGCACAACCATATTGGCGTTACAGTCTATCCACTATAGACATTCACGCTAAATATTCGGGTTTTGCCTAAGTCTTTCATCGAAATGAAATTCTTAACCTTTGTCAATAAAATATACATCATTTCTAATCAACAAGATGTCCTCCACATAATGTATTAGATATATGTCTTAGCGCTCCCACTTAATCTCTTGCAAATGCAAGCATCTTCATCGTCTCCAGATGAAAAACTCATTTTTCATCATGGTGAAGATTCCAACTCCGCGATGCTTACTTCAACCATTGAAGTTTGCATGCCCTTTTAGCATCCTTTGAATTTAACAAAACCCTTTGGACCGTGTCATGTACACGTCCTAGGTAACCATTCTATTAGAAGAACTTTGTTTTGTTTATTCATCTACCATATACCAAATTATATGTAGTGGTTGCTACTTTAATCCGTCCAGACTAAATATCGCTATGAAAGATCAAATCTTGTCATAGTCAACTCTTTGAACATTGTCATAAAATACTTTACGACATGTCGACTATTTCATAGATGTGAAACATCCATGTCTGTTTCTTTATAGATCCAAATACGACCGATAGGTTTTTACACCTATCCGGAGGGTCTTCCAAGTTCAAAACTTGATTTCTCGTATATGGAACTATCACGGATTTTATGGCTTCAAGCCATTTGACGAGTCGAGGCCCATCATCGCTTCTTTGTATGTATTCGGTTCATCATTATCAAACAATAATGATTTACTCTCAAATCTTAGCATTTGATTGTTTAACCGACCTTTTTGGTTCAATAGGAACTTTAGACCTCCGTGACCACAACCTTTGAGGCACATAAGCTATGAGCATTATGGCAGCCTCGAGCGATTTCGGCGCAAGAACTCAAGACATTTAGCTAAGGTTCGTTAACCTGATCAAATTTCTATTGTCCTCCCACTTAACTTGTATGAAAAATTCCTTCTTCAAGAAACTTCACATTTCAAGCGACAAACCCTTTTGTCCTCGGTGTTAAGGAGGAATAACCAATTGTTATTCAAAATAACCTACAAAGACATGCTCATCCGACTTTGGTTGTAAACATCTTACTTATGTTTAGCATACCAAAATTTAAGAAAGGACAACTTGGTTTTACCCCAAACCATAACTCATATGGTGTCATTTCAACGGATCAAGATGGAGCTCTTTTCAAGGTAAAAGCGATAGTCTCTAAAGCTTTAATCTTTTAAAACATAATGGCAGTTTTATAAATAACACCTTTGATCCAACCATGTCAAACAAGGTTTCATTACAAATCTCAAACACTCCATACTCCTATGGTGTTTTGGGAGATGTAAATCTAGGTGTTTTGCTAAACTTGCAACTCAAATAAATCCTTTATGATAAAATCATAATTCATTTATTTTCTTGTTACACTTGTAACTCAAATAAATCCTTTATGATCAAATCATAATTCATTTATTTTTCTTGTTACAATGATTTTCCACTTCATCTTGAAAGTCTTTGAAAACGTTTTCAAATATTTCATACTTCTTTCTCATTAAGTGAATATTCACTCAAAATCCGGAGAAAGCATATGAAGTTGAAACCCATCGCTTCATTTGCACATAATGGACTACATACATCGATATGTATAAATTCCAATATTTTAGTCGTTCTTCTCTTGGCCTTTGAACGAAGTTTTAATTATCCAGGAAAGTCTCACAAGCGTCACTTGATCAAATCAGAGACTCCAAAAATCCATGAATATGGAGATTCTTCATGTTTTATTTCCAATATAATTTAAACAATGATGTCACTTCGTAAGTGATCTTTCAATCATTTGTCTTGCAACATTTTAGCATTAGGATTTATGGATGTGATTTCTTCAACTAGATTTGTAAAGCATCCATCTTATATGGAATACGGTAATTATTTGAACAACCTTTGTTCTTATAATACGATTCAAATAACAATTATTAAAACAAATCTTGAAGTCAAGCTTTGATGTCAACGAGAAATACAAACAACGGTTTGTTTGTTTTCGATGAACATCATCACATATTCTCTTGCTAGTTACTTAGGTCATTGTGGTTCATGAATTGCGTCGTTCCGTATGAAATTTCATACCAACCAATTCGGTATCCAATACCCAAGAACCACATTGTTTAACAAGCAAAGAATACAACCATAACATGTATATCATATATATACCTAAATTGGATATTTCCAATCTTTTCTTTTCTGCCAAATATATTTTATAGATTCTCTTTCAGCATTTCCTTTTCCTTTTAAAAGAATTTATCAACATCAAAAGTGGAGCCATATACATGACTCCTAGTCCAAAGCATGTATATTCAAATAATAATACCTTTGGACTTGCACTTTGAAGTAGATCACCATCATCAAATGATCGGTATTCTTTCAAAATCCATTCTTTAGTAATCTTTTAGTGTAGTAAACATTTTACATACATATTCTATTCACCCTTATCATGACGACTTTCATGATCAAGCTACTTTAGCTTATAAAGGCGAATCGTGAGTATAACATTACTTTCCAAAACCCTTTTGGATGATTAGGATGTCTAGCATCTCCAACCTTCGCAAATTCTCATCCAATATGAGAACATATATTATACTCTATCATATTGCAACCAAAACATTGTTTCAGATATCGTTATATCGCCACACATGATGGTTTCGAAATAATTCTTTCAGCTCCTAGATAAACTTGATGTTTAAATCAAGAATCATGGAGGCAAACATGATACTTAAGATACTAACATCGAATTGTTACTCTCGATTTAATACCAATTATTAAATTTCTGAGTAAATAGAATTTTCTTTGAAAGTTTGCAATAGGACTTTAAACTTTAGATTGACACTCAACACAATACGATACTAGTTCGTAAAGTATATATCCGAATTCTATAGTTCTATTATCTCAATTACAACTATGCATAAGGTGGTGAACGAATGCCAATGACTACAACAAATTATGCAAATTCACTTTGATTTAATTTATGATAAATTGAGTTCTACTAATCCAAATTAGAAATGAACTCCCACTCAAAAACGACATCCTCGTGTCTTTTGGTGATTACATGAACCAAATCCACTACACCAAGTCCGATCATCACGTGAGTCGGCGTAGCTTCAAAGGCGAGCATCCATATGGTCATCATATCAAAACATATGACTCATGCTTAACCTTTCGGTCCGTGTTCGAGGCCATGTCTGCATACATGCTAGGCTCGCCAAGTAAGAACCTTAGTATTCGCGTGTAATCGTCTTACACCCGAGATATGCTCGTGGATTCAAGTACATCCGATCATCACGTGATGTCTTGAAGCGACGAAACATTGTCGGCATACTTAAGGAAGAACACATTTTATCTTGATATCTAAATGAGGGATCATCTTATTATGCTAATAAAAAGCCAAACAAGCAATATAAGATGCTATCAAACATCACATGTTTATTAGTGGAATGATATGGTTCTCGCATATGATCTCTATCATGTGCATCGTGGTATGATCACTATCATACCTTTATGTGTAAGTCCAAGGTCTATGGAGATTACACGTTATGTGTGTTGTAAGAGTATCATCTTATACTTCTACTTACAACATCACCATATCATAACACTAGCCCAACAACAATCTAAACTAGACGCCTCTAATTTATCCATTGCAAATTTTACGTGGCTTAGGGCTTTCGAAGATAGAACCGTTCTTACCTACGAACATGAACCACAACGAGGATAACCAAATTGTTGACAACTCGTTGCAAAATAGATATTGACTATAGTAGGAGAGACACCCGCTAGCCACTTATGCAAAACTAGTTGCATGTCAAGCGTGGAACAGGTCTCATGTGCGAGGACATGTAAAGTTTGTCCGCCGCTTCATCCCACTATGCCACCAATATCCAAAGTACAACTAAGAAGCAATAAAATGATCATCATCGCCCACATACTCATATGTGTACTACCTGCAAAGTATCTACGCATAGATCCGGCTCGATACCCTTTGTAGGGTTCGCAAGATAGAAAACAAAAATTTTCCTACGATGGGAACAACTATGTACCAAGATCTATCTACTAGATACAAACAACGCGGATGTATATCCGTAGAGAACATACCCTTGAAGACCGACAAAGCTTAACGAGTCCAAACTCGTGGTTGATGTAGACGATCTCTTGCCGATCTCAAGATCGAGAGGAAGTCCTAGCGCAAAAAACAGCCGCATCCGTGCTCGCACACACGTTCGAGGCACCGAGCAACCTCCGCCTCCTCGCTCCAGCGATGCAGCGGAAGCACAACTCTTTCTTGCCGAAAAGCACACGGGAACATGTATCTCGCTAGTCCGAGACCATGGGGAATAAATTCTAGAGGGGGAGAGAGATCCTTCACGAGGAGGTGTGTTGTGAGAGGAGGAGAGGGGGCCTTTTATAGGGAGAGGGGGGGCACCCAAAGGGGCATGGCGCCCAGCCATGGGGCTGCCCCCACCTCTTCCACATTCATGTGGGTGGAGCTCCCACTCAAAATGAAAAGCCTCCACTCCCATTAAAAAGCCTCCACTCAAAAATCCACTCACATGCATTAAATTTCCACCAAATTTAATGCAAGCTCTCATTTAAATAAAACTCTTTTATTTATTTATTCAGAATTTTGTTAATTACTTTAATTAACAAACATTCACATAAAACCCTTGCTAGTATTCTATTTCACATGCGTAACCAGTTTCAGCAATTTCAACCAAAAGCTTGGTGTCTAGTGAAATAAATTCGCGCTTTCCTTTTCTTTTCGGCATGAAACTTTTGCTCCAAATGGATGTCGGTGTCTCTTAAGTGTGTCACCCTACGGTTCGCGAATAATGCGGACATGATCGAGACCCTCTCGGATCAATAATCGAGCGGATCTGGAGACCCATCTTGACTCCCACACATTCAACGATGACTTTCTTGTGATCGTCCAACCTTTACGCTAGTATCTTAATCCTTTTGTTTCGCGATATATTACATGTCCGAGATTCGATCATCGGTATCTCCATACCTAGTTTGATCTCGTTACTGACATGCACTCTTTTCTCGTTCCCGTGATATAACATTCTAGTGATCAAATCACTTGCTTGCAAGCTAATCAATGTGATATCACCGAGAGGGCCCAGAGCATATCTATCCGTCATCGGGATGAACAAATTCCACTCTCGATCCATGGGCCTCAACATAACACTTTAGTAGTTCTGAATCCATCTTTATAATCACCCTGTTACGGTGTGACGTTTGATGTTATCAAGAAACTATTCCGGTGTTAGTGATTGACATGATCTCATGGTCTAAGGATTAGGATCACTTCGTAAGTTGTTATAGCAATATAAACTCAATGACTTTGATCGTAATGCTATACTTCGGATGAATGTTCATCACACCATTACACTAATGTTGTGACCCCGTTATTAACAACATCCAATGTCCATGATCAGGAAACCTTGATCATCTTGTTAATCAACGAGCTAGTTTATGAGAGAGGCATAACTAGGAACTTTCTGTTTGTTTATTAAACACACATGTATTAACGTTTCCGTATTAATACAATTATAGCATGCAAAATAAACATTTATCATAAACAAGGAATATGATAATAACCACTTTATTATTGCCTCTCGGGCATATTCCCTTCAGGAACCATTTGGTGAAGTTAGACCCATTGTTTCTAAGCTTTTCTATCTCAGCAAAAACGTTGAAGTTGAAGTTGGACTTGGCCATTGGATCTACAGTATTTGCAAGTACAATTTAGACTATGTTCATGATAAATAGTTCAACTTAATCAAATTACTAGATGAACTCCCACTAAATTCAACATCCCTCAAGTTGTTTAGTGAACACGATCCAAATTCACCACACCTAATCCGATCATCACGAGAAGAGATGTGGTTTCAATGGTGGACAACAAAGTGTCGATCATATCATTCATATGACTCATGCTTAACCTTTCGGTTCTTGTGTTCCGAGGCCATGTCTGTACATGCTAGGCTCGTCAAGTTAGACCCAAGTATTTCTGCGTGTGCAAAACTGGCTTGCACCCGTTGTATGAGCGTGAGAGTCTATAGCACCCGATCATCACGTGATGCTTGGACACGACGAACTTTCGCAACGGTGCATACTTGGGGAGAACACAATTTTATCTTGATCTTTATGAGGAATCATCTTATAATGCTACCGCGATCTAAGCATAATAAGATACATAAAGGGATAAACATCACATGCATATAACTTTATGTGACATGGTATAGCCAATCCTCGCAATGATCTCCATCTTGTGCGTTCCTTATGATATCCATCACTCCACCATGATTGCCTCCACCACGAATAGCAACTACAACTATTGCTAACTACTTAGCGATAAAGTAAAGCTATTACATGGCGAATAAGAAGTTGACTCGCAGGTCATACACAATTATAAAGACAACCATATGGCTCTGCGGTTGTGTACTCATCGACATGCAAGTCGTGAAACATTACAAAACATGATCATCGCATACAATATACACATCACATCTTGGGCCATACCATATCACAGAAAACACTCCCTGCAAAAACAAGTTAGACGCCTCTACTTTGTTATTGCATGTTTTACGTGGCTTATGGGAGTAGATGCTAAGAACGATTCTTACCTACGGAAAGCCACAACGGTGATATTATGGTTGCCAAACTCCGGTGTTAATCCCATGACAAATATAGTGAGAGAACCGACATCCACCACCGCATATGTGGAACAAGCCACATGTCAAGTGCGGAGCCGGTCTTGCGAACGGCGTCGCGTAAGGTTGGCCTGGACCGCTTCAATCTCACTATCCCGCATCATAAGAAGAAAACAAACAAGAGGCTTGCAACAGAAAACATCAACGCCCGCAACAACCATGTTGCGTTCTACTCGTGAAACACATCTACGCATAGATCTAGCTCGATACCCTTTGAAGGGTTTGGCGGCATAGTAAATCAAAATTTTCTACGGAGCGGAGGAAAGCCAAGATCTAATCTAGGAGATGCAAACAACGAGAGAGATTGGATTAGATCTTCATACCCTTGAAGATTCGCGCAGTGAGCGTTAAATCGAGCGTGGGTGATGTAGTCGTACTGCTTCTCCCTCGCGATCCGATCCGATCTAGCACCACAAGTGGCGGTGCCTCCGTGAGATGCACACGTGCAGCACCTCGACGTCTCCTCCTTCCTCGGACCAGCGAGTATGGTGGAGAGATAGATTGGATCTACAACACGACGCCGTGGTGTATATGGTGGAGAATTTCTGCTGCAGGGCTTCGCCTACAAACAGTCGGGAGGGAGAGAGGAAGGTAGCAAGGCTGCTAGGGCTTGGAAGATGTGTGTGTAGTAGTAGGTGGGAGGGGGCGCACCACCCCTCTATATATAGAGGGGGGGCGGCCAGCCCTTGCCCCTCCTCCAAGCCTATCTCTAGTTTAAACAATTTAAATTCTCCCTTATCTAGAAATCCTATCTCTAGTTTAAACGATTTAAACTCTCCCTTATCTAGAAATTCTATCCCGAGATTTAAACGAGTCAAATCTCTCTAGAATCGGCTGGGCCCTATGGGGCTTTGTGCCCCCGCCCAATGCGAGGACACTCCCTCATAGGCCCATGCCCCTCCCGGAAGGTGGGGCCACGTTGATCCCCTTCCGGAAGGTTCTAGAAGCTTCGGTACAATACCGATTAACGGAACAATTCGAACTCCAAAAACTGCCTTATATGAATCTTATTCTCCGGACCATTCCGGAACCTCTCGTGATATCCGGATCCCATCCGATACTCGAACAAAAATTCATAAACCAATTATCCAATCTATCCTAGCGTCGAGATCGTTAAGTGTGTGACCTGCGGGTTCGAGAATATGCACATGATCTTCTATCAATAATCAACAGCGGGTGCAGGCACCCATATTGACTCCCACATTCATCGATGATCATATCGGATGAACCACGATGCGAGATTCAATCAATCCCATATATATATTCCCTTCGTCTCGCGATATTTTACTTGCCGAGATTCGATCGTCGATGCCGTCATACCTAGTTCAATCTCGTTCACAGGCAAGTACTTTACTCGTTCCGTAATCCGATATCACTTTGTGATTAACTCCTTAACCACATGCTTGCAAGCGGTGTTGATATCGATTACCAGTGGGCCCAAGTATATCTCTCCGACTTGGGAGGGACAAATTCCATCTCGATACATACAACCCAAGATACTTTCCGATCACGAGAGACACCTTTATGATCACCCTCTCATAGGATGACGTTTGATGACCTCAAAGCTTTCTTCCGGTACCAGGGAGTTGCATTATCTCATGGTCTAAGGAATACAATATTTGACATAGGAAAAGCTTCGCAAAGATGAACACGATGAAACGATCTAATTGCTTCGCTTAGTTTGGTTCTGTCCTTCATATCATTCTCCCAATGATATGATCTCATTATCAATTGACAACTCATGTCTATGGTTAGGAAACCTTAACCATCATTGATCAATGAGCTAGTCCATAGAGGCGTACTAGGGACACGGTGTTGTTTACAAACCACACAAGTATTAAAGTTTCCGCTTAATACAATTCTAGCATGGAATATAAACTTTATCATGAACAAGAATTATAATAATAACATCTTTATTATTGCCTCTAGGGCATAATTCCAACACGATCTTGCTCCATGTTGGCGCCCTGCCCGCGGTGTTCAAGAACTCGAGCTCGAACACGATGGAATAGACCGCCTGGAACACGTACGTGGCGAAGGGGACCTCAGGGCGGTCACAGGCGTGATCGAGAGCGATGAAGGGGAGCTCGGCACGGCCAAGGGGAGCTCCGCGTGGTCACAACCGAGGTCGATGACGACTCCTTGGCCGCCCACTTCCTGTATGCCTCGCATGTACATCTTCTTCCTCAACCTCATCTTCTTCTTCAACCTCATCTACAAGTAGAGAAGCTACATATGGATTCCTGTACCTTTATCAAAACAAAAAGCTTGCAACATGAGAGTTGTGGGGAATAGTAAGATCAAGCTACTCCTCAAAGGAGAGTTCAAAAGATTAATTGTGTGCAATGTATCTAAAGAAAAACATACAGAGAAACTCCAAATTTGACCATGAATAGAAGATACGGTTCACGAACCTTGAAGCCAATGGTCAGAATGGAACCCCATCATCGATGCACATCTTTTTCATGTATAGTTCGATTTGATTTGAAGATTGTATGTGCTAATCACAATGGTTTGGATGAACATGTTTAGGAGAGGAGAGAGAAAGTGGAGAAGGAGACAGAGCTGCAGGAGCTGGTGCACTCATGCTCTCGTTGTGTCCTGCCTCTAGAGGAACGGCCGATTCGAGCGTTTCCCTTGGGCCTGGTTGCGGGGTGTTTTAAGAAGCGTGCTGGCACAGCCCAAACGTCTATGAAGAAAACCAAACTTCTCGTTTTCTGCTCCGCATGTCTGGGCTTCATGCATACTACCAAACGCGCCCCAAAAGATGTGCCCGGCCTTCTATTTGGCTACATCTTCATCCAGAGTGGGTTGCTCTTGCATCCGATGTGACCTGAGCTCCCCGGTCGCCAGAACCAACCAAACCAGTGGTTGGATGGTCTGGAGATAGTGATACCCCAATTTAGGAGAGATTAAATCTCATGTTTGACGCTTTGGTATCTCATTAAGACGAAATATTTTTTAGTAGAGACGATGTCCCCGTCGTAGCAAGGCGTCTGTGGTGACTTTGTCAGTCTCAAAACCTTCTAGATCAATCTCTTAGAGCATCTCCACTCGTCCCTCACCCCCCCCCCAAATACGAGTCTGGCGGATGGTCTTATGGGGGAGCGCTGGCACCGGTTTGTCAGATGGGTAGGCACCGGATCCCAGCCGCAGCCTCCCAACACGCCCCCAAATAGATTGACAAATTCAAACATAACAAATCGCCGATCACATATTTTTGGCATGTACAAATCGATCAAATAATCTCGATGATCACGTCGTGGCAAATCGCTGTGAATCAAAGTCTAGCGAACAAAAAAGGGAACATACAGGCCGGCCTCACATTACATAGCCATAGAAATTAGATGGCGAGATCATCCGTCGGGGTAGAAGGCGCCTACTCTAGGGTAGCCTATGGCAGGATAGCTGTCGCTGGTGGAGCCTCAGTCGATGGGGCGGTATCTGCTGCCAGAGTTGCTACCGCCGGTGGATCCTCAGTCGTTGTCGGAGTCGTTGTCACCAAGGGAGTCGAGGTCGACGGTGGAGCTATGATCTTGGACAGGATGGTGACGCATTGATCGACGCACCACTCCTTCACCTCGTCATCCATGCTTATCGTGTCGACCATCAGGATCACCAAGTCCTTCGTCCTCTTCTTCACCACCATGTTGGTCTTGATCAGGCCGAGCTTGATGTCCTGCCTCTTGATCACCGACGCCCACCTTGCCGCGACGATCTCTTCCATCTTGGCGTCTTGCTCTGCCCTGATCACGCCATGCGATGTGGCGTAGGCCATTCACGCCATGATGGGCGAGTGCAGCTTCTCGATGGTCGGCGTCGTTTCCCTCATAGACTTGGCCTTCTTATGCCTGATGGGGTGGCCTTAGGAGGCAGCCGATGGCGTCGTGTTGGGGTAGTAGCCGGCATTGTTCTTGGCGAGAACTGTCCACGTCTCCGTCCACTTGCCGCACATCTCAATCCAGGCGAGGACATGGATGAACTTAAACTCGACGTAATCGTTGTCCTCACAGTAAACAGTGATCATGGTGCGCATCTACAATGCAATTGAACACAATGAAGACATCAAACAAACGGGCTACAATGCACAATGGTCGCTGACTAGGCTTTCTTACTTGATCTTCGAAGTTGGTGCCGCTAACATGCACTCGCCGGACCTCCTCCATGATGCCATGTCGCTTGTTGCAAGCCTGTTGGATCAACGACTAACGGTGTGACATGGCCTAGTCATTACGATCATGGCGCAAACTTTTGAAAGGGATCCAAAAGGTGATGCTTGTAGTACGTTGCCTTCACCCTCTTCCAATGGTTGTTGGCTTTTTGGTTGGCGTCGATGAAAGGGTCAATGCTCGCTATCTTCCATGCCTCATCGAGGCACTCGTCCTCCCTCGAGCTCCACTTCAGTCCATGGCTCCTGGCTTTCTTCTTCTTGACCGGGGCGGTCGCGGCCTTCTTCTTCTTCCCTTTTGGGTCGGCCACGGGAACCTCCACCTCCTCCTCGGCCTCAGTGTAGGCGTAGGCCTCATTTTCCCATGGCTCCTCGCCGCCATCCTTGTCGTTTTCGTATGCCTTAGCTTCTCCTGCGTGTAGGAGTGCTACAAGCCCATGTTGATGAGTTCGTACATGATGTCGCTAGCATCAGGCATTCCGCCGATCGGCCCATGGATGCCCTAGCTGCTGCTGCCAGTGGCGAACTGGTGGAATCCATCCTGAGGTGGCGGGGTGGCATTGAACAGGGGACGACAGAGTACCGGTGACATGGGTATGACCTACGGGTACCTAATATTGGCCTATCCGGTTTGGCCTGACGGGAGCCCACGTGATGATCTGCACCTGATGGCGAAGCCCAGGAAGGATTCAGGAGACCCGGGGCCATAAATTATGCGATTCCTTGGAGGATACGACTAGCTTTAGATAGAAAGTTTAAAGGGTAAACCCTAACTTGTAACTGACTCGACCTTATCCTGGGACCTGGCCTACTTATATAAAGGCCAGGAGGGCACGACGAGGAGGACAATCTCAACCCTAACACACACCCGTCAAATTTCATATGCGCACCCATTGTAACCTTTGGTTTCACCGATAATCAAGAGCAGACAAGCAAGAGTAGGGTTTTCCCTCTGGAGCGTGAACCTAGGTAAATCTCATGTCCTGCATTGCTTGTCTGTTAGCCGAACACGATCTCCAGTGCCCCACTCTTCCTCAAAACCCGTCCATAACAATGGGCATTGATGAGTCTAACCCCTTTGTCAACCGGATATCTAGCATTTCCGCAACTCAGATCCATGGCGGTGAAGCTGCCTAGAGGATCGAACTCATGGAGGTCCGACGAGAAGTGGGAGAGTTGCAGTGTTGTCGTGGTATTGCCGACGAGTATGCCATGGAGGGGTCCTCACAGAGCGTGTTTATAGAGGTGGGGGAAGGCGGCGAGTTAGTAGGTACGAGGTAACACAACTTACCCAGGTTCATATCCCATGATGGTGGCGAGATCCTACTCCTGCTATAAATCACTATAATGGCAATACGCCAAGTTACAAGGAGCGGTTCACTTTGCGCGATGATATGAGTTATGCCCTAAAGGCTCCTAAAGGTCTGGCTTATAAAGGCACCAAAACCTAGGGTTACAGGGAAAAGTCCTAGCCGGACAGGTCACAAAGTTCTACGCTGATACTAACTAGTCTTCTTGTCTTGCACACCAAGGCTCCGGGTTGGTCGGTGACTATGCCGTAGCCTTCCTTTATCCGGCATGGGTCTCCCTTCTGGACCTGTCTAACTGGGCCGCCCAGCAGGCCATGGGCCTTGCTACCAACTGTGGGACACCCGGGTTAGCCGGATTAGAGACATGCAATGGTGATACTTATTTAGCATATCCCCAATAGGTGTACCTTGGCTTTCTGGGAAGCTGGCTGCTTACGCCGGAGACAAGGTTGACGAAGAGTGCAAGGACACGCTGCTTTGGCTCCCCGATGCGTCATGAATGAACTGGCCAGCCTGAGGTGTTGCTGGCAACACCATCCTTGCCATCATCGTGGCCCTTTACGCTATGACCGCATGCGCCTCCATAGCCTTTCGCTTCCTCACCTTCAGCTCCCTCTGCCGGCGGCTGGCGTTCTCCACCTTGCGGCGCTGGAGGTCGAAATCCCACTCGACATTGGTCATCCCCTCCAAACACTCCTTCTCGGCCTTCCCCCTCTTCTTTGGTGCGGCATCGACGACGTCGGCTAAACGGGAGCGACGTACATCCTCTTCGGCGACATGAGAAAATGGCCCTGGCTCGGCTAGTTGGAGGGGGAAAATGGCGGGAGTGGGCAGCCAGATGAGGGAAACAGGGTGATACGGATGACCAAATGGAGGGAAATAAATGTTTTGAAGGGTATGTCGGGGGTGTCTTGCTGACAGGGTTGGCCGACACACTTACTTCGTTCCATCCGGCGCCCCCTAGTCTCCCTGTGTGCCGGGTTCGGCCTGGGAGGGGGGGGGCGGATGAAACGGACCGGCGCGCCGGCGCCAAAACTAAATTGGGGGAAGGGGGCTGGGCGAGATTTTTTGCGCCGACGCCCCCATAACGGGCTTGGGGGGAGGAGGGGCTATTAGGGAGACAAGAGAAGATGCTCTTGGATTTAGTCTTTCGGAGGTGTTCATATATGTAGGATGTACGTGTATATGTTCATATTGGTGAGTGTATGTTCGTATTCGTAGAAGAAGAGCTCCCCGGTCGGAGTAAGAGCAACTCCAACAGCTTACCTATATATAGGTAAGAGGTGTAAAAACTGCTTTTATGGGTAAGATGCATAAAAATGTGGCTCTAACAGCTTACCTATCCGTGGTACCCAGTAATTATTTTTGGATGATCACCCATATTTTGACACCTTCTATCCATATATGGGTAGATAGACACAAAATTTGGGTAAGAGCCAACTCTTAACTTGCTAATAAGTGATACAAGGTGACAAGAATGTTTCTCTTGAAAAATGTAAGGAGGTTATCCAGGGTGCATGTGCGAAGTACCTCAACCTCTACGGTCCATGTTATACTTCATGGTCTCAGGCCACTGCTCTGGTCGCCGCAGTGAAGTACTTCCTCCGTTTTAAAATATAAGATGCTTTAGATTTGTGAAGAAAATGAATCTAGACTTGTTTTAGTGTATAGATTCATTCCAAAATTGAGTGAATCTATATATACTAAAATAAGTCTACATTTATTTTCTTCACAAACCTAAAATATCTTATATTTTGAAACGGAGGGAGTATTGTAGTATCTAGTCAGCACGTCCAACATCCAAACTCACACAGAGAAAACAAAATCTCATAACTTACACGCAGCACCGGCGTCGACGCGCGTGGGCGTGCGCGTGCGCCTCATGTTCATGCACGCGCTGTGCTCGCAGCCTTGCGTTGCGTGGGTCCCACTACAAAGACGAGCAAAGATCTCAGCCATTTTCCACGGGAGTAGGAACAAACGCGCACAGTGCGCACACACACACACGCGCGCACGACACACGCCACGGCAGCATGGCGCCGACGCAGGAGCTCGCGATAGACGTGACGAACTGCAGCGGCGAAGGGCCGGCGGCGTGGGAGTGGGGGAGCCGGTGAGCCCGGTGGGACGGCTGTTCCTGGAGCCACACTTGCGCTGCTACGTCGTGTGCGTGATCGGGCTCGGTGCGCCCGTCGACCTGCCGGCTCTGCGGGATGGGCTCCAGGCCACCCTCCTGCGTCACCCGCGCTTCTGCAGCCTCCAGGTATTGTAGCAAGTTCCTAGCTGTGGTGCCTGGTCGTGCGGCCGGGATAGTAATCGATCGGAATCTCTTCACTCGGGTCGTCTATATATTCGCACTTTATTCAGCAGTTGAATTTCTTTTGGATTTGCAGTTCTCATATAGTCATATGAAAACTTGTTAAATCATAGTCATCTCTTTCACCATAGAATCTGTCTCGTGATTCGTGCGATCAAAGAGTTGTATATGAGTTGGAACTGAGAAAAATCTCACGCAACACAAAAAAAATGTTCACATGGAACTTTTTTTTTGTTCATGCGGTATAGTTTTTTTAGATCACAAGGTTAGAATTCATTCATACTCGCCTGAACTATAGACGTTTCCAAAAATATTCACCCATACTCATTAATATTCATGCGGAGTACTACGTATGTCACAAATAGTAGAAATTAACTATATCTCAGTCGCTTGAACTATAGACATTTCCAAAAATATTGACCCATACTCATTAAGCGTCAAACGGGATTCCTCCCACTTCTGGTTTATGATTTTTAGTTTTAACATTTTGACTTATATTTTAAATGGGAAATCGCAAAATAAACCGAGAAGCCATATTTTGGTCGGATTCCACTTGCACCTCTACCTGGCAGCTGGAGAGCTCAAACGGAATCATCAAATTGCAGATGATGTCCAAGTTTTAAAAACCTAACCGGTTCAGTGGTCCAACCGAAAAAAACATGGTCTCACCGATTTTTTAAGAGACACCGATCCAAAAGGTAAAAAGAAAAAAATTGTAAGAGGAATCAAATTCACGACCTTATCCTACAATGAGATAACACTAAATAAGTCCCAATATCGCTAGGACACGCCATGTTTTGTGATTACATATTAAAATATAGGAGGTCTCTAACGCTCAGCTAGCTGAGAAATAAGCTAAGTCTCGGCTAGATGATGTCAGCATTGTTGATTTGGTCCTTCTTAATCCTGTTTTATTTTGTCGGGCTGTTTCAGCGTGGTTGGTTAATCTTTTCCAGCCCGTTTGGTCTCCTGTCCCTGATTTCTTTTGTTGGGCTGTTATTCTATTTTGTTTGGCTTGCCGAAGTCTCGTCTAGTTTTGCTAAGATTTTTTTTTGGAATTCCTATTTCACGTTTCCAGTGTCAAATGACGGGGTGCGCGTACCCGGCTGTTATTTGGGCTTCGCCATTTATTTGCTCGACGATTTTGGTCATGTTTTTCTTTTCTACACATTATTTTCTAATTTATTTGTCTGTTTTCAATCTGCCCACAATAGAATGATATATGTTCGTTTAAGTCCAACGGAACTCTTAAAACTAATTTTCTCTTGATTTCACTACATGTTTCAGTTACCCTAATACTTGAAAAGAACTATAATTAAAAACAATTTATACTAAAAATTACTCCATCCGTATCAAAGTAGATGTCACAAATTTGTTAAATTTTAGTTAAATCTAGACAAAATAGTGTCTACATACATTCAGTTTTTTGCATGTCAAGAAGCAATAGAAGGCAAGTCCTGAGTGGATAAGGCCAGTTGCGTGTCAAGTTACAACTTGATACTTACAGTCCACTTGCGATCTTAGTTGCAACTCGATATTTATACCACCATCGCAAAAGCAGGTTTAGAAAATGGTCGGGGTTTGCGTGTCGAGAGGCAACAGAAGACAAGTTCTGAGTGGATAAGGCCAGTTACGTATTAAGTTGCAATTCGATATTCAGAATCCAGTTGCGGCCCAAGTTGCAACTCTGTCTCTATAAAAAGCGGGGGTAAAAACAGCCAGGGCTTGCGTGCCGAGAAGCAACACCCTATACTCACAGTCCAGTTGCGACCCTAGTTGCAACTCGATATCTATACCACCATAAAAAAGCAGGTCTAGAAATGGTCAGGGTTTGCGTGCCGCGAGGCAACATAAGGCCAGTCCTGAGTGGATAAGGCTAGTTGTGTGTCAAGTTGCAACTCGATGCTCAGAATCCGGATGTGACCCAAGTTGTAACTCTGTCTCTATAAAAAGCGGCGGTAAAAACGGCCGGGGTTTGCGTGCCGAGAAGCAACAGAAGGCATGCCATGAGTGGATAAGGCCAGTTGCAACTCAATACTTACAGTCCAGTTGCGACCCTAGTTGCAACTCGATATCTATACCACCATCAAAAAAGCAGGTCTAGAAAACAACAAGGGTTTGCGTGCCGGGAGGCAACAGAAGGCAAGTCCTGAAAGGATAAGGCCAGGTGCGTGTCAAGTTGCAACTCGATACTCAGAATCCAGTTGCGACCTAAGTTGCAACTCTGTCTCTATAAAAAGCGGGGGTAAAAACAACTGTGGTTTGCGCGCCAAGAGGCAACAGAAGGCAAGTCATAAGTGGATAAGGCCAGTTGCATGTCAAGCTGCAACTCGATACTCAGAATCCAGTTGCGATCCAAGTTGCAACTTTGTCTCTATAAAAAGCGGGGGTAAAAATAGTCGGGGTTTGTGTGCCGAGAAGCAACAGAAGGCAAGTCCTGAGTGGATAAGGCCAGTTGCATATCAAGTTGCAACTCGATATTCATAGTCCTATTGCGACCCTAGTTGCAACTCGATATCTATACCACCATTAAAAAAGCAGGTCTAGAAAATGGCCAGGGTTTGCATGCCGAGAGGCAACAAAAGGTAATTCCTAAGTGGAAAATGCCAGCTGCGTGTCAAGTTGCAACTCGATACTCAGAATTCAATTGCGACCCAAGTTGCAACTCTGTCTCTATAAAAAGCGGGGGTAAAAACGATCGGGGTTTTCGTGTCGAGAAGCAACACACGACAAGTCCTGAGTGGATAAGGCCAGTTGCATGTCAAGTTGCAACTCGATACTCATAGTCCAGTTGCGACCCTAGTTGCAACTCGATATCTATACCACCATCAAAAAAGCAAGGTCTAGAAAACGGTCGGGGTTTACGTGCCGAGAGGCAATAGAAGGCAAGTCATTAATGGATAAGGCCAGTTTCGTGTCAAGCTGCAACTCGATACTCAGAATCCAATTGCGATTCAAGTTGCAACTCTGTCTCTATAAAAAGCGACGGTAAAAACGGCCGGGGTTTGCGTGTCGACAAGCAACAGAAGACAAGTCCTGAGTGTGGATAAAGCCAGTTCCGTGTCAAGTTGCAACTCGATACTAACAGTCCAGTTGTGACCCTAATTCTAACTCGATATCTATACCACCATAAAAAAAGCGGGTCTAGAAAATGGTCGGGTTTTGCGTGCCAAAAGGCAATAGAAGAAGTCCTAAGTGGATAAAGTCAGTTGCGTGCCAAGTCGCAACTCGATACTCAGAATCCAATTGCGACCTAAGTTGCAACTCTGTCTCTATAAAAAGCGGGGTTAAAAACGATCAGGGTTTACGTGCCGAGAAGCAACAAAAGGCAAGTCCTGAGTGGATAAGGCCAGTTACGTATCAAGTTACAACCCGATATTCACGGTCCAGCCGTGACCCTAGTTGCCCTAATAATTGTTGATAAGCCAAAAAAAATCATGAATCGATAAATCATGAACCAATAAATTCTTAACCAAAATTAAAAATCCTAAACCAAAAAAATTCCGAAAAAGTATTATTTTCAAAAAATAATAAACATTTTAAAAAGTTGTGTCCCTAAAAAACAAAAACAAAAAGAAACAAAATAAAACCAAAACAACAGCCCAGTCGCCCCTTAACAACAACAGCCCAGGAAAACAAACGTTCGGCCCCGAAGCAGCTCAATCCAGGCACACAAATCTTGACGCGCACGATCAAATCGGATGGTTGTAAAGTTGACCGTGCTATAGCTAGCTGAGAAATATCAATTCCCTAAAATATATGTTATATATACCTTTATTTTATGACCATTTTGTTCCAAAATTTTATTAAGCTTTGATTAAAAAGAATAATTTTTTATCGCCATCAAACCAGCAGATAAATCAGTGATCCAACCATTGGACCAGTTAACCAGTCGCCTCACTGATCCAGGTTTAAAACTAACCAATATGAACCATGCTTTTAATGTGCATCTCAAACGTGCAGGTGATGGACGAGTCGAGGAAGGCCTCGAGACCAAAATGGATTCAGACCACGGTGAGCCTCGACGACCACGTCATTGTCCCCGACCTAAACCCCACCGCCACGTCGGCGGAAGCGGACAGGGCCATGGAGGACTACTTGTCGTCCATCTCCACGCTCCCCATGGACCACTCCCGGCCGCTCTGGGAGCTCCATGTCCTCGACTTCCCCACCACTGAGGCAGCCGCCGCGCTTGCGCTCCGCATGCACCACTCGCTCGGCGACGGCGCCTCGCTCATGTCCCTCCTCGTCGCATGCGCCCGACCCGCCGCCGACCCTACCACGGCGCCACCGACGCTGCCGACCGCCGCCGCCACCCGCCGCGCCATGCCGACGCGCCCGCCGGTTTCCGCCATGCTCGCGTGGGTCATATCCACCCTCGTGCTCGCGTGGCACACGGTCGTGGACCTGGTGTGCTTCGTGGCGACGGCGTCGTCGATCCTGCGCGACCCACCGACGCTGCTCAAGGGGACGGACGGTGTGGAGTTCCGGCCCAAGCGCTTCGTCAACCGCGCGCTTAGCCTCGATGACGTCAAGTACGTCAAGAACGCCATGAACTGTGTAAGTACACCGGCGACATACTCCACTTTATCTCTTTTTTCCTGTAAAGATAGAACTAACAGACCTTTGCAGACTGTCAATGATGTTCTACTTGGAGTGACTTCTGCCGCGTTGTCTCGATACTATTTCCGGAAAAAAGGCAAGCTCCTTCGATCCATAATAAGTGTCGCTTATTTTATACTAAGCTAGTACAAACTTTGTACTATACGAGCGACATTTATTAGGATCGGACGGAGTACTAGAACATTCGTTACTTCATGTTCAGGTGAAAGTGTCAAAAGGAGCATAAAGGTGCGATCACTCCTTGCTGTCAACTTAAGGAAGACGCCTGGCCTACATGTAAGCCCGGCCTGGCATTTCTCATGCCCACCTCTTGCTGTCAAGTTTAGGTACCTATGCTATGTATGTCCTGTACGTCAGTTAATCTGTGTTGCAGACACTGCAGGCTAGCATGATGGAACCTGGCAAAGCCAACGGCGGGAAGTGGGGCAATCAGCTCGGCTACATGATACTGCCGTTCCACATATCCAAGCACGACGACCTTCTCGAGTACGTCCGGGAGGGGACCAAGGTGGCGCGCAGGAAGAAAAGCTCCATGGAATCGGTACTCGTCTACAAGAGCCCAGTAACTGTAATGAAAATCTTCGGCGTTAAGGTGCTCGACCCAGCTGTACTGGTTCAGTGGTTCTCATCTCTAACTTGGCTTAAACTGAAGAAAGCACTGGCGATTCAACCTCCCTCGTATATGTGCAGGCAGCAGCTTCTCTGCACTATAACTTGTTCAGGAACACCACCTTGGTGTACTCCAACGTGGTGGGCCCAAGTGAGCTGGTAGTCCTGTACGGCCACCCCATAGTCTACATCGCTCCCAGCGTCTATGGTCTATCAACTGTAAGCTCTCAAGAAATTGCCGAGTTCATAATTCTTTTTTTTCTGTTCTTCCCCTCGATACATCTTGTTTTTAGCTGTTTCACAGGATGTCATTATTGCATTTTGAGGGTCTAGGATCCTCCATATACAGCTAGTCAACTACTGATCGTTTCGTCTCAATGTGTACTACAGGGATTGACTATACATTATCAGAGTTACATGAACATTATCAAGCTAGTCCTGGCTGTAGATGAAGCACAGTTTCCAGATGCTCATGACCTTCTGGACGACTTCGCCCAGTCTCTCAAGCTCATTCGGGAGGCAGCTTATTAAGGAAAGACAGGGTCTACGCGTTCCGGCCAGAATCAATACTTAGCTATGAGGGCTTGAACCTCCATTTGATGGTGTTCTTCACACCCATAGCAAGACATAAAATTTCATGTTTGGTCCATAGGGATAAGAGTTGTTAGGTATGATAGGTAGTTACAACCTCTCTAGTGTAAATGTGGGCAAAATAAACACTGAATTCAAAACTTGCCACACCCAAACCCATCTAAAGTACCTTCACAGTGAGAAAGAAGATTTTCAGCATGAAACACTACATGTATACAACGGAAAAAATTGAATGGGGTAATACCATGGAAAAAATAGCACGCTATTTCAACGCTAATAGCGCGTTATTGATTGTATAGAGAGCCGATGCTAAATTAATCAGTGTATAATGTCTCGCTAATAGCACACTATAGCGCGTACAACACGCTAATAGCTTATTTTAAGGCCGACCCTATTTTGATATGACGTGCTATTTTTTTCCTTGGGTAATACTAAAAAATAACTTTGAAAAATCTTATGACCAAATCAAGTGGTCTTTTCTCCAATAGACTCTAAAAAAAAGGACTCTATGTAGAGTGGTGCGCTTTAGCCCATAATTTTGTGTCTGGAGGTAGTGTGTGGTCACCAAAGTCAATGATGACGGTTACAAATACTTCTACACACAGAAAAACTAAGAACGGTTACAAATACTTCTACACACAGAAAAACTAAGACAAGGTGACTCATTATCGCTAATGATATTTAATATAGTGGATTAAATCTTTGATTAGACCATACATAGGTATGTACTCTGAAGTTAGCAATTTTTTTAACAGGGCAACCATGTTTGATTGGAGACCTTCCGACTGGCAGATGCCCAAATATTATTAACGGTAACATGAAAGATAAACCATGTTTGATTGGTTCATGCCCATCCGGCCATATATTATGAACTGTTCTTCAAGTCTCATATTACAAACATTTTTGCCCTGTAAAAACCGTGTGTGATGTTTAGATGGCGATGTGATTGAGTTGGTACACAAATTTCACGTGTTAAACTTTATAGTTTGTTCATGCGATTCGTCAAAATTTGGTTCACATATATTGGTGTAGTCATTACATTGAATAAGTTAATTTAAAAATAAAGTGTGGTGCATAATTACACATGAGTTTTTCAAAAAAAGAATGTGTGCCATATTTGCAAAAGGTTTTTCCACGAAAAATGGTGTGCGATGTATGAGACCCGTCAATGTCCATTTGGTGGAACCATACCTTTATAAAAGGAGCCAGATATTGAGAATACGATCGCACTCCCCACTGTAGCCGCCACATGTCGTACCTATATCGGTGGACGCTGCATCAACTATTCTTTGGCAGTTCCCCGTGTGATGTTCATCCATGTCATCAATGAGTTGCATCTTGTCGGCATGTCCTCTTCATCCATGTGGCGTGGGATGGCGGCCGGTCTCTTGACTAACCGTGGCTGCTCCCTATCAAAGGTTGTTAAATCATTCATATGTGTACTAGCTAGTCTTTTTTTTAATCCCTTTAAATGCGTGGTTGGTTTGTTAATTACTCTTATCTTAGTGTGGTTGTGTAGTCTAGATCTACATATGCACTAGGCCAACCTTGTATTTTTCTTCTTTAGTACATTTAAATGAACGATGGATTTGTTAATTAATGTTAGTGTGGTTATGCATTTCAGATCAACATATGCAATAGCCGACCTTGTGTTGAACTTTTTTTTATTACTTTAAATGCATAGTGGATTTTTAAGAACTTTGCTGATAGTGTGGTTGTGTATTTTAGATGTACATATGCACTCTATTTGTGTTGGTTTTTTATTAAAATTCCTTCAAATGAACGGTGAATATGTATGATCATATATATTAATATATTTTCATTCCAAACTTGTATAAAAGGAATACTATTTTAGTGCCATTGCATAGTACGAAGGCAAGGGAAGGACAAGGGTTACCCGGTGTCAAAATTAAGGTGGTCACCTTCCTTTGATATCCACAGCTACATGTAAGTAAATAATTATTTCAATTTGCACATGTAACATAGACTATGTATTTACATTTCTCTTATTGAAGAAAATGTTATGTTATATTTACAGATCCTTGAGCAATACTTGTAAGATCATACAACTTGTGATGTCTATCCTTTGCGCAGAAGCGATATCATGATGGGTGTATTCTAGTTGCAACGTGATGCACATCGATTGTGATTGATGCAGCACTGAGTTGATATAGGAGCGCTTCGTTGGGAACCTCAAGAGCAAGGTGTGAAGCAGCACAACAGCAAGTTTTCCCTCAGTAAAAAACCAAGCTTATCGAACCAGTAGGAGGAAGGAAATGCCTCAAAGGTGTTGCAAGCAACATGAAAACCTGCACAACACAAACTCAAGACTTTGCCCCAACGAACAGTGAGGTTATCAATCTCGCCGGTTGCTGTAAAAAAGGATTAAACGTATGGTGTGGAATAAAATGGTTTGCAGCAAGTAAACAGGTAGCAGTGGAGGATGTATCAATGGTAAAGATTGGACCGGGGTCCATAGTTCACTAGAGGTGCTCTCCTTAGATAAACAACATGGCATAAAGGTAAACAAATTACAGCAGGGCAATTGACAGAAACTGAGCAAGGCATAACAATGCAATACCAGACAAAAAGATCCTATGAGATTCGATTGAGCAATACAACAATATACATAGACCGCCATCCAACTGCATCTATGACTAGAAGTCCACCTTCAGGTTATCATCCGAACGCCCTCCAATATTAAGTTGCAAGCAACAGACAACTGCTTTAAGCAAAGTGTGTAAGGTAAACAATCCACATGTTCCATGAACAAGAGACAGTTGTTTTCTCCCAAGTGGCAACAGCACATTTACAACCGAAGAGATTTCTATCACTTCCCTTGGAAACTAGAGGCATGAACCCACTATCGAGCATAAATACTCCCTCTTGGAGTCACTAGCAACTACTTGGCCAAGATAGCTACTAACAACGGAGAGCATGCAAGATCACAAACAACATAGACATGATAGTATCAAATAGACAAAACCATTAATCAATCTGACATAGTAATCTCAATATCCATCGGATCCCCGCAAACACAACATGCATGATTACAAATAGATTAGATCTCGATCATGACCGGAGCTCACAAGATCTATACATGAAAGCACAAGGAGGAGATACAACCATCTAGATACTACATGGACCCATAGTCCAAGGTGGAACTACTCACGCTTCATACCGGAGAAGAAGGCCTCCGGGATGATCTCCCCTCCGGCAGGGTGCCGGGAAGAACTTCAGATCCCCCGATCTAGGGACGATGGTGGCGGCGGCTACAGAAGGTTTTGTGGAGTTTTGATCGGGTGACTAGGGTTTCTGCATCAGGGGCTTCTTATGGGCGAAGATGCAAGGCTGGGAGGCGGCCAGAGGGCCCACACCCTGCCCAGGCGCGAGGTGGGCCCACCCACGCCTAGGGGGTGTGGTGGACCTGGCTCGCCTCTCCGTGTCTCCTCTGGACTTCGTGTCGCCCACGGTAAAATATTGACTTTGGCTTTTGTCCCGTCCAATTCCGAGAATATTGATTTTCTGCCTTTCTGGAACCAAAAAGAGGCAACTGGCACTGTGGCAACTTGTTAATAGATTAGTTCCAGAAAAGATATAAAACACCCCAAAGTGTAGACAAAGCAAAGCAAAGTAGATAGTAAACAAGCATGGAGCATAAAAAATTATAGATATGTTTCCGACGTATCAAGCATCCCTAAGCTTAACTCTTACTCGTCCTCGAGTAGGTAAGTGATAAAAGAATAAATTTTGAGGTGACATGCACTGTCAAAACCAAGATCAAACTATTTGCAAGCATTGAAAGCTGGGATCAAAGAACTCTAAACATGTGCATGAAAGATGGAGTTCTAACAATAGGTCATAGTAACTAGTTCCTTGTCGTTGTTGACCAGTTCCTCGTAGTTGCCAACTAGAACTCAGATACAAAAGCTCGAGCGCCTTTAGGATCTCATCCGGGAGCTTAAGGCTGAGGATTCATACGTGTTTTAGGTGCTAATTTTTCTAGGCTACACTGATTAATAGACGACCGATTAAATTAGTTAATCATCCGAATTTCGATTAATTGCTACTCCCAAGCTAACCGAGCAACTAAAGATTACCGATTTCCTTAACATTGGTCATAACATGGTGTGAGCATGTGCCAAGTCAACCCAAACAAAGTATCAAAGGAGAATACCACAATACTATGCTTTTGCATGCTAAAACAACGCATAATTCTTTCAAGGCACACTAAGCAATCTCAATTGTTTGGAACTAGACATGCTACAACAATAATCACTAAGCATAAGGTTAAAAAAACACCTAGCATGTCATGCTAAAGTCTAAGTCACAGTCAATGCAAGCTCCTCTTGCACTTATCGAGCAAGAACTTTCTACTCCTTTCCAACACCAAGCAACTTATGTGAAACAACATAGCGAGTGTCGTGGTATTGCCGACAAGTACGCCATGGAGGGGTCCTCACAATGTGTGTTTAGAGACGTGGGGTAAGGCGGACGGTTGACGGGTACGAGGTAACACAGCTTACCCAGGTTCAGATCCCACGACGGTGGCAGAATCCTACTCCTGCTATAAATCACTATAATGGCAATACGCCGAGTTACAGGGATCGGTTTGCTAAGCGAGGTATGAGTTGTGTATTTGTTTTTATGCCCTAAAGGCTTGTCGTCGGATTGTCGACAAGTACGCCATAGGGGGTCCTAGTGGCGTTGGAAAGAAGGGGTGTGAGACGTCGGATGTTCCAAGAGCGGTGAGCACAAGTTTACCCAGGTTCAGATCCGACTACGGTGATCGGATCCTACTCCTGCTAGCAACCCAGTAATATTGGCGTAAGCCGGATGTTACAGCGGATTACAGGAGAGGTTCGCTTGTGCGAGTTGGTTGTGGTGTATTGTATTGTCATGCCCTAAAGGCTCCCATAGGGCCGGTTTATATCGTCACCGGGGCCTAGGGTTACAGGGAGATACATATCCGGCTACGTTACAGAGTCGGTAACTAGTACAACTTGAACTACTAGTAATACTACAGGCCTAAGTCGATAACTCTTCTGGGCCTTGTCGTAGCCGGAACTGGCTCCTCCTCTTTATCTAACTGGGTCGCCCGTGAAGCAAAGCTCTAACCCGTTGGTGGGCCACCCTCGTCAGCGAGTCCTATGGGTATATCCAGAAAGTATATCCCCAACAGTAGCCCCCGGAAGTCTCCAAGATCTGAAGTCGGATAAATCGTCTAGATTGAAAGTTTCTTCGCCTTGAGAATCTTGAAGAGTTCCCGAAAACTTCTTTTATTGATGTAGGATTCCGAGTCAGTTGAGTCGGATATATTCGGCTCTGGTCTTGATTTTTCCGTTGCTTGATTTGAAACATCAGACGGACTTTACGGCGGTGTGCCGACTGACAACTTTTCAGGTCAAGTCCCATCACAGACAGGATTTCCATCAGCACGACCGTTGGTGGGTCCGTTCCTTACGGAACAGAACGTCGTTTCAATGCCTGCGCAAAAATTGAGGGGGCGGAAGAGTCGCGAGAAAGCTAACTCCACCTCTCCTATACGTGTGGCGATAATCACGCGTCTCAGCGCACGAATCTTGACACAGAGGAAAATAAGAGGAGATAAAACCCTTCTTCCCAGATTCACTTCTCCATCGATTCATCCATTCATTGCTTCCTCATACTCCTCGAGCTCTCCGCACGAGTTCCAATCTGCCCATCATCGAGAAAAAAATCTCCTTCCCCCACCAGCCCATCTTCCTCCAAGAACTATGGCATCTGCCTCGTCTTCTGGAACGACGGCGGTGGGTTCGTTGGCGGCGGACGAGAAAAAGATGCAGGGCCTGTGGATCCCCTGCGCCATGGACACTGCGGAGCTCCAGGTCATGGAGGATGAGGGGTTCATCGCTGCTGGCGCGTGGCGGAGCGCTGCTGGACATGCCATCCCCGCGCCGAAGGACGGCGAGAGGGTGATGTTCAGCACTCACATCGATCGCGGCCTCAGTCTGCCACCGTCGGATTTCTTCGTCGAGGTCCTCAACTATTATGGTGTGCAACTCCACAATCTTCCTCCCAACTCTCTGCTTGAGCTTACTGCTCACGCAGCTCTGTGCGAGGGTTTTCTTGGCATTAGGCCAAGTCTCACCCTTTTCCGGTACTACTATGGTACTCGGAAGAATTCCATCAGTGCCAGCGTGCCTTATGTCACCGACACTCTTAGCTTAGTCCTTAGGAGGAATCGGATTTATCCTAGGATTAATGCTAGTGAATCCGTCAAACGCTGGGCCGAAATTTTCTTTTATCATAAGGATATTCCGGCTCTGGGTAAGGCGGAAGGTCTTCCGGCGTTTGCCAACGGCGCCGCTCCCCACCAAGATTCATGGATGCGGAAGAGCCGGAGCTGTCGAATATTTTGATCCTTTCCAAGAGGCAGATCGAATTTCTGATGAAGCATGAGGGGCTTTGTGGATCCGATTTGATCCACTGCTGGCTGGAGAGCCGGATTCAGCCTCTCCATCACCACGGAGACCGCCTCATGCACCAAATCACCGGCGATAAAAAGGACAGCGTGAAGGTCAGCCCGAACCGGCTCTCGCCGAAGGACTACAGGACCCTCATGCAATACTTGGTCAAGTAAAGAGTGGAACGAAAAGTTTCGGAAGTTTCCATGAAGATGTATACATCCAGCCGTCCTCTGACTCCGGTAAATATTTTTACTATGCTTTCGTGTTTCATCGTTTTCTTTGGTTCTTTATCCGACTCTATTTTCATCGATGCTTTTCTGATTCTGTCAGCTCGAGAAACTCTCCAAGTCCGAGCTAGCTCCACTAGAGGGATATGCTTCAGTCGACCCGGAGGCGACGAAGGATGATGAGGTGCAAGAAGTTGCCGCCTCCGCCTCCAAGAAGCGTAAGGCGAAGGAAGCTGCTGGTAGCCAAGTGCTGCTAGTAGTTAAAAAGTAAGCATCTCACCTTTAGTTTTTTAGTACTCTTGTACCTTTGTTATCTTTCCAGAGCACACCTAATATTTAGGATTTCTGTGTTCTAGAGTTAAATCATCGTTGAAGAGCAAGATTAAGTCGAAAAGCAAGCCAGGCAAGCAGCTGCATCAGCAGAAGCTTATTGTTTCTCCGGTTCTGCCGCCGTCAACCCCATCCACTGCTCCGTCAGTGCAGGGAGCTTCTGCATCCACTGACGCTGGCAAGATCTCAAAAGCTCTGGTCACCGTTGACGACCAGGCAACTGATAAGGGTGAACCCGTAAAAGGTAATGATCCCATGGTTATGACCACAGGTACTATAGATAAGGTGATTGACTCTGTTGTTCCTGGCCTCAAGAGGAAGGAAAAAGAAGAGATCCTCAAAATGGCTCGGTCAAGTTTTTAGAAACAAATCTTGACCCCGGAAGCAGCGAGCCAAGAGGAGGAAGACATCAAGCTAGTCAGTCTCCTGGACCAAATTTTGGTCTGGGATGCTAAAATCGCGTCTGGCGAACTTCCAGCGACAGATGTTCCGTCCCTCACCCTTATTGAGAAGGTGTTTCACAACACCAAGCTCGTATTCGAAAAGTTGCACCTGGAACACATCGTAAGTTTCCGATTCTTATTTGCATTAATTGTCATATCCTCTAGCCCCCAAGCATAAAGTCGAATAAACATTTCTGGATCCGGGTTGATGCTTTTAGGTTGCAAAAGAACGATATAGTGTAGCCCCCAAGGCTCGTGCTGTAATTTTACTTAGTTAAATTTGCAGCCCGAGTCTTAGTAGCCGTCTGACGGTATTCCGTCTCTAAACTTACAGAAAATTACATCTTCCAACCAGAAATTGCTCAAGAATATTTTCAACAAGCGCAAAGAAATCAAAGCTTTGCGCTTTGAAAATTCAAAGTTAAAAGTTGAAAAAGATGAAGCAGTAGGTAAACTTTTCCGGCTTCCTCTTTATCAGTTAAATGTTTTTGTCATGGTCGGATTTTGTGTTATCCGACTGATATTCTTGTCTTTGCAGAATTGTTGTGCCAATCTAGCAAGATGGTGGAGCAGGCCGAAAACTTCAAAGTCTTGGAGGCAGAGAATACTGAACTCCGAGCAAAACTTGAGACCCTAACTGTGGAGTCGGAGAAATCCGTAGCTGCAGTTTTGGAATCAAGCAATCACGAGACTGTGAGGCTCGAGAAGCTCCTAGCCCTCCGAGATAAACAATTTGCTGATCTTAAGGACTTTGATATTCAGAAGGATCTTGCCCAGGCCTCAGCAAGTGAATTAGACAACCTCTGCAAGGATCATGCTGAATGGAATCACTCTGTGCTTGGTAAGATTTCCGAATCTTTTCTTTGTGTTATTCATTTTTCGAATTTTGTTTTAGTCGGAATTTTGACTTTTGGTTCTTTCCCAACCCCCTTGAATCTTTCCGATTCTTCCACTTCTGAACCTCGCCTTGAGCGCATCAAGCTCGTCGGAGATGTCTTGTTCAACTTCCGCCAAACTCTAGAAGAGGCTGGCGAAGCCGTCAAGCTTTCCGATTTGCACAAGATGTCAGTGCACGAGGTGAGGGACGAAGTGAAAGAGATTCCTAAGGTGATTGAGGACTGGAAGATCTCCTACACTCGGACTGCTGCGCAAACAGCTCTGACCATGGTGATGAGCCATCATAGCGAAATGGAAATATGGCACGTCACCAAGGGCATTGCCGAGGATGATGATGAGGGTAACCCGCAAGATATCAAGGCCATTCAAGAATCTTTTGCGGGTTATGCTTGTAGGGTGGCGGAGATGACCAACTACACGACGCCATTCTTCGAATCCGTCGTCGCGCCTCCTTCGCCTCAAGAGCCTGAAGTCAGCAATGCCTCCGAGTCTGAGATTGAGGGAGACACTGCTAATGATTTCATTGTTCCACCTGCTTCATCAGCATCGCCTGTAGCATAAACATTTTTCTATGCATTATCTGAAACTTATGGCAATGTAATGATGGCTACAATATTTATTTTGTGCTGGTCTGTAAAAACTGATGCTTTTACTATCTTAGCACTTTTTGTTTATATATTTTTATGATTTGTGCTTGAAAATTTCGGAAGAACTCCTCTTATTTTATGTCTATACTTATCGGTTTATCTGGCTCTCTGCCTCGTCCCTTTCATGGGTCGGCCCACCTTTAGCACGGAAACTTTGCCGAGCAACGGAGCGCAATTGCTAAACCAGTTTAAACTCGGAACCAAAGCCGGACTCCAGTACCAACAACTCATTACTTGGAAAATACCCGCGTCTAAGCAATCAGATAAAGAATCAAAGTACATATAATAATTTAAACTTTGTACCCTAAGGTAACATTTTTTAGATTGTTCAAAAATCTTAACCAGAACAAACATGAGCATAAAGTACTTTCAAGTATTCTGGGATTTTTGAAAAAAAAATACATGCTCTTTTGGAAATAAGATGGCAAAAACATCTCAAAAATAACAATATGAGGGAACCAATACTTTATTTCACTTTGAACATGTACATATATGATTACAAGGAAATATAACAAAGAATAGAAGGGACGTAGCTGTGCAATATTCCATGGACGGTCTATTTCATCCGGGTCTGTACTGCCACCAGCTCTCTTCCTTTTTTGAGTATCAGGTCTTTCTTTAACTGGTCTCATGTCGGTTAAATAATATGACCCATTATGCAGAACTCTGCTAACTATAAAAGGTCCTTCCCAAATTGGGGAAAGTTTGTGCTTTCTCTTTTGCACAAGTCGGAGAAATAAATCGTCTTTTCTGAAAGAACGGTTTTGCACTCTCTAACTATGATATTTGCGTAAGTTTTGCTGGTAGGATGTAGATCTCTATTCAGCAACGATGCGTACTTCTTCGATTATATCGAGATCATCTTGCCGAGAAACTTCTGCATCTTCTTCGATATACGCTTTGACTCATGGAGCTTGATGGATCAGATCACTCAGAAGAACTACTTCTGCATCGTAAACCAAGAAGAAAGGAGTATAGCCGGTTGATATGTTAGGAGTTGTACATAAACTCCAACCACAGACGGTAATTATTCCGCCCAAGCCTCTGCGGCCCGTCGAAGCGGTGCCTCGAGGCGAGTTCGGATTCCTTGTAGAATAAGGCCATTAGTTCTTTCGACTTGTCCATTGGCTTGTGGATGTGCGACTGATGCAATATCAAGTCGGATTCCTTGTTTTTCGCAGAATTCGGCAAGTTCCCCCATGGAAAAGTTGCTCCCGTTGTTAGTAATTATACTGTGCGGATATCCGAATCTGATGATTACGTCCTCGACGAATCTTCTGGCTGTGGCTCCATCGCAACTTGTTACTGGTTTAGCCTCAATCCATTTTGTGAATTTATCCACCATCACTAGTAGGTGAGTGAATCCATATTTTACCGTGTGAAACGGCCCTACCAAGCCCCAGACCGCGAACGGCCATGTAATAGGGATTATTCGCAGTTGTTCAGCCTAATGAGCGTACTTTTGGCAGCCCTTGCATGTTTTGACCAGTTTATAGGCATCTGCCTTAGCTGTAAGCCAAAAGAATCCATGTCGAAAAGCTTTTGCTACTAAGGATCTGGCTGCAGCATGGTGACCACACTCGCCTTCGTGGATTTCTCTTAATATTTCCACTCCTTCTTACGAAGAAATACATCTCTGAAACACGCCAGAAACACTCCGTTTATAGAGCTCACCATTTATTATAGTGTATGCTTTTGCTCGTCGTACAATCTGTCGGCTCAAGACTTCGTCTTCAGGTAATTTTCCGTCTATCAGGAAATCCAGATAGGGTTTTGTCCAGCTGGGAATTACAGCCAGAACTGCTATTAAAGGTGAGCCGGATTTCGTCGGATAGTCCTCATCAACTCCGACTATGGAGGGGACCCTTAAATGCTCTAAAAAAAGCTCCATCCGATACTTTTTTTCCTCGCAGAGCCTATCCTTGATAGGGCATCTGCTTCCTCATTTTCTGCTCGAGGGATGTGTTGAACCTCAAAACCCTCGAGCGATTTGGATAATTCATCCACAATAGCTTTGTATGCTGACATGTGTTTGTTAGCGTTACAAGTGTCAGATACTTGCCGAGAAACTAAATCCGAGTCTGCATAACACATGAGTCTTGATATGCCAATGTTTTTGGCCATGCGTATTCCATGTAGCAATGCTTCGTACTCGGCAATATTATTGGTTGTTGATACGTCGGAAACGTATCTATAATTTTTTATGTTTCATGCTTGTTTAGTATCTACTTTGCTTTACTTGTCCACACTTTGAGGTGCTTTTTACATGTTTTCTGGTACTAACCTACTAACAAGTTGCAACAGTGCCAGATGCCTGTTTTTGGTTTCAGAAAAGTTAGTAAAGAAATATTCACGGAATTAGACGGGACAAACGTCAAAGTCAATTACTTTCCGTGGGGAACAAGAAGTCCAGAGGAGAGCCAAAGAGGCCAGCCAGGGGGCCAGACCCACCCCAGGCTAGGGTTTGAATCCCTGGCCGCCGCCGCGGTCTCCCCCTTCGCCTATAAGAATCCCCCGATGCAGAAATCCTGAGTACCCAATCAAATATCCACGAAACCGTCTATAGCCGCCGCCACCATCGTACCTAGATCGAGGGGATCTGAAGTTCTTCTCGGTACCCTGCCGGAGGGGAGATCATCCCGGAGGCCTTCTCTCCGGTATGATGCGTGAGTAGTTCCACCTTGGACTATGGGTCCATGTAGTAGCTAGATGGTTGTATCTCCTCCTTGTGCTTTCATGTATAGATGTTGTGAGCTCCGTTCATGATCAATATCTAATCTATTTGTAACCATGCATGTTGTGTTTGCGGGGATCTGATGGATATTGAGATTATTATTTTGGTTTGGTTAATGGTTTTGTCTTTATGATTCTATCATGTCTGTGTTGTTTGTGATCTTGCATGCTATCCATTGTTAGTAGATATATTGGCCAAGTAGTTGCTAGTGACTCCAAGAGGGGGTATTTATGCTCGATAGTGGGTTCATGCCTCTAGTTTCCAAGGGAAGTGACAGAAATATCTTCGGTTGTAGATGTGTTGTTGCCACTAGGGAGAAAACAATGGTCTCTTGTTCATGGAACACGTGGACTGTTTAACTTATACACTTTGCTTAAAGCAGTTGTCTGTTGCTTGCAACTTAATATTGGAGGGCGTTCGGATGATAACCTGAAGGTGGACTTCTAGTCATAGATGCAGTTGGATGACGGTCTATGTATCTTGTTGTATTGCCCAATCGAATCTCATATGATCTTTCTAACTAGTAATTGCATTGTTATGTCTTGCTCAGTTCCTGTCAATTGCCTTGCTGTAATTTGTTTACCCTTCATGCCATGTTGTTTATCTAAGGAGAGCACCTCTAGTGAACTATGGACCCGAGTCCAATCTTTACCATTGATACATATTCCACTACTACTTGTTTACTTGCTGCAAACCATTGCCTTCCACACCATACATTTAATCCTTTTTACAGCAAGCCGGTGTGCTTGATAACCTCAATGATTCGTTGGGGCAAAGTCTTGAGTTTGTGTTGTGCAGGTATCCGCGTTGCTTGCAACACCTATGTGATATTTCCTTCATCCTACTGGTTCGATAATGTGGCATCCCGCAAAAACCACTACTAGAAAATCGCGTGGAATTTGTGCATTGCATCGTCATCATCATGTTGTTTGTCTAAAACTATTTCGCAAAAACCTGTTTTATTTTCTAAGACGCCCCATCCTAATTCAAACGCAAAACCCGGGTCGCCGGATTATTTTGTTTTGGCCGTGAGCGGTTTGCAAACGGTCCAATTAAACAAATAAAAATTTATTTTATTTTTAGCGGGGGCAGTCGAACGGGCCGTCCCGACCCGAACGACCACCCCCAGTTTAAAACAACGGTCCACCGCCAGCCCTACCTAAATCCTAGAGCTACCCGTTTTCTACCCACCCCAGCCTCCACCACCCCACCCACTCGAGGCCGCCACCCCACCCCTCCTCTCCCTCTAGCCTATCCCTATCTGACACATCACCCAACCCTCTCTCTCCCTGGACCCTCTCACCCCTCACCAAACACACCACACACGCACAACGACGCGAGTACCCCCACACCAGATCCCACCTTCCCCCAGCCACCAACCCCTGGACCCACCTCGCTGCCCCGCTCTCTCTCCTCCTTCTTCCCCGCAGCTCCCCGCCTCTCACAGAAGACCTCCCCTGCCGCCCCGCCTCGCGCCACAGCCTCGGCGCCCCCACTCCCTCCACACGCCCGCTCCATCACGCGACCCGCGCCTCCTCCACCTCCTACCAGCGACCCCGCCTCCTCCTCTCGCCACGACCCCCGCCAGAGGCCACACCAAGATCCCTCCAGCTCTCCCTAGCCCCTAGCCCCTCGCAGCTCCCGCCCAGATGCCCCGCTTTCCTCCTCCTCGCCTCAGCAGCCGCCATTGCGGCGCCGCCGCCGCATCGCGCTGCCGCCAAGACGCCCTCAGCCACAGGTGTCCCTCGCCGCTTGCCGCGCCAGCCTCCAGAACGCTGTCCTCCGCCCACTCGCTGCGCACCCGCGCCGCGCCCACCGCATCCTCGCGAACCTCGCCGCCGCTGTCGCTGCCGCCTGCCGCTGCCTCGGCACGACAGCGCCACGGCGAGCTGCCGCGGCGCCCGTTCCCATCCGACCTGGCGCCGCCGCTCGCCCTGCGCGCCCGCCTCGCCGACCCGCGCCCGCCTCGCAGCCCGCCTGCCAAGCTGCGCCGCCGGTGGCCTCGCCCTCCCGGCGTGCGTCGGCGATCTGCCCGATCCAGCGAACCGCTGCCGCCTGGGTCCTCTCGCCGCACCATGCTCGTCTCGTCTTGGGCGTCGGCTACACCGCCTCGGTGTTGCGCTTTGCTCGCGATCCCGACCTGGAGCCGGCCTCGTTTCCTGCAGCTTCCTTGGAGCCAAGGCCCCCGAGGTGGAACCGACAAGTTCTCCTACCCGGAACCGCCATGACCGTCCAAGATCCCCGAAGACCACGGAACCAAGGAATTCCAGAACGACGAGAACTACTTCGCGGACCCGGCGGCCACACTTGCGACAAGACCTTCGACCCGGATGCGAAGACCGAACCCGCACGCCAAGTTCGCCGACACGGATGCGACAAGTACTCCCTATCGGATGCGATGCCCGAGGACCCGGACGATAAGAACATCGATGCGGAACGCCAAGTGCTTCTTCCCTCGCCAAGACCGCCTCGATGGCGCGGGCCCGACAAGACCCTCGCAACGGTGAGACCGACCCCGTGGGACCGGCAAGACATTCGTGATGACGAGAACGGCACCGACCGGAAGGAGCCGATCCGACACCGACCCAAGATCTGCCCGTGATGAACGCGTTCCCGAACCCGAACCCAGATCCAGATCCGACGAACCCGAGAACCACCAACCCGGAACCCCAAGATCGTCGAGCCCCTCTCGATGTGTGCACCTTTCCCGGAACCCTATTTTATAACATGATATCAACTTGTTGCATATTTAATTGTCGTGCATGCATACATTCATGTGGTTTGGGGGCCTTATGCCGATTCACCTAATAATTAAATATGGGGCCCATATGCGGGCAAATCTAGTCTCATATTGGCCTCATTTAAACTTGTGTAGCGAACCGGTATCTTATCTTGCCTTGTTATAACAACATTTAAATTGCGGGGGTTCTAAACAACTTGCACCATCTAATTAATTGTCGGGACCCCGGTTCCGCTTAAAATGACCCATTTGCATCGCACCTTTGCCATGCCATGCATCATACATGCATCATGCCGATCTTCTGCCGTGGTATTAAATATTGCATCCGTGTTTCTGCTAGTGTTTTGCTTCTTCGCGGATAAGGCCGTTGAGTTGATGTGAGCTTCGCCCCGATCTTCGGATGAATCTTCGGCAGTGCTTTTCAGGCGAGCATCTCCCCCTTTCTACCTATCTTACTTTTCTAGTATTTACTTCCCTCCTGTTGATCTTTGCTATCTGTGTTGCGATGCTCTAGATTTCGTACCCGTGGTATCCCTTGCAGCCATATATAGCCTTGGACACATCCTATCACCTGTTGTTTGGTAGATAGTTGGACCCGCGTGTCGTAGTCGCTTGCTCAATGTTTTGTGTGACGTCAAGTACCACCATTGTCGGAGAATTGCCGCACGTTGACGTTGGAAATGATCATGGCTTTAATTATTGTATCACTTTAATTCCTGTTTAACAACTAAAACTGAATTAAGCAGAGGCATCGGTGGGTGATAGGTAAGATTTGGTTCCGATCACCACTTGTGTCCGTGGGACCCGAGTTCTTGACACTGTTAGAGATCGAGCGGCTAACCACGGTGGGATATGGGCCCCCATTGATAATTACACGATTTCAAAGTATTGTCTTGGGGCCACAACTAGTTTGAGGTTTTATTTACTATCCTGTACTTATGCCATGCTTATCGCTTTATTTAAATTGTGCGGCTGGATAGCACACGTACATTTAGTGCCAGATCGGGACACGTTGCTGTGTCGATGCCCCGCTTGGGGATTTGGTCACGCCGCCATGGGTGTATGTTAAGACCGACCGCTTGCTGTGATCGAGCTGTTAGGCATTGCGGTTAAATTTGGTGGCTTGTCCGGTTATGGATCGACGAGGAAGTTTCACAATGTTTCATGAACAACTAGTAATCGCCTTCACTACAACGGAATGGCTAAGTAAAAGTTCCAACAATCTGTTTGGTTTGGGTTTATCTCATACTATCTTGTCTACTAGTAAGTGTTGCCACTATAACGGAATGGTTAATAAAATTGCCCACCTTATTTTATCGTGACGATTATCTAAACCCCGACTAGTAAAATGCCGCTACTATAATCGAAGTAAATCAAGCCTCGGTGATTTCCTGTTGACTTCCTGTTGCGAGGGGAAACACTAGGATGGGTTTGATTGGTGATTGTGTTGATCCGGTTGGGTCATTCTTATCCTTCGATATCCGCTTGTATCGAGTCTCTATAGGATGTTTATATCGCCACGCCAGCTCACCATACCTATGTAGGCGAGGATCGCCGAATTAGCCTTGGTCGCCTCGACGACGCCTTTTTCCTTTTGTCGGCACCTTTGTTTAGCGATTTTGAATCGTATACGTTTTAGCGAAGTTTCCCTCTTACGCTGGCGGGTTATCGACGCCATTGTTATTCTTGGGGCTCTTAGCCCCATTTGCTTGTCCGTAGTCGACGCTTAATTTTCAAGGTGATTTGGAATCTTTGTACCGTATATTTGTATTCTTGACTCTTGAGTCGCTGTATATATCTGCTGGGTCCCATCGAGGACTGTTGTGTAATGTTATTAATTTGTTTTTCCACCCGCACGAAAGTGCCTGGTGGGCACCGTCGAATCGTTTCTATGCAGGTTTGGCGAATTTTGCTAAAACTTGCATAGGCTCTGATACCACTCTGTAACACCCTCAGAATCGGCCCTATGCAAGTTTTAGCAAAACTCGCCAAACCCGCATAGAAACGATTCGAAGGTGCCCACCAGGCACTTTCGTGCGGGTGGAAAGCAAAGTAATAACATTACACAAGTCCTCGATGGGACCCATGTAACGTATATATATACAACAGCTAATCAAGAGTCAAAAATACAAATATACTACAAAGATCCAAATCACCTTGAAAACGATGGGGCGTCCGACTACGGACAAGATGCAAATGGGCTAAGAGCCCCAAGAATAACCAATGGCGCCCATAACCCTGTGCCAAGCCGAAGGGTAACCTCGCTAACGGCGCCGATCTCAAAACTGCTTAAACAAAAAGGTGCCGACAAAGGGCAAAGGAAAAAGAAGGAGTCAAGATCGAGGCCAAGACACTATGAGGCTAGAATTCGGTCCTCGCCACATAGGTATGGTGGATCGAAGCGGCAGCAGATGCACTAAACAACCTATAGAGACTGGATACAATCAAGCTATCGGAGAGGGGTGAGAAAGACCTATTCGGATCCAACCTGAGACTACCATCAAACAAACCCATCCTGGCGTTTCCCCCTCGAGACCAAACGAGGAAGTCAACCGAGGAACGCACACAGTTGGCAGTTTTACTTATTCAGTTATAGTTGCTGCACTTACTAGTCAGGTTTAGATATTCGTCCTGATAAAGTAAGCAGTGGGCACTTTTAGTTAGTCATTCCGTTATAGTGGCAACACTTACTAGTCAGATACAGTTATCATGAGATAACCCCATAACCCAGCAGTTGTTGGTACTTTTACTTAGTCATTCTGTTGTGGTGAAGCTGATTACTAATCAAATCGGATACAAGTCATTTTAAAACAAGAACTTTAGTTATAGTTGTCTATGATCGACATCGTGCTCTAAGTCGTCCATAACCGCGACACGGCTTCTAAAGATTAAACCTGGGTGCACCAGCATCCACAGCACTTCAACCCTTTTGCCGATCGCTAACATACACCCATCGGTATGTCGGCGGGGCCTAAGTCACGACGCTCCTGCACTCCAAAGCAATCGGGGCCACCCCACTAAGTACACCATAGAACGAAGTCGGCCGGTCTCCGAGACGGACTTAGGGTTGCGCCAATGGATGTAAGCGAAGATGCCCCAAACGGGACTGCCGACATCTGTAAACACTCCTTCCTAAACGACAGCGTGCTCCTCACACAATCGTAAATAAAGCAGTAGCATGGCATAAGTACAGGATAGTAAATAAAACCTCAAACTAGTTGTGGCCCCCAGTACAATACTTTGAAATCAGGTAATTATCAATGGGGGGCCCATATCTCCCCACCTGTGGTTAGCGCGCTCGATCTCGGAACAGGTGTCAAGAACTCGGGTCCTACGGGACACAAGTGGGCGGTCGGAAACCAAATCTTACCTATCACCCACCGATGCCTCTGCTTAATTCAATTTTAGTTGTTAAACAGAAATTAAAGTGAACAATAAGTAAATCATGATCATCTTCATCGTCAACATGCGACAATTCTCCAACAAAGGTGGTACTTGACGACAAGCAAACACTTGAGCAAGCGACTACGACAAGCGGGTCCAACTATCTACCAAGCAACAGGTAATAGGATGTGTCCAAGGCTATATATGGCTGCAAGGGATATCACGGGTACGAAATCTAGAGCATCGCAATACAGATAGCAAAGATCAACAGGAGGGAAGTAAATACTATAAAAGTAAGATAGGTAGAAAGAGGGAGATGCTCGCCTGAAAACATTGTCGAAGGGTTCATCCGAAGATCGGGGCGAAGCTCACATCAACTCAACGGCCTTATCCGCGAAGAAGCAAAACACTAGAAGAAACACCGGATGCGATATTAAATACAACGGCAGAAGATCGGCATGATGCATGCATGATGTATGACATGGCAATAGTGCGATGCAATTAGGTCAATATTAAGCGGAACCGGGGTTCCGACAATATTAGATGGTTCCAGTTGTTTAAACCCCCGCATATTAAATGTTGCTTTAACATGGCAAAGAGATAGCACCGGTTCGCTACACCAATTTAAATGAGGCTGATATGAGACTAGATTTGCCCGCATATGGGCCCCATATTTAATTATTTAGGTGAATCGGCATAAGGCCCCCAAACCACATGATAAGATGCATGCATGAACAATTATTATGCGACAAGTTGTGTCTCAATTATAAAATAGGGTTTGCGGGAGAGGGTTCACACATTAGGGGTCGCGACGATCTTGGGGTTCCGGGGTTCGGGGTTCGACAGGGTCCAGGGTCCGGTCTCGGGGTCCAGGGTTCGACGGGTTCGTTCTCGGACTCCGGGGTCGTTCTCGGGTTCCGGGGAGAAGGACTTCGCGTTCGGTGGCGATCTTGACGGTCTTCGGGTTCGGGCCTTGTCGTCCGAGGGAAGTTCCTGTCGTTTCCGAGGAGAAGATCTTGGCGTCCGAGGGTTTTCTCGGCGCCCGCGTGGTAGATCTTGGGGTACTTGCGTCATCGAGTCAGCCTTGATGTTCCGTGAAGAAGACCTCGTCGCTACCGGAGAAGATCTTGGGGTCCCGCGTCGAAGGCCCACGGTCAGGGGTCTCGGCGAACTTGGCGTGTCGAGGTGCGGTCTTCGGGTCCGTGAAGGAGGCCTTGACGTTCCATGTCGGAGTACTTGTCGTCCATTAGTATTTTACTGTGGCGAGGTTCTTGTACCCGGGTTGGTTCCATCTTCCGGGAGGCATGACCACCACCACAGCAACCATCGCCTCCAAACATCATCTCCACTCCACTGATCACCTTATGACACCGAACGAAGATTACCGCACGGGTTGGTTCCACTTGGTTCCGACAAAAGGACAAACACCTTGAGCACGGTTAACGGGGAGCATACAGGAAGCACACGCTGCGAGAGGCAGCGGGAAGGCAAGAACGGGCGGGGACAGGCCTGCAGGGTGGGGGCCACCAGGTGGGGCAGCTGCGGTGGAGCCGCGGGATGCTCGCCGAGAGGCGCCGCACGGCGCGATGGCGACCTCTGGGCGGCGAGGACGCGCAGACGGCAGGCGCGGCGGAGAAGGAGGTGGAGCGCGGTGGGGAAGGAGGTGCCGAGCGGCGGGAGACGGCGCAGGGCCGGCCTGGTGGGGCGACGAGCGGGCGCTGGGTGTGCGAGGCGGTGGCGGCGGTTGCGTCTGGCGCAGGCGCAGCGACGGGAGGGTGGTGAGACGGGCAGCGGGGAGAGGGGCGAGGCGGGCACACGCAGTGGAGGGAGGTGGAGGCGGTAGACGGAGGGCGCGGCGGTCCGCGGGCGAAGCGGCTTCAGCGGGCGGAGAGCGGAGGTTGCAGAGGCGCGTTGCAGGGAAGGCGGTGGAGGTGGCGGCTTCTTGGCGAGGTGGCGAGGCGAGGCGCAGCCTGCCTCCGGGCGGGCGGGGTGGAAGGAGCACGGCGAGGCAGGTGGAAGAAGGACGGGCGCGGGGCTTGAGGGCTGGGGAACGCGAGCGTCGAGAGGAAGGGAGGTAGGAGAAGAACAGGACCGCGCTGGGGGGGACGACGGGCGGGTCCACGCGGGGTTGGCAGCGGGGTCGCTGTGTGCGTTGTGTGCGTGTAGTGTGTGCGTGAGTGGTACTGGGGCCAGCTGGGAGGTGTGGCGTGTAGCTAGGGAGAAGAGAGAGGAGGGTGAGGGAGTGGGGCAGGATGAGGTGGCGGTGTTCGATTGGGTGGGGGGAATGTACATGGTGATGTGGCGCACAGGGATTGGCCAGGGTGAGGTGGAGGGGTAGGTTGGGTAGAGTTATTGGTGGGCTTAGGATTAGAAGGGCAGGGGCGGTTGGGCCGATTGTTAAACTGGGGGTGGTCGTTCGGGTCGGGACGGCCCGTTCGACTGCCCCCGCTAAAATAATATAATACTTTTATTTAATTTAAATGCAACTTTTGCAGACCGATAGCAACAAACAAAAATATTCCGGAGACCCGGTGTTTGACATTTGAATAGAGATGGGGCGTTTGGAAAACAAAACGGGGTTTGCAAAATAGTTTTATGCAAACTATGCATGATGATGACGATGCCATGCACAAATTCAACGCTATTTTCTAGTAGTGGTTTTGCGGGATGCCACAATTCGACACCACTAACAATGGATCTCGCCCTCGAGATCCGCCTCATGGTACCGGAAGGAAAGGTCGGCGATCTGCGTCTTCTGGCTTCGTGTAGATCTTCGCGACACCACTAACAAAAGGTCGTTGACCCCGGTTGTCGAGAGAGCACTCCGGATAAACAACAGACGAAGTCAAAGGTAAGGCCACCTCTAACTTCCATGGAAGGAGTAAAATTGCATCGATCCACCATTCAATGTACAAAAGCGAATGATAAGAGTAGTGGTATGGTCGCGACTCCATCCCGCACTCAAAGCATTACTATGTACACGAATAGACAGATTATGCAACCAACTCTCAGGATTCAGACTGAAGATCTCGACAAGCGAGGTTCGGATCAAAGGAGTGATGCAGACTCTGAACACCCTCAAGAACGTTCCGGGATCTAGTAACACCCTCAGAATCACCCTCAGAAAATTCGAGCACAACTTCGCGATAGAATGAAGAACGTTGGCTTGGTAACCGTTGTGAGATCTTCTCGGACCACAAGAGTTTGAAGTATATCTTCACTCAACCGGATCTCAACCTACGGCAGAGGAGATGGATTGAAGCAATCAATGACTTCGATGTGACCATCAACTACACCCCAGGCAAAGCAAATGTCATGGCAGATGCGCTTAGCAGAAAAGCCTATGTCAACAACCTCATGGTAGAAGAGCAGCCTCTCTTGTGCGAGGAATCGCCACCAACACGAGATTGTGGAACAAGGGCATCTTCTGAACCTTCTGGCTACTCCTCTCTTGGAAGAACAGATTCGTTCTCGTCAGCTTGGTGATCCGCACACTAGAAAGCTCATCTCTAAGCTTGGCACTCCGAAGTATGAATCCTTCCATGTTGATGATCAAGGCTCGCTCTTCTTTGATCACCGGATGTTTGTTCCAAACTACCCGGGTCTGAGAGACCAAGTTCTCAAGGAGGCACATGATTCGGTTCTTTCTATCCATCCTGGCAGCACAAAGATGTACATGGACTTGAAAACACAGTACTGGTGGCCTGGGTTGAAACGGTACTGCGCCAAGTATGTCTCAGAATGTGATGTCTGCCGCAGAGTCAAGGCTGTTCATCAGAAACCATTTGGTCTTCTACAGCCATTGAAACCTCCGGAATGGAAATGGGAGAAAGTAGAGATGGACTTCATCACGGGCTTCCCAAGGTCGCAGAAGGGCAACAATGCAATCTTTGTTGTCATCGACAGGCTTTCTAAAGTGGCACACTTCTTCCCAGTCAAAGAAACAATTTCTGGACTTCAGCTATTGAGCTCTATATCAACAGGATTGTCTCTTTGTATGGGGTTCCACTTGAAATAAGTTCGCACTGGGAGCATCTTCACCTCAAAATTCAGGAGAGTTTCCAAAAGCTTTGGGAACAAAGTTGAACTTCAAAGATCGTACCACCCTCGATCTCAAGGACAAGTGGAGAGGATCAATCAGATTACGGAGGACATGCTTAGAGCTTGCGTCATCTCTTTTGGCATGAAGTGGGAGGAATGCCTTCCATATGCTGAATTCTCCTACAACAACGACTTCCAAGAGTCCAAGATGGCACCATTCGAGGCTCTCTATGGGCGCAAGTGCGTAACCGATTGGTTGGTCGTCAGGAGAAAGAATCTGGTTTGGCCCCGACATTGTGACTCGAGCGGAGGAAAAGGTGCATATCATTCGAGAACTGAAGATTGCTCGAGTCGGCGGAAGAGCAACTATGACAGAAGCACAGATATGGTATATGCCCCTGGTGATCTCGTCTACCTTCGTGTCACTCCCATGAGAGGAACACACCGCCTTGATCAAAGGAAAGTTGGCTCCTAGATACATCGGTCCTTTCAAGATACGTGGTAGAAGAGGAGAAGTTGCTTATGCACTAGAGCTTAAAAACTCAAAGTCCATGATGTTTTCCATATCTCTCAGCTCAAGAAGTGCTTCAAAGACCGCAAGACCGTGGATCATGAGCTAATAGACCTCAAGAAGATCTCTCTTATCGTGAACACCCCACCAAAATCCTTGAGACCATGAGAACGTAGGACTCGCAACAAGTCCATCAAGTTTTGCAAGGTGCAGTGGTCACACCATTCTGTTGATGAAGCAACATGGGAGCGTGAAGATGAACTCCGTGCCAACCATCCTTCTCTCTTTGTGTCTTCTTCTTCTTCCTAGAATCTCGGGGCGAGATTCCTGTTTAGTGGGGGAGAGTTGTAGCATCCCAGTTGTCTAACCCCTGTAATGCTACTAGTCATAATAATAAAATGGGCCACTTCCCACATATAATTGTTGCATCATCAGCACATCATGCTCATGTCATCATGTCCCCTTGCATTTGAGCATCATATAAAACCTTTTTCTTGTTTGGTTCTTATCTCATGTGCATAATTAATTGTAGTTGCCTCTTGATATTGTATTTGGGTCTTAATAAATTGTTAAATGCCCAAGTTGAGTTGGGGGCATCTCTCTTTTGACTCCACCACCTTTTCTTTCACCACCTTATAATTCCACCATCCAATAATATGGGCTTGGCCTTTTGTTGAGTTATCCCTAGCCCATGTTGTTGGTTGGATCCCCCATAACCTTTGCTTGGCCTTGCCCACCTTTTGGGAATGCATATGGACAATGCCATCATAATATCATTGTTTTCACAAGGATCTTTTGGGCATTAATTGTCTTGCATGGGCCATGTAAGTATCCTTTTTCCTAGCTTTTGGTTTTTGTTGGAATTCTAAATGGATCCCTTCTACCTTGCTTGATCTTGTTTGGTTAGTACAAGACCCTAGCTCTCTCCCTCTCTTTTTCCCCCTTAAGCTAAAACCCTACCCCATGTCCCATGCACACACTTGTGCTAATGGGCATGCTAAACCATAAAACCACCCTCTCTCTTTGGATCTTGCTTGTTCCTATGTGGATCATGCATGGGCCATTAGAACCACCCCATCACCATATGACCATCTCTCCTCCTCTTCCTCTTTTCTTGTTTGATCTTGCTAAGTATAGTTTGTAGCATGTTTGTTAAACTAAAGTACCCCCTCCATCTTTCTCACCTCTTTTAGCAAAACCCTAATCCCATACTTGCCCTCTAACCTTCTAGCTACAATCAAAACCTTAAGCCCCTCTTACCCCTCTAATCTACCCCCTCCCTACCTAAGCAAAAACCCTAGCACCACCCTTTCCCTACATAGCATGTTCCCCATGCCCCTTCCCCTCTCTAGTTGGCCCATACCCTAGGTCCTAGCTATCTCTCTCTCTCCAACAAAGGTACTCCCTCATCCTAGCCTAGACCCGAGCCTCCCTCTTCCTCTTTTTCCCTCCCTTTCTATCTACCTGGCCACGCCTGCCCACCAGCCCCCTCTGTCCCTCTTCAACAGGCACCTCCAGCTCACCCCCTGCCTTGCCTAGCTCACGTGGAAAGGGAGGAGGACCCCGACGCCACCCTACCATCTACCCCTCCCCCACGCCACCTCCTGCCCCTCGCTCGTGCTTATCCTTCCCCCTCATCTCCAGCACTCCCAGATCTTCCCCTCAGCCCTCTCTTTCCGCCCCTGCCTCCCTCCTTCTTTCCCCAACAAGCCAGAGCGCCATGGCCACCAAACCCTAGATCGACAGCACCCCAGCCTCCCCTTCGCCCCGCAGATCCCCAAGGCGCGCCAGCAGCACAGGGACCATCTTCGACCTCCCCTGCTTCGCCGTGGATCGCTGGAACCCGCTGTCCCTCGCCGGAGGAACCCCCGCCGCCGCCGTGCCCACGCGTGCCAGGACGATCCCGCCGCCAGCCTCGCCAGCGATCACCGTCCTCGCCGGCCGAATCGACCACGCCGGCAAGTTCCCGGTGAGCCCCTCTCCTCCCCAGACATGTCCCTCTGCCCCCTAAGCGCCAGGCCGCCGTCGAACACCATACAAGGCTGCTGTCATACAAGCGCCGCGGCAGCTGCGCAATCTGGTCAGTTCGAGCCAAGCCGCTCAAGACGCCACGCCGCCTCCGCTAGCACCACGAGCCAAGATGTAGACCCAGCTACCCTCTACGTTTTTCGTTTTTGGTCCGTGTCGTTTGGAGCAGCAGTGGCGTCGCCAACGACGCCAAAGTCCGCCAGACGCAGCTGCCAGCGCGCACAGCCGTCCGACAAGGCGGTCGTTTTGCAAATAGAACCTCCCCGTTTTTCCCGCCTCACGCCCGCAGTCCAGCCAGCCCCACCCGCCAGCGTCCGTGGGGATCTTGCAGAAAGGCTCCTGAGGTTTGGTTTAATCAAACCCGCGGTCCCTCCTCGCTGCCACCTGTCGCCGCCTCGTTCGCCAGCGCGTCCGCGTGTTCCTTTCGCATTTAGCCCCCTGGCCGTTTTGGTTCATCAACCCGCGGTCCAGCTTGGCCCCGCTGTCAGCGTCTGTTGGCGTTTTGCTAAGAGGCTCCTGGGTTTTGCTGAAATGAACCCGCGGTCCAGGTTGTTCTCAGGCACTGCCGCGTGGGCCAGAGAAACCCCCCTGGCCCACCTGTCTGCGACTCAGGCTGGGTCAGTCTGAGTAGAAAACATCCAGATGCGGTTTTCAAATTCAAATTGGTTTAAATAATTTAAAAATGCAAATCTAATTCAGTTTTTAATAACTTTGTTATACTATTTCCAAATTTGACAAATAATATATGTTTGGATATCAGCAAGAGGAGAGGAATTCAAATATGCCATCTATTTTGTAATTTTGGACAAGTAAAATTCCAAGATCATGTTAATTACATCAAATGCCACTGGATTTTCAATAATTCATAATTTTGGTTTTATAATTCCAAATTAAGCAAATGAGTAGTCTAAATTGATCAGCTCGACGAGACCTTTCTGTTTATGCTATCCATGGCTTCAATTGCAGCATGCATCATATAAAAATATAATGAACAGCAACTATTATGGCAACAAAATATGACTAAAACCCAATTCAAATGTTATTTTCTTGTCCTCCACACCTCACCCATGCCATGTACTTATTGCCATGCAACTTGTGCATCATTCATCATGGCATGATTGTTTGCTTGACGATTTAATTCCAATGCTTGTGCTCTATATTCATGTTGGCCTTGTTTGTTTGGTTTTTCTGATAGACACCGAAAGGTTGTATCAAGAGAACCAGAGCACTACCCAACCGTCCCTTGCTTCAAGAGATACTGTGCAAGCACTACCACATGCTTGCATACATACAAGACCTATTGCCTCTATCTTATTCTTGCATCATTGAGTCGCGATTGCATTAAATTGAATCCCAAGTATGCATAGCCTTTACTTTTAAACCCCACCAAGCTTGTTTCCTCCATCCCATGAGCCACTACTATAGGAGTTGTTTGAGCCATGCAGTCGAGAACAAAGATGTGTAGGGTATGTGAGAGTCTGTTGGATAATGAGGTACCTAAACAACTTAACCTCGAGTAGTTCGGGATAACTAAAGAAAGTGGCACCCGTGAGCAACATCTGCTATTTGGTTTTTCCTGCTCACTTGTGTCCCGTAAGACCCCGAGTACTTGATTCCTGTTCCTTGATTTATCGCGCTATCCACATCCGGGAGGTATATGGGACCCCCCTGGGCCAGAGCTTGATTCCGTCTTATTTCTTGGGGCCACAAACTAGTTTGAGGTTTTCTTTACGATCCTGTACTTATGCCATGTTATTTTCTGTATTTAAATTGTGCGAGGAGCACACTGTACTGTTTAGGTAAGCGGAGTGATTACGCGGTATCGGCAGTCCCCGTTTGGGGGCATACTGTCGCTTACAGCCATTGGCGCAACCTTGAGTCCGTCTCGAAGCTTGCTTACTTGCTATGGTGTACTCCAAGGTGGCCCTGAAATATTTCAATCTGTGATTGTTCAATGTGAAAGCCTCGTTGGGTTTTGATTTGGTTTTTCCGAGGTCGATCGAGCGTGTGTTGCTATTGGTGCACCCCGGCCGGGTAAAACTTTCTGAAAGCCGTGTCCGCGGATATGGACGACTTGGAGCACAGTTTCTTGATCATAGACAAGCATAACTAAAGTACCGCTTTTAATATGACTAAAGTAACTTGACTAGTAAATAGTGCAATACTCATGGAATGGTTAATAAAATTGCCAACGGATGGGGGGTTGTTCGTCCGCTTCCTTGTTGGTAAGGTGGAGGAGGATGGATCGGATGAGATTACCATTATAACTGTTGTACTCAAATTCACGGACATCCGCTATCATTGGTTAGGCGGATGGTTAGCGTTATCTCAGAGAATTGCTAGGGTTTATCTTTTGCTGCAATTCGTCACCCTGTGTTGTGTCCCCTTTAGAGGCATTAAGACTTGCTGAGTACCCTTAGGGTCTCACACGATAAATTCTTGATTCAGATGAACAGGTACCTTCTCAGGACGGATACTGGGTGGAAGAAGCCGATGATGTGGGCAACGAACGTTTGGTGTAGAGATTCCGGGAACGGGGATCCGCGAGACCTGTAGTTGGGATATGCTTATTTCTATGGCATCTTATGCCGATTTGCTTCTTATCCGTACTCGGATTCTGTTTGCCGCTTCCGCATGATACTCTGATGTGTGTTGTATGAGGAGTTATCCTAAAATATAGATCTATTTAGGTCATTTGAATCTTGCCGTATGGCGTTGCTATATATTTCATTTCTTTCTAGATGGGATGGCTGTGATGTACTCTTGTATGGTGGCTTGCGTACATACCCACTTGTGTACGTAGTTGATCCCTTCGCCTGCCGACTACGCCGCCCGTACAGCTCCCGTTGAGAGGTTAGCGGTTGGGACGTCTGAAAGGACTACCAGTGAGTGGCTTTTGGGGCCCCACCGTACTATTTCAACCGCTATCTCTCATCCAGGCTTGTATCTAGGAGCGTAGTTCACCGAGGTAGTTACAATTGGTATCAGAGCTACCAAAACTGGCATAGAGGTTCGAGAAGCCGTGTCCGCGGTTATGGACGACTTGGAGCACAGTGCTTGATCATAGACAACTATAACTAAAGTTTACTGTTTTAAATTAACTTGTTTCCGATATGATTAGTAATCAGCTTCACTACAACGGAATGGCTAAGTAAAAGTATCAACGACTGCTGGGTTTTGGGGTTATCTCATGCTAATTGAGTCTGACTAGTAAGTGATGCCACTATAACGGAATGATGAACTAAAAATGCCCACTGCTTACTTTATCAGAACGATTATCTAAACCTGACTAGTAAAGTGCCGCAACTATAACTGAATAAATAAAACTGCCAACTGTGTGAGTTCCTCGGTTGACTTCCTCGTTTGGTCTCGAGGGGGAAACACCAGGATGGGTTTGTTTGATGATAGTCTCAGGTTGGATCCGAATAGGTCTTTCTCACCCCTCTCTGATAGCCGCCAGTTGTATCGAGTCTCTATAGGTTGCTTAGTGCATCTTTGCCGCTCGATCCACCATACCTATGTAGGCGAGGACCGCAATTCTAGCCTCGCCGTAATCGCCTCGATCGACGCTCCTTCTTTTTCCTTTGCCCTTTGTCGGCACGCCTTTTGTTTAAGCAGGTTTTGAGATCGACGCCGTTAGCAGGGTTACCCTTCCGGCTTGGCCTGGGCAGGGTTATGGGCGCCATTGGTTATTCTTCAGGGCTCTTAGCCCCATTTGCATCTTGTCCGTAGTCGGACGCTCGATCATTTTCAAGGTGATTTGGATCTTTCTACATTATATTTGTATTCTTGACTCTTTGGTCCGGAGTCCGAGAACGTTCCGCCAAGACCAATCCGTCGAACCCTGGACCCCGAGACCAACCCCGAACCCCGGAACCCCAAGATCGCCGAGACCCCTATGTGTGACCCTTTTCCCTCGATACCCTATTTTATAAATGCATAATAACAACTTGATTGCATATTAAATTGTCATTCCCGCATGCATATCATGTGGTTTGGGGGCCTTATGCCGATTCACCGAAATAATTAAATATGGGCCCATATGCGGGCAAATCTAGCCTTATATTGGCCTCATTTAAACTTGAGTAGCGAACCGGTATCTTATCTTCTACCATGTTAAACAACATTTAATTTGCGGGGTAGCTAAACAACATGAACCACCTAACTAATTGTCGGGACCCCGGTTCCACTTAATATGACCTAATTGCATCGCACCTTTGCCATGTCATCCATCATGCATGCATCATGCCGAGCTTCTGCCGTTGTATTAAATATCGCATCCGGTGTTTCTTCTAGTGTTTTGCTTCTTCGCGGATAAGACCGTTGAGTTGATGTGAGCTTCGTCCCGATCTTCGGTGGAACCTTTCAGCAATGTTTTCAGGCGAGCATCTCCCCCTTTCTACCTATCTTACTTTATAGTAATTTACTCCTTCCTGTTGATCTATTGCTATCTGTGTTGCGATGCTCTAGTTTCGTACCCGTGAAATCCCTTGCAGCCCTATATTGCCTTGGACACATCCTATTACCTGTTGTTTGGTAGATAGTTGGACTTGCGTGTCGTAGTCGCTTGCTCAAGTGTTGTCGCGTGTTGTCAAATGCCACAGTTGCTGATGTATTGCCGCATGTTGATGTTGGAGATGATCCTAGTTTTACTTATTGTCACTTTACTTTCTGTTTAACAACTAAAATTGAAATAAGCAGAGGCATCGGTGGGTGATAGAAAATGTTTGGTTTCCGAACGCCCACTTGTGTCCCGTAAGACCCCGAGTACTTGATACCTGTTCCTTGATTTATCGCGCTATCCACATCCGGGAGGTATATGGGACCCCCCTGAGCCAGAGCTTGATTCAGACTTATTTCTTGGGGCCACAAACTAGTTTGAGGTGTTTTTACTATCCTGTACTTATGCCATGTTTACCGCTTTATTTACAATTGTGCGAGGTGCACACTGTACTGTTTAGGATCGGGACACGTTTACGCGGTATCGACAAGCCCAGCCACACTTTCGGGTTCCCAGTCGTTTGCCCACCCAAACCTTGAGGCCGCCTCGAGTCGGCTTAGTTGCGGGTTCTACTTAAGGGTGGCCCCGAAATATTTCAATCCTGTGATTGTTCACCGTGAAAGCCTCGTTGGGTTTTGATTTGGTTTTTAGAGGTTGATCGAGCGTGTGTTGCTATTGGTGCACCCGGCGGGTAAAACTTTTCAAAGCCGTGTCATGGATATGGACGACTTGGAGCACAGTATCTCGATCATAGACAAGCATAACTAAAGTTTACTGCTATAAATTTGACTTATAATGACTAGTAATCAGCTTCACTATAATGGAATGGCTAATTAATACTGCCCACAATTGCTCGTTTGGTTGCCGCTTGCGACAATTGTACCTGACTAGTAAATCTTGCAACTACAACGGAATGGCCGAATAAAAGTACCAACAACTGCTAGGTTTTTGGGTTATCTCATGATAAATGTATCTGACTAGTAAGTGTTGCCACTATCACGGAATGGTTAACTAAAAGTGCCCACTGTTTACTTTATCAGGAGGATCATCTAGACCTGACTAGTAAATGCTGCAACGATAACTGAATAAATAAAACTGCCAACGGTGTGAGTTCCTCGGTTGACTTCCTCGTTTGGTCTCGAGGGGGAAATGCCAGGATGGGTTTGTTTGGTGTTAGCTTCAGGTTGGATCCGCATAGGTCTTTCTTACCCCTCTCCGTTGGTCGCCAGTTGTATCGAGTCTCTTTAGGTTGTTTAGTGCATGCTGCCGCTGCCGCTTCAGTCCACCATACCTATGTAGGCGAGGACTGCCGAATTCTAGCCTCGCTGTCTTGGCCTCAAGATCGACGCTCCTTTCTTTTTTCCTTTGCCCTTTGTCGGCACCCCTTTTGTTTAAGCAGGTTTTGAGATCGACGTCGTTAGCAGGGTTACCCTTCCGGCTTGGCCTGGGCAGGGTTATGGACGCCATTGGTTATTCTTCAGGGCTCTTAGCCCCATTTGCATCTTGTCCGTAGCTGGACGCTATATCGTTTTCAAGGTGATTTGGATCTTTGAATATTATATCCGTATTCTTGACTCATGGAGTCGCTGTTATATATATACTCATGGGTCCCATCGAGGACTGTTGTGTAATGTTATTACTTCGTTTTCCACCCGCACGAAAGTGCCTGGTGGGGACCTTTGAATCGTTTCTATGCGGGTTTGGTGAATTTTGCCCAAATTTGCATAGGTCCGATTCTGAGGGTGTTACAGAGTGGTATCAGAGATCCTATGCAAGTTAGTAACCGTAGAGGGTGTATACATAAGCGACAGCAGATCCCCAAACGGGGACTGTCGATACCGCGTAATCACTCCGCTTCCTAAACAGTACACGTGCTATCTGTCGCACAATTTAAATACAGAAAGTAGCATGGCATAAGTACAGGATAGTAAAAACACCTCAAACTAGTTGTGGCCCCCAGTACAATACTTTGAAATCAGGTAATTATCAATGGGGGGCCCATATCTCCCCACTTGTGGTTAGCGCGCTCGATCTCGGAACAGGTGTCAAGAACTCGGGTCCTACGGGACACAAGTGGGCGGTCGGAAACCAAATCTTACCTATCACCCACCGATGCCTCTGCTTAATTCAATTTTAGTTGTTAAACAGGAATTAAAGTGAACAATAATTAAAGCCATGATCATCTCCAACGTCAACATGCGGCAATTCTCCAACAAAGGTGGTACTTGACGACAAGCATAACACTTGAGCAAGCGACTACGACACACGGGTCCAACTATCTACCAAACAACAGGTAATAGGATGTGTCCAAGGCTATATATGGCTGCGAGGGATATCACGGGTACGAAAGCTAGAGCAACGCAACACAGATAGCAATAGATCAACAGGAGGGAAGTAAATACTATAAAAGTAAGATAGGTAGAAAGGGGGAGATGCTCGCCTGAAAACATTGACGAAGGTTCATCCGAAGATCGGGGCGAAGCTCACATCAACTCAACGGCCTTATCCGCGAAGAAGCAAAACACTAGAAGAAACACCGGATGCAATATTTAATACACGGCAGAAGATCGGCATGATGCATGTATGATGTATGGCATGGCAAGGTGCGATGCAATTAGGTCAAGATTAAGCGGAACCGGGGTCCCGACAATTATTTAGGTGGTTCATGTTATTTAGAAACCCCGCAATTTAAATGTTGTTTATCAAGGCAAAAGATAGCACCGGTTCGCTACACAGATTTAGATGAGGCCAATATGAGACTAGATTTGCCCGCATATGGGCCCCATACTTAATTATTAGGTGAATCGGCATAAGGCCCCCAAACCACAGATATGCATGTGAATATGACAATTAAATATGCAACAATTGTTATTATGTTATGAAATAGGGTTTCGGAAAGAGTTCACACATTAGAGGGGGTTCACGATCTTGGGGATCCGGGGTTCGGGTTCGACAGGTCCAGTTCGACGGTCCGTTCTCGGCTCCGGGGTCGTTCTCGGTAACGGGGTAGTTCTTGTCGCATTCGCGGTCTTCGGGTCATGTCGACGGTCATGGCGTTCGGGGTGAAGCACTTGTCGCAACGGGGTTCTCGGCGGACTCGGTGTCCGGGGGTTCTTCCAAAACCGTGGCGTCCGGAGGCGATCTTGGAGTCCAGGAGGTCTTGTCGGTGGTCTTCGGTCCGTCCCGGTAGGCATCCTCGACGTCGGGAAGATCTTGATTCGCCTCGCACGATACTTGCTCCTCGGAAATCCTTTATGCTCCATGACGACGCGTTCTCGGTCCACGGGCATCGGTCCCTTCTCGTAGATCTTGGGGTTCGCGGCTCGGGATCGGTCTTGAGCTCCATGATCAAACTTTGGGATCCATGGAGACGATCTTGATGGCCCGGGCGATGGCGATCTTCCTGTTCGCGGCTTCTCGACGTGGTTCCCTCGGTGGCGCCACATTAGCCACCAAGGAACGGCGTGGCTGACGGGTGATGAGAGGCGCGCGGGGCTCGGCGGCGCTGCGGGCGACGCGGTGGTGAGGCGGAGGCGCACGCTGGGAGGACGGTGGCGGAGGGAAGGCTGGGAGAGGGCGGCGAGGCGGTCAGCCAGCGGCTGGCGCTGGAGGCCGGGCAAGGGGCTGCAGCGAGAGGAGGTGAAGGTGGGGCGCAGCGATGACGGTGGCCTGAAGCGACGGAGGCGGCGGGATGTGGCTCGGCGGCGGCGGCGTAGCCACAGCGGCGGCGCAGACCTTGGCGACGACGCCGAGGAGGCCCAGCGGGGCGGATCGCGCGTGCAGGGGAGGCGGCGGGCAGCGGCAGTGGGAGGCGGCGCGGCAAGGCGGCGCGAGCGGCAGCGGCGACGCTGGCGGCGGCGACTGCCGGAGGAGAACTGGGGCAGCGGTGGCGGCGACTGCCGGAGGAAGGCGGCGGTTGGTCATGGCGCGCGGCCTTGTGGGTGGAGGCGGTGGTTGCTGGGCGAGGGCAGGCGGCGAACAGGCGGCGGAGAAGGGAGCACTGGCGGCGGTGGCTGGCGCTTGCGGGGAGGGCGCATGCGGCGGTGAGGGCCGGCGCGACCACGGGGGCGGCCTGGGGGCAGCGAGCCGGCGCGGAGAGGCGAGGGAGAAGGGAGAGGAGCACGGGGCGAGGTGGAAGAAGGAGAGGGAGCACGCGGGGCAGGGGGAGGCGCTGGGGAGGGAGGAGCCTGGGGAAGAAGACGCGTGGGGAGGCGCGCGCGGGTGGGCCAGGGGTGGGGTCCACGCGGGTTGGTGGCTGGCGGGGTACTGTGTGCGTGAGAGGTACTGGGGCCAGCTGGGAGGTGTGGCGTGTGTGGCGTGTAGCTAGGGAGAAGAGAGAGGAGGGTGAGGGAGTGGGGCAGGATGAGGTGGCGGTGTTCGATTGGGTGGGGGGAATGGACATGGTGATGTGGCGCACCGGGATTGGCCAGGGTGAGGTGGAGGGGTAGGTTGGGCAGAGTTATTGGTGGGCTTAGGATTATAAGGGCAGGTGTAGGGTGGACCGATTAGAATATCTGGGGCGGTCGTTCGGGTCGGGTTGGCCCGTTCGACTGCCCCTACTAAAATTAATATAATTTTTTTATTTGTTTTTAATACACCGTTTGCAACCGATATTTGTCAAACAAAAACAAGCCGGGTTTTGCATTTGAATTAAAGATAGAGCGTTTTAGAAAATAAAACAGGTTTTTGCGAAATAGTTTTAGACAAACAACATGATGATGACGATGCAATGCACAAATTCAACGCGATTTTCTAGTAGTGGTTTTGCGGGATGCCACAATTTGACACCACTAACAAGGGATCTCGCCCTCGAGATCCGCCTCATGATACCGGAAGGAAGGTCGGTGATCTGCGTCTTCTCGCTTCGTGTAGATCCTCGCGACACCACTAACAAGAGGTCGTTGTCCCTGATCGTCGAGAGAACACTCCGGATAAACAACGGACGAAGCTAAAGGTAAGGCCACCTCTAACCTCCATGGAAGGGGTAAATTGCATCGATCCACTATTCAATATACCGAGCAAATGATAAGAGTAGTGGTATGGTCGCGACTCCATCCCGCACTCAAAGCATTACCATGTACTCGAATAGACAGATTATGCAACCAACCCTCAGGATTCAGACTGAAGATCTCGACAAGCGAGGTTCGGATCAAAGGAGTGATGCGGACTCTGCATCGGATCTGGCGTAGAGGATGTCGTCGCGTCGGAAAACACCGGAAAAACACGAGAAGGAACAAGAGAAGTCCACCAGACGGAGGATTCCTCGGATAGCAGGAAAACCAGATGTAGCAACACCGTTAACAAAGGATGAAACGAATCCCTAAAGGTACGATGGAACCCAACCACGAGAATTCCTGGACTCGAAGAAAGAGACGAGAGCGGATTCAAAACACGTAGGGGTAAGAGGAGAACAGCAGAGGGGTAAGGAGTAAAATCAGACCTAACCAGAACTATCCAACCGATTTTGCAAAATAGTTTTGACACTCTACTTCGGCCGTTAGCTAGGTTATCCTACAGGCTGGACTTGTGGGGTATCGCAACTGCTGAGCTCTGATACCACTCTGTAACACCCTCAGAATCGGCCCTATGCAAGTTTTAGCAAAATTCGCCAAACCCGCATAGAAACGATTCGAAGGTGCCCACCAGGCACTTTTCGCGGGTGGAAAGCAAAGTAATAACATTACACAGTCCTCGATGGGACCCACGTAATGATATGTATACAACAATGACTCAAGGAGTCAAGAATACAAATATACGGTACAAAGATCCAAATCACCTTGAAAGAGGGAGCGTCCGACTACGGACAAGATGCAAATGGGGCTAAGAGCCCGAAGAATAACCAATGGCGTCCATAACCCGCCAGGCCAAGCGGAAGGGTAACCCTAACGGCGTCGATCTCAAAACCTGCTTAAACAAAAGGGGTGCCGACAAAGGGCAAAGGAAAAGAAGGAGGCGTCGATCGAGGCCAAGACAGCGAGGCTAGAATTCGGGGTCCTCGCCACATAGGTATGGTGGGGCGGCGGCGTGCGATGCACTAAACAACCTATAGAGACTCGATACAACTGGCGGCTATCAGAGAGGGGTGAGAAAGACCTATTCGGATCCAACCTGAACTATCATCAAACAAACCCATCCTGGCGTTTCCCCCTCGAGACCAAACGAGGAAGTCAACCGAGGAACGCACACAGTTGGCAGTTTTACTTATTCAGTTATCGTTGCAGCAATTACTAGTCAGGTTTAGATAATCGTCCTGATAAAGTAAGTAGTGGGCACTTTTAGTTAGTCATTCCGTTATAGTGGCATCACTTACTAGTCAGACTCAATTAGCATGAGATAACCCAAAACCCAGCAGTCGTTGATACTTTTACTTAGCCATTCCGTTGTAGTGAAGCTGATTACTAATCATATCGGAAACAAGTTAATTTAAAACAGTAAACTTTAGTTATAGTTGTCTATGATCAAGCACTGTGCTCCAAGTCGTCCATAACCGCGGACACGGCTTCTCGAAAAGATTAAACCCTGCAGGGGTGCACCAAAGTATCCACAGCACTTGACCCTTTTGCGGATCAGTTAACATACACCCATCGGTATGTCGGGGCCTAAGTCACGACGTTCCCGGACAAAGCAAGCACTGGGGCCACCCACTAAGTACACCATAGCGAAGTCGGCGGTCTCGAGACGGACTTAGGGTTGCGCCAATGGTATGAAGCGGCAGATCCCCAAACGGGGGGCCGATACAGCGTAATCACTCCGCTTCCTAAACAGTACACGTGCTATCGCACAATTTAAATACGTAAAGTAGCATGGCATAAGTACAGGATAGTAAAAACACCTCAAACTAGTTGTGGCCCCAAGACAATACTTTGAAATCAGGTAATTATCAATGGGGGCCCATATCTCCCCACACCGTGGTTAGCGCCCGATCTCGAACAGTGTCAAGAACTCGGGTCCTACGGGACACAAGTGGTGATCGGAAACCAAATCTTACCTATCACCCGATGCCTCGCTTAATTCAATTTTAGTTGTTAAACAGGAATTAAAGTGAACAATAATTAAAGCCATGATCATATCCAACGTCAACATGCGGCAATTCTCCAACAAAGGTGGTACTTGACGACAAGCATAACACTTGAGCAAGCGACTACGACACGCGGGTCCAACTATCTACCAAACAACAGGTAATAGGATGTGTCCAAGGCTATATATGGTCTGGGGATATCACGGTAATGAAAGCTAGAGCAACGCATAACACGTATAGCAATAGATCAACAGGAGGGAAATAAATACTATAAAAGTAAGATAGGTAGAAAGGGGGAGGTGCTCGCCTGAAAACATTGCCGAAGGGTTCATCCGAAGATCGGGGCGAAGCTCACATCAACTCAACGGCCTTATCTGCGAAGAAGCAAAACACTAGAAGAAACACCGGATGCAATATTTAATACAACGACGGAAGATCGGCATGATGCATGTATGATGTATGGCATGGCAAGGTGCGATGCAATAAGGTCAATATTAAGCGGAACCGGGGTCCCGGCAATTATTTAGATGGTTCATGTTGTTTAGAACCCCCGCAATTTAAATGTTGTTTTAACATGGCAAAAGATAGCAACGGGTTCGCTACACAAATTTAAATGAGGCCGATATGAGACTAGATTTGCCCGCATATGGGCCCCATACTTAATTATTAGGTGAATCGGCATAAGGCCCCCAAACCACAGATATGCATGTGAATATGACAATTAAATATGCAACAATTGTTATTATGTTATGAAATAGGGTTTCGGAAAGAGTTCACACATTAGAGGGGGTTCGACGATCTTGGGGATCCGGGGGGTTCGGGGTTCGACAGGGTCCAGGGTTCGACGGTCCGTTCTCGGCTCCGGGGTCGTTCTCGGTAACGGGGTAGTTCTTGTCGCATTCGCGGTCTTCGGGTCATGTCGACGGTCATGGCGTTCGGGGTGAAGCACTTGTCGCAACGGGGTTCTCGGCGGACTCGGTGTCCGGGGTTCTTCCAAAACCGTGGCGCGTCCGGGAGGCGATCTTGGAGTCCAGCCGGAGGTCTTGTCGGTGGTCTTCGGTCCGTCCGTAGGCATCCTCGACGTCGGGAAGATCTTGATTCGCCTCGGCACGATACTTGCTCTCGGAAATCCTTGCTCCATGACGACGTTCTCGGTCCACGGGCATCGGTCCCTTCGTATATCTTGGGGTTCGCGGCTCTCGGGATCGGTCTTGAGCTCCATGATCAAACTTTGGGATCCATGGAGACGATCTTGATGGCGGCCGATGGCGATCTTCTTCGGCTTCTCGACGTGGTTCCCCGGGTGGCGCCACATTAGCCACCAAGGAACGGCGTGGCCTGACGGGGTGACAGAGGCGGCGGTGCGGGGCTCGGCGGCGGCTCGCGGAGGCGGACGCGGTGGTGAGGCGGAGGCGCACGCGGGGGAGGACGGTGGCCGGAGGGAAGGCTGGGGAGAGGGAGCCGGGCGGCGTGGCGGTCGGCTACAAGGGAGGCGGGCAAAGCGGGCCGCAGCGCGAGGAGGTGAAGGGGTGACGCGAGCATGCGGTGGGTGGCCTGGACCGGAGGCGGCGGGATGTGGCTCGGCGGCGGCGACGGGCACCGGCGGCGCGCGCAGACGCGGCGGCTGGCGGCCCGGCGGCGGATCGGGCGGTGCAGGCGGGCGACGGCGGCGGTGAGGAGGCGGCGCGGCTGGCGACGCCGGCGGCGGCGGCGGCAGCGGCGGCAACAGCCGGGCAAAGGACCGGAGGAGAACTGGGGCAGCGGTGGCGGACCGCCGGAGGAGGAGCAGCCGGTTGGTCGCGCCAAGCTGGGCGCGGGTGGTGGAGGCGGTTGCTGGGCGGCGGGCGCAGCGGCGGAGAAGGGAGCACTGGCGGCGTGGCTGGCGCTATGGGGGCGATGCGGCGGTGAGGGCTGGCGACCACGGGCGGCCTGGGGCAGCGAGCTCAAGGGAGAGGCGAGGGAGAAGGGAGAGGAGCACGGGGCGAGGTGGAAGAAGGAGAGGGAGCACGCGGGGCAGGGGGAGGCGCCTGGGAGGGAGGAGCCTGGGGAAGAAGACGCGTGGGGAGGCGCGCGCGGGTGGGCCAGGGGTGGGGTCCACGCGGGTTGGTGGTCAAGTGGTGCGGCGTGTGCGTGAGTGGTACTGGGGCCAGCTGGGAGGTGTGGCGTGTGTGTGGCGTGTAGCTAGGGAGAAGAGAGAGGAGGGTGAGGGAGTGGGGCAGGATGAGGTGGCGGTGTTCGATTGGGTGGGGGGAATGGACATGGTGATGTGGCGCACCGGGATTGGCCAGGGTGAGGTGGAGGGGTAGGTTGGGCAGAGTTATTGGTGGGCTTAGGATTAGAAGGGCAGGTGTAGGGTGGACCGATTAGAATATCTGGGGCGGTCGTTCGGGTCGGGTTGGCCCGTTCGACTGCCCCTACTAAAATTAATATAATTTTTATTTGTTTTTAATACACCGTTTGCAACCGATATTTGTCAAACAAAAACAAGCCGGCGGCCCGGGGTTTTGCATTTGAATTAAAGATAGAGCGTTTTAGAAAATAAAACAGGTTTTTGCGAAATAGTTTTAGACAAACAACATGATGATGACGATGCAATGCACAAATTCAACGCGATTTTCTAGTAGTGGTTTTGCGGGATGCCACAATTCGCCCTCAGAATCAAGCAAATGACAACACCTCAGAATCTATGCCACTCTGATACCAATTGTAACTACCCAAAATAGAATACCCTAACAGCGACTCAAGAGTCAAGAGTCTAACAGCCTGTAGGAGATTTGGCATACCCTAACGGTTAGATCAACGGAGTGAGTGGCATAGAGGGTGTTAGTGTCTGTAACACCCTCAGAATCGGCCCTATGCAAGTTTTAGCAAAATTCGCCAAACCCGCATAGAAACGATTCGAAGGTGCCCACCAGGCACTTTCGTGCGGGTGGAAAGCAAAGTAATAACATTACACAACAGTCCTCGATGGGACCCACAGAACAGATATATATATAACATCGACTCAAGAGTCAAGAATACAAATATAATGTACAAAGATCCAAATCACCTTGAAAATGATCGAGCGTCCGACTACGGACAAGATGCAAATGGGGCTAAGAGCCCTGAAGAATAACCAATGGCGTCCATAACCCTGCCCGTGCCAAGCGGAAGGGTAACCCCGCTAACGGCGCCGATCTCAAACCTGCTTAAACAAAGGGGTGCCGACAAAGGGCAAAGGAAAGAGGAGCGTCGATCGAGGCCAAGACACTAGCGAGGCTAGAATTGCGGTCCTCGCTACATAGGTATGGTGGATCAAGCGGCAAAAAGATGCACTAAACAACCTATAGAGACTCGATACATCCGGCGGATATCGAGAGGGATAAGATTGACCTAACCGGATCCAACCTGAAGCTATCACCAAACAAACCCATCCTGGCGTTTCCCCCTCGAGACCAAACGAGGAAGTCAACCGAGGAACTCACACAGTTGGCAATTTTACTTATTCAGTTATAGTTGCGGCACCTTACTAGTCAGGTTTAGATAATCATCCTGATAAAGTAAGCAGTGGGCACTTTTAGTTAACCATTCCGTTATAGTTGCAACAATTACTAATCAGGTACAGATAGCATGAGATAAACCCCAAAACCCAACAGTTATTGGTACTTTTACTTAGCCATTCCGTTGTGGTGAAGCTGATTACTAATCAAATCGGATACAAGTCATTTTAAAACAGTAAACTTTAGTTATAGTTGTCTATGATCAGACACTGTGCTCCAAGTCGTCCATAACCGCGGACACGGCTTCTCGAAAAGATTAAACCCTGCAGGGGTGCACCAAAGTATCCACAGGCACTTCGACCCTTTTTGCCAGATCAGTTAACATACACCCATCGGTATGTCGGCGGGGCCTAAGTCACGACGTTCCCAGACCCAAAGCAAGCACTGGGGGGCCACCCCACTAAGTACACCCGCAACGAAGTCGGCCGGTCTCCGAGACGGACTTAGGGTTGCGCCAATGGATGTAAGCGAAGATGCCCCAAACGGGACCCGACATGCAGTAAACACTCCGCTTCCTAAAAGCGATAAAGCGTGCTCCTCACACAATCGTAAATAAAAGAGCATGGCATAAGTAGGATAGTAAATAAAACCTCAAACTAGTTGTGGCCCCAAAGACAATACTTTGAAATCGGTAATTATCAATGGGGCCCATATCTCCCCACCTGTGGTTAGCGCGCCGATCTCGACAGTGTCAAGAACTCGGGTCCTACGGGACACAAGTGGGCGGTCGGAAACCAAATCTTACCTATCACCCACCGATGCCTCTGCTTAATTCAATTTTAGTTGTTAAACAGAAATTAAAGTGAACAATAAGTAAACCATGATCATCTCCAATCGACAACATGCGGCAATTCTCCAACAAAGGTGGTACTTGACGACAAGCAAAACACTTGATCTAGCGACTACAACACGCGGGTCCAACTATCTACCAAAGAACAGGTAATAGGATGTGTCCAAGGCTATATAGGGCTGCGAGGGATATCACGGGTACGAAAACTAGAGCATCGCAACACAGATAGCAAAGATCAACAGGAGGGAATAAATACTAGAAAGTAAGATAGGTAGAAAGGGAGATGCTACTTTGAAACATTGTCAAGGGTTCATCCAAGAACGGGTGAAGCTCACATCAACTCAACGGCCTTATCCGCGAAGAAGCAAAACACTAGAAGAAACACCGGATGCAATATTTAATACACGGCAGAAGCTCGGCATGATGCATGTATGATGTATGACATGGCAAGGTGCGATGCAATTAGGTCAAATTAAGCGGAACCGGGGTCCCGACAATTATTAGATGGTTCAAGTTGTTTAGCCACCCCGCAATTTAAATGTTGTTTCAACAAGGCAAGATAAAATACCGGTTCGCTACACAAGTTTAAATGAGGCCGATATGAGACTAGATTTGCCCGCATATGGGCCCCATATTTATTTATTAGGTGAATCGGCATAAGGCCCCCAAACCACATGAATGGATGCATGCATGAACAATTTATATGCAACAGTTGTTATTATGTTATAAAATAGGGTTCGGAAAAGGGGTCACACATTGGGGCTCGACGATCTCGGGGTTCCGGGGTTCGGGGTCGTTTTCAGGGTTCAGGGTTCGACGGATCGGTCTCGACGGAAACGTTCTCGGATATCGGGGTAGATATTGTTGTCCTGTGTCGGTGACCTCGGCATCCGGGAAGCAGGACTTGGTTCGGTGCCGGGACGCATCGGGTTCGTTTGGTCGGTGTCGTTCTTGTCGCATGTAGATCTTGTTTGCACTGCAGCCGTGCCGGTCTTGGCGATCGGGATGCAGAACTTGGTGTCCGGGTCGGGGTACTTGTCGTTCAGGGTCTCGGTGTCCGGGATGAAATGCTTGGCGTCCGGCGGTCGATCTTGTTGGTACCGGCCCCATCGGGTTCCACCTCGCTTATTGGTCGACGAACATGCAGCGATGCAGATCTTGGCGACAAAGGTCATGGTGGTCTTGTGACGAGACGGTCTTGCCTTTAACTTCGTCCGTTGTTTATCCGGAGTGTTCTCTCAACGATCACGGACAACGACCTCTTGTTAGTGGTGTCGCGAAGATCTACACGAAGCGAGAAGACGCAGATCGCCGACCTCCCTTCCGGTACCATGAGGCGGATCTCGAGGGCGAGATCCCTTGTTAGTGGTGTCGAATTGTGGCATCCCGCAAAACCACTACTAGAAAATCGCGTTGAATTTGTGCATTGCATCGTCATCATCATGCATTGTTTGCCAAAACCATGTTTGCAAAACCCGTGTGTTTTCTAAACGCCCCTCTTTATTCAAACCTCAAAACCGGGACCCCGGAATATTTTGTTTTGCCGCTATCGGTTTGCAAACGGAGTTATCAAAACAAATAAAAATTATAATTAATTTTGGTGGCGTCGAACGGTCCGAACCGACCAACAACCGCCCGAAAACTAAATCGGTCCACCCCCGAATCCTCAGCCTACCCAAACCCACCCAACCCTCCCTCCACATCACCCCACCTATCCTAGGCCGCCACCTCACCCTCTCTCTATCCCCAACCAACCATGCCGCCACATGGCCTAATCTCTCCCTCTCTCCTCTCCCTCCCACCAACCACACGCCCGACCCTGCCTAGCCTTCCACGCCTCGGCCCCACCCCCACCGCTGCCCACCTCACACCAGACGCAGAACCTCACCCGGTCAACCTCCTCTCCTGCCCCACCTCTCTGCCACGCTCCCCACGCTTCCACCTCCCCGCGTGCCTCCCTGCACCTCCTCACCCGACGCCACCGCCCTCCTCCTCCTCCTCCTGGTCCTCGCCAGAGCTGACCCGCACTGCCCGCCTGCCCTCTCCCGCCTCAGCCTCCTTCCTCCTGCCTCCCCAACCACCACCTCCTGGCTGCAGAAGACGCCTGGCTGTGCCGCTTCCAACTGCTACGGCAGACTCGTCAAGGCCGCCACTGGCCGAGCTGCTCAAGCCGCCAGCCCTGCGGACCCCGCCCACTGCCTCTCAGCGGCCAGTCCCCGCCGTCGGGATCCTCCACCGCTGCCTCGCTGCCCTGCTGGCCGCAAGCACCAACCTCGCTGCTTCCAACCACTGCGCGCCGGCTGAAGCTCACCGCCCGGCCTCACGCCCGCCTCAACCGCGCTCGGCGCCAACGGCCACCGCTGTCCCTGCGGCAACCATGGCCGCCGCCATCGGGGCTCAGATCCTTCCGCCCGCCAGCTCGTCCCTTCTGCTCTGGCGTGGCGCCCGCCGCTGACGGCTCGCGCGCCCGATGCCGCCTCATCTCTGCTGCCGACGTGTCCTCGCGGATGGGCCGCCCGCTGGCTGTCCGCTTGAGCCCGAGTCCCGCCGCTTTCGGCAGCGCCTCCGGGCCCGCACGCAGCTGTGGCCGCACTGCCCTCCACGCTCTAACCCAAGACGCAAGACGCCTCAAGACCCCGAGAACAAACCGCAAGACCTTCATCCCGAACCCGAGGGTTCCTCGACAAGACCGTCTCGTCACAAGACCCCATGACCTTTGTCGCCAAGATCTGCATCGCTGCATGTTCGTCGACCAATAAGCGAGGTGGAACCCGATGGGGCCGGTACCAACAAGATCGACCGCCGGACGCCAAGCATTTCATCCCGGACACCGAGACCCTGAACGACAAGTACCCCGACCCGGACACCAAGTTCTGCATCCCGATCGCCAAGACCGACCGGCACACGGTACCGACAAGATCTGCATGCGACAAGAACGACACCGACCAAAACGAACCCGACGCCCCGATCAACTAAGTCCGCTTCGGATGCCGAGGTCACCGACAGGACAACAAGATCTACCCCGATATCCGAGAACATTTCCGTCGAGACCGATCCGTCGAACCCTGAACCCTGAAAACGACCCCGAACCCCGGAACCCCGAGATCGTCGAGCCCCAATGTGTGACCCCTTTTCCGAACCCTATTTTATAACATAATAACAACTGTTGCATATAAATTGTTCATGCATGCATCCATTCATGTGGTTTGGGGGCCTTATGCCGATTCACCTAATAAATAAATATGGGGCCCATATGCGGGCAAATCTAGTCTCATATCGGCCTCATTTAAACTTGTGTAGCGAACCGGTATTTTATCTTGCCTTGTTGAAACAACATTTAAATTGCGGGGTAGCTAAACAACTTGAACCATCTAATAATTGTCGGGACCCCGGTTCCGCTTAATTTGACCTAATTGCATCGCACCTTGCCATGTCATACATCATACATGCATCATGCCGAGCTTCTGCCGTGTATTAAATATTGCATCCGGTGTTTCTTCTAGTGTTTTGCTTCTTCATGGATAAGGCCGTTGAGTTGATGTGAGCTTCACCCGTTCTTGGATGAACCTTCGACAATGTTTCAAAGTAGCATCTCCTTTCTACCTATCTTACTTTCTAGTATTTATTCCCTCCGTTGATCTTTGCTATCCGTGTTACGATGCTCTAGTTTTCATTCGTGATATCCTCGCAGCCCTATATAGCCTTGGACACATCCTATTACCGTTGTTTGGTAGATAGTTGGACCCGCGTGTCGAGTCGCTAGCTCAAGTGTTTTGCTTGTCGTCAAGTACCACCTTTGTTGGAGAATTGCCGCATGTTGTCGATTGGAGATGATCATGGTTTACTTATTGTTCACTTTAATTTCGCTTAACAACTAAAATTGAATTAAGCGAGGCATCGGTGGGTGATAGGTAAGATTTGGTTTCCGATCGCCCACTTGTGTCCGTGGGACCCGAGTTCTTGACACCGAGATCGAGCGCTAACCACGTGGGGGAGATATGGGCCCCATTGATAATTACCGATTTCAAAGTATTGTCGGGGCCACAACTAGTTTGAGGTTTTATTTACTATCCTGTACTTATGCCATGCTACCGCTTTATTTACGATTGTGTGAGGAGCACGCATCGCTTAGGAAGCGGAGTGTTTACGCTGTATCGGCAGTCCCGCTTGGGGGCATACCGTCACATACCATTGGCGCAACCCTAAGTCCGCCTCGAGACCGCCGACTTCGCTATGGTGTACTTAGTGGGTGGCCCCCGTGCTTGCTTTGGTCCGGGAACGCCGTGACTTAGGCCCCGCCACATACCGATGGGTGTATGTTAACCGATCCGCAAAAGGGTCAAGTGCCTGTGGATACTTTGGTGCACCCTCAGGTTTAATCTTTCGAGAAGTGTCCCGGTTATGGACGACTTGGAGCACAAAGGTTCCGATCATAGACAACTATAACTAAAGTTTCTTCGTTTAAAATGACTTGTATCCGATTTGATTAGTAATCAGCTTCACCACAACGGAATGGCTAAGTAAAAGTACCAACAATCGCTGGGTTATGGGGTTATCTCATGATAATCGATTCGACTAGTAAGTGTTGCCACTATAACGGAATGATGAACTAAAATGCCCGCTTACTTTATCGTGACGATTATCTAAACGACTAGTAAAGTGCCGCAACTATAATCGAATAAATAAACGCCAACCGTGAGTTCCTCGGTTGACTTCCTCGTTTGGTCTCGAGGGGAAACACCAGATGGGTTTGTTTGATGATAGTCTCGTGTTGATCCGAATAGGTCTTTCTCACCCTCTCGATAGCCGCCAGCTTGTATCGAGTCTCTATAGGTTGCTTAGTGCATATGCTGCCGCCGATCCACCATACCTATGTAGGCGAGGACCGCCAATTCTAGCCTCGCCGTATCGGCCTCGATCGACGCCTCTTTTTTCCTTTGCCCTTTGTCGCACCTTTGTTTAAGGTTTGAGATCGACGCCGTTAGCAGGGTTACCCTTCCGGCTTGGCCTGGGAAGGGTTATGGACGCCATTGGTTATTCTTTAGGGCTCTTAGCCCCATTTGCATCTTGTCCGTAGTCGGACGCTCGATCATTTTCTAGGTGATTTGGATCTTTGTACATTATATTTGTATTCTTGACTCTTGAGTCGCTGTTATATATATCTGTTCTGTGGGTCCCATCGAGGACTGTTGTGTAATGTTATTACTTTGCTTTCCACCCGCACGAAAGTGCCTGGTGGGCACCTTCGAATCGTTTCTATGCGGGTTTGGCGAATTTTGCTAAAACTTGCATAGGGCCGATTTTGATACCAATTTTAACTACCTCGGTGAACTACGCTCCTAGATACAAGCCTGGATGAGTGATAGCGGTTGAAATAGTACGGTGGGGCCCCAAAAGCCACTCACTGGTAGTCCTTTCAGACGTCCCAACCGCTACCCTCTCAACGGGACCTGTACGGGCGGCGTAGTCGGCAGGCAAAGGGATCAACTACGTACACAAGTGGGTATGTACGCAAGCCACCATACAAGAGTACATCACAGCCATCCCATCTAGAAAGAAAGAAAATATACCAACGCCATACGGCAAGATTCAAATGACCTGGATAACTATATTTTAGGATAACTCCTCATACAAAGACACATCGTAGTATCATGCTAAGCTTAAAATGAATCCGAGTACGGATAAGAAGCAAATCGGCATAAGATGCCATAGGAAATAAGCACATCCCAACTACAGGTCTCACGGATCCCGCTCCTTAATCTCTACACCATACGATCGTTGCCCACATCATCGGCTTCTTCCACCCAAAGATCCGTCACGAGAAGGTACCTGCTCATCGAATCAAGAATTTATCGTGTGAGACCCTAAGGGTACTCAAGAAGTCTTAATGCCTCTAAAGGGACACAACCTGGGTGACGAATTGCAGAAAAGATAAACCCTAGCAATTCTACGATAACGCTAACCATCCGCCTAACCAATGATAGACGGATGTCCGTGAATTTAAGTACAACAGCTATAATTGTAATCTCATCCGATCCATCCTCCTCCTCGCTACCAACAAGGAAGCGATTTAACAACCCCCATCCGCTGGCAATTTTATTAACCATTCCATGAGTATTGCACTATTTACTAGTCAAGTTCCTTTAGTCATATTAAAAGCGGTACTTTAGTTATGCTTGTCTATGATCAAGAAACTGCTCCAAGTCGTCCATATCCGCGACACGGCTTTGAGAAAGTTTTACCCGCCGGGTGCACCAATAGCAACACACGCCGATCGACCTCGAAAACCAAATCAAAACCCAACGAGGCTTTCACGATCGAACAATCACAGATTCAGAAATATTTCAGGGGCCACCCTTGAGTACACCAAGAACGGTAAGCAAGCTTCAGACGGACTCAAGGTTGCCTAATGGTCAGAAGCGACGATGCTCCCAAACGGGATGCCGATACAGAATCACTCCGCTTACCTAACAGACAAAGGTGCTCCTCGCACAATTTAAATACGAAATAACATGGCATAAGTACAGATCGTAAAGAAAACCTCAAACTAGTTTGTGGCCCCAAGAAATAAGACGAAATCAAGCTCGCCTGTGGGGTCCCATATACCTCGGATGTGGATAGCGCGATAAATCAAGGAACAGGAATCAAGTACTCGGGGTCTTACGGACACAAGTGAGCAGGAAAACCAAATAGCAGATGTTGCTCACCGTGCCACTTTCTTTAGTTATCCCAACTACTCAAAGTTAAGTTGTTTAAGTACCTCATTATTCATCGACTCTCACAAACCCTACACATGTCGTTCACGACTCGCATGGCTCAAACAACTCCTATAGTAGTGGCTCATGGGATGGAGGAAACAAGCTAGGTGGGGTTTAAAAGTAAAGGCTATGCATACTTGGGATTCAATTTAATGCAATCGCGACTCAATGATGCAAGAATAAGATAGAGGCAATAGGTATCATGTATGCAAGCATGTGGAAGTGCTTGCCTGGTGTCTCTGTTGAAGCAAGGGACGGTTCGGTAGTGCTGGTTCTCTTGATATGACCCACCAAAGGTCTATCCGAGAAAAACCAAACAAACAAGGCCAACATGAATATAGAGCACAAGCATATGAATAAGATGCGTCAAGCAAACAATCATGCCATGATGAATGATGCACAAATTTCATGGCAAGTAAGGTAGCATGGCATGGGTGAGATGTGAAGGACAGAAAATAACATTTGAATTGGTTTTTAGTCACATTTTGTTGCCATAACATTTGTTGTTCAATATATGTTTATATGATGCATGCTGCAATTGAGGTAATGGATAGCATAAACAGAAAGGTCTCTTCGAGCTGATCAATTTAGACTATTTATTTGATAAATTTGGATTTACAAAACAAAAGTTATGATTTATTGAAAATCCAGTGGCATTTGATGTAATTAACATGAACTTGGAATTTTACTTGTGTAAAATACAAAATAGATGGCATATTTGAAATCCTGGCATCTTGCTGATGTCCAAACATATATCATTTGCCAAAATTGGGTTAAGTATGTAAAAGTTATTAAAATCTGAATAGAATTTGAATTTTTGAATTTATTTAAACAGGTTTTGAATTTAAACCAGCCTCTGAACGTTTTCCACTCAGCACAGCCCAGCCTGAGTCGCAGACAGGTGGACCAGGGAGGCTCTCTGGCCCACACACCAGCGTCTGGGGTCAGGAGGGACCGCGGGTTGATTAAAACAAACAACAGGAGCCTATTTGCAAAAGAGCCAACAGACCCTGACAGCGGGGCCACGCTGGACCGCGGGTTGAAGAACAAAACAGGGCAGGGGGTTCTTTACGAAAAGAACACGCGGGCCAGGGGAGGACTGCGGGTTGCGTTCAGGAAAACACGGGTGCCTTTTTAGAAAACGAACAGTGTCGCTGACTGGTGGGCCTCGGGGACTGCGGGTTGGTGCAAAAGATCAGGCAGGGGGGTTTGTGCAAGACTGAACCCGTGGCCACTGTGCTTCTTCCTCTGCGAACGAGCAGAACACGCACGCCGGCGAGGGAAAAGGGCGCGCCAGGCTCGATCCGGATCTGGGCGTCTTGACGCGGTGCCACCGCTGGTCGCGGCCGATGTTAGAGGGTCGCTCGCGTGCTAGCTAGGGTGTTGGCGCGCGCTGGAACAGACGACGACGACGATCCCACCGTGCACTGAGGGTGCTCGACGCCGTGACTCGCGCAACCAGGAAGCGAGCAAGATCGGGACGTTGTCTGGGGGGATCAGGGGCTTACCGCGGGCGTGCTGGCGTGGTCGGCTCGGCAGGGGTGGTAGCGATCCACGGCGAGGCTGACGGCGACCGTAGCTAGGTTTTTGTCGGGGCGGCGTCGGCTGAGGACGTCTGGGGCCTGGCCTCCTCCTTGCGGGTTGTACGGGCGACGCAGACGCCCGGACCTCCTCGACACCTGCAGACTCGACCCGCTAGAACAGCGGGGCATGGGTAGACGGCAGGGGTGGCGAGGGAAAACTGCGGTGGAGAGGATGGGTAGAGGAGGCGAAGCTGGGATGGGATCCGGGAGGCCAGAGAGGAGAGGGAAGAGGATAAGAAGGGGAGGCGCGGTGGTTGCGTGGGGAGGGTCTGATGAGAGAAAAGGTGGCATCGGCCACCTTTTCGGGTCACGCGTGGCACACCGGGGGTCAGGTGGGGTAGGCCGGCTAGGGAGGCAGGCAAGTGGGGTAGGGGCGTGGCCAGGTCCTGGCAGAGAGGGGAGATAAGGGAAAGGGGAGGCCGGCTCGGCTAGGGCTAGGGTAGATAGGAGGGGTGCCTTGGTCGCATGGGGGTAGCTAGGTGGGTGCTGGGTGGGGCCTGCATGGCAGCGGCAAGGGCGAGCTGGGGTGAGGTGTGGATGACCATGTAAGGGAGCTAGAAGGGAAAAGGGCGAAAGGTTTGTTTCGGGTAAGGTAGTTTAGGTTTTTAGCTAGGTAGAGTTTAGGGTTTTGGTTTAGAGAGGAGAGGAAGATGGCACTTAGTTTGATCAAGCAAACTACAAGCAAGCTCTAAGCAAGAAAAGCAAGAAAAGAGGGAGAAGAGAGAGATGGCCATAGGGTGGTGATGGTGCTCCTTGGTCCAAGCATGCTTCAAACACACCAAGCAAGAGCCAAAAGAGAGGGAGGTTTTCTGGTTGCATGCCCATTGGCACATGTGTGTGCATGGACCATGGGGAGGGGACCTTGCTAAAGGAGAAAAAGAAAGGAAGGGAGCTAGGGTTTAATACTCACAAAACAAGATCAAGCCATGAAGGAGGGGTCCATTTAGAAAAACAAGCAAAAACCAAATAGCAGGGAAAAAGGGGGCACTTGCATGGCCCATGCAATATAATTAATGCCACAATTATCCTTGTGAGAACAAGGATATTAATATGGCACTATTCATCTCCATTCCAAAATGTGGACAAGGCCAAGCAAAGATCAAGGGTGGATCCAACTAACAACATGGGCTAGGGATAACTCAATAAAAGGCCAAGCCCATATTATTGGATGGTGGAATTATAAGGTGGTGAAAGAAAAGGTGGTGGAGTCAAAAGAGAGATGCTCTCAACTCAACTTGGGCATATAACAATATATCAAGAGCCAAATACAATATCAAGAGGCAACTACAATTAATCATGCACATGAGATAAGAACCAAACAGGAAGAGGGTTTTATATGATGCTCAAATGCAGGGGAACATGATGACATGAGCATGATATGATGATGATGCAACAATTATATGTTGGAACTGGCCCATTTTATTATTATGACATGTAGCATTACAGGTTAGACAACCGGGATGCTACAACTCTCCCACTAAACAGGAATCTCACCGAGATTCTAGGAAGAAGAAGAAGACACAAAGAGAAGGATGGTTGTACGGAGTTCATCTTCACGCCCCATGTTGCTTCATCAATGTAATGGTGTGACCACTGCACCTTGCAAAACTTGATGGACTTGTTGCGTCCTTCGCTCAAGCGGTCTCAAGAATTTTGGTGGGGTGTTCCTGATAAGAGAGATCTTCTTGGAGGTCGATTAGCTCATGATCCACGGTCTTGCCGGGGTCTTTGAAGCACTTCTTGAGCTGAGAGATGTGGAAAACATCATGGACTTTGAGTTTTTCCGGAAGCTCTAGTGCATAAGCAACTTCTCCCCTTCTACCACGTATCTTGAAAGGACCGATGTATCTAGGAGCCAACTTTCCTTTGATACCGAAGCGGTGTGTTCCTCTCATGGGAGTGACACGAAGGTAGACGAGATCACCAGGGGCATATACCATGTCTGTGTGCTTCCTGTCATAGTTGCTCTTCTGACGACTTTGAGCAATCTTCAGGTTCTCCAGAATGATATGCACCTTCTCCTCTGCCTGAGTCACAATGTCAGGGCCAAACCAGATTCTTTCTCCTGCACCTGACCAACCAATCGGAGTTCTGCACTTCCGGCCATAGAGAGCCTCGAATGGTGCCATCTTCAGACTCTTCTGGAAGCTGTTGTTGTAGGAGAATTCAGCATATGGAAGGCATTCCTCCCACTTCATGCCAAAAGAGATGACACAAGCTCTAAGCATGTCCTCGAGAATCTGATTGATCCTCTCCACTTGTCCTTGCGACTGAGGGTGGTAAGCAGTCTTTGAAGTTCAACCGTTCCCAAAGCTTTTTGGAAACTCTCCCAGAACTTTGAGGTGAAGATGCTCCCACGATCTGAACTGATTTCAAGTGGCACCCCATACAAAGAGACAATCCTGTTGATATAGAGCTCAGCCAACTGAAGTCCAGAAATTGTTTCTTTGACTGGGAAGAAGTGTGCCACTTTAGAAAGCCTGTCGATGACAACAAAGATTGCATTGTTGCCCTTCTGCGACCTAGGAAAACCAGTGATGAAGTCCATCTCAACTTTCTCCCATTTCCATTCCGGAGGTTTCAATGGCTGTAGAAGACCGAATGGTTTCTGATGGACAGCCTTGACTCTGCGGCAGACATCACATTCTGAGACGTACTTGGCACAATACCTTTTCAACCCAGGCCACCAGTATTGTGTTTTCAAGTCCATGTACATCTTTGTGCTGCCAGGATGGATAGAAAGAACCGAATCATGTGCCTCCTTGAGAACTTGGTCTCTCAGACCCGGGTAGTTTGGAACAAACATCCGGTGATCAAAGAAGAGCGTGCCTTGATCATCGACATGAAAGGACTCATACTTCGGAGTGCCAAGCTTAGAGATGAGCTTTCTAGTGTGCGGATCACCAAGCTGACGAGAACGAATCTGTTCTTCCAAGAGAGGAGTAGCCAGAAGGTTCAGAAGATGCCCTTGTTCCACAATCTCCAGGTTGAGCTGACGGAATTCCTCGCACAAGAGAGGCTGCTGCTCTTCTACCATGAGGTTGTTGACATAAGCTTTTCTGCTAAACGCATCTGCCATGACGTTTGCTTTGCCTGGAGTGTAGTTGATGGTCACATCAAAGTCATTGATGGCTTCAATCCATCTCCTTTGCCGAAGATTGAGATCGGGCTGAGTGAAGATATACTTCAAACTCTTGTGGTCCGAGAAGATCTCACAACGGTTGCCAAGCAAGTAGTGCCTCCATAGCTTCAAGGCAAAGACCATCACGCTAGCTCAAGGTCATGTGGGATAGTTGACCTCATGCCTTCAACGACGAGAGGCATAAGCAACCACCGCCTCTCTTGCATAAGGACCGCACCAATCCTTGCAAAGAGGCATCGTAAGATCTGGAAAGGCTTAGATGTATCCGGAGGAACCAAGGCTGGTGGAAGTGAGCTTCTCTTTGAGTGTCTCAAAACTTTCTTGACAAGCGTGAGTCCACAGTACTTCTTGCCTTTCTTGAGGAGATCGGTAACAGCTTTGCTATCTTTGAGAAGTTACGCACAAAGCAGCGACAATAGCTAGCCGAGGAAACTCCGCACTTCCTTGACATTAGCAGGAGGAAGCCACTCAACTATTGTCTTCACGGTTTCGGGTTGATCGCAATGCCCTTGGCGTAGATGACATGTCCCGGATATGTTACTTGTGCAACCAGAACTCACACTTTGAGAACTTTGCATACAAGCGGTTCTCACGAAGCTTGTTCAGACACATCGGTGCTCTTCATGCTCCTCCTTAGACTTGGAATAAACCAGAATGTCATCCAGATATACCACCACAAACTTGTCCAGGTACTCCATGAAAACGGAGTTCATCAGCCTCGAGAAGGTAGCAGGTGCGTTGGTGAGGCCGAAAGACATGACCGTGTACTCATACAGGCCATAGCGAGTGGTGAAAGCTGTCTTGGGCACATCCTCTTTGCGAATTTTGATTTGGTGATAACCACTCCTCAAATCCAGCTTAGAGAACACCACAGCTCCTGCCAGCTGATCAAATAGATCATTTATCCGAGGGAGAGGATATTTGTTCTTGATGGTTTTAGCATTTAGAGCCCGATAATCAACACATAGCCTATCGGTTCTGTCACGCTTCTTCACAAAGATTGTTGGGCTACCCCAAGAAGAAGTGCTGTGTTGAATGAAACCCAATTTCTCTTGTTCATCAAGTTGTCGTTTGAGTTCAGCCAACTCAGAAGGACCCATTTTATATGGCCTCTTGGAGATAGGAGCTGCTCCAGTTCAAGCTCAATCACGAATTCAACCGCGATCCGAGGCATACCGCAACTCTTCAGAAAGACATCCGGAACTCATGCACCATCGGTACACTGAATAGCTTCCATAGCATCATTATTCAGAGCCGCCATGAATAGAGCCGGACACAGGAGTCGACTTGGAGAGAAGACTATGTGGCCTTCGTGAATCTTCGAGAGACCGAAGCTCAAAGACAATCGATCATAGCTGCATTTGCTGTCAACCAATCCATGCCCAAAATGACATCAATGTCAGAGTTGCCCAGAACAATCAAAGAAGCCAAGAAGGAAGAACCACCAATCTCAACTTTATTGCCATGACTGATTTGAGCAGCTGCCATTGTTGCTCCAGGAGAAAGAACCATTAACTTCTTTTGGAGAGGAACTAACGCTAACCCATTCTCGTCTGCAAACGTGTGCGACACAAAGGAAAATTCTGATGCGCGTCTTAACACCCTCAAAATCGGCCCTATGCAAGTTTTAGCAAAATTCGCCAAACCCGCATAGAAACGATTCTGAGGGTGTTACAGAGTGGTATCAGAGCTCAGCAGTTGCGATACCCCACAAGTCCAGCCTGTAGGATAACCTAGCTAACGGCCGGAGTAGAGTGTCTAAACTATTTTTGAAAATCCGTTGGATAGTTCTGGTTAGGTCTGATTTTACTCCTTACCCCTCTGCTATTCTTCTCTTACCTCGACGTGTTTTAAATCTGCTCTCTTATCTTTTCTTCGAGTCCAGGATTTCTCGTGGTTGGGTTTCCGCTGCACTTCGTGGTTTCGCTTCCTCCTTGATAACGGTGTTCTACCGCCGGTGTTCAAGCTGCCTGATGAATCCGTCTACGGTGTTACTATTCTTTGTTCCTTGTTTGTGCCTTCCGGTGTTTTCCGACGCGACGACATCCTCTACGCCAGATCCGATGCAGAGTCTGCATCACTCCTTTGATCCGAACCTCGCTTGTCGAGATCTTCAGTCTGAATCCTGTGAGTTGGTTGCATAATCTGTCTATTCGTGTACAGGGTAATGCTTTGAGTGCGGGATGGAGTCGCGACCATACCACTACTCTTATCATTTGCTCGGTATATTGAATAGTGGATCGATGCAGTTTAATCCTTCCATGAAAGTTAGAGGTGGCCTTACCTTTAACTTCGTCCGTTGTTTATCCGGAGTGTTCTCTCGACGATCACGGACAACGACCTCTTGTTAGTGGTGTCGCGAAGATCTACACGAAGCGAGAAGACGCAGATCGCCGACCTCCCTTCCGGTACCATGAGGAGGATCTCGAGGGCGAGATCCCTTGTTAGTGGTGTCGAATTGTGGCATCCCGCAAAACCACTACTAGAAAATCGCGTTGAATTTGTGCATTGCATCGTCATCATCATGCATTGTTTGCCAAAACCATGTTTGCAAAACCCGTGTTGTTTTCTAAACGCCCCTCTTTATTCAAACCTCAAAACCGGGACCCCGGAATATTTTTTTTTGCCGCTATCGGTTTGCAAACGGAGTTATCAAAACAAATAAAAATTATAATTAATTTTGGTGGGGCAGTCGAACGGTCCGAACCGACCGAACAACCGCCCCAGAAAACTAAATCGGTCCACCCCTGGAATCCCTACAGCTACCCCGAAACCTACCCACCCCTCCCCTCCACATCACCCCCACCTATCCTAGGCCGCCACCTCACCCTCTCTCTATCCCCAACCAACCATGTGCTGCCACATGGCCTAATCTCTCTCCCCCTCTCTCCTCTCCCTCTCCCACCAACCACACACGCCTGACCCGCCCCTGCCTAGCCTTCCACGCCCTCAGTCCCACCCCACCGCTGCCCACCGCCAGACCTGGACGCAACCTCCCTCACCCGGCCAACCTCCTCTCCCGGCCCCACCTCTCGCCACGCCCCCACGCTGCCCACCTTCACAGGCCTCCCCGCACCTCCTCACCCGACGCCACCGCCCTCCTCCTCCTCCTCCGCTGGTCCTCGCCGCCGGCGTGCCGACCCGCACTGCCCGCCTGCCCTCTCCCCCGCCTCCTTCCTCCTGCCGCCTCCAACCATCACCTCCCCCGCCGCCAAGACGCGCCCGGCGTCGCTAGCCGCCGCTGCCGCCCTAACCGCTACGGCGGAACCCCGCTCAAGGCCGCTTCGCCGAGCCCTGCTCAAGGCCGCCAGCCTCGCGACTCGCTGCCCACTGCCTCTGCGCGCCAGTCTCGCGCTGCCGGGATCCTCCACCGCTGCGCTCGCTGCTGCCGGCCAAGACCGAACCTCGCCTCGCCCAACCACTGCTGCCGCCGCGCCGAGCTCACCGCTGCCTCACGCCGCCAACCGCTGCTCGCTTAACGGCCACCGCTGTCTCGCGGCACCAGCCGCGCCGCCACCGGCTCAGATCCTCTCCGCCCGCCACTGCCTCTTCGTCTCGCTGTGGCGCCCGCCACGCCGCCGACGCCCACGCGCCGATGCCGCCTCCTCATCTCAAGGTTGCCGACGTGTCCCGCGGATGGCCGCCCGGGCTGTCCGCTTGAGCTCGGAGTCCCGCCGCTTCGCCGGCAGCCCCTGCGGGCCCGACGCAGCAGGCCGCACTCGTCCTCCGCCGCCTCTAACCCGAAGACGCAAGACGCCTCAAGACCCCGAGAAGAAACCGCAAGACCTTCATCCGAATCGAGGGTTCCTCGACAAGACCGTCGCCACAAGACCCCATGACCTTTGTCGCCAAGATCTGCATCGCTGCATGTTCGCCGACCAATAAGCGAGGTGGAACCCGATGGGGCCGGTACCAACAAGATCGATCACGGACGCCAAGCATTTCATCCCGACACCGAGACTGAACGACAAGTACCCCGACCCACACCAAGTTCGCATCCCGATCGCTAAGACCGACGCACACGGTACCGATAAGATCTACATGCGACAAGAACGACACCGACCAAACGAACCCGGCGCCCCAAGACCAACCAAGTCCGCTTCCGGATGCGAGGTCACCGACAGACAACAAGATCTACCGAGTCCCGAGAATGTTTCCGTCGAGACCGATCCGTCGAACCTCGAAACAACCTCGAACCTCGGAACCGAGATCGAGCCCCAATGTGTGACCCCTTTCAACCCTATTTTATAACATAATAACTGCTGCATATAAATTGTTCATGCATGCATCCATTCATGTGGTTTGGGGGCCTTGCGATTCACCTAATAAATAAATATGGGGCCCATATGCGCAAATCTAGTCTCATATCGCCTCATTTAAACTTGTAGCGAGTATTTTATCTGCCTTGTTGAAACAACATTTAAATTGCGGTAGCTAAACAACTTGAACCATCTAATAATTGTCGACCCCGGTTCCGCCATGACCCACTGCATCACATCATACATGCATCATGTCGAGCCTTCTCGGTCAGTCATTGCATCCGGGCCGTTAAGCAGGCCTGATGTGAGCTTCACCCGCTCTGGATGAACCCTTCGACAGCCAGCGAAGATCTCCCTTTCACTCATTCTAGTATTTATTCTCCTGATTCTATCCAGGTTGATGCCCAGCTTGTACTGCGATATCCGCTCTTTCATATAGCCTCGACATCCTACCGCTGCCGCCTGGCGTTTGTTGTCAAGCAACCACCTTTGTTGATATCGTCGCGATGTTGTCGATTGGAGATGATCATGGTTTACTTATTGTCCACTTTACTCTTGCTCACCAAATTGAAGGCACGTCGATAGGTAATTTGCTCGATCACCACTTTCAGGTCCCGGGAGACCACCACCTGAGATCATGCACAGTGATAAGGCCTCCATTGATAATTACCTGATTTCAGTATTGCACCGGGGCCACAACCATGAGGTTTTATTATCCTGTCATGCCATGCCTTTATTTACGATTGTGAGGAGCACGCCACCGCTTAGGAAGCGGAGGTTTACGCTGCACGGCATCCCCGCTTGGGGCATACCATCGCCATGCATTACAACCAGTTCATTGAGACCCGATCGCAGACTTTGCCCACTATTTTGGTTGTGAAATTATTGCTCATGGTTTTAATTCATTTGTTCCAGTCCGGCTGACATTTCTTCATTTGACGGATTTTGACATATTTATTTCATTCTTGAGTCATGAGCCGAGAGAGATATCCGCACTGGGTCCCATCGAGGACCGCTGTAATGTTATTTGCTTTCCACCGCACGAAAGTGCCCGGTGGGCACCTTCAATCGCTTTATGCGTTTGGCCAATTTTGCTAAACTTGCATAGGGCCGATTCCTGAGGGTGTTACATCAGACACCTCAGAATCGGCCCTATGCAAGTTTTAGCAAAATTCGCCAAACCCGCATAGAAACGATTCGACGGTGCTCACCAGCACTTTCGCGGTGGAAAAACAAAGTAATAACATTACACAACAACCTCGATGGGACCCACGTAACAGAGATATACAACAAATGACTCAAAGAGTCAAGAATACAAATATACTACAAAGATTAAAATCACCTTGAACGGGTCGAGTCCGACTACGGACAAGAAGCAAATGGGGCTAAGAGCCCTCAAGAATAACCAACGAGGCCCATAACCCTTCCAAAGCAAGTTTAAGGGTAACCCCGCTAACGGCGCCGATCTCAAAACCTGCTTAAACAAAAGGTGCCGGCAAAGGGCAAAGGAAAAGAAGGAGCGCCAAGATCGAGGCCAAGACACGGCGAGGCTAGAATTCAAGGTCCTCGCCACATAGGTATGGTGGATCAAGCGAGCAAAAGATGCACTAAACATCCTATAGAGACTCGACATAACCAAGGATATCGAAGGGATAAGAATGACCCAACCGGATCCAACCTCGGGTTATCACCAATCAAACCCATCCCGGTGTTTCCTCGAGACCAAACGAGGAAGTCAACCGAGGAACTCACACTGGCGCTTACTTATTCATTATAGTAGCGCATTTTACTAGTCAGTTTAGATAATCGCCCCGATAAAATAAGCAAAGCAATTTTAATTAACCATTCCGTTATAGTGGCAACACTTACTAGTCGCACAGATAGCATGAGATAAACCCAAAACCCAAAGCAGTTGTTGGTACTTTTACTTAGCCATTCGCTGTAGTGAAGTCGATTACTAGGCAAATCGAATACAAGTCAATTCATAACAAGAACTTTAGTTATAGTTGTCTATGATCGCACCGTGTCTAAGTCGTCCATAACCGCGGGACACGGCTTCTAAAAGATTTAACCTGCAGGGTGCACCAGCATCCACAGCACTTCACCCTTTTGCCGACCGCTTAACAAACACCCATCCAGATGTCGGTGGGCCTAAGTCACGACGCTCCTGCACTCCAAAGCAAGCACATGGGGCCACCCCACCGAGTCGACACCGCAACGGAGTCGGCCGTCTCCAGACGGACTCAGGTTTGGGTGGACGGCAGGAGACAAAGAACCTCAAACGGGATCATGGACACCGCAAAACGTGTCCCGATCCTAACAAGACACGTGCATATCTCGTCAGACAATTTAAATAAAGCAGTAAGCATGGCATAAGTACAGGATAGTAAATAAAACCTCAAACTAGTTGTGGCCCCCAGTACAATACTTTGAAATCAGGTAATTATCAATGGGGGGCCCATATCTCCCCACCTGTGGTTAGCGCGCTCGATCTCGGAACAGGTGTCAAGAACTCGGGTCCTACGGGACACAAGTGGGCGGTCGGAAAACCAAATCTTACCTATCACCCACCGATGCCTCTGCTTAATTCAGTTTTAGTTGTTAAACAGGAATTAAAGTGATACAATAATTAAAGCCATGATCATTTCCAACGTCAACGTGCGGCAATTCTCCGACAATGGTGGTACTTGACGTCACACAAAACATTGAGCAAGCGACTACGACACGCGGGTCCAACTATCTACCAAACAACAGGTGATAGGATGTGTCCAAGGCTATATATGGCTGCAAGGGATACCACGGGTACGAAATCTAGAGCATCGCAACACAGATAGCAAAGATCAACAGGAGGGAAGTAAATACTAGAAAAGTAAGATAGGTAGAAAGGGGGAGATGCTCGCCTGAAAAGCACTGCCGAAGATTCATCCGAAGATCGGGGCGAAGCTCACATCAACTCAACGGCCTTATCCGCGAAGAAGCAAAACACTAGCAGAAACACCGGATGCAATATTTAATACCACGGCAGAAGATCGGCATGATGCATGTATGATGCATGGCATGGCAAAGGTGCGATGCAAATGGGTCATTTTAAGCGGAACCGGGGTCCCGACAATTAATTAGATGGTGCAAGTTGTTTAGAACCCCCGCAATTTAAATGTTGTTATAACAAGGCAAGATAAGATACCGGTTCGCTACACAAGTTTAAATGAGGCCAATATGAGACTAGATTTGCCCGCATATGGGCCCCATATTTAATTATTAGGTGAATCGGCATAAGGCCCCCAAACCACATGAATGTATGCATGCACGACAATTAAATATGCAACAAGTTGATATCATGTTATAAAATAGGGTTCCGGGAAAAGGGTGCACACATCAGAGGGGGCTCGACGATCTTGGGGTTCCGGGGTTCGGGGTGGTTCTCGGGGTCCAGGGTTCGTCGGATCTGGGGTTCGGGGGGTTCGGCGGAAACGTTCTCGGTCACGGGGCAGATCTTGGGTGTCGCGCATCGGCTCCTTCCGGTCGGTGCCGCTCGCTATCACGAATGTCTTGCCGGGTCCCACGGGGTCGGTCTCACCGCTATGAGGTCTTGTCGGCCCGCGCCATCGAGGCGGTCTTGGCGAGGGAAGAAGCACTTGGCGCTCGCATCGATGTTCTTATCGTCCGGTTCTCGGCATCGATCCGATAGGAGTACTTGTCGATCCGTCGGCGAACTTGGCGTCGGGTTCGCCTTCGATCCGGTCAAGGTCTTGTCGCAAGTGTGGCCGCCGTCCGCGGGTAGTTCTCGCTGCTCGAATTCCTTGGTTCCGTGGTCTTCGGGATCTTGACGGTCATGGCGGTTCCGGTAGGAGAACTTGTCGGTTCCACTCGGGACCTTGGCTCCAAGGAAGCCGCAGGAACGAGGCCGGCTCAGGTCGGGATCGCGCAAGCGCAACATCGAGGCGGTGTAGCCGACGCCAAGACGAGACGAGCATGGTGCGGCGAGAGGGACCTCAGGCGACGCGTTCGCGGATCGGGCAGACGCGACGACGCAGCGAGGGCGACGGCGAGGCCACCGGGCGCGCAGGGGCAGCGGCGGGGCGCAGGAGGGCGGCGGTCGGCAAGGCGGGCGACGGAGGAAGCGAGGCGGCGGCGCCGCTGGGGTCGGATGGGCGACGGCTGCCGCGCCGGGCGGCCGCCGGTGCTGGGGAGGCAGAGCGGGCGACGGCGACCGCGACGGCGAGGTTCGCGAGGGGATGCGTGGAGGCGCGCGGGTGCGCAGCAGGTGGGCGGAGGATGGCGGGAGCTGCGGGCGCTGCAAGGCGGCGGGGACGGCACGCTGGCTGGGCGTGGCGGCAGTAGGCGGCCGGCGCGCGGCTGCGGCCGCGGCGCAGAGGCGAGAGGGAGAGCGGGCGCATGCGCGGAGCTGCGGAGGCGGCGGGCGGGCTAGGGAGCGAGCGAGCTGGAGGGATGCGGGCGCTGCGGATCCGCGGGGCCGGGCGAGAGGAGGAGGCGGGTCGCTGTAGGAGGTGGAGGAGGCGCGGGTCGCGTGATGGAGCGGGCGGCGCGGGAGGAGGGGCGCGCGCCAGGGCGTGGGCGCAGGGCGCGGCGCCGGGGAGGGTGCTGCGCGCGAGAGGCGGGGGAGCTGCTGGGAAGAAGGGGAGGGAGAGAGAGAGAGCGGGCCGGGCAGGTGGGTCCCATGAGGGGGCCAGGGGTTGGTCAGGGGAAAGGTGGGATCTGGTGGGGGATACTGCGTCGTTGTGTGCGTGTGTGGTGTTTGGTGGGGGTGAGAGGGTCCAGGGAGAGAGAGGGTTGGGTGATGTGTCAGATAGGGATAGGCTAGAGGGAAGAGGAGGGATGAGGTGGCGGCCTCTGAGTGGCTGGGGTGAGGTGGAGGTGGGGTGGGTAGAAAACTGGTAGCTCTAGGATTTAGGTAGGGCTGGTGGACGTTTGCTTTTAAACGGGGTGGTCGTTCGGGACGGCCTGCTCGACCGCCTCGCTAAAAATAAAATAAATTTTTATTTGTTTAATTGAACGCTTTAAACCGCCATGCCAAAACAAAATAATCCGGCGACCCGGGTTTTGCGTTTGAATTAGGATGGGGCGTCTTAGAAAATAAAACAGGTTTTTGCGAAATAGTTTTAGACAAACAACATGATGATGACGATGCAATGCACAAATTCCACACGATTTTCTAGTAGTGGTTTTTGCGGGATGCCACAATTCGACACCACTAACAAGGATCTCGCCGAGATCCGCCTCATGGTACCGGAAGGAAGGTCGGCGTTCTCCGCCTTCTCTCGCATCATGTAGATCTTCGCGACACCACTAACAAGAGGTTGTTGTCCCCGATCGTCGAGAGCACCGGATAAACACGGCGGGTTAAAGGTAAGGTCACCTCTAACTTTCATGGAAGGAGTAAATTGCATCGATCCACTATTCAATATACCGAAAATGATAAGAGTAGTGGTATGGTCGCGACTCCATCCCGCACTCAAAGCATTACCGCATACCGAATAGACATATTATGCAACCAACCCTGATTCAGATCAAGATCTCGACAAGCGAGGTTCGGATCAAAGAAGTGATGCGACTACATCGGAGCTGGGGTAGAGATGTCGTCGCGTCGGAAAACACCGGAAGGAACAAACAAGGAATACAGGATGGTAACACCGTAGACGGATTCCTCGGATAGCATGAAGACCGGATGTAGCAACACCGTTATCAAAGGGGGAAGCGAAACCCTGAAGGTACGACGGAAACCCAACCGCGTGAAATCCTGGACTCGAAGAGGAAGGAGAGAGCAGATTCAAAACACGTCGAGATGAGAGGGGAATAGCAGAGGGGTAAGGAGTAAAATCAGACCTAATCAGAGCTATCCAACCGATTTTCAGAAATAGTTTTGACACTCTACTTCGGCCGTTAGCTAGGCTATCCTACAGGCTGGACTTGTGGGGTATCGCAATCGCCGAGCTCGATACCACTCAGAACACCTCGAATCGGCCCTATGCAAGTTTTAGCAAAATTCGCCAAACCCGCATAGAAACGATTCGACGGTGCCCACCAGCACTTTCGCGGGTGGAAAAACAAAGTAATAACATTACACAACAGTCCTCGATGGGACCCACGTAACGAGATATATACAAATGACTCAAAGAGTCAAGAATACAAATATACGGTACAAAGATTCCAAATCACCTTGAAAGCGGTCGAAAGCGTCCGACTACGGACAAGAAGCAAATGGGGCTAAGAGCCCCAAGAATAACCAATGGCGCCCATAACCTGCCCAGCAAGCCGAAGGGTAACCCCGCTAACGGCCGATCTCAAAACCTGCTTAAACAAAAGGTGCCGACAAGGGCAAAGGAAAAGAAGGAGCGTCAAGATCGAGGCCAAGACACGGCGAGGCTAGAATTGCCAAGGTCCTCGCCACATAGGTATGGTGGATCAAGCGGCAGCAAAGATGCACTAAACATCCTATAGAGACTCGATACAATCAAGGATATCGAAAGGGATAAGAATGACCCAACCGATCCAACCGAAGCTATCACCAATCAAACCCATCCCGTGTTTCCTCGAGACCAAACGAGGAAGTCAACCGAGGAACTCACACAGTTGGCAGTTTTACTTATTCAGTTATAGTAGCGGCATTTTACTAGTCAGGTTTAGATAATCGTCCTGATAAAATAAGCAGTGGGCAATTTTAATTAACCATTCCGTTATAGTGGCAACACTTACTAGTCCGGTACAGATAGCATGAGATAAACCCCAAAACCCAGCAGTTGTTGGAACTTTTACTTAGCCATTCCGTTGTAGTGAAGCTGATTAGGCAAATCGAATACAAGTCAATTCATAACAAGAACTTTAGTTATAGTTGTCTATGATCGACATCAGGCTCCAAGTCGTCCATAACCGCGACACGGCTTCTAAAAGATTTAACGCAGGGTGCACCAAAGTATCCACAGCACTTCGACCCTTTTGCCGATCGCTAACATACACCCATCCAGATGTCGGCGGGCCTAAGTCACGACGCTCCTGCACTAAAGCAAGCACATGGGGCCACCCCACCGAGTCGACACCGCAACGGAGTCGGCCGGTTCCGAGACGGACTCGTGGTTTGGGTGGACGCAAGGAGCGACAAAGAATCCCAAACGGGATCACGACACCGCCAAACGTGTCCCGATCCTAAACAAGACACGCTATCTCGCACAATTTAAATAAAGCAAGAAGCATGGCATAAGTACAGGATAGTAAATAAAACCTCAAACTAGTTGTGGCCCCAAAGACAATACTTTGAAATCAGGTAATTATCAATGGGGCCCATATCTCCCCACCGTGGTTAGCGCCGATCTCGAACAGTGTCAAGAACTCGGTCCCACGGACACAAGTGGGCGGTCGAAACCAAATCTTACCTATCACCCACCGATGCCTCTCGCTTAATTCAGTTTTAGTTGTTAAACAGAATTAAAGTGATACAATAATTAAAGCCATGATCATTTCCAACGCCAACGTCGGCAATTCTCCGACAATGGTGGTACTTGACGTCACAAAACATTGAGCAAGCGACTACACGCCGGTCCAACTATCTACCAAACAACAGTGATAGGATGTGTCCAAGGCTATATATGGCTGCAAGGGATACCACGGCACGAAATCTAGAGCATCGCAACACGTATAGCAAAGATCAACAGAGGGAAGTAAATACTAGAAAAGTAAGATAGGTAGAAAGGGGGAGATGCTCGCCTGAAAAGCACTGCCGAAGATTCATCCGAAGATCGGGGCGAAGCTCACATCAACTCAACGGCCTTATCCGCGAAGAAGCAAAACACTAGCAGAAACACCGGATGCAATATTTAATACCACGGCAGAAGATCGGCATGATGCATGTATGATGCATGGCATGGCAAAGGTGCGATGCAAATGGGTCATTTTAAGCGAACCGGGTCCCGACAATTAATTAGATGGTGCAAGTTGTTTAGAACCCCGCAATTTAAATGTTGTTATAACAAGGCAAGATAAGATACCGTTACACACAAGTTTAAATGAGGCCAATATGAGACTAGATTTGCCCGCATATGGGCCCCATATTTAATTATTAGGTGAATCGCATAAGGCCCCCAAACCACATGAATGTATGCATGCGACAATTAAATATGCAACAAGTTGATATCATGTTATAAAATAGGGTTCGGAAAAGGGTGCACACATCGAGGGGCTCGGCGATCTTGGGGTTCCGGTTCGGTGGTTCTCGGGTCCAGGTTCGTTGATCCGGGGTTCGGGGTTCGGAAACGTTCTCGTCACGGGCGATCTTGGAGTCGGTGTCGGGCGATCGGCTCCTTCCGGTCGGTGCCGTTCTCGTCATCACGAATGTCTTGCCGGGTCCCACGGGTCGGTCTCACCGCTGCGAGGGTCTTGTCGGGCCGCGCCATCGAGGCGTCTTGGCGAGGGAAGAAGCACTCGCTCGCATCGATGTTCTTATCGTCCGGTTCTCGGGCATCGCATCCGATAGGGAGTACTTGTCGCATCCGTGTCGGCGAACTTGGCGGCGGGTTCGGCCTCGCATCCGGTCGAAGGTCTTGTCGCAAGTGTGGCCGCCGTCCGCTGGCAGTTCTCGCTGCTCGGAATTCCTTGGTTCCGTGGTCTTGGGATCTTGGACGGTCATGGCGGTTCCGGGTAGGAGAACTTGTCGGTTCCACCTCGGGACCTTGGCTCCAAGGAAGCCAGGAAACGAGGCCGCTCAGTCGGGATCGCGCAGTAAGCGCAACACCGAGGCGGTGTAGCCGACGCCAAGACGAGACGAGCATGGTGCCGAGAGGGACCAGGCGACGCAGTTGGATCGGGCATCGCCGACGACGCAGCCGTAGGGCGGCTAGCGAGGCCAAGAAGCTTGCAGGGCGGCCGCAGGAGGGCGGGGCGCGGGTCAAGGCGGCGACGGAGGAGCGAAGCGGCGGCGCTGCAAGGGCGGATGGGCGGACGGCTGCCGCGTTCGCCGCGGCTGCTCAGTCTGGGGAGGCGAAGCGGCGACGCGACCGGCACGGCGAGGTTCGCGAGGATGCGGTGGAGGCGCCGCGGCGCGGTGCGCAGCGAGGGGAGCTGCGGAGGAGCTGCGGGCGCGCTGCAAGGCGGGGACGGCACGCACGCTGGGCGGCGCGGCAGGCGCAGGCGGTCGCCGGCGACGAAGCGCGGGCGCCGCGGGCGCAGAGGCGAGGGAGGGAGAGCGGGCGATCGGCGGGAGCTGAGGCGAAGGGGCGGGCTAGGGAGCGAGCGGAGGAGGATGCGGGCGCGGCTCGGGCGGGGTCGCCACAGAGGAGGAGGCGGGTCGCTGTAGGAGGTGGAGGCGCGGGTCGCGTGATGGAGCGGGCGGGCGGAGGGAGGGCGCGCAGGCTGTGTGGCGCCAGGGGGGCGCGGGCGCCGGGAGGGCACGCGAGAGGCGGGGAGCTATGGGAAGAAGGGAGGGAGAGAGAGAGCGGGTCACAGGGGTGGGTCCATGGGGGCCAGGGGTTGGTGGCTGGGAAAGGTGGGATCTGGTGTGGGGATACTGCAAGGCGTTGTGTGTGTGTGGTGTTTGGTGAGGGTGAGAGGGTCCAGGAGAGAGGGTTGGGTGATGTGTCGATAGGGATAGGCTAGAGGGAGGAGGGATGAGGTGGCGCCCGAGTGGCTGGGGTGAGGTGGAGGGGGGGTAGAAACTGTAGCTCTAGGATTTAGGTAGGGCTGGCGGTGGACCGTTGTTTTAAATCGGGGTGGTCGGTCGGGACGGCCTGCTCGACGCCGCTAAAATAAAATAAATTTTATTTGTTTAATTGGACCGTTGCAAACCGCCATGCCAAAAACAAAATAATCCGCGACCGGTTTTATGCTTGAATTAGGATGGGGCGTCTTAGAAAATAAAACAGGTTTTTGCGAAATAGTTTTAGACAAACAACATGATGATGACGATGCAATGCACAAATTCCACGCGATTTTCTAGTAGTGGTTTTTGCGGGATGCCACAGATAACCTCGGTTTCTTACTGAGGGAAACTTGCTATTGTGCTGCTTCATACCTTGCTCTTAGGGTTTCCAACGAAGCGTCTCACGACAAGTGCTGGGCGCCATCAGTTGTCGTGAAGTGTATTTTCAACACATAGAACAGCTTATCTCCTTGGGGTGATTTGAGCACCACGCCAGCCCCTGAGCCTCCTCGTGCTTTTGATCCATCGAAGTGAAGGGTCCAAAATTCTAAGTCTGGAGGGCCAGTGTTTTCTGTCGTTTCTGTCCAATCAACAACAAAGTCGACAAGAATTTGGGACTTGATCGACGTACGCGGTTTGTACTCAATGTCGAAAGATGCAAGCTCTATTCCCCACTTTGCGACACGTCACGTGGCGTCGCGGTTGCTGATTATATCTCGCAGAGGAGCCGTGCTCACTACTGTGATCTTGTGCTCTTAAAAATAGTGGAGTAGCTTTCTGGATGAAAAGAACAGTCATAAGCTAGCTTTTGATGATGTGGATACCGTTGTTTTGATTCTGTCAGGACCTCACTTAGATAATAAGTTGACCGGTGCACCTTATGCTTGTGGCCTTCTTCCTCGCGCTCAACTACTGTTACCATGCTTATGACCTTGTTGATCGCTGCAATGTAGAGTAACATAGGTTCCTGAGGTTCTGGCGCTATGAGAACTAGTGGATTTGAAATCAAATCTTTCAAACTTTGTAGTGCAGTTTTAGCTTCTGGGTCCAGACAAATTTGTCAGTTTTGTTCAATAGTTTATATAAAGGTGTGGCTCTTTCACCAAGCCGGCTGACGAACCGACTCACTACTGCAATGCAACCAGTGAGGCGATGTACGTCCTTCATACGAGTCGGCCTGGTAATGTTTAAGATAGCCTTTATTTTGTCCCGGTTCACCTCGATGCCTCGCTCGGAGACGATGAGACCTAACAATTTTCTGGCTGGAATTTCAAAGAAACATTTCTTCGGATTTAACATCATGTTGAATTTTCGTAGACTAGCAAACGTTTCATCCATGTCGAAAATTAAAGTTTCCCTCTTTTTGGACATAACTGCTATGTCGTCTATGTATACGTGGACGTTGCGTCCTATTTGGTCGTTGAGGCAATGTTGCATGGTACGTTGATATGTTGCTCCTGCATTCTTTAAGCCAAAAGACATAGTTTTGTAGCAAAAGGTTACAAAAGGAGTGATGAAAGATGTCTTGATCTGATCCGACTTTTTCATCGGTATTTGGTGATATCCAGAATATGCGTCGAGGAAACAAAGTAATTCCGACCCTGTCGTTGAGTTGATAACTTGATCGATTCTTGGCAAAGGAAATGGATCTTTTGGGCATGCCTTATTCAAAGCGGTATAATCCACACATCCTTAAATCAATGGTGTCATTTTTAGGGACGAGTACATGATTTGACACCCAATCTATATGGATGAACTCTGTTATGAAATCTGCTAGCTCTAAGCGGGCTAATTCCTTGGCTATTGCTTTGCGCTTTTCATCACCAAACCGTCGTAAGGACTGCTTGACGGGTTTAGCGTCTGGGTACACATTAAGAGAGTGCTTGGCAAGTTCCCTAGGTACTCATGTCATGTCAGATGGCTGCCATGCGAAGATATCACTATTAGCTTTGAGGAAGTCGACGAGCGCTTTCCATATGTTCGTCGTCTTGGAGGGATCATCTTCCTTCAGCTATGTCTTCTTCGTCTCTTCCGACGCCTTGAACTGCAAACTTGGCTTCAACACCTCGTTCTTTGTAGCGGGCATCTCAGATGGATTGATGGTCTTCTTGATCTCCTGGTACTCCTGGGCGTGCAGCACGGCTTCGGCGAAGGCAACAGATCCTTCGTCGCACTCTCGCTCCTTCCTCGGATTTCCTCGTATGGTGATTACGCCCTTTGGACCTGGAAGTTTAATCATGTTGTAGATGTAACAGGGACGGCCATGAACGCCCAGTAAGCCGGACTCCCGAAGATGGCGTGGTAAGCACTTTTGAATGGTACCACCTCGAAGGAGAGTGGCTCGGTCCGGTAATTTTTTCGGGTTCCGAATGTCACGTCTAGAGTAATCTCACCCATAGAATTTGCATGTATCCCTAGTACAATGCCACAGAAAGTTACACTATTGTAACTCAACTGGCTCTCATGTAGCTTCATGCGGTGGAGTGTCTCGACGTAGAGAATGTTGATACTGCTCCCACCGTCCATGAGTGTTTTTGAGAACTCATAGCCGTCAATAAGAGGATTGACAACCAGAGGATAATTTCCCCGACGATGTGTTTTCGTTGGGTATCTGAACGATCAAAGGTGATGGTCACCTCTGACCAGTCCAGGAATTGGGGGACAGTCGGAACCATGGCATTGATCTCACGAATAACCGCCTTTTGTCCTTAGCTGGTTGGGATCCAAGGAAGCAGACATATGCGTCTTTCTTAGTCGGAAAAGTCTTCTTTCCATCCGACTTGGGCTCTGCGGCAGCTTCTGCCTGTTCCATGTCGGAATCTTCCTTGGGCTCCTTTCCTTTCTCAGAATTTTTCTTTCCTTTTCGTCGCTTGGCTCTGTAGCCAGCGGATTCGTCTTTCTTGATGTCGTCATTGAAACGACACTCCGCATTTGTATGGTTAGATCCTCCATTACTATCCAAGTGGTGGACATAGGGATTATTGGCAATGTCAGCTCAGGTATAGGTTCTTCCGGGTTGTTGGTCTCCTCTGCCCTGGATTCGGGAAGTTCCTCGGCCTCTACCACGGCCGCCTTCGCGCCCTCCTCGTCCTCCAGATCCAAACGTTGCATTGACACGTGCGTTGTCCGGAGCCGGCTTTTCGGCCGAGGTGTTCTTGTGCTTCTGAGTTTGCTTTGGGTGTTTGGCCATATTGGGATTAGACAGAATATTTAGCAGCCCTTCTGAATCATCATCGGCATCAGCATACTTGCTTGCCGTCTCTATTATTTCTCCCAAATCTGTGACGTGGTCACGCTTCATCCTGTGACGTAAAAGTCCGACTGGAAGTCCTGCAATAAAAGCTTCTATCGCAGTTTGCTCATTTACTCCTTCGCAGGAGTTATTCGTATCGATCCATCTTCCGAGGTAATCCTGGCAAGTTTCTCCGGGTCTTTGGGTGCAACGCTGCAAGTCTCCGACTGTGCAGGGCCTCCTATATGTTCCCTCGAAGTTTGAAAAGAACTCACTTTGCATATCATACCAGTTATAAATTGAATTCTCTGACAGTTCATTGAGCCATGATCGAGCCGTCTACCTCAACATCAGTGGGAGATATCGGACTGCAACCAGGATGTTTCCTCCTTTGGCGATGCAACAAGCCTAGAAAAAATCATGGAGCCAAGTATCTGGCCGAGCTGCTCCGTCGTAGGGCTGAATGTGCTTGGCGATGCTAAAGTCAACCAGAAATTTTGTCTGACGTATACGTGAACCAAAGCACTTGGGTCCCACATACACATATTCTTCCGTGTACCGCCGCACTTCTATATTTGATTCAATGCGATGGAGAGCGTCGTTTGGCGAGAGAGATCTGCGCCTTGGAGGCTCGCGGCTTCTGCACGGTGGAGTCGGATTTCTGCATCTCTTCTCACCATTGTCGCCTCCGCCCCTACGCTCTTCCGTGGATACGACGTGATCCTTCGTGGTCGCTGCTGGGGGGCGATGGTGGCCCTAGTGGATTATTTCCGGCTGGTTTTCTTGGTGGTGGCGGTGGAGCCTCATTATGCTGACTCTGATGCCTGTTTCTTTGGGCACCGTCCCTACTAGATTCAGGATGATCCGGATCATCTCTTCGTCTGGCATTGCCAGCCGGACGGCTTGGTGGTGGCATCCTTAGCCGATCTTGCTCCTCTAGCTGGCAGCGTATTTCCGGGTCTTCTCTATAGCGATTATTTTGCCGACGAAGGTCCTGATGGGGAACCATTGCCCTGATGGTGTCTTCGGCCGCAGTCGGAATAACTCTTTGCCTAGTCACGTGCCGGCCGATGAGAGTGGCTGTTGGAGACGGTCCTAGAATTTTCTTCTTCTCCACGGGGACGGTAGCGCTGAGTCGTATCCCTGTGGAGCCTTACGTCAGCTCTTTGGTCAGCGCCAGTGTGGCAAAACTCGGATTTTGAGGACAGCTTGCCACTGAATGATGCGGTCCTCTTCTGCTGTTTTAATCCTTTGTGCAGCAACACAACGCACTTCTAGACCTGCCGTGGAGACGGGTTGTTGGCGAGGATGGCTCGAGCTGCAGCAGCGTTTTCCATCGGTGTGTTGTAGACTCAGATCTTCTCTCCATCTTTTCTGTCAAATAGATCTTTGTGGATATCCGGATTCTTGTTTGCAAGAAACAGACCTCCCCTTGTTTTGTTTGGGTGTCGCTTGAAATCTAACTGATATCTGGCAGGGTCACTGTCTAACTGCTGTCTCATCTCAACGAGGCGTGTGGCCTCTTCAAGTAGAAACAAGCGGTGCTTTTCCAGGTCCTCAGCCCTTTTCTCCAGTGCCTATGGTGTAAGATCCGAAGCTGTTGGGATTGGAATTGTGAGAGCATCTCCGTAGATTTCGCGTGCACCCTTGGTGGCAACGTGTCCGTCCACAGGAGGGTCGATCGGAGTGGGATTAGTCGGATCTCCGTCCTGATTCTCCATATCGATCTCTTCATCAACTTTTTCTTCGTTGGTTTCCTCGACGTCCGGTTCTGCCAGAGTCAGATTCTTGTTCTTCTTCCTCTTCTTTGACCGCCCAGTAGCCTTAATGTGCGTACCAGTGGCAAAGACGGCTTTCGGTCCGATACCCGGGGATAAACTTTCGTCAGTACTTTCCATCATGGTTGGCTTGTGGACCTCGGTGGAATCTCCGGTGTCCATGTCATCCTGCGAGGTGTAGCTTTCATCCATGCTATCATATGGACTAGGAGGAGTTTCCGGCTCACCTGGCGTTTGTCTAGAGACGTGTTGTTGCTCGTACTCCTCTATCTCATTGTCGAAGTCTTGAAGTTCCTGCGAAGTGATTAACTTCATTGGGGAGCCGGGTAAGTTGCGTTTTCTTCGATTGTGTCTAGGACCGAGTCGCTATTAGATCTAGCATCGATAGAGTCGGATCCACTGCTTATGTAGTACACGAAATAGTGCTTCTTCTTATTCATCTTCTTGAGGTACTTGTATAACTTGGTTTCCGCTTCGACATCAGCAAAGCTAGATCCGTAGCGGATGTACTCCTCGTCTGTGTATCCGATCTTGCTAGAGAGATCGGATCTGACTTCTTCTTCCACCTCTTCTTCCACTTCAGGAGTGGGTTGGGTGGTTTTGATTTTCTCCGAGATCTTGAACTCTTCCGCCTCTACGGACAAAGTAGATCCGGATTTTTCTTCCGCCATGGTCATCACCTCAAGGGTGGGTTGGGCGGGTTCAGCGAAACCAAGATAAATATCAATCTCGCCGATTGACATGATTGTGTAGGTCGTCACGGGCCTGGAAGCCAGAATCCAAGTCTCATCTAGGAGGATGAGAGGGATATCACTGGCGTAGACCACTCGACCCATGGCGATAGTTTTGCCGATTCCTGCACGCGCAGATTCCGCCTGGAACGATGCTCCAAAGGTCACCTGCCCCACGGTGGGCGCCAACTGTCGTCGGATTGTCGACAAGTATGCCATAGGGGGTCCTAGTGGCGTTGGAAAGAAGGGGTGTGAGACGTCGGATGTTCCAGGAGCGGTGAGCACAAGTTTACCCAGGTTTAGATCCAAGTGCGGTGATCGGATCCTACTCCTGCTAGCAACCCAGTAATATATCGGCGTAAGCCGGATGTTATAGCGGATTACAAGAGAGATTCGCCTGTGCGAGTTGGTTGTGGTGTATTGTATTGTATTGTATTGTATTGTATTGTATTGTATTGTATTGTATTGTATTGTTATGCCCTAAAGGCTCCCATAGTGCCGGTTTATATAGTCACCGAGGCCTAGGGTTACAGGGAGAGACATATCTGGCTATGTTACAGAGTCGGTAACTAGTACAGCTTGAACTACAAGTAATACTACATGCCTAAGTCGGTAACTCTTCTAGGCCTTGTCGTAGCCGAAACTGGCCCCTCCTCTTTCTCTGACTGGGCCGCCCGTGAAGCAAAGATCTAACCCATTGGTGGGCCACCCTGGTCAGCGAGTCATGTGGGTATATCCGGAAAGTATATCCCCAACAAGGGTCCCATAGGCCCGACTTATATAGTCGCCAGGTCCTAGGGTTACACGGAAAGTCCTAGCCGGACATGTCACAAAGTCCTACACTGCATACAACTAGTCTAGCGTGTCTTGCACTCCAAGGCTCCGGGTACGTCGGTGACTCCTCCATAGCCTTCCTTTATCCGGCATGGGCCTCCCTTCTGGATGCATCTAACTAGGCCGCCCAGCAGGCCATGGTCCATGCTACCAACTGTGGGCCACCCGGGTTATCCGGATAGGAGACATGCTATGAGGATACCCATATAGCATATCCCCAACAGCGAGAACGGGGGTCCAAACTACTTTATTCAAGCAAACTAAACAAACTAATAAAAGCAAACAGAAACTAAGATGCTCCAAGAACAACACAACAGTGCATGAAACAATAAAAACGAAGTGTCTAGACATACCTGAGCTTTTTATTGATGAAGAAGGGGATGCCTTGGGCATCCCCAAGCTTTGACGCTTGTACCTCTTGGATATTTCTTGGGGTGACACCAGGGTGGCATACCCAAGCTTGAGATTTTTTCCATTCTTCATCTCATTACATCATTCTCTCTCTACACCTGAAAATTTTCCTTCATACAAAACTTCACACAATCTTCATTAGCAACATTAGTGTATTCAAAAGATAATAGACCTTTGGACCTAGCTTTGGAACAATAAAACTTATCACTAAAACACATGCTACTGTAGCAACTCCTTCAAAAATCTCAATTCCCCAAAAGAGAACTAAAAAAGGAATCAATAAGAAGCAAATGCAAATAATGGCAGAAATCTGTCAAAACATACCAGCAGGTAGAAAACGATTTTTTCGAATATCTTTTGTTGCTCAAATAAAAAAGTGTTGAACTAACAAAGTTAGCTAACATACTGGGGGATTTATTCGTAAATTTTCAGCTCAATCCGACTTACAAAGACTTCTCACGAATTTTTATGGTGAAGGACAGAAATCTGTTTCAGGACAACAACTCCCCAAATCTTACTTCCCTCTCATTAGAGGTCATTCTTGGCACAAAAAGCAAACAAAAAGGATAAGGAGAGGTTATTACTGAAGTAATAACTTCCAAGACTCAAGGAAACTCTTGGGTTATCTCCCAACAAGTACTTTTCTTTAACGCCTTTAAGTTAGGCACAAGAAGCAAGAAATCAAGTATTTTCAAATGAAGAAGCAACTCTCTTGTTCTTTCCTTTCTTACCTTTCTTCTTCTCTTTAGGGAATATATGGTTGCTCCTGGAGGAGAAAAATGCATAATGACTTTTCCCACATCTATTATTGCTCCAAGGTGTTTTAGTAGGGATCTTCGAAGTGTGATATGTCCTTTGCCTACACATTCAATAACCAGATAATCAGTAGACACCATTTTCCCTGAGATTTTTGTAAACACATCTTTAGCTATTCCAATGGGTAATAAGGTGGCATTATTAGTAAGAGAGATTTCCTATCCTCCTTTAGAAAGCCCCCAAAGACTCAAAGACTCATAAATATCTTTAGGCATAAGGCAAAATTCAGACATGATATCACAACGAGCATCAAAAGTTGCACCACTATTTATAGTGACTTTGATTGTGGGAAACCACTTTGAAGGCTTAGAATTCATTGGAACATAATTATGGTACTCCCTAAGTGTGTGATAGCAACTATTCAAAGCAGCAGTACTTGACTCAAGAGTGTTCAACCTAGCAAAAAATATTTATGAAAGAGGAATCAGACTTGCCAGGTGTATTATAAATTATAATCAATTTCTTTATGGCATCAAAAGCTTCATCCTTAGTACATTGAAAAATATCTTTCCCAACCACAACATCTAAAACATATCTATAACAAAGAGCAATACCGCAGTAGAAACTATTGATAACCAAGCTAAGACTCATCTTAGGCTCAGTTTACCTTTGCAAAGTAGAGATTCTAGACTAGGCTTCTTTAAAACTCTCTTCACCTTTTTGCTTGAAAGCAAAGATCTCTTCCATAGGTGTTAGAGAGATAGGACCAAAACCAGACATGGTAGCAACTAGGGTAGGAACTATTTTTTATGTGTGTTTGATAAGAGAAAGCAAACCAAACTAAACTATTTTTTTGGAGTTTTGGATAAAAAGAGGCAAACAAAACCAAGCAAAAAAAACTAAGCAAACTAAAAACAAAGTAAAGAGAAAGGTTGAGGAGGACTCCCCTTGTGAAGACGTCCTTAGCCTTCTCGGCAACGTCGCCAGAAAAGCTTGATGCAACGCTGAGTTGATGTAGAGCGCTTCGTTGGGAACCCTAAGAGCAAGGTGTGAAGCAGCACAACGACAAGTTTTCCCTCAGTAATAAACCAAGGTTATCGAACCAGTAGGAGGAAGGAAACACCTCAAAGGTGTTGCAAGCAATGTGGAAACCTGCACAACACAAACTCAAGACTTTGTCCCAACGAACAGTGAGGTTATCAATCTCACCGGTTGCTGTAACAAAGGATTAAACGTATGGTGTAGAAGGTAATGGTTTGCAGCAAGTAAACAAGTAAAAGTGGAGGATGTACCAATGGTAAAGATTGTACTGGGGTCCATAGTTTACTAGAGGTGCTCTCCTTAGATAAACAACATGGCATGAAGGGTAAACAAATTACAGCAGGGCAATTGACAGGAACTGAGCAAGGCATAAAAATGCAATACCAGATAAAAAGATCCTATGAGATTCGATTGGGCAATACAACAATAAACATAGACCGCCATCCAACTGCATCTATGACTAGAAGTCCACCTTCAGGTTATCATCCGAACCCCCTCCAGTATTAAGTTGCAAGCAACATACAACTGCTTTAAACAAAGTGTGTAAGGTAAACAATCCACTTGTTTCATCAACAAGAGACCGTTGTTTTCTCCCTAGTGGCAACATCACATCTACAACCGAAGAGATTTCTGTCACTTCTCTTGGAAACTAGAGGCATGAACCCACTATCGAGCATAAATACCCCCTCTTGGAGTCACTAGCAACTACTTGGCCAAGATAGCTACTAACAACGGAGAGCATGCAAGATCACAAACAAAACAGACATGATAGTATCAAATAGACAAAACCATTAATCAATCTGACATAGTAATCTCAATATCCATCGGATCCCCGCAAACACAACATGCATGATTACAAATAGATTAGATCTTGATCATGAACGGAGCTCACAAGATCTATACATGAAAGCACAAGGAGGAGATACAATCATCTAGCTACTACATGGACCTGTAGTCCAAGGTGGAATTACTCACGCTTCATACATGAGAAGAAGGCCTCCGGGATGATCTCTCCTCCGACAGGGTGCCGGGAAGAACTTCAGATCCCCCGATCTAGGGACGATGGTGGCGGCGGCTACAGAAGGTTTTATGGAGTTTTGATCGGGTGCCTAGGGTTTCTGCATCTGGGGCTTCCTATAGGCGAAGAGGCGAGGCTAGGAGGCGGCCAGAGGGCCCACGCCCTGCCTAGGTGCCGAGTGGGCCCACCCGCGCCTAGGGGGGTGTGGTGGCCATAGCTCGCCTCTCCGTCTGTCCTCTGGACTTCGTGTCGCCCACGGTAAAATATTAACTTTGGCTTTTGTCCCTCCAATTCCGAGAATATTAATTTTCTGTCTTTCTGGAACTAAAAACAGAAGAAAACAGACAACTGGCACTGTGACAACTTGTTAATAGGTTAGTTTCAGAAAAGATATAAAAACACCTCAAAGTGTAGAAAAAGCAAAGCAAAGTAGATAGTAAACAAGCATGGCATCAAAAATTATACATACGTTTCCGACGTATCAGTGATCCAAGGATAAGTGGAAAACTTTTTCTATTTTTATCCTTGCAAGATACACCGTCACAAAGACAAATACTTAACCAAGAAAAGCTCCTGATTCTCCTCTTTTTGTGTATCTTCTTGTTTGTATAGCTATCAAATAAAGCTATGCTACAAAATGTATGTAAAGATATGATGTATCTGATGTAAAATAATCAAATAAAATTGATATTTGGTACTATATTTGCATATCTATCACCTGAGTCCGTACTAGAGACAGTTTAGAGTAGAACCGTTTACAAATGTCTGGTCAGTAACAGTTAGTTATAAATAATTTCATGAAAGATTAGCTGAACACATACGTAGACACAACATAAATCGTTTTCAATCATGTAGAAATGCAAAAGGTTAATAAAGAAATCTGTTTTTAGTCATGCGGTAAAAAAGGAAAGCACGTTTATGTATGACCCTTACTACACAAACGGTCGATTTTTTAGAAATATATGCACATTCAAACATGACTTGATATTAACCGTTTGCGGAGTAGAGACTCATCACCCATCCCTGGGTAACGTTTATTCAGTTCATCGTGTGTAAAGGACGATTTTCACGAAGATCCTATCTGTAATAGTGGGGTGACATTTTCCTGATAATTTGTTGAAAAAATGCCAAAATGGTCTATCAACTTTCCGCATATGAGTATTCTTATCACCAACTTGCGAAAACGCAAAAGCAGGGCAGAAACTTGCCGCAGACAAGAATTTTAGTCACTCCGTGACAAAATCAATTAGTTTGCTCATGTGACAGTCTATATTTTTGCGATTCACCCCTTAAAAGTTTAGTCATTCCCATTGTTCATCGTATAGACTATGTAGGTATTATATAAAACATAACACCTCCAGGCTAACGTGGACGGAAGATCCACATGTCAGCCCAATTAAAAAACCCTCTTTATCCACCATCTCCCCAGCCCATTAACCACATAGTAGTCATCACCGCCTCCTCTCTAGCGAACTCGCCAACTCACCGACGAGCTTGCCACCTCCTCCTCCGCACCCTCTCCGGAGAACTATTCGTACATCCCTGATGCGGCAGCTCAGAGGAGGGCTCCGGCACGGGACGTTGCGTCGGCTCTAGGCGGGGCGAGCTTCGATGTGGGATGGCTCTAGGCGGGGCGAGCTCCAGCGCGGGATGAGTTCTGCCGTGGTGTAGGTGGCGCGGGGCAAAGCTTCGACGCGAGATTAGTGGCGCTACGTGGGGCGAGCTCCGATACGGGACGGGTGATGCGGGACAGGCGGCGTGGCGCGAGGCGGCTTTGGGTGGGGAAACGGTAGACTAGAAGGAAGGCAGCGGCGGCCTGCCTCACCAGACAGAGCGGCGGTCTGCCTCACTAGAATGAGCGGTGGCTTGCCTCGTCAGCGTATAGGGACGACCTGCCTCGCCGGACTATGGCCACGGTGGGCGGGTCTCGGGACGGGATGTGAGACGTGGTCTCGGGTTGCCTACCACTTTTTTTGTTAGATTTTCACTTTTCTTTTTCTTTCTCAAGGTACTTAGATTTTCTTGCTAGGCTGATAAGTAGGTCCCACACGTTAGATTCCTAAACAATTTGAGTTTGGCGCAAATTGCAAAAAAAGACGAAAATATGATGGAATCTGAAAGTTATGGAGATATACACACTTCTTTCGAGGTAGAAACTTATATTAAGGAGGCGGATCATAAAAAATAAACTGTCATGTTAGTTTATAGAACGCTCGTCCGCAACAAGTTTTTGTTCTGCTTTTATGTTTTCGCGAGTTGATGACCAAAACGCTCGTACACAACAATTCAATAGGCCATTTTGACAATTTTTCACTATTTCGTTAGGAGATAATACTACATGCCACCATAACTTTGATATTAGATGCCGTTGATTTGCATATATTTATCCATTAAAATATGTTTAGATATCCCCGTCTACAGTACCCGGAGGGCGATTTCTGAGCGACCAACAGAAAGCCACCTCGTCGTCGCCGAATCGGCGGCTGCCTCACCCTCCGCCGGCCGCTCCGGTGGCGGGAGGACGGGGGAACCCCGATTCACGACGTGTACATAGTGTAGGTTGTCTTTGGTGGCCAGCTGGCGGTGCGGAGAGGAGGTGCGGCCGGAGTGGCTTTTGCAGGTGGTGGACTTCCTCTTCGTCGGCGACACTCCATGGAGTTCTATAGGTGACCTAACATCTCCGTCGCATTAGCAGATCCTCGGAGTTGGCATGGGCGACTTCCCCTTGCCGGTGGTCGTGGGACGGCGGCTCCGGCTACCGAAGAAATCGTGGAAGAGGATGGTGAGTTTCAGTTCGATGACGACGACGACGTTCGGTGTAGGCCCTTTGGGGCCGGTGCTCGGCGACTTCCCGCCGGCCAGGGGGATGCTCCTGATCCAAGGCGTCAAGGGGAGCAGAGGCGGCGGCGCGCCACCAACAACGCCGCGTCGCCATTATCATCGAGTTGCAGGAGGGCTTGTTTGTAATATCTGTTCTTATGTGAACCTTTCTGTAACTTTGCTGGATTAATATGAGCCTTTTTTACCAAAAAAAATACATCTAGATATTTTGAATATAATTAAAAAAATATATTCGAATATTTTTCGGAGAGAAGTAAAGATAGATAGATGCATCGAGCTGGCGGAAACATCGCGGCCATAGAGCACGATAATTCAGCCTGCTAACGATAGTGGTTTTCGGTCTTCTTGTGGTTTTGGGCCTCCATCAATCCATCACCGCGCCGCAACCCTCGCCGCCACCGCTGCCACGCCAGCTCGCACCGGACAGGGGACGGACATGGCGGAGGTCGTCACGAAGGCGGTGCAGGCGCCCACTTTGCTGTCGCTGTGCTTGAAGGCGGTCGCAGCCCATATGACCGCCGACGCAGCAGGCGCGGGTCGATCTGGTGGGTGCGCTAATCATTTCGAGGGGTTCGCCCAGGAGCACGAGGAGGGGGATGGCCACCTGTCGCCGGAGCAGGTTGCGAAGGCGCTGCCTTGGGAGCTTCTCCACCAGCTGGCGTCTTCTCTGCCGCCATTCGCTCTTGAATCGCTCCATCACGCCGCCCATGCCCGGTATCCTACTCTTCTCCTCTCATCCCCTCTCAATGTCCTTGCCTCCCCCCTTCTTCTGTATGTGGAGTAACATCTGATAAGCAGTAGTAGTCAGTATGACCTCTCCCGTTGCGCTGATGAGGGCCGCGAGTGTGCTGCTCCAGCGGCGCCCGTGCTAACTGACGTAACGCTGCTCAGCGTCGTTCAGGCAGATACTGCCCGCAGAGACGGAGGAGGTTGAGGGCGGTGGCGGCATCCGGAGTGATTAGTGTAGGCGGGGTGGGATGCTGGGGTTAGAGCATTTCTAGCAGATACTTTATAACGCGAACCCTTATAACGCGGATAAAGGCTGGCTTTGGTCTTTTGCGGTCTCAAATTTCGTCGTGCAGAACAGAAACATCAAAAAAATCAAACCGAACCTTTAAATACCAAATTCAAAATTCCCGGGAGATTCATACAGGGATTGCATAGTTCTTGCGATTAACAGGCATCGATCATAAGCAGAGACAGCAAAAGTAAGCAGCGAGGGGAATCTACACGCATCGCCCGGCCACCTCAGCCATCAGTTTCAGGCAAACACTCAAACTAATTTGGGCTTTCACCTGCAGAAGTTTGGAGGCCTATATATGCAATTCTGGAGTTTAAAACATACTTAAACTACCCCTCATCTTAATTTTACTCCTTTTACTCTTTTCTTACACTTTGCATTTCTGGTTTCCCATCCTAGATGCTGCTCTTCTACTCCCATTACTGTTCAATTTGGAGGGCCTGACCGCAATAGACGTGGGACAAAACGTTCGAGGTTACATTCATCTACACACTGTTAAGTCATTTGTGTTTGTCAAAAGACACCGGACAAGAGAATACACTTAAAGTATTTAACATTTTTGTTGTATCGATGTTTGCAGGTGTGAAGACTTCAACACCGTTTGGCAGGCATTGTTCAAATTTCGCTGGCCCTTTGATGATAACACTGGACATGATAACTTGATTACTGTAGATTGGCAGCAACAGTACTGGGAAATGCATTTGCAAGAGTGTGTTATCAAACAATTACAGCTGTGTTAATCATCAATTAATCAATTCTTAGGACTGACTTCGTCACTTCTTTTTATCCTTCGGCAGGTGCCTGGATGAAGCTGCAGAGGCTGCATTACTTCCTTTATTTCGTGGGAGTATTCGTGAAATAAGTATGTCAGGTGAATATAGAAAACCCCTCAACAGGCCTACTTCATTATTTTTTATGCTTGACATTGTATTACAGTAAACAACTATCTTACAAACATAAGGCCGTGGGCTGATTACTTTCTAGCCAAGAAAAGTTGCATGTTATGCTTCCAGTTAGCTGTAACTGCACCTGCTGGAGCGATTGAAATTACCTTCGAGTCTAACAATGATCTATGCAGCTAAAATCATGAGTTCTGTTTACCTCAGTGAGGACATTGTTCAGGAGTATTCAAGACTATCATATCATTGGACCAGACTTGGATCCTATGCAAGGTGGGATCATATGACATTAGTTGGATATAGTATGTTCCTCTTTAACTCGTTTTTAACCTTATCATGGAGAACTGCTTGGTGCTACTTTGCTAGTGATTTATTTTCAATCAAAGAAATTCACACTTGTCCTTAATGGCCGTTGAGACCGATGATAATTCTTACTGTAGTTTTTCTTCTTATTTTCAGTAGCTTGAGACTTCAAAATGTGCTTTGCACAGCTGAAGTTTGTGTAAGTGCTCAATCAGTACCTTGTTCCTTTAACTTTCTACTGTCTATGATTAATGATCTATGGTTCTTAACTTGTGTTGTTTCAGTTGTGCATTTGCATTGCTTATATACTGTTATATGTGATATCTCCATCATCCATACGACATTGAATATGCACTAAATTCCATAATAATGTGTCCTTCATGTTATATATATGTATATGTATGGCATGGAAAATGTGATTCCATTGTGTAAAGTTCAGACTTAAGACAGTTATAGTTGACTGCTGGAATCCTTTGTTTTTCAGGACATGTTGCAACCTAGCAGGCTAGAAACTTTAGTGTTTGTAAGGATCATATCAGAGCCTGAGGTAATATTATGCCGGTGATATTACATTTGCCATTGCATAAAATAAGCTTTACAAAACAAGCTTGCAGAGTCTCATGATCATTTGCTACAACTCGGTTAAAAGGAATATTATGTTCAATAGTAAAAGTTTCCATGTTCTGTAAACTACATATCTCTGTGCCGCAAGAGAAATAGGGAAAAGAAATGTTGAGGCAACCTAGTTAAGAAGCATACCAAAGAAAAAATTGACTAGGGAAAAAAAAGTTACGCGGAAGATAAGCTACACGCTTCTACCGTTAGTATACTTCTCTGCATGATGGCCCATATTGTTGCTTCCATCTGTTTTGTTAGCTGATAGCGAGTGAGAAATAGTTACAATTTTCTAAGCCCCTTTTTAATTTTCACTGACAGGTTAATTTTCACTGACAGGTCAATGGTGTATGCCTGCTCCTGAGCTGCCATGCAAAGACACTGTTATCTCTTGAATTTATCCACTGCCAGCTTTATCCTGCAGTCATGGATAAAGTCTGCAGTAGTCTTTGCCAACTAGTATCCCAAAACCATGAGATCCAGTGCCTTATTATTAAATCATCCCGCGTTGGTGAAAGCAAGTCTCTAACCGTCTCTGCTGGTCTATTAAATTTTCTTTCATATGCAAAGTAAGTTGCATGCCCTTTTATTCCCCCTTTGGTTTTGTTTTCGAGCAGATGCTGGGGAATACCCAGAAGAATCCAACCTTTTGCTTCATTATTCTATTTTTTTAGCGAGCGTCGTTGTATTTGCACTATTCTGTACAATGGCCCTCTAATTAGATGCCCAGTCAATCTTGTTCAGCCATTTTATTCCATGATTTCACAATCTAATTTAGGGAGGAGACATGCATCCAGTCTTGTAGAGTATATCTGCAGATTATTCCTACTTGCAGCAGCATCCCAAATAATTTGGAGAAATTGCAAACATTATGAAGAATTTCCAGTTTATGACTAGGAGATGATGCCATTATCCTTAGTTTCAAAAGAAATTCACACTTACCAAATGTAACAGAGAAATCTTTCAACTATTGTTTCCGAGTTGTATTTGTTAGCTTCAAAGAATTTATTAAAATAAATATCTCTCCTAACACTATGGAGAGATTGACTCCATTTTGAGGGCTGTGTGGAGTGGGCACTGCTTGTTTCACTGTTCAAGGTCCTGATAAAACCCCCGGACATGACTATGGGTTCAACGGGAAACCAAAAAAAGGTGCAAGATCCAGTCATCTTGAACTTTTACATGTTTTAGATAATAAACCAGTAAAACACTATTTTATTCAGAGTACATACGTGTAGACAATTTCATTTTTCTTTTGAAGGATGTACGTCAGTTCATTCATCTTAAAGATAATCATGGTAAGAACAATTCAGTTGTCTGGGATTTCAAAATTAGGTTGCGCAGCGCACTGGTTATGCTGCCTGTCTATAAGCATACATGGTGTAGTGTTGATACTTTGTTACTGATCGTTCGCCAAAAAGATTGGGTGCACATCATCACTGTGTTGTATTCTTACTATTTTTCAGGTCGCTGCAGTTGCTATCACTTAACGATGCTAAGATCCAGCCATCGTTTGCTAAAATGATTATTCATACTCTCCTTGAATCTTCTTGCTGCTTACAAACGCTTGACATATCAGAAAACAATGTGGGTTCACACGAGAACCTTTCCTTCTCTGATATTTGTCTCTTGGACTGCAAATAATAAATCTCTAATAGATTTCAGGCTGGCTTTCAACTGTAGACAGAAGTTCTACAAGTTTCTCATCAGCACTGGAATCAAATACATCCTTGAACTCCTTGACTGTTCTTAACCTAAGGTATTTACCTTTTCCTTTTCATAATCCACCAAGTCGCCAAACCTTTGTCACCACTTCTCTTTTAAAGTTGGCATGACCTCTGTATTTAAACATATTATAATCCTTATTATGCCAGGGGAAATAATTTGCAGGAGAGTGACATGGAGGATCTATCCAATATTCTAGCAAAAATGTCTAATTTGAGAAGTTTAGATATAAGTGACAATCCAATCACTGATGAGGGTATCAGGTACCTGTCTTTTGTGAATATTGTACATGATCAAGTGTATCCTGCTGATTGTAGACGATAGAGTTAGACTACCTCACTACCTGTTTGTCTTCGTTTTATGTAGATTTGCATCAATCATGAGTGCATAGTAGTTCTTCCATGTCTGTGATTCTACTTCAAGTTCAAGACAGTTTCTTCTTATTTTATGTTCTATCAGTAAGCACTCAGGAGTTGCATATAAAAATTGCAGATTTCTTATTCCTTTCTTTGAATGGGCTCTTCAACGGGAGAATCCGCTTTGGAGATTAATAGCAGATAACTGTGATTTGTCCAGTGTTGGTGTGACTAAACTTCTTGAGTGCCTCACATCTGTTAATAAACCACTTGATATGCTTTCTATAGCAGATAATCATCTTGGGAGGTAAGTCTTTTCTCACTGTGCAGAGTTTCTGTTTAATTAGCTTGGGTGACGTTTTGAACTGAGATGAATTTGCAGTTCTGTGGCAGCAAAATTAGTGAAATTCCTGGGTTCACATGTAAGGGAGCTAAATGTTGAAGATATCAGCCTAGGACCACTAGGCTTCCAAATACTTGAGGAAGCATTGCCAAGGAAAGTACATCTCTCCCACATCAACATCAGGTATAAATAAACACTGCCTGTGTGACAGTGATGCATGCTTAATGTGCCAGTTTCCTTAGCCACTTTGTATTTTTTATTTTGCAGTAAGAACCGCGGTGGGATTCAAACTGCACACTTCATTTCCAGACTAATACTGCAAGCGCCAAACCTTGTCTCAGTCAATGCAGGATCTAACCTTCTACCTCCTGACTCGTTGGAAGTAATTTGTAACGCATTGAGGCAAACAGCATGTAAGAAATATACTTCCTGGTATTTTCTTTAACCATCTTTAAGGTAGACCTAATGGGCGTATACCAATAGAGATTAGTCGATAACCAGTGAGCTTATTATAGGTAACTTGACGCGACTGGACCTGATGGGCAATGTGCATTTGTCGAGTGATGTCTTTCCTGCAGCCTTTGAGTTCAAGACGCATGGAAAGCCAATCCTGCTTATTCCATCGCAGCAAGGTAGCTGCTCTCCCTATGATGCTGACCCGTAACCGTTAAGTAGCACCTACTGTATCGAGAATTGTGAAACATTGCTCGTCTTTGAGATGGAACTAGGGGCTGATTGGGTATATGACCCATTTTGCATTGCTAAAAAGTATGGCCTTTGGATTGTTTGGGGTGCAATCCTTTTTGGCAAATTTTCCATAAGAAAATAGAGGATGGTTTTGCATCAATAAGTGGATGATGTGGGTCCTGTTACACTTGTGAATTGTTCCTTCGCAAGTTTGGATGAAACCTCCCGTTTGCATGATCATGGGATGAATGGTGCTTTTGTTGTAATAGTACAAACTACGGTCAGTGAACAGAAAGTTTTGGTTATTGATTGAGGAGAACTTTGTTGATTGAGCCAACACTTATGCTCATTCCCTCATCACACGAGTAGAAGGAACTCCAAGGTCAGTCTGATCATTATTGGTTCCATACCAATCCAAATCTGAGGTAATAGTACTAGCGTGTGTCACTCCCAGGAGGGGCGGCTCGGATGGTACCCTTCCCTTCCACCCTTGACCCCCCCTGCCGATGCTGAAGAATGCCACCGGTCAAAGATCGTGTGGCTGGCGGCGGGGCCCCCATCCTCCTCATGTGGTGGGATCTCTAGCCGGAGCCTTGCGGGTGCCTTGGACGGAGCGGCTCTTCCGGCGGAGATGGACGCTGGGATGGTGACCCCGCACTTCTTTGGCGACATTGGTGGCTGCCTTGGTTGTGAGGGGGGCATGATAGCTGGTTGTGGGGGCTCGGTGTGGCTCAACACCTCGTCTTCACGTGGTGCGGGTGGTGGCGGCGGTCCCCGCTGAGATCTCTGGCCTGATATTGGAAGTCGGCGGGCGGCGGAGTGGGGGTCTAATGATCTGCCTAATAAAGAAGGTGATCCTTGGATTCTTATCGCGTCAAGACGGTGTTCTGCTTGATGTCTGGCCTTGATGATTTGGCCAATGATGAGTTTTGGAAGGCTTCGGTGAAGATTTTCACTTAGCGCTTCATGCCTATAGATTGCTGGATCTGATGAGATTCGGTCGTGCGCTCCCCTATTTCTGGCCGTGCGGCTTTAGCAGGGTGTGGTGTTAAACTTCGTTGTTTGTTGTCATCATGGGCTCTGTGAGTGCTTCGATTTCTATGGTGAAGATAGTGCAGAGAGTGTCATGACGATTGAGGTCTGATGTATAGTAATGGTGGACCGAGTCTTCGAGGCGATGAGGACTTTACTTCACGATTCTTGACTTGTAGTAGCGGCATCGGCAAGCGGGGACGACAAAACAAGACGGGCAAAAGGTCTTATCTTTCAGGATAAAAATCAAATGTCCGACTTTAATTGTTGTGTCTGACAATGGTTTGTTTGTGTTTTGAGAGCGTGGACTTTTTTTCAGGGTGAAAACCTTAGATCTATAATCCTATAATCGGGCACTGACTTTATTGGAGACGTCACTTTTAGAGAATTTGGACTCCAAGTGTTGTCTTGGCAGGGTTTGTGTTGCAGCTACAAGGTTTTGATCACTGTAGCATGATATTTTTATTTTTAGGCCTATGTATCCATAATGTTTTTGGAATATTTCGGTATTGCAAAGTCCGGGTGTAAATGAATATCCCCGTGATATAAATAAATATTTATCTAAAAAATACCAATCCAAATATGATCTGATTGAGAAATAGTGTGCCGACCAGCTTGCTATGTCCCCGAGCCTGGAAAGCAGGTGGTCGAGACTGTTCAGAAGCAGGGCATAAGCTGCTTGTTGGAGGAAACATCTACGGTTCCTATGCAAGTACTCTCTCTGTTTCAAAATATAAGATGTTTTAGTTTATAAACCAAATGTATCTATACTTATTTTAGTATATAGATTCACTCCAAACCAAGTGAACCTACACATTAAAACAAGTATATATACATTTTCGTTACAAATCTAAAACATCTTATATTTTAAAACGGGGGAGTATCCGACATTGTTTTAGCGCATCTCTATCAGATCGTGGCATTTTTATGGTTTCCATGGCAAGAACAGCTTTCACTAGATCCAGCAGAAACGTTGAAACCATTTTTTTTCTGTGCCTCATAGATTCACCTAGTGATGCGGTGCATCCTTAGTTTTCACGAGCGAATCGAGCGGCCCTGTATAGGCGACGCATTTCAGCTCTCTCTCATCTGGCTTTCGCCATGCCGCCGCCAATCTACTCGCTTTGCAGCCGCCTGGCCTCGTCGTGTCGTCCTAGCGCCGCCATGGATCCATCCGAGCTCCCACTCGTCATTGTGCAGGTCGCATGTGCCCAATCGACCATTCCTCTTGCACCCTAAAGAAGGCGCCGGTGAAGTCAGCTGTCGCGGCCCAACTATGCGTGCTATAGCAGCTCGCGGCGCCTCGGGATCTCGCGGGGCTCCTCCCGCAGCCACAGGCATACTGGGCAGAAGCAGAAGCACATGGGGACCAACGGTCGCCGCGTGCAAAGAGGCAGACCCAATACCGCCATGCTCCCTGCTCCTGCTGCCTCTCCCACACATGTGCCGCATCCCAAGAGCATCCACACTAAGAAGTCGCCTCGTCGAGTGCAAGGAGGCGGACCCGCTGCCCCCATGGCCCCGACCGCCCTGGCTAGGTATGAAATTTCCCCATTTTGGATGTGTATGAAATTCCTCAATTTTTGTTAGGTAAATTTTGGAATTCGATTACATGTAGCTATGATTTGCATGAGGTACCAACCTCGTTTTTCAACATGTTGAACTCGGGCTTGGTTGACATTGACAATGCGCTGCTAGAGTCGTTCGATTTTGGAATGCCCGTTGATCAAGAAGGGGCCGAGAGTGAGGGTGATGAAGAGGAGGGTGAGGGTGAGGAGGAACATGGTGTCGAGGGTGATGGCGATGAGGTGTTCGATGGCTCGCAACCAACCCAAAGAAGATCGTTAAACTATCAAGAAGTCAAAGATCAATGCTTGTGTAGGGCATGGGATGTGGTGTCATTTGATGCGGTGGGCAAAGGATCGAGGATAAGTTTTGCCATTACCTAGCCATGGTATCAACCGAACCATCCACACGCACGGTGAAAGAACATGTGGGCCCCCATGTGATGTTTTGGTAATTAATGACAATCTCTATGGACTAATGCTTATATCGAGTTGTACTTGTAGGAAATGTCCATAGGCAATGCTTGAACCATATGTTGGCTTCAAGGTTTGGAGAAGAAGTGAAGAGGATCATGTGGTGACCAAGGTGTTCAAAGAATGATCCACAGATTGGTCATGCATCAACATAATGAAGAAAAGAAGAAATGATGTGCAAGCTAAATATGTGCAATATCTAGAAGATCTCATGCTTAAAGCTTGCCATCCTCGGTGATCATGGATCGATAAAGACAAGGTCAAAGTAAAGGTTTGCCCATGTTGTATGGGGGAGCAACTTGCAAGTCTTCATCAAGCGAGTGCGTGCAAGAGCAATCAAGAAAGGTGTTCCATCTTGAAAAGGACAAGATCGTACGCATAAAGATCAAGTGGAATATGCGTAAGGCAAAGGTATGATATTGATAGGGTTTCTTTCTTACCGGTCTCGTGGTGTTAGTTGGGGAGACCGGTTTATAGGATAGACAACCGTACTATCAAGAGGGGCTCTCAAGTGAGTAACTCGATCATATCTTTCAGAGAGAGCTCAAATCTTGCATACTTTGCATCATCCCTTCTTGGTTGTTATTTGGATCTTATCCATGTGAGGTTCTAGAGCTTGTGGTAATATTTATAACAAGCTCTAGTTCATCAAAAACGGATTTCCCTTTTATACCGTATTGCGTTTTTGATCTTTGAGGTTTTCCGGTTTCTCACCAAGAGAGGTATCTCACATTATAATACATGAAATGTTGGGTAGCTCTTGTTGTCCTCTTTCCAACAAAATTGGTTTCGGGTCAATCGGAGTTTCCAAACTCTAGATATCGCCATTTGAAGTTTGCCCCTTATTTTGGTCCAGACCAGAGTCTCCGGTCTGCATGGACCGGAGTCTCCGGTGTGGTCCGGAGTGTCCCCTGGAGTCCCCGGAGGGGGCTCCAGAATTCAGCCTGGGACAGTCTGATGGGTGGTCCGGAGACTGTCCGGAGACTGTCCGGAGTCTCCGGTCCATGCCTCGGACCGGAGTCTCCGGTGCGGCTGGTTCCCAGAGGCGCTGGGACAGTCTGATAGGTGGTCCGGAGGCTAGTCCGGAGGTTGGGCCGGAATCTACGGTGTAGACCGGAGTCTCCTGTCTGACTTTTCCCCAACGGGCAGAAAACGGTCAGAAATCTATGGGCCTATAAAAAGGGGCCCTTCTTCCCCAATGTCTCTGCTTGAGTTTCACAGGCTTTCTCCTCCATTCTTGACCCTCTTGAGCTTGCTCCCCCTTCAATCCCTCCCTTGATTCTTGCATATACATTAGGGATTTGAAAGAGGAGATCTAGATCTACAATCCCACCAATCCATCTCTCCTCTAAGTGAGGGGAACATCTTGGGATCTAGATCTTGGAGTCTTTTGTGGATTTCCTCCATTGTTCTTCCTCTCTTATTCCCCCACAAGCTTTTGTAGCTTTGGTGGAATTTGGGAGAGAAGGATTTGAGCACTACTTGTGTTCTTGCCATTGCATTTGGTGCATCGGTTTGAGTTCTCCCCGGAGGATTTGGTGAGTGAAAGTTGAGAAGCTTTTTACTCTTGGGTTCTTGGAACCCTAGACGGTTTGTTGCTATTGCAGGTTGTGGCCTTGGTGGCATTTGTTGGGAGCCACCAATTAAGTTGTGGAGAAGTGCCCCAACCTTGTGAGAGGTTCCGGTTGCCACCGACAAGAGCACCGATAGTGTAAGCGTGGATCGATCCCGTTGGGATGAGATTCACCGGAGAATAAGGGAGGACTTTTGTGGCATAGGTGGTTAGATACCACCCCCTCTCCAAACGAGACGTACTCCTGTTGGGAGGAACTCGGTAAAATATCGTCGTACCCGCGTGCCTCGGTTATCTCTATACCCGAGCTCTTACTTATGCACTTTACTTTGTGATAGCCTTCGTGCTTGAAGTATATATCTTGCTATCACATAGTTGTTTGTCTTGCTTAGCATAAGTTGTTGGTGCACATAGGTGAACCCTAGATTGATCTAGGTTTTGTGCTTAACAAAGTAAACGTTAGTTTTATTCCGCCTTTGTTGAGCCACTCTCAGAAAAGTTTTAATCGCCTATTCACCCCCTCTAGGCGACATCTGTATCCTTTCACACGGCCAAGTCACTTCAAGGGCGTTGGGATGTGATCAAGCTTGTTGTAGCCGTTGGAGTGCTTGCTTGGAACAAGTAAGAAATGCACCTCCAAGTGGAGTAATCATTGATGATTATGTGAGTATTTTGTGCTTTTTATTTTCCTTTATTTGTGAGGTGGTTTGTAGGATAACAAATGCATTGTTTTGCATGTAGGATAAAATTGCAATGTTAAGGTACAAGGATATGGTGGCTTCCAAGGTAAAGCATTTGTGCTTCAACATTGCTACACTTTGACTCATCATTGTGAAAAGTGGAGGCTGAGGGATGAAGAAGCTCCACCAAAGAAGCGAGCTTTCACCCAAATGGACGTTGGTGGCGATGAGAGTGACAAGGAGGGAGGAAGAAACAAGGGCAAGCCCGATGGACACAGCATGAAGGAGTACGAGAAAAGGAGGGCCGAGGACGCATGCTTGACGACCAAGATCGATGACATGGTGATAAGAGGAGGTTTTAATGAGGGAGACCATGCAAGCAAAGATGATCATATCCGAGTAGAAGCTCGAAGAAAAGAAAGAAATGGAGGCAAGCACTTGCAATTATCGAGAAGCGTAAGGCCGACTTGGAGGAGAAGAGGATCTAACTAGAGGAGGAGAAGGCAATGAAGAAGCTCATTGTCGAGGAGAACAAGAACATGATGATGGATCCGAGCAAAATAGATTCACACCCATTAGAGTGGTGGAAACTAGCAAGAATGGAGGTCTTGGAAAGAAGAAAGCAAGCGCTTCTAGGTGTTGGTGTTCCGACAAGTGGTGTGGATCGGCTAGTGGTATTGGTGAGTCTCCGATGAGTGGTGGTGGCGATGGAGATGCCTTCAATGAGCTTGGTGTCCACGGTGTTGCTTGATCTTCTTCGGCTTTGATGCGGCGATGGTGCAACTTTTTGTGTCACTCGATGCTTGAACATTGTCCATGTGTTTGGGTCTCATTGATTGGAACAATTGGATGTAAACTATCGACTATTTCATCCATTTGTGTATCCATTATCAAATTGTTGAAATAGCTGAAAATAGATCAATTTATAGGGCTACATTTTGGATTTCGATTACATGTAGCTACGATTTGCATGAGGTACCAACCTCGTTTGTCAACATGTTGAACTCAGGCTTGGTTGACATTGACAATGGCGCTGCTAGAGTCGTTCGATTTTGGAATGCCCATTGATCAAGAAGGGGCCGAGAGTGAGGGTGGTGAAGAGGAGGGTGAGGGTGAGTTGGAACATGGTGTCGAGGGTGATGTCGATGAGGTGTTCGATGGCTCGCAACCAACCCAAAGAAGATCCTTAAACTATCAAGAAGTCAAAGATCAATGCTTGTGTAGGGCATGGGATGTGGTGTCATTTGATGCGGTGGGCAAAGGATCGAGGATAAGTTTTTCCATTACCTAGCCATGGTATCAACCGAACCATCCACACGCACGGCCAAGTCACTTCAAGGGCGTTGGGATGTGATCAAGCTTGTTGTAGCCATTGGAGTGCTTGCTTGGAACAAGTAAGAAATGCACCTCCAAGTGGAGTAAGCATTGACGATTATGTGAGTATTTTGTGCTTTTTATTTTCCTTTATTTGTGAGGTGGTTTGTAGGATAAATTTCTCACAAATGCATTGTTTTGCATGTAGGATAAAATTGCAATGTTAAGGTACAAGAATATGGTGGCTTCCAAGGGAAAGCATTTGTGCTTCAACATTGCTACACTTTGACTCATCATTGTGAAAAGTGGATGTTGAGGGATGAAGAAGCTCCACCGAAGAAGCGAGCTTTCACCCAAATGGATGTTGATGGCGATGAGAGTGACAAGGAGGGAGGAAGAAACAAGGGCAAGCCTGATGGACACAACGTGAAGGAGTCCGGGAAAAGGAGGGCCGAGGACGCATGCTTGACGACCAAAATCGATGACATGGTGATAAGAGGAGGTTTTAACGAGGGAGACCATGCAAGCAAACATGATCATATCCGAGTAGAAGCTCGAAGAAAAGAAAGAAATGGTGGCAAGCACTTGCAATTATCAAGAAGCGTAAGGCCGACTTGGAGGAGAAGAGGATCCAACTAGAGGAGAAGAAGGCAATGAAGAAGCTCATTGTTGAGGAGAACAAGACCATGATGATGGATCCGAGCAAAATATATTCACACCAATTAGAGTGGTGGAAACTAGCAAGAATGGAGGTCTTGGAAAGAATAAAGCAAGCGCTTCTAGGTGTTGGTGTTCCGACAAGTGGTGTGGATCGGCTAGTGGTATTGGTGAGTCTCCGATGAGTGGTGGTGGCGATGGAGATGCCTTCAATGAGCTTGGTGTCCATGGTGTTGCTTCATCTTCTTCGGCTTTGATGCGGTGATGGTGCAACTTTTTGTGTCACTCGATGCTTGAACATTGTCCATGTGTTTGGGTCTCATTGATTGGAACAATTGGATGTAAACTATTGACTATTTCATCCATTGTCAAATTTGTTGAAATAGCTGAAAATAGATCAATTTATAGGGCTACATTGTGTTCCGTGTCGAACAGATCCCATAAATGGGAGCCGCAAAAAAAACGCTTTTGCAGTTTCCATTTTTTTGGTGTGATCATGCGCAGACACCTCAAATGTGTTTTACATCGCCATATCGAAGAAGGATGGTTTTCACGATTCCACTATAGTCTCACTTCCGAAGATCGAAAGAGAGTTTATTTGTTCAGCAATCGGCTCATGTCAACATGTGGCGATCGTAAAGACAAAGATGATGACGATAAAAGGATTTCCTAAGACTTTATTCATAAAGCGATCAAGAGATCGCATTAGTGTTTACAAGATGGATCTCGATGGGTTTATACAAGTACTCAACGAGAGTATCTGATTCCAGGGCTTAAGAGTAGAGGCTAAAAGCTTGAGCAAGGGCGTAGGTGGACTGTCCTATCCAGGGGAATGCCTTCCAATCTATATGGTGGCGGTGGCATAGTTGGACTGGTGAGTCTATTGGTTTAGGCTTTTACCGGTCGGACTGGTCGGACCACTGGTTCACTGTCTGGTTTTTAAAGATATAAAATAATATAATTTTAGTATAAATGCTGCAATGATTGAATATTTATGTATACAAAAAATATTCTAGGCTTACAATTTGGCACAACAATATACACGAACGAGCAACAACTTAGCCATGTCCAAGACTCCCAAGCTCCCCAGGCGCAATCAATGAACCCAGAAACAGCAAGTAGCCATAGCATGCAATACACACACTATCTCTCCCTTGAGGCCCAGTTATTATATGTTGGCGCAACGTGGCTTGGTAAATCTGCCAGTATTTATAGATTTGAAAGACAAAATCGAGAGCAACACATTGCTTTGTCGACGTCCACATGGGGATCGAGAGAAACACATACTACCTTGTCGACGTCCACGGGGGATCGAGAGCAGCACATACTACCTTGTCGATCGACGTCCACAGGTGGACCCCTAAAATTCTTTAATACAAATCTGTGAAACGAATTTCTTTGGTCTAACCGCCCGCGGGGGTGATTTATTGGATGCGACTTGCTGCTACAAACAAAACGACAACTCAACCGCCGCGAATTTCTTTGGTCTAACCGCCGCGACCTGCTGCTATGCTACAAACAAAACGACGACTCAATCACGCACTGAAAGCACACTCCGGGTAGAGTCTTGCGAGTTCCGGCAGCCGAACTCACACGGAAGTTCTCCTCAAAAACTCTAACACGAAAGCCAACACACATGTTTCCCGAAAGAAAGAAAAACCAAGCGCACGGCAGCGACGCGCGCGCGCGTGATGTCCACGCACGTGCACTCGCGCGCTGCCCCGCCACGACCGCCACCGGTGACCGGCCCGTGCGTTATTACGACTACAAATACGATCGAGCAGTCCACGGAGGCGCAAACAGGTATAGGTAATAGTAGCAGAACTGCGGAAGGATGGATCGCCGCCGCGGCAGCGCCATGCGGAAGCGGTCGCTGGAGATAGACGCGACGCGCGCGGAGACGGCGGAGATCAACAAGGTGGGCGAGGAGCCGGTGAGCCCGACGGGGCGGCTGTTCCGGGAGCCGCACTTCAGCTGCTACATCGTGTCCGTGTTCGGCCTCGGCGGGGCGGTGGACCTGCCCGCCGTGCGCGCCGGCCTCGAGGCCACCCTCGCGCGCCACCCGCGCTTCTGCAGCCTCCAGGTACGCTGTTAATTACTCTAGTCGCCACGCGCGCCGCGATCCGTTCATTTTGATTCGTTTACCACTGCGCATTAGCCTCAGAAGGTGGTTCGCCAGGTCCAAGAAGGTATGGAAAAGGCATTATAGGTTTGATTCGCTCAAGGTGCAGTAATTCTCATGCGCCATATGCGTAAAAGGTTCAAAATCGTTTGCAGTGTCAAATGAGATTCCATCAAAATCCTATTTCTAGTTAATTTGTCAAAATCTAGTATAAATTTTTGCTCAAAATTTAAATTAGATTTTAAGAAATGAACTAAAAGGCAAGACTTTGGTGGGATTCCACTTGACACCCTAGTCACAATCAGTTATTCCAATTTTGTGTAGATACTATCTCCGATACACGTGAATCTATATGAATTTGGGACAGTAATTTGGTCCGGGGGAATCCTTCAAATAGAAAAGTAAAGCGAAGAAAACTAACTATCGAGAGTCGCCTTTCTTTGAATGAAACAAAGAAAAATACCAATTGAGCATTCCATCGCAGTCCGGAGGTGGTTGAGGCCAGGGGTATATAGTAGGGTCTTGGTTCGTCCATGTGTGTCCTAATTCCTAAATGGCGTATGTGAGTAGAAGAGTAGGGTAGCCGATCGGGTACCTTGACTTCTTCGTTGGGGTCCTCTGTGGCAAGAGCCGTTGCAAGCGGGGAGCGGGGATGGCTGAACGCAGGGATCTCCGACATGAAGTCTATGGCTTAGAGCTCTTTCCTTCTGGTTTTCTAGCGTGACGCTGGAGGATCCTCACTGAGCTTCTCCGACTCGCTTCCGAGGAGGAAAGCAGAAAATGGTACTACTATCGATACAGGCTCCCTCAGTAGGTGCTGCTATCTCAAGTCATGAGTTTTATATGTAAGGCTCTTTCTCTTGGCCGACCTTGGTGGAGAGGGGAGGAGAACATATTAGTTGCTACCGGATTTGGAGGGAATTTTATGTTATACTCATTCCGTTCAGAAATATAAGACAATTTAGTTTTATGATAAATGTATAGAGACGCTTTTTAGTATACATGTTAACTCTGGACCTCTACGAAGCTATACATTAAAAAACATCTAGATACATTTGATTCACAAAGCTAAAACGTCTTATATTTCTGAACGGGATAGATAAGAGCTCTTTCACAATGGTCCTATGCAGACCATGGATCCTTGATGCCGACGGACGACAACTCTCAACACCGATGATGAGGCATATGTCCAGCCTCTAGTTGAGTACCTTCTTTGATGGATCGACGACGAAGTTTCACTTTGCTTGCATCCCATGTAACTTGTTCCACGACCACGAAGGCGATGGGTGACGAACGATTTCGCCAATGCAAGCGTGGTGTAGATGACCAAGGATCTGATTGTGTTTTCATGCAAGCGTGGTGTAGATGACCAAGGACCTGATTGTGTTTTCCGATTTAGTTACAGGCCCTTTGTACTAAGTTTCAAGACCAAGTTGTAATTTTCCAGTTTATTAGGGTCCTTTCTATTAAATGTACCACCATCACTTGGTATTAATGCAGTGCTTTCTCGGTCGCTCCGGACCGTTCGCAGTTACAAACAAAGTTACTATCTGTGTGTGGCCGATATTATTTGGACGGCGAGTTAGTCCTGTCGGTAATAACTTGTGATAGTTCAGTGAAGTAATTGGGTTTGCAGTCTCTGCAGCATTAAGTGATCGTCCCATCGAGCCAAATTGATCAAATCAAGCTGGAGCTTGGCAGACTTCTATTCAATCGCAGTATCTGACTAACGTGCCTATTAGAAAGCCAAACTCGGCTCTGAAGAAACTAACCTATGTGCAGTGCAGGTTGTGGACGAGCAGGAGGAGGATGCTGCACCGAAGTGGGTCCGGACCAGGGTGAACATCGACGACCACGTCATCGTCCCTGACCTGGATCCCACCGCCACGTCGGCCGACCCGGACAGGGCCCTGGAGGACTACGTGTCGTCCCTGTCCACGCTCCCCATGGACCAGTCCCGGCCGCTGTGGGAGCTTCACGTCCTCGACTTCCCCACCTCCGAGGCCGCCGCCGCCGTCGTGCTCCGCGTGCACCACTCCGTCGGCGACGGCGTCTCGCTGTTGTCGCTCTTCATCGCGTGCACGCGACGCGCCTCCGACCCAGCCACGCTGCCGGCCCTGCCGACCACCGGCGGCCGTGGCGCTGGCCCCGTGTACGCCCTCTCGTCGCGCCCGCGGCTCTCGCCTTCTTCCTGGGGCGCCCTGGCTGCTCTCGCCGCGTGGGTGGTGTCGCTGCTCGTGCTCCTGTGGCACACGGTGGTGGACGTGGCGTGCTTCGCGGCGACGGCGACGTCGGTGCTGCGCGACCGGCCGACGCTGTTCAAGGGCGCGGAGGGCGTGGAGTTCCGGCCCAAGCGGTTCGTGAACCGCACGCTCAGCCTCGACGATGTCAAGTACGTCAAGAACGCCGTAAACTGCGTACGTGAATTAATCCCCATATCGATCTTGGCTACCTGTATCCCATATGCCAAAGATAATTAAGCTCTGAAATGCAATTCTTCTCCCCATGTGCAGACTGTAAACGATGTACTGCTTGGAGTGACTTCGGCCGCATTGTCTCGGTATTATTTTCGGAAAACAGGTGAGCTCGGGTAATTTGAGCTGGTTGTTGTGTCTTGTTTTTCTATTTGAGATGCCCATGAGATTGTTGTAACCAGCCATAATTATGTTTTAGGAGAAAGTGGCAAAGAGACCATCAAGGTGCGGTCCACTCTTCTCGTCAACCTAAGAAAGACGCCTGGCCTTCATGTAAAGAACCTTCTTCCCAAGTATCCTCTCTCTGATCATAATAACATCTTAGTTCAGAAGAAAAAAACACTACACATGCTTCATTATGCCAATTATTAATTTGTGTTACGCGCAGACGCTGGCCAGCATGATGGAGTCTGGCAAAGACAACGGTGCGCAGTGGGGGAATCGGCTGGGCTACATGATACTGCCGTTCCACATAGCCAAGCACGACGACCCTCTGGAGTACGTCCGGAAGGCGACCCGGGTTGCGCGCAGGAAGAAGAGCTCCATGGAGTCGGTCTTCACGTTCTGGAGCGGGTCGGTCGTATTGAAAATCTTCGGCATTAAGGCTGCAGCTTCTCTATGCTACGGCATGATGAGGAACACCACTCTGTCCTTCTCCAGCGTGGCCGGGCCAACCGAGCAGGTGGTGTTCTACGGCCACCCCATCGTCTACATTGCCCCCAGCGTCTATGGCCATCCACATGTAAGTTCCAGCCAACAACTTCCGGATCTTTCGGATTTGCTGACCCAAATTATGTAGTAATGTTCTTCAGTTTGTTTCATCACTTGGTTTTTATATGTGTACTGCAGGCCCTGACTATGCATTGTCAAAGCTACGCCAACATTATCAAGCTAGTCCTAGCTGTTGACGAAGCACAGTTCCCAGATGTTCACCATCTTCTGGATGACTTCGACCAGTCTCTCACGCTCATTAAGGACGCAGCTTCACAAAAACAAAAGGACACATGAAAAAAAGGTTCCACAATAGAAACATTTTTCTAATGTGGAAAAATTCAAAAGATTCTTGATGTGACTGGAATTGTAGGGAGACAGGGAGTAGGGACCGACCATATATAAGTTCCGAACATTCTTGATGTACTACGCAACAAGGTAGGGAATAGGGATACACAATAGGTGATAGACATTAGGCGGGAGAAACAGAAGTTGAAAGATTTCCCTATATGTGTACAAACTAGTATGTGTGTAGGGGAGAAATCCTAGCAGTTGCTGCTTCTGTCCCCTACCCTCCTCCTCTCCTCCCCGCCGCTGCCATGTGGCAGCGAGGCTATCTCTCGTGGCAGACGATGATGAAGGATGTGCTTGCACTATCCCATTCGAATAATCAAAACAATCAGGACTTTTTAAAAATTGGATGCAAATTACTAAGTCATGATCTGGCATTTTTTATGGAAGCGTTTCACTTGCTTCTCTTCCATGGAAGTTTCATTTTCCCAGAATATATCCTAATTTAAATAATTGTTGGCCTAATTCTTCTTCTAATTATCGATTCAACCTCTGATAAAAAAGGTCGGCTGCAGCGCTCTCATGGCATTCATACGGTTTGACTGTCCTTATCGGCAGAGGGCAATGAGAGGCTCTCCTCAAGAATATAGAGTCACTAGTGATAGGCGACATTAGGGATGCAAGAGTGAGTTAGACTAGTCTTCACTCTACTCTACGAAAATACAAACAAACTTAGACCGAGTTGAATTATTGATCGAGTTGTAAAATTGGTTCATACTCAGCTTGTAATGATCTCGAGCTAGTTTCAAACTAAGAAAACAATTTTGGGACTCAATACTGCTTGTATATAGAGGGAGGAAATCCTATCAACAGCGTATAGAATAAATAAATTAACCTTCCGGATTTTCTTGATTAAGTCCCATCCAAAATAGAAGGAATAAATCCCATCTACAACATATAAGGTAACAAATATCATTTTACCTTTTAATATATAACATAACTATTATACAGTATTTTTTCCAGATCTTGAGCTAGATCGACTAAGTTAGTGTTAGCTCAAGATCAGCTCGTTTTTCAATTGAGTTATATAAGACATTCATACTTAGCTCATTTGTTTTTGAGTTGAACTTTGAGTCGAGCTAAAAAAATAAGTTTTGTGCCACATTCATATATGGACTCGCTTGACGGTAGTCACATCAGTTCATGTGTGGATTAGCGGGTCTTATGCCACATTAGATGTTCGCCATCATAGCCAATGTGGAATGGGAGGTTGAAGTAACGAGATCCGGATTTCAGTAGTCCCACGGAATAAATCAAGCCATTTCGGTTCTACTCGGAAACGAGTCCAATCTCACGATAGCGACTGGATCACCACTGCAACACAAAAACCCTAGCGGGAGGGTATGTCTGACTTCTAAGGATTAATAGAACCATTCCCATGAACAAAATCAAGTTACTCGAGTTGTGTTGCCTCTTAGTTGATGGTATTGTATTTTGTTTAGATGTTATATATTTGATTCGACCGGCCATCCAGGATGAAAATCATTATCCTAGCTTTCACACGCTAAACCCTTCGACATTGATGTCAGTGGGTTCTACCATATCTAAAAGGCTCCACTTCACTCCGGGGAAGGTTCGAGAGAAACCCTAGCCACCGCCCCTCCTACCCTCCAACTCACCGCCACCGCCCGAGGAAGCCGTCAAACAAATCCCCTATTGATGAACGTTGCCAACAAGGTCTCGTATCCTCATATGTTCCTTCGACAAGAGATCTCTGGCCTAGATAGTGGCGTTGACACTGCATGTTGGTTGCATGCGTGCGGACCATGAATTATTGGGCACTTTGTTGGAGATATGCCCTAGAGTCAATAATAAATGTAGTTATTATTATATCTTTGTGTTTATGATAAATGTTTACATTCATGCTATAACAGTATTAACAAGGAAACATTAATACTTGTGTGATTTGTAAACTAAATTAGAGTCCCTAGTAAAAGCCTCTTCATAATACTAGCTTGTTGGTTAATAAATGATTGTGGTTTCCCTATCATGAACATTGAGATGTTATTAACAACAAGATCATATCGTTAGGAGAATGGTATGATGGACATACTCCTATAGATAAGCGTAGCATAAAGATCAAGTCATTTTAATAGTTCAATTGCTATATGCTTTCTGATACATAGTAACCTAATTCCTTCGACCATGATATCATGCTTATCACCATCACCGGAAGGATGCTTTGATGACATCAAACACCACACCGTAGCTGGGTGGTTATAAAGGTGGCATTGAGTGTTCGGAAAGTATGGGTTGAGACACATGGATCAAGAGTGGGATTTGTCCATCCATATGACGGATAGATATACTCTGGGCCCTCTCGGTGGAATGTCATCCAATTGGCTTGCAAGCATGTGCACAAGGGATCACATACCATGGGAACGAGAAAAGAGTACTTATCGGTAACGAGGTTGAACTAGGTATGCAGAGATACCGACGATCAAAACCTCGGATAAGTAAACTATCGTGAGACAAAGGGAAATTGGTATCGTATGTAAGTGGTTCATTCGATCGCAAAGTAATCGAGAAATATGTAGAGCCATATGAATTTCCAGATTCCTCTATTGGTTATTGTTCAGAGAAGTGTCTCGATCATGTCCGCATAATTCACGAACCGTAGGGAGACACACTTAAGGATTCGATGTTGTTGAGTAGTTATGGAATGATGAGTAAGAGACCGAATGTTGTTCGGAGTCTCGGACGGGATCCGGGATATCAAGAGGAGATCCGGAATGGTCCGGATAATAAGATTCATATAAGGAAAGTCCTGTTTCGGAGTTGGAGAATGATTCTGGTGTTTTCATCGGGAATGTTCTAGAAGGGTCCGGAAGGTCCGACACTCCGGAGGGGAAGGGTACATGTATGTGTCATAACAAGTTGGAATGGTTGCATCATATACTAGGTGTCATCGCTGAGCAAAATAAAGGGATAAATCAAATCCTAGTTTGAAAAGTCAAACGCCAATTTGAAAAGTTAAACGGCAGTTTTGCTTGGTGGAGGGAGAGTAGGAAACCTACTTGGGGAGGAGTTCCTCTCCCTCCACCCGCCGGCCAAGGAGGCCGACTTGGGGGAGTACTCTCCTCCCCTGGCCGACGCCCTCCCACCTATAAAAGGAGGGGCAGGGGTGCCCCTCTAAACCTACACCTTGCTCCACCAAAACCCTAACCCTAGCCACCGACCCTCCTGCAGCCGCCGCCCTAGGGTTTGCCCTAGCCGCCGACTTGGGGCTCTCCCCTTGCCCTATCCGCCGGCCTAGCACTCTCTACTTAGTGCCTCTAAACCCTAGATCGCCAAGGCCTCTCTCATAGTCCACCATACTCGCTCCGGCTTAAGGCGAAGCCCTGCGAGATCTCCCCTCTACTTCCGGTACCACGCCGTCTTGCTGCCAGAATCGCGAGGAGAGTGCTACAACCTCCGCTGCCTGCTGGAACAAGGGAGAGGAAGGTCTTCATCGAGTACCGAACGTGTGACCGACTGCGGAAGCGCTGCCGGAACGCAGCGTCGGAAGGATCGTCTACACGATCTTGAGATCGGCAAGAGTACGACTACATCACCCACGAGAATCCGCTCTCGTTAAACACTTTGGAATCTTCGAGGGTGAGTTATTCTATCGACTCGTTGCTACAATCTAGTAGATAGATCTTGGCTTGTTTGTTTGTATGCGGTAGAATTTTTTGTTTTCCATGCTACGAACCCCTACAGTGGTATCAGAGCCGTGTCTATATGTAGATCTGTTGCACAGTAGAACACAATGGTCATTGTGGGCAGTGGTGCTTTTATTATCAATTGCTTCTTGTGTACTTTGCATCTTGCGGTATGATGGGATGAAGCAGCCCGGGCTAACCTTACATGACATAGTTCATGAGACTTGCTCCACGCTCAACATGCAACTTGTATTGCATAAGTGTCTTTGCGGGTGTCTGTCTCTCCCATTATAGTATAGATCCAATTTACAACGGGCACTTGATAGTTCAAACATCGACGTTGTGGTTCTTGTTCGTAAGTTAGAACGACACTTATTGAAAGCCCCAAACCACGTAAAACATGCAAAGAAAATTAGAGGCATCTAACTTTGTTTTGCAGGGTTGTGCTGTGATGTGATATGGCCATGATTGTGATTATATTTGATGTATGCAATGTTCCTTATTGTAAGTTGGCAACCGACAGGAGCCATATGGTTGTCTTTAATTTCTGTTAAGACCCGCGTGTCTATTCAAAGTAGTTGTAATAGTTGAAGCTGGTGGACGACAATCATGAAGCAGCGTCATTGACCTTGATGCAATGCCGGTGATGATGGAGATCATGTTCGTGCTTGAAGATGGAGATCGAAAGAACAAAGAAGAACGGCCATATCATATCACATATTATGAATTGCATGTGATGTTAATCCTTTATGCATCTTGTATTGCTTAGTTAATGACGGTAGCATTATAAGATGATCCCTCATGCACATAAATTTTAAGTTCTAAAGTGTTCATCCTTAGTAAGCACCGTTGCTAAAGCTTGTTGTTTCGAAGCACCACGTGATTATCGGGTGTGTTAGATTCTGCAAGTGTATACAACGTGAGCAAGCCAGATTTGCTCATGCAGAAGCTAAAGGTTTGATCTTGACGAGCCTAGCATGTACAGACATGGTCTCGGAACACGGATCACCGAAAGGTAAAGCATGAATCATATAGTAGATATGATGAACATGTCGATTGTTCGCCATTGAAGCTACATCAACTCTCGTGATGATCGGTTTTGATGTGGTGGATTTGGTTCGTGTGATCACTAAAACAATGTGAGGGATATTGTTTTGAGTGGGAGTTCACCTAGATTAATTTAACTATTAATTAGAACTCAATTTGTCATAAACTTAGTCTAAACTATTGCAAATATGTTGTAGATCAATGGCGGCCCCTACCATCAATTTTAATGCGTTCCTAGAGAAAGAAAAGTTGAAAACAATGGAAGCAACTTCGCGGATTGGTTCCACAATTTGAGGATTGTCCTCACAGCTGGTAATTTGACCTATGTGCTAGATGCACCGCTGGGTGACCACTTTGCGTGATGCTACCGATGAACTAAAGAATGTTTACCTCGCCGGAAGAATCGTACTCCACGATTCAGTGTGCTATCTTGTATGGTTTGGAATCGAGCTTGAGAAAGGTTTGAGAACTCAGACCCACATGATATTGTCCGTGAACTCAAATTGATATTTGAGACTCACGCGGCAGTTGAGAGTTATGAGGCTTCTGAAAAGTTCTTTAACTGCAAGATGGAAGAGGGCAGCTCCGTCAGTGAGCATGTGCTTAAGATGTGTAACACCCTCAGAATCGGCCCTATGCAAGTTTTAGCGATTCCCGCCAAACCCGCATAGAAACGATTCAAAGGTGCCCACCAGGCACTTTCGTGCGGGTGGAAAACGAAGTAATAACATTACACAACAGTCCTCGATGGGACCCACAGAACAGATATATATACAACAACGACTCAATGAGTCAAGAATACAGATATAATATACAAAGATCCAAATCACCTTGAAAATGATAGATTACGGACAAGATGCAAATGGGGCTAAGAGCCACGAAGAATAACCAATGGCGTCCATAACCTGCCTGTGCCAAGCCGGAAGGGTAACCACGCTAACGACGCCGATCTCAAAACCTGCTTAAACAAAAGGGTGCCGACAAAGGGCAAAGGAAAAGAGGAGTCAAGATCTGAGGCCGAGACACGGTGAGACTAGAATTCGCGGTCCTCGCCTACAAAGGTATGGTGGATCAAGCGGCAGCAAGATGCACTAAACAACCTATAGAGACTCGATACAACTGGCGGTTATCAGAGAGGGATAAGAATGACCTATCCGGATCCAACCTGAAGCTAACACCAAACAAACCCATCCTGGTGTTTCCCCCTCGAGACCAAACGAGGAAGTCAACCGAGGAACTCACACAGTTGGCAGTTTTATTTATTCGGTTATCGTTGTGGCAATTACTATTCAGGTTTAGATAATCATCCTGATAAAGTAAGCAGTGGGCACTTTTAGTTAACCATTCCGTTATAGTGGCAACACTTACTAGTCAGATACAATTAGCATGAGATAACCCCAAAGCCCAGCAGTTGTTGGTACTTCTATGTAGCCATTCTGTTATAGTGAAGCTGATTACTAGTCATATCGGATACAAGTCAATTTATAACAATAAACTTTAGTTATAGTTGTCTATGATCAAGCACTGTGCTCCAAGTCGTCCATAACCGCGGACACGGCTTCTCGAAAAGATTTAACCCTGCAGGGGTGCACCAAAGTATCCACAAGCACTTCGGCCCTTTTGCCGATCGCTAACATACACCCATCGGATGTCGGCGGGCCTAAGTCATGACGCTCTGCACCCAAAGCAAGAACGGGGGGCCACCCCACTAAGTCTACCCGCAACAAAGTCGGCCGGTCTCCGAGACGGACTTAGGGTTTGGGTATCTGGTCAGAACGACAAAGAAATCCCAAATCGGACCGGACACCGCCAAAACGTGTCCCGATCCTAAAAGACAAAGGTGCTCCTCGCACAATCGTAAATAAAGCAGTAAAGCATGGTATAGGTACAGGATAGCAAATAAAACCTCAAACTAGTTGTGGCCCCCAGTACAATACTTTGAAATCAGGTAATAATCAATGGGGGGGGCCATATCTCCCCACCTTGGTTAGCACGCTCGATCTCGGAACAGGTGTCAAGAACTCGGGGTCCTACGGGACACAAGTGGGCGGTCAGAAATGAACATTGTCTATCACCCACCGATGCCTCTGCTTACTTACTTCAATTTTAGTTGTTAAACAGTAATTAAAGTGAACGATAAGTAAAGCCATGATCAACTCCATCATTGAACATGCGGCACTTCTCCAACAACTGTGGTACTTGACGACACGCGAAAACACTTGAGCAAGCGACTACGACGCGCGGGTCCAACTATCTACCAAACAACAGGTAATAGGATGTGTCCAAGGCTATATATGGCTGCAAGGGATATAACGGGTACGAAAACTAGAGCATCGCAACACAGATAGCAAAGATCAACAGGAGGGAATAAAGACTATAAAAGTAAGATAGGAAGAAATGGGGGAGATGCTCGCCTGAAAAGCATTGCCGAAGGTTCATCCGAAGATCGGGGCGATGCTCACATCAACTCAACGGCCTTATCCGCGAAGAACCAAAACACTAGAACAAACACCGGATGCACTATTTAATACTACGGCAAAAGATCGGGCATGATGCATGTATGATGTATGACATGGCAAAGGTGCGATGCAATTAGGTCATATTAAGCGGAACCAGGGTCCCGACAATTAATTAGATGGTTCATGTTATTTAGCTACCCCGCAATTTAAATGTTGTTTAACAAGGCAAGATAAGTTACCTTCGCTACTCAGATTTAAATGAGGCCAATATACGACTAGATTTGCCCGCATATGGGCCCCATATTTAATTATGAGGTGAATCGCATAAGGCCCCCAAACCACGCATAAGGATGCATGCAACAACAATTAATATGCGACAAGTTGTATTTTATTATAAAATAGGGTTTTCGGAAGGGGTTCACACATTAGGGTTCGCAGATCTTGGTTCCGGTTCGGGTTCGCCTCGGGTTCGTGGTTCGACGGGTTCGTTCTCGGACTCCGGATTTAGGGTCTTCGGATCGGGAAGTAGATCTTGTCGCACGAGTGTCAATGCTCCCGGAGGAGAACTTGTCGCTCGGATCTCGGTGTCCGGTGAAGTACTCGGCCCTCGAGGGAGTACTTGTCGCATGTGGTCTTCGAGCTCCATGACGATGATCTTGTCGTTCGATGTCGGGTCTTGAAATCGATGAAGAAGGCCTTGTCGCCTTGGGTGAACAACTTGTCATCCCGAGGGTCCGTGGCTTCGGGACGTTCTATGGACCCGGGTCAAGAACTTGGTGTCCGTGAAGGGCACTCGGCGTTCCGTGGGCGGCCTTGGCGGTATCGGGTTCGGTCTCCGGATCCGGGCACGGTCTTAGCGTTCCGTCTTCAGTGTCGATGGCGAACTCGGGCTCGATACCGGGGGTCCTTCGGATTTATCTCGATCGTTGTCGATCTTGTCGAGGCCTTGGATTGGGGCCGGGGCCACGCGGCTAAAGCAGAGGAGATGTCGATATGGGGCGCACGGTGCTCGACGAACCACGGCGAGCCGAGTGAGGCAGGCGGCTCGGATCGGGCGATACGGCGGCAAAGACGCATGCACGCGAGGCAAGAGCTCGCGGCAGGCGCGGCGGGTCGGCCATGGCGGGCGGGGCGAAGCCGGGCGAGGCGGGCTTGGGCGACGCAGACGGGCGAGGCGGCTCGCAGGAGGACGCCGGGAGCTTGCGGGAAGGAGGAGGACCGACGGCCGGCGAGGGTGGAGGCACGCTGCCAAAGGAGGCTCGGGCGAGGCCGTCGGGCGGAGGAGGCCGAGCGAGCGACGGTGGAGGCGCAGAGGGCGGACGAACGAGGAAGCAGCAGGGCGAGAGCACGAGGTCGGCGGGTGGCTCGGGCCGCCGAGGGAAGGAGCAGAGGCGGGAGCCCGGCGGCGGGACGGCGAGGAGGCCGGAGCTCATGGGGCGGTCCGACGCGAGGAGGTCAGAGGGAGAGGGAGCGCGCAACGCGCCGAGAGAGGCGCGGGAGGGCGAGGCGGGCGCCGCAAAGGCGGGCGGGCCTTGGAGAACGGAGGGGACGGCGGCGGTTAAGGCGCTTGGTAAGGGGGGCGGGGGTGGGCGATGGTTAGCGCGAGGCAGAGGAGGGCTGGGCGTGGGCGCCATGGAGAAGAGGGGGAAAGGAGCCGGTCGGCGGCGCGTGAGAGAGGATTTGCGAGGCTGCTTTGGGGAGGGTGAGGCCGACGAGGGAGACGGCGAAGGGAGAGAGACGGTGGGGAAGAGGAACAGGCTGTGGGAGGGGCCGGTGGGGACAGTGGGCCCAGCGCGGTGTGCTGCTGTCAGGTGGGGTGGTTGAGAGGGGTGGGTTTGGGTGGTGTGTGAGGGATGGATGAGGTGGCGGCACCGGATAGGATAGGGGAAGAGGGGAGGTGAGGTGTCGGGTGGGGATTGGCCGGGGTGAGGTGGCCAGAGGGGTGGGTAGACTAGGTTGGGTAGGTTTAGGAATTTAGGCGGGCCGATTTTATTCCGGGGGTGGTCGTTCGGGTCGATTCGGCCCGTTCGACTGCCCCCCCCCACTAAAATAATTAAATAACTTTATTTATTTCAACCGACGCTTTTGCAACCTACAGCGGACAAAACAAAATATTCCGGCGACCCGGGGTTTGCGTTTGAATAAAGATGGGGCATTTAGAAAACACAAACAGGTTTTTACGCAATTAGTTTTATGCAAGCAAATGCAAGATGATGACGATGCTCAAATGCAATGTGGCATGATGACATGAGCATGCGGTCATGATGATGCAATGCACAAAAACAACGCGATTTTCTAGTAGTGGTTTTGCGGGATGCCACAATTCGACACCACTAACAATGGATCTCGCCCTCGAGATCCGCCTCATGGTACCGGAAGGAAGGTTGGCGGTCTGCGTCTTCTCGCTTCGTGTAGATATTCGCGACACCACTAACAAGAGGTCGTTGTCTGTGATCGTCGAGAGAGCACTCCGGAAGCAAAAGGTCGAAGGTAGAGATATCAGCAAATAAAGCCACCTCTAGCTTCCGTGGACGGAGTAAAATTGCATCGATCCACCATTCAATGTACATAAGCGAATGATAAGAGTAGTGGTATGGTCGCGACTCCATCCCGCACTCAAAGCATTACTATGTACACGAATAGACAGATTATGCAACCAACTCTCAGAATTCGATCAAGATCTCGACAAGCGAGGTTCGAACAAAGGAGTGATGCAGCTCTCTGCATTGGATCCGCGAGATGATGTCCACGTCGGAAAACACCGAAGGCACAAACAAGGAACAAAGGATGGTACCAGACGAAGGATTCCTCGGATCGCATGAAGACCAGATGTAGCAACACCTACCAAGGAGGAAGCGAAACCTCAAGGTACGATTTAAACCCAACCACGAGAATTCTGGACTCGAAGAAAGGGACGAGCGGATTCAAAACACGAGAGGTAAGAGGAGAACAGCAGAGGGTAAGGAGTAAAATCGACCTAATCGTAACTATCCAACCGATTTTGCAAAATAGTTTTGACACTCTACTTGCCGTTAGCTAGGTTATCCTATAGGCTGGACTTGTGGGTATCGCAACCACCGAGCTCGATACCACTCAGAACACCTCGATCGCCCTATGCAAGTTTTAGCGATTCCGCCAAACCCGCATAGAAACGATTCAAAGGTGCCCACCAGCACTTTCGCATGGTGGAAAACGAAGTAATAACATTACACAACAGTCCTCGACGGGACCCACAGAACATATATATATATACAACAGCGACTCAATGAGTCAAGAATACAGATATAATATACAAAGATCCAAATCACCTTGAAAATGATAGAGCGTCCGACTACGGACAAGATGCAAATGGGGCTAAGAGCCCTGAAGAATAACCAATGGCCCATAACCCCGCCTGTGCCAAGCCAAGGGTAACCCTGCTAACGACGTCGATCCCAAAACCTGCTTAAACAAAAGGGGTGCCGACAAAGGGCAAAGGAAAAAGAGGAGCGTCAGTACTGAGGCCAGTACACGGCGAGACTAGAATTCGGCGGTCCTCGCCTACAAAGGTATGGTGGACTGGGCGGCAGCGCAGCATGCACTAAACAACCTATAGAGACTCGATACAACTGGCGGTTATCAGAGAGGGATAAGAATGACCTATCCGGATCCAACCTGAAGCTAACACCAAACAAACCCATCCTGGTGTTTTCCCCTCGAGACCAAACGAGGAAGTCAACCGAGGAACTCACACAGTTGGCAGTTTTATTTATTCGGTTATCGTTGTGGCAATTACTAGTCAGGTTTAGATAATCATCCTGATAAATTAAGCAGTGGGAACTTTTAGTTAACCATTCCGTTATAGTGGCAACACTTACTAGTCAGATACAATTAGCATGAGATAACCCCAAAGCCCAGCAGTTGTTGGTACTTTTATGTAGCCATTCTGTTATAGTGAAGCTGATTACTAGTCATATCGGATACAAGTCAATTTATAACAATAAACTTTGGTTATAGTTGTCTATGATCAAGCACTGTGCTCCAAGTCGTCCATAACCGCGGACACGGCTTCTCGAAAAGATTTAACCCTGCAGGGGTGCACCAAAGTATCCACAAGCACTTCGACCCTTTTTGCCAGATCAGTTAACATACACCCATCGGTATGTCGGCGGGGCCTAAGTCATGACGTTCCCAGACCCAAAGCAAGCACGGGGGGCCACCCCACTAAGTCTACCCGCAACGAAGTCGGCCGGTCTCCGAGACGGACTTAGGGTTTGGGTAGACGGCTGTGAACGACCGTAAATCCCAAAACTGGGACTGTCGACACCGCGAAAACTTGTCCCGATCCTAAACAGTACAGTGTGCTCCTCGCACAATCGTAAATAAAGCAGTAAAGCATGGTATAGGTACAGGATAGTAAATAAAACCTCAAACTAGTTGTGGCCCCCAGTACAATACTTTGAAATCAGGTAATAATCAATGGGGGGCCCATATCTCCCCACCTTGGTTAGCGCTCTCGATCTCGGAACAGGTGTCAAGAACTCGGGGTCCTACGGGACACAAGTGGGCGGTCGGAAACCAACATTGTCTATCACCCACCGATGCCTCTGCTTACTTACTTCAATTTTAGTTGTTAAACAGTAATTAAAGTGAACGATAAGTAAAGCCATGATCAACTCCATCATTGAACATGCGGCACTTCTCCAACAACTGTGGTACTTGACGACACGCGAAAACACTTGAGCAAGCGACTACGACGCGCGGGTCCAACTATCTACCAAACAACAGGTAATAGGATGTGTCCAAGGCTATATATGGCTGCAAGGGATATAACGGGTACGAAAACTAGAGCATCGCAACACAGATATCAAAGATCAACAGGAGGGAATAAAGACTATAAAAGTAAGATAGGAAGAAATGGGGGAGATGCTCGCCTGAAAAGCATTGCCGAAGGTTCATCCGAAGATCGGGGCGATGCTCACATCAACTCAACGGCCTTATCCGCGAAGAACCAAAACACTAGAACAAACACCGGATGCACTATTTAATACTACGGCAAAAGATCGGGCATGATGCATGTATGATGTATGACATGGCAAAGGTGCGATGCAATTAGGTCATATTAAGCGGAACCAGGGTCCCGACAATTAATTAGATGGTTCATGTTATTTAGCTACCCCGCAATTTAAATGTTGTTTAATAAGGCAAGATAAGTTACCGGTTCGCTACCCAGATTTAAATGAGGCCAATATACGACTAGATTTGCCCGCATATGGTCCCCATATTTAATTATGAGGTGAATCGGCATAAGGCCCCCAAACCACAGACAAGGATGCATGCAACAACAATTAATATGCGACAAGTTGTATTTTATTATAAAATAGGGTTTTCGGGAAGGGGTTCACACATTAGGGTTCGGCAGATCTTGGTTCCGGGGTTCGGGGTTCGGCCTCGGGGTTCAGGGTTCGACGGGTTCGTTATCGGACTCCGGGATTTAGGGTCTTCGGATCGGGGAAGTAGATCTTGTCGCACGAGTGTCAATGCTCCCGGGAGGGAGAACTTGTCGTTCAGGATCTCGGTGTCCGGGGTGAAGTACTCGGCGTCCTCGAGGGAGTACTTGTCGCACATGTGGTCTTCGAGCTCCATGACGATGATCTTGTCGTTTCGATGTCGGGGTCTTGAAATCAGTGAAGAAGGCCTTGTCGCCCTTGGGTGAAGAACTTGTCATCCCGAGGGTCCGTGGCTTCGGCGGGACGTTCTATGGACCCGGGGTCGAAGAACTTGGTGTCCGTGAAGGGCACTCGGCGTTTCCGTGTCGGCGGCCTTGGCGGTATCGGGTTCGGTCTCCGGATCCGGGCACGGTCTTAGCGTTCCGTCTTCGGTGTCGATGGCGAACTCGGGCTCGATACCGGGGGTCCTTCGGATTTATCTCGATCGATGTCGATCTTGTCGAGGCCTTGGATTGGGGCCACGTAGCGGCTAAAGCAGGCGAGGAGATGTCGACGTCGGACCGCACGGGTGCCTGACGAACCACGGCGACGAGCCGAGTGAGGCAGGGCGGCTTGGGCTCGGATCGGGGGGCGGCAGCACGCAGGCACGCGAGGCAGTAGCTCGCGGCAGGGCGAGGCGGGGGTCGGCCATGGCGGGCGGGCGAGGCGGGGCTTGGGCGACGCAGACGCGGGCAGGCGGGCTCGCAGAGGACGCCGGGAGCTCATGGGAAGGAGGAGGACCGACGGCCGGCGAGGGTGGAGGCACGCTGCGGCCGAGGAGGAGGCTCGGGGCGAGGCCGTCGGGGCGGAGGGAGGCCGAGCGGGGCGACGGTGGAGGCGCAGAGGGCGACGAGCGAGGAAGCGGGCAGGGCCAGAGCACGAGGTCGGGCGGCGGGTGGATCGGGGCGCCACGAGGGGAAGGAGCAGGCGGGAGCTCCGCGGCGGGACGCCATGGAGGCCGGAGTCATGGGCGGTCCGCAACGCGAGGAGGTCGGGGCGAGAGGGCGGAGGAGCGGGCAACGGCCGAGAGAGGCGCGCGGCGAGGCGAGGTGGGGCGCGGAGGCGGGCTGGGCGGGCTGAGAGAACTGGCGACAGGCTGATGAGGGGCGGCGCTTGGTAAGGGCGACGGTGGTGGACGATGGTGAGCGCGGAGGTGAGAGGGAGGGCCGGGGCACAGCGGCGCGCGAGCTGCGGAGAAGAGGGGGGAAGGAGCCGGTCGGCGGCGCGCGAGAGAGGACGGGGAGGCGGCGCTGCGGGGGATGCTGCGGGGAGGGGGGTGAGGCCGACGCACGAGGGAGACGGCGAGCGGGGAGAGAGAGACGCGGGGGCAGGTGGGGAAGAGGAACAGGGCCAGGGGAGTGGGGCCCGGTGGGGACAGGTGGGGCGCGGGTCCAGGCGCGGGTGCGTGTGTGCTGTTGTGTGCTGGGTGGGGTGGTTGAGAGGGGTGGGTTTGGGTGGTGTGTGAGGGATGGATGAGGTGGCGGCACCGGATAGGATAGGGGAAGAGGGGAGGTGAGGTGTCGGGTGGGGATTGGCCGGGGTGAGGTGGCCAGAGGGGTGGGTAGACTAGGTTGGGTAGGTTTAGGAATTTAGGCGGGCCGATTTTATTCCGGGGGTGGTCGTTCGGGTCGATTCGGCCCGTTGACTGCCCCCCCACTAAAATAATTAAATAACTTTATTTATTTCAACCGGCGCTTTTGCAACCTACAGCGGACAAAACAAAATATTCCGGCAACCCGGGGTTTGCGTTTGAATAAAGATGGGGCGTTTAGAAAACACAAACAGGTTTTTCCGCAATTAGTTTTATGCAAGCAAATGCAAGATGATGACGATGCTCAAATGCAATGTGGCATGATGACATGAGCATGCGGTCATGATGGTGCAATGCACAAAAACAATGCGATTTTCTAGTAGTGGTTTTGCGGGATGCCACAAGATGTCTGGGCACGCTAACAAACTCCAAAGCTTGGGTATAGTGATTCCTAATGCTTTGGTGATTTACCGCGTCCTCCAATCACTACCACCAAGTTACAAGAACTTTGTGATGAACTACAATATGCAAAGCATGAACAAGCAGTTGCCAGAACTCTTCTCCATGTTAAAATCTGCAGAAGTGGAGATCAAGAAAGAGCACCAAGTGTTGATGGTCAATAAGACCACCAAATTCAAGAAAGGCAAGTCTAAGCAAAATGGACACTTCAAGAAGGGTGGTAAGAAAGTTGGCGCACCGACGAAGAAGACCAAGGCTGGACCTAAGCCTCATATTGAGTGATTTTACTGCAAGGGAGAAGGTCACTGGAAGCGGAATTGCCCAAAGTACTTGACGGATTTGAAGAACGGCAACATCAAGAAGAAAGGTATATCCGATATACATGTTATTAATGTGTATCTCACTAGTACTCGTAGTAGTGCCTGGGTATTTGATACTGGTTCGGTTGCTCATATTTGTAACTTGAAACAGGTGCTGCAGAATAAACGGAAGCTAGCGAAGAACGAGGTGACGATGCGTGTTGGAAATGGATCAAAGGTTGATGTGATCGCGGTCAGCACGCTACCTCTTCATCTACCATCGGGATTAGTTTTATACTTAAATAATTGTTATTTGGTGCCTGCGTTAAGCATGAACATTATATCGGGATCTTGTTTATTGCGAGACGGTTACTTGTTTAAGTCCGAGAATAATGGTTGTTCGATTTATATGAGTAATATGTTTTATGCACGTGCACCTTTGATAGATGGTCTATTCTTATTGAATCTCGATAGTGGAAATACACATATTAATAACATTGAAGCTAAACGTTTGAAATTGAGCGATAACACGACCTATATGTGGCATTGTCGTCTTGGTCACATTGGAGTGAAGCGTATGAAGAAACTCCATTCCGATGGACTTCTTGAATCACTTGATTTTGAATCACTTGAAAGATGCGAAGCATGTCTGATGGGTAAAATGACTAAGACTCCATTTTCTGGTATGATGGAGCGAGCTACGGACTTATTGGAAATCATACATACCGATGTGTGTGGTCCGATGAGTGTAGCATCACGCGGTGGTTATCGTTATGTTCTTACCTTCAAGGATGACTTGAGTAGATATGGGTATATCTATTTCATGAAACATAAGTCCGAAACTTTCGAGAAGTTTAAGGAATTTCAAAGTGAGGTGGAGAATCAACGTAACAAGAAGATTAAATTTCTACGTTCTGATCGTGGAGGTGAATATATGCGGAATACTTTCACAATTGACACCGCCGGGAACACCACAGCGTAATGGTGTGTCCGAACGTCGTAATCGAACTCTCTTAGATATGGTTCGTTCTATGATGTCACTTACAGATTTACCGCTATCATTTTGGGGTTATGCATTAGAAACAGCCGCATTCACTTTAAATAGGGCACCATCTAAATCCGTTGAAACGACACCATATGAATTATGGTTTGGGAAGAAACCCAAATTGTCGTTCCTTAAAGTTTGGGGTTGCGAAGCCTATGTAAAGAAGTTACAGCCGGACAAGCTTGAACCCAAAGCGGAAAAATGCGTCTTCATAGGATACCTAAAGGAAACTATTGGGTATACCTTCTATCATAGATCCGAAGGCAAAATCTTCGTTGCCAAGAATGGATCCTTTCTAGAGAAGGAATTTCTCTCGAAAGAAGTGACTGGAAGGAAAGTAGAACTCGACGAGGTTGTCGAACCTTCTCTCGAACTTGCGAGTAGCGCAGCACCGGAAGAAGTTCCTGTGGTGTCTGCACCAATAAGAGAGGAAGCTAATGATGATGATCATGAAACTTCGGTTGAAGTTGCTACAGAGCCTCGCAGGTCAACGAGAACTCGTACCACTCCTGATTGGTACGATCCTGTTATGAGTGTCATGTTGGTGGACAACACCGATGACCCTGCGACATATGAGGAAGCGATGATGAGCCTAGATTCCAATAAATGGCAAGAAGCCATGAAATCCGAGATTGGATCCATGTACGAAAACCAAGTATGGACTTTGGTGGACTTACCGGATGGCCGGAAGGCTGTCGAGAACAAATGGATTTTCAAGAAGAAAACAGATGCTGATGGTAATGTTACTGTCTATAAAGCTCGACTTGTCACAAAAGGGTTTCGGCAAATTCAAGGAGTTGACTACGATGATACTTTCTGACCAGTAGTGAAGCTAAAGTCTGTGAGGATTTTGTTAGCAATCGTTGCATATTATAATTATGAGATATGGCAGATGGATGTCAAAACAACGTTCCTCAATGGAGACATTGATGAAGAGTTGTATATGATGCAACCCAAAGGTTTTGTCGATCCTAAAGATGCTAACAAGGTATGAAAACTTTAGCGGTCCTTATATGGATTGAAGCAAGCATCCCGAAGTTGGAATCAACATTTTGATAAGGTAATCAAAAGTTTTGGTTTTATACAAACTTATGGAGAAGCTTGTATTTACAAGAAAGTGAGTGGGAGCTCTGTATCATTCTTAATACTATATGTAGATGACATATTGTTGATTGGGAATGATGTAGACCTTCTTAATAGTGTCAAGGAATATTTGAATAATAGTTTTTCAATGAAAGATCTTGGCGAAGCAGCTTACATATTAGGCATAAAGATTTATAGAGATAGATCGAGACGCCTAATATCATTGTCACAAAGTACATATTTGGACAAAGTTCTAAAGAGGTTTGGAATGGAAGATAGCAAGAAAGGGTTCTTGCCCATGTTGCCCAATACGACCTTGAGTAAAACTCAAAGTCCAGCAGCAGCAGAATATAGAGAAAGGATGAGTAAGACTCCCTATGCCTCAGCCATAGGATCTCTAATGTATGCTATGCTATGTACTAGACCCGACATTGCATATGCTGTTAGTTTAACTAGCAGATATCAAAGTGATCCAGGAGTGGATCATTGGACAGCGGTCAAAAACATCCTTAAGTACTTGAGAAGAACTAAGGATATGGTTCTTTCTTATGGAGGTGATGAACAACTCGTTGTTAATGGTTACACCGATGCTAGTTGGAACACCGATACGGATGATTCTCAATCTCAATCTGGATACGTATTTACTTTGAATGGTGTAGCAGTTAGCTGGAGGAGTGCAAAGCAAAGCGTTGTTGCGAGATCTTCAACTGAATCGGAATACATAGCTGCTTCGGAGGCTTCACAAGAAGCGATATGGATGAAGGAGTTCATTACATAGCTCGGTGTGGTTCCAAGTGCGCTGGACCCAATGTCTATCTACTATGATAACATGGGCGCCATAGCCAATGCGCAAGAGCCAAGGTCACACAAGAAGATGAAGCACATCAAGATACGTCTTCACGCTATTCAAGAACATGTCCAAGATGGTGACATAAAGATTTGCAAAGTACACACATATCTGAATGTGGCGGATCCGTTGACTAAACCTCTCCCGAGGGCAAAACATGACCAACACCAAACTGCCATGGATGTTCGGTATATTACCATGTAATCTAGATTAGTTGACTCTAGTGCAAGTGGGAGACTGTTGGATATATGCCCTAGAGGCAATAATAAATGTAGTTATTATTATATCTTTGTGTTTATGATAAATGTTTACATTCATGCTATAACAGTATTAACAAGGAAACATTAATACTTGTGTGTTTTGTAAACTAAATTAGAGTCCCTAGTAAAAGCCTCTTCATAATACTAGCTTGTTGGTTAATAAATGATTGTGGTTTCCCTATCATGAACATTGAGATGTTATTAACAACAAGATCATATCGTTAGGAGAATGGTATGATGGACATACTCCTATAGATAAGCGTAGCATAAAGATCAAGTCATTTTAATAGTTCAATTGCTATATGCTTTCTGATACATAGTAACCTAATTCCTTCAACCATGAGATCATGCTTATCACCATCACCGGAAGGATGCTTTGATGACATCAAACACCACACCGTAACTGGGTGGTTATAAATGTGGCATTGAGTGTTCAGAAAGTATGGGTTGAGACACATGGATCAAGAGTGGGATTTGTCCATCCATATGACGGATAGATATACTCTGGGCCCTCTCGGTGGAATGTCATCCAATTGGCTTGCAAGCATGTGACTAGATCACAAGGGATCACATACCACGGGAACGAGAAAAGAGTACTTATCGGTAACGAGGTTGAACTAGGTATGCAGAGATACCGACGATCAAAACCTCGGATAAGTAAACTATCATGAGACAAAGGGAAATTGGTATCGTATATAAGTGGTTCATTCGATTTCAAAGTAATATTAGAAATATGTGGGAGACATATGAATTTCCAGATTCCTCTATTGGTTATTGTTCGGAGAAGTGTCTCGATCATGTCCGCATAATTCACGAACCGTAGGGAGACACACTTAAGGATTCGATGTTGTTGAGTAGTTATGGAATGATGAGTAAGAGACCAAATGTTGTTCGGAGTCTCGGATGGGATCCGGAATATCACGAGGAGATCCGGAATGGTCCGGAGAATAAGATTCATACAAGGAAAGTCCTGTTTCGGAGTTGGAGAATGATTCCGGTGTTTTCATTGGGAATGTTCTAGAAGGGTCCCAAGGTCCAAGCACTCAGAGGAAGGGTACATGTATGTGTCATAACAAGTTGGAATGGTTGCATCATGTACTAGGTGTCATCGCTGAGCAAAATAAAGGGATAAATCAAATCCTAGTTTGAAAAGTCAAACGCCAATTTGAAAAGTCAAACGGTAGTTTTGCTTGGAGGGAGAGTAGGAAACCTACTTGGGGAGGAGTTCCTCTCCCTCCACCCGCCGGTCAAGGAGGCCGACTTGGGGGAGGACTCTCCTCCCCTGGCCGGTGCCCTCCCACCTATAAAAGGAGGGGCAGGGGTGCCCCTCTAGACCTACACCTTGCTCCACCAAAACCCTAACCCTAGCCGCCAGCCCTCCTGCAGCCGCCGCCACCCTAGGGTTTGCCCTAGCCGCCGACTTGGGGCTCTCCCCTTGCCCTAGCCGCCGTCCTAGCCCTCTCTACTTGGTGCCTCTAAACCCTAGATCGCCAAGGCCTCTCTCATAGTCCACCATACTCGCTCCGGCTTAAGGCGAAGCCCTGCGAGATCTCCCCTCTACTTTCGGTACCACGCCGTCGTGTTGCCGGAATCGCGAGGAGAGTGATACAACCTCCGCTGCCTGATGGAACAAGGGAGAGGAAGGTCTTCATCGAGTACCGAATGTGTGACCGACTGCAGAAGCGCTGCCGGAACGCAGCGCCGAAAGGATCATCTACACGATCTTGAGATCGACAAGAGTACGACTACATCACCCACGAGAATCTGCTCTCGTTAAACACTTTGGAATCTTCGAGGGTGAGTTATTCTATCGACTCGTTGCTACAATCTAGTAGATAGATCTTGGCTTGTTTGTTCATATGCGGTAGAAATTTTTTGTTTTCCATGCTACGAACTCCTACACGCTTCCCTAGGATTGTGCTGGTCAGGGTGTCGGTGGCTACGAGGGAAGCCAGTGATCGCCTGGCGATGACGTTGAGGTCGCGATGGCCTTGTCTCTTTGGGATAACGGGCCTACATAGGTGTTGATATAAAGCATCTTGCTGCGATGAGGTGTTGATTGACGAACGCTATTACTAGGTGCCAGCTAATGTCAAGTATAGGAGATCGCTGAAATCTTCTGTGGGAAGTATAACCCAAATTTATAGTTCGTTACAATGGGAGAAGAATAATATCAATAAGACTTTAGCAATTGAGAGATCACTCTCAACCACACATGTGTATCAATATTATCAAAATAAAGTGGTGAATGCAATAGTTGAATCAGAACATCAAAGTAAAACAGAAGACTATAGAACCAGACTTCTAGCTTTCACCGAAAAGAATCAAGTTGTAACTTTCAGTGGCTAAAAACGTAGGCATGAGGTGATAAGTAATACGTTGCATGGGTGAGAGAAATTATGTAATACAAATATGAGTGCCATAGTGCTTGGCTCTATTGTGGTGTGTAGGTGTGTATTCCTAATATTGTTGTTTGTGTTTACTTAGGAACTTGCACAAAGCCTATTGTCCTGCTCTCCCATTTTACCCGAGCCAACTTGGAACTTTGGCTAATTAAGGATGATATTTTCCTATCACCCAGAACAATGTATTAACACTCCATGAACACACAAACTCCTCACATTATAACATAACCCCCTTGTTTGTCCTAGCTGCCACTTTAGGATCTGTAGGTTCAGTGCTATAATAGGCAACACACTATGTAGATAAATATCAAACTCAAATATATGATTGGGCAATAAAAGTCCGGTACTGAAATCATGTCACTCAGGCCCTAGTAACAAGCATTCCACCAACAAAAAGTGCATTAACATCCATACTAAAATATATTCAAGACAAGCACCTAAAATCCTGATGGTTATGCAGTATTACATGATCAATCTCATCCAATTCCTATACACCTCACCATGACGATGAAGGATATGCACATGGTCGACGGAGACAGAATTGGCGATGATGGTAGTGAAGAGGTGTCTAAATTCCCCTCTTCGACACGGACATAAAGACCAATCTCATCTTAAAAACAAAGATTACAGTGATGGTGATGCTCGTGAAAATCTCCATGACCCTGGGAAAATAGGTTTTTCTAGCATATGTAGGTCAATGTGAAGGTAGGCGGCGATACGAGACTCGAGGGGCCAGGGTCGCACTATGGCACGGGAAGAGAATATGGCCGCTCCATGGTCCCTGTCGGGCATTTCGTCAGCCTCCTGGCCCACATCTGCATGACTTGTTTTCAGCAGAAACCTTCTACACAAAAAATACATAAAAATATTTTCCTAAAAACATCATTAGTCCTGATAGTGTTTGTCCTTGTAGCTGAATTATTACAGATTGTTATCAATAAAGCTTGGCTTGAAAATGAAATCACTCTGTCTCTGAATAACTCTTTTGGACAAGACTATCTTGTGTTGCAGTATGTAGATGACACATTAATCATTCTATCTACAGATCCTACTCAACTACAAAAGTTAAAGAAAATTTTGGACAAATTTTCAGACTCTACATGATTGACATTAAACTACCATAATACATCAATGGTACCAATCAACATAAGCAATGATAGATGCCAAGAGCTAGCTGACATTATTGGATGTAAAATTGAGAGCTTACCCTTCATGTATCTGGGGTTACCAATAGGAACTAGAAGGCCAAAAATGGATGATATGGTTTACTTGGCTGAGAAGGTTGATAAAAGGTTAGCTGGAATATCAAATCTTTTGTCATACTCTAGTAAACGGCTAGTCATCAAATCTACTATCTCAGCCATACCAATATATACAATGTGCACTGTTATGATCCAGTTATCAATTATTGACCATATGGAAAAGTCATGTAGAACTTTTCTATGTAACAACAGAGATATTGAAAAAACGTCAAATACTTAGACAAATGGGAACTGGTGTGTCTACCCAAGAAAAATGGAGGACTAGGTGTTCTGAATCTCAGAGCTCAGAATGAAGCTTTAATGGTTAAGTTTTTGTATAAATTTTACAACAATAAACATATACCCTAGGTAAAGTTAATATGGGAAGCACACTACAAAGATGGAAAAATCCCCCTTGAAACACTACTAGGAAAATGGCTATAGGTAATTCACACTTTCATGGCGCACGTGTCAGTGGTGCCCCACGGGTAAATAGCTATGGCGCACTGCCAGCAAGTTCCCTATGGCTAACTGGCATAACTGTGGCACACATGGCCGTAGTGCGCCACGACTACGTATGGACCAGGGCATGGCCGGCCGCAGATAGGGATGTTAAATGGCAGGCCGCTGGCGCCACATCCCGCCACATAAATTTATTACAGGCTTATCTTTCTCTGGATTAGTTTTAACAATCACAAACCTATAACTAACAAAAAATAAGTGGCGCTAAATGGACGCTGTTTACATCCCTAGCCGCAGACCACCTAGTCGTAGCGCACATGTGGGATTTGCGCTACGAGTGTGGGAGGTGGACATGGCATGGGTAAAATTGGTGCAGTCTGCTGTGTAATTGGGGAACCGTACCCGTGGTGTACTGCTGGCATGTGCGCCAAGGCTGTGGTTTATCCGTGTGGTGCACCACCACCATGTGCGCCACGAATGTGCTTGGTGTCACCTTTTGGCAGCTCCTTTTTGCACATAGCTATCCACTACCACCTCTCACTTCACTTTCCCCTCCTTCTTCCTCCTTGGAACTGGTCGCCCTGCTCCTTCCCATCTCAATTTCTCCACTCTTTCACCATTTGTAGCATCTAAAACTCTTGGATGCTACATACATAATAGAGGAAAGATCTCCTTGCGGCCACCATCCTCTCGGTCTCTCACCTCTCCTTCCACCTTGTTCGTCTCTCATCTCGGTAAGTTGTCCATGTAAAAGGATGTGTTCATGTGTATGGACGATATGCTCATATATATGCAGAGGATCGATGCTCTTGTGTTTGGAGCATGCATGCTCTCTCATGTGTTTGTGTGTGAATGAGTTGCCATTGTTTTTCCAAAATGTTGATTCATTTCCATTTTGGAAAGACTTTGGCATTTTGCAAAGGTCCTAATTTTAGGATAGGTCATGCCGAAATTTTCTATCGACCATTGCATGCATGCATTGGTTGTGTGGTTCTAATAAACTTCTAATTCTAACGTGTACACAGCGCAGAAAACCATGGTCCTCATAATGAGCGAAGGCATTGTGGCTAGATTTTTGAAATGCGCGACGACCGACATGATATGAAATAACATGACGGAGATAAGATGTCCGTGCAAAAGATGCAAACTTAATTGGTTGATCGACCCAGATTCTAGGCATCTGCAGGCGCACCTGCTCCCCCATGGTTTCATGGATGGCTACACTCGGTGGATAAGTGATGAAGACGATGATGATGTAAATAGGGCGACGGGAAATGAGGAAGGCGGGCAACATGATGATCAAGGAGAGTACGGGCGAGATGACGAAGAGTCTCCGGGAGATGGTAAAGGTGTGGAAGCATACCAGGATGATGACAATATAGATGCCGAAGCCGACAATGGAGAAATTTCAGGATGGGTGCAGGACCCTTATGTTCAAGAACGGCTTCTCAAGCAGACAAGTAACACCAAGGCTGCCTCTAGAGAGAAAGCCAAGCTTGCGCAATTTGATAAAGACGCAGTTACTCCATTGTATGAAGGATGTAAGCCTGATGATACCCGATTGAACGTAACGCTCAAGGCTAAGGAGATAAAGGTGATGATGGCGCTTCATTGATATGGGAGCGCTTCGTCGGGAAACCCCAAGAGCAAGGTGTGAAGCAGCACAACAGCAAGTTTTCCCTCAGTAAGAAATCAAGGTTATCGAACCAGTAGGAGGAAGGACACGTCTCAAAGGTGTTGCAAGCAACTTGGAAACCTGCATAACACGAACTCAAGACTTTGCCCCAACGAACAGTGACGTTGTCAATCTCATCGGTTGCTGTAACAAAGGATTAACTGTATGGTGTGGAAGGTGATAGTGGTTTGCAGAAAGTAAAAAGTAACAGTGGAAGATGTATCAATGGTAAAGATTGGACCGGGGTTCATAGTTCACTAGAGGTATTCTCCTTAGATAAACAAACATGGCATGCAGGGTAAACAAATTACAGCAGGGAAATTGACAGGACTGAGCAAGGCATAACAATGCAATACTAGACATCAAGATCCTATGATATTCGATTGGGCAATACAACAAGATACATAGACCGTCATCCAACTGCATCTATGACTAGAAGTCCACCTTTGGGTTATCATCCGAACCCCCTCCAGTATTAAGTTGCAAGCAACAGTCAACTTCTTTAAGCAAAGTGTGTAAGGTAAACAATCCACTTGTTCCATGAACAAGAGACCGTTGTTTTCTCCCTAGTGGCAACAAAGACATCTACAACAAGAGATTCATCTCTTCCCTTGGAAACTAGAGGCATGGACCCACTATCGAGCATAAATACCCCCTCTTGGAGTCACTAGCAACTACCTGGCCAAAATAGCTACTAACAACGGAGAGCATGCAAGATCACAAACAACACAGACATGATAGAATCATAAAGACAAAACCATTAATCAATCTTACATAGTAATCTCAATATCCATCGGATCCCCGCAAACACAAAATGCATGATTATAAATAGATGAGATCTTGATAATGAACGGAGCTCACAAGATCTAGACATGAAATCACAGAGGAGGAGATACAACCATCTAGATACTACATGGACCCGTAGTTCAAGGTGGAACTACTCACGCTTCATACCGGAGGCTCGCATGATGAAGAAGAAGGCCTCCAAGATGATCTCCCCTCTGGCAGGGTGCCGGGAAGAGCTTCAGATCCCCTCGATCTAGGGAAGATGGTGGCAGTGGCTACAGACGGTTTCGTGAAATATTGATCGAGTACTTAGGGTTTAGGCATTAGGGGTTTCTTATAGGCGAAGAGGCGAGGCAGGAGGGCGGCCAGGGGGCCACACCCTGCCCAGGCTCGGCCTAGGGTAGGCCCACGCCTGGGGGGGTGCGGCCGCCCTGTGGCTCCCCTCCGTCTCTACTCTGGACTCTGTGTTCTCCTCGGTGAAATATTGACTTTGGCTTTTGTCCCATCCAATTCCGAGAATATTTCCTTACTAGCTTTTCTGGAACCAAAAACAACAGAAAACAGACAACTGGCACTGTGGCATATTGTTAGTAGGTTAGTACCAGAAAACATATAAAACACCTCAAAGTGTAGACAAAGCAAAGCAAAGTAGATACTAAACATGCATGGAATATCAAAAATTATAGATACGTTTCCGACGTATCAAGCATCTCCAAGCTTAACTCCTGCTCGTCCTCAAGTAGGTAAGTGATAAAAGAGAATAATTTTTTGAGGTGACATGCACCATAAAAATCAAAATCAAACCATTTGAAAGCATTGAAAGCTGGGATCAAAGAACTCTAAACATGAGCATGAAATATGGAGTTCTAACAGTAAGACAAAGTAACTATGCATGCAACATGAAAGGTTACAAACAAAGATCATGAATAACATGCATTGAAAAAGTTTGTTTGTTTCACATACAGAAAACATGGCATAGTGGCATTCAGCTTGTCCCTCATGGAGTAGCAAATAGATGCATAGGACACATTCAAAGTTCATAAGAGTGACTAGATACAAATAGCACAATAACAAGTAATATCAACAATATGCATCAATCAATAAGTTTTGGGACAATGCACATAGAACTAAGAATGACAATTATGCTCTATTTAATTGGTGCCTAAGGATAGAAGTTGAAGACTCAATATAATAGTGGAAGAAAGGCCCTTCATAAGGGAAGCAGGGATTTCAAGTTTCATAAAGAGCTTCCAAAAATTATGGTACTTGTTAGCTTTCAGCCCTCATTGCTCCTATCATAAGCATATTGAAGTGATTAAGGTTAAAGTGAACAAACTATGAAGTATATGCTTGACAAAGTATAAGTTGGCAATCTCATGTCCCTTGAATACGAGGGCCGCTCCTCATTCTACTCAAGTTTAGTTACTTGCAAGTTCTTGTCATAGTAAGTACACGTGTATCATAGAGAACCGCCAACGGGGTACCCCTTGCATATGGTACATGAGCTATCCCATAACCAAAATGACAAGGCAAGTAGACAATGAGCATCTCAACATTCTTCTTATTTACCATGAGAATATGGTGCTTTTTTTCTCTCTTTCCTCTTTTCTCAATATGTCTTTTTTTCTCAATCTCTTTTTTTAATAAGAAGAATACTTCATAGATGTCACTATGGTGATGTTGCAAGTTTCCACCATGATTAGGCATTACTTAGGCTAGCGGCCCAGGCGTTTCTCTAACACACATACATAAATACATGGACTTACAAGCTCCCCTTTCATTTCACACCGACGACATCCATAGACAAAAGAGCATGATATCAAATGTGTACAAAGTACAAGTGCAATGTTGAAAGTGTTCCCCATGACAGCATGGTTATGCTAATTCCAACGTATAAGTGCAATCATATACAATATATATGACACAATGGTTCAAGTTTATTAGGGGCAAGAAAAATAAAGTGTGCCATCAAGTTTGTGAGAGCTTTAATCACTAAGTTTTCACATAACAAAATACTTTTTAATTGGAAGATAGATGAAAACAAGAATATGCTTGGAATGGTGTAACACACCATGCATAGAAATTTATAGTGGACACTTTGGAATAACTTGGTTTCTTGGGAGTTGGATGCATGAGTAGAGCTTACTCATACAAGTGGAGGCTAGCAAAAGACTGGGGGAGACCAACTAAGAGAATAATAATGTCCATAATCATGCAGAGCGACAAAACATTACTAATCAAAGCATAAGTGGTACTACAAGTCAAGGACTAAATGATCATAGAGTCTATGGTGACTTGTTCATAGTCATAACATGGTGTGAGCATGTGTCAAGTCAACCCAAACAAATCATCAAAGGAGAATACCACAATACAATGATTTTGCATGCTAAAACAACACATGATTCCTTCAAGGCACACTAAGCAATACCAATTTTTTGGAACAAGTCATGTGTCACATCCCAAGATTTTCCAAATCTTGTAATGTGAAAGATAAATGAATAAAATAAAACTTTGTTGATTTTCAGGGTGAGAAGAAACTTTTTGAATTTATTTGAAAAACCTTCAAACCTATTTTGATAAAGATAAAATCCTAAAGGGATTTAAAAAGATAAACATTTCATAAAGGAAAATAAAAATATTTAAAATTACTATTTTTGGATCTTTTAAATAAAAGATTTGGTTTCCAAAAGAAAAGATAGATTTATAAATAAGGATTATTTTATAAGCCAAATTAAAACTTGGCCAAGCCTTTGAAATAAAATATTTCTATTTGATAAAAATAGTAAAGGGCTATTTAAAATAAATTAATAAGGATTTAATATCCAAGTTTTATAAATAAAGGTTTTACTATTTTAATTAACCATCAAAACTTATTTATTTCAAACAAGTTTTCCAAGTATTTTATATTTTCAAATAAAACCTACTGATTTGGTTTTGAAAATATTTAGTTTCAAATGGAGCTTTTTATTTAAAATAAAACCCATTTGATTTATTAACTAAAGTCCATTTTATTTAATTATAAATGGACTCTAAAATAAAAATATTATTTTGATCTTTGGACTTTGGATCATGTTGTTAAATAGAACCAAATTCAATTGCTTTGTTTGATGAATGTTTGATTTAGTTTGGTTTGTTTGATTTGTTGTTTGATTTTCAAAACAGAAAATAGGAACAAAAAAGGAAAAACAATTTGAAAGAAAAAAATAAGAATCGGACTCAGCCCAGCTGGCCAGCCCAACAAGCCCAACAAACAGCCCAGTTCCTCACTCCCGCAGAAAACGTTTCGCACTCATTTTTGAACCCACAGAGACGCTGACGAGTGGCCCCTTCTTTTTCTCTCACTCCCTCGCTGACGCCGGACCCCACCCCTCCAGCTCATCTTCTTCCTTGCGCAGACGACGCCCGGCCGTTGCAGCAGGAAACGTCGGCGATCAATTCTCGTAAATGGCCGCATTAATCCACCCCGCGACCACGCCCATTTAACCGCCTGCGTCTCCTCTTCCTTTCCCCTCACGCGCCTCCCTCTCGCCTCAGTCGTCTCAATCGAGCTCGCCCTCTCACTGCTCCGACCACCGTCCCTCCTCAATTCCGGCCGAGCCTTGCCACCCCTTGCCTTTCCAAGCACACGGGAACATTCCCCAACCTCTGACGCTTCTTCCTGTACCCTCCGTTCAACCGCAGGTGCCCCGGAACGTCGTCTTCGACAAGCTCTGAGCGCCGCCGTGTCTGTCTTCCACTCCGGCGAACTCCACAGGTAAACTCCGTTCGCCCCAGCACTCCTCGATGATGCTCCCACACTAGCCTCGCTCTTGTGCATCTAACCATGCTCTTATCCTGACTTAGGGCGATCTGCAACGTCGACCCCGACCACGAACAGAACCACCCGAGGCCGTTCCCCACTCCGACGAGGAATTGCTGCCGTCCCTGAGGACCTGTTGCCACGTCGACCACACGTTGAGCACCACCTCGACCTCGCGAACATGGTGAGCACCTCCCCTTTACCCCTTGCTTCCTAGAACCGCCGTAGCGCCACCGCCTGGACGTCGCCGCCGTCTGCCGCCGCGCAGCGCCGCCAGTTCTTTGTTGAGTTGCTGCGGATCGTAGGATCTAGATCGGACGCACACGATAGAAGCTAGGCGAAGCGGTAAGTAGCATCCTGCACCGTGCGATCTGTTCAGATCCAACGCCCCGCAGAGGCCGATCCACCCGAACCGGTGTCGACCAGTAGGAACGCGATGCGTGGCTAGATTCGATTTAAAAACAGATTTGAAAACAGATTTGATTTGCAAATTGAAACCCTTGTAACTTTTGAACCACACGTCCAAAAATTTCAAACTTTATATCATTGGAATCAGTGGAACAAGGCCTAGACAACCATGCAAGTTGTTTAGTAAATAGTATCTGTTAGATTGTTTGTTTTTGCAGAAACATTTGTATGCTTGTTTAGATTAGAAAAAATGTTCAAAAATGTTTTTAGGGTTGAACCTTTGCAAATTGATTTGTGGTGAATCTACTGACCCTAGGAACCAACCCATGGATTCAAAAATGGATTTTGTGAAGTTTAGGAGTAAAAACTTGATTTAGCCATTTCTAGCCAAATAAAAATATTGGTTTTGTTATGAAAATGTTTTTAGAGTAAAAAAAACTTTGGGAAAATGATTTGGACCAAACCTACTGACCATAAAACACCAAGTTTTGAGAAACAACAACTTATTTGGTGAACAACATAAAGTTGTTGCTTTGATAAAAATATTTTCCACCACATAAAATAATGATTGGATTTAAAAATGGTTTATGGACAAAACCCTTTTGCCAATGACATTGCCACTTTGGAAAATGACCACTTTGAACCTTACAAAGTTTAGAGCCTAGTGTAAACCATCTTTGCAAATAAAACTATCTCTTGCATGCTTGCATGCATGACTTAGTTCCTATGATTTTGTGTGTGAATTGTTTGATTGATTATTGGTTTGGAATGCTTGTTGATATTGTGTTTGCTTGATTGATTGTAGTGAAGTTAGTAAAGTGTGAGACTAGAAAAGATAAAGGAGTGAACCAACATTCCCTACCAAAATAAAGGCAAGTGACACTATCATCTAAAGTCCTACTATTTTCATTATACTTAGTGGATTTTGAAACGTGCAAGAAAAGAATCTCTATACTTATGCTATGCTAAATCCTAATAGGATACCCTATACATTCCTTAGTGAAAACAATGTAGTTGTTACATGCTTAGCCATGCCATATTTAGAAAAGAGTTACATGTTGAGATTTTATGAAGTAGAGAAAAGGACTTGTGTTTTTATATAATAAAACAAGGACTCAATGAACCACCTGGGTGGACAAGGATACTTTGAGTTTTGGAGAAGGTGGCAACAAAAGGAACCATGGCTATGTCAATATCTTTGTGTTGGGCTCCAAAGGAAACCACCCAGGAAACTTAGAGATTGAACATGTTTCTCCAATTTTGGCTTTCGTGTGCAACCACATGCTATTTATGGCTCTGGCTTAGTCAACTACATTGGGAAGACCCATGCATTGTCTTCAGGTTACTGGACATGAGGACCTGGAATCCTACATGGGTACTGAAGACAAGCTAGCAATGGTGTATGGGAGGACCCTCTGGAAAGACTTCGTCACATTCTCAATCTGCCAGTACTCCATCTTGGTGAGTACTAATCCAGTGGCCACTGGTGGCAACAAGATGGGAATGTGACATGTGGGTAAAGTGTACTACTTATGTAGAAGATAATAAAATCTAAGTACTTAGCCGTGTCCCCGGTTATGGACAATACTGAGCAACTAAAGTTTGAAGCTATGGGAAATCTCGACATTCCAATTTCTAAAAGAAAACTTTCTAAGTAACAACAAAAGACTTGATGCACTTGGGGGTACCAAGGAGCTCAAGAGATTTTGATGAAAACTTGATGCACTTGGGGTTACCAAGGAGCTCAAGAGATTTTTGATAAAACTTGATGTACTTGGGGTTACCAAGGAGCTCAAGGGATTTTGATAAAAACTTGAAGTACTTGGGGGTACCAAGGATCTCAAGAAATTTTGACAAAGACACTTGGTGGATTCCAAGGAGTACAGAAAATATTTGACAAAGGATCAAAACCATTTTGAAAAGATAGGATAAATTATTGCTTTCCGCAAATGAGCCTTAAAACCCTACTTAGCCAAATATGCATGTATTGATAGGATCCACTCATATTATACTTAGTAGTGAAACTTGCCAATACAATTCAAATGTATTGACCCTTGTGGCTGTAACTTGTAATGTTGCTTGTTTGATTGATTTTAGTGAAGATTGATTGATTAGGATTACAAAGTCTACAACCAACATGTCTGCCTGTGGAACTTTGAAGATGAAGGACCCCATGCTTATAGTTATTCCGCTGCAATATAATGTAATAGCCAAATGAGCTATGTAAGATGTAATAAAATTATGTTATTCCTGGTTATAAAGTTATATATGACCTTTGTTTCTTGATATTACATCTTAACTGTGGATGCTAGCTAATGATCCAGGGACTAGCATTGTAAACACATGGGACTCTACCTTATTTAAAGGTTGGGACCCTTACATCATGATACAACAATAATCACTAAGCATAAGGTCAAAACAACACCTAGCATGACATGCTAAAGTCTAAGTCACAGTCAAAGCAAGCTCCTCTTGCACTATTTCAAGCAAGAACTTTCTACTCCTTTCCAACACCAATCAACTTATTTGAAACAACACAGCGAGAACGGGGGTCCAAACTACTTTATTCAAGCAAACTAAGCAAAGCAAACGAAAACTTAAGACGCTCCAAGAACAACATAACAGTGCATGAAACAATAAAAACGAAGTGTCTAGAAAGAACTGAGCTTTTTATTGATGAAGAAGGGGATTCCTTGGGCATCCCCAAGCTTTGACGCTTGTACCCCTTGAATATTTCTTGGGGTTACACCAGGGGTGGCATCCCCAAGCTTGAGCTTTTGTCCATTCTTCATCTCATTACATCATTCTCTCTCTACACCTGAAATTTTTCCTTCATACACAACTTCACAAAATCTTCATTAGCAACATTAGTGTATTCAAAAGATAATAGACCCTTAGGTTTAGCTTTATAACAGAAAAACTTTCACTAAAAACACAAGATACCGTAGCAATTCCCTCAAAAAGCTCAATTTCCCAAAAAGAACCCAAAAAGGAATCAATAAGAAGCAAATGCAAATAATGGCAGAAATCTGTCAAAACAGACCAGCAGGTAGAAACCGATTTTTTCGAAGACCTTCTATTGCTCAAATCAAAAAGTGTTAATATAACTAAAGTTATCTAACATACTGGGGGTTTTATTAGTAAATTTTCAGCTCAATCCGACTTACAGAGACTCCTCACGAATTTTTTTGGTGGAGCACAAAATTCTGTTTCGGGATAGCAACTCCCCAAATCTTACTTCCATCTCATTAGAGGTCATTCTTGGAACAAAAAGCAAACAAAAAGGATAAGGAGAGGTCATTACTGAAGTAATAACTTTCAAGACTCAAGAAAACTCTTGGGTTATCTCCCAACAAGTACTTTTCTTTAACGCCTTTAAGTTAGGCACAAGAAGCAAGAAGAATCAAGTATTTTCAAATGAGGAAGCATTAACATCAACTCTCTTGCTTCTACCTTTCTTCTTCTCTTTAGGGAATATATGATTGCTTACTGGAGGATAAAAATGCATAATGCCTTTTCCCACATCTATTATTGCTCCAAGGTGTTTCAGCAGAGATCTTCCGAGTGTAATCTGTCCTTTTCCTACACATTCAATAACAAGATAATTAGTAGACACCATTTTCCCTGAGATTTTTCTAAACACACCTTCAGCTATTCCAATGGGTAATATAGTTGCATTATTGGTAAGATATATTTATCCTCCTCCTTTAAAAAGTCCCCAAAGACCCAAAGACTCATAGATATCCTTAGGCATAAGGCAAAATTCAGACATGATATCATAGCGAGCATCAAAAGTTGCACTATTTATAGAAACTTTTATTGTAGGAAACCACTTTGAAGGATCATAATATATTGGAACATAAACCATGGTGCTCTCTAAGTGTGTGATAGCAACTTTTCAAAGCAGCACTACTAGACTCAAGAGTGTTCAACCTAGCATAAATGTCTATAAAAGAAGAATCATACTTGCCAAGCATATTATAAATTATAATCAACCTCTTTATAGCATCTAAAGCTTCATCCTCAGTACAACGAAAAATATCTTTCTCGGCCATAGCATCCAAAGCATATCTATAACAAAGAGCAATACCGTGGTGATGACCCAGAAGTATAGGGGATCGCAACAGTCCTCGAGGGTAGTATTACCCAATTTATTGATTCGACACAAGGGGAGCCAAACAATACTTGAAAGCATTAAAAACTGAGTTGTCAATTCAGCTGCACCTAGAAATAGTTCTTGCTCACAGAAGTTTATCAGTAGCAACAGTTTGTATTAGCAACAACAAAGCAACAACAGCAGTGAAATAGGAGCAATAGTAATACAGTAGCAGCGGATATTAGGATATGAGTGCGGTAGGCATAGGGATGGATGGACAGGCGTTGCATGGACGAGTCTAAACATGTAACTTCAAGATCTAGGGAAATTACTGATAAATAAGAATAATCACCCAAGTACTAAACAATCATAGGCATGTGCTCCATATATAGTCATGCGTGCTCGCAATGAGAACTTACACAACATCTTTTGTCCTGCGAGCACGTTGCAGCGGGGCCTCTAGGGAACTATTGGCAATTAAGGTGCTCCTTTTAATAGAGCACCGGAGCAAAGCATTAACACTCCATGAACACATGTGATCCTCACATCACACATCCCCTCCGGTTGTCTCAATTTCTGTCACTTCGGGGCCTTTGGATCCGGACAATGATACGTGTACACAACTTGCAGATAAGATCATAAACAATACTATCATAATGATTCAATAATAATTTCAGATCAGAGATCATGGCACTCGGGCCCTAGTGACAAGCATTAAGCACAACAAGTTGCAACAAAGTCAAATAGCACTAATAGAGATACAAGGCACCATGCCCTAACAATCTTATTCGATTACATGATAGAACTCATACAATCCCTACCATACCCATAGCCTATAGCGGGGGATTACTCACTCATGGATGAGGGAAACATTGATGGTTGATGGAGAGGCGTTGGTGATGACGATGGCGATGATCCTTCCCAAATTCCCCATCCCGGCAGGGTGCCAGAACGGAGTTTCTGGTTCCGAATCGCGACTTCTGGTGGTGGCGGCGCAGCGGAACTCTTTTTGGAAAAACGACGAACCCCCTTTTTAGGTCAAGAGGCTTCTTATAGGCGAAGAGGGAGGCCGAGGGGGTGCCTGGGGTGGCTGCACCCCCTAGGAGCGGCCAGGCCTGGCAGGGGTGTGGGCCCCCCAGGCCTCCACTCCGTCTCGTACTCTGGCTCCGTGGATCTTCTGGTGAAATAGGATTTTGGCATATTTTCTGGGATTTTTCCTGATAGTTGATTTTCTGCACAAAAACTAGACACCAATGTAATTTTGCTGAAAATAGCGTCAGTTCGTGTTAGTTGTATCCAAATCACACAAGTTTAGAGGAGAAACAATAGCAAAAGTGTTCAGGAAAGTAGATACATTTTGGACGTATTAACCCCCCCAAGCTTAGCTTATTGCTTGTCCTCAAGCAATTCAGTTGAAAACTGAGTGCGATAAAAGAACTTTCACGAACACATTTGCTTCATATGATGTATATATTCTCAGCACCAGAGTAGATACTTAAACCATTCATAATAAGAAGTATGCAACTAAGTCTACTCAATAGTCATTGCAAGATATGCAGAGAAACCAACTCAATTAGAATAAGTAGCATGAAACATAAACATAAGCAACATTGCAATGCTCATAAAAAGGTATGAAAGAGTGGTATCTCGCTTGCCTTTGTTTGTAGATCACAATATAAATGCCAAGGCACCTTTGAAGTTTAAGTGAAGACTAGAAGTAAAAATATCAGAGATACAAGCATCAAAGTCATGACATAATTAACCAAGTTTTGAGACAAACATAAGAATGACAATTATGCTCTCAAGAAGGTGCTCATAGAAAAAGTGGTGACTCAATTAGGAAGTGAAAAAGGTTTTGAAAAGTTTGAAAGGCTTCCAAATGCTGAAAGTTAAGGTACTCATTAGCTTTGAGCTCTCATTGCCCCTATCATAGGCATCTTCATGTGGTTAAGGTGAAAGTGAGGTCCAATCTGAGTTATATGCTTGACAGACCATAAACATGAAATCGCATGTCCCTTTAGTACGAGGGTCGCTCCGCATGCTACTCAACTTTGGTTACCTGTAAGTTCTTGTCATTGTAAATACATGTATATCATAGATAACCGCCAACGGGGTACCCCTTGCACATGATACAAGAGCTATCCCGTGATCAAAATGACAAGGCAAGCAGACATGAGCATCTCAGCGATCTTTTTATTTACTATTTGCATAGACTTTTATTGAGGATGCTTCACAGATGCTCACTATGGTAATGATGCAAGTTTCCACCATGATTAGGCATGGCTTAGGCTAGCGGCCCAGGCATTTCTCTAACACATATATATACTCCATGAACTCACAAGCTCCCCTTTTATTTCACACCGACGACATCCGCACACAAAAGAGCAAGGTATCGACTGGATATGTATCCATAAGTGTTGAAAGCATTCCCCATGACAGCACGGTTCTGCTAACTCCCAGCCTATAATTTGCAAGCATATAACTTTCATGGACAGGTCACAATGGTTCAGGATTATTAAGTGCAAGAAATAAGTGTGACATCAAGTTTGTGAGAGATTTACTAACTAACTTTCTCAAAGCATTCAAACATTTTATTTGGAAGAAAACAAGGCATATTGAATATGCACTAAAGAAGCTGTAGGGGTCCCAACCTAAATAGGTAGAGTCCTCCTGTGTTTTACAATGCTAGTCCCTGGATCAATAGCTAGCATCCACAGTTAAGATGTAATATCAAGAAACAAAGGTCATAATATAACTTTATAACCAGGAATAACATAATTTTATTACATCAAACATAGCTCATTAGGCTATTACATTACATTGCAGCGGAATAACAATAAGTATGGGTCCATCATCTTCAAAGTGCCACAGGCAGATGTTGGTTGTAGACTTTGTAATCCTATTCAAACAATCTTCACTAAAATCAATCAAACCTGCAACATACAAGTTTACAGCCACAAAGGGTCAATACATTTGAATTGTATTGGCAAGTGATACTCTTAGTAGTATGGTGGAGTCTATCATCTATATGCATTTGGCTAAGTGGAGTTGAGGCTTGCATTGCTCAAAATAGATTTTTCCTTAACGTTTTGAAAATAAATAGTTTTGTCAAAAACTTTTCCAATGCTTCTCTCAATCAAAGACTGAAGATCCTTCTCGAGGCATCTACAAATCAAAGACTGAAGTGCTTGGTAAAATCATTTTCCTCAATCCAAGATTTCAAGATCCTTATATCAAGCCATCTTTCCATCAAAGATTGAAGAATACACACAATCCCTTGTTCACCCACAAGTTTTTATTTAGAAATTGGAATGATGAGATTCTTGATTGCTTCCATGTCTTGATGCTCAAATTGTCCTTTACCAGGGACATGGCTAAGTACTTAGATTTTACACTCTGCAGAGGTGGTGCACTTTACCCACAAGACTTGGTTTCCCAAGACAAAATCTTTCAGAAGCCTTCCCTTAGACCAAAATGGACGCGTTCCAACCTATCAAAACACTACCACCCACTGTCCATTTGGCTAAGTTCTTGCAACCTATATGATCATGGCAGAGCCCATATTGCCAAGTGGTTGCACTTGAAGCTTCTCAACATTTGACATCTCAAATCCCTTTGATTCCTGGGTGGCATACCACAAGTGAGATACACAAGGTTCCTGGCCTTGTGTAACCACTCAACATAACCCAATCCTTCCATTCCACCCAGGTGATTTATTAACTTAGTTGTTTTATTAAACAAAAACATAAGTCTTCAGACTTAGAATATTTTTCCATAGTGTGATTATGTTTTCCACCCATGTTTTCTATTAGCTAGGCTAAGCTTGATAGTAGTAGGAATCTTTAACTTAGGAAAATCCTACTAAGGATTCATCTACTAGGTTTCCTATAGTAAGATCTACACTTAGCAAAATCCATGCAAGTTTTACTTAACAAAATCACTAATGCATAGTGAAAGTAATAGGACAAAAGTATGAAGCATCACTTGCCTTTTGGTAGAGTATAGGTTCACTTCTTGATCTTTGCAACAATCATACTCTTCAAGTCACTACAAATCAATCAAGCAAGGCACAAACTCAATCTACCAATCAAGCAAACAACACACATAAATAACAATGTCAAAGAAATGCATGCAAGCATGCCAAGCTTTGTTTTGTTTGAAAAAGTGGTTCCTAGTGGGTCATAGTCATTTGGGTTCATCTAATGGTCATTCTCTAAAGTGGCTAAGTCATTTGCAAAAGGTTTCACTTAAAAACCATTTTCAAAACAAAGTGTTATTTTATGTGGTGTAGAAATATTTTTATTAAGGCATTAGTCCATAGGGTTCACCAAATGAGTTGCTATTGCAAAACTTGGTGTTTTGGTTAGTAGGTTTGGTCAAACTATTTTCTCAAAGTTTTCTTTCCATACACATTTTCATAAATAAAACTATTCTTTTTATTTGGCTAGAAAATGACTTAGTTAAATAATTCAACTTAAATTTCACAAAAATCATTTTTAACACTATGGGTTGGTTCCTAGGGTCAGTAGGGTCACAACAAACCAATTGGCAAAGGTTTGATCTCAAAATTCATTTTAAATGATTTTTCTAATGTTAGCAAGCACACAAAAGAATCTGCAAAATCAAACAATTTATCAATTACTATTTGCTAAACTAAGGGTAGGGTTGGCTAGGTCTTGTTCTCCTGAATTCATTGATATAAAATTTGTCAAATTTGGACGTGTGGTTCAAATGATATAAGGGTTTGAAGTTTGTAATTAAATCTGATTCAAATCTGTTTTCTAATTTTATCAGACGACACGCGGCGTGTTTCTACTCGCGGATACCGCTTCGGGTGGATCGCGATCGTGAGCCGCTGGATTTAGTTAGATCGAATGGTTCTGAGCGCATACCCCTTCGAGAATAAGTGGATCTATCTCGGGCGTTGGATAGAGATCCTACGGTGTTCGCTTGCTCGGCCACTCGTGAGCGGCGCCGGCGGAGGCTAACGGCGGCGACGGTCAGGTTACGGCGGTGCTGGCGAAACAGGAAACAAAACAGGGAGGGGAAAAGCTCACCGAGGTCGCGAGGCTGTGGTGAAGCACGTCGTGGTCGGCGTGGCTCGGGCGCCGTGTCGGGAAGAATCCTCTGGGAGTTGCTCTTGGCGGTCGGCTCGACGACGGGGACGTTGCTGTGGTCCACGAGAAGGCAAACGAAGGGTTGAGTTAGACGCAGGAGGTCACGGAGATGATGTGAGCATGCTCCAGAAGAAGAGGGGCGACTGGGTTCTACCTGTGGGGCTCGTCGGAGAAGAAGGCAGACGGCGGCGCTTCTGATCCTTGTCGAAGTCGACCTCCTGGGACACCCGCGGATGGATGGTTGGTACGGGGAGGTGCGCCAGGGAGTGGGGAAGTTGCGTGTTTGGTCAGTGAGGCTTGGGGTGGTCTGGTTCCGCCGGAATCATCACCTGAACATCGTCGGAGTGATGCAGTGAATTTGGCGATGCCTAGAGGCGAGAGGGGAAGTGAGTGGGGAATACGTCATGAGGAGTAGGCGATTTTAAGGGCGTGGTGACGAGGAATTATCAGTGTTAAGGCGAATTGAACGCGCGGAGTTACTGCAGCAACGACAGCGAGGTTATGGGGAGGAGGAGGTCGCGGGGAGGAAGAAGGAGAACAGTGGATGTGGGGTCCGCTGTCAGTGGGAAAACGAAAGGGACAAGTGGTCCACCAGTCAGTGAGGGGGTGGGGTTATGTTTGCGGTGTAGAAAACGGTTCGGGAGATAAAGAACAGGTGAAATGTTGGGCTTAGTGGGCCAGGTTGGGTTGCCCTCTTTGTTATTTTTTCCGTTTCGATTTCTTTTCTTTTCTATTCTATTTCCTGATTTGATATTTCAATCAAACAAATCACACTTAAATCCAATCAAACATTCAACAAACTTTGAACTTGTATTTTGGTTCTGTTTAGTAACATAATCCAAATTTAAAATAATATTCTTATTTATTTTAGGATCCATTTATTATTTGAATAAAATGGATCTAGTTTTTAATAAAATATGGTTTGATTTAATTAATAAAATCTCTATTTGAAATCCAATTACTTTCAAAATCAAACCAGTAGGTTTTATTTGAAGTTAAGGATATTTGGAAAATTTGTTTAAAACAAAATAACCTTTTATTTTAGAGTCCTTTATTAATTAAATAACATAGACTTTCATTTTTAAATCCACTAGGGTTTGTTTTATTGAGAATATTTATTTTAAAGTCCAAAGCAAAGTCAAAACATTTTTTTTTGTAGATTTTATTTGTGAATTTAAAATACTTAGAAAACTTATTTTAAATAATTTTAACAAGTTTTGATGTTTCCATTAAACTGATAAAACCTTTTATTTGTATAGAATTTGGTTATTAGGTCATTATTAATTTATTTAAATAATCTTTTGTTTATTTTTATTCAAAACAAAATGTGCTAATTCCAAAGCTTGGCCAAGGTTTTTAATTTGGTTTTATTAATAATCTTTATAAATCCATCTTTTCTTTTGAACACCAGATTTTTATTAAGGGATCCAAGAATAGTAATTCCAAAACATTTTTTAATCTCCTTTATTAAATGTTTTATTTGATAATCTCCTTTTAAAGTCCAAAATATTTCTCCAAATCAAATCAGTAGGTATTATTTGGAATTTAGGAATACTTGAAATACTTGTTTAAAACAAAATAGCATTTTATTATAGGGTCCATTAATAATTAAATAAAATGGCCTTAGTTATTAAATCAAATAGGGTTTGATTTTATTAATAAAATCTTTACTTGAAACCTAAATATTTTCAAGATCAAATTAGTAGGTTTAATTTGGGAAACAAATAATATTTGGAAATTTGTTTTTAAAACAAAATAACCTTTTATTTTTAGTATCCATATTTAATTATTATAATAGACTTTCATTATTAAATTCATTAGGATTTGTTTTATTGAGATATTTGTTTTGAAATCCAAAACAAAGCCAAAACACTCTAGTAGGTTTTTATTAGAGAATATAAAATATTTGGAAAACCTGTTTAAAACCATTTAATATGTTTTGATGTTTTAATTAATTTGGTAAAACTTCTTATTTTAGTAAAGTTTGGATATTAATTCTTTATTATTTTATTTTAAATAAACCTTTGTTGTTTTTATTCAAAACTAAATGTTTTAATTCCTAAGGTTTGGTCAAGGTTTAAATTGGCCTTTATTAGATAATCTTTATTTATAAAACTTCTATTTCATTTGAAAACAAATCTTTTCATTAGTATTTCCAAATGTTTTTATTTTCCTTTTATTAAATGTTTATCTTTATTTTAATTCAAATGGGTTTGGAGTTCCAATTGAATTCAAAAAGTTTCTTCTGGTTCTGAAAATCAAACAAAGTTTTATTTTATTAATTTATTTTCACATTACAAGATTTGGAAAATCTTGGGATGTGACAGGCTACCACCCTTAAAATAAATCTCGTCCCGAGATTTGGGAAGGTTAGGGTTACAAGCAAGTTCAAAACAACTAGGGTACTACCACCCTTAAAATTTTTCAAACAAAAAATTACACATTGTCCTTCTTGGGATCCTGGGAAAAATTTCTCTAAACAAACTTTTGCATGGTGTCCTTGGTTTCTTTACTTGACTCATGGGCCAAGGTTTAGTTTCTCCATAGACTGATTTAACTTGTTCTTCATCTTTTCTGGACAATTGCTTGCATAGTGGCCTAGTTCCCTGCATTTGAAGAAATGGATGTCCTTGAGTTCTTCACGTAGCTCTTGTGGACAAGTGGCTACATAGTGGCCTAGTTCTTTGCAGTTGTTGCACCACACTTGGTCAATCTCTTTATTCTTCTTGTTTTCTGGGCATCCACTATAATAGTGTCCCATCTCTTTGCAACTATAACATTGCTCTTGAGTAATATCCTTCTTGTTAGGGTTGGGGCATTTCTTCTTCTTTTTGGGTCTCTCCAAAGCTAGGAGTTCTTCTAGTTCATGTTCTGCATAGGTGGGAGATCTTTCTCTTTTCTTGAAGCATTGATCTTCATGTTCCTTGGATGAATGATCATTGTCTCTAAAAATATTGTTGTCTTTGGTCACTTCTAGATCAGCATCTTTGTTATCCTTGTTGTCATTAGCTCCTTGGGAAAAATTTTCTCCCATGTTGATCATTTGAGTAATGAGTCCTTGCAACAATTGGGATTGAAGTTTGAAAATCCTTTGTATGGCTGGGTCTAGTCCATTGTTGTTGGCTAAAAGCTGAGTTGTCTCTTGGCTCAATTGGTTTTGGGTTGCTATAAGTTCTTTCATGTTGTCTTCTTGGTTGGTGTTGGTGTCATCAACCTTGGAGTCTTTTGAGATAGTCATCTGTTTGGGTTGAATTGGGATTAGAATAGGCAAAATATTCCTAAGGAAATATTTCTAATCACACACATCACAATTCACACAAGCAATGTTCAAGCAATCACAAACAAACATTTTACTCAAACAAGGTTCAAGCACATACTTAGGCAACAAAATATTTTTGTTACACCACATAAGTTGGTGGTTTGACTTAACTAAATTATGGTGGTCCATCTATATGGTTTACTTGTGATCTTTCCTTCCTTCTTGACTATTCTTGTATGAGATCTTGGTTTCTTTTGAGAAAATCTCTTGGTCACAATACTTCAAAGTTGTTGTTGGTTTCTTCTTATTTTGCATTCCCTCAGTCTCTAAATCTTAAGTAAGATTTCCTTGTTTCACTTGTGGTCCTTAGTGGTTTCCATGTTGGAAGTCCTTGGTGAATATGTTGAAGACGTTGAAGTCATTAGAGTTGAAGATGTTGAAGTCATTAGAGTTGAAGATGTTGATGTCATTAGAGTTGAAGATGTTGAAGTTGTCCTTTGCACATGGTGTAGTCTTGGGCCATGGGGTAGGCTTTTCCATCAAGTTTGAAATAGAGGAGATGTAGAGTTGAAAACAAAATGGTTAAGGAAAGAGTTTACAAGTGTTTTTGTAAATAAGTTTTTGGAACAAAATAACTCTTATTTGTCTAAGGGTTTTTGTCCAATCCTAGGGTTTACAAATCCTACAGGCAACACAATGCTCTGATACCATCTGTAGGGGTCCCAACCTAAATAGGTAGAGTCCTCCTGTGTTTTACAATGCTAGTCCCTGGATCAATAGCTAGCATCCACAGTTAAGATGTAATATCAAGAAACAAAGGTCATAATATAACTTTATAACCAGGAATAACATAATTTTATTACATCAAACATAGCTCATTAGGCTATTACATTACATTGCAGAGGAATAACAATAAGTATGGGTCCATCATCTTCAAAGTGCCACAGGCAGATGTTGGTTGTAGACTTTGTAATCCTATTCAAACAATCTTCACTAAAATCAATCAAACCTGCAACATACAAGTTTACGGCCACAAAGGGTCAATACATTTGAATTGTATTGGCAATTGATACTCTTAGTAGTATGGTGGAGTCTATCATCTATATGCATTTGGCTAAGTGGAGTTGAGGCTTGCATTGCTCAAAATAGATTTTTCCTTAACGTTTTGAAAATAAATAGTTTTGTCAAAAACTTTTCCAATGCTTCTCTCAATCAAAGACTGAAGATCCTTCTCGAGGCATCTACAAATCAAAGACTGAAGTGCTTGGTAAAATCATTTTCCTCAATCCAAGATTTCAAGATCCTTATATCAAGCCATCTTTCCATCAAAGATTGAAGAATACACACAATCCCTTGTTCACCCACAAGTTTTTATTTAGAAATTGGAATGATGAGATTCTTGATTGCTTCCATGTCTTGATGCTCAAATTGTCCTTTACCAGGGACATGGCTAAGTACTTAGATTTTACACTCTGCAGAGGTGGTGCACTTTACCCACAAGACTTGGTTTCCCAAGACAAAATCTTTCAGAAGCCTTCCCTTAGACCAAAATGGGACGTTCCAACCTATCAAAACACTACCACCCACTGTCCATTTGGCTAAGTTCTTGCAACCTATATGATCATGGCAGAGCCCATATTGCCAAGTGGTTGCACTTGAAGCTTCTCAACATTTGACATCTCAAATCCCTTTGATTCCTGGGTGGCATACCACAAGTGAGATACACAAGGTTCCTGGCCTTGTGTAACCACTCAACATAACCCAATCCTTCCATTCCACCCAGGTGATTTATTAACTTAGTTGTTTTATTAAACAAAAACATAAGTCTTCAGACTTAGAATATTTTTCCATAGTGTGATTATGTTTTCCACCCATGTTTTCTATTAGCTAGGCTAAGCTTGATAGTAGTAGGAATCTTTAACTTAGGAAAATCCTACTAAGGATTCATCTACTAGGTTTCCTATAGTAAGATCTACACTTAGCAAAATCCATGCAAGTTTTACTTAACAAAATCACTAATGCATAGTGAAAGTAATAGGACAAAAGTATGAAGCATCACTTGCCTTTTTGGTAGAGTATAGGTTCACTTCTTGATCTTTGCAACAATCATACTCTTCAAGTCACTACAAATCAATCAAGCAAGGCACAAACTCAATCTACCAATCAAGCAAAACAACACACATAAATAACAATGTCAAAGAAATGCATGCAAGCATGCCAAGCTTTGTTTTGTTTGAAAAAGTGGTTCCTAGTGGGTCATAGTCATTTGGGTTCATCTAATGGTCATTCTCTAAAGTGGCTAAGTCATTTGCAAAAGGTTTCACTTAAAAACCATTTTCAAAACAAAGTGTTATTTTATGTGGTGTAGAAATATTTTTATTAAGGCATTAGTCCATAGGGTTCACCAAATGAGTTGCTATTGCAAAACTTGGTGTTTTGGTTAGTAGGTTTGGTCAAACTATTTTCTCAAAGTTTTCTTTCCATACACATTTTCATAAATAAAACTATTCTTTTTATTTGGCTAGAAAATGACTTAGTTAAATAATTCAACTTAAATTTCACAAAAATCATTTTTAACACTATGGGTTGGTTCCTAGGGTCAGTAGGGTCACAACAAACCAATTGGCAAAGGTTTGATCTCAAAATTCATTTTTAAATGATTTTTCTAATGTTAGCAAGCACACAAAAGAATCTGCAAAATCAAACAATTTATCAATTACTATTTGCTAAACTAAGGGTAGGGTTGGCTAGGTCTTGTTCTCCTGAATTCATTGATATAAAATTTGTCAAATTTGGACGTGTGGTTCAAATGATATAAGGGTTTGAAGTTTGTAATTAAATCTGATTCAAATCTGTTTTCTAATTTTATCAGACGACACGCGGCGTGTTTCTACTCGCGGATACCGCTTCGGGTGGATCGCGATCGTGAGCCGCTGGATTTAGTTAGATCGAATGGTTCTGAGCGCATACCCCTTCGAGAATAAGTGGATCTATCTCGGGCGTTGGATAGAGATCCTACGGTGTTCGCTTGCTCGGCCACTCGTGAGCGGCGCCGGCGGAGGCTAACGGCGGCGACGGTCAGGTTACGGCGGTGCTGGCGAAACAGGAAACAAAACAGGGAGGGGAAAAGCTCACCGAGGTCGCGAGGCTGTGGTGAAGCACGTCGTGTGGTCAGCGTGGCTCGGGGCGCACTGTGTCGGGAAGAATCCCTCGCCGGAGTTGCTCTTGGCGACGGTCGGCTCTGGTCGACGACGGGGACGTTGCTGTGGTCCACGAGAAGGCAAACGAAGGGTTGAGTTAGACGCAGGAGGTCACGGAGATGATGTGAGCATGCTCCAGAAGAAGAGGGGCGACTGGGTTCTACCTGTGGGGCTCGTCGGAGAAGAAGGCAGACGGCGGCGCTTCTGATCCTTGTCGAAGTCGACCTCCTGGGACACCCGCGGATGGATGGTTGGTACGGGGAGGTGCGCCAGGGAGTGGGGAAGTTGCGTGTTTGGTCAGTGAGGCTTGGGGTGGTCTGGTTCCGCCGGAATCATCACCTGAACATCGTCGGAGTGGCGGATGCAGAGTGAATTCTGGCGACCTAGGCTAGAGAGGGAAGTGAGCTGGGGAATACGTCAGCGGAGGTAGGCGATTTTAAGGGCGTGGTCGCGACGAGGAATTATCGCGGTGTTAAGGCGAATTGAGCAGCGGAGTTACCGCAAGCAACGACAGCGAGGTTATGGGGAGGAGGAGGTCATGGGAGGAAGAAGGAGAACGATGGATGTGGGGTCCATTGTCGTTGGAAAACGAAAGGGACAAGTGGTCCACCAGTCAGTGAGGGGGTGGGGTTATGTTTGCGGTGTAGAAAACGGTTCGGGAGAGAAAGAACAGGTGGGCTGTTGGGCTTAGTGGGCTGCCTGGGTTGGGTTGCCCTCTTTGTTATTTTTTTCCATTTCTGATTTCTTTTTCTTTTTCTGTTTCTATTTCCTGATTTGATATTTCAATCAAACAAATCACACTTAAATCCAATCAAACATTCAACAAACTTTGAACTTGTATTTTGGTTCTGTTTAGTAACATAATCCAAATTTAAAATAATATTCTTATTTATTTTAGGATCCATTTATTATTTGAATAAAATGGATCTAGTTTTTAATAAAATATGGTTTGATTTAATTAATAAAATCTCTATTTGAAATCCAATTACTTTCAAAATCAAACCAGTAGGTTTTATTTGAAGTTAAGGATATTTGGAAAATTTGTTTAAAACAAAATAACCTTTTATTTTAGAGTCCTTTATTAATTAAATAACATAGACTTTCATTTTTAAATCCACTAGGGTTTGTTTTATTGAGAATATTTATTTTAAAGTCCAAAGCAAAGTCAAAACATTTTTTTTTGTAGATTTTATTTGTGAATTTAAAATACTTAGAAAACTTATTTTAAATAATTTTAACAAGTTTTGATGTTTCCATTAAACTGATAAAACCTTTTATTTGTATAGAATTTGGTTATTAGGTCATTATTAATTTATTTAAATAATCTTTTGTTTATTTTTATTCAAAACAAAATGTGCTAATTCCAAAGCTTGGCCAAGGTTTTTAATTTGGTTTTATTAATAATCTTTATAAATCCATCTTTTCTTTTGAACACCAGATTTTTATTAAGGGATCCAAGAATAGTAATTCCAAAACATTTTTTAATCTCCTTTATTAAATGTTTTATTTGATAATCTCCTTTTAAAGTCCAAAATATTTCTCCAAATCAAATCAGTAGGTATTATTTGGAATTTAGGAATACTTGAAATACTTGTTTAAAACAAAATAGCATTTTATTATAGGGTCCATTAATAATTAAATAAAATGGCCTTAGTTATTAAATCAAATAGGGTTTGATTTTATTAATAAAATCTTTACTTGAAACCTAAATATTTTCAAGATCAAATTAGTAGGTTTAATTTGGGAAACAAATAATATTTGGAAATTTGTTTTTAAAACAAAATAACCTTTTATTTTTAGTATCCATATTTAATTATTATAATAGACTTTCATTATTAAATTCATTAGGATTTGTTTTATTGAGATATTTGTTTTGAAATCCAAAACAAAGCCAAAACACTCTAGTAGGTTTTATTAGAGAATATAAAATATTTGGAAAACCTGTTTAAAACCATTTAATATGTTTTGATGTTTTAATTAATTTGGTAAAACTTCTTATTTTAGTAAAGTTTGGATATTAATTCTTTATTATTTTATTTTAAATAAACCTTTGTTGTTTTTATTCAAAACTAAATGTTTTAATTCCTAAGGTTTGGTCAAGGTTTAAATTGGCCTTTATTAGATAATCTTTATTTATAAAACTTCTATTTCATTTGAAAACAAATCTTTTCATTAGTATTTCCAAATGTTTTTATTTTCCTTTTATTAAATGTTTATCTTTATTTTAATTCAAATGGGTTTGGAGTTCCAATTGAATTCAAAAAGTTTCTTCTGGTTCTGAAAATCAAACAAAGTTTTATTTTATTAATTTATTTTCACATTACAAGATTTGGAAAATCTTGGGATGTGACAGAAGCAAATGATGCTAATAGGTAGGTATGGTGGACAAAGTTGGCAATATTGGTTTTGGGGAGTTGGAAGCACAAGTAGAGCTCATAATCAGTGCAAGTGAAGGCTAGAAATAGAGAGGGAGCGACAAACGAGAGAGCAATAACTATCATAATCATGCTTGCAACAAAACATGACTAATTATGGCATGAAAGTGATACAAGAACTCTGAGGCAAAATAAATCATCGAGGCTTACTGACTATTGTTTAGTCATTTGCATGCATGAGCATGTGCCAAGTCGATTCATATGAAACTTTCAGAGGAGGATACCACAATATCATACCAAGTTATGAATAGAACAATGCAAGCAAACATTCATATGACATGCTACAAACTATTAGCAAGATGGAGCTAATCACAAGAAAGCAAGAACTACTAAGCATCCATAATAACATACTCCTTACATGAACAGACTAAGCATGATCACAATGATGAGTATATGTACAAAAATGAAAACAAATAGAGTCCGTTACCAGCTTCTTACCACACCTCAAGTTGTCTTAATCTTCATTATTGCCCTTCACTTGTGTGACTTGAATAATAACATGAAACCAAATCCACCGAGGACGGCTGAACCCTGAAAAGAACTCACAAAACCAAAGAAGAAAAACAAATATTTTTGGTGTTTTTGATTTTTCAAACAAGTAAAGAAAGCAAAAACAAACAAAGCAAAATCTTTTTGGATTTTTCTTTAAGGCAAACTAAAGATAAAAAGCAAAGAAACAAACCAAGAGAAACAATGAAAATATTTTTGGTATTTTTATGTTTTTGAGAAAGTAGCAACAAGAACCAAAAAGAAAGCGAAACAATGGATATACAAAGAACCGACGAAACATGATATATAGATGAGTGTGATGTCGATATACCTCCCCTAAAGCTTAGACTTTTGGTCTAAGTGGGGCTCAACTCCATGGTGACAAAGAAGGTGCACCTCTGTAGTACGACGAGGAGGCTCCTTCGTCCTAGTACGATCTCGAGGACTCCCCTGTGTAGTGCACAGAGGGGTCGTATGAGGGCGCGTCCCCTGTAGTGTCCATGGAAACCAAGAATGTGCATCTTATCATCCATATCCTCCTTGGAGTGTGACAAAGGTCCCTGGGAAATACTGAACAAAGTGGTTTGGGAGAGGGATCTCTGTCTCTTCCCCATCAGTAAACAGCATTCTATAAACCAAGCTCTCAAGGGTAGAGCCAGCAGTGACAAAGTGATGTGCTTTCATAGCAGCAAGATCAAGCCTCTGAGGAGCCAAACTATAGCATTTGGATAAACAACAAGGTCCAGGGAAGCAACAACACGTGCAGCAATAATTCCCCCATACATGGGTCCCTTAGCAGCTAAGCGATGAACAATGAGAGAACCAAGATTGTACTTAGTTTCATTGTTGAGTGCAGCAGCTAGGAAGGCCAAATGATAGTTGGAAATATTACTAGCGCTCTCCCTACCAAGAACACTATTGGCAAGATAATAAGCAAAGTACCCGATGGCTGGGAGTTGAATATTTCTTATCTTTTCCCTTTGGGCTCTACGATCATCATCATTGGTTATCCTGCGGTAGAGCTCCAACAAATCAGCGGGTTGAGCTGGAATCTTCTTCGCCGACCCAGCTGTACCAAGTCCCAGGGTCTCGCAAAATTTCTTCAATGTCAAGGTGTAAGGCCTGCCATAAATTTTGAAAGACACATCTGGTTTGAACATGCTGTTAGAAAAAGAAAAGCTCTCCACAAATGTTTTAGTGAGCGTAGCATATTGCACGCTCTCATCCTGCATATAGCTTGTTAGTCTAACCCTCCGAACCAAGGTTAGAAAATCCTCAAGAATCCCAGCAGCCCGCAAGAAGGTTGGGCAAGGAAAGGTGGAAGGGTGTGCATCCCCCTCATCTCCCTCGTCGCCAAATCGTGGTGTAATGAGATCCTCATTGTATGAGGGCCTAGCTCGGTAGGATGATCTTGAAGGCCTTGCCCTCCTAGGTGCATCACTCTCAAATATTTCACCAAATGTGTGGTTCTCCATGTCCTCTTTTTATCTGAAATTTTTAGACAAACATCAAACCAAGTGATTTCCAAGTTGATAAATGATGAGAAACTACTATAGGAACTTGCTAGAGGGCTACACATTCATCAAAATGAAATCTCTAAGCATATAAAAAGCATGCAAGCTCCCACAACCTGTCACCTATAGCAGCAAAATACTCAAGATACAATCTACCAATCACAAATCTAATTGGACACGCGGAGGAGGCACATACCAAGGAGCAATCCCTCCAAAAATCAGCAACAAAGATGAGCTAAGCAAGGATATCTAAATTCGCGAGCAAGAACAGCAGGAACTCGAGCTTGAGAAAGTTTTCCGGTATTTTTCGGGAGAGAGAAAGAAGATGGCTGGGAGGAGGCACCTTGAAGGGGCCCAGGTGGGCCACACCCAAGCTAGGCGCCACCTGGGGGCTGGCCGCGCCCACCAGGGGTGTGCTGGCCTGAGGTGGCCCCCTGGGTCACTCCAGGTGTCCCTTTGACCCTTTTTTCGAGGAAAAATTTATTTTGAATTTTCTGGGATTTTTCGGGAAACTTTATTTTTGGCCAATTTTTAGGGTATGAAAATTGATTTTCTCGCAGAAACAGTTTTTTTGGAAGAAGCAAAAGCAAACCAAAAACCAAACTACAGAAGTTCTAAGACACTCTAAGAAGCAAACAACTAACAAAACCAAAGCTAGCAAAAGAAAAGGCAAAGACTAGGAAGGAGAAAAGTAAAAGAAAGCAAGTATAACCATAGTGAAAACATTATTTGTTCATTAAAATCCTTTTGTTAACAAGGTTGATCAAGTCTTCTTACCAAAACAATCCTATATGAAACAAAACTTTGCATTCCACAAGGTGATTATGTTACCTCAAACTTGATATCAATGGTCCCAATAATAATAGTTTCAAAATTTTCTTGTGGAATGGGACAATATATTTCTCCAACCTTGCTCTCAATATTTTCAATGGAATTTAGGCAATAGCTTTTAGCAACCTTCTTGGGTAAATAGACAGTATGCTCTTTGTCATTAATATTGAATGTTACTTTTCCTTGACTACAATTGATGACAACATCTGCAGTATTAAGAAAAGGTCTCCCAAGAATAATAGACATATTATCATCTTCAGGCATCTCAAGCACACAAAAATCAGTTAAAACCAAGAAATTATGAGCCACTTGAACATGAACATCCTCACATATACCAACAGGAATAGTAGTTGACTTATCAGCCATTCGCAAAGATATATCAGTTGGTATCAACTTTTCTATCTAGAGTCTCTTGTAGAGAGAAAAAGGCATAACACTAACTCCAGCTCCCAAATCACATAAAGCAGTTCTAACATAATTGTTCTTAATAGAGCAAGGAATAGTTGGTAAACCTGGATCACCAAGTTTCTTTGGAACCTTACCATTGAAGGAATAATTAGCAAGCAAAGTAGAAATCTCTTCATTAGGAATCTTCCTTTTATTAGAGACAATATCCTTCATATAATTTGAATAAGGAGGCAACTTTATAGCATCAGTCAAAGGAATTTGCAAAAATAAAGGCTTCATACACTCACAAAACTTTTTGTAGTGTTCTTCCTCCTTTGACTTGTGTTTCTTACCTGGAAAAGGCATAGGTTTCTGCACCCAAGGTTCTATCTCTTTACCATGTTTATTAGCAATAAAATATTCCTTAGTGTACCTAGTATTCTTAGTGTGTTTCTATGGTTTTTCCTCAACTTCCTCCTTATCAGTAGCATCATTTTTATCATTACCACTCTCAGTTTCAGCATCAGAGACAAATATACTATTAGGATCTACAGCAGGTTCAAGTGGTTCCTCAACTATTTTGTGTTTCTTTTTCTTTCTCTTAGGAGGACTACCACTACTTTCACCTTGTTGAGAATCATTCTCAATTATTTTAGGGTGTCCTTCAGGATATAAAGGATCTTGAGTAGCTATACCACTCCTAGTTTTAATTCCGTAAGCATGTTTATCTCCTAAGGCATTAACTAGCATATCCTTCTATACCTTAGCAAGTTGATCAATTTGGGTTTGAACCATTTGAAAGTGTTTACAAAGCATTTTAATATCATTAGAAGTTCTTTCCACAATATCTTTCAACTCTTTAATAGCTCTAGAGTTTTCTAATAAATGATTCTGAACTTGTTTATTAAAATTACCTTGTTTAACAATAAAAATGTGAAGTTCCTCTAAACATTGATCAGGAGGCTTACCATAAGGAATATCACCTTCATCAAAGTGTTGGAGAGAGTGTACCTTAATAGTGGATGAGTGGGGAATTGGCTTACATAATTCTTCTATAGGAGGTAGATTCTTCACATCTCCAGCTCTAATACCTTTCTCCTTTAGACACTTCTTGGCTTCCTTCATCACTTCATCATTTAATGCAGTAACTCCTCTCTTATTTGGTGTTGGTATTGGAACTGGTTCAGGCACAACTGGTTCAGGAGTAATAGGCTCAGGTGTATTTAGCTCAGTCGAAGTCCAATCATCATAATTCTTTCTTATTTTAGCCATTAATTCTTCAGCATCTATAGGAGTTCTTTTCCTGAAAACACAATCAGCAAAACCATCTAGTTATGTCCTAGAATCATCAATTAGTCCATTATAACAAATATCAAGAAGCTCATTCTTAGGCAATGGACATCCAGGATGTGCATGAATCAAGTCACAGAACCTTGTCCATGACTCAGGCAATTTCTCTTCTTCTCCCTGTTTAAAATCAAAAAGTCTCTACAAGGCAGCATGTCTAGCACTGGGAGGAAAATATTTCTGGAAGAAAGAAGTAATCAAACAATCAGGGCTATCAATGGAACTAGGAGGTAATCTATTAAACCAAGACCTAGCTTCCCATTTTAGTGAAAAAAGGGAAGATCTTTGTAACAAAGTACTTGCACATCTTAAAATCATCAGAGAATAAAGTACTCATAGTGGAAAGCTCATTCATATGAGCCACAACACTCTCATTTTCAGTTCCACAAAAAGGTTCTTTCTCAACAATGTCCAAATAGGATAAATCAAGAGAGAAATCATAATTTTATCATTAATATCTATGGGAGAGGTGGCAAACTTAGGATCAGATGGTACGTCTCACAAGGAGACTCTTAATAGCACTAGTACCATGTGTGTTTCGGCACTCTTCAACAAATTCATCAGTGAACTCAATGTAACCATCATTAATATCATATCTCTCTCTAGACTCAGGTGAGCTAACAAGTGTAATAGTGTCTTCACTAGGAGTTTTAGTATTTCCTAGACTAGCCATAGTAGCATCTAGGAAAGGACATAATGAACCACTCGCATCAATCACATTAGAAGTAACATCACGAGTATCAAAAGCAGTTTCAGACTCAGCATTAATAGCAGTGTGTGTAGCATGTGTATGTGGTGGTGTAACAAGCTTACTTATAACATACGGTGAATCAAGAGTAGCAGAGGTGTTTAGGACTGTACATCTTCTTGTAGTGGATGGTAAAATAGGAAACTTTCCATCACGAGACTTCCCCATGATGAAAGGAGTAGCAGTGAACAATAGTAGATCCAAGTGAACTTAAAAATAAAGCTATGCTCCCCGGCAATGGCGCCAGAAAATAGTCTTGATGACCCACAAGTATAGGGGATCGCAACAGTCTTCGAGGGTAGTATTACCCAATTTATTGATTTGACACAAGGGGAACCAAAGAATACTTGCAAGCCTTAACAACTGAGTTGTCAATTCAACTGCACCTGGAAATAATTCTTTCTCACTGAAGTTTATCAGTAGCAACAGTTTGTAGTAGCAACAGCAAAGCAACAACAGCAGTGAAACATGAGCAATAGTAACAGTAGCAGCAAATAGTAGGATATGAGTGGAATAGGCATAGGGATGGATGGACGGGCGTTACATGGACGAGTCTAAACATGTAACTTCAAGATCTAGGGCAATTGCAGGTAAATAATAATAAGCATCCAAGTACTAAACAATCATAGGCATGTGCTCCATATATAGTCGTGCGTGCTCGCAATGAGAACTTGCACAACATCTTTTGTCCTGCCAGCCCATTGCAGCGGGGCCTCTAAGGAACTTCTGACAATTAAGGTGCTCCTTTTAATAGAGCACCGGAGCAAAGCATTAACACTCCGTGAACACATGTGATCCTCACATAACAGCCATCCCCTCCGATTGTCACAATTTCTGTCACTTTGGGGCCTTTGGATCCGGACAATGATATGTGTACATAACTTGCAGATAAGATCACAAACAATACTATCATAATGATTCAATAATAAGTTCAGATCTGAGACCATGGCACTCGGGTCCTAGTGACAAGCATTAAGAATAACGAGTTGCAACAAAGTCAAATAGCACTAATAGAGATACTAGGCACCATGCCCTAACAATCTTATTCGACTACATGATAGAACTCATCCAATCCCTACCATCCGCATAGCCTATAAAGGGGGATTACTCACTCATGGATGAGGGAAAAATTGATGGTTGATGGAGAGTTGTTGGTGATGATGATGGCGATGATCCTCCCCAAATTCCCCATCTCGGCAGGGTGCCAGAACGGAGTTTCTGGTTCTGAATCGCGGCTTCTGGTGGTGGCGGCGCAGCGGAACTCTTTCTGGAAAAACGACGAACCCCCCTCGATTTTTATGTCAAGAGGCTTCTTATAGGCGAAGAGGAAGGCCGAGGGGGTGCCTGGGGTGGCCGCAACCCCCTAGGCGTGGCCAGGCCTGGCCCGCGCCTAGCAAGGGTGTGGGCCCCCCAGGTCTCCACTCCATCTCGTACTCTAGCTCCGTGGATCTTCTGGTGAAATAGGATTTTTGGCATATTTTCCGGGATTTTTCCTGATAGTTAATTTTCTACACAAAAACTAGACACCGAGGTAATTCTGCCGAAAACAGCGTCAGTTCGTGTTAGTTGTATCCCAATCACACAAGTTTAGAGGAGAAACAATAGCAAAAGTTTTCGGGAAAGTAGATACGTTTTGGACGTATCAGGTGGTAGAAACTATTAATAACCAAGCTAAGACTCATCTTAGGCTCAGTTTCCCTTTGTAAAGCAGAGATTCTAGACCAAGCTTCTTTGAAACTCTCTCCACTTCCTTGGTTGAAAGTAAAGATCCCTCCCATAGGTGACACAAGGATTGGACCAAAACCAGACATAGTAGCAACCTGAGCAGGAACTAATTTTTTGTGTGTTTTTGATAAGAGAAAGCAAACCAAACTAAACTATTTTTTTTGGAGTTTTTGATAAAAAGAGGCAAACAAAACCAAGCAAAAGAAACTATGCAAACCAAAAACAAAGTAAAGAGAAAGGTTGAGAAGGACTCCCCTTGTGAAGACGTCCTTAGCCTCCCTGGCAACAGCGCCAGAAAAGCTTGATGATGGCGCTTCGTTGATATGGGAGCGCTTCGTCGGGAAACCCCTAGAGCAAGGTGTGAAGCAGCACAACAACAAGTTTTCCCTCAGTAAGAAACCAAGGTTATCAAACCAGTAGGAGGAAGGAAACGTCTCAAAGGTGTTGCAAGTAACTTGGAAACCTGCACAACATAAACTCAAGACTTTCCCCCAACAAACAGTGAGGTTGTCAATCTCACCGGTTGCTGTAACAAAGGATTAAATATATGGTGTGGAAGGTGATAGTGGTTTGCAGAAAGTAAACAGTAACAGTGGAAGATGTATCAATGGTAAAGATTGGACCGGGGTCCATAGTTCACTAGAGGTGTTCTCCTTAGATAAACAAACATGGTATGCAGGGTAAACAAATTACAGCAGGGAAATTGACAGGAATGAGCAAGGCATAACAATGCAATACTAGACATCAAGATCCTATGAGATTCGATTGGGCAATACAACAAGATACATAAACTGCCATCCAACTGCATCTATGACTAGAAGTCCACCTTTGGGTTATCATCCGAACCCCCTCCAGTATTAAGTTGCAAGCAAGAGACAACTGCTTTAAGTAAAGTGTGTAAGGTAAACAATCCACTTGTTCCGTGAACAAGAGACCGTTGTTTGCTCCCTAGTGGCAACAACACATCTACAACCTTAGAGATTTCTGTCACTTCCCTTAGATTAAATAGAGGCATGAACCCACTATCGAGCAAAAATACCCCCTCTTGGAGTCACTATCAACTACTTGGCCAATATAGCTACTAACAACGGAGATCATGCAAGATCACAAACAACACAGACATGATATAATCAATAATACAAAACCATTAATCAATCTGACATAGTAATCTCAATATCCATCGGATCCCCGCAAACAGAACATGCATGATTACAAATAAATGATATTTTGATCATGAACAGATCTCACAAGATCTAGACATGAAAGCACAAAGGAGGAGATACAACCATATATCTACTACATGGACCCGTAGTCCAAGGTGGAACTACTCACGCTTCATATCGGAGGCTTGCATGATGAATAAGAAGGCCTCCGGGATGATCTCCCTTCCGGCAGGGTGCCGGGAAGAGCTTCAGATCCCCCCGATCTAGGGACGATGGTGGCGGCGGCTACAGACGGTTTCGTGGAATATTGATCAGGTACTTAGGGTTTAGGCATCGAGGGCTTCTTATAGGCAAAGAGGCGAGGCATGAGGGCGACCAGGGGGGCCACACCCTACCCAGGCGCGGCCTAGGGTGGGCCCGCGCCTAGGGGGTGCGGCCGCCCTATGTCTCCCCTCCGTCTCTCCTCTGGATCCATGTTCTCCTTGGTGAAATATTGACTTTGGCTTTTGTCCCGTCCAATTCCGAGAATATTTCCTTACTAGCTTTTATGGAACCAAAAACAGCAGAAAACAAGCAACTGACACGACAACATATTGTTAATAGGTTAGTACCAGAAAACATATAAAAACACCTCTGTCGTGGTATTGCCGACGAGTACGCCATGGAGGGGTCGACACAGTGCGTGTTTAGAGACGTGGGGGAAGGCGGACGGTTGACGGGTACGAGGTAACACAGCTTACCCAAGTTCAGATCCCACAACGGTGGCGGAATCCTACTCCTGCTATAAACCACTATAAGGGCAATACGCCGAGTTACAAAGATAGGTTTGCTGTGCGAAGTTGTCTACGATTGTCTGAAGTTGTGCCTTAAAGGATCCCATAGGCCTGACTTATATAGTCGCCAGGTCCTAGGGTTACAGGGAAAAGTCCTAGCCGGGCAGGTTACAGAGTCCTACACCGTCTATTACTAGTCTTGCGTGTCTTGTACTCCAAGGCTCCGGGTACGTTGGTGACTCCAACTGTAGCCTTCATTTATCCGGCATGGGCCTCCCTTCTGGATCCATCTAACTGGGCTGCCCAGCAGGCCATGGGCCATGCTACCAACTGTGGGCCACCCGGGTTATCCGGATAGGAGACATGCTATGAGGATACCCATATAGCATATCCCCAATAGTAGCCCCCGGAGAACTCCGAGATCTTGCACCGTCTTGCCTCTTCACGTTGAATGCTCCGTCTAGATGGATGTCGGCAAATCGTCAAGCAATATCTTGTAGTCCTCCCAAAGAACCCTGCAAGGTTTTCTCCGTCTTCAACTTGTAAGCCAGAGAATTGCTGAATCTTCCATCGTACTCTTCCGTAGCCGGACTGGATCCTTCCACGCCGGAATATTCTGATGTGATGGTTCATCCTATGACAAATAGGATGACGCAAACGTAGGTCAGCGACGCCTCGTAACTCACATATGCAGAGAAAGCAATCATGTCCGATTTTCTCGCGCGAGCGATACGAACCGTTGGCGGCGACGGTTGGAGACGTGGCGAAATTTCCGTGCACGTCCGCACACACGTCTTCTACGCGGCAACCGTCCGATCATGCTGCACGGATCTTGATGCTGGAGATCATAAATAGTAAATGCGGTGGAATTTTTACTTTTCACCTCATTCTCTCCTCGCATCATCTTCTTCCTCCAGCAAGCGCCCCCTCGAGCTCTCCGCGCAACCTTGCGAAAAAACCTAACTCCCAATCTCACCAGTCACTTCCAAACTCGCGTAATGGCCAACAGCAGCTCTACTCCCTCGATGACGGTGTTGGGCAAAGCTGCGGCGAAGCCGGCGAGCTCCATCATCGTGCCCCCAGAGGGCCTGGTCATCCCCATCTCTGCGGTGGTCGAGACCACCGGCGGCGACCATAATCTAGCGACGCTGGAGCCGTTGGAGGAGGACAACGATTCCCACAAGGGCGATTGGTGCGGTTCGTACATTATGAACCGCGACATCAAGGAGCTGATCGCCGAGGGCTGCCTCCCTGCGATGGAGGGGCTCGCCTGGCGGGCGGCGCCGGCCGGCGAGGTCACACCTTCTCCCCAAGCCGGAGAAAATGTGTACCTCAAAGCACAATTGGTACGCGACGTCTCCCTGCCCATCTCTAACTTCTTCCTTGCCGTCTTGAACCACTATCGAGTACAACCCCAAAACCTTTCTCCCAACAGTATCCTAGCACTTAGCAATTACGCGGCGCTTTGCGAGGGTTACCTAGGGATTAGGCCTAGGTTAGATCTCTTTGTGTATTTCTTCACCATCAAACGCGAAGCCAAAGCCAGCAAGGATGAACTTAGAAATTGTGGCACCATAAGATTCAAGATCCGTCCTGGAAGGCGGTTCCCCGACATCGTCGGCCACGAGTCCTGCAAGAACTGGCAGCGTACTTACTTCTACGGCCCAGATATCCCTCTGGCCGGCCGAGAAGTAACGTACCCGGACTTCGTCGATGGAGCCGCCGCCGAAGCCTCGACATGGAGATCCCAGGCCACCCTTCCCTTCGACATCGAAGCCTCCCGCGCCATAAGGCGGATAGATTGGTTCATAGAGACGGGTTTGACCGGCTTGGACGTGCTGGTTCATCAGGCGAATCCAGCCTCTGCAGCATCGTGCGAAGCTGATGCACGAGTATACCAACGATAGAAGGTATAGCCTCTGCATCTCCGTGGACAACTTCTCGAGCGAATCCGTCAAGCTTCACCTCAAGGACATCGTCAAGGTGAAGGACAAGAAGCGTGGCTTCACCATCACCTACGACTAGTTCGTAGAGAGCAAGTGCCCAAAGGTAACTGTATATTTTCCGTGTATGACATATACTCCAGTTCTTCTGTCTAGCCATTTCCATCTTATCTAACACGGTGACTTCTCACTTAACAACTTAGCGATCTAGAGGAGGATAGCATGGCTGTCAAAATCTATGATCCAAAGATGAAGGAAGTCACGGTCGTGTCCGACGATGATGTCCCGTTGTCGCGAAAGCGGAAGAGCTCCACCTCTGACGCTGGTGACGGAGGCAAGAAGAAGACGGAGGGTAGAGCCTCCAAAAATACTACCGCCGCCCTGGAGGCGGAGAAAAGAAAGGTTACTGGGATCCCCTTTGCCAAAGCACCCCCACTTGTGTAAGCTTCTTTCTCTCTGACATTGTCTATTTGTATGTATTATTCCCGTACTTATGCATTTTGCATGTTTCAGGAACAAAGCCACGACCAGCTTGAAGAAGACCTCCAAAACATCGGGGGCTTCTAGAACCATCAAGGACATGCTGCATTGTGACGCATCTCCCGCCATCGCCCCTGTTACTCCCAACGTCAAGCCTTCCTTGTAACTACCTCGGTGAACTACGCTCCTAGATACAAGCCTGGATGAGTGATAGTGGTTGAAATAGTACGGTGGGGCCCCAAAAGCCACTCACTGGTAGTCCTTTCAGACGTCCCAACCACTACCCTCTCAACGGGACTGTCAGGCGGCGTAGTCGGCAGGCGAAGGGATCAACTACGTACACAAGTGGGTATGTACGCAAGCCACCATACAAGAGTACATCAGAGCCACACCATCTAGAAAGAAAGGAAATATACCAACGCCATACGGCAAGATTCAAATGTCCTGGATAATCTATATTTTAGGATAACTCCTCATACAACACACATCAGAGTATCATGCGGAAGCGGCAAACAAGATCCGAGTACGGATAAGAAGCAAATCGGCATAAGATGCCAGAGAAAATAAGCACATCCCAACTACAGGTCTCATGGATCCCCGTTCCCGGAATCTCTACACCGAACGATCGTTGCCAACATCTTCGGCTTCTTCCACCCAGTAACCGTCCTGAGAAGGTACCTGTTCATCTGAATCAAGAATTTATCGTGTGAGACCCTAAGGGTACTCAGCAAGTCTTAATGCCTCTAAAGGGGACACAACCTGGGGTGACGCAATTGCTGCAAAAGATAAACCCTAGCAATTCTACAGATAAACGCTAACCATCCGCCTAACCAATGATAGACGGATGTCCGTGAATTTAAGTACAACAGTTATAATGGTAATCTCATCCGATCCATCCTCCTCCCTGCTTACCAACAAGGAAGCGGACGAACAACCCCCCCATCCGTTGGCAATTTTATTAACCATTCCATGGGTATGGCACTATTTACTAGTCAAGTTACTTTAGTCAGATTAAAGGCGGTACTTTAGTTATGCTTGTCTATGATCAAGAAACTGTGCTCCAAGTCGTCCATATCCGCGGACACGGCTTTCAGAAAGTTTTACCCGGCCGGGGTGCACCAATAGCAACACACGCTCGATCAACCTCGGAAAAACCAAAACAAAACCCAACGAGGCTTTCACGACTGAACAATCACAGGATTCAGAAATATTTCAGGGGCCACCTTGGAGTACACCCGAACGGTAAGCAAGCGAGACGGACTCAAGGTTGCGCCAATGGCATGGACAGTATGCCCCAAACGGGACTGCCGATGCAGCGTAATCACTCCGCTTACCTAATGACAGTGTGCTCCTCGCACAATTTAATACGTAGTAACATGGCATAAGTACAGGATCGTAAATAAAACCTCAAACTAGTTTGTGGCCCCAAGAAATAAGACTGAATCAAGCTCTGGCTCAGGGGGGTCCCATATACCTCCCGGATGTGGATAGCGCGATAAATCAAGGAACAGGAATCAAGTACTCGGGGTCTTACGGGACACAAGTGAGCAGGAAAAACCAAATAGCAGATGTTGCTCACCGGTGCCACTTTCTTTAGTTATCCCAGAACTACTCAGGTTAAGTTGTTTAAGTACCTCATTATTCGTCAGACTCTCACAAACCCTACACATGCTGTTCTACGACTCGCATGGCTCAAACAACTCCTATAGTAGTGGCTCATGGGATGGAGGAAACAAGCTTGGTGGGGTTCAAAAGTAAAGGCTATGCATACTTGGGATTCAATTTAATGCAATCGCGACTCAATGATGCAAGAATAAGATAGAGGCAATAGGTACTGTATGTATGCAAGCATGTGGAAGTGCTTGCCTGGTGTCTCTGTTGAAGCAAAGGACGGTTCTGGGTAGTGCTCCTGGTTCTCTTGATATAACCCCTGCTCAGTGTCTATCCGAGAAAAACCAAACAAACAAGGCCAACATGAATATAGAGCAGAAGCATATGAATAAGATGCGTCAAGCAAACAATCATGCCATGATGAATGATGCACAATTTACATGGCAAGTAAGGTAGCATGGCATGGTGAGGTGTGGAGAACAAGAAAATAACATTTAAGTGGGTTTTGGTCACATTTCATTGCCATAACAGTTGTTGTTCAATATATATTTATATGATGCATGCCGCAATTGAAGTCATGGATAGCATAAACAGAAAGGTCTCGTCGAGCTGATCAATTTAGACATATCATTTGCTAAATTTGGAGTTTTAAATCAAAAGTTATGAATTATTTAAATCCTAGTGGCAATTTGGGTAATTAAACTAAACTTGGAATTTTTACTTATGCAAAAGTCAAAATAGATGGCATATTTGAAATCCTCTTATTTTTCTGATTTGAAAACATATATTACTTGAATTATTTGGAATTTGGGATTTAAATTTATTTTAAGTCAAAATTAATTAATTAGGGTCAAAGTTCAAGGTTTGACTAGATAGAGTCAAACTTGGTCAAACTTAGAAACATGGTTGAATTCATACTTGAAAAACATTCACTTTTCATTTTGAAAGTTTGATCAAATTCGAATTATTTCAAAAGATATGAATTTAATTGGATTTACAATTTAAATTTTATTTGGTCCAGAAAATCTTGGCAGTCTTTTCTCACTCAGGGCTACCTACCCTCAGACGATGACAGGTGGGGCAGAGGGAACAGGTCACCTACACGCGGCAGCCTTCTGCTACCCAGGCGTAGCCAGCCCAGGCGCTGTCGTGCGGGCCCGAAGGTGCCACTGGTCCCACGTGACAGCGAGGCCAGGGGGTGGACCGTGGCTCGCAGCGGGGGTAGGAGTGCGGGTTGAGGCCTGGCTGCTGGGAGGGGGTTTTCTGCTAAAACGTTAGGCGGCTGACAGGTGGGGCATTGGTTGCTAGGGGATCTGAGCGTGCTCGACCGGAAACTCGAGGGGGCTTTCTGCAAAAACCGCACGCGGGCTCTGCCTGACACCTGACTCTCGAACCCATTGCTCGGGCGACGGCGAGCTTTTCCGGCGAGGATGGCGGCGCGACCGCGGCGCGGTGGCCCAGGCTACCAAAACGAAAAACGTAGGGGGTGGCTCCAGCTACCGATCTTACAAAGAGGGGTTGATGACGGCGCGTTAGGCGGGCAAGGGCGCGTCGGGGAACAGAGGGGGAACGCCGGTGTGGCTTGCGCGTCGGCGGGGCAGATCGTCGGCGGGGGTCACTAACTGGCGGCGCTGGGCAAGCGGAGAGGGGGCAAACGGTAGGGGCTTGGGGAAGGTACTTACAGTCGATTCCACGGAATCGGCGAGGAGTGGTGGCGGAGAAGCAGCTGCGCTCCGGGCGAAGGGGCCAGCGAGGAGGCTCCAGGAACCGCCGGGAAGTAGACGTGGGCGTCGCTCCTAGCGGCTCGGCCTTCACTGCGGACGCGGTTCGTCGGACGAGGCTGCTGACGCGGAGCACCTGCGGCGGTGGCGGTCAGACGGCGCACCTGAGCAGACGGACAGTGAGCAAGGCAAGGCTCAAGGTCGGCGGGACTCACCCGAGGTGGGGCACTCCACGGTGGCGTCGGCTTTGATCGGGCGGCTCAGGCGGCAGGGCCTGACAGCAGCGGCGCGCAGGGGAAAAAGGAGGAGCAGGCGGCGCACGGGGAAAGAAAACTAGGGTTCGGGCTTGATCCGGGATAAGAGAGGAGGGAAGGGTGACGAGGATGACGGAAGGGCGGCTACACCTGCTGCCTCGCTTTCCGTCTGCCGGGCGGCGACCGACAGCGTCGAAGAAGAAGAAGAACGGGGCCTTGACGGCCGGAGGGTTACGGGGGAAAAGCGAGTTTGGGCGGTGAAGCTGCACGATGGATGGTCTTTGGGCTGCCGGATGGGCTGCCGAGTTCTCTCTCTCTCTTATTTCCTTTTTCTCTTTTGTTTTGTTTGATTTGTTTGTGTTATTCTATTTCAAATACAAACTAGCTACTGATTCAAATCTTGAACTGTCACCGTGAGATTTGAGGGGGAGGCTTGACTAAGAGGAGAGAAAGAGGGGCAAACTTGGGTTGTGGTAGACTAGGTGTGGTGTAGGTATTAGCTAAGATGGCTATGGCATGGGGTAGTCTTAGGGTTTTACTAAGAGGGGTATGGATAGAGGGAGGTGGTACTTGACTTGGTAATGCAAGCTTCATACAAGCCTCCCAAGATCAAAGCAAGCAAGGGAGAGAGAGGGAGAGGGGATTGATGGTAGCTAGGGTTGGAAGCACAACCAGAGATGGCAAAAGGAAAAGGGGAGAGGGAAGTTAGGATTTGGGTTTAGCCAAACAAGGTGGTGGAGTCAAAAAGAGAGATGCCCCCAACTCAACTTGGGCATTTAACAATTTATTAAGACCCAAAAACAATATCAAGAGGCAAATACAATTAATCATGCACATGAGATAAGAACCAAACAAGAAAAGGTTTTACATGATGCTCAAATGCAAGGGGACATGATGACATGAGCATGATGTGATGATGATGCAACAATTATATGTTGGAAGAGGCCCTTTTTATTATTATGACATGTAGCATTACAGGGGTTAGACAACTGGGATGCTACAACTCTCCCCCACTAAACAGGAATCTACTTAGATTCTAGGAAGAAGAAGAAGAAGACACAAAGAGAGAAGGATGGTTGGCACGGAGTTCGTCTTCACGCTCCCATGTTGCTTCATCAGCGAATGGTGTGACCTTGCACCTTGCGAATTTGATGGACTTGTTGCAGTCCTTCGCTCTGGTCTCGAGGATTTTGGTGGGGTGTTCTGATAAGACAGATCTTCTTGGAGGTCGATCAGCTCATGATCCACGGTCCTGCCGGATCTTTGAAGCACTTCTTGAGTAGAGATGTGGAAAACATCATGGACTTTGAGTTTTCCTAAGCTCTAGTGCATAAGCAACTTCTCCTCTTCTACCACGTATCTTGAAAGGACCGATGTATCTAGGAGCCAACTTTCCTTTGATCTGAGCGGTGTGTTCCTCTCATGGGAGGGACACGAAGGTAAACGAGATCACCGAGGGCATACACCATATCTGTGCTTCTGTCATAGTTGCTCTTCCGACGACTTTGAGCAATCTTGAGTTCTCGAATGATATGCACCTTCTCCTCTCGAGTCACAATGTCGGGCCAAACCAGATTCTTTCTCCCGCACGACCAACCAATCGGAGTTCTGCACTTGCGACCATAGAGAGCCCGAATGGTGCCATCTTGAGACTCTTCCGAAGCTGTTGTTGTAGGAGAATTCAGCATATGGAAGGCATTCCTCCCACTTCATGCCAAAGCGAGATGACGCAAGCTCTAAGCATGTCCTCCGTAATCGATTGATTCTTTCCACTTGTCCTTGAGATCGAGGGTGGTAAGCGGTGCTGAAGTTCAACTTTGTTCCCAAAGCTTTTGGAAACTCTCCCGAACTTTGAGGTGAAGATGCTCCCAGTCTGAACTGATTTCAAGTGGAACCCCATACAAAGAGACAATCCTGTTGATATAGAGCTCATCCAATCAAGTCCGAAATTGTTTCTTTGATTTGGGAAGAAGTGTGCCACTTTAGAAAGCACATCGATGACAACAAAATTGCATTGTTGCCCTTCTGCGACCTTGGAAAGCCAGTGATGAAGTCCATCTCTACTTTCTCCCATTTCCACTCTGAGGTTGCAATGGCTGTAGAAGACCAAATGGTTTCGATGACAGCCTTGACTCTGCGCGAGACATCACATTCGAGACGACTTGGCACAATACCTTTTCAACCAGGCCACCAAGATTGTGTTTTCAAGTCCATATACATCTTTGTGCTGCCAGGATGGATAGAAAGAACCGACTCATGTGCCTCCTTGAGAACTTGGTCTCTCAGACCCGGATAATTTGGAACAAACATCCGGTGTTCAAAGAAGAGCGTGCCTTGGTCATCAACATGGAAGGACTCGTGCCGGAAGGTCAAGCTTAGCGATGAGCTTTTGGTGTCGGATCACCTGCGACGAGACCGAATCTGTTCTTCCAAGAGAGGAGTAGCGAAGGTTCGGGAGATGCCCTTGTTCCACAATTTCGAGTTCGGTGGAATTCCTCGCACAAGAGAGGTCACGCTCTTCCACCATGAGGTTGTTGACATAAGCTTTTCTGCTGAGCGCATCTGCCATGACATTTGCTTTTCCTGGAGTGTAGTTGATGGTCACATCAAAGTCATTGATTGCTTCAATCCATCTCCTTTGCCGAAGATTGAGATCCGGTTGGGTGAAGATATACTTCAAACTCTTGTGGTCCGAGAAGATCTCACAACGGTTACCGAGCAAGTAGTGCCTCCATAGCTTCAAAGCAAAGACCACTGCTGCTAGCTCAAGGTCATGTGTGGGGTAGTTGACCTCATGCGTCTTCAACTGACGAGAGGCATAAGCAACCACCTGTCTCTCTTGCATAAGGACCGCACCCAATCCTTGCAAAGAGGCATCGCAGAATATCTGGAAAGGCTTAGATGTATCCGGAGGAACCAAGACTGGTGTGGAAGTGAGCTTCTCCTTGAGTGTCTCAAAACTTTCTTGACAAGCAGGAGTCCACAGGTACTTCTTGCCTTTCTTGAGGAGATCGGTAAGAGGCTTTGCTATCTTCGAGAAGTTCTGCACAAAGCGACGGCAATAGCTAGCCAAGCCGAGAAAACTCCGCACTTCCTTGACATTAGCAGGGGGAAGCCATTCAACTATTGTCTTCACGGTTTCCGGGTTGACTGCAATGCCCTTGGCAGAGATAACATGACCCAGATATGTTACTTGAGCAACGTAACTCACACTTGGAGAACTTTGCATACAAGCGGTTCTCACGAAGCTTGTTCGTAACACACCAGTGCTCCTCATGCTCCTCCTTGGACTTGGAATAAACCAGAATGTCATCCAGATATACCACCACAAACTTGTCCAGGTACTCCATGAAAACGGAGTTCATCAGCCTCGAGAAGGTAGCAGGTGCGTTGGTGAGGCCGAAAGACATGACCGTGTACTCATACAGGCCATAGCGAGTGGTGAAAGCTGTCTTGGGCACATCCTCTTTGCGAATTTTGATTTGGTGATAACCACTCCTCAAATCCAGCTTAGAGAACACCACAGCTCCTGCCAGCTGATCAAATAGATCATTTATCCGAGGAAGAGGATATTTGTTCTTGATGGTTTTAGCATTTAGAGCCCGGTAGTCAACACATAGCCTATCGGTTCTGTCACGCTTCTTCACAAAGATTGTTGGGCTACCCCAAGAAGAAGTGCTGTGTTGAATGAAACCCAATTTCTCTTGTTCATCAAGTTGTCGTTTGAGTTCAGCCAACTCAGAAGGTCCCATTTTGTATGGCCTCTTGGAGATAGGAGCCGTTCCAGGTTCAAGCTCGATCACGAATTCAACCTCGCGATCCGGAGGCATACCTGGCAACTCCTCAGGGAAAACATCAGGGAACTCACAGACCCTTTGGTACTTTCGAATAGCTTCCATAGCATCATTATTGAGCAGCCAAGGAATAGAGCTGACAGCGGAGTCGACTTGGAGAAAAGACTATGTGGCCTTGAGGATCTTCAGAGACACCGGCGTTCAAAGACAATCAATCACAGCTGCATTTGTCACAACCAATCCATGCCCAAGATGACATCAATGTCGAGTTGCCGTAACAATCAAAGAAGCCAAGAATGAAGAACCACCAATCTCAACTTTATTGCCATGGTGATTTGAGCAGCTGCCATTGTTGCTCCGGGAGAAAGAACCATTAACTTCTTTTGGAGAGGAACTAACGCTAACCCATTCTCGCAAGCAAACGTGCGACACAAAAGAATCGATGCACCGAATCAAAGAGAACTCGCAGGTGCGAGTTAATCAAATCATACCCATCACAACTCCAAAGTGCGAGCTCGACTTGAGAGGCGTTAGCGCGTTAGGCGCGAACAACCGCGGACCCGGGCTTAGTGTTGATGTTGAGAGCCCGAGGCGGTGGCGCACGAACCGAAGGAGAGCTTGTCGCAGATCTTGGCGGGGGTTGAGGGAGAGATTTGTTCTTCATTGGACAGTTCCAGTTTTGATGTCTAGGATCTCCACATGTGTAACAAGCACCGTGAGGACGTGGAGCAGAGTAGCCAGGGACTCCGCCAGGCGCTCCAGGGTAAGGGTTGTTGTAGCCCCTGGGAGCCGCAGTGGTGAAGTTTGGTGGCCTTGACGTGAAACTCGCAGGTCTTGGTGGAGCCGGGAGCGACGGTGGGGTGTTAGGAACCCAGACACGCCGCTTAGAAGGAGCTGCCATAACCGAAGAGCTTGATGCATCCCTGTTATGTTTCTTGGACTCCTCAAACATCTGCCTGCTTGCCTCCTCTTGCAGTGCTGTGTGCTGTAGTTCCAGGAAGGTTGCCGGTCTTGCATGCGTGATTGCATACTTGATCGACGCATTGAGCCCTTGCCTGAACCTTTTCTGCTTCTTCTTGTCATCAGATACCTCATCACCACCATAGCGAGACAGGTTCATGAAGTTCCTGATGTAGGTGTTGACGTTATCATTTCCCTGCTTCAGGTTGAGGAAAGCCTCCTTCATCCTTTCCATCACAATCTCTGAGAGAAACTGTTCTTTGAAAGCTGCGGTGAACCTCTCCCAAGTTGGCTGGAACCCAGTGCAGCTTGCCTTCAAGTAGTTTTCCCACCAAAGAGCCGCATCTCCCTTGAGAAGGTGGGTAGCACACTTGACCCACTCCTGCTCGAACATCGGTCTCGAGCAACCTTGAGATCTCGCGACCAATCATCGGCGTCCATAGGTCGGTCGGACACGTCGGCGACGAGGTTGAACTTGAGGAAGCTCTTGATGTCACCACGCTTGGGAGGTGGAGGAAGTGGAGCGAACTCATTCCTTCCGACTCTCCTCGGCTTCTGGTTCTCTTGCATGCTGCCAGAGCATTTGCAATGTTCGGCAACGAGCCCATTCCGAGGATGTCCTCTTCATCCGCGTGGAGGAGCCATCCTGTCATTGATGTAAAACTCAAGTCGATTACTATAGTGGAGAATGATGATAATCCAAAATAGTACCAAGATGGAATTAACCAAGATTAAAGGATACAATTCTCGAGATGATATTAAAATATCAACAAAGTTCATAGCACCTAAAAGATATTAAGCATATCGCACGGTGAAAAGGAGTGTGGTACACAAATATATCAAAGAAAAATTTTCCACAAATTTCGCATTACAATACCAATAGATCATAAAATTACTTAACGAATCAAGATTAGTGATTCTACCGATTCAATATACAAAAGCGAATGAGAAGAGTAGTGGTATGGTCGCGACTCCATCGCACTCAAATCATTACTCCACATGAACAAGTGGAACACATATCCTAACCCCTTCTTCTCACGATTTAAACCTAAAGATTGGTAACTACGAGCGAACACCCCAAACAAGATAGCGTCGGATACAAGAGGAAGATAGATTGCGTCGGTTTGCAAAAGCACATCGGTATGGAATGTACCAACAGTTGATAACCAAAGGCAGATAAGATAACAACTTGGATGCAACAGATAGACAAGGGATTACACACACACACACACACACATCCTATGGTACTACGGAAACCCAGAACACGTGAATCCTAGTTTGAACTTTGAGGAGAGGATTGAAAAGCGTTACACTTCCTTACCAGAAAAGGGTGGGTGGGAGGTAAGAAGAAAAATGGAAGCAGTCCTACTCTCGCGTTTTGTTTTTCCCTAATATACATAACTAACAAAATATTTGCTAGACTGACAACGACCGTTTGGCTGAAACCCTGAAGGTCGGGATGGCTCGATACCAATTGTAACTACCTCGGTGAACTACGCTCCTAGATACAAGCTGGATGAGTGATAGTGGTTGAAATAGTACGGTGGGGCCCCAAAAGCCACTCCTTTGGTAGTCCTTTCAGACGTCCCAACCACTACCCTCTCAACGGGACTGTCTGAGGCGGCGTGGTCGGCAGAAGGGATCAACTACGACACAAGTGGGTATGTACGCAAGCCACCATACAAGAGTACATCGAGCCACACCATCTAGAAAGAAAGGAAATATACCAACGCATACATCTGCAAGATTCAAATGTCCTGGATAATCTATATTTTAGGATAACTCCTCATACAACACACATTAGAGTATCATGCGGAAGCGGCAAACAAGATCCGAGTACGGATAAGAAGCAAATCGGCATAAGATGCCAGAGAAAATAAGCACATCCCAACTACAGGTCTCATGGATCCCCGTTCCCGGAATCTCTACACCGAACGATCGTTGCCAACATCTTGACTTCTTCCACCCAAATGAATCATTCACGAGAAGGTACATGCTCATCCAATCAAGAATTTATCGTGTGAGACCCTAAGGGTACTCGGCAAGTCTTAATGCCTCTAAAGGGACACAACAGGGTGACGAATTGCGCAAAAGATAAACCCTAGCAATTCTCTGGATAAGCGCTAACCATCCGCCTAACCAATGATAGACGGATGTCCGTGAATTAAGTACAGATTATAATGGTAATCTCATTCGATCCATCCTCCTCCCTGCTTACCAACAAGGAAGCGGACGAACAACCCCCCCATCCGTTGGCAATTTTATTAACCATTCCATGGGTATGGCACTATTTACTAGTCAAGTTACTTTAGTCAGATTAAAGGCGGTACTTTAGTTATGCTTGTCTATGATCAAGAAAGTGCTCCAAGTCGTCCATATCCGCGGACACGGCTTTCGAAAGTTTTACCGGCGGGTGCACCAATAGCAACACACGCCGATCAACCTCGGAAAACCAAAACAAAACCCAACGAGGCTTTCACGATCATTGAACAATCACAGGATTGAGAAATATTTCAGGGGCCACCCTTGAGTACACCATAGCAAGTAAGCAAGCTTGAGACGGACTCAAGGTTGCGCCAATGGTAAGCGACAAGTATGCCCCAAGCGGGGATCGATACCGCGTAATCACTCCGCTTACCTAAACAGTACAGTGTGCTCCTCGCACAATTTTAATACAGAAAGTAACATGGCATAAGTACAGGATCGTAAATAAAACCTCAAACTAGTTTGTGGCCCCAAGAAATAAGACGGAATCAAGCTCTGGCTCAGGGGGGTCCCATATACCTCCCGGATGTGGATAGCGCGATAAATCAAGGAACAGGAATCAAGTACTCGGGGTCTTACGGGACACAAGTGAGCAGGAAAAACCAAATAGCAGATGTTGCTCACCGGTGCCACTTTCTTTAGTTATCCCAGAACTACTCAGGTTAAGTTGTTTAAGTACCTCATTATTCGTCAGACTCTCACAAACCCTACACATGCTGTTCTACGACTCGCATGGCTCAAACAACTCCTATAGTAGTGGCTCATGGGATGGAGGAAACAAGCTTGGTGGGGTTCAAAAGTAAAGGCTATGCATACTTGGGATTCAATTTAATGCAATCGCGACTCAATGATGCAAGAATAAGATAGAGGCAATAGGTCTTGTATGTATGCAAGCATGTGGAAGTGCTTGCACAGTGTCTCTGTTGAAGCAAGGGCAGTTCAGGTAGTGCTCACGGTTCTCTTGATATAACCCCGCTCGGTGTCTATCAGAAAAACCAAACAAACAAGGCCAACATGAATATAGAGCACAAGCATATGAATAAGATGCGTCAAGCAAACAATCATGCCATGATGAATGATGCACAATTTACATGGCAAGTAAGGTAGCATGGCATGGTGAGGTGTGGAGAACAAGAAAATAACATTTAAGTGGGTTTTGGTCACATTTCATTGCCATAACAGTTGTTGTTCAATATATATTTATATGATGCATGCCGCAATTGAATTCATGGATAGCATAAACAGAAAGGTCTCGTCGGTGATCAATTTAGACATATCATTTGCTAAATTTGGAGTTTTAAATCAAAAGTTATGAATTATTTAAATCCTAGTGGCAATTTGGGTAATTAAACTAAACTTGGAATTTTTACTTATGCAAAAGTCAAAATAGATGGCATATTTGAAATCCTCTTATTTTTCTGATTTGAAAACATATATTACTTGAATTATTTGGAATTTGGGATTTAAATTTATTTTAAGTCAAAATTAATTAATTAGGGTCAAAGTTCAAGGTTTGACTAGATAGAGTCAAACTTGGTCAAACTTAGAAACATGGTTGAATTCATACTTGAAAAACATTCACTTTTCATTTTGAAAGTTTGATCAAATTCGAATTATTTCAAAAGATATGAATTTAATTGGATTTTACAAATTTCTGAATTTTATTTGGTCCAGAAAATCTTGGCAGTCTTTTCTCACTCAGGGCTACCTACCCTCAGACGATGACAGGTGGGCGGAGGAACAGGTCACCTGCAGCCTTCGCTACCAGTAGCGCCAGCCCAGGCGCTGTCGTGCGGGCCCGAAGGTGCCACTGGTCCCACGTGACAGCGAGGCCAGGGGGTGGACCGTGGCTCGCAATGGGTAGGAGTCGGGTTGAGGCTGCTTTGGGAGGGTTTTGCTAAAACGTTAGGCGGTGACAGGTGGGGCATAGGTTGCTAGGGGATCTGGCGTGCTCGAGGCTCGAGGGGCTTTCTGCAAAAACGCCTTGGGCTCTGCTGAGACCTGACTCTGAACCAGCTCCTGGCGTGGCGAGCTTTTCGGCGAGGATGGCGCGACCCATGTGGCCTGTGCTACCAAAGCGAAAACGAGGGGTGGCTCCAGCACCGATCTTACAAAGAGGGTTGATGACGGCGTTAGGCGGGCAAGGCGTCGGGAAACGGGGAACGCCGGTGTGGCTTGTCGTGAGCGGATCGTCGTGGGGTCACTAATGGCGGCGCGGGCAAGCGGAGAGGGGCAAACGGTAGGGGCTTGGGAAGGTACCTGCAGTCGATTCCACCGAATCGAGGCGGGAGGTGGCAGGCGGAGAAGCAGCGGCTCGGGCGAAGGGCAGCAGGAGGCTCGAACCGCCGGAAGTAGGCGTGGCGTCGCTCCTAGCGGCTCGGCCTTCACTGCGACCTTGATTCGTCAGACGAGGCTGACGCGAGCACTGCGGCGGTGGCGGTCAGACAAGCGCACACCTGACGAGCGGACAGTGAGCAAGGCAAGGCTCAAGGTCGGCGGACTCACCCGAGGTGGGGCACTCCAGGTGGCGTCGGCTTTGATCGGGCGGCTCGAGCGGCTCGACGGAACAGCGGCCAAGCAGGGGAAAAGGAGGGAGGGGCACTGCGGCGCACGGGAAAGAAAACTAGGGTTCGGGGCTTGATGCTGGGATAAGAGAGGAGGAAGGTGAGGATGATGGCGGAAGGGCGGCTACCTGCCTGCCTCTGCTTTCCGTCAGGCGGCGACCAAGCGTCGAGAAGAAGAAGAACAGGACCTTGTGACAATTTGGAGGGGTTCTGGGCCGGGAAAAGGCGAGTTTGGGCCGGTGAAGCCTGCCTGATGGATGGCTGCTGGGCTGCAGCGGCTGGACGGGCTGCCAGGGTTCTCTCTCTCTCTTATTTCCTTTTTCTCTTTTGTTTTGTTTGATTTGTTTGTGTTATTCTATTTCAAATACAAACTAGCTACTGATTCAAATCTTGAACCTGTCACCAGGAGATTTGAGGGGGAGGCTTGACTAAGAGGAGAGAAAGAGGGGCAAACTTGGGTTGTGGTAGACTAGGTGTGGTGTAGGTATTAGCTAAGATGGCTATGGCATGGGGTAGTCTTAGGGTTTTACTAAGAGGGGTATGGATAGAGGGAGGTGGTACTTGACTTGGTAATGCAAGCTTCATACAAGCCTCCCAAGATCAAAGCAAGCAAGGGAGAGAGAGGAGAGGGATTGATGGTAGCTAGGGTTGGAAGCACAACCGAGATGGCAAAAGGAAAAGGGGAGAGGGAAGTTAGGATTTGGGTTTAGCCAAACAAGGTGGTGGAGTCAAAAAGAGAGATGCCCCCAACTCAACTTGGGCATTTAACAATTTATTAAGACCCAAAAACAATATCAAGAGGCAAATACAATTAATCATGCACATGAGATAAGAACCAAACAAGAAAAGGTTTTACATGATGCTCAAATGCAAGGGGACATGATGACATGAGCATGATGTGATGATGATGCAACAATTATATGTTGGAAGAGGCCCTTTTTATTATTATGACATGTAGCATTACAGGGGTTAGACAACTGGGATGCTACATTCCTCCGCTCCGGCAATCTCACAAGCTAAGTAAGCATCTGGCCCTTCCGCCATGGAAGTGGACTCAGGTGCCTCTACCGAGATTGCTGTCGTCGGCGAGCAGGCGACGCAAGAGAGTGCTACACACCAAATGGCTGAATCTCCGGCTAAGGATGCCATCGGTAGCGGTAAGGCGGTGGTGGAAGCTGGTACTTCTGCCGAAGGCGGTGCCCCCGCGCCTAAGAAAACCATAGAGTATCCTAATATAGTCTATCAGGTACTCACACCGGGTAACACTGCTCTGGTTCCTGGTGCGGTGCCGACATCTCCGACGTGCGGTCTAGAGGAGCTCCTCCGACAAGCAGATATCTTGCAAGGAAACAGCGTATCCTTGGCAAGCTGCTGGCCGAGAGTGCTACCAACCTCAAGATCATTGCACTTGTAAGTTTTATTTGCCTTTTGCATTTCATATGAGTATCCCACTGTAGCCCCCGAGGATCTAGACGGAAAACCATAGGTCTTTGCGTCTAGATGCTCTAAGAGTGACTAAGCTAGAAAACCTCTCACTGTAGCCCCCAAGCATATAGGTGGAATGAATTATTGCGACTAAATGCTTTAAGAGTAGCATACGCAATGTTTATAAATTTCAATACTGTATCCCCCAAGCCTCTAGTTGTAACTGAATTAGTTCCGACTAGATGCTTAAATAAACGCTAAGCATACATCTGAGTTAAAAACTTTATACTGTAGCCCCCAAGCTTCTAATCGAAAACTGAATTAGTTCCGACTAGATGCTTAAAGATAGACTAAGCATATTGCCAAGTTAAAAACTCTCGCTGTAGCCCCCGAGCGTCTAGGTGGAAAATTTCCGGCTAGATGCTCCAAGTAGACCAAACAATGGTTAGTTCTTCTTTTTTCCACAGAACGAGAATTCTCAGAGGGGTATGGCCAACGAAAAGTATCAGAAGATGCACGCGGACTTGGAAGCTGAAAAGGGTAAAACTCTTGAAGGAACAGATCATCAAGAGCAAGCGTCTGTTCCTTTCTTTTTCGTATTCCGAATTGAACTTGTGTATCCTCCGAGTACTCACTATTTACTTTTCTTTCTCCATCATCCAGAAACCATTGCCAAGGCCAAGGACATTGTCGAGAAATCCAAGCACATTCAAGAGCTGGATAGCGAAAAAAATATCCTTAAGCAGGAGAGGAAGGACATGCTGAAAATGCATGAGGAGTCAATGAAAGTCCTACAGGACTCCGCCACCGAGGAGATCAATCGCTTGAAGGAGGAGATCTCGATCTTAGGAGATCAGAAGAAAGCTGCCGACGAGCAGAATCAACGCCATCATGAGGCGTACAAGCTCCTCCAACAAGAACGGGACTCCTTGGCGGATACCCTCTGGAAGGCTGAGGCCAACATCTTCAGTAAGTAATTCTCCATCTTAGATTTCTGTAAGTTGGATACTTTGAATTTTTTAACTCATGTGTTCCTTGTCGGAATTTGCAGCTCCTATGGGTTTAACCCGGTCGCCTCCTCCAGCAAAGGAATGCATGGTTATTGCCAGCAACTTCATCAACACCACCATCGCGCAAGCCAAAGAGATTGCCAAGCCCCTCCAGATCAACATCAAGGCATCAGACTCTGTGGCGAAGTACTCGGAGATCCTGTGCCGAGCCCCCGAGCGTATCACAAGCTGGAAAGCTTCATGTGCACGGGCTGGTGCAAGGATGGCGCTGTCCATGGTCAAGGCACACTATGAAGATGCCGACATTGACACGGTAACCTCTGGCATTCCCGATGTGGATGACGACGGCAAAGAGATTAATCATGAATCTATCTTGTCGTCACTCGCGGGTTATGACACCAGAGTTACCGAGTTAGTCGACGTCAATGTCTTCGTGCCAATGAATACCATCGATGGCGGCCACCCAAGTTCCTCCGAGTCTCTTCACACTGCCGACTTCGAGGGTGATTCTCCTCCTGTCGATGACGCTGCTTCCAAGTCGCCTGCGCCAAAGGAATGAAAAAACAACTTGTATTATTTGTTTCATCTTTGATGCGGATGCAGAAAAAACTATGTATTAACTTAAGGCAGAAAATAGTGATGTATGTCCTGCTACGTAAGAACTAGTTTACAGCATGTATATATATTTTTTAAGTAAGTGCTGGCTTATCCATTACTTTGGTTCTTATGCTTGACTTTTCGTGAGTCGGAAGACTCATTGTCGGAACCATGCTCTCAGGTGATGATGCCCAATGGCACCGTTAATAACCTAAGAACAAAATCACTGACAATAAGTGCCAAAAGTCACTACTCCAGAATCCACATAAAAACGACAAAGAACGTGTAGAACAGAAAACTTAAGCTAACGCCCGTAGACAGAATTTTCACAAGTGCAATTGCAAAGCTTGTGCATAAAAGGTTTTATACGATCCAAAAATGAACACTAAAGGAGGTAAAAGACTCAGAAATATGAGTGAACCAGAGAGCTTTATTTCATTGATCATATAAGAGGTACACAATTAGATAAAAAATGCTAAGTGTAAAAAGGACGTAGTTGTGCTATGTTCCATGGCTGATCAAGCTCTGGGTAGTCATCATCCGGGTCACGTCGCTTACGCTTATGATCCTTGTTGGGTCTATCCTTCAGTTCACGATTGTCAACGAGGTAGTAAGACCCATTGAGTAGCGCCTTGCTTATGATGAACGGTCCTTCCCATGGCGGGGATAATTTGTGTGACTTCTTCTGCTTAAGTCGGAGCACCAAATCCCCCTCTTTAAACGAGCGATGCCGAACGCGACGACTATGGTAGCTGCGTAGCTTCTGCTGGTAGATGGCGGATCTTTGGCATGCCAAAACGCGCTCCTCCTCGAGAAGGTCCACATCTAGGCATCTGGATTCTTCAGCGTCATCTTCGTCATAGGCGGCAACCCTTGGTGCATCATGAAGTATGCCGGAAGGTAGGATGGCTTCTGCTCCATATACCATGAAATAAGGGGTGTAGCCGATGGATCTGTTGGGTGTAGTTCGTAAACTCCAAAACACAGATGGCAATTCTTCCGCCCAGGCTCCAGCTGCTTTATGTAGCAGTGCCTCAAGACGTGCCTTGATTCCCTGCAGAATCAATCCATTAGCTCGCTCAACCTGACCATTGGATTGTGGATGTGCCACTGATGCAAGGTCAAGTCGGATGCCCTTCTCCCAACAATAAGCCTCCACTTCTCCGAGTGACAAGTTTCTGCCGTTGTCGGTGATAATGCTATGTGGGAGACCAAATCTCACCACTAGATCCCAGACAAACCTGAGGGCAGTTGCCCCATCAAGCTTTCTAATGGGTTTAGCTTCTATCCATTTAGTGAATTTATCAACTGCTACTAGCAGATGTGTAAATCCACATGGTGCCGTTTGTAACGGTCCCATCATGTCTAGCCCCCAGACTGCAAATGGCCAAGTTATTGGTATTGTTCGCAATTCTTCAGCAGGAACATGTGGTTGTCGGGCATAATACTGGAATCCCATGCATGTCTCACCAGCTTGTCGGCGTCTGCCTTTGCGGTCAGCCAGTAGAATCCTTGCCGGAAAGCTTTCACGACCAACGATCGAGGAGCGGCGTGATGCCCGCAATCTCCGAGATGGATTTCGCGTAGGATTTCAATACCTTCTAGCTGGGAAACACATTTTAGGTATACACCAGTAGTGCTCCTTTTGTAGAGTTGTCCATTGATTATGGTATAACCCTTTGCTCGTCATACTATTTGCCATCTTTCGACCTCATCGTCGGGCAAAGTTCCGTGTTTGAGATATTCCATGAACGGTCTTGTCCAAGCCGGAGGGACCTTTATCACCATGTGGACGAAAGATTCAGCTCTATCTGGGTTGTCGATGTTGGCTCCCTTCACGGATGGTGTTCGTAGATGCTCTAGAAAGACTCCTGGCGGAATTCGTTTGCACCCTGATCCAAGTTTAGATAGCAGATCAGCCGCCTCGTTTTTCTCCCTAGGTACATACTTGAATTCGTAGCCCAAGAAGCTCTTGGCTATCTCGTCCACTTCGTCTCGATATGCCGCCATCATAGGGTTCTGCGCATTCCAGGTGCCAGCCACCTGTGGGAAACCAAGTCGGAATCTCCATAGCAAACTATGCGCTTGATGACAATATCCTTGGCTACACGTAGTCCGTGAATGAGTGCTTCATACTCCGCCATGTTGTTCGTAGGCTCGAAGTGGATTTGCAGAACGTAGTGTAGCTTGTCGCCAGTTGGTGACTGTAGCAATACACCAGCCCCCGAGACATTGAGCAGCTTTGATCCGTCAAAGTGCATTACCCAGTACTCTGGTTCCGGCAATGGAGTAACATCTGGCATCTCCGTCCAATCTGCGATAAGATCCGCGAAGGCTTGTGACTTGATAGCGTCGCGTCTCTTGTAGGTGATCTCGAAGGCGGCAAGTTCAATGCCCCACTTCGCAACCCTTCTCATAACATCGCTGTTGTTGATAATGTCGGACAGTGGAGTCTTGCTCACCACTGTGATTGGGTACTCCTGAAAGTAATGCATCAGCTTCCGAGAAGCAAGGAATACTCCATAAGCTATCTTCTGGTAGTGCGGGTAACGCTGCTTGGACTCCGTCAAGACCTTTCTCACATAGTAAACTGGTCGTTGAACTCCGTGCTCATAGCCTGGTTCCTTCCGCTCTACCACGACGACGATGCTAATTACCCAGTTGGGGTTCTCCAGGCTCGGGTTCTACAAGGATGGGCGCTGACGAAAGAATCTCCTTGAGCTGCTTCAATGCTGCATCTGCTTCGTCCGTCCACGTGAATTTGTCTGCCTTCTTCAGCAACTTGTACAGCGGAATGGCCTTCTCTCCAAGTCGGCTGACGAACCGACTAACTGCTGCAACACAACCCGTTAGTCGTTGAATGTCCTTTAGGCATGCTGGACGGTTTATGTTTAAGATGGCCTTGATTTTCTCCGGGTTGAGCTCGATTCCACGTTGGGAAACGATGAAGCCCAACAATTTGCCGGCTGGAACCCCGAAGACGGACTTATTAGGGTTAAGCATCATGTTGTATTTCCGCAGATTATCAAAGGTTTCTTTTAAGTCGGAGATTAAGTCATTTGACTTTTTAGACATCACCGCTATATCATCCACGTAATCGTGAACATTCCGACTAATTTGGACGTGAAGGCAACGTTGCATTGTCCGCTGGTACGTAGCACCTGTGTTTTTTAGCCCAAAGGGCATTCTAACATAGTAAAACGTGTCATACGGGGTAGTGAACGAAGTGGCCAATTGGTCCGACTTCCTCATCTTGATCTGGTGGTATCCTGAGTATGCATCGATAAAACACAAAAATTCCGAGCCAGCCGTCGATTCAATGACTTGGTCAATGTGAGGCAAAGCAAACGGATCTTTGGGACATGCTTTGTTCAAGCTGGTGTAATCAACGCACATTCTTAATTCTATGGTTCCCTTTTTGGGGACAAGTACAGGATTGGCCACCCATCGGGTGTGAAGGACTTCTCGGATAAATCTAGGCTTAAGTAACCTAGCTATCTCTTTTCCAATGGCGCATCTCTTCTCGTCTCTGAAGCGCCGTAGAGGTTGTTTCACTGGTTTGCATTTTGGATCAATGTTTAAGCTATGCTCGGCAAGTTCCCTAGGTACACCTTTCATGTCGGCAGGTTGCTAGGCAAAGATGTCCCTATTCTCACGGAGGAAATCGACGAGTGTGCTTTCCTATTTGGGATCCAGGTTCGTCCCAATGGCGGTGGTCTTGGAGGCATCGCCTACCACAAGTTCCACCGGCTTGGTATCGATGGCGGCCTTGAATGCAGGAGCGGAGTCGGAGATCTGCTTCTTCGACGCGGGCATCTCTGATTCATCGATCTTGCTCTGGATCTCTTTGAATTCTTCGCTGTAGAGGACAGCTTCCGCAAAGGCTGCTTCATTAATCTTGCAGTCCCTTGCCTTGGTAAAGCTTCCGGATACGGTGATGACACCGTTTGGTCCGGGTATCTTGAGTTTGTTGTAGACGAAGCATGTCTTGGACATAAACGTGTGGAATATGTGGTGGCCGAATATGACGTGGTACATGCTCTTGAAGGGGACCACCTCAAAGGTGATGCGCTCTTTGCGGTAATTATTAACATCGCCAAAGGCAACCTGAAGTGTGATGCACCCAAGGGACCGAGCCTCCCAACCAGGAACTACGCCGTGGAAGATGGTGTTGGTTCGCCTTAGGTTTGCCTCCGTCAAGTTCATCTTATGCAGTGTATCCAGGTACATGATGTTGATGCTGCTTCCACTATCCACCATACACTTGGTGAACTCCACGCCGTCAATCAAGGGGTTGATGACCATGGCGTATTGGTTCTCCGTAGGAATAAGGTCTGGGTGGTCCGTCCTATCCCAAGTAATTGGAACCTCCGACCAGCGCAGGTACTGGGGGACTGGGGGTAGAGTAGCCATCAGGATCCTCATAGAGGTCTTCTGTTGTCGGACGGTGGGGGTGCCAAGGAAAGTGTGGTAGACTTACGCCTTCTTCACGAAGGGGTTCTTGCCCTTGTCGTTTCCCTTGGCGGCATGCTTGGGGTCAACATCCTCGTCCATGTCACTTGAATCCTTCGACTCCTCCTTCTTCTTCTTCCCCCTGCCCTTGCCTCGCGGTCTGTTCTTCCGACTTCGCTTGTAGCCGGACTCCGGGTCCTCCTTTAGGTCATTGACAAACTTGCAGTGTTGATTGGTATGGGTGGCCTTGCCGTTGACATCGAGGTGTACGAGGCACGACATATCGCGGTACTCTTCGTATGTTTGGGGAACGCGGAGCGGTGCCAAGGTGGTTTCGCTTCCTCTTTGCTGCCCACGACCAGCTCCCCGTCCTCGGACACGTTGTTCGCCATCACCTCGTCCTGCAAAGGTCATGGCGACCATGTCGGGAGATTGCTTTTCTTCTGGAGCGGTTTTCCGCTTTGTACTGCTGTTCCTTCGAGCTTGAGTTGGAACGGCCGTTGCCGGCTAGGAGACGCGAGCATCGTCGTCAGCATCTGCAAACTCACTAGCCAACTGAATCATCTGGTTCAAGTCAAGATGGTCATTGTCCTACAAGCGCTTCAGCTTATGTCGGAGCAACGTTCCCCTTTCCAACCCATCAATGAAGGCGGCCATGGCGGTCTGAGTGTGCACTCCTGTGCAGGAATTCTTCATATCCAGCCAGCGGGAGAGGTAGGTGCGATATGTATCGTATTTCTCTTGCACGCACCGCTGTAAATCACCAACAGTGCAGGGACGCTTGTACGTACCCTCGAAGTTCTTGGTGAACGCTTCTTGCATGTCCAACCAATTGCAGATGGATTTCTCCGGCAAGTCGTCGATCCATTGATGGGTCGTGCCTGCCAACATCAAAGGGAGGTACTTGACGGCAACATTGTGGTTACCTCCGGCAATCTCCACCGTGTTGCCGTAGTCCTACAACCATGTGGCTGGCTTGGCGGTGCCGTCATAAGGCTTGATGGTCTTGTCAATCCGGAAACCTTTGGGGTAAGTTGCGGACCGTATTGCAGGTCCAAAGCAACGTGGTCCTAGGTATGGTCCTTCCCGGGCCTCGTGGATCTTATCGATCCGCGAACGTGCATGGTACAGCTCCGAGTTCTTCTTATTCTTGTCAACAGGGGATGGGCTGCGTGAACGATGCGAGCCTCCTCCACCATGGTGACTGCTAGGTGGCGACGAAGGCATAAGCGACAGTGGGTTATACTTCTTGATATTTCCCTCATGCGACGCTTCACGCCTGTCACAATTGCTTGCCTTGGCGGGGGCATATCCGTATGATGGTGAGCCTTGGGGTCTTCGCGATGTCGGGGGGACCGGGGCGGTGGTGATGTGCGACGAGGTCGGGCCTTTTCTCCATGGTCGGAGGATATGGGGATAACATCCTTACTGTTGTGCGCATCCCTCCATCTTCGTTCTGATGAAACCGTCTATGACCCGACATCAAGAGGAGATCTGTCCCTCGGCGGCTTGTGCTGGCTAGATCAGCAAAACGCTGGGTCAGACTCCAGCCTCTAAGAGGTGGCCTTTTCCTGCTGTTTCACTGCCTTGGCTACTAGGTCATAGACCTGTTCCACTGCCTCGGGCGATCTATCCTGCTCCAGAAGGGTCTTGGCGACAGCGAGGTTGAGGAGTGGAGTGGGCATCACCTGCTTGCCTTCACTGTCAATGTATGGCTTGGCCTGTGCCGGCTTCGAGGGAGCCCATCCTAGGTTTCGCCGTACACCAGGATCGTTGATGACGCGAGCCAGAGCTTTCTTGGCCTTCTGCTGCTGCAACAAAGTTTTGTACTCGGCCTCCATTTCTCTAGCTTTCTCTATGGATTTCTGCGCATTGAATAGATCTCGATCTAGCTTAGTGCCTTGCTCTGCGATGGGCTGCGCTTCCTCCAGCAGCTGCTGGCGCTTCTCGTCAAGTTGAGTCACGTTCCGGATATGAGCGACGGTCAGTGGCTCAACGAGGAGATTGCCGTACATCAATCTATCAGCTGGAGTAACTTGGGCAGCAGCCGATGTAGACGCCGGAGGCGGCAAGTTTGCGGTGTTGTTGTTGCTCGGGCCGGTGCCGAGTTCCTACGGCTACTGTACTGGATTAGGCGGAGGAGACATGACCTTTGCACGATCATCGTTAGCAGCAATAAGTGCCCCCGTCCCCTTTTCTAGCGCTGTAGGCGGAGCTTGTCCGGGTTGATCTTCATCCATCATCGTCCCAATGGTGACGAACACCTCTCGAGACATGACTGCATTGTTGGCTTGCTCGTCGCGCGTGTACTCCTCCTCCATCTCCTGCATGGCGGAGTTTAGTTCTTCTGGACTGAAGTATATCTCCTCTAAATATGCACTGAAGTCGGCATAAAGCGCGTTAATCACAGAGTCGGAGGGTGCTAGGACTTCCTCGATGACGGGAGGTGGAGGTGCGACAGGTGTGACGATGACTTGAGGTGGTGGCGCTACTGCGGTGATGGCGGCTGGAGGTGGTGGAGGCAGCTGCTGAGGCAGCGGTACTCTGCCAATGAGCGCGATATCCGCCTGAGCTGCCACTTCAGACTCTGTGTAGCTGTTGACGGTGTTCACCATGCTTTCGAAGGTGAGACGCCCTGAAGCCTGCTGCCGCCTTAGAGAATGTCGGAGAAGCGTTCCCTGGTCCAATCCTTCCACAAAGTGATACATAGCATCATCATTGGGGTAGTGGGCCAGATCGGCTCGTATACGGAGCCACCTGGCAAGGTAGTCGCGGGGGTTTTCTCCCTCTCTATGAACGCAACGCGCTAGATCAAAGATGGTAACCACGCTGACGAACTTGGATCTCTGCTGTCAAGATGCACGGGCGAAGCCGGTGGACTTGCAGTGATCTTCCACCATTATATCCTGCACAAGGGCGGTTTGGGTGAGCCTTGAATTTTTCTGATATTTTTCGGCAAACTCCAAAGAGAGATCCGACATCTATCCTTCCGCGAACGTATCCTGCCCGTAGGAGGTCCGTGCGGGCCTTGATGCTCCTCCGACTCCCAGGGAACTAGTGCCCGAGTCGGTTTCGCCAATGAAGAGGTGGATGTCTCTGATAGGAACGATCGAACACCGCGTAGGGTTTGTCTTCGCCGGGATCCAGAACTCGTCGGGACTCGGAATGTTGCTAGAGAAGAGAACGCGACCGATGGCTACGGTTTCGCCGATTCCCGCGAAGATCTTGGTCCTCGCCCGCTGAAGAGCCTGAACCGCCTCTTGCCCCACGGTGGGCGCCAACTGTCGTGGTATTGCCGACGAGTACACCATGGAGGGGTCCTCACAATGTGTGTTTAGAGACGTGGGGGAAGGCGGACGGTTGACGTGTACGAGGTAACACAGCTTACCCAGGTTCAGATCCCACAACGGTGGCGGAATCCTACTCCTGCTATAAATCACTATAAGGGCAATACGCCGAGTTACAGACATAGGTTCGCTGTGCAAGGTTGTCTACGATTTTTTGAAGTTGTGCCCTAAAGGCTCCCATAGGCCCGACTTATATAGTCGCCAGGTCCTAGGGTTACAGGGAAAAGTCCTAGCCGGACAGGTTACAGAGTCCTACACCGTCTATTACTAGTCTTGCGTGTCTTATACTCCAAGGCTCGGTACGTCGGTGACTCCAACCGTAGCCTTCCTATATCCGGCATGGGCCTCCCTTCTGGATCCATCCAACTGGGCCACACAGCAGGCCATGGGCCATGCTACCAACTGTGGGCCACCCGGGTTATCCGGATAGGAGACATGCTATGAGGATACCCATATAGCATATCCCCAACAACCTCAAAGTGTAGACAAAGCAAAGCAAAGTAGATACTATATAAGCATGGAACATCAAAAATTATAGATACATTTCCGACGTATCAAAAGGCAAAACACAAATGGAACGATGCAAGATTCGATGATATGATGGCATTCTGGCACAATCATCCCATTTTGGCATGATCGTCTCCCGGAGGGGAACACGTGTCCAACTAGTATCGAGGACTCCAAGAAAATCGTGTGTCCTCTCGATCTACCACACGTTAGATACAACGTCCGCATCAACGATTGCATCATTTTTCGGGGCGAGGACACGGAGAAAACCACATGTTCGGTGTGCGGCGTGAATCGATACAAGAAAGGAAAGAAAGCTCCTCGAAAAGTGGTATGGTACTTTCCTATCACTCCTCGTCTGCAGCGCTATTTTGTAGACCCTAAGAAAGCAAAGCTCATGCGCTAGCATGCAGAAAGAAAGAAGCCATGAGATGATGATGACCCCAAAAAGGACGAGCTGCTGATGCACCCTTCAGATGCTAGCCAGTGGAAAGCATTGGACCTCGAATTCCCAGTATTCCGTGGATATTCGAGGAACATCAGGCTAGGTGCAAGCTCCGATGGAATCAATCAGTTTGGTAGCCAGAGCAGCACGCACAACACTTGGCTCGTGTTTGTATGTATGTACAACCTCCCTCCCTGGTTATGCATGAAGAATAAGTACATACAAATGAGTATGCTAATGCAAGGGCCAAAACAACCTGATACCGACATCAATCTATATCTCAGACAGTTGAAAGAGGATATAGTCATGTTATGGGAATCTGGAGCCAATACGTATGACGTTGTCGCACAAGATTATTTCACTATGAGAGCCGCGTTGGTCACTACGGTGCAAGATTATCCCGATTGCAGATATTTCTCGGGGCAAGTTATCCAAGGATTTTTAGCATGCGTTATGTGCATGGATAACACAACCTATCTCCAACTAGAGAAATATCCAGGGTCTTCGAAAACCGTGTTCATGGGGCACCGAAGGTGGCTTGGCAAGAATTAAACATGGAGAAAACATGGAGATCTATTCGATGGGAAATCCGAGACCCAAGGAATCCCAGAGATGAGGAGCAGCAAAGAAGTGGATGAATTGCTGAAAAACTGGAAAGAGTGTCCTAAGCCAGGAAAGAAGCAAAAGAGACAACAAGACAAGCCATTGCTGAAGGTATGGAAACTAATGTCTGTTTTCGGAGAGTTTCCATACTAGAAGTTCCTCCGCACACCTCATAGACTTGACATCATGCATATCACGAAGGACGTGTGTGAGAGTCTGGTCGCCACCCTAATCAACATGGAAGATATTATGAAAGATGGTACGAAAGCAAGGCATACTTGATATTCATGGGAATCCGGAAGGATCTTCACGGAGGACGCACTACTCCTGATGATCAGGAAAATGACGATGATCATTAGTCGGAGGCAACACAAGCTAGACATCGAGAATAATGAATATTACTTCCCCCTTTGTGCTTCACTGTAAGCCATGATGAGATCAAACAGTTTGTCAAGTGCCTTCTAGGAGTCAAATTTCCTTACGACTACGCTGGCAAGATAAGTAGATACCTAGGTGAGGCAAAGTAGAGGTTCAGTGGGATGAAGTCTCATGATTGTGCCATGCTAATGACACAAATACTTCTGGTTGCACTACGTGGGATAATGGATGAGCACATCTATGCCACGTTGTTTGGGCTCTGCAAGTTTTTCGACGTCATATCTCGAAAGTTGATTGGCATGAATCAGCTCGGGGGGATACAAGAGGAGATCGTGGTGATACTATGCGAGCTCGAGATCTAATTCCCTTCCGCATTTTTCAACATTATGGTGCATCTGCTGGTCCATATCATGGAGGATATCATCCAACTCGGGAGATGTTCATCCGTAGCATGATGGAGTTTGAAAGGATGAACAGACACATCAAAGGATATGTTCGCAATAGGTCCCGTCCAGATGGAAGCATAGCCAAGGGCTTTCTGGCCAAAGTGTGCATTTCTTTCTGCATGAATTATCTAGACATCGAGAACCCTGTCGGTCTTGCTTTCAACAGGAACCTTGGCAAGCTCGAGGGATCGGGCCACCGAGAGGGTCGTCGTGTATTGCGTGTATACTTCGATGGTCGACGCATAGACTTTGATAGATCAAACCTAGTCACGCTACAACATTTAGAACTGGTCGATCCTTGGGTACAAAAGCACAAAAGGTTAATCGAGAAGAATTATAGTGACCGGGTCATACAGAGGAAGCATGGAGAAATAATCAAAGAGCACAACTCAGTTTTCACACGTTGGTTTAGGAAGACGCTCCTAGATAATCCCCCGCAATCACATTCTACGGAGGAAAACATCATATTCACCTTGTCGCAGGAACCCATGCACAACCTGGTGACCTATCAGGCGTATGATATCAACGACTACACATTCTACACAGAGGAAAAGGGGAACAAGTGTGACTATCAGAACTCAGGGGTAATGTTGGAATTCTACATCGATGACAACATGAACGAAAGATTCTACGGAAGGATCGAGGAGATCTGGGAGCTCGAATACTATGGTGAAAAGGTGTCGATGTTCTGTGTCAGATGGGCCAAGAGCGCCAAAAGAGAAGACCGACATTTCACAACCATGGTTATACCCGAAGCAGCCAAATCCAAGGCTGCTGGTGCGAACGTCGCCACAAAAAATGAACTATGGGTATTGGCTAGCAAAGTGGACCAATGTTTTTTATTACTGACCCGACAAAACCTAGCTATGTTTTCGTGAGGAGAGAAAAAAGAAACATCATCGAAATGTATGGAGTCGTCAAAGAGTAAGACTTCAACCAGTTCGGCGATCCAAAGATTGAACATGACGATGACTACGATGAAGCAACATACACCACAAGAAGAAAAAGGACAACCTTACCGAAAAAAGGTAGCCCATTCGAGAGAAGAAATATTAAATTGTCAGGGCTAAATTATTCAACAACGACAAATAAGGGAAAAAGATTATAAAATGCTAGCTCAAAAAAGATTGTAAAACACTACCTCAAAAAGGATTGTGTTATTAATGGGCACATTATTATTTAATTTATTCCTTCTTTGAATCATATTTGTACCACTTTTATGATATATATGTACCAATTTTGACATATAAAACATATAATAGATATTTTTATAGTTTACATAATTTTGGGAATTTTTTAATATTTAAATGTATATTTAATATAAAACAAAAAAGGTGCGCACTAGGGTTCGAACCTAGGTGGTCATATGTTTAGAATAGAGAAAAGGGTGTAACCAGTGGGATAGGGAAGTGATAGTGTTAACTAGTGGGGTGGGCGCCTTCTTATTACCGTTGTGAGAGCAGATAGCCGTAGCGCATCCTTACCTAGTGTGTGACGGGTAAGTGTTTCCCCGTAGCGCACTAGGTAAGTGCGGTGACCCATCATACCACTGCATGATGTAGTACACTATAGTCGTGGACATAACACCAATGAAACACCATTAACTAGTATTACATCCCTCAGAGTGGTACAACAGAAACACAGCAGGTCCAAGACATTACTTTAGATTACATATAACACATTACAAAAGATCCAGAGAACTTCCTCGAACAGTGAGGAATATTATACAGAAAGAACCAGAAAGATCCACTCAGATTTACTTTAGAAGTACTACTTTTAATATATATATAAGGCTTGAAAGTACTACTATAGTACTGTTCTACAGAAGTAGGTTCTAGATTCTAGGAGTTTTATTTATATTCTATGCTTCAGCTTGTCTTCGATAGATTCCGGTAAGGTCTTCGACTCCGTTGATCTCCCTTAGATATCTTCAACTCCTCAAGTAACTTATTTCCTGGAACACCGTTGGTTTCTCCGAGATCTAGCAAGGGTTAAGAAGATACGTTGAGTACGAGCGTACTCAGCAGGTTCACTAAAGAGAAGTGTTTGATGCACTATCTACAGCCACATACCATAGGTCGTAGTCAATGCAAGTTTTCGAAAACATTTATTCAAAGGTTGCTTTTATTCTGAAAAGCTATGTCCATCAACCTTCACGGGTTTACCAGAACTTTCATGGAGCTCCTTTCCCGTAGCGTTCACAGCTCCTTCCTGGAACAGGGAGTAACAAGTTACAGTTCTTACACTCTGTAGAGGTGCGTCACTTTACCCATGAGAGATCTTAGCTTTGTTGCACATCCGAGTTATAGGCTCGTTCACACTTCCTTGGTATGAGGCCTAGACTAAGATCCAAGTCAATCATTGTCCTTCTCCGCGACCCCGCATACACCACAATTGTTGGATGCCCAAACTCAAGGTAGACTTTTCCCCGTATAAAACGGCTATACCTTAGTTGGATACACACAACAACCATTAACACTAGATTTCTGTATTTTGTAAGCCCAGATCCATGGTAGACTTCCCCCGTATAAAACGGTTATACCCATGATCTACAACTTACAAATGCCCAGAACAGTGTCCAATGCATGCAAAAGGGAGCCGATCCAGCTGAATTTTCCGTCCCATTCCAAATCTCATGGTTAACGCGTAATATACGGCGCAAGAATCACTGACGACATTGGTTGTTAAGTCCTAGATGATATACTCCTAAGTAGTGGTATTCCAACTACCAGGTTTAATAGATTAGATGATCACCCTGGATCAGTAACCAATAGTTCACATTATTATCAAAAATAGTGTTTTCTGACCTTTTTGAAATGAAGGTGATGACAACACTGGATTTGCAAAATACTTTACAGAAAATAATCAAAAGACATGAGCAAGTGTGAACTTGCCTTTTGTGATTGCAAGATTATGCACTCACGGTCTTCGAGACGATATAAGATCCAATATCTGAAATCATCATCATTGGTCCGGTAAGGACTAATGTTTAAAGAAGCAAGATGCCATTATGCATAAATAATGCTATGCAATTTTATAATTCCCAAAGTGAAACCCTTAGTATTATTAATAAGTTGATCTTAGGTATCTTAATTAATATTGGGTTTATCTTTAAGTTTATTTCATAAGCAATGACATTGATAAGGAACTTAAGTGTTAACAATCCAAAATATACAAGTACGGATAGAGTAATGTGATTATGATTAATTGTTATCTGGTGATTGGGATAAGAAGTCCTTGGTTTGAGTCCTTAAGAGCTGAAGGAACTATTATAGACTTGTTTGTGTGAAGTGGCAAAACGAATAACATTTGAAGAAACTAGTATTTAGTTAAAGTTAATCAGTCTTGAGGGTTATTAGGTTTTACATTAGGGTTGGTGATGGTTATGAAGGATGTTAAGTTATCATATTTTAATTGATGATACAAGTGACTAAAGTTAACTTTAAAACATGAATAAACTTCAGATGAGATGTTTATGATTGTTTAGACCAAAGTTAACTAAAAAAATAGAAGTGAATTTTAAGATATAATGAGTTTTAGAATATCATCTAGTTTTAGAGTTTTGACAAATATGATTAAGGATGATCCGTTTTAATTTAAGTGAAAAATGAATTTACAACATGCTTCTTATTCATGGGAGCATAATTAGATGATCTTATAAATTTGTTAGGGTTTAGAATCATTTTAATAGTGATTAAAAGATGAAGATTATTCACCATCTTATACATGAGTGATATATAATATTTACTTAAAAGGAATTTTATTAGAATTTAAGATTTAATAAGAGTATTTAAAAGTTATTAGTTATACATAAGTTTTATTATGAATTATGATTATGGAATTAGACTTAATAATTAAATTTTAAAGGATTTAGTGTTTTTACTAAGAAAGGTGATTATTTCTTTCTTAGTAAATAATTTTGGAGAATTAACAAAGTGGTCATTTTATTTGAGTAAAATAAGTAATGAATTTTATTTATCTTAAAATGTATTTGAATAATATACATAGTATTTCTCTGCTGAAATATACTTATTAAAGATCTTAAAAATGAATTTTATTTATTTTTAGGTCTTACCTTTATTTTAATAAAATTCTTCAAAGTATTAAGTGTCTTTAAATATTTGCTTTATATTTTATTTGTAAAATTCTAAGTTAGTATTTTTATAAAATAGTAGAGTTATTTTTATACACAAAAAATGATTTTTATTTATTTTTAGGAGTTTTTCTTATTTTATGAAATTTTACTCAGGATTTAATGATGTTAATATTTATGTGCTCTATATTTATTTTAAATAAATAAAGTTAGATTTTTATTAGATAGATCTTATTTTTATGAACATTTTGATATATTATATGTATTTTTAGGATTTTTCTATAATTTTCTATAGCTGAAAATGTTTAAAGGTTATTTTGGTAATTTATTTGTTTTACTTCTATTTCATTTCTTATTCTATTTAACTTGGGTTGTTTGGGTTGGGTACATGGGCTGGCCAGGCCCAGCTAGATTGGCCCAATTTGGGGTTTTTCCCAACCACCTCACTCCTGGCCCTTCTTTCTTCCTTGTCTCACACACAGACACACCACGCACGCTCACGACCTTGACCCCGATTCCCCTCACGCAACGCAGCGAGGCGCCGCCACCTCCGGCCCGATTCCTGCGAGGCAGGCCGTTGCGGTTGCCTCTGTTGGTTGCCGGAGCTCCGCCTCCCCTAGATGAACCTTGCCCTCCATCTCGTTTTGAGAATCTTGCCTCTATCAGGTCGTATCTGACCCTCTCTAGTGCTAGGGTTTGTGGGGCTACTATCGCTGCTGTGCGTCGGCGTTACTCCAGCTGCCCCTTGATGCTGGTGATAATGAGTTAGTTCTGGACATGCTCGTGTTGTCGTGGCTTAGCACAGGTGGTGCTGTGGCGCCCTCGGTGGTCATCAGGTTGCTGTGTCGGGGTCATCGCCTCTGATCCTCTGCAACCTCGTGTTCGGCTTCCTCTTCTTGCTGAGCGAGGACCTCCGGGTAAGTATCATCTTCTCGTCCAATTATGTTCTTCCTCTTTCTTCCTCGTATGTAGCTCTGATTAGACTTTCCTACTCCTAGTAGTGCTTCGATGATTCATAATGGTGTTCCTGTGGACTGGTTTTCTTTATCCTATGAACCCTAGTTTGCTTTAGTGCTAGAGTTGTTAGTGATACATGTTGCTAAATGATATTCAATCACCTAAACCCATACTGTATTATGATTAATTGATGCTTGAATAATGTGATGCTAAATTTCTGCTACTATCAAATATGACAGTTATTGATTGAATGTTTTGACTCTTGTGTGATGTTGGTATTGTGAAATCACTTACAGGTGTTTCCTAGAATCTTTGGACTAGTTAAATTGGTAGGGTACTCAGCCAAGCTGTGCTCTTATGTGATCATGGAAAACATACTAGAATGATTCCTAGAAATATTTCCTAGGAAAATGATTTGTTCTATGTCAAATCAGACAGTGTAAAATGTACAACCTTGATTCCTAGAGATGCTTCTAGAAAATGATAGATCTACTTTGGCTAAACAACTAGATGGTTAGTTGATGTGACAACTTCCCTTAGTAGTTTCTGTGACTGAGACTGCCACTGTGGTACCTCCATGTTGGAGTGTGCATAGTGGTAGATCTTGCTTGCATGATCTGCTACTATGGGTGTTACTGATGGTTAGATCTGTCCCTGGCCAGTGATTTAAAGATTGAGGCTATGAACACATGTTAGCTTATGTATGTGCTTCCCGAATTGCAGGATAATAACAGTAATGATCGTGTGGAAAATGATTTGTACAATTGGATTAACTATATAGCCTCTAAATGATTAATTTGTTGATGTATAGTTCTCTCCTTTTGTGCTAGTGCTATTCATCAAATCTTTATTATTTGCACTAAGAAAGATATGATGACAAGACCCCTCTTGCCAATGATGCACACAAGATGAGGCCCTGATGTAAGTAGAACAGATGCTATTATTGTTTTTTATTACTCTATGATGAACATACATAGCATCGCTATGTAGATCTGAGAGAACCTCTTCCTCCAATCCTCCTAGATGATCATCTAGTTGAAGGGTAGAGGAGTGGATTTGATGTGGATTATTCCCTTGTTTTGAAGAGAATATGCCCGAGAGGCAATAATAAAGTGGTTATTATCGTATTCCTTATTTATAATAAATGTTTATTTTACATGCTATAATTGTATCAATACGGAAACGTTAATACATGTGTGTTTAATAAACAAAAAGGAAGTTCCTAGTTATGCCTCTCTTATAAACTAGCTCGTTGATTAACAAGATGATCAAATGTTTCCTGATCATGGACATTCGATGTTGTTAATAACGAGGTCACAACATTAGTGTAATGATGTGATGAACAATCATCCGAAGTATAGAATTACGATCAAAGTCATTGAGTTTAAATTTCTATAAAAACTTACGAAGTGATCCTAATCCTTAGACCATGAGATCATGTCAATCACTAACACCGGAAGAGTTTCTTGATAACATCAAACGTCACACCGTAACAGGGTGATTATAAAGATGGGTTCAGAACTACTAAAGTGTTATGTTGAGGCCCATGGATCGAGAGTGGAATTTGTTCATCCCGATGACTGATAGATATGCTCTGGGCCCTCTCGGTGATATCACATTGATTAGCTTGCAAGCAAGTGATTTGATCACTACAATGTTATATCATGGGAACGAGAAAAGATTACATGTCAGTAACGAGATCAAACTAGGTATGGAGATACCGATGATCGAATCTCGGACATGTAATATATCGCCGTCACATCCCAAGATTTTCCAAATCTTGTAATGTGAAAAATAAATGAGTAAAATAAAACTTTGTTGATTTTCAAGGTGAGAAGAAACTTTTTAAATCCAATTGGAAACTTTCAAAACCTATTTGGATCAAATAAAATCCTAAAGGGATTTAAAAGATAAATAAATAATAAAGCTAAAAATATTTGAATTACTATTTTTGGATCTTTTAATAAAAAGATTTGGTTTCCAAATAAAAAGGTAGAAATATAAATAAGGATTATTTTATAAAGCCAAACTAAAACTTGGCCAAACCTTTGAAATAAAATATTTCTATATGATAAAAATAGTAAAGGTTTATTTAAATAAAATAATAAGGATTTAATATCCAAGTTTATAAAAAAAGGTTTTACTATTTTAATTAAACATCAAAACTTATTTATTTATTTTAAATAAGTTTTCCAAGTATCTTATATTCTCAAATAAAACCTACTGAAGTGTTTTTGGTTTTATTTGGATTTCAAATGGAATTTTTTTTCAAAACCCATTTGATTTAATAACTAAGGTCCATTTATTTAATTATTAAGGTGAGGTCCCAACTCACCTGGCCCAGGAAGCCCAATTCCAGCCCAACTCCTTTCCCCCACTGCGAATCGTTTCCCACTTAAACCTGTCGTGGGAATGGTCACGGCAGATGCTGCAATCGGCAGCGAGTAGTAGAACGAGGGGCAAGGGCGGCCAGCCATCTGCGGTGCGAGATGAGGGCAAAGACACAGGGTTTTACCCAGGTTCGGCCCCCCGGAGGGTAAAGACCTACTCCTGCTAGATTGTATTATGGAGGTGTTTACAATGGGCGAGCTCGGCGGCTAGGCGGCGAGTCGCTTGGGTGTATGAGGGAACGTGTCTCTACTCACCCCATAGGGAGGTTTATATAGGCTCACCTCCCCTAGGGTTTACATATCTCAACCGATTGATTCTGACTTGATGTCGTTTAACCTAGTCCGACTGGGCCTATCTACTACTTTGGGCCTTGACTTCGATCGCTTGGTACCTTGCTAGGCTTCGATCCACTCGCGTTCTCGCAGGCCACTCGCCCGCCCTTGGGCGTCGGAACGTCCGCGAGTATACCCCGGTGGCGTATCCCCATCGTAGTCCCGAGGCCGTTGATTAGGCGTAAGTGGCTGCTGGCGGTCGAGTATCTGGCTTCAAAGTAGGCATCGATCGAATCGTCGACGGGCTCTGTATGAAGGAGAAAATCCGGTGAACCGAGTCGCGTCTTGGGCGAGTCGAGCCAGCGGGATGCGCATGACAGTGACCTAGCGAGCCGAGTGGCTGGAGTTGGACCGTCAGGCGTGGTCAAACTAGCCGTTAAGGTAACTCAACGGTAACTTTTGGCGTAATCATCGCGCGGTAACGGCCCCCTGATTTGGCGGGCAACTCCCGCTATATAAGAGGAATGGTAGGCTATCGCAGAGCCAACCGCCCACCATTTCCTCCGAGTGCGCGCATCTTCCTTCCTTTGCTCCGTGATCCAATCGACCCGAAATCCTCCGATCTCCAACCAACCTCCCGGCCATGGCCCTCTCCACCGAACCTTGGGGCAGATCCAAGTGTACAAGGGCGCAGCTGGCCTCTTTCGAGGAGGCCGGAATCCTGCGAGCCGGCTGTTGGCGTATCCCCGCAGCCGGAGAGACGACCCCAAACCCGCGAGAGAGGGAGTTCGTCTGTTTCACTAGTCATCTCGAGCGGGGGTTAGGGTTTCCCACGTCTTTGTTCTTCCGGCGTTTTTGCGCCTACTACGGGATCCAGCCCTCAGATCTGGGTCCCCACAGCATCGAGCAGCTCGCCATCTTCGTGGCGTTCTGCGAGTGCTACTTGGGCTGCCGGCTACTTCCTTGTGGCAAGATCATTCCACAGACGGATCGGCCTTGAGGCGGCGACCCAATGCTAGCCGCGGGCGGCCTGACGTTCCAGCTCAAGTCCAAAGCTTCCTTCTTCGATCTGATGCTGCCGGCCAAAGCAGTGAGCGACTGGAAGAAGTCATGGTTCTACGTGACCGAGGCGACTCCGGAGGACGGCGGCGATCGCGGTACTCGGCCAACCGTTCGAGCCACGCCATCTCCGGTCGGCAAGCTTCCGGCGACCAGCGGATGGTCGTCGACGAGATGCTCCAGCCATCCGTGGTGCGAAGAAGAAGGGCTCAGACGATAAACTTGTACAATTGTTGGCTTGGCGGCTCGTTCGCCGCCCAGCGCCATTACATGTATCGATTACGGCCGAGGAGACTCGACGAAAGCCGCCTCGACGAGTGGAAGCGGAGGACTATCTCCCAGCGTTGAAGAAGATCACCCAGCGGTGTATGCGGATGCGCAGCCGGGTCCCCCTACACGAGCGTCCGGCTCGACGGTAATTTCTTTATCTTGTTCGCGATCGCGTATGCGATCGCGGTAATTCTGACTCTGTTTCGTATTCATCGCAGCTGTTCCAAGTGGTGGAAGGGTGGCTCCCACCCGCCGATGACGAGAGCCCGGGGCCATCCACCCAGGATACAAGCGAATCGCCACCCGCGAAGGGCAACGAGGACGACGAGGACGAGTCCGAAGAGGAAATTGCCCCGCTGGTCCGAAAGACCCGTGGGCAACGTCAGCGCGAAATCGAAGCGAGCAGGAGCCTCGAGCGTCATGATGATGACGACGAGCTCCCAGAGACCACCTCACGCCGCCAGGCCACTCCTTCGAAGAAGAAGAAGGAAAGGGAGGCGAGGCCCCCCCCCCCGACGAGGAAAACGAAGCCGCCGAAGATGGCCTCGCCGCCGCACTCGACGAGCAGCTCTGATGGCCACAGCTCGGCCGGTGACGGCGCGGCCCCGGCGACAACCGCGCTAGATGCGCCATCTGTGGAAGTGCCGCTGGCCTCGATGCCTCCGCCATTCGCGCCGGTCTCTGAGCTAGGGAAGGCTCCGGCTATGGCGACTTCGCCTCGCAAGGAGGTCCCGAGCGTGGCGGTCTCGCCCCGCAAGGAGGCTCCGACCGCAGCGGCTCCAATTCGCGAGGAGGCCCCCACCGAAGGTGTCCCAGAGGCGCCAGCCGCGGCCTCAACGACGAAGAAGCCGTCCGTGTCTTGGGCCCACGACGTCCTGGAACTGGGGCTTAGTCGCAAACTGGGCCCCGAGCTGGAAAAACCGGCCGGCCTTCGTACAGGGCTACGTTTCATTCCAGTCGCCAAGTGAGTGCATTCGGCCTTCTCTGTTTTCTATAGCTGTTTCGATTGTCTTTACTGATTCGACTGATGTGCAGGACCGGAGTGAAAAAGATTGGCCACCCGACCGTGGCTCAGGTACCCTCCGCCGCTAGCGAGGAGGATCCTTCCCGTAAGAGGAAAGCGGACGAGGTCGTCGCCTCAGCGGAGGGCAGCAAGAAGGCCAAGGGCGACGACATCATCGCTGTCTCTGACGACACGGGCGGCTGCCGCTGGACCAGCGATGGAAGCAACGCGCTCTGAAGGAGGGCATTTCCTTGCCTAGACCGGAGGCGACTTCCTTTGGGCGGGTGCCTCGATCGCTACCTTCCCGCTTGTGACCAAAGCGGCCCACGGCGGGATGCACCCGAGCCTCGCTCGGGGACCGACGCTGAAGTCGACCAACGTCGCGGCACACGCCAGCGCTGCGTCAGGACGCAATACAACTCCATGGCATGCTTGGTGCAGCCATCCGGTACCTCCGGTCCCGAGGATCAGGTCGGTGCTTAGCGGCGGCTTGATTCTTATAATTTCTCTTTTGCTTTCGCATCCAGTCCCGAGTGCGTCTGGCGCTAAATTTTAGCGGTGTGCATCAAGAATTTCGTGATCGCTGGGTCCCGAGTGCGCGCTAAATTTTAGCGGGTGGGCCTTTAGTAAGTTTCGTGATCGCCGGTCCCGAGTGCGCACGCTAAATTTTAGCGGGTGGGCCCGAGTAAGTTTCGTGATCGCCGGTCCGAGTGCGCGCTAAATTTTAGCGGGTGGGCACTGAGTAATTCCTTTTACTGACTTTGATGATGTGCGGTGCAGGCTGAGTCGGCGGAGCGATTGGCTGCGAAACAGCGTCTTGAAGGAGCGCCACCATCCAAGAAGCGAACAAGGAGCTTCAGCTGTTGTTGCGAAGGCGAGGGAGCTCGCCAGAGCTTGTCCCTGGTGAGTTGGTGGCGGTGCGATCTGCGTTGAGTGCTCTTGAGCAGCCGACCTCGGTTGTAGTGTTTGTGGTGTCCGTGGTACTCATCATTGTCTCCTTCTCGCAGTCGTGTTATTGGTAGCCAAGAAGAAGCGAGCTCGCTTGACGCGAGGGAGTGCGTAAGCATGCTCGTCGACTCGGCGGCGCTGTCGGCGGCATCCATCGCCTACCTTCAAGAAATGTCGTCCCACGGAGGTTATTCCTGATGACCTCGTTGAGGTGTGGGAGTATTTGGAAAGCGCCCGCGATCGTTGAGTTCATGACGCGGTCGGCGTTTGGCGTGGGCGTCGATGGCTGAGCCTTGGACTCGCCCACTTCCCCGAGGACTTCGACCTCGACGATGTGACGAGTGGGTATCCTTCGTCGACTGGCGCGGTGGACCTGTCTGAGGTTCTCAAGCTGCAGGAGCGTGCCGCCGCGTACTCGGAGCGTGTCTGGGCGATGGGCGACCTCCTTCCCTACCAGGAAACGGTCGTCGCGCCGAACGACCCCGAGCCGCCGCATCGTGACTTCAAGGTCGAGCAACCTTTTCGCTCGGCGATGGCGGGTGAGCTGACGACGTATCCGTCAAACCCGTACACCGCGTTCATCCGTAGGCGCCGGGATTCTGGCGAGTCGTCGTCGAAGCCTGCAGAATAGGGTAGTTTTGCCTGGATGTGTTAGCAGCAGTTCTGCCATGCGGGCATAATTTGTAATATAAGACAATGCAATATGCGATTGAATGGGACGTCGTGTCCGTTTTGCTATTTGTTTGTGTGTTTTGGATTGATTTTGGACGAGTCCCCGAGCGCGTCCGCCCTTTTGTGGGGTTTACCTCGTATATGATGTTTGTTGTTATCATGTGTTTTGTTAGTTTAGTCGACTACTTGAGCTCGGAGAGCCGATCGCAAGGCGACTCCCTTGAGTGCTCATGCTTTACCGTTTTCCGTCTGTGAGCGGGGTGGTGGCCGAGTCCCCGAGCGTGGTACTTGGTAGTTCAAGGCGCGACTCGAGGGTGGTTGAGGACTTAGCGTTAGTGTGAGCGTCACTCTCCTGGCCCGGAGGGTCGATGCGTCGATCTGGGCATGCTCTCTTACTTGGCGTTTTCCGACCGCGACGAACTGGTTTTCAGTCCCCGAGCGTGGTACTTAGCCGTTCGAGTCGCTATGCCGAGGATGCGGAGGACCAAGGTCGCTGTGAGAAGCGAGGGCAGTTGTCTTGGTTCGTAAAACCAGTCGAGCTAGGCGACTCCAATGGGGCTCCGGATTGGCGTTTTTCATGGACGACGCAAGACCTGAAATGACTCAGTGCTCTTACATCGCACTACTTAGCCGTGCCGGTCGCTGTACAAAAGGTTGACTTCTGCATTTTAGCATGACGCTGTTATTACGAGTGCGAGTGGCACAAGGCATGGAGAGTAGGCGCAATTTGTGGTAACCGTTTCTTTTATTTCATAGCGACTGGAGAGTACATGTGTGGGGTTCTAGGAGTAGAACTTCCGGAGGAGGTTTACATTCCATGGTCGCTTGACGTCGAGCTCGCCGTCCCATGACGTCGATGAGGTAGTAGGCGTCGTTGCAGTCTGGCGCCCGATAGCGAACGGGCCTTCCACGGAGGGAGAGCTTGTGCATGCCCTTCTTGTCTGGATGAGGCGTAACACCGGTCGCCTTCCGGAAGGTGCGGGTTTTCACCCGTCGGCTGTGGTAGCGACGAGTCCTTGCTGGTAAATGGCGGTGCGCGATCGAGAGGTCGTGCTTCGTCGAGCTGGTCGAGCCCATCTTGGCGGGCCAGCTCGTTTATGGCCTCCGTATAGTGGACGACCGGCGAGTCGTGTTCGAGGTCGGTGGGCATGACGCTTGCGCCGTAGACCATGAAGAAGGGAGTGAATCCGTCGACTGTTCACCGAGGTGCGAATTCCCTAGATGACGGAGGCGCTCTTCGACCCAGCATCCGGTGCGCTCGAGTGGTACTTGGAGTCGCGGCCAGCCGTGGAGGATGCTTTGGTTGGCTCGTTCCGCTGGCCGTTGGATTCGGGTGGGCGATCGCGAGATCGAGCGGATGTGGTGCTCTTCGCAAAATTCGCCATTGCTCCCTTGGCGAAGTTTGTGCCGTTGTCCGTGATGATGCTGTTAGGGAACCCGTAGCGGTATATGAGCTCGCGTAGGAACTTAGTGGCAGTCTTCACGTCGCATTTCAGGACTGGCTTGGCCTCTACCCGCCGTGAATTTGTCGACGGCGACTAGCAAGTGGGTGTAGCGGAGGGCCTTCTTGAAGGGCCTACCATGTCCATGCCCCACACAGAATGGCCGGTGATGGGGATTGTTTTGGCCGAGCTCGATGCGTACATCTGGTTGGCGTGCCGGCACCGGCGCATCGCTGGGCGATGTCGACAGCGTCGGCGTGTCGCGGTGGGCCAGAGAAGCCGTGTCGCATAGCCTTGGCGACCGAGGCGGCGGCGGCGTGGTGGCCGCATCGCTGAGTGGATGTCGTGGAGGATTTTGTGTCCTTCACCGGTTGGGACGCAACGTTGGAACACGCCGGTGGCCTGCGCTTGTGTAGCTCGCCGTAGATGATGGTGTAAGACTTGCATCGGCGATCATTCGAGCGTTGTCTCGTCTGCTGGCAGGTGCGGTTTCGGTAGGCGATGTAGGGCTTGGTCGATCGTGCGCTCGGTGATGAGTGCAACCAAGGCTGCCTCTGGTTGGAGTGGGACTCCGATGTCGATCTCCCTCGGGGAGAGACTGATGGTTTGAAGATTGTGTCGAGGAACACGCCGGCGGGTGGTGCGAGTCGAGCCGATCCGATGCGAGAGAGGGCGTCGGCCTCTTCGTTTTTCCTCCTGTCGATCCACTCGACAGAGTAGCCGGTGAAGTGGCCGCCCAGCTTGTCCACCTCTTGGCGGTACGCCGCCATGGTAGGGGAGATGGCGTCGCAGGTGCCGGCGACTTGCCCTGCGACGAGGTCAGAATCTCCGTAGCATCGAAGGCGATTGACGTTCATCTCCTTGGCGGCTCGCATGCCGTGGAGTAGGGCCTCGTATTCAGCCATGTTGTTGGTGCAGGGCGTGAATTCGAGGCGGAGGATGTAGCTTGTCGCCTTTGGTGAAGTCAACACTATCCCGCTCCTGCACCGTCGCGTTCTTGGACCCGTCGAAGTGCGGCTCGATAATGGAGGTACGGCAGCTTCTCTGGCTGCTGGGCCTCCTCCCAGTCGGCGATGAAGTCTGCCAGTGCCTGTGACTTAATCGCCCTTCGTGGCTCGTATTTAATGTTGTGGACACCGATCTCGACGGCCCACTTTGCGACCCGCCCGGTCGCCTCGCGATTGCGGATGATGTCTTGTAGTGGCGCTGAGGAGACGACCGTGATCGGGTGCTCACGGAAGTAGCGGCAGCGCCGAGCCTGAAGACCGCGTATACTAGCTTTTTGCTGTGGGTATCGTGGCGCGACTCGAGAGGACCTCATCGATGTAGTATACCGCTGGGCGCTCCTTTCCTTCCTCTGGTCGTTCGACAACCATTACGGCAGCGACGACGCTCGGACGCCGCGACGTAAACCAGCATAGGCTCTTTGTCGGGTGGTGCGGCGAGTAGTGGTGCGGCGTAGCACCTTTAAGGTCGCGGGCGTCGTCCGCCTCCTTGTCCCCGGAAGGTGGGGTTCTTGCGCATCGGTATAGGGGCATCGCTTTCGCCATGCGGGGATGAAGCGGCGAGAGCCGCTACGCCCGGCCAGCCACGGGCGTCACGCACTCGGGTTTGCCGAGCCGGGCGATCGTGTCGATCTTCGTTGGGTTCGCCTCGATCCCTCGTTTGGAGACGACGTACCCCAGTAGTAGTCCGGCGGGTACACCGAAGGTGCACTTGCCTGGGTTGAGCTTTATCTTGTACCTTCGCAGATTGGCGAAGGTTTCTGCCAGGTCGGCGAGTAGGTCGCCTTGGCGAGCGGATTTCACGACCACGTCGTCGATGTAGACGTGGATGTTGCGGCCAATTTGGCTCGCGAGGCATTCTTGCATGCACCGCTGGTAGGTTGCCCCAGCGTTTTTGAGGCCGAAGGTCATGGCGGTGTAGCAGAAGGCTCCGAATGGCGTGATGAACGCCGTCTTCTCCTCATCCTCGACAGCCATTTTTATCTGGTTGTACCCGGAGTAGGCGTCGAGGAAACATAGCGACTCCGAACCCGCGGTTGAATCGATTATCTGATCGATCCGCGGGAGGACGAACTGCTCCTTTGGGCGGTGTTCAGGTTTGTGTAGTCGATACACATTCTCGGTCCCGTTTTCTTCTCGACCGGACTGGGTTTGCCGACCACTTGAGTATTTGATTGGCGGATGAAGCCGGCGGTAGACGCTGCGCTTCTCGGCGATTGCTCGACGGCGTTCTTCATTGAAGGCCGTGGCTGCTGGGTCGCACTTTGGGGTCGGCGTTTAATTTGTGCTCGTGAGCTCCCTAGGGACACCGGGCATGTCGGAGGGTTTCCATGCGAAGATGTCCCTGTTCTCACGGAGGAACTTCGATGGCGCGCCTTCCTATGCCGGGCTCATGCCTTTCCCGATCGTCACCGTCTGGCTGGAGTCGCCAGGACCAGCTCGACGGTGCGAAGTCGTCGTGGCCTCAAAGGTTGAGGTGTTTGCGCCCTCGAGTTGGGCTTCTTGAGTATTGGGGTCGTCATGGTTGACCCGCTTGCGTGTTGGCGAGCTCGTCGGCGTGATTAGTCTCTGCGCGATGACGTCGGCGAAGTTCGGCTCCTTTGGCCTCGCATTCGGCCATGTCGGGGTCGCCGTTGATGGTGATGACGCCGCGGCCGGAGCTTCATCGCGTTATGCAGCGTAGGGCACCGCCATGAATTTAGCGAACTGGCGCCCAGGGCAGATGGTAAGCTGTCGAAGGGCACCAGCTCGAAGACGATCCGCTCGGTGCGGAAGTTTGCCGGAGTACCGAAAGTGACGGATAGCGTGACTTTGCCGATCGGATACGCCTTCCGACCGGGGACGATGCCGTGGAACATGGTGTGGGTTGTCTCGATCATCGACTGCGGGAGCCGCAGCCGCCTGAAGGTGTCGAGGTAGAGGATGTTGATGGAGCTGCCGTCCATCGGTGTCTTGGGGAGCCGATGTCGCCAACCTTGGGCTTGACCACCGGGCGACTCGTCACTGGGTACTCGATCGTGGCGAGTGGTCTTGCCTCGGTGATGGGCTGCTCCGACCAGTTCGAGGCGGGGGCGTCTGTTTGGGCCACCGCGTTGACGGCGACGGCGCGGGCGATGACCTTCTTCTCGCGCTTCGTGTTGAAGCCTGTGAAGGTGTGGAGCGAGCCGGCTACTTTGCCGAATTTTCCGCCATTTGGCGGGTCGTTGTCGGTGTCCTCCCGCGCGTGCCGTGCCTTCTCGATTTCCCTGAGGGTGTGGCAGTCGGCGGTGGTGTGCGTTGCGGGCTTTCATTCCCTGATGTGGAACGCACATGGTTGGTTAAGGAGGGCCGCGGGATCGAACCTTGGCTTGTTCTTGTAATTGCCGCCATCGCGCCGTTGACCTCCGTCGCGGCGGTAGCCTGTGAGGCGGGTGCCGCTGTAGCGTAGGTCGGTTCGGCGTCCGCCGTCGTTGCCGCCCGTGCGGCGTTGCCCTCCTGACTCGTCGTCGATTTCCTGGTTTGGATCCTCCTCGGCGTACCGTTTGGCGATCTCGAGGAGGTCGGGGATGTTGTCGAGTGTGCGGGCGTGTCGCTTGAGCTTGGCAACTAGAGGCTCGTAGCGGCACGAGGTCTTGAAGCAATGGATCGCGGTGTCCGGGTGGATGCCGATCGCGTTGTACCAGAGCTCTTGCCACCGTTGGACCCAGTTGCGGGTCGACTCGCGGGGTCCCTGGACGCATCATTCCAGGTCCTCGATGGTGGTGGCGCGGGTGTAGGAGCACTCGAAGTGCCTGACGAAGGCGTCTCGCATTTCCTCCCAGGAGTCGATATTGTCCTGGGGGAGCGTGTTGATCCATCGCACGCGTCCCTCCATCATCGGTGGGAGGTAACAGGCGGCGAGTAGGTCGATGTGACCCGCGATCCCCATTGCCATGAGGTATGTGTCAAGCCGGCTGCGGGGTCGTCACGAGAGTCGTATTTTCTATCTCCTTTGGCGCCTTGAAGTTTGGCGGTACTTCGCCTCGGATCATTGGTCCGGCACTTAGGCCCAAGTCGTGGCGACCCCATGGGCTCGCCATCGCGGCGATTAGTTAGTGTGCCGCAGTCGTCGGGCTGGCGTCGCGCCGATTTGGTTGTTAATGATGTGAGTGCGGCGTCGATGGGTTGTCCGTTAGCGGCGGCGAAGTTGGTCGCCCGGGATCGTTGGTGGAGAGTGCGGCGTTCGCGGTCGGTGTTGAGCTGCGGTGGCTCGGTGGCGGCAATTGAGGGTGTTTGCGCTGGCGGCTGAGGCCGCCACGCTTCCCGAGGAACGCAGTATACTCGCCCTTCAGTCGGCGCCGCTTTTGCTGCTCCACGGCCATAAGCAGGGCCCTCACGTCTTTGGATCTGAGGGCGTCGCCCGGTGGCCGTGATGCTATCGGCTGCTTTCGGCCTGCCACGAGGTTGTCCATTGGGGTGGAGAAACGTGGGAGGCCGTTTGCGTCTCGCTCCGTGAGGAGATAACTATCCGCGGTTGGTCACAGGAGGGTGCGGTTGGGTGGTGGTGGGGCACCCGCCGCTGATCTGGCGGGGCGGGCGCTTCCTCTGGTGGCGCGTTCGCGAATCGCGCTCGGCTATGCGAGCCAGGTCGTTTCGTCGTCGAAGTTCGTGGCACGCCCTTGAACGGTGGGGTTCAACGTGACCTGATCCGCTCTGGTGGTAGCGTGACAGCTCTCTGCGCCGTCACACCGCTCGGCGGAATTTTTCGCGCTCGGCCTGCTCCTTGCGCCTCGCCCGGTTCAAGCGGAGTTCCTCGACCTCCGTTGCCGTGGCGTTAGGAGGATTGGGGTGGAGAAAGGGTCCTCCGGCGGATCGGTGCCGGTGGCCATGTAAGCAGCGTGGCGGCTCGCTCCTTGGAGGTCGGCGAATTCTCCGACCGGTCGGTCGAAGATTCCGAGGATGGAGGGTCCTCGAAGTCTTCGCGTTGGAGACACTGGCGATGGAGCCCGCGGATGAGGCCCGGTGATGGATCCGCGGCGGCGACACCGGTCGCCGAGTCGGCGTCATCGGTGAGGGCATCTTCTGCGGCCGAGTTCCCCCACGTTCGTGGGCGAGTTGTACTCGGGCGAGGCGGTGGATCGTCGCGAACTGGCTCTCGGAGAGCCGATCGCGTGGCGGCGACTTCGCGGATCTGGCCGAGTCCTCGAGACGATGGCGTCGGTGAGGCCGGCGAAGAGGCGATCGTGCCGATTGGCGGGATTACGCTGTCGCGTGACGGGTCGCGCCGGACGTAGCTACTCGGCAAGATCTGGAGCATCTCGCCGATCGCTATCATGCGGCGGTGGCGGACCGTCTGTTGATGGGCAGATTGGATCTCGCCGCGGAACACCAGCCGGACGGCCAGGCCCACGGTGGGCGCCAGCCGTGGGAATGGTCACGGCAGATGCTGTCGGCGTGAGTAGTAGAAACGAGGGCAAGGCGGCCAGCCATCTGCGGTCGAGATGAGGGCAAAGACACAGGGTTTTACCAGGTTCGGAGGGTAAAGACCTACCTGCTAGATTGTATTATGGAGGTGTTTACAATGGGCGAGCTCAAGGCGAGTCGCTTGGGTGTATGAGGGCGTGTCTCTACTCACCCCATAGGGAGGTTTATATAGGCTCACCTCCCTAGGGTTTACATATCTCAACCGATTCGATTACAGCTTGATGTCGTTTAACCTAGTCCGACTGGGCCTATCTACTTTGGGCCTTGACCGATCGCTTGGTACCTTGCTGGGCTTCGATCCACTCGCCGTTCTGCAGGCCCACTCGCCAGCCCTTGGGCCAGTCGGAAACGTCCCGCTGAGTATACCCCAGTAGGCGTATCCCCATCAAAACCCACACCCGCACAAACGCTGACCGGTGGACGCTCTCCCTCTCTTCCTCTCTCGCTAACAAGCATGTCCCACACTGCCTGGTCATCGTCTTCCTCGCGCAGACCCCGCCCTGCCATTGCAGACAGGAAACGCCGGCGTTGATTGCGCGTTGATGAAGCCTTGATTCCTCGCAGTAACAACGCCCATTTAAACGCCCGCGCCTTACCTCTCTTTCCCCCCTAGACAGCTATCTTCCTCTGCCCCCAGGCCGTCGTAATTTCGAGCCGCGCTCTCACTGCACCGGCGAGCTCCGCAACCAATTCCGGCCAGCAGACACCGCCCCTTGCTTCATTGACCAAGATCACACACTCCCCAGCCTCTGGCGCTTCTCCCTGTGCTGTCCATTCACTCGCGGTCGCCCCAGAACGTTGACTTCGACAACCTCTGAGCGCCGCCACGTCTGCGTCTCTCTCCGGTGACCTTCCCCTGGTAAGACAGACCGCCCCACGCCCTCTCTTTCATGCTCCTGCACTCGCCACACTCGGCTGCATCTAACCGTTCCCTTGTTTTCCCTCGGGGCGAACCGCAGCACCACCCTCGACGACCACCAGACGAACCCGACACCGCTTCAAGCTCCGGCGAGCGATTAATCCCACTCTAGTGCGCCCCTCGCCCAGACAGCACCACCTTGAGCTTCCCCAGTACCCTGCGAACACGGTAAGCCCCGCCAACCTCTTCCTTGCTTCCTGTAACCGCCAGTAGCACCTCGTCCGACCGTGCGCCGCCGCTCACCGCCTTCAGCGCCGCTCGAGTATGGTCAAATAGGTTTACACCGTTAGATCTTGATCTTGTGGCTGAAAATAGAACTTAAGCGAAAGGGTATGTTTGATTCAGAGCCATAGTATTTCATTTATATCTAACGCACCGCATTAGTCGATCCACCCGAACCGGTACCGCCCAATAGTGTTGCGCCGCGTGGCACCAGTTCTGTTTAAAACAGAATTTGAAATCAGATTTAGATGCAATTTTGTAAACCTTGTAACTTTTGATCCACACGTCCAAAATTTGCAAACTTTATATCAATGGAATCAGTGGAACAAGCCCTAGCCAACCATGCAATGTTTTTATTAAAAACTTCTGGTAAAATGTTTGTTTTTATAGAAACATTTGTATGCTTGTTTATGTTATAAAAATTATTCCAAAATGATTTTAAGGATGAAATCTTTGCAAATTGGTTTGTTGTGAACCTACTGACCCTAGGAACCAAATCATGGATTTAAAAATGTATTTTGTGAAGATTAGGATTGAATAATTGAATTAGCCCATTTCTAGTCAAATAAAAAAATATTGGTTTTGTTATGGAAATGATTTTTTTGAGAAAAACCTTTGGAAAATGTTTTGATTCAAACCTACTGACCCAAAACACCAAGTTTTGTGAATTAACAACTTATTTTGTGAACAATATAAAGTTGTTGTTTTGCTAAAAACAATTTCAATCACATGAAATGATGTTTTGATTTAAAAATGATCTATAGATAAAACCCTTTTGCAAATGACTTTGCCACTTTGGAAAATGACCACTTTGAACCTTACAAAGTTTAGAGCCTAGTAGAAACCACCTTTGCAAATAAAACTATCTTTTGCATGCTTGCATGCATGACTTAGTTCCTAGTATTTTATGTGTGATATTTTTTTTGTTTGATTATGGTTTGGAATGCTAGTTGAAGTTGTGTTTGCTTGATTGAATTGTAGTCAAGTTAGAAGAGTGTGAGATTAGCAAGATCAATAAGTGAACCAAACATCATCTACCAAAAAGGCAAGTAACACTATCATCTAAAGTCCCACTATTTTTATTATACTTAGTGGATTTTGAAACATGCATGAAAAGAATTTCTAAACTTATGCTATGCTAAATACTAATAGGATACCTTATATATTCCTTAGTGAAACAATGTAGTTGTAAAATTCTTAGCCATGCAACATATTTTGAGAAGAGATACATGTTGAGATTTTATAAAGATGAGAAAGGACTTGTGTTTTATATAATAAAACAAGTACTCAATGAACCACCTGGGTGGACAAGGATACTCAAGTTTTGGATGAGGTTGCAAGAAAAGGAACCATGTCGATGGCAATCTCTTTGTGTTGTGCACCAAAAGAAAACCACCCAGGTACTTAGAGATTGAACATGTTTCTCCAACAGTGGCTTCCGTGTACAGCCACATGCTAAATGGGCACTGGCTTAGTCAACTACATTGGGAAGACCCATGCATTAGCCTCTTCAGGTTAACTACATGAGGGAACTCGGAACCCTACATTGGTTCCTGGTAGACAAGCTAGATTGGGAGGACCCTATGGAAAGACTTCGTCACATTCTCAGTCTGCCAGTACTCCATCTTGGTGAGTACTAATCCAGCGGCCACTGGTGGCAACAAGATGAGAGTGTGTCATGTGGGTAAAGTGTACAACTTATGCAGAAGATAATAAAATCTAAGTACTTAGCCGTGTCCCCGGTTATGGACAATACTAAGCAACTAAAGGCCTGAAGCTATGGGAAATCTCGACATTCCAACTTCTAAAAGAAAACTTCTTAAGTGACAACAAAAGGCTTGAAGCACTTGGGGTGTACCAAGGAGCTCAAGGGATTTTGATAAAAACTTGAAGCCCTTGGGGATTTACCAAGGAGCTCAAGAGATTTTGATAAAAACTTGAAACACTTGGGGATTTACCAAGGAGCTCAAGAGATTTTGACAAAGACTTGAAACACTTGGGGATTTACCAAGGGGTTCAAAAAGATTTGACAAATGATCAAAACTATTTTGAAAAGATAGGATAAAGTATTGCTTTCTGCAAATGAGCCTTAAACCCTACTTAGCCAAATATGCATGTAATGATAGGATCCACTTATATTCTACATATTAGTGAAACTTGCCAATACAATTCAAATGTATTGACCCCTGTGGTTGTAACTTGTAATGTTGCAGGTTTGATTGATATTAGTGAAGATTGATTGATTAGGATTACAAAGTCTACAACCAACATGTTTCCCTGTGGCACTTTGAAGATGAAGGACCCCATGCTTATAGATATTCTGCTGCAATGTAATGTAATAGCCAAATGAGCTATGTAAGATGTAATAAAATGTATGTTATTCCTGGTTATGAAGTTATATTATGACCTTTGTTTCTTGATATTACATCTTAACTGTGGATGCTAGCTATTGATCCAGGGACTAGCATTGTAAACATAGGGATCTCTACCTTATTAAAGGTTGGGAACCTTACAGATGGTATTAGAGCATTGTGTTGCCTGTAGGATTTGTAAACCTAGGATTGGACAAAGACCCTTAGAAAAATAGGAGTTGTATTTGTTCCAAAACTTATTTACAAACAACCTTGTAAACTCTTTCCTTAACCATTTTGGTTTTGATTCTACATCTCTTCTATTTCAACTTGATGGAAAAACCTACCCCATGGCCAAAGACTTCACCATGTGCAAAGGACTTCTTCAACTCTAATGACTTCAACATCATCAACTCTAATGACTTCAACTTCTTCAACTCTAATGACTTCAACATCTTAAACATATTCACCAAGGACTTCAACCATGGTTATCACTAAGGACAAGTGAGACAAGAAATCTTGCTCAAGATTTGGAGACTAAGGAAACACAAATTAGAAGGAGCCATCATCACCTTTGAAGTTTAATGACTAAGAGATTTCCCAAGTAAACCATGAACTCATGCAAGAAGGAATCAACCAAGAAGGATGGAAAGATCACAAGTGAACCATATAGATGGACCACCATATTTTAGTTAAGTCAAACACACCAACTTATGTGGTGTAACAAAATATTTTTGGTTGCCTAAGTATGAGCTTGAACTTCATTGTTTGAGTGAAATGTTTGTTTGTGATTGCTTGCACATTGCTTGAGTGAATTGTGATGTGTGTGATTAGAATTGATTCCTTAGAAATATCTTGCCTATTCTAATCTCAATTCAACCCAAACAGATGACTACTCCAAGAGACTCCAACATCAAGGTTGATGACAATAACACCAACCAAGAGGACAACATGGAGGAACTCATAGCAACCCAAAACCAGTTGAACCAAATGACAGCTCAATTTATAGCCAACACCAGTGGGGAAGATCCAACCCTGCAAGGATTTTTGGAAAACCAAGCCCAAATGTTGCATAAGGTGACAGATCAAATGCTCAACATGGAAAGCAACTTTTCCAAAGGAGCTTATGACAACAAGGATGACAAAGATGTTATTCTAGGAGGACCCAAAGCTTGCAATATTTGTGGAGACAAAGATCACACTTCCAAGGAGCATGGGGATCAATGTCCCAACTGTGAAGAGAAGCATCTAGTAGGCCAATGTCCCACCTCTCAAGCTACTTGCTACCTATGTGAAGGAAACAATCATGTCCCTATCCAATGCCCCATATATTCCATAGTTGAACAAAGCAAACAAGGTGGAGTGCAAAAAATGATAGCAAACTATCAAGAAGGATCCAAGTCTACCAAGAAGAATGAGGACAAAGGAAAAGCTCCACTTATACCTCCATGAAATACAACCCAATTCAAAGGACCAAAGAAGAGGCATATGAATTATCCAAAGAGCAATAGAAGGTCCAAGAAACATGTAGACATTCCTACCTATAAGATAACATATGAACAACATGAACTTGATGCACTCCTAGATTTGGAGAAGCCCAAAAAGAAAAAGAAGGACAAAAGCCATGTGCAATGTCATCATTGTAAAGAAATGGGACACTATTCCAGTGAATGTCCAGAGAAACAGAAGTATAAGGAGATTGGTCAAGTATGGTGCAACAATTGCAAAGAGCTGGGCCATTATGCAGCAACTTGTCCACAAGAGACACGTGAAGAACTCAAACTTATCACATGTTTCAATTGCAAAGAACCAGGACATTATGCAAGCAATTGTCCAGAAAATATAAAGAACAAGATAAACAAGCCTGATCTCAGCCTTGTCACATGTGTCAAGTGTGGAAACAAAGGACACTATGCAGACGTTTGCCCAGAGAAGTTTCCCTAAGATCCCAAGCAAGCCAATATGTAATTTAGTTGGAAAATTTTTAAGGGTGGTAGTACCCTAGATGCTTTGAGCCTACTTGTAACCCTAGCCTTCCCAAATCTCGGGACGAGATTTATTTTAAGGGTGGTAGCATGTCACATCCCAAGATTTTCCAAATCTTGTAATGTGAAAAATAAATGAATAAAATAAAACTTTATTGATTTTCAGGGTGAGAAGAAACTTTTTAAATCCAATTGGAAACTTTAAAAACCTATTTGGATCAAATAAAATCCTAAAGGGATTTAAAAAGATAAATAAACAATAAAGCTAAAAATATTTGAATTACTATTTTTGGATCTTTTAATAAAAAGATTTGGTTTCCAAATAAAAAGGTAGAAATATAAATAAGGATTATTTTATAAAGCCAAACTAAAACTTGGCCAAACCTTTGAAATAAAATATTTCTATTTGATAAAAATAGTAAAGGTTTATTTAAATAAAATAATAAGGATTTAATATCCAAGTTTATAAAAAAAGGTTTTACTATTTTAATTAAACATCAAAACTTATTTATTTATTTTAAATAAGTTTTCCAAGTATCTTATATTCTCAAAAAAAACCTACTGAAGTGTTTTTGGTTTTATTTGGATTTCAAATGGAATTTTTTTTCAAAACCCATTCGATTTAATAACTAAGGTCCATTTATTTAATTATTAATGGGTCCTAAAAAGAATAAAATTATTTTTGTTTTGGACTTTGGTTTATGTTGTTAAACAGAACCAAAACTCATTACAAGTGTGGTGGATGTTTGAATTGTTGGAATGTTTGATTGTTTGTTTGAAATTCAATCAGGAAATTCAAACAGAAAAAGGGAAAAAGTTTCAGAACAGAAAAAAATAGGAAAATGGACTGACCCAACTCACCTGGCCCAGGAAGCCCAATTCCAGCCCAACTCCTTTCCCCCACTGCGAATCATTTCCCACTTAAACCCACACCCGCACAGACGCTGACCGGTGGACCCTCTCCCTCTCTTCCTCTCTCGCTGACAAGCATGTCCCACACTGCCTGGTCATCGTCTTCCTCGCGGAGACCCCGCCTTGCCATTGCAGACAGGAAACGCCGGCGTTGATTGCGCGTTGATGAAGCCTTGATTGCTCGCAGTAACAGCGCCCATTTAAACGCCCGTGCCTTACCTCTCTTTCCCCCCAGGCAGCTATCTTCCTCTGCCCCCAGGCCGTCGTAATTTCGAGCCGCGCTCTCACTGCACCGGCGAGCTCCGCAACCAATTCCGGCCAGTAGACACCGCCCCTTGCTTCATTGACCAAGCTCACACACTCCCCAACCTCTGGCTCTTCTCCCTGTGCTGTCTGTTCACTCGCGGGCGCCCTAGAACGTCGACTTCGACAACCACTGAGCGCCGCCGCGTCTGCGTCTCTCTCCGGCGACCTTCCCCTGGTAAGACAGACCGCCCCACGCCCTATCGTCCATGCTCCTGCACTCGCCACACTCGGCTGCATCTAACCGTGCCCTTGTATTCCCTCGGGGCGAACCGCAGCACCACCCTCCGGCGAGCGATTAATCCCACTCCAGTGCGCCCCTCGCCCAGACAGCACCACCTTGAGCTTCCCCAGTACCCTGCGAACACGGTAAGCCCCGCCAACCTCTTCCTTGCTTCCTGTAACCGCCACTAGCACCTCTTCCGACCGTGCGCCGCCGCTCACCGCCGTCAGCGCCGCTCGAGTATGGTCAAATAGGTTTACACCGTTAGATGTTGATCTTGTGGCTGAAAATAGAACTTAAGCGAAAGGGTAATTTTGATTCAGAGCCGTAGGATTTCATTTAGATCTAACGCACCGCATCAGTCGATCCACCCAAACCGGTACCGCCCAATAGTGTTGCGCCGCGTGGCACCAGTTCTGTTTAAAACAGAATTTGAAATCAGATTTAGATGCAATTTTGTAAACCTTGTAACTTTTGATCCACACGTCCAAAATTTGCAAACTTTATATCAATGGAATCAGTGGAACAAGACCTAGCCAACCATGCAATTTGTTTAGTAAAAAGCTTCTGGTAAAATGTTTGTTTTTGCAGAAACATGTGTATGCTTGTTTAGGTTATAAAAATTATTCCAAAATGATTTTAAGGATGAAATCTTTGCAAATTGGTTTGTTGTGAACCTACTGACCCTAGGAACCAACTCATGGATTTAAAAATGTATTTTGTGAAGATTAGGATTGAATAATTGAATTAGCCCATTTCTAGTCAAAAAAAAATATTGGTTTTGTTATGGAAATGATTTTTTTGAGAAAAACCTTTGGAAAATGTTTTGATTCAAACCTACTGACCCAAAACACCAAGTTTTGTGAATTAACAACTTATTTTGTGAACAATATAAAGTTGTTGTTTTGTTAAAAACAATTTCAATCACATGAAATGATGTTTTGATTTAAAAATGATCTATAGATAAAACCCTTTTGCAAATGAATTTGCCACTTTGGAAAATGACCACTTTGAACCTTACAAAGTTTAGAGCCTAGTAGAAACCACCTTTGCAAATAAAACTATCTTTTGCATGCTTGCACGCATGACTTAGTTCCTAGTATTTTATGTGTGATATTTTTTTTGTTTGATTATGGTTTGGAATGCTAGTTGAACTTGTGTTTGCTTGATTGAATTGTAGTGAAGTTAGAAGAGTGTGAGATTAGCAAGATCAATAAGTGAACCAAACATCATCTACCAAAAAGGCAAGTAACACTATCATCTAAAGTCCCACTATTTTTATTATACTTAGTGGATTTTGAAACATGCATGAAAAGAATTTCTAAACTTATGATATGCTAAATACTAATAGGATACCTTATATATTCCTTAGTGAAACAATGTAGTTGTAAAATTCTTAGCCATGCAACATATTTTGAGAAGAGATACATGTTGAGATTTTATAAAGATGAGAAAGGACTTGTGTTTTATATAATAAAACAAGTACTCAATGAACCACCTGGGTGGACAAGGATACTCAAGTTTTGGATGAGGTGGCAACAAAAGGAACCATGTCGATGGCAATCTCTTTGTGTTGTGCACCAAAAGAAAACCACCCAGGGACTTAGAGATTGAACATGTGTCTCCAACAGTGGCTTCCGTGTACAACCACATGCTAAATGGGCACTGGCTTAGTCAACTACATTGGGAAGACCCATGCATTAGCCTCTTCAGGTTAACTACATGAGGGAACTTGGAACCCTACATTGGTGCCTGGTAGACAAGCTATATTGGGAGGACCCTATGGAAATACTTCGTCACATTCTCAGTCTGCCAGTACTCCATCTTGGTGAGTACTAATCCAGCGGCCACTGGTGGCAACAAGATGAGAGTGTGTCATGTGGGTAAAGTGTACAACTTCTGCAGAAGATAATAAAATCTAAGTACTTAGCCGTGTCCCCGGTTATGGACAATACTAAGCAACTAAAGGCCTGAAGCTATGGGAAATCTCGACATTCCAACTTCTAAAAGAAAACTTCTTAAGTGACAACAAAAGGCTTGAAGCACTTGGGGTGTACCAAGGAGCTCAAGGGATTTTGATAAAAACTTGAAGCCCTTGGGGATTTACCAAGGAGCTCAAGAGATTTTGATAAAAACTTGAAACACTTGGGCATTTACCAAGGAGCTCAAAAGTTTTTGACAAAGACTTGAAACACTTGGGGATTTACCAAGGAGTTCAAAAAGATTTGACAAATGAACAAAACTATTTTGAAAAGATAGGATAAAGTATTTCTTTCTGCAAATGAGCCTTAAACCCTACTTAGCCAAATATGCATGTAATGATAGGATCCACTTATATTCTACATAGTAGTGAAACTTGCCAATACAATTCAAATGTATTGAACCCTGTGGCTGTAACTTGTAATGTTGCAGGTTTGATTGATATTAGTGAAGATTGATTGATTATGATTACAAAGTCTACAACCAACATGTTTGCCTGTGGCACTTTGAAGATGAAGGACCCCATGCTTATAGATATTCTGCTGCAATGTAATGTAATAGCCAAATGAGCTATGTAAGATGTAATAAAATGTATGTTATTCCTGGTTATGAAGTTATATTATGACCTTTCTTTCTTGATATTACATCTTAACTGTGGATGCTAGCTATTGATCCAGGGACTAGCATTGTAAACACAGGGATCTCTACCTTATTAAAGGTTGGGAACCTTACAATCGCGAAACAAAAGGATTAAGATACTAGCGTAAAAGGTTCCGACGATCACAAGAAAGTCATCGTTGAATGTGTGGGAGTCAGTATGGGTCTCCAGATCTCACTTCTGATTATTGATCCGAGAGGTGTCTCGATCATGTCCGCATTATTCATGAACCGTAGGTGACACACTTAAGAGACACCGACATCCAATTGGATCAAAAGTTTCATGCCGAAAGAATGAACAAGCTTAGGAATTTATTTCACTAGATACCGAAACAGGTTTTCGGGTGAAATTGCATAAAGTGGTTATGCATGTGAAATAGAATTCTAGCAAGGGGTTATTTGTGAATGTTTTTCATTAAAGTAATTGACAAAATTCTGAATAAAATAAAAGAGTTTTATTTAATGAGAGTTTGCATTAAATTTGGTGGAAATTTAATGGGAATTTGAGTGGGTTTTTGAGTGGAGGGAATTGAAAGGCATTTGAGTGAGTGGAGTGTCCACCCACATGAATGTGGAAGAGGTGGGGGCATCCCCATGGCCCCTTGGGTGCCCACCTCTCCCTATAAAAGGAGCCCCCTCCCTCTCTTTTACACACACCTCCTCGTGAAGGATCTCTCTCCCCCTCTAGAATTTATCCCCCATGGTCTCGGACTAGCGACATACATGTTCCCGGTGGCTATTCGGCAAGAAAGAGTTGTGCTTCCGCTGCATCGCTGGAGCGAGGAGGCGGAGGTTGCTCGGTGCCTCGAACGTGTGTGCGAGCACGGATGCGCTGCTGATTTGCGGCGCTAGGACTTCCTCTCGATCTTGAGATCGGCAAGAGATCGTCTACATCAACCACGAGTTTGGACTAGTTAAGCTTTGTCGGTCTTCAAGGGTATGTTCTCTACGGATATACATCTGCCCGTTGTTTGTATCTAGTAGATAGATCTTGGTACATAGTTCCCATCGTAGGAAATTTATAATTTGGATTAGTATAACTCAATTTATCATAAATTAAATCAAAGTGAATTTGCATAATTTGCTGTAGTCATTGGCATTCGTTCACCACCTTATGCATAGTTGTAATTGAGATAAGAGAACTATAGAATTCTGGATATATACTTTACGAACTAGTATCGTATTGTGTTGAGTGTCAATCTAAAGTTTAAAGTCCTATTGCAAACTTTTAGCAAACTCTATTCACTCCGTGAAATTTAATAGTTGGTATTAAATCGAGAGTAACAATTCCAGTGTTAGTATCTTAAGTATCATGTTTGCCTCCATGATTCTTGATTGTTTTAATATCAAGTTTATCTAGGATCTGAAAGAATTGTTTCAGAAACCATCATGTGTGGCAGATATAACGATATCTGAAACAATGTTTTGGTTGCAATATGATAGAGTATAATATATGTTCTCATATTGGATGAGAATTTCCGAAGGTTGGAGATGCTATACATCCTAATCATCCAAAGGGGTTTTGGAAAGTAATGTTATACTCACGATTTGCCTTTATAAGCTACAGTAGCTTGATCATGATAAGATGAATATAAGATGTATGTAAAGTGTTTACTACACTAAAAGATTACTAAAGAATGGATTTTGAAAGAATACCGATCATTTTGATGTTGGTGATCTACTTCAAAGTGCAAGTCCAAAGGTATTATTATTTGAGTATACACGCTTTGGACTATGTGTCATGTATATGGCGCCACATTTGATGTTGATAGATTCTTTTAAAAAGGAAAAGGAAATGCTGAAAGAGAATCTATAAAATATATTTGGCAGAAAAGAAAAGATTGGAAATATCCAATTTAGGTATATGGATGATATACATGTTATGGTTGTATTCTTTGCTTGTTAAACAATGTGGTTCTTGGGTATTGGATACCGAATTGGTTGGTATGAAATTTCATACGGAACAACGCAATTCATGAACCACAATGGCCTAAGTAACTAGCAAGAAAATATGTGATAATGTTCATCGAAAACAAACAAACCGTTGTTTGTATTTCTTGTTGACATCAAAGCTTGACTTCAAGATTTGTTTTAATAATTGTTATTTAAATCAGGTATTATGAGAACAAAGGTTGTTCAAATAATTACCTTATTCCATATAATATGGATGATTTACAAATCTAGTTGGAGAAATCACAACCATAAAACCTAATGCTAAAATGTCGCAAGACAAATGATTGAAAGATCACTTACGAAGTGACATCGCCGTTTAAATTATATTGGAAATAAAACATGAAGAATCTCCATATTCATGGATTTTTGGAGTCTTTGATTTGATCAAGTGACGCTTGTGAGACTTTCCTCGGGATAATTAAAAACTTCGTTCAAAGGCCAAAGAAGAACGGACGACTAAAATATTGGAAGTTATACATATCGATGTATGTAGTCCATTATGTGTAGTCGTAAGTGATGGGTTTCAACTTCATATAATTTCTCCGAAAATTTGAGTGAATATTCACTTAATGAGAAAGAAGTATGAAATATTTGAAAAACGTTTCAAAGACTTTCAAGATGAAGTGGAAAATCATTGTAACAAGAAAAAAAAATGAATTATGATTTGATCATAAAGGGATTTATTTGAGTTACAAGTGTAACAAGAAAATAAATGAATTATGATTTTATCATAAAGGGATTTATTTGAGTTGCGAGTTTAGCAAAACACCTAGATTTACATCTCCCGAAACACCATAGGAGTATGGAGTGTTTGAGATTTGTAATAAAACCTTGTTTGACATGGTTGGATCGAAGGTGTTATTTATAAAACTGCCATTATGTTTTAAAAGATTAAAGCTTTGGAGACTACCGCTTTTACACTGAAAAGAGCTCCATCTAGATCCGTTGAAATGACACCATGGAAGTTATGGTTTGGGGTAAAACCCAAGTTGTCATTTCTTAAATTTTGGTATGCTAAACATAATTAATATGTTTACAACCGAAGTCGGATGAGCATGTCTTTGTAGGTTATTTCGAATAACAATTGGTTAGTCCTCCATAACATCAAGGACAAAAGGGTTTGTCGCTTGAAACGTGAAGTTTCTTGAAGAAGGAATTTTTCATAAAAGTTAAGTGGGAGGACAATAGAACTTTGATAAGGTTAAACGAACCTTAGATAAATGTGTTGAGTTGCGCAGCACTGGAAATCGTTCTGGAGGCTACCATAATGCTCATAGATTATGTGCCTCAAAGGTTGTGGTCACGGAGATCTAAGTTCTTATTGAACCAAGTCGGTTGGATAAACAATCAAATACTTAGATTTGAGAGTAAATCATTATTGTTTGATAATGATGAACCGACTACATGCAAAGAAGCGATGATGGGCCCTGACTCCGTCATATGGCTTGAAGCCATAAAATCCGTGATAGTTCCATACACGATATTCAAGTTTTGAACTTGGAAGACCCTCCGAAAAGGTGTAAAAACCTATCAGTCGTATTTGGATCTATAAAGAAACAGACATGGGTGTTTCGCATCTATGAAATACTCGACATGTCGTAAAGTATTTTACGACAATGTTCAAGGAGTTGACTATGACAAGATTTGATCTTTCATAGCGATATTTAGTCTGGACGGATTAAAGTAGAAACCACTACATATAATTTGATATATGGTAGATGAATAAACAAAACAAAATTCTTCTAATAGAATGGTTACCTAGGACGTGTACAAGAAACGGTCCAAAGGGTTTTGTTAATTCAAAGGATGCTAAAAAGGGCATGCAAACTTCAATAGTTGAAGTAAGCATCGCGGAGTTGGAATCTTCACCGTGATGAAAAGGAGTTTTCATCAGGAGACTATGAAGATGCTTGTATTTGCAAGAAATTAAGTGGGAGCGCTGAGACATATTTCTAATACATTATGTTGAGGACATCTTGTTGATTAGAAATGATGTATATTTTATTGACAATGGTTAAGAATTTCATTTCGATAAAAGACTTAGGCAATACCCGAATATTTAGCATGAATGTCTATAGTGGATAGACTGTGACGCTAATATGGTTGTGCCAAACGTACATATATGAGATATTGAAGGAGTTCAATATAGAAACGACAAGAAATTGTTCTTGTCGCATGGAAAGGAATTGAATCAGGATTCAAGTGTATCGACACTTGATAAGTGAAACGAGATTCAAGTGCTTTGACACTTGATGAGTGAAATCACGAGAATGTTTTGATCAATCATACCATGATATGTACACATCCAGATATGTCCTATGCTCTAAGTGTTATGAGCATATACCAGAATGAATCATAAAATGATCATTGGACGATAGTGAGAATATACTTATGATCTTTTGGAAGAATTAAGAATATATTTGTGTAGAGGTGACAAACAATTACAAATAGTTCATTGTAAAGCGTTACATTGATACTAGTTTTGTCACAAGATACAAATTAAGTTTATCTCAATTTAAACTATGAGTGTCACAATGAAATGGAAAGGAGTTTTCATGATGGATTTGGATGTATTCCAAAGTTAAGACATTGTGATGAATACTACAACAAAAGGCTAAGTATATGACTGCTATAGTAGCAGCAAAGGAGGGCATTTATGTCAAGTAGTTTGTTATCAAACTAAGGTGTGGTTCGAAACGGGATAACACTAAAGATATATTGTATGAAAATAGTATCGACATGATTTAACCCCAAGGAACTAAAGGTCTCACCAAAAGACCAAATTTATACAATGCCATCTCATTGGAGAATGAGTGATGCGTGGAGACGCAAAGACATGCAAATACACACGGACCTGAAAGTGTCAGATCCGTAGATTATGTTAACCACTTGTAGTTGCGTATATGGAACACCAGAAAGCCATAGGTGTTCAATACGCAAAGTTTTCAAACTAGATTATTGTCTCTAGTGCAAGTGGGAGACTGAAGGGAATATGCCTGAGAGGCAATAATAAAGTGGTTATTATCGTATTCCTTATTTATGATAAATGTTTATTTTACATGCTATAATTGTATCAATACAGAAACGTTAATACATGCGTGTTTAATAAACAAAAAGGAAGTTCCTAGTTATGCCTCTCTTATAAACTAGCTCATTGATTAACAAGATGATCAAAGGTTTCCTGATCATGGACATTGGATCTTGTTAATAACAAGGTCACAACATTAGTGTAATGATGTGATGAACAATCATCCGAAGTATAGCATTACGATCAAAGTCATTGAGTTTATATTGCTATAACAACTTACGAAGTGATCCTAATCCTTAGACCATGATATCATGTCAATCACTAACACCGGAAGAGTTTCTTGATAACATCAAACGTCACACCGTAACAGGGTGATTATAAAGATGGGTTCAGAACTACTAAAGTGTTACGTTGAGGCCCATGGATCGAGAGTGGAATTTGTTCATCCCGATGACGGATAGATATGCTCTGGTCCCTCTCGGTGATATCACATTGATTAGCTTGCAAGCAAGTGATTTGATCACTAGAATGTTATATCACGGGAACGATAAAAGAGTACATGTCAGTAACGATATCAAACTAGGTATGGAGATACCGATGATCGAATCTCGGACATGTAATATATCGCGAAACAAAAGGATTATGATACTAGCATAAAAGGTTCCGACGATCACAAGAAAGTCATCGTTGAATGTGTGGGAGTCAGTATAGGTCTCCAGATCCCGCTTCTGATTATTGATCCGAGAGGGGTCTCGATCATGTCCGCATTATTCACGAACCGTAGGGTGACACACTTAAGAGACACCGACATCCAATTGGAGCAAAAGTTTCATGCCGAAAGAATGAACAAGCGTAGGAATTTATTTCACTAGATACCGAAACAGGTTTTCGGGTGAAATTGCATAAAGTGGTTATGCATGTGAAATAGAATTCTAGCAAGGGGTTATTTGTGAATGTTTGTCATTAAAGTAATTGACAAATTCTGAATAAAATAAAAGAGTTTTATTTAATGAGAGTTTGCATTAAATTTGGTGGAAATTTAATGGGAATTTGAGTGGGTTTTTGAGTGGAGGGAATTGAAAGGCATTTGAGTGAGTGGAGTGTCCACCCATATGAATGTGGAAGAGGTGGGGGCATCCCCATGGCTGGGCGCATGGCCCCTTGGGTGCCCCCCCTCTCCCTATAAAAGGAGCCCCCTCCCTCTCTCTCACACACACCTCCTCGTGAAGGATCTCTATCCACCTCTAGAATTTATCCCCCATGGTCTCGGACTAGCGAGATACATGTTCCCAGTGGCTATTCGGAAAGAAAGAGTTGTGCTTCCGCTGCATCGCTGGAGCGAGGAGGCGGAGGTTGCTCGGTGCCTCGAACGTGTGTGCGATCACGGATGCGCTGCTGATTTGCGGCGCTAGGACTTCCTCTCGATCTTGAGATCGGCAAGAGATCGTCTACATCAACCACGAGTTTGGACTCATTAAGCTTTGTCGGTCTTCAAGGGTATGTTATCTACGGATATACATCCGCCCGTTGTTTGTATCTAGTAGATAGATCTTGGTACATAGTTCCCATCATAGGAAAATTTTTGTTTTCTATGCTGCGAACCCTACATGTTTTACCAAGATGCTTATGCCAGAAGATAGTACAGATGCTTAAATGATGGTAGAGTTTTACCTGCTACAAATATGTGGTTGTTGACCTAGTTTTGCTACTAATGGAGGTTTCTATGAATCCAGTCTTAGAAATCCTTCTCCTCCTTGCTCCTTGCTGGATCTACTTTTATTTCTGTCCTAATGCTTGATATGTTGGCTGATCTTCTTTGGACTACTAGTGGCTGGGTGAAATAAATCAGAAGAACTCTGGTGTTCTAGTGGTTTGTATGGGTGTGGTGGAAATGGTGAGTTAAATCATGTGTTACCAGTGCTTCTTGCCTCCTCCTCCTAGCTCCTGGATGGCTCCAAGGAGCAACCAGAGCTGGTGGTTGGTGTGATGTGGTGCTATGAAGCTATGAGAAAACAAGCAGTGCTTCTGGTGGTTGTAATGCTTGAGGTAAGAACAGAGGTGTGAGATTTGGTCTGGTTGTGGATGTGAGATAAAACATAGTAGTATTTATACTACGGCTGGTGCTTTTCCCCTACTTTCTATTGCCTTGTGGGGTTGACAGCACAGATACCTGCATGCATGTGTGAGCTGCTTGTTTGTGTGCTTCTGGTCCAGATACCTCCCCTTGTCCAGGTTTCATCTGTGAGATCTTTGTGCTATGGTTATGCTCACTGGTTTGGTATTATCTCAAGTTTGGCTTTATTTTTGGTTGCCAAATGGAATGGACTCTTTTACTATTCTACCAAGGTGAAACTTGCCCCTTTTAGACCCATGATGTTGTGTTGAGGTCATTTGATATAACAAGAACATATCCTTCACTTGTTCCATTTCAAAACACTCAATGATGAGCTTAAGCATATCAACAGTATGCTAAATCTGAGAGTAATCTAATCCCAAAACTGACCCTTGCGTTTTATTTTTATTTTATTTGTTTGTTTTTGCAGGAACCAACTAGGATAAAGGATACCAGATGAAGAAGTGGCTTAGGAACAATGTTTAGGATTTTCTTTGTAATAAACATTGTAGTTTATTTTTCTGTTTTAAATATTGTAAAAACATTGTATTATTGTATTTATTCAATAAAGTTTACTTATTCCCTTTTTCTTTTACAATTATTTTGTAAAAACAATGTCATATTTATTTTGTTGCAATAAAGAGTTCTTTTATTTATTTCAGTAATGTAATTCCCTTTTTTCTGCTTATTTGATTCTTGATACTTTTCTTTTATTCAATTATTGTAAAAGATCAATGTAATACTATATGTATATATATATATTAATAAGGAAATATTTTTTAGCATTTTGGTAATCATTTCAATTCAAGTTACTAAATGTTTCTAATTTCCATTTGTGAATTTTATAAATTCATTTGAATTTCATATTTGAAATTCAAATGCATATTTAAACAACCTTTCCCCTAAAAAAAGAATTCTACAAAGGTTATGTCGAAATCTTTCGCATTTGCTCTGAAGTTTCCTTCAGTACAAGAGAGATCCCGATCCCGCTGTAGCTCTTTTAGTTTTGTGCGAAAATTTCCCAGATTTTCTTATGCATGAATGCGATGCACAAACCTATGTCCTCTCTATTTCTAGGTGCTAATCCTGGGATGTTACAGACTCTCCCCCTTAAAATAAACTTCATCCTCGAAGTTTGCACCCTCTTACGTTTTGGAAGATAAGATTGACTTCTTCAGATCCTGGTGACTCTTTTAAATCCGGGAGGAAGATAATTGTTATATCTTCATTTAAGCTTTTTCGTGGATCCTCTTCTGATTTGAAATGAGCCAAATTCTAATCCCATTTGATGTATAAACTTCTTTTGAGTCTAGCATTTTTGCCCTGATCAGATCCTCTTGAGTGTTTTCAGATTAGGACATTTATTCAAGAAGTGTCTAAGTTTTTAGAAAGTCTCCTTAAGGTAAGATTCTGGTTTATACTTTGGCTAAATATAGCTTGACTCTATTATTCATCTATTTATCTTATACTTAGTCCTTATGGCTTACTTTTTAAGAATGTTTTGGCTTTCCCTAAACCTTACCCTGGATCTCAACTCTTGATGCTTCATTATTCACTCTCCCCCTTGAGATTTTCTAATGGTCTTTTGAGGAATAGATGGTACACCCACATACTTGGGAAATAGTGGTGCAAAATCTCTAACTCCTGAAATGCATGTATAAGGTAATTTATATCATTTAATAATGCCTTGACTTACCACTTGTTTTGTTGTGGTTGCCGCTGTTATTGACTTCATTTATAGTTTCATGCTTCCGTTCTCCTGAAGATGTACCTTCTTCACCTACACCCTCTTTTGATGGTGATTTGGTGGATGTTGTGTCTCCTCCCACTGATGTTCCATAAACCTCCTGATGTTTCGGACAACATGATTTCTTGTGTCCTAGAACTCCACACTTATTACATTTCCTTTAAATGCTCCTACATTCCTTTCTCCATTTGGATTGGGCGGAATACTTTGAGTAGATGATAAACCCATTATTGTTCTATTACTCCTGTTGTTGATCCACGAGTTAACTGCGGTTTTAAGCAGTTCCTTTTCATGTGTCCTGGTTCTCCACATTGGTAACATACTATCTTGGATTTTGGACACTCCTTCAAAACGTGGCCCCGAATTCCACAGTTGTGACATATCTTCTCTGTTTTGTATGTCATATGTGGATCCGTACCATTCTTTGTCATATGTCCTCGAACCTGACATGTTGTGGTCTATTTTTGGATTCTCCTTTTCTTTCCTTTAGGTGCATCAATCTCATCATCTACTGATATATGTGCACTATCCACCAATTCCTGGAACTCCTTTGCACGCACAATCCTGAGCTGCATCTTCATAACTTCTTGTAGTCCTTTCATGAACTTCCTTTGCTGTTTCGCCTCCCTGTTTACTTTCTCACTAATGTACTTGGATAAATAGTTAAACTCCCGTACATGTTCCAGGACAGGAAGATTCCTTTTCTCTAAGTCTTCATTCTCCTTCCTTTTCCCATTGTCCCGATGAACAAATTCTTCTCGAAAATTCTTTTTGAACTCAACCCAGGTACTGACACCTCCTTCCGGGATCACGAACTTGGACTTCTCCCAACACATGGCTGCGGTTCCGGTCAATAGATAAGTTGCATAGCACACCTTTTCTTCATCATTGCATCCCACACTTTTAAGCTTACGGGATGTATCCATTAACCAATTCTCCGCCTCCATAGGTTCTTCAACCATGGAAAAACTCCAGGGTTTGGTTTCTAAGAATTCCACCAGTTTAACCCTTGGATATAATTCCTTGAATTGCTTCCCTTGCCTAACCTTTAATGTCTCCTGATAAAACTGGTTCTGCCTCTCGGTTTCAACCTTTATTCCTTCTTCAATACTCCTCATATACTAAAGAACCTCCTCTTTGGTGGTGAAACATGGCTTTTGACTTGATCCTTCCTTGAAAATTTCCTGGTTAGCCTCCTTTTGTTGTATCACCAACATCTCATGAGCCTCCATCTTTCCAACATTAAAGTGATAATTCGCCTCTCCCTCACGCGAACCCATTTTCCCTTCTAGACCTGTACATCAAGTAAGAACTCCATGAAACATCTTGCATATGTCCATAAAGTTCAAACTTCATGCACAGACCTAGTCACACAATAAAATCCAATAAAATCCAACAAATCCAAAGATTACCTCTAGCAATCATACATCAAAAGCCTATAGAAACAGTACTTTGAGTAAAACATCTCATGGGGAGTATTAATGATGTTATCATTATGGTTGTAGAATATTTATGAAATGCTTGATTTGCCACCTTTGGAAGATTATTATTTGGATGTTCTACTTGATGATAATGCTAAGAAGAAACTCATGGGGAGTATTAATGATGTTATCATTATGGTTAACAATGCTTATTTCCCTGTTGATTTCTATGTTTTGAATGTTGAATACAATGCTTCTTGTCCTATTATTTTGGGAAGACCTTTTCTTAGAACTGTTGGTGCCATCATTGATATGAAAGAAGGTACCATTAAATATCAATTCCCATTCAAGAAAGGTATTGAACACTTCCCTATGAGGAGAGATAAGTTGATTTTTTGCTCCTCCTTTGAAAGCAAGGTTTGATGTTAATGCTTCCTCATTTAAAAATACTTGATTTCTTGCTTCTTGTGCCTAACTTAAAGGCGTTAAAGAAAAGTACTTGTTGGGAGATAACCCAAGAGTTTCCTTGAGTCTTGGAAGTTATTAGTTCAGTAATGACCTCTCCGTATCGTTTTTTTGTTTCCTTTTTGTGCCAAGAATGACCTCTAATGAGAGGGAAATAAGATTTGGGGAGTTGCTGTCCTGAAACAGATTTCTATCCTCCACCATAAAAATTCGTGAGGAGTCTCTGTAAGTCGTATTGAAATAACAATTTACGAATAAATCCCCTAGTATGTTAGTTAACTTTCGTTAGTTCAACACTTTTTGATTTGGGCAACAGAAGATTTTCGAAAAAATCGGTTTCTACCTGCTGGTCTGTTTTGACAGATTTCTGCCATTATTTGCATTTGCTTCTTATTGATTCCTTTTTGAGTTCTATTTTGGGGAATTGAGATTTTTGAAGGAGTTGCTAGAGTAGCTTGTGTTTTTAGTGAAAAGTTTTGCTGTTCCAAAGCTAAACCTAAAGGTCTATTATCTTTTGAATACACTAATGTTGCTAATGAAGATTGTGTGAAGTTTTGTATGAAGGAAAATTTTCAGGTGTAAGAGAAAATGATGTAATGAGATGAAGAATGGACAAAAGCTCAAGCTTGGGGATTCCACCCCGGTGTCACCCCAAGAAATATCCAAGAGGTAAAAGCGTCAAAGCTTTGGGATGCTCAAGGCATCCCCTTCTTCATCAATAAAAAGCTCAGGTCTGTCTAGACACTTCATTTTTATTGTTTCATGCACTGTTGTGTTGTTCTTGGAACATCTTAGTTTTTGTTTGCTTTGCTTAGTTTGTTTAGTTTGCTTGAGTAGTTTGGACCCCCATTCTCGTTGTGTTGTTCCAAATAAGTCAATTGGTGTTGGAAAGGAGTAGAAAGTTCTTGCTTAAAAGTGCAAGAGGAGCTTGCATTGACTGTGACTTAGACTCTAGTATGACATGCTAGGTGTTGCTTTGAACTTATGCTTAGTGATTATTTCTGTAGCATGTATTGTTCCAAACAATTGGGATTGCTTAGTGTGCCTTGAAGAAATTATGCGTTGTTTTAGCATGCAAAAGCATATTATTTTGGTATTCTCCTTTGAGATTTGTTTGGGATGACTTGACACATGCTCACACCATGTTATGACTCTCACAAGTCACCATAGCCTCTATGATCATTTAGTCCTTTACTTGTATGTCCAAACAAGTATCCACCTTCTACCTTTAGGCACCATTAAGAGAGCATAGTTGTCATTCTGTGTGCAGTGTTCCAAAGCTTATTGATTGATGCATATTGTGATATTACTTGTTCTTGTGCTATTTATTTCTAGTCACCCTTGTGAACTTTGAAGGTGTCCTATGCATATATTTGCTACTCTATGAGGGACAAACTAAATGTCACTATGCTATGTTTTCTGTATGTGAAACAAACAAACGTTTTTCAATGCATGTTATTCATGATCTTTGTTTGTAGCCTTTCATGTTGCATGCATAGTTACTATGTCCTATTGTTAGAACTCCATCTTTCATGCACATGTTTAGAGTTCTTTGATCCCAGCTTTCAATGCTTGCAAATGGTTTGATCTTTATCGTGAGGGTGCATGTCACCTCAAAAATTATTCTTTTTATCACTTACCTACTCGAGGACGAGCAAGAGTTAAGCTTGGGCATGCTTGATACGTCGGAAACGTATCTATAATTTTTGATGCTCCATGCTTGTTTAGTATCTACTTTGCTTTGCTTTGTCTACACTTTGAGGTGTTTTTTACATATTTTCTGGTACTAACCTATTAACAAGTTGCCACAGTGTCAGTTGCCTGTTTTCTGCTGTTTTTGGTTCCAAAAAATCTAGTAAAGAAATATTCTCGGAATTGGACGTGACAAACGTCAAAGTCAATAAATTTCCGTGGGGAATAAGAAGTCCAGAGGGGAGACGGAGAGGCGTGCCAGGGCGCCCAGACCCCCTAGGCGCGGGTGGGCCCTGCCCCGCTCCTAGGCAGGATGTGGGGCCCCTGGCCACCGCCTCGGCCTCCCCCTTCACCTATAAGAAGCCCCCGATGCAGAAACCCTAAGTACCCGATCAATATTCCACGAAACCTTCTGTAGCCGCCGCCACCGTCATCCCTAGATCGGGGGATATGAAGTTCTTCCCGACACCCTGCCAGAGGGGAGATCATCCCGGAGGCCTTCTCTCCGGTATGATGCGTGAGTAGTTCCACCTTGGACTATGGGTCCATGTAGTAGCTAGATGGTTGTATCTCCTCCTTGTGCTTTCATGTATAGATCTTGTGAGCTCCATTCATGATCAAGATCTAATCTATTTGTAATCATGCATGTTGTGTTTGCGGGGATCCGATGGATATTGAGATTATTATGTTGGTTTGATTAATGGTTTTGTCTTTATGATTCTATCATGTATGTGTTGTTTGTGATCTTGCATGCTCTCCGTTGTTAGTAGCTATCTTGGCCGAGTAGTTTCTAGTGACTCCAAGAGGGGGTATTTATGCTCGATAGTGGGTTCATGCCTCTAGTTTCCAAGGGAAGTGACCGAAATCTCTTCGGCTGTAGATGTGTTGTTGCTACTAGGGAGAAAACAACGGTCTCTTGTTCATGGAACATGTGGACTGTTTACCTTACACACTTTTCTTAAAGCAGTTGTCTGTTGCTTGCAACTTAATACTGGAGGGGGTTCAGATGATAACCTGAAGGTGGACTTCTAGTCATAGATGCAGTTGGATGGCGGTCTATATATCTTGTTGTATTGCCCAATCGAATCTCATAGGATATTTCTGACTAGTAATTGCATTGTTATGCCTTGCTCAGTTCCTGTCAATTGCCCTGCTGTAATTTGTTTACCCTTCATGCCATGTTGTTTATCTAAGGAGAGCACCTCTAGTGAACTATGGACCCCGGTCCAATCTTTACCATTGATACATCTTCCACTGTTACTTGTTTACTTGCTGCAAACCATTACCTTCCACACAATACGTTTAATCCCTTGTTACAGCAAACCGGTGAGCTTGACAACCTCACTGTTAGCTGGGGCAAAGTATTGAGTTTGTGTTGTGCAGGTCTCCGCGTTGCTTGCAACACCTGTGTGACGTTTCCTTCCTCCTACTGGTTCGATAACCTCGGTTTCTTACTGAGGGAAAACTTGCTGATGTGCTGCTTCAAACCTTTCTCTTGGGGTTCCCAACGGTCTCCTCATCAATTGAGCCAGCCATCAGGGTGCTACGAGGCTGCGTCAACTTGGAACCTCCCATTCAACCCCCACGAGCAGATGAAGATGATCCGTCTGTCCTCATAAATTTCTTTAGCTTATTCATGCTATGGCCAAAGAGCATGATTCGTTTGGGGACGGCCGGGGCGATCACCCCACAGACAACATCACCACCTGTCGTGCCAGCTCCAACCATGGCAAGACCTCCACACCACTACCGCTGTCACCTCCAAGCGATAGGTCGGCTGATCATATTTACATGCCTATGGTGCAGGATCCGAACGAGGATGAAGAAGATGACGTTGATAAGTACATCAACTGCGGTGACCCAGCATACCACTACATGTGTAGTACACTATAGTCGTTGACATGACATCCACAGAACACCGTTCCGTAAATATCACATCCCTCAGAGTGGTACAACAGAAACATTGCGGGTCCATATTACAAACATACACACATTATTATTACAACACCGGAAGTTCAAGACTTCCAAAATATTCAACTTACAAACCAAAATATAAGTGTTTCAGCGGAAGTTTCAAATTTAAAACTTAAACTCCAAATTGAGCTCAGCAACTTATTGCTATATATTGTTCATGATGCTCGGGTCAAGTGGTTACTAGAACTACAGTAATTATTCAGACTCCTATAACTCTCCTTCATAGATGATGTCATAGTCCTCCCCTTCTACAGCTCCATACAAGTTGGGCTCTTCATAGAATACCTCCTCTAGACTCTCAGATGCGTACATTGAAGTATCTTCGGGATTTTTAGAGTCTAAGCAAGGATTCAAGGGAAAGGATGAGTAACAACGTTACTCAGCAAATTCATTATATTTAAGGTAGGAAGTTTGATGCTCTATCTACCACCTCGGACTAACAGTCGTTGGCACTATGCAATTTTTGTAAATCTTTCTCCAAAGGTTGATTTTATTATGAAAATCTATGACCACCAGCCTTCACAGGTTGACCAGAACTTTCATGGAGTTCCTTTCCTGACGCGTTCGTAGCTCCTTCCCGGAGCAGGGAGTAACAAGTTACAGTTTTTACACTCTGCAGAGCTGCGTTACTTTTCCCATGAGAGATCAACTCCTTGTTGCACAACCGGGCGTACTTTCCCGTCCACAATTCCATGATATGGGGCCCAATAGTTGGTCCAAGCCAATCACTGCTCTCTCCGCGACCTCATATGTCTACACGATCCTTTGGTATAGCTCCTTCGTTAAGCCCCCTTTCGGGCAGGCTAAAACCCTGATGAGTTCCCGAAGACTCTATGACCTAGTGATGCCCGGATTAGTACCATTTACATGGACTATCTGCCTAAACACCATTCATAGATAATCTAGACACCAAAAGTGTGGGGCGTAAGGGTGCCCACCCATATGTTGGATCCACACAAGGAATCACAACGTCACGTTAAGGTCGTCTTGCCTCCATACAAGAGGAAAAGGATACAACTGACTTCTTCGTCCCATTCCAAATCTCATGGTTAACGTGTAATATACGACGCTAGAATCACTGATGTCATGGGTTATTAATTCCTAATTGTTCATCCTTAGTGCAAGTAGAACCCTAAGTTCTATTGGTCCATCATATCATCACTTAGGATGATATCTAAGATTTAGTATCTTGAGAAAATATTGTTTTCTTTTTCTATAGTGTAGATGATAACACACAATTCACAAATACTTTGATAAAGACTCTTCAAAGGACATGAGCAAGTGATGAACTTTCCTTGTGATGGCAAGGTAGTGAAGTCTGATGCTTGCACTGGACCTTGAGCTTCTATGTCTACAAAAACATCATTATTGCCCGGTAAGGACAATATTTAAAGAAGCAAAATGATTATGCAAAGTAATGTAATGCATCATTTAACTTGATATTCATTCTCCCCATTATTATAAAAATTCGTTTTAATAATAAAGGATTTATAAATATTAATTTTTAATATTTATAATAGGATATTGTATTCTTTTATTTTATTTCCCTTTTATTTGACTTTTATTGATTTAATAATTATTTTTAAGAATTATCACTTAATTATCAAAAATTGTTATTAAATATTTGTTTAGTATTTTTCTAAAATACTACAATATTAATATATAATGAAAGTCAAATTTATTTATTTTTATCATCTTTCAATAATTTTGTAAAATTCCATAAGGAATATATGAATTACAAAATTCTTAATAAATTTATATGTCTAAAATTTTATCTCTTAATTTATTTGGATAGTTTGGATTATTGTGAATCCAAAAATATTTTATTTATAATTTTTGGACTTTATTTTCTAGAATTTAATTAAGTTCAGGGGCATTTTGGTATTTTCCTATTTATTAAAACAGACTCTAATTGACATGGGCTGGCCATTTGGGTTTATTGGGCCCTTGTGGCCTAGTAGGACAAGGTCAAAACAGCACCTCGAAGGGTTTTTGGCTCACCCAACCCAACTCACTCGATGTCTTCTCTCTCGAGCTCACCCCTCTCCTTCTCCTTCCCCGACCCCATGGTCAGTGATGTTGCCGCCGGCAATTCCCTCCGTCGTGGACCGCCTTGGCTGCCGTCGTGGTGCAGGAAGAGGCTGTCGACCCCGCTCTTCCCTCCTGTCCAACTGGATTTGGACATGGAGCTCTCCTGCGACCAGATTGATGTCGTCACGAACCCTAGGGTTTGGGGTTGGCGTTGATCCTGGCGTCGCGCTGCTGTCATGCGCCATGGTGATCCACCTCTCCCCTAGGCGTGGCTATGGTCGCCGTTGTGGCGTTGTATGGGTCGCATCTCCCCCTTGGGGGTGCTCCCCGTGCCGCCATGGTCGTCGGCCCTTCTGCTTCCTCTTCTAATCTACATCGAGGACTTTTGGTGAGTGCTTCCTCTCGTCTCGTGCTCTCTGTGCTAGGCCATCCTCTGCTAGATGTTTGGTGGTGATCTTCCTGGTTACTGTCTGGTCCTGATTAGGGTTCTTGGTTCTGTTTAGGGTTCATACCCTGTTGTTGATTAGATACTGATGAATTGGATCATGTGTTGATGATCCCTGAACCTATTAAGTGGTGACTGGCTATGACTTACTGCTGATGATTAGCTGGTTAAATTTCATACGATTCATATGATACAGTTGCTCTGAAAACAATACTTGGTAAAGCTAGTGGTTTGGATAATTTACCACTGTCATTACTTGGTTAATGACGGTGGGTATGGTGTGATGAAGTTATTGTCTTAGTACTGTGGGCTTGAGAATTCATGTGTAGTTTGAGATCAAAATGGTCTCTTATAGTGAAGACATATATATATATATATATGAATATCTTGTTTATGATTCCTGTGTTTACGCACAGGAAAATGATTTATAACTGGTTGATTGTATCTATAAAGATTGTATGCTTAACCTGCTTAGTTTAGAACTGTTCTTGTGACACCATCCTAGTATGGCACACAAGACTAGATTCTTTTACTTGGTGTGGTTTTATTCAAGCTTAAGATTTGCCTTGGCATGATAGATAAGTGAAATCCTCTTTCCTTGTATCCCTAGAACCAATGATGTTGGTCTGAGGTTTAGGGATTTAGACCTCTATCTTGTTGATTCACATGGATTGGTTCTGGTAGTGATACTAGCTACTATTGCTTGAATCAAAGTTGGGGAAAATGATTGTAAGCTTGATAACTTATATAGATCCATAAGTTTAAATTCTAAGGTGCTACTCTTGTCTTAGATATGTGCCTAGAAGTTTAAATCTTGAGCTATGTTCATTCTTGAATGGAAATATAGCTTGATAACTAGATCAATGATGTTGTTCTGAGATTTAGTTGGATCCTTATACTTTTTTGTTTGCTTTTAGAGTTTAAAATCTCAGTGATGGATTCACCCCACTTGGGTGCTTTCTGAGAGTTTGTATAAGAGACAGAACATGCATGCTTGTCTAATCTTAAACAAATAGATCATGTGATGGTTTGTTTACTCACCACTGTCACTTGATGTAGTGGTTGATCTTGTGGTAGCTTGATCTGGTGCTCTCCTGGTATTTCCAGCTCCTGGCTTGTCCTTGATCTAGCCCATCATCTCCTGATCCTGATGGCTTAATCTTGGTCTTAATATCCTCCTGATCTACCCCTCCTTATGTCACCATCTTGGTGATGTGATCCTGGGTTTTGGTTGGTTTAGCTGCTGGCTGCTGCGCTTGGTTTAGCTGCTGGCTGCTGTGCTTGGTGTGCAAGAGCACTAGAATGGTGTGGGGATTGGTTTTCCATGGCTGTGTTGATGGTTTTGTTTGGTTGTGCTGCTGCTATGGTGTTGACAGCACACACCATGCAGTTTGGTGTGTGTGCTGCTTGTGTGTCTGTTGCACAAATGTGGATATGTTCAGAATTTTGAAAGTTACTTTCACCTGGTTACTTCTACTTGGCTGGTGAAACTTGCCCCTCCTTGCCGTGATTTGACTTTTGGCTTAAAATTATGAAAGATACATTCTTTCATATTGGTGAAACTTGCCCCTTATAAACTCAATGATGAAAAAGTGAACAGTGCACTTCACTGTCAACTTCTGAGAGTAAAAATAATCCTAATCCTAACCTTCCTTTTCTTTTAAGTTTATTTTTATTTTGCAGGTACCAGATTTGAAAATCAAGACTTTAGTTTAGGTTTTTTTATTTTTCTTTATAGATTAGTCTCTTGTAATAACTTATCATATTCAATTGTAATCTTTAATTTATTATTTTGTACTCTTTATTTTTATTCTTTTGTAATAAAGATTGTACTATTATCAATAAAGAAATATTATTCTTTATTTATTGGTATTTGTAAAGATTGTGGATGATTTACATAAGTTACATTTTTGTAACTTATTTATTGAATAATATTATGGAATGTAGATTCTTATTCTTAATTGCCTTCTTTATATAAAGTTTGAGTTATTATTGGTTAACTCTTAATTAAATCAAATACTCAAACATTATTCAAAATCCTTTTGAATTATAATTCAAACACTCAAGTTTTAAATTCAAATTTCATTTCCCAAAACACATAAGTCCACAAAGATCATATCAAAGTCTATAACAATCATCCTTCAAGACTATAACTAATCTCAAAGTATGAAAGAAACCTTGATCACTTTAGGTTTTTATTTGGCGAAAAATTTACCCACATTTTCACAGATGAATGCATGCAACATTTCAAATTCATAAATCTATCCTTCGTTAGTTACTAAATGCTGGGATGTTACATCAACACTCAGTTTTGCGATGAAGACCCAGCTGGTGGCCTCACAAAGAAACCCACTTGCAACAAGCATCTATTTGGTTCTCAGGAGACGCCTCCAGCTTTAGCCTTCACCGAGCCAGCTGATATATCCAACCGGCCCTTTATTCTAATCCCTGACACACTTCATAGGGTGGCCGGTGCTTATATTGCGGTGCCTGCCCGCTCTCCAAAAGGCAAGAAGGCCAGGAAAATAAAATCTAGCAGCTCGAGCCAGCCAGTGGCGTCAACTGCAAATCCGATCAGGTTTCAGGACGGGCCACTAAGACCCAAGGGTATTATGTGGAGGATGAATGTTGCAGGTGAGCCCATGCTAACTAAGAAATTGCACATGCTCGCCAGTTTGGAAATGCAGAGTGTGCATGACGGTAGAGAAATGCCTTCTTTGAGAGAAAGATTCCTCACACCCGATATTCGTGGTTAAGGTTCCACCAGGCTTGGGCTTCGTCAATAATGTCCCAGCTAATCTGTTCATCCTATGATTTGACGACATCTTCAATATGTTCCAACTATACCCATTCCACTATACCATGGTCCGCCTGTTTCTCTCAGCCTGGCCATGCAGATCATTAGAGAGAACACCCCGGGCATCGGGATAGTGGACCCCTACTACATGTGTGATGGCTGCTTGGCAAGCCCCATTAAACGACGATTCGTGGCCTCGTACCTCCAGGGCATCTTGGTGGCGAACAAGACAAAGGAATACATTCTCGTGACTTACTTTCCTGAGTAAGTCATTATTCACTCGCCTCCATAACATGATTTATTAGATTTTCATCAATATTTTTCCAACAAATTCCGTTTGAATTGTTTTGTGCAGAGATCAACACTACACACTCATCGCCTTATCGTTGAAACATTCGCAAGCCATGTATTTCGACTCGGGGAGTGCATGAAAGAAGAAAAACTACACCAAGATCAAGGAAGTTCTAGATGATGCTCTCAGTGGCTATGCCTCAGCAAAGGAACCACCTTCATGCGTAAGAAGGTCAAGTTCGGCAGGCACATCTTCACCCACGTAACAGACTTCTCCTGCGTGAAGCAGCCGGAAGGAAGTCAAAAGGAAGCCTACTACACACTCATCACATGAGGGTGTTCCTACTAGACCAACAAAATTCTACGCTGCCAGATCATCTCAAACAGTGGGCTAAAGCCAATGCAAATATCAATGATTCAGATATTAGACAAGAGATGTATCACATCCAACAGCAGTTTGGGGCAATCATCTTTCGTGATGTCATGACTTTGGGAGGGATCTTCTACGGAGGCAAATGCCTCGAATAACCGTGACATAGTAGATCGCTTAAACATGCAGGGTGACTATAGGGAGTTCATGAAGAAACAAGGCGCCCTCACGTTTCCTGAGCCACCAGAAGTCTTAATGTTTGCCTAGTTATAGTTCTGAACTATCGATGAGCTTGTGTGATGTAAAATGTATCCCCACTTATTAGGGATACTACTTATTAGGGTTATGAATCAACGCTTACTTCTTTTGCTTATTTTTAGGGTTATATATGAATCAATGCTTAGTCTTTTTGTTTACTATTTGGTCCTTTTTTTGCTTACTTTGGTCCTTTTTTTTCTTAATTTGGTATTTTATGATAATGTCGATGATTAAAATGTCGTGACACACTATGTATGTGAATGTGCTGTGATGGGATGTTTGGCGTTGTGCTTTGCACAAGTCCAAGTCTTGTGCATCCTACTTGGCCGAACGTTCCATCATAGCATATTTCTGTGTCCAACAACCTAGGTATATATATGAGGCTTTTTGAGTTGTACCTATTTGGTAACTGTATCTTTATATGCTTACCTTTTGTCCTTTTTGCTTACTTTGTTACTTTCTTACGAGAATGGGGCACAAATCCGAGTTACTTTGGTTTTTTTTTCGAGAATGCCAATGATTAAAATGTCATGGCATACTATATATATGTGAATGTGCTATGATGGGATAGTCGGCCTTGTGCCACGCACAAGTCCAAGTCTTGTGCATCCTACTTGGCCAGACTAGTCCATCATAGCATATCCTGTGTCTAACGACCTATGTATATATAAGGCATGCTTTTTGAGTTAGTACTACTTACTTTTTTCGATAATGAGGCACAAATCCGAGTTACTTTGGTGTTTTCTAAGAATGCCCATGTTTAAAATCTCATGGCATACTATATATGTGAATGTGCTAGGATGGGATGGTCGGCCTTGTGCCATGCACAATTCTAAGTCTTTGTGCATCCTACTTGGCCGACCGTTCCATCATAGCATATCTCCGTGTCCAACGACCTATGTATATATGAGGCATTCTTTTTGAGTTAGCACTATTTGATAAGTGTATCTTTATGTGCGACTTTTACATGTTTTTTCACCCACCATTTAATTATCATTGCCAACTTGTAGATGACGTGGTACGTTGTGTATAAGGAATGGATTCTCAGACTCTACAACGATGGGAAAGGCTGCCGGAGACAAGTGCACCATTTCAGTGACAACAACTATAAAGGGTACAACTCTATGGCGGAGGCAGAAGCTAGATACACGCGTTATCTAGCGGGAGTTAGGACGAGGAACCAGATGAATACCTACACCTTCATCGCGGTGATCCTTATCGTCCTTGGTTGTCTATCCCGCGTGTTTCTACTTTAGATGTCTAGGTGAGCTTGCAAACTTTAACTTGATCGAGACACATATATTCATATCACTAGATACTTTGTAACTTGATGAAAACAATGTAACTTATCATGTGTATTCATGTATGTGACTTATCTATATGTATTTGTTTCTATCCTATTTTGCAAACTGTGTATTCATATATGTATTGTATATCTATATATCTCTATATGTATATCATCTGGTAGCGTATTAAAAAAACAAAAAAATCTTGATTGTGGCGCACATGGCCTGACTTTAGTGATGCACAACTACTAAAGCGCACCATGCATAGGTGCATGACGCACTGCTTGGTGCGCCATAGGAAACTTAGTGGAAACGCACTAGCTTTCACAGCCGTGACGCACCAGGCAGTGTTCTACTGCTATGTCCAGATACCCGTAACGCACCGGACAATGCGTTACGGGCAACTTTTAGTCGTGGCGCAAGCTTAGTGATGCACCCCTAGTGCGCCATAGAAGGGGAAAACATGTGCGCCATTAACAACCATTTTCCTACTAGTTGATAATCTGCTAAGAAATCATTCTAGTGGAGAGAATGTTCATCATTCATTGATTTCTTTAAGCAATATGCTATATGCAATGCAAAAGCAGCAAAAACCCAGTAAGATTATGGAAGGATACATGGAAGTATAACCAATTGGCTCTAGAATTTCTGCAGCTTTTATCTTTTGCTAGAGATAAAGAGATAAAAGTTAAAAAAGAGCACAACAATATCCATACAACATACCTGATATATTTTATCTACCTTTGTCTAATATAGCAATGCAAGAACTGAATGAACTCTAGTTGATGCTACATGATAATCATGGACAAATGGAGATTCATATGGGAAGAAAAATTCTCAACCAAAAGAATATATGAAATTATATTGGATCCTCCTGAAGCCCCAACACCTTTCAAATGGATTTGGAAATCATGTTGTCTATCTAAGCATAAATTTTTCTTCTGGTTTCTACTTTTAGAAAGACTGAATACTAAGGACCTTATGACCAAGAAGAACTTTTATGTGGAAAACACTGAATGTGTCATATGCAATGATGAATCAAATGAATCACTTATTCATATATTCTTTGGATGTGAGTTTGGTCAGATATTCTAGTGGAGTCTGAATTATGAATGGGATACCAACAGAAACTTAGTGGATATGATGATTGAGGGAATACAAATATAGAATAGTATCTGCACTAAACAAGTACTTATAGTGGGCTGCTGGAGTTTATGGAACCACAGAAACAAGATCATCTTTGATAATGAGGACATTAATCAAGGCAGATTTCTAGATATGTTTAAGGAACCCTTCTTTCTTATTATGCATAGGGCCAAACCTAGTTTGAAAGAAGGAATGCAACAACGGATAGATACTTTATGAAACATGCTACATTCATGTAATAAACTTGTAAATATCATCCATATGGATCTTTATAAATGAAAACTGGCACAGTAGGGGTATTCTCTACTATTACTGCTAAAAAAACACAAGGGACGTCCATTACATAGATCTCAGGTTGCTGCCTAGGAACCCCAAACTACTGGTGGATGTCAGCATAGAAACCGCCATAGGACGGAGCAATGTCTATGTAGCAATAACACAAACGAAACAAGGCTAAGTACATGATGTACTCCACAAAACTTAGATAACCTAGTAACTATATGCTCGTGTATGAGAGGCTTTCTTTAGAGGTACTTTTATGTAAAGCAAACTTTGTTTATAAACAAGTATGGAAAGATGCTTGTCTACTCAGAATCCTTTAAAAAGGGATAAGAGAGCGATATCTTTAACTCTATTAATCATTTCATGATATCCACCGAATCATTATCACCTGAACCTACCAACGAGAATCACCCCGATGAAACAATTCTGAACACACTTTAGTTTCCAAGTTTTATGATTAGGTTAATGTTCTCTATGATCTTAAAATATGTCACCAAATCGTCCATAATGGTGGAAACAACTTTTAGAAAAGATTTAACCCTATAGGGGTGTATAACTTTACCCACAAGCGACGAATGACTCTTAGCACCACTTGGCACACTTCTTTTGGTGTCCCAACAGAGGGTGTTTGACCAAAACCTTTCTCTTACTTTTGCTAATCCATATGATTCACTCACAGAGGGATCTCTGTATGCTATAGTTGGTCGTACTCTCATATCACTCCAAGTCTCTGTGTACCGAGGATACTTAGTGTATTACCACAGTACCCATCACCTTGGCCACACCCTATATGTGATCCAACCATGTTCAAACCTTTACAACTATGAATTCCAAATGGAAAACTCAAAATATGGACCCATGTATCAAACTAGGTGAGTTGGAGTTAAGGGGGTTCCTGTAGGACCCGTATGGTTGTACGCTCAGTCTTGGTTCCAAAGACAGGAACACTGATCCTAGTGGTGCCAAGCATGGGACAACGATATCAAAACCCAACGTGGCCTCCTGTACAAGCCTTAGAATGTTCAACTCTCATCACTGATAATATAATCATTCTATAATAATAGATTCATTCGCATCTCGGATTTATCAATGAAATGGATTAGACGTAACAACTAAGCATGACACATACAAAAACTCTATCCACTCTCACAAGCCAAACCTAGTTATGCTAAGCAACTAGAAGGAACCTGCAACATATACGATACTCTGTCTATAGATAAAAGACCACATTGGAATCGAATGCACATAGCAAGAATTTAAATACTTCAAAAACATAGGTCCAGAATGATGGGGCTACGCTTGCCTTGTTCGTTGATAACCAAAAGTAGATCTTCAAGAATCTTGTGGTTGACTTCTTTATAGATGATCAAGTATTGCTTTTCGATGTTGTTGATCTTGATCTCGAATTCCACAGAGAAGAACCAAACACCAAAAATAGAACACATTCAATATGTGGCATCGATGCAATGAGCACAAGGTATGATATGGCATATTTAAACATTTTTCATGCTTATACATTACAACTTAAACCCTAGAGAATAAGCAACAATTTAAATGGAGTTGAATGACTAAGATATGGCAATTCCATTAACTCCATATTATTATGAGAGAGTGTATTACTATTCCACTATCTAGATCACTTTAACTGTTGCAAAGGTACATGATTTTGATACAAAAATGTAGATCTCATTTTTCTTAGCATTTTGATATATTATTTGTATTTTTCTGATTTAAAATGAATTAGTTATGTATTTTACAATTTTATTCCATTTTAAATAATGTTAAAACATTTTTGGAAATTATAAAATATTTTCCACCTGGACCAACATTTCATAGTTTTATTTATTTTAGAAAACATTTTAGAAAAATATTAAAATTCTCATAAGCATCCGACATGAATTTAGTAATTACAAAAAACGGAATAGAGAAATGAATAAAAGTATTTCTGATGCCATGCTGGCGTCACACTGACCTCAGCCCAAGGTGACATCCTAGTGATGTCATGACGACATCATCAGTTGAGACTCCCATTAGGTCGAGCACAGCAGACACAAGACTAAGCGTGCTTGATATAGAGGATCATGGCGAACCATAAGAGGGCGGCGGTGAACGACATGACAACACACGGATGCCTACCTGGCAGGAAAGGAAGGAGACAAACATAAAAGGAAATTTTGTAGAAAATTGCTTGGGTTTCTCGGAATTCAACCCGCGATACTTAAAATGATGACCACGTGCATTTTGGAAATAAGCGCTTGGCTTTATGGTTTTCTGAAAAGAATTAGAAAACACTCTATTTTCCAATATGATTATGTTTTGAATTATTTGAGAGTTCAAAGTAACTCCAAAAATTATTAAACTTGACAAGGAGGTTCCTCATTTCCCATAGAACATCCCCACGTTTTACTTCAATTTTTCAAACACTTTTGAGAGAAATAAAAATAGAGAGAGAAATTGAGCATATGGTTTTCTCTTTCTTTTCAATGCAACATTTTTCTCATGTTCAAAAATAATGCATGCCATGCTCATGATGCACAAATTAAATACCTAATTAGCATTAAATAATACTAGGGATATTACAAACCCCTATCTACTTTGGTTGGAGATGGATTGGTGGTTGACACTGATGATGAAGGCTCATGTAGCCCTACTCTCTCCATGGTTACTAAAAAGAGGTAAAATGGGAGTAGCAAAGCTAAGGATATGATGCCAAAAGGAGGAGACAATATGTACAAAGAGCCATTGATGGCAATGAGGAAGGAGCTTGCCTTCGAAAGGAGGCAGATGAGGAACAAAGAAATGAAGGAGAGGAAGGAGGCCGAACTGAGGAACATGGCCGCCAAGGAGAGGAGGGCGTTGGCCGAGGAGAAGCTTGTCGAGGTCGAGGAGAGGAAGGTGGAAAATGAGGCATTAATCAAGAGGATGGAAACCGAGAAAATGATCATGGTCATGGATCCATGTGGTCTAGATGAGAAGGGGTCAAGCATACTTGGAGCTTTGCCATGATCAAGAGGGTACGTGGGAGGCAATGGAAGCGGTGCTGCCATTTGAGAGATATTTGTATGCAATGGTGGTGTTCTATGCACCAATAAACTTTTGTTTTGTAGCGTTTTCTTATGCGCCGATGGACTATTATTTTGTTTTACTACCGGTTCTATGCCTGAAATATGCACTTTTATTATGGATATGTAATGTTTCTGTTTATGATGAATTTTTTAATTATCTTGTGTAGAATTTTAGTTAGTCCTGATGATATATGCAATATGTAAAAGAGTACTAGAGAGAAGGAAATTCTCAAAATTGGCAATCCAGTTATTGGGTAAGCTGGAAATGTTTTTGGAAAATTGGTTACCCATATCGTCTTTCCTACTCCCTCTGTTTCAAATTATTCCGCACGCACGTTTATCTAGGTGGGCTAGTACTCTCTCATTTTTCATCAAAAATTTCTTCGATTTTTGGAATACTTAATACACATTACATACTATCTATTTCAAAAATTTCAGGATTTTTTAAATGAAAAATGAGGGAGTACTGGTCCACCTAGATAAGCGTGCGCGCGGAGTAATTTGAAATTGAGGGAGTATATTCAAACCCAATTTAGATATCTAAATTATAGGTAATTTGTTGAAGATGCTCCCAAGAGCCCTAGAATAGTCAGTGTGCAGGTTCCTAGCACCCCGTTTTCTGCAAGATCAACATAGGAAACACGATAATTTCCGCGAAATCTCATCCGAGAAACACTTTAGACATCCTTGCGCTTTTTATGGGAGCCGATCGAGGCAAGCAGACGCCTGGGAGAAAAAGGCAAAGTAGCGGCGCATGCGCACACATGGGATGGCAGTCTTGTGTGCTGGTTTGGTTCCAGATCCAGCGAGTGACAGTGCTCACAACTCACAAGACAAAAGTTCTCTGCCTCCAAGCCCAGCTCATCAGCGAAGCAAAGAATATCTTAAGAGCAACGACATGCTACACACGTCCAGTTGCAGTTGCCAACCACCCCCACCACTACCATCCCAATCCAAACATAGAGACAGAATTGAAAAGAATCAACGCTTTGCTTGATGATTGCTCTCGGGCAGGAGCCTAGCTAGTGAATTCAGCTTGCCATTTGCCTGTTACTACTAGCTCCGAGGTAATACGACGGACGCGTAGCAGTAGATCCTTCGCGCCGCCTGGTCGGCACTGCTAGTAGCAATGGCGCGCGTGCTGCTCGTCGCCGTGCTCGCCGCCGTGTCGGTCTTCCTCGTGCCGGCTGTAACCGGCAGCTGCGACGATGCGCTGCCGACCGAGCTCGCCGGCAACTACTCGGGGATGGCCTGCCGCCCCGTCTGGAACAACTTCGTGCTCCGGGTACGTCACGCCAATGCTCTCCGTCAGTTCTTCCATCCTCCCGCCGCGACCCAGTAGGCTAGATCCGCGGTGATCTTACTCTTAGGGGTTAGGACTTTTTCTCGCACTTGATTTCCTCTCACCGAGCCGAATCTGCTTGCCGTCTCCTCCAGTACGCGCAGGACGGGGACAACGTGCTGCGGGTGGTGCTGTCGGCGATGTACAGCTCGGGCTGGGTGGGGATGGGCTTCTCCAAGGACGGCCTGATGGTGGGCTCCAGCGCCATGGTGGGGTGGGTCGGTAAGACGGGGCAGGCCCACGTCAAGCAGTTCGCCCTCAACGGCAAGACGCCCTCGCTGGTCATCGCCGACAGGGGGTTCCTCATCTCCAACAACGGGGACCACACCGTCGTCGTCAAGGAGGCCAAGATCTACCTCGCGTTCCAGCTCAGGTTCACCTCGCCGCTCAAGCAGCAGCAGGTGCTCTTGGCCTTCGGCTCCGCCATCCCCGTCAACGACCGACTCGCCGAGCACCAGGACAAGACGTCCATGAACTTTGATTTCACCACTGGTGAGTCGCCTCCTCATCTTCAGTTCTTCTGCTAACCATCTAATGCCAAACGGTATCCTGATTGAACGAAAATGGGAATAGATTCTACTCTGTCCCTCATATTCACGATTAATGCACAAACGTGGTAGTATCTCGGTAGCTGTTTGAGCTGTATGTCTGAAACTGCTGCTTAGTATCTCAGTACCTGTATGTCTGAAACTGCTGCTTCGGTAAAGTTAATTACTCAGTACCTCAGGGATTACTGAAGAAAAAATTCAAGCTAAATTGTACTGTAAGAAATTGCTTGTGACAGTGAAGCGTGATCTGATCTGCGCTGATCGATCAAATAAGATACCATATCTTGTACAAATCATTTGAGGATCTAGTTTTACCAGAAGTGATGTGATGACTGATGACTCACTCAATCACCAATTCATTCTTTTCTTCAGACTTACGCCGTCAGTTCAGTTTGCAAAATCAGCAATTCGGAAGATCATCAAACAATTTGAAACTTCCTTGTTTTGCAGGCAGCTCTTCAGGCTCCTCCTTTCCGAGTGGCCTGAAAAGGACTCATGGAGCACTCAACCTCTTCGCTTGGGGTGTCCTCCTGCCTATCGGAGCCATTATCGCTCGGTACTGCAGGGGCTGGGATCCATTGTGGTTCTACCTTCATGGTGGTATCCAGTTTGTGGGCTTCATCCTCGGTCTGGCTGGTGTTGTGGCTGGAGTGTCGCTATACGGTAAGATCCAAGCAGATGTTCCGGCACATAGAGGCCTTGGCATATTTGTGCTTGTGCTAGGTATCCTCCAGGTATGTGCTCTCGGCTTGCAATAATCATGTCAGTTTCAGTGTCATACTTCCAATTCAGTTTTGTGTTTGTATGTCATTAGTGAAGCAAAGTTTGAAAAATGTTAATATCTGCTTTTATGAACAAAAGGAACTGTACAAGGATCTGAATGTATGTGTCACTTTGCAGATTCTAGCATTCTTCCTGCGACCCAACAAAGACTCAAAATACCGGAAATACTGGAACTGGTATCACCATTGGGTAGGCAGGCTTGTGCTCTTCTTTGCAGCTGTCAACATTGTCGTGGGGATCAAAGTTGGAGGTGCTGGTAACTCCTGGAAGGTCGGCTACGGTTTCAACCTGGCCATCCTTCTTATCACCATTATCACCCTGGAAGTCCTGCTGTGGACAAGGTGGAAAAACAACAGCAACTCCACAACGACATACTAAATATGCTTGATTAGATTCCTGTCATGGGTGATGCTGAAGGCCGTATTATTCACATGTTTGTGATGATGTTGTAACTTGTAAAACTACAAGATCCTTTAGCGAAGATCTACAAGATTAGCCATCGACCATGAGTTTTTGATGCGTAATATGTAAAGCGTCCAGATGTACCACCCCGTTGTATTTTCTTGCGAGATTCAAGGTGGTAGTACAATTTAAGGGGCTGTTTAATTCAAAGGATTTCCAAAGGTATTGCATAGCATTCTTACACATAGGATTTATTCCTATAGAGGCCATTTGATTTAAAGGATTGAACCCCTATGGATTGCTTTCCTATACTACAATCGCATAGGAGGTTAGACCTCTTGGAAAATTTCTGTATGTCCATGACAACTATGATATGCACTTAATCTCTATAGAAATTTTCAGCATTTTTCTTATGGTGCAACCAAACGACTTATGCAACTAATTCCTGTATTATTTATTCCTGTAGGATTTCACATGTCATGACATAATGTTCCTGTTGGAAAAAATAGCACAAAACCCCAATTATGCGAGAAGGGGAAGCAACAAAGCCTACCCTCGAAGATTGATCTAGTGAAAGTTGTCGATGATGAGGTTGATGAAGACGAACGTCGATCCCTGCAACGAGACTTATCAATTCGCGAGGAGATGCATTATCTCACGATCTAGTATCGCACTTGCAGCACCTCCATCCGTATCCACACATACGGGATCAATAACACCGCGTAAACGTGTGATCAAGTGCACCATTGAAACAGCGATTGTGTCGATAAAGATGCGGCGCTTCCATAGTCTGTCTAGATTAGATCTAAATGGGGCATGACTTGGACATCGCTCGAGATCGGTGAAGTAGATCTCTGCGGCATCGATGGCATCAACACGGAGAGAGAGGAAGGCGGCATAGCGGCGAGAGGCGACACGGCGGCTTGGCTGGGCGGGGTGGCTAGGGTTGGCGTGCCATCCCCACCCCCTTATATAGGAGTCGGTCGGCTCCCTCCTCCAAACAAGTGAGGAGGTCAAGTCCCCGGGTGTAACACCATGATTACGAAAAGACCGTGGCTTCTATGTGACATGCCAATCCACGGATCGGTTCATTGGCCCACAATAGAATGATATGAATAACATAGCAAAATATCCGTGTATCATAAATATCGAAGATCCAGAGTACCATTATTACAATAAAAGCTTAGCCCAAGGCTAGCTCAAATTATTCACGTAGCAACATAAATAAAGTAAATCCTCCATTCTTCAAATTGCCCACAAGTGAACAAGTGCCGAGTGGAGTACCGTGGCCTATATCGATTACTCAGAATCGGAATAACCTGCAAAATGAAACGTAGCAGCCCCGAAGGGTCAATACATGGAATGTATGGCAAGTAGAGCTAGTAATGGAGACAATAGTACTAACATCTACGTGCATATTTGGCTAGTGGAGCTGTGTCTGGCTTGCATTTGCAAATACATTTGTCCTACTTTCATAAACAGTTTTTGATTTTCTTTGAAAAGATCCCAATTAAGTTAACCCAACAACATTAAAACAATTAAGAAATTGGAATGAGCGAGAAACATGTCATGGAATCAATATCAAGCAACTCAGTTGTCCATAACCGGGGACACGGCTAATCGATTAGATTATACATCCTGCAGGGGTTAGTACACTTTACCCATGTGACTTGGCCAGCCCAGCTCGTACCATCACTCTCATTTTGGGTGATGATAGGGAGAAGTCCAAGAAGAGACTGTTCGGGAAGTAGCTCCCCAATCCCGACGCCAAGACCGTCCAACCTACCAAAATTCTACATCTCTGGATACGCGGGTTCGAGTTACCACAACCTACTAAGTCCAACCAACCGCCCATTCCATTATTGGTACATGGTTGTACACGTAACCTACACAATAAAGAAGCCAATCAATTTCTCTCGATACCTGGGTGCCTTTCCGCAATGAAACCATCAAAAATTATCAATACCATCACACCCAGGAGATTCATTGATTAAGTTGTTTTAGTTTTCACAAACCAATACTTTTAGAAACAAGTCTCAATGATGTAACCCAGCCCTCGTTCATCATAGCTTGGCTAAGCACATCTACCAACGGTGGTTCATCTACAAGGAAGGTCCTACCACATAATAGGACATAGCATAGCGATAGTATCATCCTACACATGCATCTACAAAATACACGACAATGCATTGAAAATAGTAGGACAATATCATGAACAAAGTAGCATCTACTTGCCTTGGTTGTAGCGGTCGGAAGAACAATCCACACACGAACAAGCGTTGCACTCGTCACAATCTACACGATACAATTGCAATCATAAACAACAATCCACAAGCATATGCAACAAAAATGATGCATGAAGGTATGCAAGGCAAGTGAATTGGTGCTACAGCTGCACCACATAATAGAAATCAGTAGAGGTACTGATTGCATGCATGAAAAATAGTTTTAGCGCAAGGAAAACTAATATGCAAAAGTAATGCTCAAAACTAGAGCTAGAACTCAAATAATTCACTACCGGTAGTATACTGTTTGTAAAATCTTGGGAAAATTCTACCGCATAGGCATCGCTGATTAGAAACAGTACCAACTGGAATTACTCAAAAAGGAATTATAAAACTCCCCGAGTAATTAAAACACTGCAGAAAGCCACTAGACAGTTTCTGCAGAAGTTTTCACTATAAGCCTAACTTTTTAATTCACGATGAGATTACCCTCGTTCCACTGAATCCAGGGACATATCATACGCGATTTTTGGAGCTACGGATCTTTTTTTACGAATTAAATACTCCGAAAAGGCCGTTAATTCATTTGATTAACCTGTACTAAACCTTGCTGCAAAAGCCTGAACCAAAGGTACAGCAAGATTCTACACGACTTATTGAATCTACACATATTTTATTTGCAATTTTTGGCCAAGCGGTTTAATTTCTACGCAATTTACAAGTTTCTACCGAAATCTGCCAACTAAAATGATTAACAAAAATAACCAGTCAACTGTGTCTGTTGACTGGTCAACGTGTCTGCTGGCTGGGCGCTGACTGGGCTTCTGACTAGTCAAAGCCTGGGTCTAACCGGTCAACGGCTGATCTGAACCGCTGATGTAAAATCTAACGGTGGTTGCAGGCTTATCGGAGACAAACGGCGAAACGAACTCCGGACGGTGCGTCGATCGGTTCCGACGACGACGGTTACCTGCGCGGTAGGGGAAACGATCAGCGCGTAGTACGGGGCGGTCAACAACACGGCGACAGCGCGTGCGGCGGCGACGGCGGTGCGGCACGGCACGGACGAGCGGGCGCGGCGCAAGCATGAGGCGCGGCGCGCGTGCGTGTGTGTGCGTCTGCGCAGAAGCAGCGAGGCTACAGCGAGCGCAGCAGCTTAGCGGCAGAAGCAATAGCTAGCGCGGCGGCAGCAAGACGCAGCGGCTGGGGCGGGCGGCGGCGGCGGTCATGGCGCGGGCAGGCGGGCGGCGCGCGAGGCGGGCGGGTACTGGGGCGGCGGGCGGAGCGGGCGGGTGGCGGCACGGAAGGAAGGCAAGGCGTGGGCTTGAGGTGGCGGCGGCGATCCCGAGTAGATCGGGTGGCGGGCGCTCGAGGAGGAGGCGGCGATCGCGAGGCACGGGTCCCGAGGAGCGCGATCTGAGGCGGGAAGGGCGGCTCGGCCGGTGGGTCCTTAAGGGGCCCTCGCGGGTCCTACGCGGATTCGGCGTGTGGTTGGACACGAACTCGGAAAACGGCCCGAAAATCGGCCCGTCTTTTTATCTTTTAATAAAACGGCGATAACTTCTCCGTACGAGCTCCGATTCGGGCGATTCTCGCTCCTACGGTTTCGTAAAATCGAGGGGAACAATCTAGGGTCAAGGGTTGAGCGAAACCACTAGGCTACAAGGGTGGACAACGCTAGTCCTACTAAAGCCTCCCGCAGGAGCCTCGTAGCAAAATAGAATAGGGTTTAGAAAATAGCGTTTCGCTAATTCTTTTCAATCGACGGTTTTGCATGGAAAAGTATGATGCGATGATATGAATGATATGCAGAACCAAATCTAAAATTTTGGATGTGACAAGACTAACCCCCTTAAGATGAATCTCGTCCTCGAGATTCGGCGCGGCTAGCAAATAGGTGTGGGTAGTCCTCTCGGATGCCATCCTCACGCTCCCAAGTGGCTTCCTCTTCGGTGTGGTGGCTCCACTGTACCTTGCAAAACCTGATTGTCTTGGTACGGGTAATCCTTTCCGCTGTCTCCAGAATCTTGACCGGTTTCTCCTCATAGGTCAAGTCGTTCTCAAGTTGAACCTCCTCTAGCGGTACAGTGTCTCTCAATGGTGTATCCACCATCTCCGGATGGCACTTCTTCAGCTGTGACACGTGGAACACATTGTGAACAATGACAGAGCCTCCGCAACTCAAGCGATAAGCAACTTCTCCTTTGCGTGCTAAGACCTGATACGGTCCAATAAACCGAGGTTCCAGCTTACCCTTAATTCCAAATCTCTTGATTCCACGAAGTGGGGACACTCTGAGGTATGCTCTATCACCAATCTCATACACCACTTCCTTGCGCTTGGCGTCAGCGTAGCTCTTCTGCCTTGATTGTGCTACCTTCAGCATGTCCCTAATCAAGGCGACCTTCTCCTCAGCATCCTTGATCAAATCGGGTCCAAACAACTGACGTTCTCCTACTCCATCCCATAGCAATGGTGTTCGGCACCGTTTCCCATATAGCACATCGAACGGCGACGTCTTGATGCTTGTCCGATAGCTGTTGTTGTAGGAAAACTCCGCATACGGCAGATTCTCATCCCAACTAGAGCCATGAGCCAAGGCGCAAGCTCTCAGCATGTCCTCCAAAATCTGATTCACCCTCTCGGTCTGTCCATCGGTCTGTGGGTGAAATGCTGTGCTAAACTCCAATCTAGTACCAAGTGACTCGTCAAATGGCGCCCGGAAGTGTGAGGTAAATTGGGTGCCTCTATCGATCTGATACTCTTGGGAACTCCGTAGGCACACAATTCTGTCCATGTAAATCTTGGCCAACTTTGCACTCAGATAGGTCGTCTTCACCGGTATAAAGTGGGCTACCTTGGTCAAATGGTCGACCACTACCCAAATGGAGTCATATCCCGACTGGTCCTGGCGATCTGTGATAAAATCCATTCCCACTCTATCCCACTTCCAATCTGGCACGGTCAACGGCTGTAGCAGTCCTGCTGGCTTCTGGTGTTCCGCCTTCACTCGGCTGCACACGTCACATAGGGCAATATGCTTGGCGATATCTCCCTTCATGTTGTTCTACCAAAATCTGCTCTTCAAATCCATATACATCTTTGTGTTGCCTGGATGTATGGAGTATGGCGAGTTATGAGCCTCCTGCAGAATCAACTCCCTTATCTCCGGGTCGCTGGGAACACACAAACGATCTCCATACCACAGGGTACCATGCTCATCCTCGTGAATATCCTTTTCCCGATTCTCCTTCATCTTTTCCTTTATCTCCTCTATTTCCTTGTCTCCCACCTGAGCCTTCATGATCCTGTCCTGTAGAGTTGGTTGGACTTCCATTGTTGTCAAGTATCCTTCAGATACTACCTCCAGTCTAAGGTCCTTGAATTGTTTGCACAAATCCTCAGGCAATTCACCAATTGTCAATCCATTGGCGTAAACCTTCCGACTCAGAGCATCTGCTACTACATTGGCCTTTCCAGGGTGGTATTGTAGATTCATATCATAGTACTTGATAAGCTCCAACCATCTCCTTTGCCTCATGTCCAGTTCCTTCTGAGTAAATATGTACTTCAGGCTCTTGTGGTCGGTGTACACATCACAGTGTTTTCCCATTAAGTAATGCCTCCATACCTTGAGCGCATGAACCACTGACGCTAACTCCAAGTCGTGTGTGGGGTAATTCCGCTCATGGTGCTTGAGTTGTCGCGAGGCATATGACACTACTCTCCCATCTTGCATCAAGACACTCCCAAGTCCTGCCGATAAGCATCACAAGACACTTGGAAATCCTTCGAAGGTCCGTAAACACAAAAGCGGTCACTAATCGACGCCTTGGTTCTCGAAAGCTGGCTTCACATACGTCGACCATTCAAACCTCCTCTCCTTCTTGAAGTTCACCATCGGCTTAGCAATCTTGGAAAAGTTTTCAATGAACCTCCTGTAATATCCAGCAAGTCCCAAAAAGCTTCGAATCTCTCCCGCATTCTTGGGTGCTTCCCACTCAGTTACTGCAGTCACTTTGCTTGGATCAACAGCGACTCCTTCTCCTGACACTACGTGTCCAAGAAACCCAACGGTGTTAAGCCAGAATTCACACTTGCTGAATTTGGCATACAGCTTGTGTTCCCTCAGCTTCTCCATAATCAGTCGCAGATGTTTCTCATGCTCAGCATCATCCTTAGAATATATCAGTATGTCATCAATAAACACCACCACGAACTTATCCAAGTACTCCATAAATACCTTGTTCATCATGGTCATGAAATATGTCGGGGCATTCGTTAGTCCAAAAAACATAACCGTATATTCATATAAACCATACCTAGTGGTGAAGGCGGTTTTTGGTACGTCCTCCTCCCGGATCTTCAATTGGAAGTAGCCTGATCGCAGATCAATCTTGCTGAACACCTTCGCACCTTCCAGTTGATCAAACAAATCATTTATGTTCGGCAGAGGGTACTTATTCTTAATGGTTACTTCATTCAGCGAGCGATAGTCCACTACTAATCTCTTGCTGCTGTCTTTATTCTCCACAAACAGAACAGGTGCACCCCATGACGACGAACTAGGCTGAATGCATCCCTTTTCCAGCTGCTCTTTCAACTGCTTCTTCAATTCCTTCAGCTCATCCACATCCATCTTATATGGTTTCTTTGCTATTGGTCCTGTTCCCGACATCAGGTCGATGAGAAACTCTACTTCCCTGTCAGGTGGCATCCCTGGCAGTTCTTCCGGAAACACATCGGGGTAATCCCTAATCACTGGCACAGTATCCATGCTAACCCCCTTAAGAGAATTCAACTTACACCTTCCTGGTCGTACAACCGACTTGGATCTAATCCTCTTACCATCCAGGGTTTTGAGTGAAACAGATCACTATGCACAATCTATGTGTCCCCCATGCATAGACATCCAATCCATACCCAGAATAACGTCTAACCCCTGTGAATCCAACACTACCAAATGTGCACTGAAGTTGTGTGTTCCAATCCTCACAGTTAAATCGCGGCATCCCGCGCTAGCTATCATATCTCCTCCAGGTGAACTCACTCTAATAGACCTTTTCATAGACTAGTAGGTAACTTATACTTATCCACAAATGCCCTTGATATGAATGAATGCGATGCACCAGTATCGAAAAGTATAAGTGCAGGGTAAGTGTTGATTGAAAACTTACCAATCACAAGGTCAGGCTCATCTGGAATCCTCCACATTCATGTGGTTCACCGTGGCCTTCTCGCTGTTGGTTGGCTTTAGTACTTTCCTCTCCGGACAGTTGTCAGCATAGTGTCCCTTCTGTTTACACTTGAAGCACGTCACCTCACTCAGATCCTTCTTCACAAAGCTGCGATCGCGGTTGCGGTCATGTCCACCGTGTCCTCGTGAGTGGTGAGAGTGTCCTCCCTTGTGGCTGTGGTGGTTGCTCCTATGGTTGTCATGACGATGCCCATCGCCTCCATGGTGGTGGCGGTCATGGCTCCCATGGTCACTCCCTCCATGCTTGGAGTATCCATCATATGAAGTGCGAGACTTGTGATGTGAACCAGAGTGGTGATTGTTACTCTTTCTCTTGCGGTTCTCCACCTGCTTGTGCTTCCCTTCCAAGATCCTGGCCTTGTCCATAAGCTCCTGGAAAGTGGGGCAATAAACCACCAGTAGCTGCACTGAAAGCTCATCACTGAGGCCATCCAAGAATCTCTCCCTCCTTTTTGCATCAGTGTCAACATCCTCAGGTGCATAACGGGACAGGTTGTTGAACTCCTCAATGTCCTCGGCCACGGTGCGGTTGGTTTGGCGCAAGTTGCGGAACTCCTTCCTCTTCAGGCTAAGAACTCCTGAAGACACGTGGTTGGTCCTGAAACCTTCCTCAAACATAGCCCAAGTCATGGTATCCATCGGGTGGGTGATCTGAAAAGTGTCCCACCAAGAAGCGCCTGGTCCCTCCAGTAGGTGAGCGGCAAACCTCACCTTCTCAGCATCATTGCATCCAACAGTTACCAGATCCTTGTTGACTAAATGCAACCAGTCGAGAGCAACCATTGGCTCCGTTGCAGTAGAGAACTTAGCTGGCCTTAGCCTCAGAAATCTGGTGAGAGCATCTCCCTGAGGCTGATTGTTTCCATTGTTGTTGTTCTGATTTGCCATGAAGTGAGTCATCACTTGGGTCAGTTGTGCCTGAGCTGCCATGAGCTGCTCGAACTCAGTGGGTTGACGGCGGGGAGGCATCTGCGGTTCAGCACAGGTAAGTTTAGAGAGAATCAACTACGATAATAGGATTCTACCCATACATATGATCAATCAACAACAAACAATAACAGACAATCCCAAGCAAGCAACACATCAACAAACAAGTGATCCAGCAACATCCCAGGGGTCATCCTAGCAGTATATACCTACTGAAATAGTTTTACAAGAGTTGGCAATGGTTAACTAAACAGTTGATCAACTAAACAACAAAACAGCAATCTGCCGGAATAGTCCAGCAGCGTTCGCGAATTTTTCCGCCTGACTTAAACTCGTCAGAAAATTTATCTGATTTTTGCACATATAGTACAGAGAGTTTCGCATCATCCCAATTTTTTTTCAGATTTTTCCCAGTTACCAAAAAAATATGAAAAATCGCGCAGTACTGCTGTATCAGCAGAAAAACTGCAGCGAAAATAACACAGATAGTAACCAAACTTGCCATAACTCTTTCATAAAATTCGCACAAATAATTCCTGGGATATTGGAGTACACAAATAAGCAACTAAACACTCTTAAACTAACACGAACTAAGTTTCACATCGATCGAGACTAATCCTAACGAATTTGTCTAACAAGGACTAATTGGTGGACTCCTATCTACTCCTTGAAGAGGTTGCAGTAGGTCCTTGCTGTCATGCGTTGGCGCTTCGGCTCGCGGTACAACCATGGCGGCGGAGTGTACACTTCTCCTGAATCATCACTTGAGATCTCAAACTCCACCTCTTCTGGATCCTCCTCTTCTTCACTCTCAGCTACAACTGCAACAGCTTCATCTCCTCCACCATCATCGTCTCCATCATCATCATCCTCGTCCTCATCATCATCATCGTTTCCACTGTCATCATCATCCCCATTGTTGCCATCTTCTCCATTGTCATCATCAGAGGGTGGATTTAGCTGTGCTTGGAGAGCGGCAATCTGGGCTGTCATAGCTTCAATAGTTTGATCCCTTTCTTGGACGGTCCCTTGCAACTATTGTATGTTCTGGGTGTTCTCCTGCACAATACCATGAAGATGAGCTATGGTTTCATCTCTGGATATCAGGGCATTCTCCAGAACTCCCACATCTTCATGCAGGGTGTCAATCTCCTGCCCTTGTACCACCACACCATTGCTAGCAAAATCTGCAATCTCCTTTATAATCATCACCTTCTCAGCTAGAGCTCCATTCTCCCTTTCCATGTCCTGTATGTGCCTCCGATGGGGCGGCATGTTGTTCCTGTCGCCCGGGGTAACCACAATGTGCCCATCTTCATCACGCCTCCCATAGTCACGGTAGGGTGAATCTGCTGGCTGGTGTTGTGGGCTTCATCCTCGGTCTGGCTGGTGTTGTGGCTGGAGTGTCGCTATACGGTAAGATCCAAGCAGATGTTCCGGCACATAGAGGCCTTGGCATATTTGTGCTTGTGCTAGGTATCCTCCAGGTATGTGCTCTCGGCTTGCAATAATCATGTCAGTTTCAGTGTCATACTTCCAATTCAGTTTTGTGTTTGTATGTCATTAGTGAAGCAAAGTTTGAAAAATGTTAATATCTGCTTTTATGAACAAAAGGAACTGTACAAGGATCTGAATGTATGTGTCACTTTGCAGATTCTAGCATTCTTCCTGCGACCCAACAAAGACTCAAAATACCGAAATCTGGAACCGGTATCACCATTGGCAGGCTTGTGCTCTTCTTTGCAGCTGTCAACATTGTCGTGGGGATCAAAGTTGGAGGTGCTGGTAACTCCTGGAAGGTCGGCTACGGTTTCAACCTGGCCATCCTTCTTATCACCATTATCACCCTGGAAGTCGTGCTGTGGACAAGGTGGAAAAACAACAGCAACTCCACAACGACATACTAAATATGCTTGATTAGATTCCTGTCATGGGTGATGCTGAAGGCCGTATTATTCACATGTTTGTGATGATGTTTTAACTTGTAAAACTACAAGATCCTTTAGCGAAGATCTACAAGATTAGCCATCGACCATGAGTTTTTGATGCGTAATGTGTAAAGCGTCCAGATGTACCACCCCCGTTGTATTTTCTTGCGAGATTCAAGGTGGTAGTACAATTTAAGGGGCTGTTTAATTCAAAGGATTTCCAAAGGTATTGTATAGCATTCTTACACATAGGATTTATTCCTATAGAGGCCATTTGATTTAAAGGATTGAACCCCTATGGATTGCTTTCCTATACTACAATCGCATAGGAGGTTAGACCTCTTGGAAAATTTCTGTATGTCCATGACAACTATGATATGCACTTAATCTCTATAGAAATTTTCAGCATTTTTCTTATGGTGCAACCAAACGACTTATGCAACTAATTCCTGTATTATTTATTCCTGTAGGATTTCACATGTCATGACATAATGTTCCTGTTGGAAAAAATAGCACAAAACCTAGACCAATTATGCGAGAAGGGGAAGCAACAAAGCCTACCCTCGAAGATTGATCTAGTGAAAGTTGTCGATGATGAGGTTGATGAAGACGAACGTCGATCCCTGCAACGAGACTTATCAATTCGCGAGGAGATGCATTATCTCACGATCTAGTATCGCACTTGCAGCACCTCCATCCGTATCCACACATACGGGATCAATAACACCGCGTAAACGTGTGATCAAGTGCACCATTCGAAGCAACAGTGTGTCGATAAAGATCTGGCAGCGCTTCCATAGTCCTGTCTAGATTAGATCTAAATGGGGGCATGACTTGGACATCGCTCCAGCATCGGTGAAGTAGATCTCTGTCTGGCATCGATGGCATCAACACGGGAGAGAGAGGAAGGGGCAGCGCAACGGCGAGAGGCGACACACGGCGGCGGCTTGGGCTGGGCGGGGTGGCTAGGGTTGGCAGTGCCATCCCCCACCCCTTCTTATATAGGAGTCGGTCGGCTCCCTCCTCCAAACAGCGTAGGGGAGGAGGTCAAGTCCCGGCAGGTGTAACACCGCGGTTCTGAAAAGACCGTGGCTTCTATGTGACATGCCAATCCCTGGATCGGTTCATTGGCCCACAATAGAATGATATGAATAACATAGCAAAATATCCGTGTATCATAAATATCGAAGATCCAGAGTACCATTATTACAATAAAAGCTTAGCCCAAGGCTAGCTCAAATTATTCACGTAGCAACATAAATAAAGTAAATCCTCCATTCTTCAAATTGCCCACAAGTGAACAAGTGCCGAGTGGAGTACCGTGGCCTATATCGATTACTCAGAACCGGAATAACCTGCAAAATGAAACGTAGCAGCCCCGAAGGGTCAATACATGGAATGTATGGCAAGTAGAGCTAGTAATGGAGACAATAGTACTAACATCTACGTGCATATTTGGCTAGTGGAGCTGTGTCTGGCTTGCATTTGCAAATACATTTGTCCTACTTTCATAAACAGTTTTTGATTTTCTTTGAAAAGATCCCAATTAAGTTAACCCAACAACATTAAAACAATTAAGAAATTGGAATGAGCGAGAAACATGTCATGGAATCAATATCAAGCAACTCAGTTGTCCATAACCGGGAACACGGCTAATCGATTAGATTATACACCCTGCAGGGGTTAGTACACTTTACCTATGTGACTTGGCCAGCCCAGCTCGTACCATCACTCTCATTTTGGGTGATGATAGGGAGAAGTCCAAGAAGAGACTGTTCAGGAAGTAGCTCCCCAATCCCGACGCGCACCGGACCAACCTACCAAAATTCTACATCTCTGGATACGCGGGTTCGAGTTACCACAACCTACTAAGTCCAACCAACCGCCCATTCCATTATTGGCACATGGTTGTACACGTAAGCTACACAATAAAGAAGCCAATCAATTTCTCTCGATACCTGGGTGTCTTTCCGCAATGAAACCACCAAAAATTATCAATACCATCACACCCAGGAGATTCATTGATTAAGTTGTTTTAGTTTTCACAAACCAATACTTTTAGAAACAAGTCTCAATGATGTAACCCAGCCCTCATTCATCATAGCTTGGCTAAGCACATCTACCAACGGTGGTTCATTTACAAGGAAGGTCCTACCACATAATAGGACATAGCATAGCGATAGTATCATCCTACACATGCATCTACAAAATACACGTCAATGCATTGAAAATAGTAGGACGATATCATAAACAAAGTAGCATCTACTTGCCTTGGTTGTAGCGGTCGAAAGAACAATCCACACACGAACAAGCGTTGCACTCGTCAAAATCTACACGATACAATTGCAATCATAAACAACAATCCACAAGCATATGCAACAAAGATGATGCATGAAGGTATGCAAGGAAAGTGAATTGGTGCTACAGCTTCACCACATAATAGAAATCAGTAGAGGTACTGATTGCATGCATGAAAAATAGTTTTAGCGCAAGGAAAACTAATATGCAAAAGTAATGCTCAAAACTAGAGCTAGAACTCAAATAATTCACTACCGGTAGTATACTGTTTGTAAAATCTTGGGAAAATTCTACCACATAGGCATCGCTGATTAGAAACAGTACCAACTGGAATTACTCAAAAAGGAATTATAAAACTCCCCGAGTAATTAAAACACTGCAGAAAGCCACTAGACAGTTTCTGCCGAAGTTTTCATTGTAAGCCTAACTTTTTAATTCACGATGAGATTACCCTCGTTCCACTGAATCCAGGGACATATCATACGCGATTTTTGGAGCTACGGATCTTTTTCTACGAATTAAATACTCCGAAAAGGCCGTTAACTCATTTGATTAACCTGTACTAAACCTTGTTGCAAAAGCCTGAACCAAAGGTACAGCGAGATTCTACACTACTTACTAAATCTACACATATTTTATTTGCAATTTTTGGCCAAGCGGTTTAATTTCTACGCAATTTACAAGTTTCTACCGAAATCTGCCAACTAAAATGATTAACGAAAATAACCAGTCAACTGTGTCTGTTGACTGGTCAACGCGTCTGCTGGCTGGGCGCTGACTGGTCGTCTGACTAGTCAACGCCTGGGTCTGACCGGTGAACGGCTGATCTGAACCGCTGATCTAAAATCTAACGGTGGCCGCAGGCTTACCGGAGACAAACGGCGAAACGAACTCCGGACGGTGCGGCGATCGGTTCCGGCGACGACGGTTACCTGCGCGGTAGGGGAAACGATCAGCGCGTAGTACGGGGCGGTCAACAACACGGCGACGGCGCGTGCGGCGGCGATGGCGGTGCGGCACGGCACGGACGAGCGGGCGCGGCGCAAGGCGCGCGAGGCGGCGCGCGTGCGTGCGCGCGCAACAAGCGGCAGCCTTGGCGAGCGCATGTAAAGAAGAATGGCGCAGGCAGCTTGAACGCAGCAGCAGCATGCTGCAGCGGTGGCGGCAGTAGCGCGCAGCAAAGACGCAGCGAAGCGTGGCGGCAGCGGCGGTTGGCGCGGTGAGCGGCGGGCGGTCGCGCGAGGCGGGCGGGTACTGGGCGGGCGGCGGAGCCGGGCGGGTGGCGGCGCAGCACGGTAAGGAGGCGGCGGGGCACGGGCTTCGAGGTGGCGGCGGTCCCGAGGAGATCGGGTGGCGGCGGGGCTCGGTTTCGAGGAGGAGGCGGCGATCGCGGGAGGCACGGGTCCCGAGGAGCGGGCGCGATCTACGAGGCAGGCAGGGGCGGCTCGGCCGGGTGGGTCCCTTAAGTGGGGCCCTCTCGCGGGGGTCCTACGTGGATTCGGCGTGCGGTTGGACACGAACTCGGAAAACGGCCCGAAAATCTGCCTGTCTTTCTATCTTTTAATAAAACGACGATAACTTCTCCGTACGAGCTCCGATTCGGGCGATTCTCGCTCCTACGGTTTTGTAAAATCGAGGGGAACAATCTAGGGTCAAGGGTTGAGCGAAACCACTAGGCTACAAGGGTGGACAACGCTAGTCCTACTAAAGCCTCCCGCAGGAGCCTCGTAGCAAAATAGAATAGGGTTTAGAAAATAGCGTTTCGCCGATTCTTTTTCAATCGACGGTTTTGCATGGAAAAGTATGATGCGATGATATGAATGATATGCAGAACCAAATCTAAAATTTGGGATGTGACAGCAGGACTCCCTCCTTCCCAAAATCGCCTTAGGGGGGTTCCGGTCCAACACGGAGTCCCCTCCCAATCTGATTGGGGAGTTGGGGTCCAACTCGGACCCCTCCTCCCCTCGCCCGTCATTCTAGGGGGTGCCCTAGCCGACTCAGCTAGGGTTCCCCCTCTTCTCGTGCGGAAGCCATAGTAGGCCCATGGTGCCCACTAGGTATTAATAATACTTATATTAAATATTTATGATTTTTATGAAGTCTGGAATAATTACGAACACCTCCGAACTTATTCTGGAACATTGCTAAATCATTCGGATACCTTCCATATAGTGTCCGGGAAACATTCCTTTCACTCTAAGTTATATTCCGAACACTTTCATTAAATTCCAAGACCTTTTGAACATCTATTTGGAATACTTCATTCACATATTTTTCAATCACACTCATATTCTATATGTCGCTAAACATTATTGTATTACTTATCGATACCCATTGTATTGCTTCTCGATACATTTACATATCTTGAGGTGAAACTATTAGGTTATCCTCGTTACCCCATAAGTACTCTTGTTGTTATGGTGATGGCACGACAGATGCCATGGGTAGGCTTAAGTTGGGGTCCAATGTGTGCTAGTGGGATCTAGGGAGGGAAGATGCAGTGATTTCTACACACAGAACACAAGAATTAGATCTTTATTCAACACCAGTGGAGCTACACTTGCTCCTCGATCTGTTTGAGCGAGAGGAAGAAGAAGCTACTACTAGTGCTAAGTAAGAAATGGGTCGATCCCTCTCTCAGGAGGCCATGACCCTCCTTATAAAGGGGTGGCCAGGTTACATCTAGGGATGACGTGGACAAGCATATTCGTGGAATATGCTTGTCCCAAAATAGTAACTTGGCGAGCGCCTTTCCGTGTCCCCCTTCTATCGCTAGCAATAACCCAGATCCCACGACTTGTGAACCTCGGGCTCGAGGACTGTCACGTCCGTGAACTTCTTCTGATCCTCTATTCCTCTGGCTCTTGTCTGTAGCGCTTGGCACTGTACAAATTCCTGAGGGAGAGACAACGCACAGTGTTGACTTCGGGGTTGGCCCTCTCCTTCTCGAGCAAGCTTCCCCATGACCCGGCCTCGCCTTGTATGATTCGGCCAAGCCCTAACCTGCAGATACAAATAGTAGTACTTGTATGTGGACGTAACCCATATGTCGGCCGAGTCAGGTTTTAGTTATCTGACTCGGGTTAAGCCAGGCCTTATTCAGCCAACCTCTATATTAATTATGTCGGGTCATTCTTTGACCCGGTCTAGATCTTTGAGGGCTTTTCCCTTTTACCTTAGCTCAACCCTACCCGGGGTCATCCCCCCGACACTTGTACTCATAATGTATTGTCGACATTCCTGTAATTGACATCTCGATCACGTGTCCAGACAGACCATGATGAACATCATAATACATGAGTGGGTCTAGAGTGTATCTCTCCATCGCCTCCATCCTGAGGAGTAGCAGTTCCGATAACTACACCATATGTAACATTGGCATATCATCCGGTAAGAACAAAGATTTACATTATGATTACCCTATCACGAATTAACGTTTGAAGGTCTCGCCACTTCCTTATTGTATCCAACTTAATATGTGTCTTCTGGTCCAACGATCTTTTAGTAACTGTAATACTTGTTATGAGAAACTACTAATAGAAATATGGACGATATGTTTCACGGTATATCAAATTGTGTCTATCCATCGTCGATATTTTCATAACAACTCTGATCTCATGTACCACCGGCAATCATTACAACACTTTGTATTTGCCCTATAGTCAGGAAAGTAGGACAACCAATAATACATGAACTAGTTTTAGAGGTAAGACTAGGGATATCTAAATGGTGTTTATAATTCCACACATGTATTTAGTGTTTTCCTCAAAAACTTATTATCTCGAACTAATACAATTATAGCATAGAACAATAAAATCAATTATGAAATAGAAAAATAATAATAATCCATTTATTATTGCATCTAGGGCATATTTTCCTCAGTCTCTCACTTGTACTAGAGTCAATAATCTAGTTTATTTTTAGGAGTATAACACCTATGGATTCCCGGTGTTTCTCGTGCTTTTCAAGCATGAGTAATTTTCTCAAAGGATATGACACATTCAGGTCCATATGAATTGTGTACATATTTATATCCACCTTCATTCACAAATTGACGTATGAGATGGAATCAACACTGCACATTCTTGTTCTTCTGATGGGACCTTGATTCTTTATATTGTGCGATGGCACCATTGTTGTCACAATGAATATTCATATTCTCTAACGCACTTGGAACCACACCAAGTTATGTAATAAAGTTCTTCATCCAAACACCCTCTTTTGCAACATTTGATGCTGCTATGTACTCTGCCTCCCTTGTAGAATCTGCAATTGTATCTTTCTTAGAACGCTCCTAGCTCACCGCTACCCCGTTCAAACTAAACACATAGCCAATTGAGATTTAAAATCATCAAGATTAGTGGTAAATCTAGCATTGGTGTAAGCTCTTGCAATGAGCTCTTTATCACCTCCATATATGAGAAACATATTCTTAGTCCCTCATAAATACTTAAGTATATTTTTCACTGCTTCCCATTGAGCCTTTACAGGATCACTCTGTATCTTATCACAACACTTAGAGCATATGATACATCTAGTATTATACATATCATGGCATACATTATTGATCCAATTGCTGAAGCATGCGTAACAATATTCATATAGTCTTGCTCAACCAATGCCGTGGGACAATGTTTCTTGCTTAATTGTTGGGGGGATGACCCCAGGTAGGGTTAAGCTAGGGTAAAATGGAAAGTCCCAACAAGATATTGACTGGATCAAATGACCTGGACGAGTAATACAAATGTCGGCTGAATAAGGACCGGACTAACCCGAGTTAAGCAGTTAAGGCTTAATACTATGCTTTATACTTGTAGGTGTGAGCTTGGCCGAGTCATACTGGGCGAGGGCGAGTCATAAGGAAATTTGCTTGAGAAGGAGAGGATGAGCCCCGAAGTCAACACTGTGCATTGTCTCCCCCTAGGAATCTGTACAGTGCCAAGCGCTATAGACAATGGTTAAAGGGACAGAATAGCAGAAGAGGCGTCACGGAGGTGACAGTCCTAGAGCTTGACGCTCACATGTCTTGGGGCTCTGGGTTATTTCCGTCGATATAAGGGATACAAGGAAAGGCTCCCACCGAATTACCACTTTGGGATGAGCATATTCGTGGAATATGCCATCCATGTCAGCCCTAATGTAACCTGGCCACCCCTTTATAAGGTGATCCAGGGCCTCCTAGTAGGGGGGTCGATTCATTTTACACTTAGAGGGTAGTTGAGTGCTTCTTCCTCCTCTCCCTCTAATACAGCTTTAGGAGCAAGTGCAACCATTGTTGATCTAAGAAAGGATCGTGAGTGACTTCTTCGTGTGTAGAAACCACTACATCATCCCTCCCTGGATCCCACTAGAACACATTGGCCCCATCATTAGCCTACCCATGGCATCTGCCGTGCCACCACAACAACAGTTGGTTCCCACAATGGGGCCAGCAGTGGTGCTATCTAGAGTCAAGATCCAGACGGGAAACTTCATTGCCACCAGTGAGTGAAGGGAATATGCCCGAGAGGCAATAATAAAGTGGTTATTATCGTATTCCTTGTTTATGATAAATGTTTATTTTGCATGCTATAATTGTATTAATACGGAAACGTTAATACATGTGTGTTTAATAAACAAACAGAAAGTTCCTAGTTATGCATCTCTCATAAACTAGCTCGTTGATTAACAAGATGATCAAGGTTTCCTGATCATGGACATTGGATGTTGTTAATAACGGATCACAACATTAGTGTAATGTTGTGATGAACATTCATCCAAAGTATAGCATTACGATCAAAGTCATTGAGTTTATATTGCTATAACAACTTACGAAGTGATCCTAATCCTTAGACCATGAGATCATGTCAATCACTAACACCGGAAGAGTTTCTTGATAACATCAAACGTCACACCGTAACAGGGTGATTATCAAGATGGATTTAGAACTAATAAAGTGTTATGTTGAGGATCATGGATCGAGAGTGGAATTTGTTCATCCCGATGACGGATAGATATACTCTGGGCCCTCTCGGTGATATCACATTGATTAGCTTGCAAGCAAGTGATTTGATCACTAGAATGTTATATCACAGGAACGAGAAAAGAGTGCATGTCGGTAACGAGATCAAACTAGGTATGGAGATACCGATGATCGAATCTCGGACATGTAATATATCGTGAAACAAACGGATTAAAATACTAGCGTAAAAGGTTCCGACGATCACAAGAAAGTCATCGTTGAATGTGTGGGAGTCAGTATGGGTCTCCAGATCCCGCTTCTGATTATTGATATGAGAGGATTCTCGATCATGTCCGCATTATTCTCGAACCGTAGGGTGACACAATTAAGAGACACCGACATCCATTTGGAGCAAAAGTTTCATGCCGAAAAGAATAACAAGCGCAGGAATTTATTTCACTAGATACCGAAACGGGTTTTCGGGTGAAATTGTAGAAAGTGTTTCTGCATGTGAAATGAAATACTAGCAAGGGGTTTTATGTGAATGTTTGTCATTAAAGTAATTGACAAAATTCTGAATAAATAAAAGGAGTTTTATTTAATGAGAGTTTGCATTAAATTTGGTGGAAATTTAATGGGAATTTGAGTGGAGGGAATTGAAAGGCATTTGAGTGAGTGGAGTGTCCACCCACATGAATGTGGAAGAGGTGGGGGCAGCCCCATGGTTGGGCGCATGGCCCCTTGGGTGCCCCCCTCTCCCTATAAAAGGAGCCCCCTCCCTCTCTCACTCACACCTCCTCGTGAAGGATCTCTCTCCCCCTCTAGAATTTATCCCCCATGGTCTCGGACTAGCGAGATACATGTTCCCGGTGGCTATTCGGCAAGAAAGAGTTGTGCTTCCGCTGCATCGCTGGAGCGAGGAGGCGGAGGTTGCTCGGTGCCTCGAACGTGTGTGCGAGCACGGATGCTTGCTTTGTTTTGCGGCGCTAGGACTTCCTCTCGATCTTGAGATCGGCAAGAGATCGTCTACATCAACCACGAGTTTGGACTCGTTAAGCTTTGTCGGTCTTCAAGGGTATGTTCTCTACGGATATAAATCCGCCCGTTGTTTGTATCTAGTAGATAGATCTTGGTACATAGTTGTTCCCATCGTAGGAAATTTTTTGTTTTCTATGCTGCGAACCCTACAGTGGTATCAGAGCCAGATCTATGCGTAGATACTTTGCACGGGTAGTACACATATGAGTATGTGGGCGATGATGATCATTTTATTGATTCTTATTTGTACTTTGGATATTGGTGGCATAGTGGGATGAAGCAGCCCCGGACAAACTTTACATGTCCTCGCACATGAGACCTGTTCCACGCTTGACATGCAACTAGTTTTGCATAAGTGGCTAGCGGGTGTCTGTCTCTCCTACTATAGTCAATATCTAATTTGCAACGAGTTGTCAACAATTTGGTTATCCTCGTTGTGGTTCATGTTCGTAGGTAAGAACGGTTCTATCTTCGAAATCCCTAAGCCACGTAAAATTTGCAATGGATAAATTAGACCCGTCTAGTTTAGATTGTTGCTGGGCTAGTGATATGATATGGTGATGTTGTAAGTAGAAGTATGAGATGATACTCTTACAACACACATAACGTGTAATCTCCATAGACCTTGGACTTACACATATAGGTATGATAGTGATCATACCACGGTGCACATGATAGAGATCATATGCGGGAACCATATCATTCCACTAATAAACATGTGATGTTTGATAGCATCTTATATTGCTTGTTTGGCATTTTATTAGCATAATAAGATGATCCCTCATTTAAATATCAAGATAAGAATGTGTTCTTCCTTTAGTATGCACCGATTATGTTCTCGTCGCTCCAAGACATCACGTGATGATTGGGTGTTTTTGGATCCACGACCATATTTCGGGTGTAAGACAGTTACACACGCGAATACTAAGGTTCTTACTTGGCGAGCCTACCATGTACAGACATGGCCTCGGAACACGGACCGAAAGGTTAAGAATGAGTCATATAGTAGGTATGATGCCCATTTGATGCTCGCCTTTGAAGCTACACCGACTCACGTGATGATCGGACTTGGTGTAGTGGATTTGGTTCATGTAATCACCAAAAAGGCACGAGGGATGTCATTTTTGAGTGGGAGTTCATTTCTAATTTGGATTAGTAGAACTCAATTTATCATAAATTAAATCAAAGTGAATTTGCATAATTTCTTGTAGTCATTGGCATTCGTTCACCACCATATGCATAGTTGTAATTGAGATAATAGATCTATAGAATTCTGGATATATACTTTACGAACTGGTATCGTATTGTGTTGAGTGTCAATCAAAGTTTAAAGTCCTATTGCTAACTTTTAGCAAACTCTATTTACTCCGTGAAATTTAATAATTGGTATTAAATCGAGAGTAACAATTCCAGTGTTAGTATCTTCAGTATCATGTTTGCCTCCATGATTCTTGATTGTTTTAATATCAAGTTTATCTAGGAGCTGAAAGAATTGTTTCAGAAACCATCATGTGTGGCAGATATAACGATATCTGAAACAATGTTTGTTGCAATATGATAGAGTATAATATATGTTCTCATATTGGATGAGAATTTACGAAGGTTGGAGATGCTAGACATCCTAATCATCCAAAAGGGTTTTGGAAAGTAATGTTATACTCACAATTCGCCTTTATAAGCTAAAGTAGCTTGATCATGAAAGTCGTCATGATAAGGGTGAATAGAATATGTATGTAAAATGTTTACTACACTAAAAGATTACTAAAGAATGGATTTTGAAAGAATACCGATCATTTTGATGATGGTGATCTACTTCAAAGTGCAAGTCCAAAGGTATTATTATTTGAATATACACGCTTTGGACTATGTGTCATGTATATGGTGCCACTGTTGATGTTGATAGTTTCTTTTAAAAAGGAAAAGGAAATGCTGAAAGAGAATCTATAAAATATATTTGGCAGAAAAGAAAAGATTGGAAATATCCAATTTAGGTATATATATGATATACATGTTATGGTTGTATTCTTTGCTTGTTAAACAATGTGGTTCTTGGGTATTGGATACCGAATTGGTTGGTATGAAATTTCATACGGAACAACGCAATTCATGAACCACAATGGCCTAAGTAACTAGCAAGAGAATATGTGATTATGTTCATCGAAAACAAACAAACCGTTGTTTGTATTTCTCATTGACATCAAAGCTTGACTTCAAGATTTGTTTTAATAATTGTTATTTAAATCAGGTATTATGAGAACAAAGGTTGTTCAAATAATTACCGTATTCCATATAAGATGGATGATTTACAAATATAGTTGGAGAAATCACATCCATAAAGCCTAATGCTAAACTGTCGCAAGACAAATGATTGGAAGATCACTTACGAAGTGACATCGCCATTTAAATTATATTAGAAAGAAAACATGAAGAAACTCCATTTTTATGGATTTTTGGAGTCTTTGATTTGATCAAGTGACGCTTGTGAGACTTTTGTCGGGATAATTAAAACTTCGTTCAAAGGCCAAAGAAGAACGAACGACTAAAATATTGGAATTTATACATATCGATGTATGTAGTCCATTATGTGTAGTCGTAAGCGATGGGTTTCAACTTCATATACTTTCTCCGAAAATTTGAGTGAATATTCACTTAATGAGAAAGAAGTATGAAATATTTGAAAAACGTTTTCAAAGACTTTCAAGATGAAGTGGAAAATCATTGTAACAAGAAAATAAATGGTTTATGATTTTATCATAAATGATTTGTTTGAGTTACAAGTGTAACAAGAAAATAAATGAATTATGATTTTATCATAAAGGGATTTATTTGAGTTGCAAGTTTAGCAAAACACCTAGATTTTCATATCCCGAAACACCATAGGAATATGGAGTGTTTGAGATTTGTAATGAAACCTTGTTTGACATGGTTAGATCGAAGGTGTTATTTATAAAACTGCCATTATGTTTTAAAATATTAAAGCTTTAGAGACTTCCGCTTTTACACTGAAAAGAGCTCCATCTTGATCCATTGAAATGACACCATGGAAGTTATGGTTTGGGGTAAAACCCAAGTTGTCATTTCTTAAATTTTGGTATGCTAAACATAAGTGAGATGTTTACAACCGAAGTCGGATGAGCATGTCTTTGTAGGTTATTTCGAACAACAATTGGTTATTCCTCCATAACACCAAGGACAAAAGGGTTTTTCGCTTGAAACGTGAAGTTTCTTGAAGAAGAATTTTTTCATAAATGTTAAGTGGGAGGACAATAGAACTTTGATAAGGTTAACGAACCTTAGCTAAATGTGCTGAGTTGCACAGCGCCGGAAATTGTTCCGGAGGCTGCCATAATGCTCATAGATTATGTGCCTCAAAGGTTGTGGTCACGGAGATCTAAGTTCTTATTGAACCAAGTCGGTCGGATAAACAATCAAATACTTAGATTTGAGAGTAAATCATTATTGTTTGACAATGATGAACCGACTACATGCAAAGAAGCGATGATGGGCCCTGACTCCATAAAATGGCTTGAAGCCATAAAATCCGTGATAGTTCCATACACGAGAAATCAAGTTTTGAACTTGGAAGACCCTCTGGAAAGGTGTAAAAACCTATCGGTCGTATTTGGATCTATAAAGAAACAGACATGGATGTTTCACATCTATGAAATAGTCGAAATGTTGTAAAGTATGTTATGACAATGTTCAAGGAGTTGACTATGACAAGATTTGATCTTTCATAGCGATATTTAGTCTGTACGGATTAAAGTAGCAACCACTACATATAATTTGGTATATGGTAGATGAATAAACAAAACAAAGTTCTTCTAATAGAATGGTTACCTGGGACGTGTACATGACACGGTCCAAGGGGTTTTGTTAAATTCAAAGGATGCTAAAAGGGCATGCAAACTTCAATGGTTGAAGTAAGCATCACGGAGTTGGAATCTTCACCATGATGAAAAAGGAGTTTTTCATCAGGAGACGATGAAGATGCTTGCATTTGCAAGAAATTAAGTGGGAGCGCTGAAACATATTTCTAATATATTATGTGGAAGACATCTTATTGATTAGAAATAATGTATTATTTATTGACAAAGGTTAAGAATTTCATTTCGATGAAAAACTTAGGCAAAACCCGAATATTTAGCATGAATGTCTATAGTGGATAGACTGTGACGCTAATATGGTTGTGCCAAACGTACATATATGAGATATTGAAGGAGTTCAATATAGAAACAACAAGAAACGATTCTTGTCGCATGGAAAGGAGTTGAATCAAGATTCAAGTGTATCGACACTTGATAAGTGAAACAAGATTCAAGTGCTTTGACACTTGATGAGTGAAATCACGAGAATGTTTTGATCAATCATACCATGATATGTACACATCCAGATATGTCCTATGCTCTAAGTGTTATGAGCATATACCATAATGAATCATAAAATGATCATTGGACGATAGTGAGGATATTCTTATGATCTTTTTGAAAGAACTAAGAATATATTTGTGTAGAAGTGACAAACAATTACAAATAGTTCATTGTAAAGCGTTACATTGATACTAGTTTTGTCACAAGATACAAATTAAGTTTATCTCAATTTAAACTATGGGTGGCACAATGAAATGGAAAGAAAGTTTCCATGATGGATTTGGATGAATTCCAAAGTTTAAGACATTGTGACGAATACTACAATAAAAGGCTAAGTATATGACTGCTATAGTAGCAGCAAAGGAGGGAATTTGTGTCAAGAAGTTTGTTATCAAACTAAGGTGTGGTTCGCAATGGGCTAACACTAAAGATATATTGTATGACAATAGTATCGACATGGTTTAACCCCAAGGAACTAAAGGTCTCACCGAAAGACCAAATTTATACAATGCCATCTCATTGGAGAATGAGTGATGTGTGAAGACGCAAAGACATGGAAATACACACGGACCTGAAGCGTCAGATCCGTAGATTATGTTAACCACTTGCAATTGCGTATATGGAACACCAGAAAGCCATAGATGTTGAATACGCAATCAAACTAGATTATTGTCTCTAGTGCAAGTGGGAGACTGAAGGGAATATGCCCGAGAGGAAATAATAAAGTGGTTATTATCGTATTCCTTGTTTATGATAAATGTTTATTTTGCATGCTATAATTGTATTAATACGGAAACGTTAATACATGTGTGTTTAATAAACAAACAGAAAGTTCCTAGTTATGCCTCTCTCATAAACTAGCTCGTTGATTAACAAGATGATCAAGGTTTCCTGATCATGGACATTGGATGTTGTTAATAACGGGATCACAACATTAGTGTAATGGTGTGATGAACATTCATCCGAAGTATAGCATTACGATCAAAGTCATTGAGTTTATATTGCTATAACAACTTACGAAGTGATCCTAATCCTTAGACCATGAGATCATGTCAATCACTAACACCGGAAGAGTTTCTTGATAACATCAAACGTCACACCGTAACAGGGTGATTATAAAGATGGATTCATAACTAATAAAGTGTTATGTTGAGGCTCATGGATCGAGAGTGGAATTTGTTCATCCCGATGACGGATAGATATACTCTGGGCCCTCTCGGTGGTATCACATTGATTAGCTTGCAAGCAAGTGATTTGATCACTAGAATGTTATATCACAGGAACGAGAAAAGAGTGCATGTCGGTAAAGAGATCAAACTAGGTATGGAGATACCGATGATCGAATCTCAGACATGTAATATATCATGAAACAAAGGGATTAAAATACTTGCGTAAAAGGTTCCGACGATCACAAGAAAGTCATCGTTGAATGTGTGGGAGTCAGTATGGGTCTCCAGATCCCGCTTCTGATTATTGATATGAGAGGAGTCTCGATCATGTCCGCATTATTATCGAACCGTAGGGTGACACACTTAAGAGACACCGACATCCATTTGGAGCAAAAGTTTCATGCCGAAAAGAATAACAAGCGCAGGAATTTATTTCACTAGATACCGAAACGGGTTTTCGGGTGAAATTGTAGAAAGTGTTTCTGCATGTGAAATGAAATACTAGCAAGGGGTTTTATGTGAATGTTTGTCATTAAAGTAATTGACAAAATTCTGAATAAATAAAGGAGTTTTATTTAATGAGAGTTTGCATTAAATTTGGTGGAAATTTAATGGGAATTTGAGTGGAGGAATTGAAAGGCATTTGAGTGAGTGGAGTGTCCACCACATGAATGTGGAAGAGGTGGGGGCAGCCCCATGGCTGGGCGCATGGACCCTTGGGTGCCCCCCTCTCCCTATAAAAGGAGCCCCTCCTCTCTCACTCACACCTCCTCGTGAAGGATCTCTCTCCCCCTCTAGAATTTATCCCCCATGGTCTCGGACTAGCGAGATACATGTTCCCGGTGGATATTCGGCAAGAAAGAGTTGTGCTTCCGCTGCATCGCTGGAGCGAGGAGGCGGAGGTTGCTCGGTGCCTCGAACGTGTGTGCGAGCACGGATGCGCTGCTGTTTTGCGGCGCTAGGACTTCCTCTCGATATTGAGATCGGCAAGAGATCGTCTACATCAACCACGAGTTTGGACTCGTTAAGCTTTGTCGGTCTTCAAGGGTATGTTCTCTACGGATATACATCCAGCCGTTGTTTGTATCTAGTAGATAGATCTTGGTACATAGTTGTTCCCATCGTAGGAAAATTTTTGTTTTCTATGCTGCGAACCCTACAGTGAGCGCATCATCTTAGGGATCGTGCAGCGCTTCGACATGTGGGACTACGTCAGCGACAATGCGCACCACTTCGTTAGGTGCTCTCCTCCGCGCAATGGAGTCTTCATCAACCAAGGCACGCACAAGGTGTACATCAGCGTCGACGTCTCCTTCGTTTATCCATAGCGGGTCATCTTCACGGGAGAACTCCCCTCGGAGCTTCTAGCGGTCCCCGTATCACTCGGCCCGCAGGCAGCGTCGAGGTGATGATGACCGCGCCCGCACCAGCAGCAGGCGCAGGAGCCGGGCCAAGCAAGAACCTGGCAGCAGCAGATCTGGTAGCAGCAGATCCGGCAGCCACAGATCCGGCTAAGGCTCATAATGTAACCCCTAAGGCAACTCATATCACAGGGCCGCCCTTAGATACGCCAGAGAACATATTGCAGGAAGCGATAGAAAACTTAACCACTCATGTAGCTCCTATTGTAGTCCCAGCTCAGGCATAGGCCGAGCTAGAGGAATCTCGGTTGAAAATGTTAGAGGATGCTAGGAGAGTAGCAGCTCTGCAACAGTCGCTTAACAACACTTTGTGTGAGTATGCTAGGGCAAACAAGCTTAACACTAAGCCAACTCGGCTAGATGGTGTTAGGATAAGGGGAAGAATATCCTCAGTGACATCAACAAGGAACATGTGTCTAAGCAGGGTGACTCGGCTGACCCAGGGTTGCCGAGGTATAGCACGCCTGCGAAGAACCTTAGAGCTGCAGATGCAGCAGCTACCGAGATAGATGACCTGGCCGGTGAAGCCCGACAGAGGCAACAAGAAAGAGTCATTGAGCCGATGCGTATAGAAAACCAGCAGAATGAGGAACTGCTTAAAAACAACCCGACAAGACCCGGTCTCGTGTCGTTCATTCGGCTGGAGTTGCCACGACAGTATTCTGCCACAACATCTTCACCCGACGGAGGATCAAGGAAAGACAAGGCAGTAACCTCAGGGAGAAGGGATAAGCAGATGGTCCCATATGACCCAGTAGGGCGACACAGCTGACCTAGGGTTGCCGAGGTATAGCACGCCTGGGAAGAACCTTAGAGCTGCAGATGCGGCAACTATTGAGATAGTGACCTGACCGGTGAAGCCCGACAGAGGCAACAAGAAAGAGTCATTGAGCTGGTGCGTATAGCAAACCAGCAGAATGAGGAACTTCTCAAAAACAACCCGACAAGACCCGAAGGGTCTCGTGTCGTTCATTCGGCTGGAGTTGCCATGGAAGTATTCTGCCACAGCATCTTCACCCGGCGGAGGATCAAGGAAAGACAAGGCAGTAACCTCAGGGATAAGGGATAAGTAGATGGTCCCATATGACCCGGCAGTGGCTGGAAAAGGAAATGTGAACCAAGGCAATGAAAGCCAAGGTAATAGTGGAACAGAAACCCCGGTCATGGCAACGGTGGTCAAGGAAACAACGGGCAGGGTAACCCTGATCCACATCACTTATCTGGAGGAGGGAAACAACATCCTCCACAAGAGCTCCAACCGAGGTATGAATCTCGGCAAGAAAGGGGTGTAGGACCAATTTCGCATAACCCAGAACATAACAGATACAACAATGGTTATTCGGAGATGGAGAATGCCGGATTTGCCAGACCAAACTACCATGAGATATGAGAAAGGATGGGACATAGAAATTTGCAACCGGATGATGCAAGGTTGAAATGGACAGGATATACATATCCGAGTTGTTGGAAGAGAAAGGTCCCCTGGGTCCAGCATGCTTTGGACCTCGAATCATGAGGGATCCACCTGTGCCGAACTTCCAGTTGCCAAAAGGGACAAAAACATACAATGGAAGCACAAAGTCGCAATATTGGTTGATTGACTATGCTACTGCAGTGAAAATTGCAGAAGGCAACCTTAGGTGGGCAGTGAGATATGCGCCGCAAATGTTAGAAGGGCCAGCAAGAGTGTGGTTGAATAACTTGCCAGCAGGAAGTGTCAACTGCTGGTTAGATTTCGAGGAGATGTTTGTGAGAAAATTCACGAGCAAATATAAGAGGCCGAATAGGCCTCAATAGCTCGCCATGTGCAAGCAGAGACCAAATGAGACAAGCCGAGAATTTCTGACTCGGTGTTGTAACCTGAGGAACTCGTGTGAAGGAGTGATTGAATGAAAAGTGATTGCTTGGTTTGCACAAGGGTGCAGGTATGCAAGTGTGTTGTGGCAGAGGCTGATATGCCAACCACATTGGCCAAAACAATTCAAATAGCTGACTCATATGCATTGGGAGATCCGACTCAGCCAGAGCTTATGCCAGCATATCAGAATGATCAGCATGAGCATTATGCTCGTGATGGTGTCGGGTCATCCCGGAGGAATGAATTCTGAGGTAGGCGAAGAGATGATAGGCCGAATTATCGGTACAATTCGAGTCAAGTCGCAGTTGTAACCCAAGATCAGCCGAGTGCTAGGGAATCAATGTCAAAAGAACAGTTCACAAAAGTGGACTCCGATAAATGAAGGCAAAAATCAGTGGACCCGTGAGCAAAACAAGCAGTGGCAAGAGAGGCCAAAGTACACATATGAATCCATGTTGGATCAGCCCTGTAAGTTTCACGCTCCTAACCTGGCAAATCCTGTGAATCATACAACTCGACAATGTGCTTGGATGAAAATGACGATGGGCGGTGCAGAGCCAAATCAGCCGAATCAAAGACCTCAACTCACATGAGGCAATGCGCAACAACAACTGGCTCTACCTCTACCACCATCGAGGTATGAAAACCAACCACCGCCGAGGTACGGAAACCATGATAGAAGAGAAGCAGTACACCAAGTGGTGAATCCGAACCAGGAGAACCGTGGAGACCCTAGTCAAGGAGGCAGAAATGAGTACATAGAGCATCATCATGCCTACTGTGTGTTTACAACAGAGCTAACGGATAAGAAAAGTAAGCATAGGAGGCATATGGAAGTGAACATAGTTATGTCGGTTGTGCCGAGATACATGAACTGGTCAGATCAAGAAATCACATGGAGTATAAGGGATCACCCCAAGATCATGCCGAACCCCGGATCATATGCCTTAGTGCTAGATCCGACGTTCATTGGGCCAAATATAAATGTCAAGTTCTCTAAGGTGCTGATTGACAATGGAAGCAACATAAACATATTGTACAAGGACACGATGCACAAGCTCAGTATCAACGAGAACATGTTGCAGGCGACTAAGACTACCTTCCATGTCATTGTGTCGGGGTTGTCTTGTGAGCCAATTGGCAAGGTCCAGATCGATGTGTTATTTGGCACAAGGGAAAACTGCAGGACTAAGAATTTGGAGTTCGAGGTTGTAGATTTGGAAAGTTGTTACCATGCACTGCTGGGAAGGCCATCATTATCAAAGTTCATGGCTAGTTCTCACATCAGTTACTTGAAGATGAAGGTGCCAGAACCCAATGAGATCATCACCATTGCTAGAGATTACAGAAGATCGATAGAGTGTGCCTCGGTCGGGTCAAACCTAGCCGATTCATTGGTAATTGCAAGAAAAAAGAGAAGGATTCAAGAAGTGGCATCTTTGGCTCAGTCAGCACAGCTGAATATGCCGGCACTTGCCAACCGACATGGCAGTGTTTCTTTTCAGCCGACTAAGGACACCAAGAAGATTCAAATCGATGACTAGTTCCTAGAGCACACCGTCACTATTGGTGCTGGCCTAAATGCTAAATAGGAAAGTGAGCTTGTTAGTCCTCTGTGAGAATCAGGATATCTTTTCTTGGTCGACTCCGGATTTGCAAGGTGTGCCGATGGAGCTGGCAGAGCACTCTTTACATGTGAGGCCAAATTCAAGGCCGGTGAAGCAACCTCTCTACCGCTTCACCGAGGACAGGAGAAAAATAATTGGGGATGAGATAGCTCGGATCCTTGCATCCGGGTTCATTATGGAAGTACTTCATCCGGATTGGTTCTCTAATCCGGTGCTGGTTGAGAAGAAAAAATATGATCCGAATGTAGCTGTGGTGTGGCGTATGCGTATCGACTACAACAACATGAATAAAGCATGTTCAAAGGATCCATTTCCTTTGCCGAGAATATATCAGGTTATTGATTCGACCGCTGGTTGTGAGTTACTATCATTTGTATACACGTACTCTGGTTTCCACGAGATACCGTTAAATCCGGCCGATCAAATAAAGACTGCATTCATTACCCCGTACGGGGCTTATTGCTATCGTACCATGCCATTCGGCTTACGTAATGTAGGAGCAACATATCAAATATGCATACAAAAATGCTTACATGATCGAATTGGCAAAAATGTCCAAGTATATGTTGATGACATGGTAATAAAAAACTAAGAAAGTCACACACTACTAGATGATATCCGATAGACATTCGCGAATCTAAGAAGATTCCAAATGAAGGTTAAGCCGGAAAAATGCACCTTTGGTGTACCGGCAGTAAAATTACTCAGTTTCCTCATGTCAAGCCGAGGTATCGAAGCAAATCCAACAAAGATTCAGGCGGTATAACGCATGGAGATGCTGAAGCGTCTCAACGATGTCCAGAAGTTCACATGTTGTCTGGCCTCATTGAGTTGATTCGTAAGTCGGCTAGGATAAAAGGCATTGCCCTTATATAAATAGATGAAAAAATCAGATAAATTCACTTGGACACCACAAGCTAATAATGCTTTCCATGAGCTAAACAGAATCCTAGCCTTCACACCTGTTTTAGCTTCACCACTATCAAAAGAGCCGATGTTGCTCTATATAGCAACAACCAATCGAGTCGTAAGTGTTGTGGTAGTAGTGGAATGTGACGAGGAAGGTAAGTCGGTGCAGAGGCCAATATATTACCTAAGCAAGGTACTCTGAGCCTCCAAACAGAAATATCCCCATTATCAAAAGATGGCATACGAAGTATATATGTCGGCGAAAAAGATGAAGCACTATTTTGAGGAACACCCTATAAAGGTGATATGTGAGACACCAATCGCCAAGATAATGGGTAGCAAATATGCAAGTGGCTGAATAGCCAAATGGGCAATTGAGCTAGCCCCTTATGCTCCACAATTCAATAGAAGAGATGCAATTAAATCTCAAGCAGTGTCCGATTTTCTTGTTGATTGGGCCAAAATGCAATATGAACCACTCTTAACCGATCCGAATTATTGGAGAATGCACTTTGATGGCTCAAAGTTGAAAGATGGATTAGGTGCTGGCATAGTCCTCACCTCACCTAAAAAAGATCTGCTAAAAATATGGGGATTTTTAACTTGCGGCCTGAAAGTTGAAGCGCCAAGGCTACACGGGGTCCGACTTAGTCGGTATTGGATCGCGATACCCAGATTTGGCATGCCAAATGCTTAGAGGGTCTTTTTTGGCACGAATTCAACAAACTGTTTAAACACGGGAAAACTCGCTAACGCCCGTCAAATTTGGCCTTGCCTGTCACTTTTGACCGTTAAGTCGCTGCCATCCTGACTGCCATGTAGACTTGCAGCGCTAGTGCCCTCGTGTTCAAATGGTCTTTTTGACCCGGCCTTCTTCTTCCCCAAAGGGGTGATCTGTGGTCACCGCCATGGCGCGGAGCTAGGAGGGAATTCCTTCAGCGGCGAGATCAGGCACCTGGCTGAACCTGATCGGTCTCGTCCTCCTCCTCCCAAACCGGAGCTCGACCCATGGCACGGCAACACCCATGACACGGCACCGGGACGAGATTTCAGTCCCGTTGTCCTCCTCCAAAATCCGAGCTTGCCGTCGCCGTGGTTGCAGCCACACCAGCCAAGGCGCCTTACTCTCCGAACCCCAAGGCCACATCCACTCTGTTCGGCACAATGCCAACAAGGTGAAATTCCATCCAGTTTTCTTCTTGTGATTGTGGTACAAAACATGTACCGATATGTTATTTACTAGACTTTCATTTGAAATTAGTAGCTCCATGATGAAGAAAAACAAAGAAACTAAATGGGATAACAATGAAGACCATAGTCTGTACTTTGCATTGCATCAAAAAGGGCTCATTGACGAAGCATGTTACCAAGAGAGTGGAGTTCATCAGCCATTGCCAAAAAATATGGGAACAAATCCATGAGCGATTGAATGCAAATACGTGAAGAGAAGCTAGATCCATGTCATCAATCATTAATAGGTGGCACATTATAGTGATGCGTTCAAATACGTACACATTCATAACAATAACACCGTCGACAGTGTTGCTATAGTTTGTATGAGCTATTCATTTTATATGATCGTGACACCTTACTTTCCTGGATAGTAAACTTGAAACTGCAACCCCTCGCATTAACTTGCCCGTGTAGCAACCCCCCACATTAACTTGACAGGAACCTAACCGAAGAGAGAGATTGCGTGCGGTATGGAAAATAATCATTGGCGGTTGGGCTTGCGGTTGATGTGTGCATGCGGTCGTTTGATTTCCACACGCTTCCCTTGGCATTCCCAGGCCTTCTTTAATAAATGTATGTCTCTGGAACCGCTTCCTCTGCCATCCGACAGGACTGAGACCACACGAACACCATCATCCATGGCCGGCAACAAGCAGCAGGATTCGCCATGGGCTGATCTCCCTGAGGGAGTCGTGCATAAGATAGGTGAAATCTTCCTGTCGACGGACAACTTCGACTACTACGCCGCCTTCCGGGCAGTCTGCAGTGCCTGGCGCGGCTTCACAGAGGAGCGCTTTATACTAGCCAACTGGATTGTTCTAGAGCACCAGTTGTCGCAGGAGTATGGGATAGAAACGTCGCCATCACGTTAATTAACATGAGAACCGGCCGCCACCTTGAGAAGAAGATTAGTCGGGTTATTCGCAGGTGCTTTATTGATATTCATCTGTATATGTGCGATCCTTTTTTTGTGTTCACCTCCTATACGATATGTTTTTCAAGTTTTGTTTCCCCATCTACTTGTTTAACTTGATTGAATCTATGTCTGTTTACCTTGACTGAATCTCTGCTTCTCCTCTCTCTCTCTCTCTCTCTCTCTCTCTCTCTCTCTTTGTGTCTCTGGAAGGTACTTTTACGCCGGTAGCACAACCAGCGGCCTCCTTGTGCTTGGATACATGGTGAAGCCGTACAATACACGGTTGTACAAGCCCTTCTTGGGCGCTATCAAGCGCCTGAGGGTGGAGATACCGACCGAGCAGGTGGCTTCTGTCGATGTGAGGATGTTCCCATCGTTGATGGTGTTTACATCAAACCTTCAGAACACCATCATTCGGTGGGCAGATGAGGGCACGGAGGAAGGAAGTCGCCCGATCTTTGGTGAAGGGTGGTACACGCCGAATGACTTCGCGAAACTCCGGAGCATGACTTCTTACGCGAGTGATGTTTTCGTCGCAGACAGTTACGGGTCTGTCCTGTCGACTATGTCTATTGCTTCTCATGGAGATGTCCAAATGCAGCGCTCCGCATGGACCCTAAAGATGCATGCCACCGTCACGGGCCCTATTTTGGGCTGCCGGTACCCAGAGAATCATTTTTACCTCGTCGAGTCCAACAGGGAGTTGTTGTTTGTTGTGAGTGGACCGGTCTACGGTGGCAGGCCCGTTGTTTACCGGGTTGATACAAAGAACCATGTCCTTCAGCTGGTCAGAGGCATCAGAAGTCGTGCTCTCTTCGTTTCTAACAATCGTGCATCTGTGTCGACAATGCCAGGGCACCCACGATGCATGCCGACAGCATCTACTATCCGGACCTATCCCAGATTAGATCTTACAACTTTGAGGCTCTTGCTTGGGAAGAGGAGCCAAGGATTGTCCATGGGTATGGAGTAGGAGCATTATGGATCAATGAACATCCTTTCGAACTCGATCAATTGCTGGCAGAATATTGCAGAACCGTCGAGCATTCTGAGTTCCAGATGGTGTTGCCTTATGGGGAATATGGCACCACCCACTACGATTACTATGACGGCTACCCGTCAGATTAGATTGATGGATCATGTGGTTCTGATCCTGTTGGATTCTCTGTCTGTGAATTATATGCAAGTGCAAGTTGTATAGTGTGTGATGAGCTAGATCATTGTAGAGCTTCATTGGGAAACCCCAAGAGGAAGGTGTGATGAGCACAGCAGTAAGTTTTCCCTCCGTTATGAAACCAAGGTTATCAAAATAGTAGGAGGAAGGAAACAACTCCAAGGTGTTGCTAGGAACTTGGAATCCTACACAACACAAACTCAAGACTTTGTCCCAACTTACAGTGAGGTTGTCAATCTCACTAGTTTGCTGAAAACAAAGGATTAAACGCATAGTGTGGAAGGTAATGGTTGCTTGTAGAGAGTAACTGTAACAATAGATGATATATCAATGGTAAAGATTGGACTGGGGTCCACATTTCACTAGAGGTGTTCTCCTTAAGAAAGATAAGATAACATGCTGGGTGAACAAATTACAGTGGGGAAATTGACATGACTGAGCAAGGCATAACAATGCAAATACTAGACATCATGATTCCTATGAGATTTGATTGGGCATTATAACAATATACATAGACCGCCATCCAAATACATCTAGGACTAGTAATCCACCTTCAGGTTATCATCCGAACCCCCTCCAGTATTAAGTTGCAAGAAACGGATAACTGCATTAAGCAATGTGTGTAAAGTAAACAATACAATTGTTCCATGAACAAAAGATTTTTGTTTTCTCCCTAGTGGCAACAACACATCTAAAACCTTAGAGATTCTTGTCACTTCCCCATATTACCAGAGGCATGAACCCACTATCGAGCATAAATACTCCCTCTTGGAGCCACTAGCATCTACTTGGCCAAGATAGCTACTAGTAATGGATAGCATGCAAGATCACAAACAACACATACATGATAGAATCAATAATCAATAAGACATGATAGAATCAATAATCAATCTTACAAAGAAATCTCAATATCCATCGGATCCCCGCAAGCACAACATGTATGATTACAAATAGATGATCTTGATCATGAACAGAGCTCACAAGATCTAAACATGATAGAACAAAGGAGGAGAATCAACCATCTAGCTATTGTATGGACCCATAGTCCAAGGGTGAACTACTCACGCATCATACCGGAGGCTGGCATGATGATGAAGAAGGCCTCCGGGATGATCTCTCCCCTCCGGCAGGGTGCCGGGAAGAGCTTCAGATCCCCCCGATCTTGGGACAATGGTGGCGGCGGCTACAGACTGTTTCATGGAGATATGATTGGGTCCTTAGGGTTTTGGCATCGGGGGGCTTTTATAGGCGAAGAGGCAAGACAGGGAGGCGCCCAAGGCGCCCACACCAGGTGGCGGCGCGCCCGAGGGGGGCCCGTGCAACCCTAGGGTGTGGCGGCCTCGTGGCCCTCCTTCGGTCGCCCTTCGGTCTCTGTGTTCGCCTCGGTGAAATATTGACTTTGGATTATGTTCCGTCCAATTCCGAGAATATTTCCTTACTAGATTTTCCAAAATCAAAAACAGCAGAAAACATGGCATCTTGTTAATAGGTTAGTCCCAGAAAATGTATAAAAATACCTCAAAGTGTAGACAAAGCATCGCAAAGTTGATACTGAACAAGCATGGAACATAAAAAATTATAGATACATTTACTGTAACATGAAAAGATACAAAAATTATAGATACGTTTATTGTAACATAAAAAATTATAGATAATTATGCAGTAACATGAAAAGATACAAACAAAGATCATGAATAACAATGCATTGAAATGTTGGAGATATGCCCTAGAGGCAATAATAAATGTAGTTATTATTATATCTTTGTGTTTATGATAAATGTTTACATTCATGCTATAATAGTATTAACAAGGAAACATTAATACTTGTGTGATTTGTAAACTTAATTTGAAGTCCCTAGTAAAGCCTCTATATAATACTAGCTTGTTGGTTAATAGATGATTGTGGTTTACCTATCATGAACATTGAGATGTTATTAACAACAAGATCATATCGTTAGGAGAATGATATGGTGGACATACTCCTATAAATAAGCGTAGCATAAAGATCAAGTAATTTTAATAGTTCAATTGCTATATGCTTTCTGATACATGGTAACCTAATTCCTTCGACCATGAGATCATGCATATCACCTTTACCGGATGGATGCTTTGATGACATCAAACACCACACCGTAACTGGGTGGCTATAAAGGTGGCATTGAGTGTTCGGAAAGTATTGGTTGAAACACATGGATCAAGAGTGGGATTTGTCCATCCATATGACGGATAGATATACTCTGGGCCCTCTCAGTGAAATGTCATCCAATTAGCTTGCAAGCATGTGACTGGCTCACAAGGGATCACATATCATGGGAACGAGAAAAGAGTACTTATCAGTAACGAGGTTGAACTAGGTATGTAGAGATACCGACGATCATAACCTCGGATAAGTAAACTATTGTGAGACAAAGGGAAATTGGTATCGTATGTAAGTGGTTCATTCGATCGCAAAGTAATCGTAGAAATATGTGGGAGCCATATGAATTTCCAGATTCCTCTATTGGTTATTGATCGGAGAAGTGTCTCGATCATGTCCGCATAATTCACGAACCGTAGGGAGACACACTTAAGGATTCGACGTTGTTTGAGTAGTTATGGAATGATGAGAAAGAGTCCGAATGTTGTTAGGAGTCTCGAATGGGATTCGGGATATCACGAGGAGATCCGGAATGGTCCAGAGAATAAGATTCATATAAGGAAAGTCCCGTTTCGGAGTTGGAGAATGGTTCTGGTGTTTTCATCGGGAATGTTCTAGAAGGTTCCGGAATGTCCGGCACTCCGGAGGGGAAGGGTACATGAATGTGTTATATCAAGTTGGTATGATTGCATTATGTACTCGGTGTCATCGCTGAACAAAATATAGGGTTTATTCAAATCCTAGTTTGAAAAGTCAAACGGCTAGTTTGAAAGTCAAACGGCTAATTTTGGGAAGTGGAAAAGGAGGAGGAAACCGAGTTGGGGAGGAGTCCCTCCTCCCCACCGCCGGCGCACCACCCAAGCCGAGTTGGGGAGGGACTCCCTCTCCCTCCCCTTGGACGGCCGGCCCCTCCACCTATATAAGGAGGGGCAGGGCTCCCTCCTAGAGACACACAAGATCCTCTCCTCCAAACTTTAGCCGCCGGCGCCGCCACCTCCACTGCCACCGCCGCCGCCCTAGGGCAAACCGCTGCCGCCGCCTAGCTAATCCTAGCCGCCGGCTTGCCCCCTCCTCGGCGTTTCTAAACCCTAGATCGTCGAGGGACTCTCTCATACTCCACCATACTCGCTCCGGCTTAAGGCGAAGCCCTGCGAGATCTCCCCTCTACTTCCGGTACCACGCCGTTGTGCTGCCAGAATCGCAAGGAGAGTGCTACAACCTCCGCTGCCTTCTGGAACAAGGGAGAGGAAGGTCTTTGTCGAGTACCGAACGTGTGACCGACTGCGGGAGCGCTGCCGGAATGCAGCGCCGGAAGGATCGTCTACGCGATCTTGAGATCGGAAAGAGTACGACTACATCACCCACGAGAATCCGCTCTCGTTAAACACTTTGGAATCTTCAAGGGTGAGTTATTCTATCGACTCGTTGGTACAATCTAGTAGATAGATCTTGGCTTGTTTGTTTGTATGCGGTAGAAAAATTTTGTTTTCCATGCTACGAAACCCTACAGTGGTATCAGAGCCGTGTCTATATGTAGATATGTTGCACGAGTAGAACACAATGGTCATTGTGGGCGTTGATGCTTTTATTGTCGATTGCTTCTTGTGTACTTTGCATCTTGCGGTATGTTGGGATGAAGCAGCCCGGGCTAACCTTACATGACATCATTCATGAGACTTGCTCCACGCTTGACATGCAACTTGTATTGCATAAGTGGCTTTGCGGGTGCCTGTTTCTCCTAGCATAGTTAAGATTCAATTTACAACGGGTGATTAACAATACTAGTATCAATGTTGTGGTTCATGTTCGTAAGTTAGAACGACACTTATTGAAAGCCCCAAACCACGTAAAATATGCAAAGAAAGTAGAGGCGTCTAACTTTGTTTTGCAGGGGTGTGATGTGATGTGATATGGCCATGATTGTGATTATATTTGATGTATGCAATGTTCCTTATTGTAAGTTGGCAACCGGCAGGAGCCATATGGTTGTCTTTAATTTCTGTTACGACCCGCGTGTCTATTCAAAGTAGTTGTAATAGTTGAAGACGTTGGACGACAACCATGGAGAAGAGTCATTGACCTTGATGAAATACCGGTGATGATGGAGATCATGTTCGTGCTAGAAGATGGAGATCAGAAGCACAAAGAAGAAAGGCCATATCATATCACATATTATGAATTGCATGTGATGTTAATCCTTTATGCATCTTGTATTGCTTAGTAGACGACAGTAGCATTATAAGATGATCCCTCATGCACATGAATTTTAGTCATAAAGTGTTCACCCTTAGTTAGCACCGTTGCTAAAGCTTGTTGTTTCGAAGCACCACGTGATGATCGGGTGTGTTAGATTCCGCAAGTGTATACAACGTGAGCAAGCCAGATTTGCTCATGCGGAAACTAAAGTTTGATCTTGACGAGCCTAGCATGTACAGACATGGTCTCGGAACACGGATCACCGAAAGGTAAAGCATGAATCATATAGTAGATATGATGAACATGTCGATTGTTAGCCATTGAAACTATATCAACTCTCGTGATGATCGGTGTTGATGTGGTGGATTTGGTTCGTGTGATCACTAAAACAATGTGAGGGATATTGTTTTGAGTGGGAGTTCACCTAGATTAATTTTATTATTAATTTGAACTCAATTTGTCATAAACTTAGTCTGAACTATTGCAAATATGTTGTAGATCAATGGCAGCCCCTACCATCAATTTTAATGCGTTCCTAGAGAAAGAAAAGTTGAAAAACAATGGAAGGAACTTCGCGGATTGGTTCCGCAATTTGAGGATTGTCCTCACAGCTGGTAATTTGACCTATGTCTTTGGATGCACATTGGGTGACCCACCGCGGTGATCTTTGCCGATGAAGTCAAGAATGTATACCTCACTCGGAAGACTCGGTACTCCACAGTTCAGTGTGCTATCTTGTATGGTTTAGAATCGGAGCTTCAGAAAAGGTTTGAGAATTCAGACCCATATGATATTGTCGAGGATCTCAAATTGATCTTTGAGACTCATGCGGCAATTGAAAGCTATGAGGCTTCTGAAAAGTTCTTTAACTGCAAGATGGAATAGGGCAGCTCCGTCAGTGAGCATGTGCTTAAGATGTCTGGGCACGCAAACAAACTTCAAAGCTTGGGTATAGTGATTCCTAATGCTTTGGGGATTTACCGTGTCGTCCAATCACTACCACCAAGTTACAAGAACTTTGTGATGAACTACAACATGCAGAACATGAACAAGACGTTGCCAGAACTCTTTGCCATGTTGAAATTTGCAGAAGTGGAGATCAAGAAAAAGAGCACCAAGTGTTGTTGGTCAATAAGACCACCAAATTCAAGAAAGGAAAGTCTAAGCAGAAGGGACACTTCAAGAAGGGTGGTAAGAAAGTTACCGCGCCAATGAAGAAGACCAAGGCTAGACCTAAGCCTGATACTGAGTGCTTTTACTGCAAGGGAGAAGGTCACTGGAAGCGGAATTGCCCAAAGTACTTGGCGGATTTGAAGAACGGCAACATCAAGAAGAAAGGTATATCTGATATACATGTTATTGATGTGTATCTCACTAGTACTCATAGTAGTGCCTGGGTATTTGATACTGGTTCGGTTGCTAACTCGAAACAGGTGCTGCAGAATAAACGGAAGCTAGCGAAGAACGAGGTGACGATGCGCGTGGGAAACGGATCAAAGGTTGATGTGATCGCAGTCGGCACGCTACCCCTTCATCTACCATCGGGATTAGTTTTATACTTAAATAATTGTTATTTGGTGCCTGCGTTAAGCATGAACATTATATCGGGATCTTGTTTATTGCGAGACGGTTACTTGTTTAAGTCAGAGAATAATGGTTGTTCGATTTATATGAGTAATATGTTTTATGCACATGCACCTTTGATAGATGGTCTATTCTTGTTGAATCTCGATAGTGGAAATACACATATTAATAACATTGAGGCTAAACGTTTGAAATCGAGCGATAATTCGACCTATATGTGGCACTGTCATCTTGGTCACATTGGAGTGAAGCGTATGAAGAAACTCCATTCCGATGGACTTCTTGAATCACTTGATTTCGAATCACTTGAAAGATGCGAAGCATGTCTAATGGGTAAAATGACTAAGACTCCATTTTCTGGTATGATGGAGCGAGCTACGGACTTATTGGAAATCATACATACCGATGTGTGTGGTCCAATGAGTGTACCGTCGCGCGGTGGTTATCGTTATGTTCTTACCTTCACGGATGATTTGAGTAGATATGGGTATATATATTTCATGAAACAAAAGTCCGAAACTTTCGAGAAGTTTAAGGAATTTCAAAGTGAGGTAGAGAATCAACGTAACAAGAAGATTAAATTTCTACGATCTGATCGTGGAGGTGAATATCTAAGTTACGAGTTTGGTGAGCATTTGAAGAAATGCGGAATACTTTCACAATTGACACCGCCGGGAACACCACAGCTTAATGGTGTGTCTGAACGTCGTAATCGAACTCTCTTAGATATGGTTCGTTCTATGATGTCACTTACAGATTTACCGCTATCATTTTGGGGTTATGCATTAGAAACAGCCGCATTCACTTTAAATAGGGCACCATCTAAATCCGTTGAAACGACACCGTATGAATTATGGTTTGGGAAGAAACCTAGATTGTCGTTCCTTAAAGTTTGGGGATGCGAAGCCTATGTAAAGAAGTTACAGCCGGACAAGCATGAACCCAAAGCGGAAAAATGCGTCTTCATTGGATACCCGAAGGAAACTATTGGGTATACCTTCTATCATAGATCCGAAGGCAAAATATTCGTTGCCAAGAATGGATCCTTTCTAGAGAAGGAATTTCTCTCGAAATAAGTGACTGGAAGGAAAGTAGAACTCGACGAGGTTGTCGAACCTTCTCTCGAAATTGCGAGTAGCGCAGCGCCGGAAGAAGTTCCTGTGGTGCCTGCACCAATTAGAGAGGAAGCTAACGATGATGATCATGAAACTTCGGTCTAAGTTGCTACAGAGCCTCGCAGGTCAACGAGAACTCGTACCACTCCAGATTGGTATGATCCCGTTATGAGTGTCATGTTGGTGGACAACACCGATGACCCTGAGACATATGAGGAAGCGATGATGAGCCCAGATTCCAATAAATGGCAAGAAGCCATGAAATCCGAGATTGGATCCATGTACGAAAACCAAGTATGGACTTTGGTGGACTTACCGGATGGCCGGAAGGCTGTCGAGAACAAATGGATTTTCAAGAAGAAAACAGATGCTGATGGTAATGTTACTGTCCAGTACATATTTGGACAAAGTTCTAAAGAGGTTTGGAATGGAAGATAGCAAGAAAGGGTTCTTGCCCATGTTGCCCAATACGTCCTTGAGTAAAACTCAAAGTCCGACATCGGCAGAAGATAGAGAAAGGATGAGTAAGACTCCCTATGCCTCAGCCATAGGATCTCTAATGTATGCCATGCTATGTACTAGACCCGACATTGCATATGCTGTTAGTTTAACTAGCAGATATCAAAGTGATCCAGGAGTGGATCATTGGACAGCGGTCAAAAACATCCTTAAGTACTTGAGAAGAACTAAAGATATGGTTCTTTCTTATGGAGGTGATGAACAACTCGTTGTTAATGGTTACACCGATGCTAGTTGGAACACCGATCCGGATGATTCTAAATCACAATCTGGATACGTATTTATTTTGAATGGTGCAACAGTTAGCTGGAGGAGTGCAAAGCAAAGCGTTCTGGCGAGATCTTCAACTGAATCGGAATACATGGCTGCTTCGGAGGCTTCACAAGAAGCGATATGGATGAAATAGTTCATTACAGAGCTGGGTGTGGTTCCTAGTGCGCTGGACCCAATGTCTATCTACTGTGATAACATGGGTGCCATAGCCAATGCGCAAGAACCAAGGTCACACAAGAAGCTGAAGCACATCAAGCTACGTTTTCACGCTATTCGATAACATATCCAAGATGGGGATATAAATATTTGCAAAGTACACACAGATCTGAATGTGGCGGATCCGTTGACTAAACCTCTCCCGAGGGCAAAACATGACCAGCACCAAACTGCCATGGGTGTTCGGTATATTACCATGTAATCTAGATTAGATGACTCTAGTGAAAGTGGGAGACTGTTGGAGATATTCCCTAGAGGCAATAATAAATGTAGTTATTATTATATCTTTGTGTTTATGATAAATGTTTACATTCATGCTATAATAGTATTAACAAGGAAACATTTGAAGTCCCTAGTAAAGCCTCTATATAATACTAGATTGTTGTTTAATAGATGATTGTGGTTTCCCTATCATGAACATTGAGATGTTATTAACAACAAGATCATATCGTTAGGATAATGATATGGTGGACATACTCCTATAGATAAGCGTAGCATAAAGATCAAGTCATTTTAATAGTTCAATTGCTATATGCTTTCTGATACATAGTAACCTAATTCCTTCGACCATAAGATCATGCATATCACCTTTACCGGATGGATGCTTTGATGACATCAAACACCACACCGTAACTGGGTGGCTATAAAGGTGGCATTGAGTGTTCAGAAAGTATTGGTTGAAACACATGGATCAAGAGTGGGATTTGTCCATCCATATGACAGATAGATATACTCTGGGCCCTCTCGGTGAAATGTCATCCAATTAGCTTGCAAGCATGTGGTAGCTCACAAGGGATCACATATCACGAACGAGAAAAGAGTACTTATCAAGATGAGGTTGAACTAGGTATGCGAGAGATCGAGCGATCATAACCTCGGATAAGTAAACTATCGTGAGACAAAGGGAAATTGGTATCGTATGTAAGTGGTTCATTCGATCGCAAAGTAATCGTAGAAATATGTGGGAGCCATATGAATTTCCAGATTCCTCTGTTGGTTATTGATCGGAGAAGTGTCTCGATCATGTCCGCATAATTCACGAACCGTAGGGAGACACACTTAAGGATTCACGTTGTTTGAGTGGTTATGGAATGATGAGAAAGAGTCTGAATGTTGTTCGGAGTCTCGAATGGGATTCGGGATATCACGAGGAGATCCGGAATGGTCCGGAGAATAAGATTCATATAAGGAAAGTCCCGTTTCGGAGTTGGAGAATGGTTCGGTGTTTTCATCGGAATGTTCTAGAAGGTTCGAATGTCCCAGACCGGAGGGAAGGGTACATGAATGTGTTATATCAAGTTGGTATGATTGCATTATGTACTCGGTGTCATCGCTGAACAAAATAGAGGGTTTATTCAAATCCTAGTTTGAAAAGTCAAACGGCTAGTTTGAAAGTCAAACGGCTATTTTTGGGAAGTGGAAAAGGAGGAGGAAACCGAGTTGGGGAGGAGTCCCTCCTCCCCACCGCCGGCGCACCACCCAAGCCGAGTTCGGGAGGGACTCCCTCTTCCTCCCCTTGGCCGGCCGGACCCTCCACCTATATAAGGAGGGGCAGGGCTCCCTCCTAGAGACACACAAGATCCTCTCCTCCAAACCCTAGCCGCCGGCGCCGCCACCTCCACTGCCGCCGCCGCCCTAGGGCAAACTGCCGCCGCCTAGCTAACCCTAGTCGCCAGCTTGCCCCCTCCTCGGCGTGTCTAAACCCTAGATCGTTGAGGGACTCTCTCATACTCCACCATACTCGCTCCGGCTTAAGGCGAAGCCCTGCGAGATCTCCCTCTACTTAGGTACCACGTTGTCTGCCGGAATCGCAAGGAGAGTGCTACAACCTCCGTCACTTTGGAACAAGGAGAGGAAGGTCTTTGTCGAAAATCGAACGTGTGACCGATCCGGAGCGCCTTGGAACGCAGGAAGGATCGCTCACGATCTTGAGATCGGAAAGAGTACGACTACATCACCCACGAGAATCCTCTCTCGTTAAACACTTTGGAATCTTCGAGGGTGAGTTATTCTATCGACTCGTTGCTACAATCTAGTAGATAGATCTTGGCTTGTTTGTTTGTATGCGGTAGAAAATTTTTGTTTTCCATGCTACGAAACCCTACATGAAATACGTTTGTTTGTTTCACATATAGAAAACATAGCATAGTGGCATTCAGCTTGCCCCTCATGGAGTAGCAAAACATAAATGCATAGGACACCTTCAAAGTTCAGAAGGGTGACTAGATACAAATAGTTCAAGAACAAGCAATATCAACATTATGAATCAATCAATAAGTTTTGGGACAATGCACATAGAACTAAGAATGACAACTATGCTCTCCTAGTTGGTGCATAAAGATAGAAGGTGGAGACTCAATATAAAAGTGGAAGAAAGGCCCTTCAAAGGGAAGCAGGGATTTCAAGTTTCATAAAGAGCTTCCAAAATTTATGGTACTTATTAGCTTTCAGCTCTCATTTCCCCTATTATAAGCATCTTGAAGTGATTAAGGTCAAAGTGAACAAAGTATGGAGTATATGCTTGATAAAGTATAAGTTGGCAATCTCATGTCCCTTGAGTACGAGGGTCGTTCCTCATGCTACTCAACTTTAGTTACCGGTAAGTTCTTGTTATTTTAAGTATATGTGTATCATAGAGAACCGCCAACGGGGTACCCCTTGACCCATGACACGAGATCTATCCCATATCAAAATGACAAGGCAATGAGAATCTCAGCAATCTTCTTATTTACCATTGGAAAATGGTTCTTTTTTCTCTTTCCACTTTTTTTTATTTTTCTCTTCTCTTTTTTCTATCTCTTTTTTTATAAGAAGAATGCTTCATAGATTTCTCACTATGGTGATGATGCAAGTTTTCACCATGATTAGGTATGGCTTAGGCTAGCGGCCCAGGCGTTTCTCTAACACATATACATAACTCCATGGACTTACAAGCTCCCCTTTTATTTCACACCACCGACATCCATAAAAAAAGAGCACGATATCAACTGGGTAGATATTTACAGGTGTTGAAAGCGTTCCCCGTGACACCACGGTTCTACTAATTCCCAACTTATAAGTGCAAGCATATACAACATAGATGACACAATGGTTCAAGTTGGGGCAAGAAAAATAAAGTGTGCCATCAAGTTTGTGAGAGCTTTAATCACTAATTTTCACATAACAAGTTTAATTTGGAAGATAGATAAAACAAGAATATACTTGGAATGGTGTAACACACCATGCATATGAATTTATAGTGGACACTTTGGAATAACTTGGTTTCTTGGGAGTTGGATGCATGAGTAGATCTTACTCAATAAAAGTGGAGGCTAGCAAAAGACTAGGAGCGACCAACTAAGATAGCAATAATGGCCATAATCATGTAGAGCAACAAAACATTATCAATCAAAGAATAAAGTGGTATCACAAGTCAAAAACTAAATTATCATAGAGGCTAAGGTGACTGGTTCATAGTCATAACATGGTGTGAGCATGTGCCAAGTCAACCCAAACAAAGCATCAAAGGAGAATACCACAATATTATGCTTTTGTATGCTAAAACAACACATCATTCCTTCAAGGCACATTAAGCAATCTCAATTGTTTGGAACAAGTCATGATACATCAATAATCACTAAGCATAAGATCAAAGCAACATCTAGCATGACATGATAAAGTCTAAGCCATAGTCAAAACAAGCTCCCTTTTGTACCACTATAAGCATGAGACTTTCTACTCTTTTCCAACACCAATCAACTTATTTGAAACAACACAGCGAAAGAGGGGGTCCAACTACTTTATTAAAGCAAACTAAGCATACAAAAACCAAAAACTAAAAATAAGATGCTCCAAGAACAGCACAACAGTGCATGAAACAATAAAAACGAAGTGTCTAGAAAGAGACCTGAGATTTTTATTGATGAAGAAGGGGATGCCTTGGGCATCCCCAAGCTTTGGCACTTGTACCTCTTGAATATTTCTTGGGGACACGGGGTGGAATCCCCAAGCTTGAGCTTTTGTCCATTCTTCATCTCATTATATCATTCTTCCCCTACACTTGAAAATTTCCTTCATACATAACTTCACACAATCTTCATTAGCAACATTAGTGCATTCAAAAGTAATAAACCTTTGCGGTTTAGTTTCAAAATAGAAAAACTTTCATTAAAAACACAAGATATTGTAGCAATTCCTTCAAAAATCTCAATTCACCAAATAGAACTCAAAAAGAAATCGATAAGAAGCAAATGCAAATAATGGCAGAAATCTGTCAAAACAGACCAGTAGGTAAAAACCGATTTTTTCGAAGACCTTCTGTTGCTCAAATAAATAAGTATTGATCTAACAAAATTTATATAACAACCTGGCGGATTTACTCGGAAAATTACAGATCAATCCTACATATAGAGATTTTTCAATAATTTTTACAGTGAAGCACAAAAATCTGTTTTGAGACAACAATTTCCCCAAATCTTACTTCTCTCTCATTAGAGGTTATTCTTGGCACAAAAATCAAACAAAAAGGATAAGGAGAGGTTATTACAGAAGTAATAACTTCCAAGACAAAAGAAAACTATTGGGTTATCTCCCAAGAAGTACTTTTGTTTAACACCTTTAAGTTAGGCACAAGAAGCAAGAATCAAGTATTTTCAAATGAAGAAGCATTAACATCAAATTTTTCTTTCAAGGAGGAGAAAAAGGTAACTTCTCTATCCTCATAGGGAAGTGTTCAATACCTTTATTGAATGGTAATTGATGTTTAATGGTGCCTTCTTTCATATCAATGGTGGCACCAACAGTTCTAAGAAAAGGTCTTCCCAAAGTAATAGGACAAGAAGAATTGCATTCAACATCCAAAACATAGAAATAAACAGGGACATAGGCATTATTAACCATAATAAGAACATCATTAACACTCCCCATAAGTTTCTTGTTAGCATTATCATCAAGTGGGACATCTAAATAGCAATCTTCCAAGGGTGGCAAATCAAGCATTTCATAAATCTTTCTAGGCATAATAGAGACACTAGAACCAAGGTCACATGAAGCTTTGAGAACAAAGTCATTCACTTGCATATTAATGATGGGTTCCCAACTATCTTCTACTTTCCTAGGAATAGAAGCTTTGTGTTTCAATTTTTCTTCCTTAATTTTAATGAGAGCATATGTAATGTGTTTGGTGAAAGCCATATTCATAGCACTAGCATTAGGAATTCTAGCAAGATTTTGTAGGAACATAATCACTTCATAAATATTGCAACCATCAAGATCAAAATCAAACTTAGAATCATAGGTAGAAGACCTATTGGGTTTAGGCATTGTTGTATGAGGAATGGGACTTCTATGGTTTGTTAGCATTATCATTGGTGGTAGTAATAGTACAAATACTATTGTTTCTAGCTATTTATTCTTATGTTTCCCACTTAGCATGCAATTTAGCTAATAATCTAACATTTTCATCAATAGTAACTTGTATGGCATGAGTAGCAGCAAAGGTACTTTCCAAGGTTTCAGGTTTAGCAGCCATTTTATTAATCAAAGAGGATTATGCTTTAGACAAAGATGAAATATTTTTCTTAACATTCAAAAGCTTTTCCTCCACAGTCTTGTTGAAAGTAGTTTGTTTACCAATAAAGTCTTTAAGCATGACTTCAAGTTCAGAGGGAGCACTTCTATTGTTGTTGTAGGGATTTCCATGTGTATTACCATTGTTGGGAGGATATGGCCTATAATTATTATTACCAAAATTATTCCTATAGGCATTGTTGTTGAAATTGTTATTTCTAATGAAGTTCGCATCAACTTGCTCTTCTTGAGCAACCAAAGAGGCTAAATAAACATTATTTGGATCAATATGAGCCTTTCCATTAACAAGCATAGACATGATAACATCAATTTTATCACTCAAGGAGGAGGTTTCTTCAACAAAATTTACCTTCTTACCATGTGGATCTCTCTCAGTGTGCCAGTCAGAATAGTTGACCATCATGTTATCAAGGAGCTTTGTTGAAGCACCCAAGGTAATGGTCATAAAGGTACCTCCAGCAGCAGAATCCAACATATTTCTTGAAGAGAAGTTTAACCCTGCATAAAAAGTTTGGATAATCATCCAAGTAGTCAGTCCATGATTGCGACAATTCTTTACCAAAGATTTCATTCTTTCCCAAGATTGAGCAACATGTTCATTATCAAGTTATTTAAATTTCATTATTACACTTCTCATAGATATAATCTTAGCAAGAGGATAATATTTTCCAATAAAAGCATCTTTGCATTTAATCCAAGAATCAATACTATTGCAACCATTCTTTAGCTTTTCCTCTCAAGGAGAAAGGAAACAATTTGAGCTTAATAATATATCCATCTACATCCTTATATTTTTGCATCTCACAAAGTTCAACAAAGTTATTAAGGTGGGCAGCAATATCATCAGAACTAGCACCAAAAAATTGCTCTTTCATAACAAGATTCCACAAAGCAGGCTTAATTTCATAAAAGGTAGCATCAGGAGCAGGTGGAGAAATAGGTGTACTCAGGAAATCATTGTTGTTTGTGCTAGTGAATTCACACAACTTGGTGTTCTCAGCAGAATTCATCTTTGCAAAAGTGGAGCAAGCCAATAGCAGCAACAACTAGAATAAGAACTATTTTTTTTGTGTTTTTGATAAGAAAAGGCAAACCAAACAAAACTATTTTTTTTGTAATTTTTGATAAAAATAAGCAAGCAAAACAAAGCAAAAGGAACTAAGCAAAACAAAATCAAAGTAAAGAGAATAGTTGTGAAAGACTCCCCTTGTGAAGCTGTCCTTACTCCCCGGCAATGGCGCCAGAAAAAGTCTTGATGAGCTCATATCACTGTAGAGCTTCGTTGGGAAACCCCGGGAGGAAGGTGTGATGAGCACAACAATAAGTTTTCCCTGAGTTATGAAACCAAGGTTATCAAACCAGTAGGAGGAAGGAAACAACTCCAAGGTGTTGCTAGCAACTTGGAATCCTGCATAACACAAACTCAAGACTTTCCCCCAACTTCGAGTGAGGTTGTCAATCTCACTGGTTTGCTAAAAACAAAGGATTAAACGTATAGTGTGGAAGGTAATGGTTGTTTGTAGAGAGTAACGGTAATAGTAGATGATGTATCAATGGTAAAGATTGGATCAGGGTCCACAGTTCACTAAAGGTGTTCTCCTTAAGAAAGATAACATAACATGCTGGGTGAACAAATTACAGCGGGGAAATTCACAGGACTGAGCAAGGCATAACAATGCAAATACTAGACATCATGATTCCTATGAGATTTGATTGGGCATTACAAACAATATACATAGACCGCCATCCAACTACATCTATGACTAGTAATCCACCTTCATGTTATCATCCGAAACCCCTCCAGTATTACAATTGTTCCATGAACAAAAGATTTTTGTTTTATCCCTAGTGGCAACAACACATCTAAAAGCTTAGAGATTCCTATCACTTCCCAGATTACTAGAGGCATGAACACACTATCAAGCATAAATACTCCCTCTTGGAGTCACTAGAATCTACTTGGACAAGATAACTACTAGCAACGGAGAGCATGAAAGATCACAAACAATACAGACATGATAGAATCAATAATCAATAAGACATGATAGAATGAATAATCAATCTGACATAGCAATCTCAATATCCATCGGATCCCCACAAACATAGCATGTATGATTACAAATAGATGATCTTGATCATGAACGGAGCTCACAAGATCTAAACATGATAGAACAAAGGAGGAGAATCAACCATCTAGCTACTGTATGGACCCATAGTCCAAGAGTGAACTACTCATGCATCATACCGGAGGCTGGCATGGTGATGAAGAAGGCCTCCAGGATGATATCTACCCTCTAGAAGGGTGCCAGGAAGAGCTTCAGATCCCCCCGATCTAGGGATGATGGTGTCGGCGGCTATGGACTATTTCATGGAGATATGATCGGGTCCTTAGGGTTTTGGCATCGGGGGGCTTTTATAGGCGAAGAGGCGAGGCAGGGAGGCGCCCGAGGCGCCCACACCTGGTGGCGGCGCGCCCTAGGGGGGCCGCGCCTCCCTAGTATGTGGCGGCCTCGTGGCCCTCCTTCGGTCGCCCTTCGGTCTTTGTGTTCTGCTCGGTGAAATATTGACTTTGGCTTTTGTCCTGTCCAATTCCGAGAATATTTCCTTACTAGATTTTCTGAAACCAAAAAACAGCAAAAACCAGGCAACTGGCACTGCGGCATCTTGTTAATAGGTTAGTCCCGGAAAATGTATAAAAATACCTCATAGTATAGACAAATCATAGCAAAGTTGATACTAAACAAGCATGGAACATCAAAAATTATAGATACGTTTACGACGTATCAGTGTGCCTATAATACAATGGATGAACTTGTTTCAAAAAATATCATGTGTTGTACCTGTTTCAATTTCACTGTTTTTCTATATACATGTCATAGTTCTGATACATGAGCGGTTGAATGCAAATAAGCGAAGAGAAGCTAGATCCATGTCATCAATCATCAATAGGTGGCACATTCTAGTGATGCATTCAAATACGTACACATTCATAACAATAACACAATTGATAGTGTTGCCAACTGTTTGTATGAGCTATTCATTTTATATGATCGTGGCACCTTATTTTCCTGGATAGTAAACTTGCAACTGCAATTAACTTGAAGTGGTTGTTATCCCAAGAAAAATGCCTGGTATACACATGACCCTTGTATGTTCTATGCTGCAATTCTGCTGTTGTGGGCATGGAAAGAAAAGATGGGATTCACTGAATATTACGCAGTTAGGCGTAACTTAGTCTTACACACATAGGCTTAACTTGTTCTTACACAAATAAGCAAAGCAGTCTTACACAAATAAGCGTAACCGAGTCTTGACCAAAGAACCATTTACTTTGTAGAACTAGGGGGAAACTAAAGATAAAGATAAAGATAAATGGTTCATCTGATCTGGAAGTTGAGCACTAGGTCCCTGGAGCTGGTGGCATCGTCGGAATGAACTAGAGTGCTGCGTTTGGCTGTCTCTCATTCTCTATCAAATTGTACGACCCCACTGATGAGCCAATGGCGGCCCCCTCCCCCCGACATGGATTCGGATCCAGGTCGGATCTGGAGTGTCAACATAATAGACGTGTGAGTGCACAGCAAACACACGGTCTGCTACCAACACTAGAAGTGCTGGCACCTCAACAACAACACCAGCATGATCTCCCTGGACTCGAGCAGCAGCCTCAGCAAGTATTTCGTCAGCTTCACCACCAGCAGCAGCAAGTATTTCATTAGCTTCACCAGGAGCAGCATCAGCAAGCATTTCGTCAGCTTCACCAGGAACAACAACAACTAGTTCTTCATCAACTCCACCACCAGCAGCAGTAGCATCATCAGGAGTTGGGGCTGCCTGAGCAATTACAGGTTCAACAACTTTAGGGGCTTTGACGAAGAAAGGGTAGTTAATCCCAAGAAACATATATTGTCCCTTAAAATTGTCGAATCTCCTCTAGACCTATTATAATGGGTCTTTTGATTGGCACGCGGACCTCGAGAAAATGTGACACCGCAGCGATGGCTATGAATAAAGTTGTGTCCCCATATGTTCTATTGTATCACCAACGCTGTTTAGTGCTCTGCTGATATGAATCCACATGAGTTCAGCATCCTGGTTGACATCGCCTCTAAGAGGTTCAAGGAACCAGCGCTGTGATACAAGATCAGCATCTACTACTGCATCTTTGATCACCAGAGCTGGAATGACGCACGGGGCTGCGTGTGTACCTGCGTGTTACCTTCAGTCAGTAAGCAGAATTTTGAATGGGAATTTACATGCTATATTAAGTATTACCTCCATGACTCACCCCAGGTGAACGGCTCCCAAACACGCACGTCGCCGCAAGGTTCAGTGACCGCGTAAATGCGTTGCGGTGTGTCGTCATACCAGCTGGTGGTGAAGACGGCTCGACATACTTCTCTGGATACAGATGGTCGTCTTGCAAGACTGTCCATTCATTGTCATGTGGGCATCTAATGAATGTGATTGCCTTTTCAAACACCGCTAAGAGGCTGTAGAGCCAACTCTTCCACACCAGGAGAGGCTTCTGTGGGAGTTGTACCTTCAGGAGCTCAAGTTCTGCCATGTTGAACCTGCGAATTCAGATTTTGGCAGCGGACACCCGTGGTTGAATGCAGTAATGCCGACACCCACTACAGATGGTGGTGTATGTATCAACAATCTGTAGACATTTTTTAAAGTCCAAGTACTCCCGTCCTGGGATAAAAGGACCAGCCACTCGTCGTTGCCACCCACACAGTTCCGCTCATCATTAATTTCCTCCTCCTCTGTCTCCTTGATATTCACCACTACCGATTGCGACCACTTATCCAGCAGCATCAGTTTTGCATAAACATTCTATAAAGTTTATTGTCAGTTGGTAGAATCACCTATCATGGATTCAGTTGCAAAATACAATTTGACACCTAGGCGCTCAGATTAAAGTATTATACACGACTGTCTCCTCAGCTCACACCTAAATTGTGCATGTGTCACTGTAAAATTACCCAATATATCAAGTAGGAGCAGAGCTTCCCCTGAACAAACTCTTGACGGTGATTATAAAAAACTAGGGACATAATAGTCTTAAATCGTCTAGTTTGTTTATTTTTTTAGAAAACAGAATATCACCTAGCAGGCATTCCATTGCAAATCCAAATTGACACCTCAGCTATCACCTAAATTAAGACTGTATCACTATGAAAATACCAGAATATCAAGTACGAGCAGAGCTCCCTCTATACAAAAAAGTTTTAAATGGCCCGATTTGTTCAAACGGCGCGTACACACAACACATTCGACGGAAGGAACATAGGATTCCGACGAAAGTTCAGCACGTATGAATCAACGATATGACTGAATCAATAAGCAAGATACTGGAACTTACATGGCCATCACGTTCGTTTGGCCATATGCTGGTATCAGGGTAAAGAAGGCCTGGCATGCCGAACGGTTGTTCTTCCATTTCCCGGATCAGCGGGCAAAAGACAGGGATGCAGCGACCGAGGCGATCAGCGGTGATGATTTCCAACTCCTTGGCGACCCTGCACACGTTCGCAACACTGAGGTTCGTCCATCCCTAATCCTCGCAGTGGCGGTCACCATGGTCAGATGCGTCGTCGTTGTCGTCTGCCTTACGCTTCAGCCTGCTGCTAGCCCAACCCTACTGTTTACCGATGGCGGCAAATGGAGGATGGAATCAGGCAGATTAATGGAGGCGGTGTGATATAGAGGTGGATGGATTCGTGAGGGGGTGGAATCATGGAGGGAAGCAGTTGTTCGAGTAGGGAGTGAGGAACCTCCGCTGCCGGTCTTGTCCACGTGGAATACAAGGAGGGGGCGTAATTAGTGAGGGTGGGCACGTAGACCGTCTAAAGGGGGTGCAAAAATTAATCGTGGGGGGAAATGTATGGTCCCACCTGTCGGTGAGGGAAGGTCAGCACACGCAAACGTGAGTATGTTTGACTTGGATCGTGCATGTCGGACCTCTATTCCACAGCATGCAAGTGGCGTAGAACCAATTTCATCTAGTGCTAGGGTCGCCATGTAAAGAGCATCAACTAGCAATGCAACTGCCACATGGAAATATGGAATGATGCGTGTACGTGTGGTCGTGTGGATCATTTTAGTTTGGTAAATAACACATGAAATGACTCTGGGGACTCCATATGTCAAACCATATCCGGAAAGCCCCAGGAATGGAACCGCCACATGGAATGATGCGTCGATGTGACATAAGTTGCATCCCCCATCAACTTGAGTGTGTGTGGTCATGTTTATCATTTTGGTTTGGTAATGAACACATGATACGACTCTAGGGACACCATGTATCAAACCATGGACAAAAATCCTCATAAAGTCCATGGAATGCAGTTGCCACATGGAATGATGCACCAGTGTGATAGAAGTTGCATCAGCACATCCACTTGAGTGTTTTTGGTCATGTGGATCATTGTGGTTTGGTAAAAACACATGTTATGAATCTATGGACTCCATGTGTCAAACCATGGTCATAAATCCCTAGAAAGCCACTCGAATGCAACTGCCACTTGGAATGATGCACCGGTCTGATAGAAGTTGCATCACCACATCCATTGTAGTGTGTGTGGTCGTGTGGATCATTGTGGTTTGAAAATAACATACGCAATGACTCTATGGACTCCATGTGTCAAACCATGGTCATAAATCCCCAGAAAGCCATTGTGATGCAGATGCCACATGGAATGATGCACTAGTGGGACATAAGTTGCATCACCACATCCACTTGAGTGTTTGTGGTCATGTGGATCATTGTGGTTTGGTAAAAGTATCTAATAAGTACATTTGATCTTTTGTGGTCCCAATGTGATGTAAAACCACACAAGCATGCAACTAGAAGGTTTCAAATTGTAGTTTTGGTACTTGTTTCACAAATGAAAGCCCTTTTTGAGTTTGAGGGTGAAATTTTTGAAATTTTCAAACCAAAATGGCTAAATACAATGCTACCATCATTAGGAATGTGGTGATACCCCTTGTGCCAAATTTGAGTCCATTTGAAGAAAGGTAGATGAAAACATGGTACACAAGTTGCTCTTTCGAGTAGTCGAACATGATCGTTGACCTAACTACGCCCACATTTCAGAGAGGACTGCTAGGGGGCATTTTTCCAAAGATTGTCATTTTTATTCAATGTATTGCCATGCAATGAAAAAATTTGAAGGTTTCCAAGAGAATTTCTCAATTTATTATGAAATTTACAAGGCTTGGTCAACCCAGGGTTGACCAGAGTCTTTCGAGAGATTTTGAAAGCATCGAAAAGTACAAGTGATGTTATGTGGTCCCAATGTGATGTACAACCACACAAGCAACTAGAAGGTCACAAATTTTAGTTTTGGTACTTGCTTGACAAATGAAAGCATGTTTTTGAGTTTGAGGGTGATTTTTTTTTCAAATTTTGAAACCATAATGGCTAGATAGAATGCTAGCATCATTAGGGACATGGTGATACACCCTCGTGCCAAATTTGAGTCCATTTGAAGAAAGGTAGATGAAAAAAAGGTACACAAGTGGCTCTATCGCGTAGTCAGACTTGCTCCTTGACCTAACTACCCTACATTTGATAGTGGACTGCTAGGGGGAATTTTTCCATGTTTGTCATTTTTCTTGCAAAGTATTTGCCACACAATGACCAAATTTCAAGGTTTCACAAGAATTTGATAATTTATAATTTTATTATGAAATTTAGAAGGTTTGGTCAAATCAGGGTACAAATGTGATGTACGACCACACAAGCATGCATCTAGAAGGATTCAAATTGTAGTTTCTGTACTTGCTTCATAAATTAAATCATGTTTTTGAGTTTGAGGGTGAACATGCTATCATCATTATGTACCGTGGTGCAAACACAGCTATATAATTACACAATAAGTCACGATGATTCTCATACATATTAAACATGGTCCGTACACTAATAATTCCACAGGACCAACAGAAGTTCTTGACAAGCTACTAGACATATACAGAAACATAACTGAAAGAAGTAAAATTTAATTCACTTCTCATCAGACCACTTGATGCGCTTGCCATCTTTCCTAGGAGACCAACGGCCATCATTTCATCTGTCGCTTGTGTTATTGGCCGCCCACCGCTGAAGATATGAAAGTTCATCCTACCTAGAAGGGCCTTGGGTTCCCTATCTTCAGCTGCAGCCTCTCTGTTTGCGGCTTCAGCAGTAACCTCTCTGTTTGCGTCATTAGATGCAGCCTCTCTGTTTGCGGCTTTAGTTGCAGCCTCTCTCTTTGCAGTTTCAGCGTCACACTCAGTTTTGCTGCATTTCCGACAAAGGGCTCCCCTTTCCTTGTCTTCCATCTTGCAACTGGGGCAAAACACGAGGAAAGTTTGAAAGAAATGGATCTGAGCATACAACTGGTAGGTCACGTAAGCATCTATGGCTGCATACTTCAGGTTTATATCAGACAACGGCCTCTCCTCCCAAAAATCGTGCCTATCTTCAGGGAAATCTTCCTTCATTTTGGTGTACGACGGATCGATTATTCTAGTCGCGAGACTAGCCATTCCATCCCTCCTCCAGCCCCCTTTGATCTTGACAAGATCTTGAATATTGATCCACTTGAGCTCAAGAATTTTGATTCCCGCATGAGAAAACTTGACAGAATCAGATATTTTGTCGACCGTGCAGAAAAAAAATTCCTTTATGCACATGGAATTGGCGCAGCGCCGGACACTTCTTGTCAGTCCTAGAAGTATGTAGTTTGTCATCATAAAATGCATGACCAAAAAATGACAAAATGAGTAACTACAAATGTTTTCCATGCAAGATCATCATCTCTGGATATATTTATATGGATTTCTATTTTTGTGCCCCTGGTTCGTTAGTTATACTCACTTTTCCCCAGCCGCTTAGTTTTTCCTTACTTTTGCCCATCTTCTTTTATGGAACTCTCGCACGGTATGAAACTCGCTCTTCGTCAGCCTTGTCGTTAGATGCTGACAAGTGCGACCGCATTCAGTCGGGTCTCGTAGTGTACTCTCGCCGTTACGTGCTGACAAGTGGGACTGCGGTCTGTTAGGTCCCATAGTAGACCCTTGCCATTACATGCTGACAAGTGGGGCCGCGTTTAGTTGGTTCCCATAGTGGACACCTCTCTCCACTTATCCAGATCAACATGGGACCGACAGCTTATCCATCTGAGCGTAGGACCCATATCTTATTCACGTGAGCCAGCCCTGTGCCTACTCCCATGCCGTTTCCTCCCCTTTCTTCTTCTTCTCTGGCGATAGTGGCCCTTCTTCAGCGACAACGACCTTTTGTCGAGCTTTACTTCGGCCTCCCGTTCGTCCTGGACGCAGTATGGTGCCGTCCCGTTGACCTATACGAAGGATGACAATGTCAACTGTGCGCAGAGAAGGTTAGATTTCGCACCAAAATGCACCAAAATCTCGGACCAAAATGGCAATTGGGGCGCTTGATGTGGAGAATGCGGTCGGCGAGCCGTTCCAATGATTTAATTGGTTTATCGAGTTAATGTCTCGGCTGCAATCAAGTGAAAGAGTGTTTATAATTAAAAATTAGGGACATGGATGTATAATAAATAAGAAAATGACACAAACCTTGAACACTTCCAAATTAAAAAAATTATACAACTCTTAATGTACAAAAGTGTTTATAAATGACACAACTCTTGAACACTTTCAAATTAAAAAAGTATACTTGACACAACTCTTGAACACTTTCAAATTAAAAAAATTATACAACTCTTAATGTAAAAGAGTGTTTATAATTGACACAACTCTTGAACACTTTCAAATTAAAAAAATCATACAAATCTTAATGTAAAAGAGTGTTTATAATTAACACAACTCTTGAACACTTTCAAATTAAAAAAAATCATACAACTCTTAATGTAAAAGAGTGTCAATAATTGACACAACTCTTGAAAACTTTCAAATTGAAAACATTATACAACTCTTAATGTAAAAGAGTCTCTATAATACACTACTCTTAAACACTTTCAAATTTAAAAAATCATAGAACTCTTAATGTAAAAGAGTGTTTATAATTGACACAACTCTTGAACACTTTCAAATTGAAAAAATTATACAACTCTTAATGTAAAAGAGTGTTTATAATTGACACTACTCTTGAACACTTTCAAATTAAAAAAATATACAACTCTTAATGTAAAAGACTGTTCACTAATATTACATCCCTCAGAGTAGTACAACAGAAACATAGCAGGTCCAAGACATGACTATAGGTTACAACTCAACTCTTTACACAAGATCCAGAGAACACTCTAGGTTAAAGAGAGAGAAAGAAACTTCTTACAAAGAAGAATCGGAAATAAACAACTCATAACTATGATGCTAATAAAATTAGCATCTAACTATTTGGCTTGTATTGCTGCTATTGCAGTACTCGACAGAAGTAGGTTCTATGGGTAGAGATTCTATATCTAATCTGCAACTTCGTCTTCACTTGAGTTGATATATATGATGACTTCCTTGACTTTGTTGAAGAGCCTTAGCTTTTAATGATGATTCCTGGAGCATAACTTGATGTGGACATCATCTATACTGGCTTTAGAACCTAGCAAGGGTTAAGAAGATACTTGGAGTACGAGCGTACTCAACAAGTCCACTAGAAAAGGAGTGTTTCATGCACTATAACTACAGCCACAGACCGTAGGTCGTAGGCAATGCAAGTTTTCGTAAACATTTCTTCAAAGGTTGCTTTTATTCTGAAACTATGTCCGTCAGCCTTCACGGGTTTACCAGAACTTTCATGGAGTTCCTTTCCGCCGCGTTCGCTTCTCCTTCCCGGAATAGGGAGTAACAAGTTACAGTTCTTACACTCTGCAGAGGTGCGTTACTTTACCCATGAGAGACCTTAGCCTTGTTGCACAACCAAGTCATGACCTTGTCCATACTTCCTTGGTATGGGGCCCAGTCTAAGATCCAAGCCAATCACTGCCCTCTTCGCGACCTCATATGTCTGCACGATCCTTCGGGGCCGGCTCACCTCCGTTAGTCCTCTTTCGGGAAGGATATAACCATGATGAGTTCCCGAAGACTCTATGACCTGGTGCTGCCCTCGCAAGTTCCATATTAAATGGTCCATCAACTAAGCACCATCCATAGATAATCTAGACACCAAAAGTGTGGGGCATAAGGGTGCCCACCCATATGTTGGATCCGTACAAGGAATCATAATGTCATGTTAAGGTCGTCTTTCCTCCATACGAGAGGGAAAGGATACAGCTGACTTCTCCGTCCCATTCCAAATCTCATGGTTAACTCGTAATATACGGTGCAAGAATCACTGTCGACATTGGTTGTTAAGTCCTAGATATTATGTTCCTTTACTACCAGAACTTTTATAGTAAGTTATTACCCCATGGTAATAACTTATAATCACATTATTATGAAAATAGTGTTTTTGGACCTTTTTCAAATGCAGGTGATGTCCACATTGGATTTATAAAATACTTTACAGAAAATAATCAAAGGACATGAGCAAGTGTGAACTTGCCTTTTGTTATTGCAAGATTATGCACTCACGGTCTTCAAGAAAATATAAGATCCAATATCTGAAAGCAGCATCATTGGTCCGGTAAGGACTAATGTTTAAAGAAGCAAGATGCTATTATGCATAAATAATGTAATGCAATTTCATAAAATCGAATCCCAGGGATAGCTTTGTTCTAGGGTTTGGACACTGGAAATGGTTACTTTAGAATGTGTTGTCCTTTTAGATAAGTTTTATACTTGTGCTTCTTATTAAGCCTTGTGAGTATGTGTGAAACCACATGTAAACATAATGGCATACAATAATAAGATATACTAATGAGATGTGCTACTCAAGGACTGCTTATATGTGAATTATCTTATCTTCAAGTTTTACCTTGCAAGTGATGACATTTATAAGGAACTGAAGTGTTTACAATCTTAGGTATATAAGTAAAGCTTAATGTAATGTGATTATTATTAATTGTCATTTGATGTTTGAAGTGGAAAAAAGAATAACATTTGAAGAAAATCTTACTTAACTAAGCAGAGGCATTTAAGCTTTTAAGTTAACCTTATGAGGCTTTCTAGTTATAGTCTTTAAGTAAGAAAGAATTACTTCATTTGAATAATGACAGCATTAGTATTTGAGACTTATCTATCTTGGTTTTTAACTTGGTTGGTTTGGTATTAAGATACTTTATAAATTAATTATAACAGACCAAAGTTAACTATAAAGCATATAATAAAGTCTTTAGCATTATTTGAAGTATTATAGACTAAAGTTAACTTTAAAGACAAAGATGGACTTAAGGTATTATGCTTATAATATTTGTAGCTTATTTACTTTATAATGTTTTCTTTAGAGTTAGTTAGGAAAGATTATACTTTTATTTGGTAGTGGTTTCTTTACATTGTAAATGTATAAAAGGATTTATTTCCCGATAAGGATGTGGTTATGGTTTATGAATAAGTAAAAAATATTGTTTACTACTTAAGAATTCACTATAATGTTTTGATTTGTTTGTAAACTTGTGGTTAAAATAGTGGTAATAGACTTTATTAAGTCAAAGTAATAATCTTGAGAATTTAATATTTGATAACTCCATTTGAATACTAATATACATTAATGTTGAATGGTAAATCAAATAGAATTGTATTTAAAATGTGTTAAATCATTTTAACTTCCTATTATCAATATTTAAGACTAATACTATTTATTAGATTTTAATTATTTAATTTTAGAATATTAGCAAATTTTATTCACCCTTATATGAATTATTAACTAAAGAAATAGGTTTAAATCCAAGTTATTAAAGTGTTTAACTTTTTATTTAACTTAAAAGTGGAATATTATAATTTTAATATGTAGATTTTATTTTTGTGATCATTTTGGTATATTATATTCATTTTTTGTGATTTATAAATAGTAAGATATGATTTTAAAAAGGTTTATTATTTTATAAACACTTAATAAACAATAAATATTTAATTAAGTGAAGTAAGAATGTAAGATTATAGTTTTAAAGTATTGTTTTTATTTTTCTAAGATTTTTGGTATTTTATTTATATTTTTAGTATTTATCAATATTTAAATATGAATTAACTAAGTTTTATTACTTATAAAACCTTTATTAAATAATATTTATTTAAATAATTACCATAGTAATATTTGATAATTGTTTTAAGTTGTAGATTTTATTTTTCGGAAAATTTTCATATATTAAACATATTTTTCTGAATTATAAAACAAAAGTTATTAATTAAACAAGATTTAATTCTTTTATTTTATTTCTGTAATATTAATATTTGAATTCATATTGTGTTTATCAATTTTTACTAAACAGCTAATACTTTTCTTACCGAGGCGAGACTTACCCAAGGTCACTGACTAGTGGGGCCTGTGCCATGTCATTTCCAGAAATAATAAACAAATCAATAAAAAGCATTATGATGTAAGAATGATGTCACTGTGACCTCAACACAGTTTTCGAACTGTTTTCTACTAAGACTGGGCTAGCCCTAGTCGCTAATTGGTGGGACACCAGCCACGTCACACGCCAACGAGGCAGGTGACCCAGTCAACCCGAGGACCTAGTCACAGATGACGTCGGTCGCCGGATTGATGAGTTCAGCACGACGTCACGCGGCGGCGCGACCAATTTGTGGCTTCCCGTGGCATTTGAACGCTTGTGTTCCACTCAACTCACGCTGCCGAGTCGAACCAGAGTATTTGCATGAACCGAGGTTCACCGGAAATAGCTCCGGCGAGCTAAACTGCGGCGGTGCCCGCCGGCCTCTCGACGAACTCGGGCTAGAGGAGGAATTAGGAAATGGTATTAAGGCCAGAGATGCGTGAGTGTACCCTGAGTGTAGTCGTGTGATCATTGTCGATGATGGTGACCGGAGATGAGCGCAAATTTGCGGATTTCGACGACCATCGTGGAAAGGGATTTGAGAAATCCGCCTCCATCTGAGCTCCTCCTGTTGCGGTGCTCCACCTAGAGGATCTCAGAGACACCGCGCTTCTTCTCGATCATCCCATGGTCCTCGAGATGGCCTGCATCAGTGGCTAGTCGGAACTCGCTGGCGGTGACTTCGGTGTTGTGAATGAAATTAGAGAGAGAGAGAGAGAGCGTGCAAGGAATGGTCAGTATTAGGATTAGGGCGTCGTCGTGTCGTTCTTATCCTCGCGGAGGCCTCGGTGGTGGCGACACGTCAACGGCGGCATTGGGTGGTCATCGACCCTCCAGCGAGCTGCTTGTCCAGGGGAGGAAGACGACGGATTAGATTGCCAAAAGGTATGTGGGCTTGGGCCGTTACTGGGCTGCGGTGAATTGAGCGGGAGAAGAAAAGGTTGCTGGTGGGCAGTAGATAAGTGGAGAAGAAATGGGCCGGCCTGGCTGTTACTCTGGCTCTAGTTTTTTTATTAAACAGAACCTTTTTATTTTCTGTTTTCTTTAAACCCCTTTAAGTATGAATTTTTATATGGATTTAAATATCCAGAATTGTTATAGAGCACATTAGATAATACATGAATATTGGAAAATAAGTGGTGTTGATATCTTTCTTGATTTCCTTATAATTTTAAACTAATAGGAAACTATTTTATTGAGTGTAATATTCATCACTTAGGTTTTTAGAGATTTTCCTTTTAATATAAATATATATATTTATGGAGAACTTATAAAATGATTTTTATTTCTTCTTTATAAGTGTAATTGTAATGGTTTAATATAACTAAGTATATGCATTTAATTTATCTCATATTCATAAACTTATTAAAGAATGTATTAATATTAATCCATGAGTTTTGATTCTTGTTGATTTATAATATTGAAGAAACTTTTATATATATGGATCCTTCATAATAATTTGATACATAAAGTTCTAATTACTAATAGTGTTTGAAATTATAATTGCTTGCCCTAGGGTTTTAGGGTTCTTGATACATTTGTATTATTTTGTTGATATGAATAAAGATTAATGGCTAAACACATTGTCTTTATGTTTGTGATCAGAATGATGTTACCTTTTACAAACAGTGGGATGATCCATTAGAATGACTTATGGGAAATAATTGATAAAGATACTCCTAAGCACATATGGTTATGATAATTGGAATTGAGAAAAGATGTGCTTAATTGATTTGTTATAGGAAAATATTCCTATAAAGCATTATGGAAACAAGATGATAGATCAACCATAGAAAGTGGATATTAGGTTTGGTCTTAGATTTAGGGTTTAGTGTTTAGCGAGGATTCCTATATTCCATATTTCATAATTCTGGACTTCTGATTAAGGAATTCGTTTCCTAGATATATTACTTCTCTATGTCCATCATCATGTGCTAACATGATGAGCTTTGCTTTACAGAATATTCTTATCCACCTTTTATTCTTCTATATCCATTTGTAAATCCAATGATCTTGACACTAAAGCTTTCATAATCTTCTCATACTCTTCCTTAATCACCCACCACTAATACTACCCCAGTAGATGTATATATCAAATTCTACTCTCCTTAAGTGTTTCGTATTTCCCAAGAGAAAACTACTACTTCTATAATCCAATGTTACTCTAGCATCATCTTATTCATACTATCTTGTCTCTTCTTAACTCCAGTATCTAACATTCCAACCTCACATTATATTAATGTGACTTGTAATGACTAATCTAGGATAATATATCTATACTATGGTTCAATCATGTTTTATCCATCAATGTCACTTATACATGGTATAAGCATTCAATATTGGTGAGTAAGGCATGATCATTCTAATCCTTTGATCCTTTATGGTTCAGGTTTCTAGTTGGCTAAATAAGGCTTCCATCCATACAACATTACAGTTGTATTAATAATTATCTTCTGTTTAGCTCTATTGGATCAAGAGATATAATTCATTGACTATACCTACTTGATCCAATAGGACTACTCCTGGTAACTTATCTTCAGACTTCATCCTTGTAATCTTCTTTGTTACCATATTGATTTGATTTCCTCCAATTACTCCCATCCTATAGATGACATCTAGAACTAGCATCACTATTTACCTCTTCTTACTTCTTTCTTTATAAGCCTTAAGTGAATGCTATAATAAGGACAAGAGTTGATAGGTCAAGGATTGATAAGTTAAGAATTGGTGAATCAATAGTTGATTCCTCAATATTGATGAACAACAAATATAAGAATAGGATTCAATAGAGATGATAAGGATTGATATGGAAAGAAAGATATATGGTGAATGATCTTGACTTTGGTTTCTTTTCTACTGAATCTCACTAGAGAGTTAAAGTTATGTATTTCCCTAATACTCATGGCATAAGTAGATGAGATTAAGATATAGTTGTTACATTATTATTATTTGTGTTATATCCTTAACTTGGTACTCATGAGTGATTATAATGAATACTATGATATGATCACCTAAGGATCAAATATAAATCACTAAGTAATGTATTAGGGTTTATTTTTTATTACATTTGGTCTACCCTTAGATCAAATCATGTTTACCCAAATAAGGTTTTAGCAATTGTCATACTGAAACTTATCCCAGTCAACTTGCTGATCTACTTCAATTCCATCAAGTTAAGAGAAGCTTCAATCACTTTGACTAGTTTTTTATTTAAAAGCGCGAAAATTATTCGGATTTTCTATGCATGAATGCAATGCACACATCTGTGTTTCAGCTTATTTCTAAGATCTAATGCTGGGATGTTACACTATTAATGTAAAAGAGTGTTCATAATTTACACAACTTTTGAACACTTTGAAATTGAAAAATTATACAACTCTTAATGTAAAAGGGTGTTTACCATTTTTATAGTGTGAAAAGTGATCCCTAAACTTGCCTATACGAAAAATATAAACCTTTGAACACTGTTAAATCGCACTTAATACGTGATAATGATGTGCTAAGAAAATCTTGAGAGATACAGGGGTGGCAAACACTGTGAAATCGCACTTAGGACATGGAATGAAATATAATGCAAAAAATTATACACCTTTGAACACTTTCCCTTCAAATTATATTCAAAATCATTTGTTTATGGAGTTAAAGCATCGGTGGCAAACTCGTTATTTTGCATGGATAGAGGGTTCCCCCTCGACAGATACATGGGTTATGTTGTCCGCTAAATCACAGAGGATCAATCAGAGGATCAACGGTTGGTGGGTACGATCCGCGTGACAACTGTCTCGACCAATCAAAGCATAGTAGCCAAGATGAGCACAAGTGTGAGAGTTTGTGACTAAGAGGGAGGACAAAACTGAGTAGAACTTAAAAACCAAGGGAAAAACTGAGTAGAACTTTAAAACCAGGGGCAAAACTGACAAGGGGGTTCAAATAGAAAACAAAAAGAGATTCAAAAAATGGAAAATGATTCTTTTATACAATAAAATACATATTGGCATACATCAAACTATTTGAAATTCAAATATATATCAGTTTGATAATTATTGCTTCATTTAGAGAAATTATGTTTTGGGGAGAGGCTTGAGTAGAAAGCCATGAACCTTCATAGATAGTAGGTGATTTGAGAAGTGGTGATTTAGGTTAAAACTTGATTTATATACATTTCTTATGGTGGCAGGTCACATAATAAGACTCCCTGGGTAGATGCCACTATGTTTTGATCTTTTTGAATTTGTTATGCATAAAATGACTCAATTAGCTAGCTAAAACCCATTCATTGAATCTCTATTGACCAGCCACCAGAGGGTAAACGTGAGTATATTGCACACAGCAGTGTTAGTACTGGAGGGAAAAACTGAGTACAACCAAACTGATAGTGCTACACTCGAGGGTATAACTGAGCACAACTAAGTGGCCAAGGTTAGACATGAGGGGGAAAACGTGATGCACGGTACGCGTTTCGCAGTGCACGGGGTGGTAGCGGACGCGTGTGTCCATGCACGATGCAGTAGCGTACGCGATTATGTGGTGTACGTTGGTGCAAAGAAATGTCTCCTCCCTTCACCTTTATAGAGGCCTCATCACTCTCACTCATCACTCACTTGCTCACTCACTCACACAACCATCTCCACTGTCCCATCACCTTCTGCAAACCCCCAAGAAAACCCTAACCATGCCGACGAGGAGGCCCCTATCCCCGTACAGGCCCCCGTTGAGGCATTGAAGGCAGCCGCCATCCCCGTCTAGAACCTTGTCCTTGCTTCCGCCGTAGCCGCCGGCGAGGAGGCCCCCTTCCCCATACATGCCCCGCCGTTCTCCTGCAGATCCCGCATGGCTGGGACCCCTACGGGGACAATGATTACATCAGGCCGGCTAACCCCTTTGACACCAGCTTAGCCGACCCATGGTCGGAGGTAACTAGGGTTTTCTCCCCTTCCTTTGTTCTTCCCCCATTCCCATCGTTGGATGCTAGATCATGTGTTATTAGGGCTCGGTTGTTCATGTTTTCAATCGTTGGATCCCAGGTATTTTCACAGTAGCTAATCCTCTTGTGTTAGATCTCGTATTTTGATGTATGCTCTAGTTGGGATCAGTACTAACACGAATCTATAGTTGGGATCAGTACTATCACCAATCTGTAGTTGGGATTAGTACTAGCATCGATCTGTAGTTGGGATCAGTACTCTATTTGGTTTGAGATTTGAGGATTGGGGAATAATCAGGGGATGCCAATCGGTTAATTTATGCAATTAATCAATCCCGATAATCATAGTATCTCAATCATGTCCTTATGGCACGCTACTGTTTTTTGTAATAGGTGGATAGCAGCGATGTTTGCAGGGACGACAAGTCCAAAGACACCAAGACTCGCCAGGTGCTTAGGAAGCTAAAGTCCCGCCAGTTCAACGCCTTCTTCGCCGGTGACGTCTACAGGTGCCCCTTCTGCACCAGGGGCCTCGCCACCAACTTCAACTCCCTCGTGAGGCATTCCGAGGACGTGAAGACCTACGGCTTGTCAAAGAACATCAACGCCTTCAGAGCCTAGCACTAGGCGCTCGGTTATCACCTTCGCAACATCCAGAAGGTGGACATCAAGGAGGGTCGCATGCCCCCGATCAAGTCCAAGGCGCCCAAGGTCAAGGGACTGGGCAGCAGGAAGTGGAGGAAACGCCAGATGGAGGGGGCGGAGGCCATGAGGGGCCACTGATCTTTTGCTGATGCTGCTGCTGTAAAGCAGCTTCTTTTGTTTTGTTGTCTATGTTGAACTTGTAAGCTGCTGCTGCTAAGCAGCCTAATTGCCGAACCTGGTTTAAGTATCGTACTATATAATCCTTTATTATCTGTTTTATCTACATCTGCTCTATTTATCTACATATTTATGGTGCTAGTTAGATTTGCTGCCAAATTGGGAAAATACGAGGGCCAAAAGGAACCATGAATGAAGAGAGAAGTTGCTCTAGATTCGCTGCCTTTTGGGGCAAAAATAACAACTGTTAGCGACATAAAGGAGAAAATGCGCTCTTAAAAAGGCCAATCATAAAAATAACAAAAAATAAATCTTCCAATTTAGGCGACAGGGCGCACATAATTACCAAACACGCCCCACATGGTCCCAGACCACATCCCCCAAAACGCGTTCCCAACAAGCCGGCCCCACGCAGTCCTACATGTGGGGGGTCCTACTACGGGACCCGACTGAACGTGGCCTCACCTATCAGCACGTAACGGGGGGTCCTACTTGTCAGCATATAACGGCGAGGGTCCACTACGGGAACCACCTGAATGCGGACCCACTTGTCAGCACGTAACAGCGAGGGTTCACTAACAGGACCCGACGGAGAGAGAGTTTCGGACCGATGTGAGAGTTTCGGACAAGGAGCTAGATAAAAGTGAGGAAAATTTAAGCGGCTGGGGAAAAGTGAGTACACCTAACGAACCAGGGGCACAAAAATAGAAATCCCATATTTTTAAGGTACAAAATATTAGTAAATGCAAAATTAAGACTCTTAACATTGGCTTGTCATAATTTTTTTGGTCCTAATAAAATTCAGTAGTTGCAACATGAGAAAATGGATAGATTCCATACGCAATAATATTCACTAGTTGCAAAAATGCGGTACTTGCAAAATCCCCACTATAATAAAATTTGGGACTATGACTATTTAGACAATGCAATACCATATCCTGAATAAAATTTGAAGCTACAAAATTTTAGTAAATCCAAGGTGAACACTCTGAAAGTTGTATAGTCGTAATTCATTTGGTACTAACAGAATTCAGTAAGTGCAATATGAGCATACGGAAATATTGCAGTACTTGCAAGAACAACATTTGAGAAAAATTTGGGACTAAGACTGTTTGGTAAAGGAAAGATCAACTGATTAAAATCATACAAGTGACCATTAAAAGTAAGAAAACCCTGAAAATGGTAAACTAAAGAGAAAAGATCTACAAACCAGAAGTAGTTGTAGATGAGGACGTGTTACCTCATTGCCAGTTGAACGACGGCGACATCATTGTCGTATACTTCCTCCTCCTTGGTGTACTCTAGGTCTAATCCGACAAATTTGTCCTCGCCTTTCTCAAGCCATTTCTCATACATCCTCAGGACTCGCACAACTATATCCTCCTGGTTGGTGTAGACGACATGTATCTTTGTATTGCCATGGGTAGTGAAGCTTGTCTCTCGAGTGTAACCTTCCATGGCGGCAAGGAGTAGACATAAAGAACAACAGATAGGATGCAGAAGATAGAGGACATGAGTAAGAAGAAGGCTTTCAGCGAAACAAGGGAAAGATGGAACCGTCGCTGTGATTCAGACGTCCTTGTGGATAAGCATGGCGATGGCAAGGAGAAGACAAAAAGAACAAGAGATGGGAAGCAGAAGACAGAGGACATGAGGAAGAAGAAGTGGGCTTTCTTCCAAACAAGGGATATGCTGGACCGTCGCTGTGATTCAGATGTACTTGTGGAGACGCGTGGCGGCGGATATATGCGTCTTGTGCTGTCACGTCAATTCAAGCTATTGGTCATTTAGTCATGTCCATTGCGTCACCTATAGCTCATGTGCTCTGCATCACTACTTATCACGTGTCAAATCCTAGCATGTAATTTTATTGCGTATACACATATCTCGTCCGTGTGGAAGGCAAAGAAGGGGGCCGTAATTAGTGAGGGTGGGCACGGGGATCGTCTAAAGGAAGTGAAAAAATTAATCTTGAGGGGAATGTAGGCCCCCACCTGTCAGCGAGTGAAGGTCGGCATGCACAAATGTGAGTACGTTTGACTTGGATCGTGCATGGAGGACCTCGATTCCACTGCATGCAAGTGGCGCAGAACCAATTTCATCCAGCGCTAGCGTCGCCATGTAAGAGCATCACTAGCAATGCAACTACCACATAGAAATATGGAAAAATGCACTAGCGTGACAGAAGCTACATCACCACATCCATTGGAGCGTATGTGTGGTCATGTGGATCATTGTGGTTTGGTAAATAACACATGAAATGACTCTGGGGACTCCATGTGTCAAACCATGTCTAGAAATCCCCAAAAAGCCCCTGGAAAGGAACCGCCACATGGAATAATGCACTGGTGTGACAGAAGATGCATCCCCACATAAACTTGAGTGTGTGTGCTCATGTGTATCATTGTGGTTTGGTAAACAACACATGATACTACTCTAGGGACACCATGTATCAAACCGTGGCCATAAATCCTCAGAAAGCCACTGCAATGTAGTTGCCACATAGAATGATACACCGGCGTGACAGAAGTTGCATCACCATTGGAGGATGTGTGGTTGTGTGCATCAAGGTGGTTTGGAAAAGAACACATACACTGACTATATGTACTCCCATGTGTCAAACCATGGTCAGGAATTCCTAAAAAGCCCCTGCATTGCCACTGCCACATGGAGTGATGCACCGGTGTGACAGAAGTTGCATCCCCACATCCATTTGAGTGTGTGTGCTCATGTGGGTCATTATGGTTTGGTAAAGAACAGATGCAATGACTCTATGGACTCCATGTGTTAAACCATGGCCAGAAATCCGCAGAAAGCACCTGCATTACCACTACAACATGGAGTGATTCATCGGTGTGACAGAAGTTGCATCACCACATCCACTTGAGTGTGTGTGGTCATGTGGATCAAGGTGGTTTGCAAAAGAACACATGCAATGACTCTATGGACTCCATGTGTCAAACCATGGCCATAAATCCCCAGAAAGCCACTGTGATGTACCTGTCGCATGGAATGATGCACTGGTGTGACATAAGTTGCATCACCACATCCATTGTAGTGTGTGTGGTAGCGTGGATATGCAAATGAATCTAGGGACTCCATGTGTGAAATCATGGTCAGGAATCTCCAACAAAGCCACTGGAATGCATAGTTGAACTTTTGAACCTTATGCTTGGCATAAATAGCAACACGTAAGGCCCAATACCACTTGGACACGCCATGTTTTTTTATTACATATCGAAATATACATTATATATACCTTTTATGGCCATTTTGTTCTAAAATCTTCTTAAATTTTACGAAAAAGAAATGTTTTTTCGCCATCGAACCCAGTGAACCAGTGGTCCGATCCAGCAAACCAGTGAACCAGTCACCTCACTGATTCACTTAGTCCGTTTTTTAAAACTATGCTGGAATGCAACTGTCAAATGTAGGGTCCCACATGTCAGAGAGTGAAGGTCGGAACACGACTATGTTTGAATTAGATCGTGCATGGCAGACCTTGATTCCACTGCATGCAAGTGGCGCGGAACCAATTCAGACAGCGCTAGCGTCGCCACGTAGAACCGTCGTTTTCCTCCACTTCCACCCCACTACGAACGGTCGTGCACAGTACCACATACTAGGAAGGGTGGTTGCAATTTTGCAATAAGTAGTTTCACTCTTCTCCATTTCCTTTCCTCCTCCACGGCCTCATCATCTTCCTCCTCCACGGCCCATTCATTTCCACTGCCACACATCACCCTCTTCCTCCGTGTCCTTTCCCTCTTACCTACAGTCATGGACCAGCGGGATGTCCGAAACGACGTCATGATAGGGACTGCGTACTTAGACATAGAAGTCCACGGCGGAAAGAAGCTCAGTGTTATCCACACCACCGACTCTGAGATGGTGAAGCGCACTATTGCCCATTACAAGAATTGGTTGCCGTCAGAAGAAAGCGGGTTCAGGTTCGTGGGTCTCGACCTCAAGTACAGCCGAGATCGCCGTAGGATCGCCGTGCTGCAACTCTCCATGAAGGATCATGTCCTCGTTTACCAGCCTTTTTGCAAGAAGGGGGTTATGGGAAGAGGTACATGTTGCTGCCATTTTGTCCCTGAGCCATTTGTTTGCAAAAGTTCTTGCTACATTATTTGTCTGAATTCATTTCCATGCAGGTGGGGGGAAAGAATTAGGTCGCTCTTTGGTGAATTTCTCGTGAACCACCAAATAACATTTACTAGTGTTGACACCAAGTCCGACACTGGCCTGCTTAACAGCCCGATTGTCAGAATTTTCATTCCAAACGAGTACAGAGTGGACATCCAGGATATTTACTGGATCCTAGGGACGAGTGGCAGCAGGACTGGGATGGCCGATCTTGCCACCGATCTCATCGACCTATGGTACGCTGACATGAAGGACAAATTCCCGAGATGTTGGTGGAGGTGTTTAGGGCATGATTACTGGGAGGATAAGCCACTTTCTGAACCTAACCTGAAGTACGCTGCTATTGACGGGTATATCAGCCACGAGCTCTACCGCCAGATCAAAGTGTTTCGTTCCAGGCAACGCACCCTTGAACCACCACCAAAGCAAGTGGTTTACCACAGATACCAGGATGGAGAGGAATCTAACAGCTGGTGCAAGCACCCTAAGACATCCTAGGATCAGTCACCTTCTCTGCTAATCATTCCAATAGGCAGGGATGTCCAGTCTTAGTGCATGATTGTTATGTTTGTATGGGGCTTGTTATGTTTACGAAAACATGTTCTTTCACAAGTGCAACATGTGATAGCTATGTGTGAGCACTTTCGAATTGTTGTGTATTACCTTTAAGAACTATAATCTGGGTGTGTTTACGACTGTAAACTTCGTTATAATAACAATTATGTCTGTGCCACTACAGCCAAGCATGATGTGCCGAGTTTTCTAGCATCTTATATTATGAATGTGTCCTTAGATTGTGCCCATTCGTGGAAAACGACATCTGATCTTGTGGATCCCACCACAATCTCATGTTACTATATTTAGTAATATTCCCTCTATCCCAAGGCTTAAGTCCTATATATATTTATTTATTTTGAAAGGTCAAGCCACAGAAAGTTTAGCCAAAATTTTAAAAAAGTCAAGCCACGGAAAGGAAACACAGGCACTGCATGGCAGTTCTGGATGCCGCCGCATGCAAAGGGAACATATAGAATTTGCACAGCGCAGGGCTGAGGGGCCGGGAGGACCTTCATTAAAAGGGGAGGGGGAGGAGGGCCGGGGAGATCGCATTTACCATCACTACGGTCTTTACCTACCAGTAAGCAAGTTTGACTGCTCGAGCGCCATAGGTTTCGACATCGCAGGGCTACGATTGCGTGGTCAAGCCGGACAGGAAGGGTGTGTGTGCGACTTGGAGATAGTGTGGGGATCGAGAGGGCGGCGACACAAATACCATGAGAACGCACCATAGAGTCCACATGTCCCGCTGTCGCTGTGCGGCGGGTGCATAGTGCTAACGCGATGTAACTGCGACTTGACAGAACATAGAGCTAAATTAATCTGTCATCATCAATACTACCTCTGTTTCAGGGCTTAAGGCGCACACGCTTTCCAAAGCAAACTTTGACCGAAAGAATTGAGCAACAAAATCTTGATTATATTGTACATAATTAGTACCGTTGGATTCATATTGAAAAATACTTTCCAGTGATACTAGTTTTATACCAAAACTCTTTACGTATTTAGAGTAATTCTTGGTCAAAGAAAAACACACAAAACGAGGACGCCTTAAGCCCTGAAATAGAGAGAGTATGCTCCGCGGAATTTATTCGTGATTGTTATGCAAGCATGATCAAACAAGGATGCAACACACACACACACACACACACGAAGACATTGCGTCCAGTCCAACACACCAAATATAGTATCATGTTCTAGAAACAACAGAAACAACTGAAAATTATTAGGTTCCGTAGGAGGCAGCAAGGTCACTTCTTGGCCGGCTTGGAACGGTGGATCTCGATCCCGAAGGATGGGGATCCAAGGCCGGTCCTGACGTACTCTCTCAGGAATTTGCCATACCCAGCATGCTTAGCCTCGGTCGCTGGCTTGTGTGAACCCTTGAGGATTTTACCAATGCCAACCGCATGCGGAATCATGCTGCCAATCCTTGGGTTGACTCTTTTGCTACAGAAGGGGCACCTAAGATCCCTACTTAGAGTGCGGAAAGGGACCTTCCCGCTCTTGATACTCTTCAAGACATGGCGGCTCTTGTCATCCCTATACTCCTTGTCAGAGTCCACATCACTTGATTCAACCTGTAATGTGCAAAAAATGCAAAAGAAATAAGCAAAATAAATTTACTTAGTCTACTTGTTCTCAAAAATCGCACAAACTAGTAGTGCATTTACCGGTCATGCATAGATATTCGAACAACCATTTCAAGTTATTTTGAAAACCACAGCATAATTTTACAGGTTTATTACGGCTGTCTCCACAACTCGCTCCTAAATCTAGAATATGGAGTAATTCAGAACAGACTAAATCTCTGCATGCAGCGGGTTGTTTGGTGCATATAATCATGATCGGTAGAACAAGGAGTACTTGAACAGATCCAGTACTAGTACATATACAACCCGACCAGAAAATATGAACAGTAAACTAGAAAGACAGAGAACTAAAAGTACCTCCTGGTACACGAGCAGAACGTTCTCGTCGAACTCCTCGCCCTCATCGGGGACTCCGAAGTCTTCTGCACCCGCAAGCACATAGTCCTCATAAGGGTCGAACTGGACGTCCTCCTCTCCCTAGGCAGCATGCATCTCCTCCAAATCTGCGGTGGGAGGCGCCCCATCGCTCGTGGCAGGCGCATGCATCCCGGCAGCAACACCCAAAGACTCACCTACAAGCACTCGCTTCATGGCTTCAGAAGGGAGAAGGTGGATGTTCGGCCTCGAGATGTACGGTGAGGTTTGTGGGTTTTGCTAGATCGGGGAGAATGGCTCAATGTGTGGTAGGGAAACGATGCAAAGGAGTAGGTTTTAAATACGAGGCATTGTTAAGTCTCCTCATGGGGCCCTCCGCCTTGAGGCTCAATTGGGTGCCCCGGTAGGGCTTCTGGATGACACGTGGACGGTTCGTGCCATGGGCCCCAGCTAGAAGTGAGATTTCAGGTGCAGTACTATGAGGCCCGTTCCCATTTGCAGCTGGAGCAGTAGTAGGCTTTTCATAGGTGTGAAATGACCACTCGACGGATTCTTTAATCTACGTCTCGATCGATTGCTTCTCGTAGAAGGGTCGAAAGAAGGGACGCCTAAAAACACAACGGTTAAAGCATGGCTAGCCAGACCCGTGCGTTGTCACGCTCTAATGTGAAGGGTACGACGCGTGCAAAGGATGCATCTTTCGACCCCCGCTGACACGACATTACAATGCACCGTACTTGTGCCATGGTGAACGCGTTGCAACCGGTTAGACGAGCGTGCCGCCGCGTTTCCCCCTCACTGCACTAGAAAACACACACAATTTTTTATATTTTATCTACCCTCGTGTATATAAATTCAAATATTTTATAATTTTCAGAGAATAAAAGGAAAAGCATAGACACGCATATACGAAAATTATACGCCTTTGTACACTTTCCTTGTAGATTATGGAAGTAAAGTATCAGTGAAAAACTCGTTATTTCACGTGGATAAAGAGGTCTGTGTCCATAGAGAGAGAGAGATAGGGAGAGAGAGGCTATCTTGCCCGTTAGATCACAGAGGATCAACGTTGGGTGGGCACGATCCGCGTGACACCCGTCTCTACCAATCAGGGCATACCAACCAAAGTGAGGAAGAGTTATGATGAGAGGGGTAAAACTGAGCACTACCATTTTCATATCAATCCTAGACACAACACACAACACACACACACAAACACACACTAGACCTCCCCCTCGCTGCCGAGAACGTGGATCCACTGTACGGATTGAGCCCAAACCTGACACCTAGCTCCCTCTTGGCATTCTAAGCAACTTCTCCAACTAGATATTCTAGGTTTCCATGCAGAAATCCAGAGTTTCCATTTACCGACTCCGAAAAACCAGGGATTCTGCAAAGGAGGTGCGAGAATTGAGCACTCCCTAGGACCCGAGGCAATTTACACGCATGCTACATCATGGCAGACCGCCATCCCTGGGAGGTTGGTACTCATCTCGTGGTGCAAGAATATACTGTATTTTTTCCGAGTTATGCCCCAGTAATTGTGGGTTCTAACTTCAGGTACCCTATAAATGGCCCTCGATTTTTGGGAAAAATGTTTTGGGGTGCCCCATGGGGTACCTAGGCTAGGCACGTGCCTAGGTTCAAGGTTGCAATGGACCTCGCGTGCCTGCGCGCGCCGGTGGGTTTGCCGATTTTGCCCACCCCCCGAACCCCGGCAATGGGAAATTCATCAAAAATCAAACTAATATGAAACCAGCTCGAAGCGCTTGTGTGTCACCCACTACCAACAAAACATCATAAACAAGACAAACCGGGACTTTTGGCACACGACACACCCCCGAATGGCTATCGAGTAGGAGTTAACATGGCTTTCAACCCTAGACCTCCCCCTCACTGCCGAGATTGTGGATCCGCTATGTGGATTGAGCCCAAACCCAACACCTAACTCCCTCTCGGCATTCTAAGCAACTTATTCAACTAGAGATTCCAGGGTTCCATGAAGAAATCCAGAGTTTCCATTTACCGACTCTGAAAAACCGACGATTCTGCAAAGGAGGTGCGATAATTGAGCGCGCACTAGGCCTCGAGGCAATTTACACGCATGCTATGTCATGTCAGGCTGTCATCCCCTAGTGGTTGGTACTCATCTCGTGGTGCAAGCATATACTGTATTTTCCCGAGTTACGCCTCGGTAATTGCGGTTTCAACTGCAGGTACCCTAGAAATGGCCCTCGATTTTCAGGAAAAAATGTTTTGGGGTGCCCCATGGGGTACCTAGGATGGGAACGTGCCTAGGTTCAAGGTTGCAATGGACCTCGCATGCCTGCGTGCGCCGGTGGGTTTGCCGATTTTGCCCACCCCCCGAACCCCGGCAATGGGAAATTCATCAAAAATCAAAAAAAATTATGAAACCAGCTCGAGTAGCCCTTGTGTGTCACCAACTACCAACATAAAATCATAAATAAGATAAACCGGCACTTTTGGCACACGGTGCACCCCCCAAATGGCGATCGAGTAGGAGTTAACATGGATTTCAACCTTAGACCTCCCCCTCACTTCCAACAACATGGATCCTCTGCACGGATAGATCCCAAACCCGGCACCTAGCTCCCTCTCGGCATTCTAAGCAACTTCTCCAACTAGAGATTCCAGGGTTCCATGAAGAAATCTAGATTTTTCATTTACCGACTCCGAAAAATCGGCGATTCTACAAAGGAGGTGCGAGAATTGAGCGCGCCCTAGGCCATGAGGCAATTTACACGCATGCTATGTCGTGGCGGACCGCCATCCCCGGAAGGTTGGTACTATTCTCGTGGTGCAAGCATATACTGTATTTTCCCGAGTTACGCCCCGGTAATTGCGGTTTCTAACCGCAGGTACCTAGAAATGGCCCTCGATTTTCAGGAAAAATGTTTTGGGGTGCCCCATGGGGTACCTAGGCTGGGCACGTGCCTAGGTTCAAGGTTGCAATGGACCTCGCGTGCCTGCGCGCGCCGGTAGGTTTGTCAATTTTGCCCACCCCCCGAACCCGGCTATGTGAAATTCATCAAAAATAAAAAATGAAACCAGCTCGAGTAGCCCTGGTGTGTCACCCACTACCAACATAAAATCATAAACAAGACAAACCGGGAATTTTGGCACACGGCACACCCCCCAGATGGCTATCGAGTAGGAGTTAACATGGCTTTCAACCCTAGACCTCCCCATCACTTCCCAGAACATGGTTCCGCTGTGCGGATTGATCCCAAAATCGGCACCTAGATCCCTCTCGGCATTTTAAGCAACTTCTCCAACTAGAGATTCTAGGGTTCCATGAAGAAATCGAGAGTTTCCATTTATCGACTCCGAAAACCGACGATTCTGCAAAGGAGGTGCGAGAATTGAGCGGGCCCTAGGCCCCAAGGAAATTTACATGCATGCTACGTCATGGCGGACCGCCATCCTCAGGAGGTTGGTACTCATCTCGTGGTGCAAGCATATACTGTATTTTTCCTGAGTTACGCCCCGGTAATTGCGGTTTCTAACTACAGGTACCCTAGACATGGCCCTCGATTTTTGGGGAAAAATGTTTTGGGGTGCCCCATGGGGTACCTAGGCTGGGCACGTGCCTAGGTTCAAGGTTGCAATGGACCTCGCGTGCTTGAGTGCTCCAGCAGGTTTGCCGATTTTGCCCACCCCCCGAACCCCGGCTATGGGAAATTCATCAAAAATCAAAAAATATGAAACCACCTTGTGTAGCCCTTGTGTGTTACCCACTACCAACATAAAATCATAAACAAGACAAACCGGGGCTTTTCGCACATGGCGCACCCCCCGGATGGCTATCGAGTAGGAGTTAACATGGCTTTCAACCCTAGACCTCCCCCTCACTACCAAGAACATGAATCCGCTGCGCGGATTGAGCCCCAACCCGACACCTAGATTCTAAGCAACTTCTCCAACTAGAGATTCCAGGTTTCCATGAAGAAATCCAGAGTTTCTCGTATCGTAACCTTAACGACTAATAGCAGCCATCGGATCATAACCCTAGTGCCCAAAGGCGACCGTTAGATCATCTATTCTAGAAGACTCGGCCCCCATCCCCCTTCCTGGGGCGCTGGTTCTGCGTGTCGATGGTTACAGACCGTTCGATCGGGCCGCGTGGACGCTAGGATGTTTCTTTGTAAGGCCGATCCGCGAGTAGGCTGTTCTATGACATGATTCACCGTACTTATAATATTCAAATATATTACTATATGCACCTCCATCTTCCCTATATCAATAGGAGATCATGACTGAGCACGTCTCTTTCACAGCCATAACCCCTTCTCCACCGCAACTCGCCGTGTCGGACGACACCACCGGCTTTCGCGCGTCGTTCCCCGACGATAGCAACTGACTTGAACCTTAAGGTACGAAATCATTTGACTAGAGTTTGAATTTATCTTACAAATTCCTGCTATTGGCTTAACTAACTACACATATATTCTTTAATTTCTCGACGAACTTCAGATGTTGGAGCCGCGCAGCAAGGAGTACTCAGATCGCCAGCCCTTGAATCTGGAGGAGATCCTCTTGCGCAACATCCTGGCGACGTACGGGATCGAGTGCTCCCACCATGGATGCTCTCTCTATTACCCCTACTACGTGCTCCTGGGGAACGAGCTCGCATGCCGGCACGGTAGTGCGACTGCATGGAGCCTAGCTGCAACTACACCGGCCCGCCAACAAAGCTTGTGGTCCACCTTGCAAGGGATCACCCAATCGAAGTGATTAGGATCTCCTATGTCTACTCCATTCTTCTCCAAGAGCAGGTCTTGTTCCCTGAGCCGGCATGCCGCCGGCTCATTTTGCAGGGGGCAGCTCTGTTTTTGTCTTGACCATCACCGCTCGCGTTCCGGGAACCGTCCCTGGGCCCACTGATACGTCCAAAACGTATCTACTTTCCCGAACACTTTTGCTATTGTTTCTCCTCTAAACTTGTGTGATTTGGATACAACAAACACAGACTGGTGTTGTTTTCAGCAGAATTACCTTGGTGTCTAGTTTTTGTGCAGAAAATCAACTATTAGAAAAAATCCCGGAAAATATGCCAAAATATTATTCACCAGAAGACTCACGGAGCCATAAGATGAGGCGGAGTGGGGCCCTGGGGGACCACACCCCCCAGCCGCGCGGTCCAGGCTTGGCCACTCCTGGAGGAGTTGTGGACACCCCAGGCACCCCCTCGGCCTCCCTCTTCGCCTATAAGTTGCCTCTTGACCTAAAAACCGAGGGGGTTCGATGTTTTTTCATAAAGAGTTCCGCTGCGCAGCCACCACCAGAAACTCCGTTTTGGCACCCTGTCGGGACGGGGAATGTGGAGAGGATCATCGTCATCGTCATCACCACCGCCTCTCCATCAACCATTCATGTTTCCCTCATCCATGAGTGAGTAATCCCCCGCTGTAAGCTATGGGGATGGTAGGGATTGGATGAGTTCTATCATGTAATCGAATAAGATTGTTAGGGCATGGTGCCTAGTATCTCTATTAGTGCTATTTGACTTTGTTGCACCTCGTTGTGCTTAATGCTTGTCACTAGGACCCGAGTGTCATGATCTCAGATCTGAACTTATTATCGAATCATTATGATAGTATTGTTTGTGATCTTATCTGCAAGTTGTGTACACATATCATTGTCCGGATCCAAAGGCCCCGAAGTGACAGAAATTGGGACAACTGGAGGGAATGGCTGTGATGTGAGGATCACATGTGTTCACAGAGTGTTAATGATTTGCTCCGGTGCTTTATTAAAAGTAGCACCTTAATTTCCATTAGTTACCTTGAGGCCCCGCTGCATCAGGCTGGCAGGACAAAAGATGTTGTGCAAGTTCTCATTGCGAGCACGCATGACTATATATGGAGCACATGCCTATGATTGTTCAGTACTTGGATGCTTATTCTTATTTATCTGTAATTGCCCTAGATCTTGAAGTTACATGTTTAGACATATCCATGCAATGCCCATCCATCCATCCCTATGCCTACCGTGCTCATATCCTAATGTTTGCTACTATAGTTACTATTGCTCTTGTTTTACTGTTGTTTTTGCTACTACCGAACTATTGCTACTGATAAACTTTTGTGAGCAAGAACTATTTCCAGGTGCATCAGAATTGACAACTCAGTTGTTAAGGCTTGCAAGTATTCTTTGAATCCCCTTGTGTCGAATCAATAAATTGGGTAATACTACCCTCGAAGACTGTTGCGATCCCCTAAACTTGTGGGTCATCACCCACCATCACCGTTGGCGTTCCAGGAACCGTCCCTAGGCCCACCTTCATGTCTGCAGTATGCGTCAGGTCGGTCTCGTGCGCATGGCTGATGTACACTGTGAGTATGTGGTCGCACGCCTGTCGTGGGAATGACCATGACAGATGCTGCAATCGGCAGCGAGTAGTAGAACATGGGGCAAGGGCGGCCAGCCATCTACGGTGCGAGATGAGGGCGGAGACACAAGGTTTTACCCAGGTTCGGCCCCCCGGAGGGTAAAGACCTACTCCTGCTAGATTGTATTACGGTGAGAGTACAAGGGGCGAGCTCAAGGACTAGGCGGCGAGTCGCTTGGGTGTATGGTGGAACGTGTCCTCTATGCGTACCCTAGGGAGGTTTATATAGTCTCACCTCGCTAGGGTTTACAGATTACAACCGAATTAGTTAAGGATTCGGAGGTTCTTTGACCTAGTCCGACTGGGCCTAGCTACGCCTCTGGGCCTCCAGTTTCCAGTCGCCTGAGTCCTCGCCAAGTCTCGATCCAGTCGCCGTCCTGCAGGCCCACTCGCTGGCGGCTTGGGCGAATAGGAAACGTCCTCCTGGGCATACCCCGGTAGGCATATCCCCATCAGTAGTCCCCGAGGCCGTCGTTGATTCGTTGCAGGCGTTTGCTGGCAGTCGGAGTATGCGGGTCCAATGCGGATGCCTAGTCGAATCGGCGGAGGACTCCTGAACAAAGGAAAGAACTAGTCATTTTAGTCGCAATAACAACGACTAATCATATCGCAGCTCGGCGAACGGGTCGGCGAGTAACTAGTCACTGTTATAGTAATCGGGTCGGCGAATCGTCGAGTCGCTGGAGGTAGCGAGTCGAGTAGACGAAGTTGGACCTTCAGTTTTGGTCAAACTAGCCGTTGGGTAACCCAACGGTAATATTGGCGTAATTACCGCATAGTAACGGCTCCCAAAAATGGCGGGTAACAACCGCTATATAAGGAGAGTGAAGGGCGAACGGGGAAAACGCTTCCCTCACTTCCTCCGATCTCGCGCATCCTTGTTTCCTCATTCCGCGCAGCGACCAGAACGATCTAGAGAGTTTCAAATCCCACGATCCCCCGGCTGATGGCTCCTCCCACCGAACCATGGGGCAGATCCAAGAGCACGAAGGCACTGCTAAAGTCATTCGAGGAGGCGGGGAACCTCCACGCCATGAGATGGCGCATCCCCGCGGCCGGAGAAGTAATTCCGGATCCGAGCGAAGGGGAATTCATCTGCTTCACTAGTCACCTGGAGCGGGGGCTTGGCTTCCCAACCTCCCTCTTCTTCCGGCGTTTCTACGCCTTCTACGAAATCCAGCCGTCAGATCTGGGTCCGCACAGCATCGAGCAGCTCGCCATTTTCGTGGCGTTCTGCGAGTGCTATCTGGGCTGCAGGCCCTACTTCCCCCTGTGGCAAGATCTATTCCACGGGAGAATCAGCCGCGAGGAGACAGGCGACCCAATGCTAGCCGCGGGCGGCTTGACTTTCTAGCTAAAATCGAAGGCATCGTTCTTCGATCTGATGCTGCCCCCAAAGCAACGAACGAGTGGAAGAAGAGCTGGTTCTACGTCACCGAGTCGACTCCGAGCGGCAGTGGCGCTTCAAAATACTCGCCCGACCGCCCGCGTCGGCTCCAGGTTACCAAACTCTCGCTGGAGCAATGGATGGTCGTTGACGAAATGCTGCAGACCATTCGCAATTTGAAGAAGAAAGGCCTTCAAACCATCAACCTCTACAACTACTGGATCGGACGATGGCTTGTGCCCCTGGCCAGCCGTGACCATTACATGTACGAATATACAGGCAAGGACGACCCGACGAAATCCTGCCTCATTGAGTGGAGACTCAACGATTACACCCTGGCCCTGAAGAAGATTACCCAGGCTGTGTATCTCGACGCGAAGGCCGGGGTCGCACCCTATACCGCAAGGCTCCCAGCTCCAACGGTAAGCTGTTATTCCTTTTCCACTCGCAGTCGAAGTTTGTGCATTCGCGGTTGTGCTAATGTCGTTTGTTTTTGGTGCAATTTTTTCAAGTGGTGGAAGGGTGGCTTCCACCCGCAGATGACGAGGACTCGAGCTCGTCCGCCCAGGACTGGAGCGAGTCATCGCCCGACAAGGGCAATGCCGAGAGCGACGAGAGCGGTAACGACAAACTGAAGACGACGACCCTGTGGAGGTTGCTGCCCCCACGGTTCACAAGACTCGCGGGCAGCACCAGCGCGAACTCGAGGCCAGCAAGAGCCTCGAGGCCCACGATGATGACGACGACGAGCTCCCTGAGCACACCTCACACCGTGAGGTTACGCCGTTAAATAAGAAGAAGCAAGCTCCGCAGAAGAAGAAGAAGAAGAAGAAGAAGAAGAAGAAGAAGAAGAAGAAGAATAAGGTGAAGCCGGCAAAGCCGACGTCTCCACCTCGGTCTGCGAGCAGCTCCGACGCCACCGGCTCGGTCGAGGAAACAACGGCGCTCGCGGCCGCGGCGACTGGTTCCGCTGCCACAATGGACGAAGTGCCACTGGTGTCGTTGCCACCGTCGTTTGCTCTAGTCACTAGCTTGGGGGGCGCTCCAGCCGCAGGGGCCTCGCCGCCAAGGGGGGCTCCCACAATGATTGCCACGGAGGCTCCCGCCGCGGCTTCATCTTCGAAGAAACCATCAGTGTCTTGGGCACATAACGTGTTCGAGAAGGGCCTCATTCGGAAGCTGGGGCCAGAACTAGAAAAGCCGGCAAGCATCCGCACTGGCCTACGATTTCTTCCGGTCGCCAAGTGAGTGCTCCTTGATCTTTACTCGTCTGCTTGCCTTGTGTTTTAATCGAAGAGCTTTATTGACGGAATTGTTTCGCAGTACTAGGGTTAAGAAGATAGGCCATCCTTCAGTGTCCAAGGTTCTGCCAGTCGCCATAGAGGTGCCAGTTGATCCCTCGCGGAAGAGGAAGGGCGACGAGGTCATTGCTCCCGCCGAAAGAACCAAAAGGACGAAAGGCGACGACGTCGTCACGGTCTCTAACGAACCAGCGGCTGCTCTGAGCGATCCTCCAACCGCAGCGGAAGCGGCTTCGAAGGCCATGGAATATGTGGGGTCGCAATGTACGGTTCTTGCGGGCTCAACCGATGCGGACGAGCCGACCTCGAGTGGCGCAGTGGCCGCAGCGGCGACTTTCCCTCGCTTCGTGGCGAAGGCCGCCGCGGCGAGTGCCTCAGTGCCGTCGAGCCAGCTTCCTGGGGCCGCCGGCACGGAGGTTGAACAACGTCGTGGCCACACTCCGGTTGTGCTCGCGTCGGTGGATGCGATGGAACTTCATGGCATGCTAGGTGCTGCCATCCAGGTATATCCAGTCCCCGAGGATCTGGCCACTGAATTTCAGTGGTCAGATTCTTAATGTTTTTTATGTGATCCAGTCCCCGAGTGCCTAGTCGCTGAATTTCAGCAGGTGGGCACTTAGGAATTTCGTAGTCCAGTCCCCGAGTGCCTAGTCGCTGAATTTCAGCGGGTGGGCACTTAGGAATTGTTTGTTGTCGACGATGTGCTTGTTGCGCAGGGCCTGGATCACAGGGGGTCGAGCGCTTCCTCCTGGCGGCGCGTTCTCGCAGATCGCGCGCTCGGCCACGTGAGCCGGGTCGTTCTCATCGTCGAAGTTCAAGGCGCGCCCCTGGACGGCTGGGTTTAGGCACGACCTGATTCGGAGTTGGTGATAGCGCGACAGCTCCTGCGTTGTCGCCTTCTCGAGGCGAAAATTTTCTCGCTCGGCTTGCTCCTTGCGGACTGCCTCCGCCAGCCACATGCGGAGTTCCTCGACCTCCGTTGTCGTCGCGTTTGGTGAGATCGGTGTGGAAAAGGGGTCTTCCGGGGGGTCGGCCCCAGTCGCCATGTAGGTCACGGCGTGGCGACCGGTTCCGCCGTGGAGGTCGGCGGAGTTCTCTGACCCGGAGTCGAAGATCCCAAGGATGGAGGGGTCCTCGAAGTCTCCGACATTGGAGACCTGGGTGATGGAGCCTGCGGGCGACGCGGTGACGATGGATCCGGCGGCCGTCGTCAGAGTCGCCGAATCGGCGTCGTCGTTGAGGGTCGTGTCGTCCGCGGCCGCGGTGGTTTCAGCCACGTTGCTGTGGGCCGAGTCATACTCGGAGGCGAGGCGGTGAATCATGCGGACCTGGCTCTCAGAGAGCCGGTCGGGTGGTGGCGACTCGCGGATGCGAGCCGAGTCCTCCGAGACGATGACGTCGGTGAGACCGACGAAGAGGCTGATCGTGATGACCGGCAGGATCATGCTATGTGTGACCGGTCGTGCCGCCGGGACGTAGCTGCTCGGCAAGATCTGGAGCATCTCGCCGATCGCGATCATGCGGCTGGTGGCGATCGACTCGTTGATGGGCAGATTGGATCTCGATGCAGAACACCGGCCTGACTGGCCAGGCCCCATGGTGGGCGCCACTGTCGTGGGAATGACCACGGCAGATGCTGCAATCGACAGCGAGTAGTAGAACATGGGGCAAGGGCGGCCAGCCATCTGTGGTGCGAGATGAGGGCGGAGACACAATGGTTTACCCAGGTTCGGCCCCCCGGAGGGTAAAGACCTACTCCTGCTAGATTGTATTACGGTGAGAGTACAAGGGGGCGAGCTCAAGGACTAGACGGCGAGTCGCTTGGGTGTGTGGTGGAACGTGTCCTCTATGTGTACCCTAGGGAGGTTTATATAGGCTCACCTCGCTAGGGTTTACAGATTACAACCGAATTAGTTAAGGATTCGGAGGTTCTTTGACCTAGTCCGACTGGGCCTAGCTACGCTTCTGGGCCTCCAGTTTCCAGTCGCCTGAGTCCTCGCCAAGTCTCGATCTAGTCGCCGTCCTGCATGCCCACTCGCTGGCGGCTTGGGCCAATAGGAAACATCCTGCTGGGCATACCCTGGTAGGCATATCCCCATCAACGCCCGGCCGCCGTCGTCCAATGCAGTGCATGTGAGGGTCGTGTTGCCGAGATGCCCGACGCCGGGCGAGGTGGACTTTACGGACCTGAGGTCGGTCCTTTGTGTGCCATCCAAGTACCTTGTTGATGCTGGACCGGCCAAGCAGATCAATTTCTGCATTCGCATTAAGAAGACCGACAGGGACTTATAGAACTTATGCTTTGCTTAAATGTAAGCCGTAATCAATACTAGTTAGGTGTGGAGAGCATACTTGTCGTACAAATGTATGTTAGTCGCAGTTCTGTAATACTCCTTGGTGTAATACATGTTGTTATATTTATCTATAAATTTGGTCAAATTTGACTTAAGAAAAAGCTAGAAGTACACTTATTTGCGGACGGAGGGAGTATTCCTTAATAATCGTGCGTGCTCCACCTGCCAGTGTCACGCTTTCCGTGTGCCACGCATAGAAGACGTTAGATGTGTTCGTGTTATAAAATCTGTTGGATTTTGTTGGTAGGGTTGCCATTCTTTAATTCTCTTCCTTCCCCTCGAAGCCACTGTCCTCACTACATCCCTTAACCGCTAGCAAGTGGCGCGCCACCCCACTAGTGACCTCTCTTACCACCACCCCGCTCCTCCACCTCCTTCTCATCATGGTTTCGTGGCGAGACGGCCAGGAAACACATGAAGATCATAGAGACGCTGAAAGCGACATGAGTCGTCTCATACCTTACATTTTATGGGGATTTCTTTATTTTGAGCTAGATCTACTCTGATTACTCATGTACGTCTAGTGTGCTAGGCCATCGCGACATTGTACGACTTCGATTATCACGGTTTAGCGGAGGGAGAGAGTCCTCCCTGTTGTAAAAACATGATCTTGTGGCCACTAAATTTGTAGCATTCAAGGGACGCAACACAGGCAGGAGGTTTTTAGGGTGTGGGCAGGGTGAAGCGTGGCCAACCAAAATTTGCAGCGTAGTCAAATGGGTAGATCCGGAGTGGGCACTGTCTATGCAGAAATCGCTAGAAAAACTATGGGAGAAGAATGCTGAAATGAAAGAAGCCTTAGTCAGCTCACTTCTTGAGAGTGCTAAGATGAAGTTAATGGCCCTTGATGATACACCAACCCTTTGTCGTGAAATCCGTAGGTTGGAAGCCAAGGTTACCAAAGTCGGGAAGGAGAGGGACGTGGCGATGGCCCTGAAGGCTAAATCAGAGAAAGACCTGACTGCATCAAGGATTGAACTGCATGAGAAGAAAGTCCATGATGTCACAACTACCAATATGCACAGGTTCCTGAGGATCAAGGCAGAGAAAGAACTGACCAAGTGCAAGAAGGACGCCAAAAAGATGGCGCTAACGATTCAAACCCTGGAGTGGCAGAATGAAGGGCATCGTGCTAAGGTTAGGAAGATAATGGTGTGTGTGAAAACTAGGTTTGTTCAGATTGAGCTCCCTACTATTAATTGTAATAGTATTTGTCACCCAAGTGGTCTGAAGTCTGAACTAGTAGGAGCCCAAGATGAAGCATGTCCGTGGATTTTCAGTTGTGTGTGGGAATGATCGGAACAAAATGTAATAGTATTTGTCGACCAAGTGGTCTGAAGTCTGAACTAGTATTGTCTGCTCAGAACAAATTGGGTGTCTATTCGTCTATCTTATGCCTTTCTTTGTTCATTTTGTCCGATGGTAGTAATCTGACTTTGCTGGTTTGTTTAAGCGGAATCTACGTGGATTCTGCCACATGCAAAGGGCACATACACAATTTCTATTGTGGAAGCACGAGCACCTGTTATTGCGCTGAACACGGCTATCCATAATTCCCATTGTAGTCCGCCAAACCCATTACAATAAGTGTACTCGCATTAAACTGAACTAAAATTGCAACCAACCTAAACAACATCTAGACCTAGATCGCGCCACTGTCGTCGGAGTCCACCTTGATTGGTGACCCTTCCACGCCCTTCCCAGCGACATCCACTCCCGCTCGTGGCTTGCCCTTTGCCAAGGAGGCTTCAATGGCATTCTGCATTGCTTCCTCGCCGTCCTCATTCTTGTCGAAATCTACAATGATGAAGGGGACGGGGTGGCAACGATTGAGCCCCTTCGCGCCTGGCGGCTCCTGCTCGAGCTCGACACCGCAGCAGTGCGTCTATAATAGGAGGGGCCAAGCTCAGAGGCGCAGCGCAGCCATTCGGTTCAAGAAACCATGGCCATTTTATACTGCGACGGTAGGATCTAGGGGTGGATCCGCCACGGCGAGCCCAACCGCGAGCCCTGGAGTGGATGGATCTGCCACCGCGAGCCATGAAGGCAGATTTTTCCTGATACAGGGTGTACAGGTAGGGTGGAAAACTGTGGGACCAGGCGTGTGACGGCTACTCGGCAAGGCCTCCCAGCGATATGTAGGCGTGCATGACGCCAAAAAATTTCGGTCAATGAGTGCGAAAGGGCCTTTGAACAATGAAGGTGCGAGATTTCGAGGAGCCCCACCTGTCAGCCCAAAGTGGACGGTAGGATTCTTCTGGAGTTACTAGGTGGTATAAATCACACTTCATCGTTTCCCTGCTCTAACATCCAAGGCTCCTCCGCCGTCCCCTCTTTCCTCTGCCCTCTCTCCCCTTGCCCATGGCTCGCAGCTCATGTAGTTCATCTTGGGAGGAATCAGGGTCGGCTCAACGCTACCAGGCGGGTGCCTGTAACATCCCAAAAATATTGAACAAGGTTATCAAATTCCAATCACCAAATTTAGGTTTAACAAAAACTTTTGTTAATAAAAATCATATGAATGCATGTGTGTATGTGATGATTGTATGAATGCATGAATGGACTTGTGTGATTGTTCTAAAGAGCAAGGAATGGTTTAAAGATGAAAACAACATCATCTAAAATATTTCCAAGCAGAAACAAATCAAGAGAAAAATCAAAAACAAACAAAACAAGCCAATGGTCATTTTTGCCAATCTTGCTCACTAGGCCACTTTGAGTGTTTCTAGTCCAATATTTCAAACAGAAACAATTCCATTTCTTTTCACCCCTTTCTAGACTAAGTAAAAGTGAACCCAAGCCCACCTTTCAAACTTACAGAAACATTTGGCAACTTGATTCAAATGACAATTCAAAATTGAATCTTTAACATATGTGAAGATCACCAATTCTCAAAAACCCATCAAACCAATTCACCTTGACCTTTCCAACTAACCATAGACTACCTAGTATGTGACTAGTGCACCCACCAAGTTTGAACCAAAAATTCAAATTCAAATCTCTTTCGGGCATTTCATCAAACACCTTGCAGACACAAATCAAACAAACAACAAACATTATAGTGAGCGGTGATTTGGGCCTAACTTGTTCCCTCTCTGGCTCACAACAAGCTATTAGTAGATCATCTAGCTTAGTTATCAAGCTCTAGCACCACTTTGAGCTTGCCATTGCCATCAATGGTGACCATGCTGAGCTTCACCTTGCCACCCCTTAGTCGATAGCAAGCTAGGAGCAGCACCAAGCCTAGCCACCTTGTCTAGGACATTGACCACCGTCCACCGCCACCCCATGTCCAACGTCAATAATCAGCAAGCCACTAGACCACTCTAGAAACGCCACGCCCTATGCCTCTAAGACATGCCGAGAGCGCGCCAGAGCGCCGCACTCGACACGCGCCCACATACCGCGCGCTGCCCTTGCCGCGTGCAAGCATGATCACCACTGTCCCAGGAGACCGCCAGACAACCCCGTTCACCGCTGCGTGTCCCGTAGCCGCGGTGTGCCATTAAAATGCCCGTCGGACCCGCCCAGAGCACTGCAACGTTCCGACCATCTCGCACCGCCCCACTCCTCGATACCACACCATTGAGCTTCGCCAGGGAGCACAGCATCGTACTCTACCATCGCCCATGCCATTAGCCCACTGTGACGACGACCACGACGAGCTCCACCCGCGCCCTTCGGTTCCCTCTTGGGACTATAAATAGAGGCCACCCCCGCTCGATTTCTTCACACCATCTCACTCCCCTCTCTCTCAGAACCACCTCACCTCATTCTCGGAGCAAGGCGAGTAGCACAACTCCGGAATTTGGCCGGCGTCTGCCGCGGAGGAGGAGAAGAGGAGCTAGCGATTGGAGCCGCCCTAGGAGGAGATGTCGGTACCATGAGGTTCGCTATTGTCGACTTCGTCATTCGCCCCCATTGCCGACCTTCGCCTGAGCCCCAGTGAGCCCCCGTAGACCCCCACAGGCCGCGCTAGGGTTTTGTCTCGCGGGAGTTGCCCGACGAAGACGATAGGTTGTAGTCATTAGATTAGAAGTTAATCGTGCGGTCCACATCACCCAGTACCGCTTCGCACCCCCCTTTCTCATTGACTGGTAGGGACACCCACTTAAACCCACCCTCGCATGCGCTGTGCACCGTGGCCCGGCCCATTTTCATTCCCGCGCCAGTAGTTTGAATTTAGGTTTATTCATTTAGTTTCAAACATAGTTCTATACCTAGATTCAAAAATCAACCCAGGTCGATTCACTGAACCAAATTGCATGAAACCAATTTTGTTAGGAAGGTACTGGAATTCTTAATCCAAGCCCGTTGGAATCAAACCATTTAGATTTGTAGATCACCTATAGTAAAAATAACAAGGCAGAAGCTTTTCTGCATTCAAACATTTTTCGAAATTCAACCATAATAGCTTTTGAGTTGATTCCAACTCTCAAAAATCACATTTAACAAGACCTTTCTGAATATATAAAAATATCTAGGTTTACTTGCAGAAATAATGGTCAAGCAATAAAAGAATGCCTCATAGGCCATTCTAGTCACTTTAATTAATTAAAATAAAAAGGTTAAACCTTATTAAATTGTGACACCACTTTAAATCACATTCCCATGTACTGAAATATGTGGTGATGACATGTGTCAACATGATCCCATGTTTTGGTTGGGAATATTAAATCTTAAGTAGTTTTTCAATGAGTAGAAATTACTTTTCTAAAATGAAATAATCCAAACTTTGCCTTAATGATTGTAATGTTTGTGAAGATGCTAGATCATCTAGTGAAAACCTTGGTGTGATAAATAAAAGTAGTTAAGTATTGTTTGGTGATTGTGTACCTCGTATTTATTTATAGACGCTAGTACCGACCAAGGATACAAGGAGGAAGGAGAATACTACGAGGAAGAAGTCGAGGAGAACTTTAACCACTGCTCTGCACAAGGCAAGCTATTAACTGAGCAAGCTACTGACTATGCAAGCTTATACTAAGATCCTTGCAAGCCTAATACTACCAGTTGACTTGGCAAGCTAATACTTACAAATATGCAAGCTAATCCTTGCAAGCTTACACCACTTGATACCCAATCCTAATTTTACTTGCAAGCTTAGTATTTTTTTTTCTTTATCAAAGCTTTCTAGTAAAGTTTACTTGGTAAATTGTAGAGCTTGGAAAGATGTTTAAAGGTAGCATAAAGATCATAAACCTTGATCTAAGTTAGATAAATCTTGATGTCATCCTGAGGCATGAGATTGAACTTAGATCATTCACATTTGTTTACCACCCCTCATTAGTGTCTATCCCCTACTTGTAGTTACTAGTGCTAAGCATAAAACTTGATCACTTTAGATGGGAATACTTGGTGAAAATGGTTATGAAAACCTTAGAATGATGATTCATTCTACTGAAATGTTTTGTGAAGGGAATATGCCCGAGAGGCAATAATAAAGTGGTTATTATCGTATTCCTTATTTATGATAAATGTTTATTTTGCATGCTATAATTGTATTAATACGGAAACGTTAATACATGTGTGTTTAATAAACAAAAGGGAAGTTCCTAGTTATGCCTCTCTTATAAACTAGCTCGTTGATTAACAAGATGATCAAAGTTTCCTGATCATGGACATTGGATGTTGTTAATAACGAGGTCACAACATTAGTGTAATGATGTGATGAACATTCATCCGAAGTATAGCATTACGATCAAAGTCATTGAGTTTATATTGATATAACAACTTACGAAGTGATCCTAATCCTTAGACCATGAGATCATGTCAATCACTAACACTGGAAGAGTTTCTTGTTGACATCAAACGTCACACCGTAACTGGGTGATTATAAAGATGGCTTCAGAACTACTAAAGTGTTATGTTGAGGTTCATGGATCAAGAGTGGAATTTGTTCATCCCGATGATGGATAGATATGCTCTGGGCCCTCTCGGTGATATCACATTGATTAGCTTGCAAGCAAGTGATTTGATCACTAGAATGTTATATCATGGGAACGAGAAAAGAGTGCATGTCGGTAACGAGATCAAACTAGGTATGGAGATACCGATGATCGAATCTCGGACATGTAATATATCGTGAAACAAAGGGATTAAGATACTAGCGTAAAAGGTTCACACGATCACAGAAGTCATCGTTGAATGTGTGAGGAAGATGGATCTCCAGGTCCCGCTACTGATTATTGATCAGAGAAGGGTCTCGATCATGTCCGCATTATTCGCGAACCGTAGGGTGACACACTTAAGGGATACCGACACCATTCGGAGCAAATGATGTGCCAGAAAAAGAAAAGGAAAGCGCGTGAATTTATTTCACTAGACACCGGAACTGTTTCAGTTGAAATTGCTGAAACTGGTTCTGCATGTGAAATTGAAATGTTGTAAGGGGTTTTATGTGAATGTTTGTTAATTAAAGTAATTAACAAAATTCTGAATAAATAAATAAAAGAGTTTTATTTAAATGAGAGCTTTCATTAAATTTGGTGGAAATTTAATGCATGTGAGTGGATTTTTGAGTGGAGGCTTTTTAATGGGAGTGGAGGCTTTTCATTTTGAGTGGGAGCTCCACCCACATGAATGTGGAAGAGGTGGGGGCAGCCCCCATGGCTGGGCGCCATGCCCCTTGGGTGCCCCCCCTCTCCTCCTCTCAAAGTACACCTCCTCGCGAAGTATCTCTCTCCCCCCTTTAGAATTTCCCCATGGTCTCGGATCAGCGAGATACATGTTCCCGGTGGCTTTTTCTGGAAGGTATTGTTGCTTCCGCTGCTTCGCTGGAGCGAGGGCGCGGAGGTTGTCGGGGTACCCGTACATGTGTGCGATCACGGATGCACCACTGCTTTGAGGTGTTGAACTTGATCGTGCTGGACCGGCTGGACCAGATGGACTACATCACGATCTTGAGATCGACAAGCGTTCGTCTACATCATCCATGAGTACAATCTCGTTAACGCTATTCGGTCTTTGAGGGTATGTATTCTATGGATGTATATTCACCCGTTGCTTGTATCTAGTAGATATATCTTGGTACTTAGTTGTTCCCATCGTAGGAAATTTTTTGTTTTCTATGCTGCGAACCCTACAGTGGTATCAGAGCCGGATCTATGCGTAGATACTTTGCACGGGTAGTACACATATGAGTATGCGGGCGATGATGATCATTTTATTGCTTCTTAGTTGTACTTTGGATATTTGTGGCATAGTGGGATGAAGCGGCCCGGACAAACTTTACATGTCCTCGCACATGAGACTTGTTCCACGCTTGACATGCAACTAGTTTTGCATAAGTGTCTAGCGGGTGTCTGTCTCTCCTACTATAGTAAATATCTAATTTGCAATGAGTTGTCAACAATTTGGTTATCCTAGTTGTGGTTCATGTTCGTAGGTAAGAACGGTTCTATCTCGAAAGCCCTAAGCCACGTAAAATTTGCAATGGATAAATTAGAGGCGTCTAGTTTAGATTGTTGCTGGGCTAGTGTTATGATATGGTGATGTTGTAAGTAGAAGTATGATATGATACTCTTACAACATACATAACATGTAAACTCCATAGACCTTGGATTTACACATAAAGGTATGATAGTGATCATACCACGATGCACATGATAGAGATCATATGCGGGAACCATATCATTCCACTAATAAACATGTGATGTTTGATAGAATCTTATATTGCTTGTTTGGCGTTTTATTAGCATAATAAGATGATCCCTCATTTAGATATCAAGATAAGAATGTGTTCTTCCTTAAGTATGCACCGACAATGTTTCGTCGCTTCAAGGCATCACGTGATGATCGGGTGTACTTGAATCCACGAGCATATCTCGGGTGTAAGACAGTTACACACGCGAATACTAAGGTTCTTACTTGGAAAGCCTAGCATGTACAGACATGGCCTCGGAACACGGACCGAAAGGTTAAGCATGAGTCATATAGTAGATATGATGCCCATTTGATGCTCGCCTTTGAAGCTACACCGACTCACGTGATGATCGGACTTGGTGTAGTGGATTTGGTTCATGTAATCACCAAAAAGACACGAGGGATGTCGTTTTTGAGTGGGAGTTCATTTCTAATTTGGATTAGTAGAACTCAATTTATCATAAATTAAATCAAAGTGAATTTGCATAATTTGTTGTAGTCATTGGCATTCGTTCACCACCTTATGCATAGTTGTAATTGAGATAATAGAACTATAGAATTCTGGATATATATATACTTTACTAACTAATATCGTATTGTGTTGAGTGTCAATCTAAATTTTAAAGTCCTATTGCAAACTTTCAGCAAAATTCTATTTACTCCGTGAAATTTAATAGTTGGTATTGAATCGAGAGTAACAATTCCAGTGTTAGTATCTTAAGTATCATGTTTGCCTCCATGATTCTTGATTGTTTTAATATCAAGTTTATCTAGGAGCTGAAAGAATTGTTTCAGAAACCATCATGTGTGACAAATATAACGATATCTAAAACAATGTTTTGGTTGCAACATGATAGAGTATAATGTGTGTTCTCTAGGATGAGAATTTACAAAGCTTGGAGATGCTAGACATCCTAATCATCCAAAAGGGTTTTGGAAAGCAACATTATACTCACGATTCTCCTTATAAGCTACATTAGCTTGATCATGAAAGTCGTCATGATAAGGATGAATAGAAGATGTATGTAAAATGTTTACTACACTAAAAGATTACTAAAGAATGGATTTTAAAAGAATACCGATCATTTTGATGATGGTGATCTACTTCAAAGTGCAAGTCCAAAGGTATTATTATTTGAATATACACGCTTTGGACTATGTGTCATGTATATGGCGCCACTTTGGTGTTGATAGATTCTTTTAAAAAGGAAAAGGAAATGTTGAAGGAGAACCTATAAAATATATTTGGCAGAAAAGAAAAGATTGGAAATATCCAATTTAGGTATATGGATGATATACAGGTTATGGTTGTATTCTTTGCTTGTTAAACAATGTGGTTCTTGAGAATTGGGTACCGAATTGGTTGGTATGAAATTTCATACGGAACGACGCAATTCATGAACCACAATGGCCTAAGTAACTAGCAAGAGAATATGTGATGATGTTCATCGAAAACAAACAAACCGTTGTTTGTATTTCTCGTTGACATCAAAGCTTGACTTCAAGATTTGTTCTAATAATTGTTATTTAAATCAGGTATTATGATAACAAAGGTTGTTCAAATAATTACCGTATTCCATATAAGATGGATGATTTACAAATCTAGTTGGAGAAATCACATCCATAAAACCTAATGCTAAAATGTCGCAAGACAAATGATTGAAAGATCACTTACGAAGTGACATCGCTGTTTAAATTATATTGGAAAGAAAACATGAAGAATCTCCATTTTCATGGATTTTTGGAGTCTTTGATTTGATCAAGTGACGCTTGTGAGACTTTCCTCGGGATAATTAAAACTTCGTTCAAAGGCCAAAGAAGAACGAACAACTAAAATATTGGAATTTATACATAACGATGCATGTAGTCCATTATGTGTAGTCGTAAGCGATGGGTTTCAACTTCATATACTTTCTCCGGAAATTTGAGTGAATATTCACTTAATGAGAAAGAAGTGTGAAATATTTGAAAATGTTCAAAGAAAAATCATTGTGACAAGAAAATAAATGGTTTATGATTTGATCGTAAGGGATTTATTTGAGTTACAAGTGTAACAAGAAAAATAAATGAATTATGATTTTATCATAAAAGGGATTTATTTGAGTTACAAGTTTAGCAAAACACCTAGATTTACATCTCCCGAAACACCATAGGAATATGGAGTGTTTGAGATTTGTAATGAAACCTTGTTTGACATGGTTGGATCAAAAGTGTTATTTATAAAACTGCCATTATGTTTTAAAAGATTAAAGCTTTAGAGACTACCGCTTTTACACTGAAAAGAGCTCCATCTTGATCCGTTGAAATGACACCATGGAATTTATGGTTTGGGGTAAAACCCAAGTTGTCATTTCTTAAATTTTGGTATGCTAAACATAAGTATGATGTTTACAACCAAAGTCGGATGAGCATGTCTTTATAGGTTATTTCGAATAACAATTGGTTATTCCTCCATAACACCGAGGACAAAAGGGTTTGTCGCTTGAAATGTGAAGTTTCTTGAAGAAGGATTTTTTCATAAATGTTAAGTGGGAGGACAATAGAACTTTGATAAGGTTAACGAACCTTAGCTAAATGTGCTAAGTTGCGCAGTGCCAGAAATTGTTCCGGAGGCTGCCATAATGCTCATAGATTATGTGCCTCAAAGGTTGTGGTCACGGAGATCTAAGTTCTTATTGAACCAAGTCGGTCGGATAAACAATCAAATACTTAGATTTGAGAGTAAATCATTATTGTTTGACAATGATGAACCGACTACATGCAAAGAAGCGATGATGGGACCTGAATCTGTCAAATGGCTTGAAGCCATAAAATCCGTGATAGTTCCATACACGAGAAATCAAGTTTTGAACTTGGAAGACCCTCCGGAAAGGTGTAAAAACCTATCGGTCGTATTTGGATCTATAAAGAAACAGACATGGATGTTTCACATCTATGAAATTGTCAACATGTCGTAAAGTATTTTATGACAATGTTCAAGGAGTTGACTATGACAAGATTTGATCTTTCATAGCGATATTTAGTCTGGACGGATTAAAGTAGCAACCACTACATATAATTTGGTATATGGTAGATGAATAAACAAAACAAAGTTCTTCTAATAGATTGGTTACCTAGGACGTGTACATGACACGGTCCAAAGGGTTTTGTTAAATTCAAAGGATGCTAAAAGTACATGCAAACTTCAATGGTTGAAGTAAGCATCGCGGAGTTGGAATCTTCACCATAATGAAAAAGGAGTTTTTCATCAGGAGACGATGAAGATGCTTGCATTTGCAAGAAATTAAGTGGGAGCGCTAAGACATATTTCTAATACATTATGTGGAGGACATCTTGTTGATTAGAAATGATGTATCTTTTATTGACAAAGGTTAAGAATTTCATTTTGATGAAATACTTAGGCAAAACCCGAATATTTATCGTGAATGTCTATAGTGGATAGACTGTGACGCCAATATGGTTGTGCCAAACGTACATATATGAGATATTGAAGGAGTTCAATATAGAAACAACAAGAAACAGTTCTTGTTGCATGGAAAAGGAATTGAATCAAGATTCAAGTGTATGGAAACTTGATAAGTGAAACAAGATTCAAGTGCTTTGACACTTGATGAGTGAAATCACGAGAATGTTTTGATCAATCATACCATGATATGTACACATCCAGATATGTCCGATGCTCTAAGTGTTATGAGCATATACCAGAATGAATTATAAAATGATCATTGGACTATAGTAAGGATATTCTTATGGTCTTTTGGAAGAATTAAGAATATATTTGTGTAGAGGTGACAAACAATTACAAATAGTTCATTGTAAAGCGTTACATTGATACTAGTTTTGTCACAAGATACAAATTAAGTTTATCTCAATTTAAACTATGGGTGGCACAATGTAATGGAAAGGAGATTCCATGATGGATTTGGATGAAATCCATAGTTAAGACATTGTGACGAATACTACAACAAAAAGGCTAAGTATATGACTGCTATAGTAGCAGCAAAGGAGGGAATTTGTGTCAAGTAGTTTGTTATCAAACTAAGGTGTGGTTTGCAACGGGATAACACTAAAGATATATTGTATGACAATAGTATCGACGTGTTTTAAACCCCAAGGAACTAAAGGTATCACCGACAGACCAAATTTATACAATGCCATTTCATTGGAGAATGAGTGATGCGTGAAGACGCAAAGACATGCAAATACACACGGACCTGAAAGTGTCAGATCTGTAGATTATGTTAACCACTTGCAATTGCGTATTTGGAACACCAGAAAGCCATAGGTGTTCAATACACAAAGTTTTCAAACTAGATTATTGTCTCTAGTGCAAGTGGGAGACTGAAGGGAATATGCCCGAGAGGCAATAATAAAGTGGTTATTATCGTATTCCTTATTTATGATAAATTTTTATTTTGCATGCTATAATTGTATTAATACGGAAACATTAATACATGTGTGTTTAATAAACAAAAAGGAAGTTCCTAGTTATGCCTCTCTTATAAACTAGCTCGTTGATTAACAAGATGATCAAAGTTTCCTGATCATGGACATTGGATGTTGTTAATAACGAGGTAACAACATTAGTGTAATGATGTGATGAACATTCATCCGAAGTATAGCATTACGATCAAATTCATTGCGTTTATATTGCTATAACAAGTTACGAAGTGATCCTAATCCTTAGACCATGAGATCATGTCAATCACTAACACTGGAAGAATTTCTTGTTGACATCAAACATCACACCATAACTGGGTGATTATAAAGATGGCTTCAGAACTACTAAAGTGTTATGTTGAGGTTCATGGATCAAGAGTGGAATTTGTTCATCCCGATGACGGATAGATATGCTCTGGGCCCTCTCGGTGATATCACATTGATTAGCTTGCAAGCAAGTGATTTGATCACTAGAATGTTATATCACGGGAACGAGAAAAGGGTGCATGTCGGTAATGAGATCAAATTAGGTATGGAGATACCGATGATCGAATCTCGGACATGTAATATATCGTGAAACAAAGGGATTAAGATACTAGCGTAAAAGGTTCACACGATCACAGAAGTCATCGTTGAATGTGTGGGAGTCAGTATGGATCTCCAGGTCCCGCTACTGATTATTGATCGGATAAGGGTCTCGATCATGTCCGCATTATTCGCGAACCATAGGGTGACACACTTAAGGGATACCGACACCATTCGGAGAAAATGATATGCCAGAAAAAGAAAAGGAAAGCGCATGAATTTATTTCACTAGACACCGGAACTGCTTGAAATTGTAAACTGGTTTTGCATGTGAAATTGAAATGTTGTAAGGGGTTTTATGTGAATGTTTGTTAATTAAAGTAATTAACAAAATTCTGAATAAATAAATAAAATAGTTTTATTTAAATGAGAGCTTGCATTAAATTTGGTGGAAATTTAATGCATGTGAGTGGATTTTGAGTGGAGGCTTTTTAATGGGAGTGGAGTCTTGTCATTTTGAGTGGGAGCTCCACCCACATGAATGTGGAAGAGGTGGGGCAGCCCCATGGCTGGGCGCCATGCCCCTGGGTGCCCCCTATCCCCTATAAAGGCCCCTCTCCTCCTCTCAAAGTACACCTCCTCATGAAGGATCTCTCCCTTTAGAATTTCCCCATGGTCTCGCCGAGATACATGTTCCCGGTGGCTTTTTCTCGAAGGATTTGTTGCTTCCCGCTCACTGGAGCGAGGGAGCGGAGGTTGTCGGGGTACCCGTACGTGTGTGCGATCACGGATGCACCACTGCTTTGAGGTGTTGGACTTGATCGTGCTGGACCGGCTGGACCAGATGGACTTCATCACGATCTTGAGATCGGCAAGCGTTCGTCTACATCATCCATGAGTACAACCTCGTTAACGCTATTCGGTCTTTGAGGGTATGTATTCTATGGATTTATATTCACCCGTTGCTTGTATCTAGTAGATAGATCTTGGTACTTAGTTGTTCCCATCGTAGGAAATTTTTTGTTTTCTATGCTGCGAACCCTACATTTTGACATGTGTTCGTGAACACCAGATGATTTTTGATGATGAAAATGTTGAGGCATGAGCCTTATCCCATTATAAAACCGATGGTTGTGTGGATGCGATACCATTTCAATTTTACCGTACAACTACAATACCCGAAAATTGGGTAGGGCTTGACTGGAAATTTATATACCTTAGTACGGGTTCCCTTGCGGGCAAGGTTTGAGCTGAGGATACCTTGTGAAGATTGTACACCTGTGCAGTTCCCAAGATGACAATTGGTCATGGTTGAGAGGCCAAACTCATAGGAGAGGTGCCTATACTAGGGCATGTAATTGAAAGGTTAGGATTGATTATCCGCATACTGAGTATGGTGAATTCAGGATTGTTCCTGACGGATGTATCGAATGTTGTGGTGAAAGTGTACCACCTCTGCAGAGTGTCAAACTTTTCGAATAGCCGCGTCCGCGGTTATGGGCAGTTGGAGTGGCCATACTGTTCCGTCGTCAGATGTTTTCAAAATGACTTATGAAATGATTCGTGACTTTGACTTGACCACAACAGGGTTGTGATATGAAATTCAAGTTCCCACTTAGGTGTTATAAAACTTTCAACTAGCTTTCTTTGCTTCTGAACTCAGTAGAGGTAAATCTGGCTTTTTGCAAAACAACCTAGAGCCTAGTACTTCCTACTCAAAAACCACTTCACTTGTTAGTATTAGTTTGCGAGTACTTAAAGAGTACTCATGGATTTGTCCCTGACTATTCCTGTGTCCAGACTATGAGGAGGACTACCAGGAGGACGGACAGCAGGAAGGTTACGATAACTAAGATCATCTCCCATCGTCAGCATTGCCTATGACCATGAAGGTGGAGTCTCTCCTACGCTACCGTTATTATTACGTTATTCCGCTGCTATGATTGTATTAAGACTGGATCATGAGATCCTTTTTTTGTTGTAAGACCTTATGTATGGTTTGTAATGGATGATGTACTATGATATCCAATCTGTTATGTCTCACAAGAATGGTAATCCTGGGATTGCGATGTATGGCATAACAGGCATCTAGGATTAAAAATTCGGGTGTTGACAGTGCCCCCATTAGGTACCGGAAGATGCCCTATGATTACTACCCCGAGATGTTGTGTTTGTGCGGTGAGAAGATGTCTTGATGGATTTCTTGGACCGACGAAAATACTGCAGGAAAATTCAGCAACTACGGCATCAGAGCGGTAACCTCGTATGATATGTGCAGTTGGTAACCCTGATCCTAGAACCATTATGTAATTTTGTGTTTGCTTGCTTCGATTGTTCGCAGGAAGGGAGGGGACCAGGATGTGACAAGTTTGTGTGGATCGAAAAGCCCCTTACAGGTTTTCACAAGGAGCTTGTTCAGGATCTTCAAGATGTTGTGTGGGAAAAGAAGAAGGAGATTCATGCTCTAGAGTGAGAGATTCGGGAGCTTCGCCAGATGAAGGGGAGGCAGGAGCAGGGAGGAGGCGTGCAGGCTAAGTTGCGAAAGCAAGCTGGTGAGATATGCGAGCTAAATATTAGGCCGGAAATTGGAAAAAAATTCCTCATTATCTGGGCATTATCTGTTTCCTTTGTTGTTTATGTTGCCATGGCGTTTTCCAGCAGCTGAAATAAATTGCTGCTTCATGGGATTGTAGCAGCTTAGAACTTGTTTTTCAGCTCAGAACCTTTTAATAAGTGTAATTCTAAAAACAGGGATTTAATCTGACTGGCGCAACCAATAAGCGCTTATGTAAATTATGTCTGTGCCACTACCATCGATCGAACTGGAGAAACAATCCCCATTGGCTTCGGTGCTGCGATTGTATAGATAGTAGTGGCACATTCACAATTTCGGCTTCAACAAGTGTCTTCATCCATTACCAAATATCAAGTCGCTACGAGAGCGGGATGACATAGTCAATGAACGGATAAGTACGAGAACATGAAATAACTCATATTGTCTTAGACACCACTACACGCTTGTTTTGCCCGACAATTCCCACGAACACAGCTCCAGAATTTTACAGAATACATAGACAGGTTCGACATCAACACATTACTGTTCTTCTTCTTAGCCAGCCTTATTACCCTTCCTGGGTGCCACTTCTTTACCTCGGTGTTGATGATGCTCGACGTGGCACTTCGTTGGTAACCCCAAGCGTAGGGTGTGAAGAGCAAGCAAAAAGTTTTCCCTTAGTTGAGACCGAGGTTATCGAACCAGAAGGAGGAAGGAAACGTCACACATGTGTTGCAAGCAACGCGGGGACCTGCACAACACAAACTCAAGAGTTTGCCCCAATGAATCAGTGAGGTTGTCAAGCTCACCGGCTTGCTGTAACAAAGGATTAAACGTATGGTGTGGAAGGTAATGGTTTGCAGGAAGTAAACAAGTAATAGTGGAATATGTATCAATGGTCAAGATTGGACCGGGGTCCATAGTTCACTAGAGGTGCTCTCCTTAGATAAACAACATGGCATGAAGGGTAAACAAATTATAGCAGGGCAATTGACAGGAACTGAGCAAGGCATAACAATGCAATTACTAGTCAGAGAGATCCTATGAGATTTGATTGGGCAATACAACAAGGTACATAGACCGCCATCCAACTGCATCTATGACTAGAAGTCCACCTTCAGGTTATCATCCGAACCCCCTCCAGTATTAAGTTGCAAGCAACAAGCAACTGCTTTAAGCAAAATGTGTAAGGTAAATAATCCACATGTTCCATGAACAAGAGACCGTTGTTTTCTCCCTAGTAGCAACAACACATCTACAACCGAAGAGATTATTGTCACTTCCCTTGGAAACTAGAGGCATGAACCCACTATCGAGCATAAATACCCCCTCTTGGAGTCACTAGCAACTACTTGGCCAAGATAGCTACTAACAACGGAGAGCATGCAAGATCACAAACAACACAGACATGCTAGAATCATAAATACAAAACCATTAATCAAACCAACATAATAATCTCAATATCCATCGGATCCCCGCAAACACAACATGCATGATTACAAATATATTAGATCTTGATCATGAACGGAGCTCACAATATATATACATGAAAGAACAAAGGAGGAGATACAACCATCTAGCTACTACATGGACCCATAGTCCAAGGTGGAATTACTCATGCATCATACCGAAGAGAAGGCCTTCGGGACGATCTCCCCTCTGGCAGGGTGCCGGGAAGAACTTCAGATCCCCCCCCCCCGATCTAGGGACGATGGTGGCGGCGGCTACAGACGGTTTCGGGGATATTTGATCAGGTGCTTAGGCTTTCTGCATCGGGGGCTTCTTATAGGCGAAGGGAGAGGCCAAGGCGGCGGCCAGAGGGGCCACACCCCTCCCAGGCGTGGGGCAGGGCCCATCCGCGCCTAGGGTGGGTCTGGCCGCCCTGGCTTGCCTCTTTGGCTCCCCTCTGGACTTCTTGTTCCCCACGGAAAGTAATTGACTTTGACGTTTGTACCGTACAATTCCGAGAATATTTCTTTACTAACTTTTCTGAAATCAAAAACAGAAGAAAACAGGCATCTCGCACTGTTGCAACTTGTTAATAGGTTAGTATCAGAAAACATGTAAAAAGCACCTCAAAGTGTAGACAAGTAAAGCAAAGTAGATACTAAACAAACATGGAGCCTCAAAAATTATAGATACGTTTCCGACGCATCAACATCCCCAAGCTTAACTCCTGCTCGTCCTTGAGTAGGTAAGTGATAAAAGAATAATTTTTTAGGTGACATGCACCCTCACAATAAAGATCCAACCATTTGCAAGCATTGAAAGCTCGGATCAAAGAACTCTAAACATGTGCATGAAAGATGGAGTTCTAACAATAGGACATAGTAACTATGCATGCAACATGAAAGGCTACAAACAAAGATCATGAATAACATGCATTGAAAACGTTTGTTTGTTTCACATACAGAAAACATAGCATAGTGGCAATCAGCTTGTCCCACATAGAGTAGCAATATAGATGCATAGGACACCTTCAAAGTTCACAAGGGTGACTAAAAACAAATAGCACAAGAACAAGTAATATCACAATATGCAAGAATCAATAAGCTTTGGAATGCTGGACACTGAATGACAACTATGCTCTCTTAATGGTGCCTAAAGGTAGAAGGTGGAGACTCAATAATGGTAGAAGAAAGGCCTTTTTGTAAAGGAAGCAGGGATTACAAGTTTCAAAAAGATCTTCCAAAAATTATGGTACTTGTTAGCTTTCAGCCCTCATTGCCCCTATCATAAGCATCTTGAAGTGGTTAAGGTTAAAGTGGCAAAGATGGAGTATATGATTGATGAAGTATAAGTTGGCAATCTCAAGTCCCTTGAATACGAGGGCCACACCTCATGCATACTCAACTTTGGGTCCAGGTAAGTTCTTGTTATTGTAAGTATTTGCATATCATTGAGAGCCACCAATGGGGTACCCCTTGCACATGGTACAGGAGCTTTCCCATAACCAAAATGACAAGTCAAGTAGACAATGAGCATCTCAGCAATCTTCTTATGTACCATGGGAATATGGTGCTATTTTCTCTCTTTCCTCTTTTCTCAATGTGTCTTTTTTTATAAGAAGAATGCTTCATAGATGTCACTATGGTGATGTTGCAAGTTTCCACCATGATTAGGCATGGCTTAGGCTAGCGGCCCAGGCGCTTCTCTAACACAGGATACAAACTCCATGGACTTACAAGTTCCCTCTTTATTTCACAACGGTGACATCCATAGACAAAAGAGCATGATATCAACTGATTACAAAGTACAAGTGCAATGTTGAAAACGTTCCCCGTGACAGCATGGTTCTACTAATTCCAACTTATAAGTGCAAGCATATACAACAAAGTTTTCACAATGGTTCAAGTTTATTAGGGGCAAAGAATATAAAGTGTGCCATCAAGTTCGTGAGGGCTTTAATCACTAAGTTTTCACATAACAAAATAGTTTCTAATTGGAAAATAGTTGAAAACAAGAATATACTTGGAATGGTGTAACACACCATGCATAGGAGTTTATAGTGGACACTTTGGAATAACTTGGTTTCTTGGAAGTTGGAATCATGAGTATAACTTACTCATACAAGTGGAGGCTAGCAAAATACTGGGAGCAACCAACTAAGAGACCATAATGGCCATAATCATGCAGAGCAACAAAGCATACTAATCAAAGCAAAGAGTGGTACTACAAGTCAAGGACTAAATGATCATAGAGGCTAATGGTGACTTGTCATAGTCATAACATGGTGTGAGCATGTGCCAAGTCAACCCAATCAAAGCATCAAAGGAGAATATCACAATACTATGCTTTTGCATGCTAAAACAATGCATAATTTATTCAAGGCACACTAAGCAATACCAATTGTTTGGAACAAGACATGCTACAGCAATAATCACTAAGCATAAGGTCAAAATAACACCTAGCATGTCATGCTAAAGTCTAAGTCACAGTCAATGCAAGCTCCTCTTGCACTTCAAGCAAGAACTTACTACTCCTTTCCAACACCAAGCAACTTATTTGAAAAACAACACAGCGAGAACGGGGGTCCAAACTTCTCGAGAAAACTAAACAAACTAAGCAAAGCAAACAAAAACTAAGATGCTCCAAGAACAACACAATTGTGCATGAAACAATAAAAACGAAGTGTCTAGACAGACGTGAGCTTTTTATTGATGAAGAAGGGGATGCCTTGGACATTCCCAAGCTTTGACGCTTGTACCTCTTGGATATTTCTTGGGGTGACACCATCGTGGCATCCAACAGCTTGACCTTTTGTCCATTCTTCATCTCATTGCATCATTCTCTCTTTACACCTAAAATTTTTCCTTCATACAAAACTTCACACAATCTTCATTAGCAACATTATTGTATTCAAAAGATATTAGACCTCTGGCAAAGCTTTGGAACAGCAAGGATTTTCAATAAAAACACAAGCTACTGTAGTAACTCCTTCAAAAATATCAAATTACCTAAAGATAACTCAAAAAGGAATCAATAAGAAGCCAATGCAAATAATGACAGAAATCTGCCAAAACAGACCAGCAGGTAGAAACCGATTTTTTCAAACATCTTCTGTTGCTCAAATAAAAAAGTGTTGAACTAACTAAAGTTATATAACATACTGGGGTATTTATTCGTAAATTTATAGCTCAATCCGAGTTACAGAGACTCCTCAAGAAATTTTTTGGTGGAGAACAGAAATCTTTTTCGGGACAACAACTCCTCAAATCTTACTTCCCTCTCAATAGAGGTCATTCTTGGCACAAAAAGCAAATAAAGAAGGATAAGGAGAGGTCATTACTGAAGTAATAACTTCCAAGACTGAAGGAAACTCTTGGGTTATCTCCCAACAAGTACCTTTTTTAACGCCTTATCTTAGGCACAAGAAGCAAGAAGAATCAAGTATTTTCAAATGAAAAAGCATTACCCCTCTTGTTGTTTCCTTTCTTATCTTTCTTCTTATCTTTAGGGAAGATATGATTGCTTACCAGAGGAGCAAAATGCATAATGCTTTTTCCCACATCTATTACTGCCCCAAGGTGTTTCAGTAGGGATATTCCAAGTGTAATTTGTCCCTTGCCTACACATTCAATAACAAGATAATCAGTAGACACCGTTTTCCCTGAGATTTTTGTAAACACACCATCAGCTATTCCAATGGGAAATATAGTAGCATTGTTGGTAAGATATATTTCCTCTCCTCCTTCAGTAAGCCCCCAAAGACTCATAAATATCGTTAGGCATGAGGCAAAATTCAGACATGATATCACAGCGAGCATAAAAAAGTGTAGTGTTTATTGAGACTTTGATTGTGGGAAACCACTTTGAAGGCTTAGAATTTATGGGAACATAATCATGGTAATCCCTAAGCATGTGGTAGCAACTAATCATAACAGAAATACTAGTCTCAAGAGTGTTCAACCTGGCAAAAATATTTGTGAAAGAGGAATCAGACTTGCCAGGTGTATTATAAATTGCAATCAACTTTTTTATGGCATCAAAAGCTTCATCCTCAGTACATAGAAAAATATATTTTTCAGCCACAACATCCAAAGCATATCTATAACAAAGAGCAATACCATGGTAGAAACTATCAATAACCAAGCTAAGACTCATCTCAGGCTCAGTTTCCCTTTGTAAAGCGGAAATTCTAGACCAAGCTTCTCTAAAACTCTCTTCACTTTTTTGCTTAAAAGTGGAGATCTCTTCCATAGGTGAAATAAAGATTGGTCCAAAACCAGACATGGTGGCAACTAGAGCAGGAACTAAATTTTTTTTTGTGTTTTTGAATAAAGAAAGCAAACCAAACTAGACTAGACTAATTTTTTTGGGTTTTTTGGAAAGAGGCAAACAAAACCAAGCAAAAGAAACAAAGCAAACTAAAAGCAAAGTAAATAGAAAGGAAGTGAAGGACTCCCCTTATGAAGATGTCCTTAGCCTCCCCGGCAACGGCGCCAGAAAGTCTTGATCATGATCGACGTGGCACTTCGTTGGTAACCCCAAGCGTAGGGTGTGAAGATCAAGCAACAAGTTTTACCTCAGTTGATACCAAGGTTATCGAACCAGAAGGAAGAAGGAAATGTCACACAGGTGTTGCAAGCAACACGGAGACATGCACAACACAAACTCAAGACTTTGCCCCAACGAATCAGTGAGGTTGTCAAGCTCACCGGTTTGCTATAACAAAGGATTAAACGTATGGTGTGGAAGGTAATGGTTTGCAGCAAGTAAACAAGTAATAGTGGAAGATGTATCAATGGTAAAGATTGGACCGGGGTCCATAGTTCACTAGAGGTGCTCTCCTTAGATAAACAACATGGCATGAAGGGTAAACAAATTATAGCGAGGCAATTGGCGAGGCGAGCAAGGCATAACACTGCAATTACTAGTCAGAAAGATCCTATGAGATTCGATTGGGCAATACAACAAGGTACATAGACCGCCATCCAACTGCATCTATGACTTGAAGTCCACCTTCAGGTTATCATCCGAACCCCCTCTAGTATTAAGTTGCAAGCAACGACAACTACTTTAAGCAAAGTGTGTAAGGTAAACAGTCCACATGTTCCATGAACAAGAGACCATTGTTTTCTCCCTAGTAGCAACAACGCATCTACAACCAAAGAGATTATTGTCACTTCCCTTGGAAACTAGATGCATGAACCCACTATCGAGCATAAATAACCCCTCTTGGAGTCACTAGTAACTACTTGTCCAAGATAGTTACTAACAACGGAGAGCATGCAAGATCACAAACAACACAGACATGATAGAATCATAAAGACAAAACAATTAATCAAACCAACATAATAATCTCAATATCCATCGGATCCCCGCAAAGACAACATGCATGATTACAAATAGATTAGATCTTGATCATGAACGGAGCTCACAAGATCTATACATGAAAGTACAAAGGAGGATATACAACCATCTAGCCACTACATGGACCCATAGTCCAAGGTGGAACTACTCACGCATCATATCGAAGAGAAGGCCTCCGGAATGATCTCCCCTCCAGCAGGGTGCCGGGAAGAACTTCAGATCCCCCCGATCTAGGGACGATGGTGGCTGCGGCTACAAACGGTTTCGTGGAGATTTGATCGGGTGCTTAGGGTTTCTGCATCGGGGGATTCTTATAGGCGAAGGGGGAGGACGAGGCGGCGGCCAGAGGGGCCACACCCCTCCCAGGTGCGGGGCAGGACCCACCCGCGCCTAGGTGGGTCTGGCCGCCCTGGCTTGCCTCTCTGGCTCCCCTCTGAACTTCTTGTTCCCCATGGAAAGTAATTGACTTTGATGTTTGTCTCGTCCAATTCCGAGAATATTTCTTTACTAACTTTTCTGAAACCAAAAACAGCAGAAAACAGGCATCTGACACTGTTGTAACTTGTTAATAGGTTAGTACCATAAAACATGTAAAAAGCACCTCAAAGTGTAGACAAGTAAAGCAAAGTATATACTAAACAAGCATGGAGCATCAAAAATTATAGATACGTTTCCGACGTATTAGGTGTCCTCTTTCTTCTTCATTGCCCACCTTCCTCCTCTTCCTGGGTGCCAGCTTTCTTACCTTCACATACTATGCATCTCTGGGTCGAGGGAAGTCAGGCCAATCAGCATCAGAATCGTGTTCAGCCTCATCACTCCACTCGTTTTGATTTTCTTCCCGCAGCAAAATCACTGAGTCTGCAGTCATGTTTCTTACCTTGCGCTTCCTGTCAAAAAACAGGACACAGTTAAGCACCTAATATCTACAGAGTACGACTAATTGTTTTTTGTATAGGTACCATCTCATACCTAGGTTTCGGTGCATTAAGTGGACACCCCGCTGCTCTATGGCCTATAAGACGGCAGGTCTTGCATCGGTTTTTGCCCTTCTTCCTACCACTAAAAGTTGAACCCGCCCCCTCTAGAAAATTCTTAAACCTCTTCACATGTGGTCTACCTCTGCCCCTTTTTTTACTAGTTGGCACAGATCAAAACTCAGTTGGACTTGAGGCCACTGAGATGGGTCTATACAGGGCTCGACGGAACCAGTGTACACAACTCTGAACTTTTCCAAAGAGAAGTAGTCAGACAAATATTGATCCAAATGTGGCAGAGTTCTTTTCTGCACCAAGAAGACCAATGCGTGGTCGCATGGTTTCACGGTGTGCTTCCACTCTAAGGAGGTGCATTCCCACCGCTCAATGTTCACAATATCCATGTGGCCGTTTTTGGACATATCAACCACCTCACAGCTACTGCTGTTTGACGGGAGAACCCTAAGATGACCAAGCCCTCGGCTTCTCTTCTGCAGTTGTTGTACAATAGGCGGTAGCATATGGCCTCTAAGTCTCCGACCAATCTCTCTCCTTATATTTAACAGCTTCATGATCACACCCTGTATGCCATCCATCAACATATGAACAGGACAAACGTTTATGTCCCTCACCCAGTTATTCAGGCGTTCAGCTAGGTTGTTGTTTATGTAATCAACTTTAATGTCAGGGTTGAACTGACTCCTCTTTCATAGCTGCGAATGATGTGCGGCCAAGTACTGGGGAAGATCTGGGGCTTCCGCAAAAATCTTCCTCATGAAATATTCGTAGCGCCCAGCTCTGTAAGATCTAGCAGCAGCAAACATGTAATCAAATACGTTTCCTGCGTAGTGCCTGTATAGGTTGAGCATCAGGTGGGCATGGCATTCTCTACCCTCAGCTTGCGGGAACACCTCCAATGCATTCGTCAGCCCTTTGCATGCATTTGTGGATATAGCCAATGGATCCATTTGTCATATTGATCTCCTAAGATGCCTCATAAACCAGACCCAGTTTTCTTCTATCTCTATATTAAACAACCCGAATGCCACTTGGAACATCCAGTTGTGACCATCCAATGTTTTAGCAGATGCCAGGTAGCCTTTCCATTTTCCAATTAAGACAGTATTGTCTATGCTCATATATGGCCTACATCCGTCCTTGAATCCGTGGATGCAAGGTTTAAGCGCCATGCAAAAACTATTGAAATAAATTTTACCACCTACCAATTCAGTGTCAATCTCCACAACACTCCCTAGACACCTAGCTTGTACCTCAGCCTTGAAGTTGTACAGTATCCTGAAGCTATTAGTCCAATCCCCATGCAAGATTTTCAGAGCTTTCTCTTTACCTTTCCAAACCGTGTAATATGGTAGGACAATGTTGTACTGAGCAACGAGTTTATTCTGAATATTCTTCACGGTCTCCCTAGGGTTATGATTTAGTATGGACATAGCTTGTAAGTCCACCCACTCCGTATCAGCCATCGAGGATTTCAGCATGCTCTTTGTCACACACATGTGGGGAGGGCCCAATTTTTTCACCTGTAACACAAATTAATTTACAGCATAAGCGGAGTTGCTAGATAGATTTTGCACATCAACTTTACTTATATTATAGAGTGAAAAATGATAAAGTTGAAATGGTTCGCTCTATTCATTGCTAGAATACCCTAATTGCCTTTGACATGGGTAGGGCTCTGGCTGCGATCCTCCACGGACAAGGTATCACCACCTGTCCATTCTTCCACTTTAACCTTCAAACGGCCTCATGCCTCTGGGCAGTATTCTTCAGTGTATGAACATCGAACTCCCCCTTGATACAAAAATGCTGGAACAACATCCTGAACTCATGCATGTTGCTGAACTCGGTGCCAGCCGAAATTATAGGATCCTCGTGGTCATGTATCACCTCCTCTACGTCGGGACCCAAGTCATCAACTGCAATTCCAGCCACATCCATAAGTGCCTTGTCGATCTCATCATCACCGGATTCTTGATCATCCACAGTGTCATCTTCTATATCTGATTCAGAATCTTCACCATCCTCACCAATGCCTAGCATTACACACATCGTATTGACTCCCAGGGGTGGGGCTGCAGCATCATTTGCACCTACATGGACTAGAACATTGGCCCAATCTAGCGCCCCGGCTACTCTATTTTCTCCCAGACGCTCTGTTGGTGCTGCTGCAACCACAGGGGGTGGTCTTACACTATCATGCATCACATGTTCGTTGGCAGACAAACAGTAACCCTCTTGCTCTTCTTATGTACATCCTCCTACCTGATGGAATCCTTCCTGATGGTTTCATTCATGATGGTAGCCCCATTCGGGCTTGACCTCTATGTTGTGTTCCTCACCGAACTAACATTTTTGCTGCTACTCCTCGGTGTGATCTCCTTCTTGTTTTCCCTCACAGGTGTGAGCTCCTGCGTGCCGGAATCATCGCCTGACCTTTGCGGCGTGTTCCCCTTTGAATTAGCCCTTTTGCTGCCACTATTGGGTATTTTCTCCTTCCTGTCGGCATTATTGCTGGACCTCTGCAGCATGTTCCCCATCAAGCTAGCATTTTTGCCGCCACTATTGGGTGTGTTCTCCTTCGCGTCAGCATTATTTTCGGACCTCTGCGGCATGCTCTCCAAGCTAGCATTTTTGCCGCTACTATTGGGTGTGGTATCCTCCGTGCGAGCCACCTTAGCGTTTTTGTTGCTGCTCCTGGGTGTGTTCACCACCTCGTTCACCATCGGTCTGGCCCTCTTATCTTTTTTGCTGCTACTGCTCGGTGTTGCATTATGACCGGATCTCAGGGGTGTACTCTGCGGCGTGGTGCCTTTTTTCATGCAACTCTTGGGTGTCCTCTCCTCTGGCGTGGTCTGCTTGGTGATGCCCTTCTTCGGGGTGCTCTTTTTGGGGATGCTCTTCCTGCTCCTCTTTATGTTGCTCCTCTCTAAGTTTCTCCTCTATTCAAAGCCACTGACACTCGAACCATGTCGAGTGAGGTCCTCCATCAGGTCAATCATGTTTTCTACAAGTTCGTCTTTATCATTTCCAACCTCAAATTCCTGTCCAACCGTCAGCAGGCGTGCGAACATGTATACTTCTCGTCTAGTTCGACTCATCCTACTTATCGGTACGACTAAATCACTGTCAACTTTTAATTCTATAGCCTTTTTGTTGTTGTAAGCAAAAAAAATCCAAATGTGCTTCCAGGGAGGACCCCGACTCCACCTTCTCATGTAACGCTGCTATCAGTTCAGATATCTGTACCACTTCAGGATGGTATGTGCCAACGGATACATCAATGTCGTCGACGATTTTTTTTTGTGCCATCATCTAATTTTGCAGTGAACTTCTCGACACCGATACGAAAGTGTACATTGCCATCACCAGTTTACTCATGACCGAGACCACCGAGAGGTTCGATGACAGTATCAGAGTCCATACCATGGGCTTGCTCCTCAACAACTGGTCTTTGATTAGCCTCGACGGTACCAGCAGCATGCTGAACTTCACCACGGGTTCGAGGAGGACCAGCGCGCAAGACAACAGTTCTGGAAACATCAGCAGGGATTGGGTCAGTAGCAGGCTGAGCAACAACACCAACAGTTCTGGCAATAGCGGGGCGGCCTCCTGAAGCCTTAGTTTGCACAACAGCAGCAATGTTTGGTTTAGTAGCAGGCTGATCAACAACACCGGCATATTCCACAACAGCGGGACGACCGCTCGAAGCCTTAGTTTGCACAACAGCAGCGGGGATTGGGTCAGTAGCAGGCTGAGCAACAACACCAGCAGTTATGGCAACATCGGGGCGGCCTCCCAAAGCCTTAGTTTGCACAACAGCAGCAGGGATTGGTTTAGTAGCAGGATGAGTAACAACACCAGCAGATTCCATAACAACGGGCAGCCTCCCGAAGCCTTAGTTTGCACAACAGCAATAGGGATTGGGTAAGTAGCAGGCTGAGCAACAACACCAGCAGTTCTGGCAATAGTGGGGCGGCCTCCCACAGCCGTAATTTGCGCAACGGAAGCAAGAATTGGTTTAGTATCAGGCTGAGCAACTGATGGTGTCTCAGATCAATGTAGAGCTTCGTTGGGAGACCCCAAGAGGAAGGTATGATGAGCACAGCAGCAAGTTTTCCCTCAGTAAGAAACCAAGGTTATAGAACCAGTAGGAGGAAGAAAATGACTCAAAGGTGTTGCTAGCAACTTGGAAACCTGCACAACACAAACTCAAGACTTTGCCCCAATGAACAGTGAGGTTGTCAATCTCACTGATTTGCTGAAAACAAAGGGTTAACTGTATGGTGTGGAAGGTAATAGTGGTTTGCAGAAAGTAAATAGTAGCAGTGGAATATGTATCAATGGTAAAGATTGTACCGCGGTCCATAGTTCACTAGAGGTGTTCTCCTTAAGATAAACAAAACATGGCATGCTGGGTAAACAAATTATAACAGGGCAATTGACAATACTGAGCAAGGCATAACAATGCAATACTAGACATTCATGATCCTATGAGATTTGATTGGTAAATACAACAAGATACATAGACCGCCATCCAATTGCATCTATGACTAGTAATCCACCTTTAGGTTATCATCCGAACCCCCTCCAGTATTAAGTTGCAAGCAACGGATCACTGCTTTAAGAAAAGTGTGTAAGGTAAACAATCCACTTGTTCCATGAACAAGAGACCGTTGTTTCCCCCTAGTAGCAACAACACATCTACAACCTTAGATATTTCGGTCACTTCCCTTAGATTAAATAGAGGCATGAACCCACTATCGAGCATAAATACTCTCTTGGAGTCACTAGCATCTACTTGGCCAAGATAGCTACTATAAACGGAGAGCATGCAAGATCACAAACAACACAGACATGATAGAATCAATAAGACAAAACCATTAATCAAACTGACATAGTAATCTCAATATCCATCGGATCCCCGCAAAAACAACATGCATGATTACAAATAGATGATATTGATCATGAATGGAGCTTACAAGATCTAAACATGGTAGCACAAAGGAGGAGATACAACCATATAGCTACTACATGGAACTGTAGTCCAAGGTGGAACTACTCATGCTTCATACCGGAGGATGGCATGATGATGAAGAAGGCCTCCGGGATGATCTCCCCTCCGGCAGGGTGCAGGGAAGAGCTTTAGATCACCCCGGTCTAGGGACGATGGTGGCGGCGGCTACAAACTGTTTCATTGAAGATTGATCGGGTTACTTAGGGTTTTGGTATCGAGGGGTCTTTATAGGCGAAGAGGCAAAACAGGGGCACCTAGGGCTGCCACAAACCCCCAGGTGCGGGCTAGGGTTAGCCGCGCGTCCAGGGGTGTGGCCCCCTGGTGGCTCCCCTCCGTTCGTATTCTGGCTCCGTGTTCCCCACGGTAAAATATTGACTTTGCCTTTTGTCCCGTCCAATTCCGAGAATATTGATTTTCTGCATTTTCTGGAACCAAAAACAGAAGAAAACAGGCAACTGCTACTGTGGCATCTTATTAATAGGTTAGTCCAGAAAAACATATAAAAACACCTCAAAGTGTAGACAAAGCAAAGCAAAGTAGATACTAAACATGCATGGAACGTCAAAATTTATAGATACGTTTACGACGTATCAAGCATCCCCAAGCTTAACTCCTGCTCGTCCTCGAGTAGGTAAGTGATAAAAAGAATAATTTTTTAGGTGACATGCACCATCAAAATCAAGATCAAACCATTTGCAAGCATTGAAAGCTGGGATCAAAGAACTCTAAACATGATCATGAAAGATGGAGTTCTAACAATAATACAAAGTAACTATGCATGAAACATGAAAGGTTACAAACAAAGATTCATGAATAACATGCATTGAAAAACGTTTGTTTATTTCACATATAGAAAACATAGCATAGTGGCATTCAGCTTGTCCCTCATGGAGTAGCAAATAGATGCATAGGACACCTTCCAAGTTCATAAGAGTGACTAGATACAAATAGTTCAAGAACAAGCAATATCAACAATATGAATCAATCAATAAGTTTTGGGACAATGCACATAGAACTAAGAATGGTAACTATGCTCTCTTAATTGGTGCCTAAGGATAGAAGGTGGAGATTGAATATAATTGTTGAAGAAAGGCCCTTCATAAAGGGAAGCAGGGATTTCAAGTTTCAAAAAGAGCTTCCAAAATTATGGTACTTGTTAGCTTTCAGCTCTCATTGCCCCTATCATAAGCATCTTGAAGTGATTAAGGTTAAAGTGAACAAACTATGGAGTATATGCTTGATAAAGTATAAGTTGGCAATCTCATGTCCCTTGAATACGAGGGCTGCTCCTCATGCTACTCAAGTTTAGTTACTTGCAATTTCTTGTCATAGTAAGTACATGTGTATCATATAGAACCGCCAACGGGGTACCCCTTGCACATGATACAGGAGCTATCCCGTAATCAAAATGACAAGGCAAGCAGACAATGAGCATCTCAGCAATCTTCTTATTTACCATGGGAACATGGTGCTTTTTCCTCTATTTCCTCTTTTCTCATATTTTTTTCTTTTTCTCAATCTCCTTTTATATCTCTCTTTTTTATAAGAAGAATGCTTCATAGATTGCTCACTATGGTGATGCTGCAAGTTTCCACCATGATTAGGCATGGCTTAGGCTAGCGGCCAAGACATTTCTCTAACACACATACATAAAACCATGGACTTACAAGCTCCCCTTTCATTTCATACTGACGACATCCATAAACAAAAGAGAATGATATCAACTGTGTACAATGTACAAGTGCAATGTTGAAAGCATTCCCCATGACAGCATGATTCTGCTAATTCCAACGTATAAGTGCAAGCATATACAACATAGACGACACAATGGTTCAAGTTTATTAGGGGCAAGAAAAATAAAGTGTGCCATCAAGTTCGTGATAGCTTTAATCACTAAGTTTTCACATAACAAAATACTTTTTAATTGGAAAATAGTTGAAAACAAGAATATACTTGGAATGGTGTAACACACCATGCATAGGAATTTATAGTGGACACTTTGGAATAACTTGTTTTATTGGAAAATTGATGCATGAGTAGAGCTTACTCATACAAGTGGAGGCTAGCAAAAGACTGGGAGCGACCAACTAAGAGAGCAATAATGGCCATAATCATGCAGAGCGACAAAACATTACTAATAAAAGCATAAAGTGGCACTAAAATTCAAGGACTAAATGATCATAGAGGCTATGGTGACTGGTTCATAGTCATAACATGGTGTGAGCATGTGCCAAGTCAACCCAAACAAAGCATCAAAGGAGAATACCACAATACTATGCTTTTGTATGCTAAAAGAACGCATGATTCCCTCAAGGCACATTAAGCAATCCTAATTGTTTGGAACAAGTCATGCTACAGCAATAATCACTAAGCATAAGTTCAAAACAACATCTAGCATGGCATGATAAAGTCTAAGTCAAAGTCAAATCAAGCTCCTTCTTGTACTATTCAAGCAAGAACTTTCTACTCCTCTCCAACACCAATCAACTTATTTGAAACAACACAGCGAGAACATGGGTACAAACTACTTTATTCAAGCAAACTAAGCAAACAAAAACTAAGACGCTCCAAGAACAACACAACAGTGCTTGAAACAATAAAAATGAAGTGTCTAGAAAGACCTGGGTTTTTATTGATGAAGAAGGGGATGCCTTGGGCATCCCCAAGCTTTGACACTTGTACCTCTTGAATATTTATTGGGGTGACACGGGGTGGCATCCCCAAGCTTGTGCTTTTGTCCATTCTTAATCTCATTACATCATTCTTACTCTACACCTGCAGATTTTTCTACATACAAAACTTCACACAATCTTCATTAGCAATATTTAGTGTATTCAAATGATAATAAACCTTGGGATTTAGTTTTAAAATAGAAAAAAATTCACTAAAACACAATATACTGTAGCAATTCCCTCAAAAAGCTCAATTTCCCAAAAAGAACCCATAAAGGAATCAATAAGAAGCAAATGCAAATCATGGCAGAAATCTGTCAAAACAGACCAGCAGGTAGAAACCGATTTTTTCGAAGACCTTATGTTTCTCAAATAAAAAAGTGTTAAATTAACGAAAGTTATCTAAGAACCTGGGGGATTTATTCAGAAAATTACAGCTCAATCCGACTTACAGATATTTTACACAAAATTTTACGGTGGAGCTCAAAAATCTGTTTCGGGACAGCAACTCCCCAAATCTTACTTCCCTCTCATTAGAGGTTATTCTTGGCACAAAAAAGCAAATAAAAAGGATTAGGAGAGGTCACTACTGAGATAATAACTTCCAACACTCAGGAAAATTTTGGGTTATCTCCCAATAAGTACTTTTCTTTAACGCCAAGTTAGGCACAAGAAGCAAGAATCAAGTATTTTTAAATGAAGAAGCATTAACATCAAACCTTGTTTTCAAAGGAGGAGAAAAAAGCAACTTCTCTCTCCTCATAGAGAAGTGTTCAATACCTTTCTTGAATGAGAATTGATATTTAATGGTGCCTTCTTTCATATCAATGATGGCACCAACAGTTCTAAGAAAAGGTCTGTCCAAAGTGATACGACAAGAAGCATTGTATTCAACATCCAAAACATAAAAATCAACAGGGACATAAGCATTGTTAACCATAATAAGAACATCATTTGTCGTGGTATTGCCGATGAGTATGCCATGGAGAGGTCTTCACAGTGCGTGTTTAGAGACGTGGGGTAAGGCGGAAGGTTGGCGGTGCAGGTAACAGCTTACCTGTGTTGAGATCCTGACGATGGCGGAATCCTACTCCTCCTCTAAATCACTATAATGACAATACGCCGAGTTACAGGGATTGGTTCGCTGTGCGATGTGTATGTTGAATCATTCTGACTTGTTCCCTAAAGGCTCCTATAGACCCGACTTATATAGTCGCTAGATCCTAGGGTTATAGGCAAAGTCCTAGTCCGAAAGGTTACAGAGTCCACCACGGTATATAACTAGTCTAACGTGTCTTGCACTCCAAGGCTCCAGGTACGTCGGTAACTCCTCTGTAGCCTTCCTTTATCCGGCATGGGCCTCCCTTCTGGATCCATCTAACTGGGACGCCCAGCAGGACATGGGCCATGCTACCAACTATGGGTCACCCAGATTATCCGGATAGGAGACATGCTATGAGGATACCCATATAGCATATCCCCAAAATTAGCCCCCAGAGAACTCTGAGATCTTGCGCCGTATTGCCTCTTTAGGTTGAATGCTTTGTCTAGATGGATGTCGGCAAATAGTCAAGCAATATATTGTACTCCTCCCAAGAACCCTGCAAGGTTTCTCCATCTTCAACTTATAAGTCGGAGAACTGTTGAATCTTCCATCGTACTCTTCTCATAACCAGACTAGATCCATCCATGCCAGAATCTTCCGATGGGATAGTTCACCTGCCCGTGTCAGCTAGAGTGACGTAGACATAGGTCAGCGGCACCTTGTAACTCACACATGCAGGGAACGCAATCATGTCTGTTTTTCCCGCGTGAAGGATACGAACCGTTGGCGGCGGCTGTTTGGGAATGTGTCGAAATTTCCGTGCACGCGCCCGCACACGTCGTCCACGCGCCGACCATCTGATCACTTTGCACAAATCTTGATGCTGGGGGTTATAAATTTCAAACACGGTGGATTTTTATCTCTTCACCTCATTCTCCTCCTGTATCATCTTGTTCCTCCTGCAAGCATCTCCTCGAGCCCTCTACACGTACGCGAAAAACCCTAATCTCCCCAATCTTCCCATTCACACCTCTCCCTTTCCAATGGCGAGCAGCAACTCCAACCCATCCATGGCGGCAGCGGTCGATGCTGCGGCGAAGCCGGCGAGCTCTGTCCTGGTGCCTCCAGAAGTTCTAGTTCTGCCACGGTCTGCGGTGGTGGAATCCACCGGCGACGACCATATTCCAACGGCGCTGGATCCGCTGGAGGAGGAGGGTGACTCCCATAAGGGGGAGTGGCGTGGCTCTGATATCACAAACAACGATATCAAAGAGCTGCTCGACAAAGGCTACCTCCCCGCGATGGAGGGGCTTATCTAGCGGGCGGCGCCGGCCGGCGAGGTCATTCCTTCACCCCAAGCCAGAGATAAGGTATACCTAAAGGTGTAACTAGTATGCGGCGTCTCCCTCCCGATCTCCGACTTCTTCCTTGCTGTCCTCAAGCATTACCGGGTTCAACCTTAGAACCTATCCCCCAACAGCATCCTAGCGCTTAGCAATTACGCAGCACTTTGCGAGGGTTACCTAGGGATTAGGCCTAGGTTAGATCTCTTTATTTATTTCTTCACCGTCAAGAGGGAAACCGGAGCGATCAAGGATGAGCTTAGGAATTGCGGAATGATTAGTTTTAAGATCCGGCCTGGACGTCGGTTCCCTGACATCGTCGGCCACAAGTCTTGCAAGAACTGGCAGCGTACGTACTTCTATGGCCTAGATATCCCTCTAGCTGGCCGAGAAGAGACGTACCTGGATTTCGTCGATGGAGCCGCCGCCGAAGCCTCGACATGGAGATCCCAGGCCACCCTTCCCTCCGACAACGACGCCTCCCGCGCCATAAAGCGGATAGAGTGGTTCGTAGAGACGGGTCTAACCGGATTGGACCTGGCCATGTGCTGGTTCATTAGGCGGATCCAGCCTCTGCAGCACTGCTCGAAGCTAATGCATGAGTACACCAAGGAGAGGAAGGATAGCCTCCGCATCTCCGAGGACAATTTCTCGAGTGACTCCATCAAGATCTGCCTCAAGGACATCGTCAAGGTGAAGGATAGGAAGCACGGCTTCACCATCACCTACGACATTTTCGTCGAAGGCACGTGCCCAAAGGTATGTGTTTATTTTCCGTGTATGACATATACTCCAGTTCTTCCGTCTAGCCATTACCATCTCATCTAACACTTTGGGATTTCACTTAACAGCTCAGCAGTCTAGAGGAGGATAGGCGATTGGGTCCTTCCCATCCTCTGCGATGTCAGTCTCTTTGTCATTCTTTCACCCTAAAAAGTAGCGAAGTTTTTTGACTCAAGATCCAATTCATCAATCATTTGAGTTGGTACGAACATAGGAATCCAGACTCCTAAGATTTGATCTTCAGTTTCGACGTTCATCGGTCAGGAAAAAGAAGAAGGACCCACTTATTCCACTCAGAGAGACCGAACCAGGCAACAAAAAGGCTGAAGGAAGTTCTCTTTCCATTCCAACTAAACTAAGTGAAAAAAGGGGGAGAGCAAAACAGAAAGCTGTCCAAATCTATGACCCTAAGATGAAGGAAGTCACCGTCGTGTCCAACGACGATGTCCCGCTGGCGTGTAAGCGGAAGAGCTCCACCTCTGACACTGCCGATGGAGGCAAGAAGAAGAAGACGGAGGGTGGATCCTCCAAGAAGTCCACTACCTCCCTGGAGGCGGAGAAAAGAAAGATTACCGGGATCCCTTTTAACAAAGAACCGACTGTTTTGTAAGCTCCTTATCCTCCGACATTGTCCATTGCTCGTCTTATTCCTGTACTTATACTTTTGTATGTTTCAGGAAGAAGGCCAGTATCATTTTTAAGAAGACCTCCAAAACATCGGGGGCTTCTAAAAACATTAGAGATATGTTGCACCGAGATGTGTTGGACCAAGCATCTCCCGCCATCGCCCCTACCACTCCTAGCGTCCAGCCTGCTGCTGAGCCGACAAGCTCTCAAGCTAAGGATGCATCTGGCCCTTCTGCCATGGAAGTGGACCCAGGTGTCTTCGCGGAGCTCGTCGTTACCGATGAACAGGCGACACAAGAAAGCACCACAACCAAAATGGCTGAAGCTCTGGCTAAGGATGCCATCGGTAGCGGCAAGGCGATGGTGGTAGGCGGAACGTTTGTCGAAGGCGGCTCCTCTTCACCCAGGACGTCAATAGAGTTTCCAAAGATAGTCTACCCGATACTCACGCCGAGTAGCTCTACTCTGGCTCCTGGTGCAACCCCGACTTCTCTGACTTGTGGCCTTGAGGAGCTTCTCAAACAAGCAGATATATTGCGAGGAAATAGCCTTTCCTTCAGCAAGATATTTGCCAAGAGCGCTACCAACCTCAAGATCATCACACTTGTAAGTTTTTGATTGCCTTTTGCATTTCATAAGTAGTATCCCACTGTAGCCCCTGAGCTTTTAGACGGAAAACCATTGGTCTTTGCATCTGAATGCTCTAAGAGTAACTAAGCTAGAAAACTTCACTGTAGCCCTGTAACATCCCAAAAATCGTAATTTGAAAAGTTTGCATATCATTCATGCATTCATAAGCATTTGGTTATTTCCAAACTAGATTTCAAAATGAGAAACCATTCGTATGCCTATTATTTTATACTAGAAAGGCAAGGGTTCTATTTTACTCTCAAAGTATGAGAATACCTTGTTATGATCAGAAATATTTCAAATATGAATACAAAGCTTGCACAAAATTCTCAAAACAAAATTCAAATATAAAACTACTTTATGCCTATTATCTATAATCATAGTAAGGCATGGTTTTATTTTATTTTCCTTTATGTCAAAGTACCTTGGACTAAATAGTAAAGTTTTACACTCATTTGAGTACAAAGTTTTCACTGGAAAAATCCAAAAGAAATTTGAATTCAAACTCATTTGAAAATGATTTCACAAAATCAAAACAGAAATAGAAAAGGAATAAAGAAAAAGAAAAGGGCTTGCGCCATGCTTTCGCCCAAAGAACAGCCAGCCAACAACCAAAGCACACCGGGTTCCCTCCCTCAGATTCTCACCACAGCACCCTCTCACTGATGCTCCGGTCCCACCTACCCCGTCATCATCGTCCCCAAACCCCGCCCACGACCGATCCCTCCGCCATTTCCTCCCAGTGTCACTGCCATTGATTGCGCGAGTTATTGCCGTTGATTTGCCGAGTAACTCCTCGCCCAACTCCAGCTACTTAAACCCCACAGCCCCCGCTCCATTTCCCCCCACTCAATTTCCTCCGAACGCCTCTAGGCTGCTCGCCTTTATCTCCACATCGTCGTTGTCCCGACGAACTTCGGCGACCGATTGTGGTAGGCCTCGTGCGCGCCTTGCTCTCTGGTTCATGCAAGCTTGTCCGCTATCACCTTGCACATCTCCTGATGTTCGTTGTTTTCTTTATTTCGCACCAGAGCGTCGCCTTCGACGACGACCGTGAGCACCCGACGCCAGGCTTCACTCCGGCGAGCGATTTCGTCCGTGTTCGTGCACCCCACCCTCGTCAATGACCACGTCGAGCTTGACCTCATCTTTGCGACCTCAGTAAGACCCTAAACCCCCTTCCTTGCTCTCTGGCCTCGCCGGAACGCCGTCGCCAGACGCGCAGCCGCCGCTCTAGGATCAATGGCTAAGATTAGAAGCTTAGGTGAAAGGGTACAGTCAGATCTGGACCGCGGGATCTCACTTAGATCCAGCGGCTCGCGAGTGCGATCCGCACGAAGTGGTACAGGCCAATCAGATGGCGCCGCGTGTCAGGATTTCTGTTTTAAAATTTAGATTTGAATCTATTAGTTATTCAAACTTGTAAATTCAATAACTTTTGTTCTATTTATCCAAAAAATACAAATAATATATCATTGGAATCACAAAAATAAATAATACACATCTATAGGCTTAGTTTTGTAATTTGCTTCTGTTAAAATGGAATTTTATGCAGAGACATTTGTAGGCCTATTTTGTGTATAAAAAATATTTGGGAAATGTTTTAAAAGCCAAATTAAGTTTATTTGGTGTATAAATGCTTAGTTCATTGTTCAGTACTATTTCACTTGTCTTGTTTGGTTAGAAAAAATCATCACATGGCATTTTCATGCATTCATATATTTTTGCTTGATTATTTGAAATATGAATTTGGTGCTATCATTTTATGTGTAGATTTTGGTGCTAGTGGTGATTGTGACTGTGAGGATTGTTGTTACTCCCCCAACTACCAAGGCAAGTGGTGCTTCATATTTTTGTCCCAATATTTTGACTATGCATTAGTGATATTTTGTATAGGGCTTGCATGATAAGTTTTGCTAAGTATCTATATGCTATGCTTGGGAAATCCTAGTAGTTGTAGAATTGTTAGAATTTTATGTAAGTTAAGATACTTTCTATTTCCATGCTTAGCCTAGCTAGTAGCAACCAAGGGTGGATTATATATATATGCTATGGAAAAATATTGCTAAGTCTTTGACTTGGGTTTTGCTTAATAAAACAACTAAGTGAATGAAACACCTAGGTGGAATGGTTGTTTGGGTTATGTTGAGTGGTTACACAAGGCCCATATCTATGGTCTACCTTGTGTATCACACTAGTGGAAAGCCACCCAGGAACAAAGGGATTTGAGATGCCATATGTTAAGAAGCTTCTAGTGCAGCCACATGGCATTATGGGCTCTGCCTGGATCATATAGGTTGCAATAACTTAGCCAAATGGACAGTTGGTGGTAGGGGGTGATAGGTTTGGGAACGCGTCCATTTTGGTCTAAGGGAAGGTTTCTGAAAGGTCCTGTCTCGATGCATGTCGATTCTTGTGGGGAAAGTGCACCACCTCTGCAGAAGGAAGAAACTAAGTACTTAGTCGTGTCCCCGGAAATGGAAAATTTGAGCATCAAGACATGGAAGCTATCAAGAATCTCCTCATCCCAATTTATAAGTTAAAAACTTGTGGTTGAACCGGGGTAAAGGTTCACCAATGTCTATTGGTGGTTCCTTGGGAGTTTTTGCCAAACAAAAACTTAGTGTTTTCAACTGATGGTAAAACCTATTTTGAGCAAAGCAAGCCTAAGATACACTTAGACAAATTCATGTCGAAGCTAGATACTATTATTCTACTAAGGTATCACTTGCCAATACTATTCCAATGTATTGACCCACTGTGGTTGTAACTTGTGATGTTGCAGGTTACTCTGATGAGGATTAGGGTTATGAGTCTACACTCAACATGCTTGCCTGTGGCACATGAAGATGAAGAATTTTATTATATTTTGTTAAGTTAAACTCTTGTACTAGCCTATGGCTATGGAGTTGTAGAAGACTATGTTATCTCTAGAATGACGATGTAATAATGACCTTTGTTTCTGTGCACTTCATCTTAAACTATGGATGCTAGCATTTGATCCAGGGACTAGCATTGCAATCACAGGGACCTTTACCTTTATAAAGGTGGGGTCTTACAAGCCCCCAAGTATGTAGTTTGAATGAATTATTCCGACTATATACTTCTAGAGTAGCATACGCAGTGTTTGTAAATTTCAATACTGTAGCCCCCAAGGTTCTAGTTGAAACTGAACTAGTTCCGACTAGATGCTTATAGAGAGACTAAGCACTTGACTGAGTTAAAAACTTTATACTGTAGCCTCCAAGCTTATAGTTGAAAACTGAATTAGTTCCGACTAGATGCTTAAAGAAAGACTAAGCATATTACCAAGTTTAAAAACTCTCACTATAGCCCCCAAGCCTCTAGGTGGATATTTATCCAGCTAGATGCTCCAAGTAGACTAAACAGCTTTAAATTTCTTTCCATAGAATGAGAATGCTCGGAGAGGCGTCACCAACGAGAAGTTCCACAAGATACGCGCAGAGCTGGAAGCCGAAAAGGGTAAAACTGCCTTCTTGAAGGAACAAATCACCAAGATAAAGAGTCTGTTTTTCCTTTCGTTTTCGTACTCAAGCTTGGTCTTGTGTCATCATTCTCTGACTACTCATTGTGTGTTGTTATTTCTCCGACTTGCAGAAGCTATCGCTAAGGCCAAGGATATTGTCGAGCAATCCAAGCACATTGAGTTGCTCGATAGCGAGAACAAAATCCTTAAGCAGGAGAGGACAGATACTCTGAAGATGCACGTGGATTCCATGAAGGCCCTGCAGGAGTCCGCCAACACAAAGGTGAACCGCTTGAAGGAGGAGATTGCAATGCTTAAAGAGCAGAAGAAAGCTGTCGATGAGCAGAATCAACGCAATCTTGAAGCATACAAGATCCTCCGACAAGAGCGGGATTCCATGGCGGAGACACTCCAGCAAGCTGAGGCGAGCATCTTTGGTAAGCGATCTCCGTCTTGTACTTCTGTAAGCCAGATACTCTGAACTTTTTCCTTTTATTGAACTCATGCGCTCCACTTCTTGTCGGAAAATGCAGCTCCTATTGGTTTAACCAAGTCGCCTCCTCCGCCAAAGGAATGCATGGTTCTCGCCGGCAAATTCATTAGCACCGCCGTCAAGCAGGCCAAGGAGATAGCCAAGCCCCTCCACATCAACATCAAAGCGGTGGACTCCGTGATGAAGTACTCGGAGATATTGTGCCAAGCCCCCAAGCGTATCGTAAGCTGGAAAGCTTCATGTACACGGGCTGGTGTAAGGATGTCGCTGGCAATGGTCAAGGCGCAGTATGAAGATGTCGATATCAACACGGTATCCTCAGGTCTCCCCGACATAGACGATGAAGGCCAAATAATTGACTTCAAGGCTATCTAGGCATCACTCGTGGGGTATGACACAATAGTTGCCGAGTTGGTCGACCAAGATGTCTTTGTGCCGCTCGAGATCATTGACGGTGACAACCAAAGCTCCTCTGAGTCCCTCAAGACCACCGACTTCGAAGAGGATGGCTCTCCTGCTGCCGATGATGCTGCTCCAATGTCTCCTGCGCCAGAGGAATGAAAAAACAATATGTAATATTTGTTTCCTCTGGAATTTGTCTATGCGGAAAAACTACTCTGTTAACTTAAGGCGGAAAAACAATAGTTGTAATTTCCTACTACTCAAGTACTAGTTCCAGCATGTTAATATTGTTTCAGAAAGTGCTGGCTTATCCATTACTTTGGTTTTTATGCTTTACCTTTCGTGAGTCGGAAGACTCTTTGTCGGAACCATGCGCTCAGGTGATGATGCCCAATGGAACAGTCAAAAACCTAAGCACAAAATCGCCAACTTCAAGTGCCGAAAGTCACTACTCCAGAATCCACATAAAAATAACAAAGAACGTGTAGACCAGAAAACTTAAGCTAAGGCCTGTAGGCAGAATTTTTACAAGTGCAAATGCAAAGCTTGTGCATAAAGGTTTTATACGATCCAAAAATAAACACTAAAGGAGGTAAAAGACTCAGAAATATGAGTGAACCAGAGAGCTTTATTTCATTAATCATATAAGAGGTACACAATAGATAAAAAAATGCTAAGTGTATAAAGGACGTAGTTGTGCTATGTTCCATGGCCGATCAAGCTCCGGGTAGTCATCATCCGGGTCACGTCGCTTACACTTATGATCCTCGTTAGGTCCATCCTCAAGTTCATGATTGTCAACGAGGTAGTAAGACCCATTGAGTAGCGCTTTTCTTATGATGAACGGTCCTTCCCATGGCGGGGATAATTTGTGTGACTTCTTCTACTTAAGTCGGAGCACCAGATCCCCCTCTTTAAATGAGCGATGCTGAATGCGGTGACTATGGTAGCTGCATAGCTTCTGCTGGTAGATGGCGGATCTTTGGCATGCCAATACACGCTCCTCCTCGAGAAGCTCCACATCTAGGTGTCTAGATTCTTCAGCGTCATCCTCGTCGTAGGCGGCAACTCTTGGTGAATCGTGAAGGATGTCGGAAGGCAGGATGGCTTTTGCTCCATATACCATGAAGTAAGGGGTGTAGCCAGTGGATCTGTTGGGTGTAGTTCATAAACTCCACATCACAGATGGTAGTTCTCTTGCTCAGGCTCCAGCTGCTCTATGTAGCGGTGCCTCAAGACGTGGCTTGATTCCCTGTAGAATTAATCCATTGGCTCGCTCAACCTGACCATTGGATTGTTGATGTGCCACAGGTGCAAGGTCAAGTCGGATGCCCTTCTCGCAACAATAAGCTTCCACTTATCTGAGTGACAAGTTGCTGCCATTGTCGGTGATAATGCTATGTGGGAGACCAAATCTCACCACTAGATCCGGACAAACCTAAGGGCAGTTGCCCCATCAAGCTTTCTAATGGGTTTAGCTTCTATCCATTTGGTGAATTTATCAACTGCTACTAGCAGATGCGTAAACCCACATGGTGTCGTCTGCAACGGACCAACCATGTCTAGCCCCCAGACTGGAAACAGCCAAGTTATTGGTATTGTTCGCAATTCTTCGGCTCGAACATGTGGTTGTCGGGCATAAAACTGGCATCCTAAGCACATCTCAACCAGCTTGTCGGCGTCCGCCTTCGCGGTCGGCCAGTAGAATCCTTGCCGGAAGGCTTTGGAGACCAACGATTGAGGAGCGGCATGATGCCCGCAATCTCCGAGATAGATCTCACGAAGGAATTAAATACCTTCTTGCTGGGAAACACACTTGAGGTATACACCGGTGGTGCTTCTTTTGTAGAGCTATCCATTGATTATGGTATAGCCCTTTGCTCGACATACTATTTGCCGTCTTTTGACTTCGTCGTCGGGCAAAGTTCTGTGTACGAGATATTCCATGAACGGTTTTGTCCAAGCCGGAGGGACCTTTGTCACTGTGTGAACAAAAGATTCAACTCTATCCGGGTTCTCGGTATCCACTCCCTTCACGGATGGTGTCCGTAGATGTTCCAGGAAAATGCCAGGCAGTATTTGTTTGCGCCCTGATCCAAGCTTTGACAGTAGATCAGCCGCCTCATTTTGCTCCCTTGGGACATACTTGACTTCGTAGCCCAAGAAGCTCTTGGCTATCTCGTCCATTTCGTCTCGATATGCCGCCACCATAGGATTCCGTGCGTTCTAGGTGTCATCCACATGCTGGACAACCAAGTCGGAATCTCCATAGCAAACTATGCGCTTGATGCCAATATCCTTGGCTACGCATAGTCCGTGAATGAGTGCTTCGTACTCCGCCATGTTGTTCGTAGCCTCGAAGTGGATCTACAGAACATAGTGTAGCTTTTCCCCGGTTGGTGACTATAACAGTACACCAGCCCCCGAGCCATTGAGTAGCTTTGATCCGTCAAAGTGCATCACCTAGTATTCTGGCTCTGGTATAGGGGTAGCATCTGGCATCTCCGTCCAATCTGCGATAAAATCCACCAAGGCCTGTGACTTGATAGCGTCGCGTCTCTTGTAGGTGATCTCGACGGCGGCAAGTTCAATTCCCCACTTCGCGACTCTTCTTGTAGCGTCGCTGTTGTTGATGATGTCGGTCAATGGAGCTTTGCTCACAACTGTGATAGGGTGCTCCTGGAAGTAGTGCCTTAGCTTCCGAGAAGCAAGGAACACTCCATAAGCTAGCTTTTGGTAGTGCGGGTAACACTGCTTGGACTCCGTCAAGACCTCGCTTACATAGTAAATTGGTCGTTGAACTCCATACTCATGCCCTGGTTCTTTCCGCTCTACCACGACGACGATGCTGATTACCCGGTTGGTGGCCGCCATGTAAATTAACATAGGCTCCATAGGCTCGAGTGCTGCAACGTAGGCGCCGAGGAAAGTATCTCCTTTATTTGCTTCAATGCTGCATCTGCCTCGTCCGTCCATGTAATTTTGTCTGCCTTCTTCAGCAACTTGTACAGCGGCAGAGCCTTCTCTCCAAGTCGGCTGACGAAACGACTAACTGCTGCAACGCAGCCTGTTAGCCGTTGTATGTCCTTCAGGCATGTCGGACGGTTTATGTTTAGGATGGCCTTGATTTTCTATGGGTTGACCTCGATTCCTCGCTGGGAAACGATGAAGCCCAACAATTTGCCGGTTGGAACCCCAAAGACGCACTTCTTTGGGTTAAGCATCATGTTGTATTTCCGGAGATTATCAAAGGTTTCTTTTAAGTCAGAGATTAAGTCATTTGACTTTTTAGACATCACCGCTATATCGTCCACATAGGCATGAACGTTCAGACCAATTTGATCGTGTAGGCAATGCTGCATTGTCCGTTGGTACGTAGCACCTGCGTTTCTCAGCCAAAGGGCATCATGACATAGCAAAACGTGCCATAAGGTGTGGTGAACGAAGTGGCCAATTGGTCGGACTTCCTCATCTTAATATGGTGGTATCCTGAGTATGCATAGATAAAACACAAAAGCTCCGAGCTAGCCGTCGAGTCAATGACTTGGTCAATGCGAGGCAAAGCAAACGGATCTTTGGGACATGCTTTGTTCAAGCCGGTGTAATCAACGCACATTCTTAATTCTTTGGTTCCCTTTTTGGGGACAAGTACAGTATTGGCCACCCATCGGGTGTGAAATTCTCGAATAAAACTAGCCTTAAGTAACCTAGCTATCTCTTTGCCTATGGCGCGTCTCTTATCATCTCCGAAGCGTCATAGAGGTTGTTTCACTGGTTTACATTTTGGATCAATATTCAAGCTGTGCTCGGAAAGTTCCCAAGGTACACCTTTCATGTCGGCAGGTTGCCAGGCAAAGATGTCCCTATTCTCACGGAGGAACTCAACGAGCGCGCTTTCCTATTTAGGGTCCAGGTTCGTCCCAATGGCGGTGGTCTTGGAGGCATCGCCTACCTCAAGTTCCACTGGCTTGGTCTCGATGGCGGCCTTGAATGCTGGGGCGGAGTCAGAAATCTGCTTCTTCGACGCCGGCATCTCCGAGGCATCAAACTTGCTCTGGATATCCTTGAATTCTTCGCTGTAGAGGACAGCTTCTGCAAAGGCTGCTTCTCCAATCTCGGAGTCCCTTGCCTTGGTAAAGCTTCCGGATACGGTGATGACACCGTTTGGTCCGGGTATCTTGATCTTGTTGTAGACGAATCATGGCTTGGCCATGAAGGCGTGGAAGATGTCGCGTCCGTACACGCTCTTGAAGGGGACCACCTCGAAGGTCATGTGTTCTTGGCGGTAATTATCGACATCGCCAAAAGCAACCTGAAGTGTGATGCACCCAAGGGACCGAGCCTCCCGACCAGGAACTACGCCATGGAAGATGGTGCTGGTCCATCTTAGGTTTGCCTCCATCAAGTTCATCTTGTGCAGTGTATCCAGGTACATGATGTTGATGTTGCTTCCACTATCCACCATATATTTGGTGAACTCGTTGCCGTCAATCAGGGGGTTGATGACCATGGCGTACTGGTTCTCCGTAGGTATGAGGTCTAGGTGATCCTTCCTGTCCCAAGTAATTGGAATCTCCGACCAGCGCAGGAACTGGGGAACTGGGGGTAGAGTAGCCATTAATATCCTCATAGAGGTTTTCTATTGTCGGACAGTGGGAATGCCAAGGAAAGTGTGGAAGACAGTCGCCTTCTTCTCGAAGGGGTTCTTGCCCTTGACATCGCTCTTGGCGGCGTGCTTGGGGTCAACATCCTCATCCATGTCACTTGAATCCTTGGACTCCTCTTCCTTCTTCGTCCCCTTTCCCTTGCCTCGCGGTCTGTTCTTCTGACTTTGCTTGTAACCGGACTCTAGGTCCTCCTTGAGATCGTTGATGAACTTGCAATGGCGATTGGTGTGAGTGGCTTTGACGTTGGCGTCGAGGTGTATGAGGCACGGCATATCGTGGTACTCCTTGTAGGTTTGGGGAACGCGGAGCGCTACCGAGATTGTTTCACTACCTCGCTGCTGCCCACGACCAGCCCCCCGCCCTCGGCCACGCTGTCCGCCATCACCTCGTCCTGCAAATTTCATGGCGACCATGTCGGAGGTTTGCTTTTCTTCTGGCGGGCTCTTTCGCTTGGTGCTGATGTTCCTCCAAGCTTGAGTTGGAACGGCCGTTGCCGGCAGGGAGCCGTGAGCATCATCGTCGGCAGTCGCGAACTCACTAGCCAGCTGGATCATATGGTTGAGATCTAGCTAGTGATTGTCCTGCAGGCGCTTCAACTTATGTCAGAGCAACGTACCCCTTTCCAACCCATCGATGAAGGCGGCCATGGCGGTCTGGTTGTGCACTCATGCACAGGAATTCTTCATATCCAGCCAGCAGGAGAGGTAGGCGCGAGATGTCTCGTCTTTCTCCTGCACACACCGCTATAGATCGCCAACAGTACAGGGACGTTTGTACGTACCCTCGAAGTTCTTGGTGAACGCTTCCTGCATGTCCAACCAGTTGCAGATGGATTTCTCCGGCAAGTCATCGATCCATTGTCGGGCCGTGCTTTCCAGCATCAGCGGGAATTACTTGACGGCAATGTTGGGGTTACCCCCGACGATCTCCACCGCGTTGCCATAATCTTGCAACCATGTAGCTGGCTTGGCGGTGCCGTCATAGGGCTTGATGGTCTTGTCAATCTGGAAACCCTTGGGGTAAGTTGTGGTCTGTATCATAGGTCCAAAGCAACGTGGTCCCAATTATAGTCCTTCCTGGGCCTCGTGGATCTTGTCTAGACGTGAACGTGCGTCATATGGCTCCGGGCTTATTTCTTCTTCTTCTTGCCATCAGGGGATGGGCTGTGTGAACAACACGGGCCTCCTCCGTCATGGTGGCTGCTAGGGGGCGACAGAGGCGGAGGTGGTGGTGGGTTAGCCTTCTTGTTGTTACCCTCCTGCGACGCCTCACGCTTGTCGCTGTTGCTTGTCGGATGCGGAGGGTCATGGTGCGACCTGCTCTTGTGTCCTTGGTTGCGCTCTCCATCATGACGGGTCTGCTCCGCGTTGTCGCATATGACGATGCCGCGTTGTCTTGGTGGAGGCATGTCCGAGCGATGGTGAGCCTTGGGGTCTTCGCGATGTCGGGGAGACCGGTGCGGTGGAGATGTGTGACGAGGGTGAGCCTTACCTGCGTGGTTGGAGGATATGGGGATGGCGTCTTTCCTGTTGTGTGCATCCCTCTGTCTTCATTCTGATGAACCCGTCTGGCACTCGACATCATGAGGAGATCGGTCCCCTTGCGGCTTAGGCTGGCTAGACTGGCAAAACCCTGGGTCAGACTCAAGCCTCTGAGAGGTGGCCTTTTCCTGCTGTTTCACCGCCTTGTCCACAAGGTCATAGACCTGTTCCACAGCTGCGGGTGATCTTTCCTGCTCCAGAAGGGTCTTGGCAGCAGTGAGGTTAAGAAGAGGAGTGGGCATCACCTACCTGCCTTAGCTGTCAATGTATGGCTTTGCTTGTGGCGGCTTCGAGGGGGCCCGTCCTAGTTTTCTCTGTACACCAGGATCATTGATGACGCGAGCTGGAGCTTTCTTAGCCTTCTGTTGCTGGAGCAGAGTCTTGTACTCGACCTCCATGGCTCTAGCTTTCTCTATTGGCTTCTGCGCGTTGGCCAGATCTCGATCCAGCTTAGCGCCTTGCTCCGCGATGGCATGCGCTTCCTCCCACAACTGCTGGCGCTTCTCGTCAAGCTGGACTACGCTCCGAATATGAGCTACAGTCATGGGATCGATGAGGAGGTTGCCGTACATCACCCTATCAGCTGGAGTAATTTGGACAGCAGCAGACGTAGATGCCTGAGGCGGCGGGTTTGCGGTGTTGTTGTTACTCGGACCAATGTTGAGTTCCTGCGGTTGCTGCACTGGGTTGGGCGAAGGGGGCATGACCTTTGCGCAATCATTGTCGGCAGCAACAGGTGGTCCCTTCCCCTTGTCCGGCGCTTTAGGCGGAGCTTGTTCGTGTTGATCTTCTTCCTTCACGGTCCCAATGGCGACGAACACCTCTCGGGACGTGGCGGCCTTGTCGGCCTGCTCGTCGCGTTGGAAATCTTCCTCCATCTCCTGCATAGCAGAGTCTAGCTCCTCCGGGCTGAAGTCTATCTCCTTCGAGTTAGCGCTGATGTCGGTGTAGAGCACGTCAAGAACAGAGTCGGAGGGTGTCGAGGCTTCCTCGACGATGGGCGATGGCGGTGCGACAGCGGCGATGATGACTGGGGGTGGGGTGCAGCTACTGCGACAAAGATTGGAGGCGGTGGTGCCGCTGCAGCGACGACGACTGGAGGCGGTGGTGGCGGTGGCTGAGGCGGAGGGGCGCCGTCTAAGAGCGCAAGCGCTGTCTAGGCTGCCTCCTCAGCCTCCACGTAGTTGTTGACGGTGTTCACCATGCCTTCGAAGGTGAGGCGTCCTGAAGCCTGCTGCCGCCTTAGCAAATGTCGGAGAAGTGTTCCTTGGTCCAGTCCTTCCACAAAGTGACACATGGCATCAGCATTGGGGTAATGCACCAGGTCGTCCCGTATACGGAGCCACCTGGCCAGGTAATACCGGGGGTTTTCTCCCTCTCTCTGAACGCAACGCGCCAGATCGAAGATGGTAACCACGCCGACGAACTTTGATCTCTGTTGTCTAGACGCATGGGCGAAGCCGGCGGACTTGCAGTGATCTTCCACCGTTATATCCTGCACAAGGGCGGTTTTGGTGGGCCTTGAATTTTTCCGATCTTTGTCGGCAAACTCCGAAGAGAGATCCGACATTGATCCTTCCGCGAACGTATCCTGCCCGTAGGAGGTCCGTGCGGGTCTTGATGCTCCTCCGACTTCCAGGGAACTAGTGCCTGAGTCGGTTTCGCCGATGAAGAGGTGGATGTCTCCGATGGGGACGATCGAGCATCGAGTAGGTTTTGTCTTCGCCGGGATCCAGAACTCGTCGAGAGGGATGATCGGAACATTGTCGGATAAGAGAACACGACTGATGGATACGGTCTCGCCGATTCCCGCGAAGATCTTGGTCGTCGCCCGTTGTAGAGCCTGAAGCGCCTCTTGCCCCATGGTGGACGCCAACTGTCGTGGTATTGCCGACGAGTACGCCATGGAGGGGTCCTCACAATGTGTGTTTAGATACGTGGGGTAAGGTGGAAGGTTGGCGGGTACGGGGTAACACAGCTTACCCAGGTTTAGATCCCACGATGGTGGCGGAATCCTACTCCTGCTATAAATCACTATAATGGCAATACGCCGAGTTACAGGGATTGGTTCGCTATGCGAGGTGTATGTTGAATCGTTTTGACTTGTGCCCTAAAGGCTCCCATAGGCGCGACTTATATAGTCGCCAGGTCCTAGGGTTATAGGCAAAGTCCTAGCCAGACAAGTTACAGAGTCCTACATGGTATACAGCTAGTCTAACGTGTCTTGCACTCCAAGGCTCCGGGTATGTCGGTGACACCTCCGTAGCCTTCCTTTATCCGGCATGGGCCTCCCTTCTGGATCCATCTAACTGGGCCGCCCAGCAGGCCATGGGCCATGCTACCAACTATGGGCCACCCGGGTTATCCAGATAGGAGACATGCTATGAGGATACCCATATAGCATATACCCAACATCATTAACACTCCCCATGAGTTTCTTTTTAGCATTATCATTAAGCAGGACACCCAAATAACAATCTTCCAAAGGTGGCAAATCAAGCATTTCATAGATCTTTCTAGGCATAATAAAGACACTAGAATCAATGTCACATGAAGCTTTGAGATCAAAGTCATTCACTTGCATATTAATAATGGGTTCCCAACTATCTTCTACTTTCCTAGGAATGGAGGCTTTGTGTTTCAACTTTTCTTCCTTAATTTTAATAAGAGCATCAGTAATGTGTTTTGTGAAAGCTACATTCATATCACTAGCATCAGGACTTCTAGCAAGCTTTTGTAAGAACATAATCACTTCAGAAATATTGCAGCCATCAAGATCAAAATCAAACTTAGCATCACTAGTAGTAGACTCATTGGGTTTAGGCATTGTGGCAGGAGGAATAGGGACTTCTTGTAGTTTAGTGGCATCCATATTGGTGGTAGTAATAGTGCACACACTATTGTTTCTAGCAATTTCAGCTTCTCTTTCCCACTTAGCATGTAGTTGGGCTAACAGACTAACATTTTCATTAATAGTAACTTGTATGGCATGAGTAGCAGCAAAGGTACTTTCCAAAGTTTCAGGTTTAGCAGCCATTTTATTAACCAAGAGGACTGTGCTTCAGACAAAGAGGAAATATTTTTCTCAACATTCAAAAGCTTTTCCTCCACAGTCTTGTTGAAAGTGGTTTGTTTACTAATAAAGTCTTTGATCATGACTTCAAGTTCAGAGGGAGCATTTCTAGTATTGTTGTAGGAGTTTCCATAGGTATTGCCATTATTAGGAGGATAATGCCTATAATTGTTGTTACTACCAAAAATATTCCTATAGGCATTATTGTTGAAATTTTTGTTTCTAATGAAGTTCACATCAACTTGCTCTTCTTGAGCAACCAAAGAGGCTAAGGGAACATTATTTGGATCAATAGGAGATTTTCCATTAACAAGCATAGCCATGATAACATCAATATTATCACTCAAAGAGAAGGTTTCTTCAACAAAATTTACCTTCTTACCATGTAGAGCTCTCTCAGTGTGCCATTCAGAATAATTGACCATCATATTATCAAGGAGCTTTGTTGCAGCACCCAAGGTAATGGTCATAAAGGTACCTCTAGCAGCTGAATCCAATAGGTTTCTTGAGGAGAAGTTTAAACCTGCATAAATAGTCTGGATAATCATCCAAGCAGTAAGTCCATGAGTGGGACAATTCTTAACCAAAGATTTCATTCTTTCCCAAGCTTGAGCAACATGTTCATTATCAAGTTGTTTAAATTTCATTATTTCACTTCTCATAGATATAATCTTAACATGAGGATAGTATTTTCCAATAAAAGCATCTTTGCACTTAATCCAAGAATCAATACTATTTCTAGGCAAGGATAACAACCATTCTTTAGCTTTTCCTCTCAAGGAGAAAGGAAACAACTTGAGCTTAACAATATCTCCATCTACATCCTTATATTTTTGCATCTCACAAAGTTATTGAGGTGGGCAGCAGCAACATCAAAACTAGCACCAGAAAATTGCTCTCTCATCACAAGATTCAACAAAGCAGGCTTAATTTCATAAAAGGTAGCATCAGGAGAAGGTGGAGCAATAGGAGTACTTAGGAAATCATTGTTGTTTGTGCTAGTGAAGTCACATAACTTGACGTTCTCAGCAGAGTTCATTTTGGCAAAAGTGGAGCAAGCCAACAGCAGCAACAACTAGAGCAGGAACTAAATTTTGTGTGTGTTTTTGATAAGAGAAAGCAAACCAAACGAAACTATTTTTTTGGAGTTTTTGATAAAAAGAGACAAACAAAACCAATAAAAAGAAACTAAGTAAAACAAAAACAAAGTAAAGAGAAAGGTTGTGAAGGACTCCCCTTGTGAAGACGTCCTTAGCCTCCTCGGCAACGGCGCCAGAAAATCCTTGATGGTGGCTCAGATCAATGTAGAGCTTCGTTGGGAGACCCCAAGAGGAAGGTATGATGAGCACAACAGCAAGTTTTCCCTCAGTAAGAAACCAAGGTTATCGAACTAGTAGGAGGAAGGAAATGACTCAAAGGTGTTGCTAGCAACTTGGAAACCTGCACAACACAAACTCAATACTTTGCCCCAACGAACAGTGAGGTTGTCAATCTCACTGGTTTGCTGAAAAAAAGGATTAACTGTATGGTGTGGAAGGTAATAGTGGTTTGCAGAAAGTAAACAGTCACAGTGGAAGATGTATCAATGGTAAAGATTGGACCGGGGTCCATAGTTCACTAGAGGTGTTCTCCTTAGATAAACAAACATGGCATGCTGGGTAAACAAATTACAGCAGGGCAATTGACATGACTGAGCAAGGCATAACAATGCAATACTAGACATTCATGATCCTATGAGATTTGATTGGGCAATACAACAAGATACATAGACCTCCATCCAACTGCATCTATGACTAGTAATCCACCTTTAGGTTATCATCTGAACCCCCTCCAGTATTAAGTTGCAATCAAAGGATAACTGCTTTAAGCAAAGTGTGTAAGGTAAATAATCCACTTTTTCCATGAACAAGAGACCGTTGTTTCCCCCCTAGTAGCAACAGCACATCTACAACCTTAGAGATTTCTGTCACTTCCCTTAGATTAAATAGAGGCATGAACCCACTATCGAGCATAAATACTCCCTCTTGGATTCACTAGAATCTACTTGGACAAGATAGCTACTAGAAACGGAGAGCATGCAAGATGACAAACAACACAGACATGATAGAATAAATAAGACAAAATCATTAATCAATCTGACATAGTAATCTCAATATCCATCGGATCCCCGCAAACACAACATGCATGATTACAAATAGATGATCTTGATCATGAATGGAGCTCACAAGATCTAAACATGGTAGCACAAAGGGGGAGATACAACCATCTAGCTACTACATGGACCCTAGTCCAAGGTGGAACTACTCACGCTTCATACCGGAGGCTGGCATGATGATGAAGAAGGCCTCCGGGATGATCTCCCCTCCGGTAGGGTGCTGGGAAGAGATTCAGATCCCTCGATCTAGGGACGATGGTGGCGACGGCTACAGACTATTTCGTGGAAGACTGATCGGGTTAGTTAGGGTTTATGTATCGGGGGTCTTTATAGGCGAAGAGGCAAGGCAGGGGCACCCAGGGCGGCCGCACCCCCCAGGCGCAGGTTAGCGTTAGCCATGCGGCCAGGGGGTGTGCCCCCTAGTGGCTCCCCTTCGACTTGTATTTTGGATCTGTGTTACCCACGTTAAAATATTGACTTTGGCTTTTGTCCCGTCCAATTCCGAGAATATTGATTTTCTGCCTTTTCTGGAGCCAAAAAACAGAAGAAAACAAGCAACTGGCACTATGGTGTCTTGTTAATAGGTTAGTCCAGAAAAACATATAAAAACACCTCAAAGTGTAGACAAAGCAAAGCAAAGTAGATACTAAACCAAGCATGGAATATCAAATATAATAGATATGTTTACGACTTATCAGCAACAACAACAGTTCTGGCAACAGAAGCATGACCTGCATCCACAACAGGGTCTTCCACCATGGCAAAACGGGCACTCCTTCGAGGAGGTTGAGCTGCAGAAGCATGGCGCAGACGAGGAAGCACATTTTGCTTAACATCAACGGGGCTTCGAGTCAGACCACCCTAAGCTTGAGTAGCAGGGCCACCAGGAGTGGAAGCAGCCTCCACATCCATCATTCTACATTCCAGGAGAAACATTCGAGCAAGCGGACACCATTTCATCAACCCGGACATCTGACTATCACGCTTTATAGTAACCTTTCTGCGTTGTTCATCCATGAAGCTGAATCGTGCAGTCTGCGTTGGCCCCATTTCAATATGTTTACGCAGAGCAGCAACCATACGAGGGATAGTGCAAATCTCTATTGGTGCTTCTTTAATCGCGACATAAGTACCATAAATCCACTTGGCCTTCACATTTGGTATTTGTGGTTGGTATCCATTGACGCGTACCAAAACCACGTAAGGGCCTCTAGGGGGCCCTAGTTGACTGAAATTTGGGGGGAAAATAAGAACTTGTATGTCAGCATTCGGCCAACAAACAATTATAGGTTTGGTCTATCTCTTTCAGGTCAATAGACAGATTGCAGCTATAGTTAGTGCGAAAAGCAAAGATAAGAGTATCTCACCCGCATGTATCCAACACTTCTTTCAGGGTATGATGATCTGCCATCCTCCGTGCTGCTCAGCTCGTCCGGCGGCGGGGGAGGGCTAGATCCTTGGAACGGTGGGCACAACATGCGGCATTAGAGCTCGGGATCAGCGAGAGGTCACAACAACTTGGCACCAGAAGGCAAATGTCCCAAGGGATCATTCTGGGTCGAGGGTTGATTTCGCCGCCGGCGACGCTCGGGTTCATGCGAAGGAGTGAGTGAATTTGTGAATTTTGTCAATGTTGCGTGGGGTCTAGTTCCTCGTTTTGCCTACGTGGGTGCCTACTTGGCGCTCGTGTCACGGACAAAGTAGTGACATGGAGGTCTCGAACGTCTCCTTCATGGGGCAGTTGACAGAAAGTTTGTATTTGGCAGGGCTGGGACGAATTCGGCTCAAAAGGGGCCTTCCGAGTGATTGGCAGCCCAAGTTTGCGAAACCCAGCAATTACACGGAACTTGGACCCCGCGTTGCACTCGCACGGGAAGTCGAACCCCGCGAGTTGAAATCCCCTACTCTCATGGTTCTCCGTTATTTTAATAAGCATGTTGTTTTGCTCGGTTTGAGCATGTATAGAAGTTCTAACATTTTGTTCCAACGAGATATTGCCATGATTTGCTCCATTATCATTATCATAACTATTATAAGGATATCCTGGGGGACTAGGATAATGTTTTTGAACATTAGAAGCACAATGATTTTTTCATGTAGGATTAAAAGGAGTGTGAGCTATAAAATTCATACCATTAACATCAGTAGCGATAGCTTTAACTTGGGTATCATCTTTACCTTTTACTATGCTAAGAAACTCGTCTACCTTAGATGTAAGCTCTTCATTATTTACCTCAGTGATTTACGAGGTTCTTTACACATGCCATTGTGCATGGTTATTTTGCATATCATCAAGAAGTTTCTTTGCAACACTCACTTGCTTTCCCATGATCGTTACTCCTGCTGCAGTATCTAGCATAGACTTAGACATTGGGTTAAGACCACTATAAAACAAATGTAATATAAGCCATTCTTCCATCCCATGACTAGGACAGTTCATTATGGCTTCTTTCATCCTTTCCCAAGAAAGCGCTAGTGGCTCACGGTCTTCTTGTCTAAAGCTTGTAATGTTGGATCTTAGCTACATAGTCTTAGCTAGGGGAAAAAATTAGTTATAAACAAATTAGTACATTACTCCCAAGATTTAATAGTGCCCTTTGGTAGAGCTAGCAACCAATCCTTAGCCTTTCCTTTAAGAGAGATAGGAAACAATCTTAATTTAATAGCATTTGGATCTACATTCTTAATACGCATCATGTCGCAAATTTCAGTAAAAGTGTATAACTGCAATCCTGAATCCTTAGAGGATGAGCCCCCAAATTGGTTCTGTTGAACCAAGCTTAAAAGGTTAGGCTTAATTTCATAAGTTTCCGCATCAACAACAGTCTGAGTGATAGGTGCACGAATAAACTCATCAGTGGGAGTAGCATACTCCCCAAGTCTATTTTGAGCCATGGCTCTTATATTTTTGGTAATTTTTAAGTAATGAAAACAAATAACAAGTAACTATTTTTTTGGGTTTTCAAATAGATAGCAAGAAAGTAAATTAACAAGAATAAAACTGCAAACTAATAATAAAACTAAAAACAAGGTCTCTAGTGACCTCACCAGGATAGCGAAATTGCTTCTCTGGCCATGGCGCTAGAAAAAGGGTTTATACCTTCGATCTGGATTCACGGATGTAGTATAATAGCTTTTTCCCTAGAAGACCTAGGTTTAATCAAACCTTAAAAAGCAATGCTAAAAGGAAATAAAAAGGATACATCTACAAGACTTTGTTTATTTATTTTACCTTAGTTTACTAGACCAATCTAGTTTACTTTTATAGTGGGTTGAATCAATGGATGGAGATAGGCCAGGGTTGAAGATCCACCTGCAGCTGCACATCATATGGGATAAAATATAATAATAAGCATAGTCATGTGTAATATTTTAACGGAGATAATCTCTTGTGGGCAACATATCCTAATATACTAGAGCCCCAGTGATGCAGCGGGTATAACACTAGTCTTTTAATCCAACCGAGTGCACACTGAAGCCACGGGTTACAAACGATTATTAAGTGTAGAACACATATTAAAGCATTATGTGGTGATGTTGTTGTGATCCCGAATGGGTCGATAAGCGAAGACCGTACTACCCTTTATGTCACTGGGGTTCCTATGAGATCGTCGCTAGCCAAGTATCTCACCTCAAGCCCTTATTAATCTATGGGATCTTGGGTACCTACAAGTCCACAGATCAAGATAAGGGACAAAGAAACAAAAGATACAAATCTCAATAGCAAACAAAATAATATACTCCCATGATTAGATGCACATAGTTGTCGTGAGGTCTCTCCCCAACCCGCAGCCTGCAAGGACTACTCACTCATAACAAATAGATCAATGATAGAAACATTGTGCAAAATACTTAGATTGAAATCAAATATTCTTATAATGGTCGCCAAATCATAAGGATATCTGAAGTATAAAGCAATGGTTATGGCTAATAAAGGTATGGATGGTGGAATGGATGAACAATGGGTGAAGAACGGATGAACAATGATGTGGATCTACTTTGGTGGTGTTGTGATGAAATCTGAGAATGGCGGCCCTCTGGACAACGGTTGGAGCCTCAAAATATATAGGCATCTTCACGAAGGTAGTAGGGTTTGACGAGACGGAGCCGCCGCCACCCAGTACGGGCAGACCGTATGGGCATACTTCGCCCATACCGCGGGTCATTACGCGCACTATCGCCTAAAATTTGCTTCTGAATTACTTGGTTGTGTAGACTTCCTCCAAATCCTTCATTATGACTCCTGATTTCGCATTAAAACTTGTGATTTCTTGTGCAACATAATTTAAAGCAAGGTTTTACATATCTTTGCAATTATGAGTCATTAGTGGTAGAGATTGAGAGTTTCTTGTCAATTGCTTGACTAAAAACAGTGTTTAAACATAGAGAAAGATGGCAAATATTGGATCCACCAATAATCGTCCGAGAAGTTATTCTCGGGTGTGCACAAAAAATACTAGTGTTGGTCTGTGGGGACAGTCTTGAGATCCTAGTAAGCTACCAAGGGTGACAGTCGTCAGTCCGGAGAGGCCGGGGTATTACAAGTGGTATCAGAGCCAGGTCTCATGGTTACACGGGCATGTGGGGTCAGTGGAGCATGGCACATGTGGACCAGAGTGGACACAACATGATATGTGTGTCGGCACTGGACGCATAAACGTGTTCTAAGAGGGGACGTTCCTGGCTTGTGGTAGATCGATGAGGGCGTCGATCTTCTAAGAATGGGTGTATGTGAGATTCTGGCGCATGGATTAATAGGATTGATAGAATACTCATACCAACAAGTTGCAACTTCTTTTAGAGAAGCATGTAGGAAAAGAAATGTAAGGTTAAGCATGCTTGGCCTAGAGCGATTTGAGGATGGGTGACCGACTGATAAGTTCTTCCCTGGTGTGCACTGGTGAGGACAAAGTGCGTTGAAAAGACTAGTGCTGATCTATGGGACTAATCTTGAGATCCTAGTAATAAGATGCTAAGGGTGATAACTACCAGTCCGGAGAGGCCAGGCCGTTACAAGTGTCCCCTCTTAGTCCTTATATGGGGAGGCTAGGTCTGAGGTACCATCCGAGTTGGTTACAATGTATGATCTAGTCTAAGATTTCCTTGTTTAAAATCATCTTCTTGCTTACCACACCGGGAGTCGGTGTCCTCATGTGCTTTGTATCACCTGAATCTTCATGGGCTTCATGGATCTTTTAGCATATTGTATCGTGGGCCTCCAGCTGGGTCGAACCGGATAGGCTAAGGGTGAGTGCCCATTGGGCATGCCTATGTCAGCATCACTTTAAGTTCTCTATGGAGAATCGGTTGGTGAAAGCTTGTGTGCTTGTTAGTCTTGGGTTATTGGAACCCTGGAAAGTTGTGGCCTTGGTGATGTTTCTTTGGGCCTCCAATTTGATTGTGAAGATTACCTCAAGCTTGTGGCCTTTTGTGGCATTATCTTGGGAGCCTCCAATTGAGTTGTGGAGACTGACCCAAACTTGTACATGTGCGGTGACCATCCTGAAGTGTACCATAGTGGATCAAGGTCTTCTCCTTTTTGTGGGAGGACTCGAGAAGAATACGGTGAGCCACTATGGCATTTGAGGAGCCTATCTTACACCTCCACACCGCTCCAACAGAGACATAACTTCTTTAAACCTGAACTTCGGGATAAAATCACAGTCTCCACGTGCCTCGTTTATTTCTATACCCGAGCTCTTTACTTATGCACTTTATATTGTGATAGCCTTCGTTCTTGAAGTTATATATATTGCTATCATCTTGGTGCTTGACATGCTTAGTATAAGTTGTTGGTGCACTTAGTTAAACCTAGCGGATTTAGATTTTCTGCTTGATAAATTAAATGCTAGTTTTATTCCACATTTATTATAGCCTTAACTGTAATAGTTTTAAAACGCCAATTCATCCCCCCTCTAGGCGACATCTGTGTTCTTTCAACGGGGTTCTATGGTTGCAAATATAATCGTGTAATATAACTTACATGGTAAGTAAGCATCATGATCATTGTTTGCTATTTAACTTATGCGGGATGTGTTACCCAAGAGCCAACACTAGACTTCGTCAGTACGCATGATACCGTGCGGAATTCAACTGAATCCGCAAAAGTACAATGTGAAAAATATCTTTCCCGACTACTGCGAAGAAACCGACACCCGATAAAGTTGTTTCGTGTACCCGGAGTCGAAGTACCGATATTAATCCAAAGATCGTAAAGTTGGCTCGGATCGATAATCCAATAATAACGCCAAGATCAAATTTGAAACAATTGGAAAGCAGGAACAAATCAATAATACCAGAATTCTTTGATTCCTCTATCGTACATGTGCAACATGAGGGTGATGTTATTGCTGTGTAAACATATTTAGTATTACCATTAGTAGTTTGAGTGTAGATTATAAGCGCAAGTCATTTGTAATGAAATTATATTGTTCAGAACAATTCAGTGAAATTATTGTTGCTATTGTACAACCTTTTAACTTGTTATATGCATATATACTCTACATATGTCATATGTTAAGTTTCCAAAATAACTACACATAATATGTTTAAACTAAAAAAAATAGCTTTGTTCATTTTAGCTCAAGTATACTCTATGAGAATTTGGCTAGCCATGAAATTTTGTCAAAGTTCTTGGCCTTGATCATAGCAATATTGAAAATAACACAAGTATCTTTGGTTCAATGATTTATACTCCCTCTATCTTAAAATAGATGTCTTAGATTTATTAAAATTTAGATAAATCTGGACACTATTTAGTATATAGATTCATCCAAATTTTAAAAAATCTACGATTTCTATTTCAAGACGAAGGGAGTACTAAATTTTCAAAGGAAATCCTTAAGGCTTTTCCTCACTCTGAGTGTTGTTTGATTGGTAGGATTGCAACTCATATAAATATTTTGTAGAATTAAGTATAGAATTTCCGATCCATTTCATTGGTAGCAATAGGATTACCTAATCTTGATTGATTGAAAATCATCTGGTGTCTTTCTCCGATCATATTTCTTTCTTATTTTTGCATTTCAGGAACTCGCACATAGAAGATGTCGTATTAATTGAGTAGGATGACATTCTGAAAAAGTGTTGCCTACTTCCTTCTATTTCCGATTTCAACTCCGTGCATCTCTTGGGATCCAGTTGTTTTTTCGTATTCATTGGTGTTGTTTGATGTCATTCGCCTTCGATCTACGTTGTTATCTTCGACGATGGTTGTGCTGGTCTTTTGGGGTCTTAGCGCGATAATTTTTCGTGTGTCTATTACAAGAATCTCTACTAAGACAATATTGCCCGTCTGGGTTGATAGAGGGGTGAGGATGTTATGTACTTGTTATGTGGTCCAATGATATATGTATTTTTTAGTATTTTTTCCAATCCATATTAGTTGACTCAAAATTTTCTAGATAGCACTAAAATTTAACTAGATACATTTATATCTAGATTAATATAAGTCAACTACACATCTATACCGCCGTTATCAATGCGGAATTTTGGAGTAATATGAATTGGAGGGATTATTTTTTAGTTCGTTTGTACCGCCGTTATCAATGCGGAATTTCGAAGAAAAAACCCGGATCTGTGCCGCTCACCACGATCACAAACAGACGACATCTTCACGTCTTGCTTCCGCTATTTATGCGGTTGGGTCGCACCACCGTATGCGTGGCGATCAAATTCTTTTTAAGTGTCGAACGTCTTTTTTGCATCCGCTCGTTTGAAACCAAATCGGCGCCCTCTGGTTAGTGGGCACACTCAACTGCAGGACCCACAGATCAGTGACCATGTAAAGGAGGTGCCTTCACCGTACATGTGGCACAAGATCGCACGGATAGCACACCAAATACGATTATTCAAAATCCTACAAGTATAAGTCACTGCCATGTGGGGCGCACGCACACGCATGACCCACCGGCAGTAAACTTCTCGATTTAGGTTTCCCGTGACGTCCATTCGCGAGGAGATCTGCCTCTGGCTTGAGGTGCAAGAGAGGAGACCGCACGGATCTCCCCGGCCTTCCTAAATAAAAGCACCCGGAATTCTGCACCTAATCACCACACTGCCACGACGCACGCGGGGGCAGTTTGGGCAACACAGAAGCGGTGGCAGAATGGTGGATAGGCATCACTACTCGAGGGCAGAAAAGGAACACCGCGAAAGATAAAGCCTCTATTTGGACCCTCGGCTCTGCTCCCATCGCCATTGCTGCTCTCTTCTTCCTCCTCCCTCCCTCCCTCCCTCGTCTGTTCTTCTTCTTCTCACAATTTCCCTTGTAAATTTCCTCTTGTTCGTTCCGTGTACTGAGACGTAAACGAACGGCAGAGGCAGAAGAGAGTGATTGGTGAGCGGTAGGAACCGGACCTCAGCGGTTGACGGAGGCCAATTTTGATGCGTGGCCTCCTCGAGGTCCATGCGATTGGCAGAGACGCCGCGTCGAACAGCTCCTTGAAACTGAAAGCCGTTCCGGCATTGGACATGATGAGGTAGCAGGCAGATCTCCGGGCTCTCTCCTTCCCCTCCTCCTCCGTGCGGTTCTTCGTTTCTTCCGTGTCTGTTTGTGTTCAGATCGAAGCGTGCGCTGTTTCTATCTTGCGTGCGTTTGATTTTTTGGTTTCTGCTTCCGTTTCGCTTCGGTTGGTGACGGATTTCATCGGTTCGCCCGCCGGCCTGAACTGGCCGGCTTTGTAAAATTTCACGTTTTATGCGTTTACTTTGTTAATCTGGCCGATGCATCCCCCTGTCTACTTTGTTGGATTCTCTGTTCTTCCTCCGGCCTTGTTGATCTGTGCTTTGGTATTTCGGTTCCGACTGTGCCAATTTGCCCGGTTGGTTTTGACTCCCGATTCGGTGTTCTTAATCGCTATATTTTGCAGACTTCTGCTTGTACTCTGAAGGTCGTCTTCCAATTTTTTCTGTTTCCAATGCTTTTCCGGCTATTTCATCTGGATGAACAGCATCCTGCCGTTTCTTCGCTTTTGCATCCTCAGGGTCTCATCGTGTGAAGATTGGACTTGAGAGAAGTATTTTCTTCTTCTTCCCATCCGTATCTGTCGGTAGCGCTGTTTGTTCCATATCTGCTAGTGATCGTTGAATTTTGTGGTCATTTTGCTGTCGATTTCATCATATCTTATTGCGGTCGATCGATCCGTGTGCTTCTTCTTATCATTTCACTCCAAGGCGAACGATTTGCTACTTACATTTTGCAGCAGATCCCTTTGTCCGGTCAAATCGCTAATCTTCACCGTTTCAGGTACCAAAGACTCAGCCCGGACTGCCTCCCGCTAACGAACGGTGGCGGCAGCGGCGGCGTGGCCCGCAAGCCGGCGTCGAGATCCTTCAGAGACGATGACGCCCCGGCCGCTGCCACCGACGGTTCCAGAGTGGCCTCGTACCTCACCTCCTCCCACCCAGACTCGAAGCCGGCGCGCCCGCGTGCGCCGCAGCCGCCGTCATCGTCGGCCGCACGGAGCCCTGCGCGGGACCATGGCCATCACCACCCGTCCGACTCCTCCGACACGGCCTCCCCGAGCTCCACCGGCGGCGCGGTCGGTGGCGACGTGCTGCTGCAGTGGGGACACAACAAGCGATCCCGCTGCCGGCGCGACTCCTCCGCGGCGTCGTTGTCCGCATCGCCGTCCTCGCAGCGCCGGCAGACCCTCGGCAACGGGAAGATCCAGCGCCGCGCGTCGGCGCCCGCGGAGAAGCTCATGCCCCCTCCGGCCGCCACCGTCACGAGGGGGTCGAACCTGAGGTCTTCTTCCTCGTCCTTCCCGGCCCGTCCCGCCGGAGGAGACGCCAACCACCAGCCTCCTCCCCACCACAGCAGGTACGGCCTCCTGTCCCCATCTCGTCTCGTATCCTGCGTGAGAGCTCCCCGCTCGCTCGCTCCCCATTTGTCGCCGGTTTCACGCGGTGACTTTTTTTTCGGTTTCCGCTTCTACCCCCAAGCAGAAACTACCGGGCCACATCTTGTTCTTGTTGTGGAGTCGTGGGATCGTGGCCTTCGCGGCGTTATTTATTCGAGAGGTTTTTTTTGGTGCTCGGGGTTGAGTCTATTTGGTTTTTTTGGTGAGCTGTACCACCCAGGCGCCCACCCGTCTTTTAGCAGCACCGAGACGAGAGCTTGTAGTTGGACAAAAGATTCCTTCCTCTCTATTCTTCCCTTTTCTCCAAATTCAAAGTAGGTTTTTTCGATTATTTTTTGTTCATATTTTTATATTCTGTACTGCCGGTTAGAGGTCCGGATCGCGTCGTGGATAGGTTTTCTAATTTTCGTTGTATTTTTCGGTTTATGTTAAAGTTATTTTTCGGTGGAAAGTTTTGTGTCTGGATCTGAATGGGTGGTAACTTTACCGCCCTTGACTGCTAATCCGTGGACGCAGGGGTCACGTAGGCAGCCTGTATTTGTCACACAATGCGTGATGCAAGGGGGACCCAACTAGATTTCCATATCTGCTCAAATTCCTTGATGACAGCAGTACTCCTTCGTTAGTTATCAGAAACAATTTCAGTTTCCCTCCTTGGAATTCTCGGTTCGATATCCGGTGTTTAGCTTGTGCATGATGATGATCTGAGTTGCAGCATCGAGAGAGGAGGCGCAGAAGGGAAAGGGCGTAGTACTACTTACTACCGGTAGGGCAGATGGTCATAAATATGTGTGCACATCTCGACACCCCCATCTTTTTTTTCCTTTTGCTTTCTATATGGCCATCAACAACTGTAGCCCTAGGACGGAGGAGTAGCTTTGCTTAGTTTTGCATATATTGTATCCATCTTGTTGTGGTAAGTCTCTACTGGTAGAGACCAGTACCAGCACCGATCCACCCCTACCCACCCTTCTTCCCCTTCCCAACCACCACCACGATCCCATGATTGACGCCATGTTTTCTCCCTTTGGTTGTACGATCAGGTCCATCGCGGTGGAGGAGCGATCGGGCGGTGTGCAGAAGCGGTCGTCCCCGGACAAGGCGCACATCAGCAACAAGCCCAGCGTGGACGCTGTGCCGCATCATCATCAGCAGCATATGGAATCCAAGAACAACCACCACCCATACCACCACCACGGCAACGACTCGCCGCTGGTGCACGCCAACGGCGGCACCGTCGCCGTCGCCGGCGAGAAGCTGGGAGGGGAGCGGTTTGAGCTCCCCCGGATCTACATCTCGCTGTCCCGCAAGGAGAAGGAGGACGACTTCTTGGCCATGAAGGGCACCAAGCTGCCGCAGAGGCCCAAGAAGAGGGCCAAGAACGTGGACAAGTCGCTCCAAGTATGCATCACCCCCCTGCAACTGCAACCCACTGGTCCGATCGGATCTAGGAGTATTTCTCCGTCTGCTCTGATATACTAACATGTGTTTTTGTTTGTGCTCCAGTTCGTCTTCCCAGGGATGTGGCTCTCAGATTTGACCAGGGGCCGCTACGAGGTGCGAGAGAAGAAATGTGTGAAGAAGGTATAAACCATTAATCCCCTCTTCCTCTGCCGTTTCCATTGACAGGTTCAACTCACGCCTGGTGTTCGTTCTTTTGTGCTCACAAAAAATTAGTAGTACACGTAGATTGATTGATTGATTCACGGCATGCGACTGATGGGCTGCGATGCAAATTAAAGCCTTAATAAAGTGGGTTAATTAGTTGCCGCTTTAGTTTTCTTTTCTTTTGGGATGGTCACGTGGGGCCCATGACCCCTGATGTCCTCATTCATGATGGTACCGAGTTAATTTCCCTCGGCTTTATTGCTGTGGACGTGGAATGCAAGGCCGCGATCTTCTCTTGCCCTAACCGGAGGAGTCTTCTAGGTTTAGCAGATTCAGCCACTGTCATGTGGTGCTTTGCCAAACCAGAGACCCCAAAACGTTGGACAACCCAACTGCTGCTACCAGTAGCCACAAAAGAAAAAATCCCGTGGCCTCTTTGGGCTGGGGGCCACCTGTCAGCGTCATGTCCTCGTCGGCCCACCCTTGCAAATCGGGTGTGTTTGAACACCAGCCGCTGACTAGCGGGCCTGCTGTGTGGGGCCTGTGGAGGAGAGGTGTATCTGTCGCCTGCTAGGACCACATGATGGCACGCCTGGATAAAGCTTGGAATCATAACCATGAAAAAAAGGATAAAATTAAATAAATCTGTTGATCTAAAAAAAATTGAATAAATCGTTCGATCTATTTATCTGTTTTTGGCTATTTCAATCTCTGCGGCATGCGTGTCCTGTCGATAGGAACAAGGCAACGGCCCCGGATCATGTAGCGATTTGGTGGAAGGAATCTTGTAACATGACTACATGAGCTCCTCTGTTTAGGTTGCTACTACTATTATTAAATCCCAAAACACTGAAAGAGGCTTAGATCGTGCTTGGCCTTGGATACTCCCGTTTATTATTGGCCCCGCACATGCTCTTTATTAGTAACAGTAGTGCTAGTATTTCTTAAACTCTCGCATCAAATCAAGGTTTCCTCTTGAGCTCTGCACTAACCCGAAAACTCTTTCTCGATTTGAAACACAGAGGCGAAGAGGTCTGAAAGGGATGGAGAGCATGGACAGCGACTCGGAGTGAAGAACAAAGGGAGAAGATGGGTTTGGGATGTGTGGTCGGTCATTGACCGGTGGTAGAACTTAGGCCAAAAAAAGAAGGGTCGTGTCTTTTGTAAATGGAGGATGGAGATGAAGGAGTGGGCTTTGCCTTGCCTTGCAGACGATGCCCCGGCTGTTTTTTTCTTTCATTTATTATTTGGGGGTTGGTTCGAAAATATCATTTTGGTGGGGGTGTCACATGGATGGCTTGCGTGGCGCCTTGTTGAGTTCCTGCACGTAACTAGGAGGTGGACGATACGCTAGGCCATTTCGTTGCCGTGGAGCGTGGGAAGGTGCTTGGTGGTATCGCTTGGCGCATCCTTCTTTGCCAATTTATTATTCTGTCTCCTACCCTCTCTCGTCCTGTGAGTGAGTCGATAGCTTTAGGATCAAGGATGAAAGAGATTGGCTGCGCGGGCTGGGCTTTGCTTGAACGAGTTGGGCTATGGCCCTCTAGGAATTGGGCCTGGTGCCAGCGAGAATGTTACGGGAATAGAGAGGCCTCCTAGTGGCCGCATCGCACTGATAAAGTGGTCCACTGATTTTGTTCTCTAAAGACGTTTTCTTTTTTCCTGCTTTCCTCTTGAACGTGATAACTGTAGTTGAGGCGGTGTATTATGCAAGTTGGGGGCACTCTGTTGCGCGTTTGCGCTGAGTCTCGATTGCCGTGAAACTGCTCCCCCCCACCCCCAAATTCAGCTCCCCAACAACCTTTCTAGCAAGTGCTCTTGCTGTGGCCCTTTGACCCGACGGAGGTGTTTGGTTCAGGAACGGTAACGATAAACCGATTACAGTGGTACTGTTAACAGAATGGCTTAAAAAACAGAAAACGTTTTGGTGCAACTAAATGTATCAGTATCCATTTGAAGATTTCCAAGTGGTAGGAAATTGTGCACAGAAAAATACCCCGAAATCACCTACCAAAAAAAAAACTGGAAACTTGTCACAAATCGATTGGATCTGGACAAATTTTACAGGAAATCTACACACGCTGACACAATCAAGAAAAAAACAGGCTTGACACCCGACTGAAGAGAACACTAGCACAAAAGGTGCAAAAATACCCTGTCCAGGCTCCTGCGTGTGAGCCAACTATTGACACGATAGTGTGCTTCCAAATCTGAAGTTACAGAAAAGCAGGTGATCGGTTAGGGGGGCCGTGCTTCTCATAAGATTCTTGTTTCTATCAAAGTCGGTAAGAACTCTTCATTCCAAAGCAGGGCCTAGCTTAACGAAGCTGTTCCGCATTCTCTCGAAATAGCCTTTCATCCCGCTTTATAAATAAAGCACACCGGTGAGACCGTTGCTGGGTCAGACAGTACAATGTTCAAAGAAAGAACTCGAGCACTCCTGGCGCCAAACAGCATAAGCAAAAGCCCAAGAGAAAAGACAAAAGAAAGAAATGCACGACAGCATCGGCTCGACCACCGACCAAGACTCGCGACTGCTGCGACCGCCGAAAAAGTCCCACCATGATCCTATGCCTCCGAATTTTCGTGTACCAAGCAACACCTTCAAGAAGGGGGACGACGATGACGCTGCTGCTGCCCGGACTACTCCTAGGATTTCTCCCGGTACACGCAAGGGAGTGAGAGGAGGGTACATCCGGCGCCCTTCAAGAAGGAAGGCCAGGCCAGCCGGCAAGGATTTCTCCCGACCCCCCCAAAGACCCAAACTCCAGTCAATCCTGGCACTCCGCCATCTAACCGTCCACCAACATGCGCCAAAATGGACCAGCCGTCTTTATCGGCGTCTCGCCATGGCAAACACCACGAGGTTGGCCGGCATGAGACACCCACCGAACACAAGGGACGGCGGCGCCGCTGCCGCGTGGGAGGGATCGACCTCCACCGCCAAAGCGGTAGCAGACCGGACGCAGCGGTAGGAGCATACTAGGCGATAGGCCCGGCCGAGCCCTGATCGGGCCCGTGAAGCCCCCGCCGCCGCGTTGCAGCAGACGCATTAGCATCGTCGCTCCCCCTGTCCCGACGTGAACCCCCAAACCAACCATGGTAGCGGCCTGAGAGCGAGTTAGCCCGCCCACCAAGCACGTCTCTACCACCGCCGCCGCCAAACAACAGCGCCCTCGCCGCCGCCATCCAGGACTCCGCCCGGAACGCCGCCTGCCGAAGACCACCGCCACAAGGAGCATGGCACCATCGCAAGTCGCCTCCTGGAGCCACCTCCACCGAAAGAACGCCTTGCAGACCACCTTTCGGGGCCGCTGCCCCGGCATCCATGGACTCGCACCCACTTAGGCAGGTTCTTTGTGTGACCTACGAGGCGAAGGGATACGGCTGGCCAACACAGGTTGGTGGAAACAGCGTGGCCACGTGGAGGCGATCGACCTCCATCGCCAACGACGGTTGCCGTCCGGACGCCAGGGCACACCAGCACTTACGGCGGGCCTAGTGAGGCCGTAAAGACCCGCCATCAGCTGCGGCAGCCGCAGCCGTCGCCACCTCCAATTTGCCCCACCCCACCACCTCCAGAGAGAGGCGGACCCGCGCTAGGCGTCCCAAACCCGGTCGGGCCCAAGTGGGCCTAGATCTGGGCGGCCAGCTTCTGAGGCAGGCCAGCGGGACCCTCCTTCGGCCGTCGCCGCGCCAGCCGCCACCATGGCCTTGGGCGAGCCGCCGAACCGTAGTCCGCAGAGCACAACACCATCGCCATCGCCATCGCCGCCGCCAGAAGAGCGCGGCCACCGCGACCAGCGCACACCGCACCTCCGCCGCTGTCCACGCCGTCCAGACGCCGCCGCCAAGCTTCCCGACGAAAGCCGCCTGCCCGGCGTTCCGTAACCCCACCGCGCGAGAGGACCAGGGAGCCTCGCCGCCGCCGGCACGGACCGGGCTTTGCCCGGCCACACCTCGTGACAGCGGCGAGGACGGGGGAAGGGAAGGGGAGGGCGCTCGGCGGCGGGATCTAGGGGCCTCCCGGTCACCGCGCGGGGGCGACGCGGGAGGGGGAAAGGTTTTTTTTTCGTCCTTTACTCTAGCTGCTCGCTGTTCCGCATTCAGGCGCGTGTTGCTAGCACACAGGTCGCCGGCAGTCGTTCCGGCCACGCATTTCAAGAAAAGAGGCGCCGGCGGCGGTGTCTATCGTATTGAATCGAATAGCTCGTGTGTTAGTTCGGTTATCAGGTTTGGATAAGCTTCTACGTACTCCTTCGTTTTAATAGCCCCAATTTTAACTGGATTCACATGTATCTAATTAATATTTTAACTAGATACATTGGCATCTACACAAAGTTGGAGACAATAATATGGATCGGAGGGATTTTTTTCGGAGGCATCTACACAAAGTCCTTACTCACAAAACAATTCCTTCAAGGCCATCACAAAACCATGTAGGTTAAGTAGACTTTGGATTTTCAAAGAGATAAGACTAAGAACTCCCCTATGTTATCTTCCCGCACCAACAGATCAAGCAGCCAGATCTCCATCGCCACAAGAACAAAAATCACCATCGCTACCTTTATATTTCTGCTTTCCTGACATCCCCCGCATCTACTTCACAATGGCTCTAAGAATAGATCGAGGGATATGATTTGCCTTTTATATTTGAAATGGATTATCTTGTGCGTATGTCAAACTAGTTTGTTATTATTTTCATCCGAATATGATTCTGTGGTTACTTATCTATATAGTACTAATACTATTGCAATTCGAAATTCACGAGCAACCACAAACTGAATATAATCGGGTCTGTGTAAATCATTCGGGCGAGCAGAGCGTCGGTCACACGACCGACGAGCGCGCATGCACGCACGCAAGCAAGCAAAGGACAACATAGCTAGCTCCGCTGTCAGTCGTAGCTACCTGGAGTACTCGCGCGAAGTAGCGGGGACGCTGGCTCCAAGTGATGCAGCCGCTCGCGCTCTGTGCCAACGAACACCCTTGAGAAGCTTCGGTGCTGTTAACTTGGGCGGGTGGGAAACGAACGACAGCGCGAGCGAGCGGCACGCGCATGCTCATGCGTGGCGGCTTCGTACTCGGGCGTACGCACCGTACCTGCGATCTGGAGTCGACCAGGCCGGCAGTGACGTGCCCAAGCACGTAGGAGGGGCGTCACAGGACGACGCTACGAGGAGGAGGGATCTGGTGCTCTTTTTTTATGGCAAATTTTGGTGACGGACCGATCCGCGTGGTAGAACTCCTGCAGTCCAGAGGGTTAACCTGGTCCTCTTGCTACTCCACAAGCCTCTTCTTGCTTGAGCAAACAATGGTTGTGGTTCTGTCAACTTGCCGTCCTACTCTTCTTGCAGGGGGGGTTTGTTTTCTCGTCTTCCTTTTTTGCCTGCAACGGTTGTTGGGGGGTGAAAGGTACAGCGGGACGCGCCTTGCCTTGGCTTTGCGGCATTATTAAAGCCGGATAGAGGAGGAGGAGGAGCGTGGCTAGATAAACTAAAAACTTGCCGTCGCTTTTCTCCAATATAATCTCAGGCGGTGGTGCTTCAGTGCAGTGCCTGTCTTCTTCGATCAGGCTCCTCCTCTTCTCGCTCTGACGGTAAAAGGTAATTTCCGGTGCTCGTCTTGCTCTTCCGTAATCGGCCGTCTCGGTATGTGGCATCACCGACCGAACAGTCCTGGTCTCTTGATTTCGAAGCTGATCAGAGCATGGGTTGCTCAACTCAACCAAGGGAGGCCTGTCCTCTCCGCAAGCGCCTTGCGGAAAACACCAACCATCTCCTGCTATCCTGCCCCTTTCCGCGTCTCGTGTGGGCTAAGGCACTTCGTCCGGCCGGACTTGAGCGTCTGACCCCTTCAGTCACGGCGGCGGTTATATCTGATTGGTGGCCGGATGCGGCTGCTAAGGTGGCAACCAAGGACCGGCGAAAGGCCAACTCCAGGTGCTCGCTAGTTATGCGTAGAACGCAACGCCCGTATTTTCTTTTCGACGGGCAGGCATGCGCCGCCACGGTTCTAGCTAGCAACGCGCGTCAAGGATGAGTGGCTAAGAGAGTGGCTTCGTGTTGCCATGGCTTTAGTGGGTCAGCGAGAGGCATAGACTACGCTAGCTTGTGTTGTGGTGGTATGGCGGTGCTGCTAAGCAGCCTGGCTGGCTTGTTGTAATTCCCATGTAATGACTCTCGCCCGCTTAATTAACGACACACGGATCTCATGCGAGTTCTTGGAAAAAAAAACATGGGAATCATGCCAGCATGCCGCTTATTAGCAGGACCAAGCAAGGCAACGCACATGCCTGTGAGTGAATGTGAGCCTCGTAATACTCTCTGTTGGGGACTTGGGGGTTTCTGGTTTCTTCCTATCAGCTCTGTAGGTATGTGGCATATGAACCGGTGAATAGACGAGCAAATTACTGACCCGCGGCATCCCAGGCGAGGGTCAGGAGACAGAGCAGATGGTTTCTCCACCAAATCCGCCGCGTTTATGTTTGTCTCAACGGACAGAGAAGGCCAACGCTGAGAAGACTTCTCTCTTGGGAGCCTTGAACGAAAGAGAGCTGTTTGGCCAAGCCAATACCTGACGCTTACTTACTCCCCATGCAAGGTTCAGGAGTAGTACTACTATGATGAGCAACACACGCCGCGAATCCGCATGTTCTGAATGCGCGTGAACAGCATTGCAAAATTGCAAGTTGCAGGTCGTCGCGTCTCAATTTGCTACGTAAAGCTTTTCCTACCGGGAAGCAAAGTCGAGGGATATATATTTGTCGGCATTTTCAGTTCAGCCACAGTCGTGGGGGATTGGCACGACTAACACACGCCGCAATCCGCCTATTCTCAATGCTTGCCATGAAATCAGGGCAATAACCGCATGCCGAATACATACAAGTGTGATGTCGAGCTGACAAACACAAACTCCATAACACAAAACTGCAAACGAGTCACCACTGGCTGGCACAACAGCCTCAACAGGCAACGTTTGTTTCTGGATTTTGCACGCCTTCATTCAGGTTTTGCAGAGCAGTAAGAATCTCAGTAAATCCACACACTTAAGCATCACGATAACACAGATTTAATTTAATTAATCATCTCAGTTGACATGAGAGTTTGACTTAAAAACTAACGAGGGATGGGTACCATAACCGGAAAATGGATTGAGTTCGTATAAAGCAGAAGCTGTCGTCACAGATATGCAGCATTGGCATTGCCTACGTCTCCATGTGAAAACTCAGGTTGCAATACTTCAAACTAAATGTCGCGATGACTTCGTGCTCCAAGTAACTCAACTTCTCTTAAGCGAAGCTAGAAGTAACAAATTGTCCTAAAATGTAAAGAATTACACTTACGTTAGAGTGTGGAAACCAAAGCCACTCACCACAGACAGAATATAACTCTCTCAAAATAGGCTTTCGCCCCGCTATATTAATATAGCACACACACTGATACAAGGGTTCGAACAAAGAAAAAATGGGGCAACAACACAAACATGCCCAAAGAAAAAGAAATGAAGACAATGGTGAATTGACACAAGGTGATGACTCGCGATCGCTGCGCCCTCCAACTTATGCCCACCACGCTCCCAAGCACCCCGTAGCGCCGAGTATCAGGCAGCACCTTCAAGAAGGGGAGCACTGTCGACACGGAGCTGCTGCCCGGACGCGCTGGCCCTAGGGTTTCTCCGACACTCGGAGTAAAGTGGACAGAGGCTTCCCAAGACGCCCTCCAGGAAGGAATGGTGCCACTCGAAGGCGGAACCGCGTTAGAGTCAGACGACCCGACAGAGATTTCTCCCGCCCCATGTCCACAAAAAAACCCTGGCACAACGGCACACCACCACCAAACTTCGACGCCCACCACCACGCGCCACCACGATCAGGAAGTCACCAACACCGTCGCTTCGTGAACGCTGGCTCGCGAACTGAAGGACGAAGACACACAACATCGCCGGACCGGCAGAGAGCAGCCTCGCAACCGCCACGGGAGGAGCCCACCTCCACCGCCGAGAGGCGGTCTTTGACCAAACAGAGCAGTGAGAGCACACCAGGCCTTGGCATGGCCCGGCCGGGCCACGAAGGGCCTGTAAAGCCCTGGCCGCCCTGCAGCAACAAGCGGGGCACGATGCCGTCGTCCCCAGTCTAGCACCATCGCCGCCTCCACCTCCAGCGAGCACAGCCGCCGCCGTGCCTGGCCTGCCCAAGCCCATCTGGACCCGCCCGTAGATGGCCAGATCTGGGCCGGGACAGCCACCGACGGAGCTCGGTACCCATGGCGCCCCGCCTGGTCGACGCCACCATGCCGACGCCGCCACCAGCCATCACGCGGCCACGCCGGACCAGCACCTCCTGAGCTGCACCGCCGCCTAGGGTTACAAAGCCCCGACTAGCTCACCATGACGCGAGGAAGGACAAGCCGCCGCCACCGGCGTCGCCTAGGCTTCGCCCGACGACCCTTGCCGGCGGCGGCGACAGAGGGAAGGGGTGGAAGGGGGGAGGCGGCAGGGGCTAGGGGAGAGCCCGTCGCCCTCGGGGGGGGGGGGGGGGGGAGCTCGGGCTGTCGAAGGGTTTTTTCCACCTAGCTCAATCGACAGAATATAACAAGTCACTGTCACATGGTACAGAAATGCATCACTCCTTCACAGCTACTCAACTACTATTGGAAATGGAGAAATATAATATGGTCGTAATTCAGGCGTTCTAAAGTAACCAGATATTTGGCGCATTCAGCACAATGTTCAGTTTAGAAAATCAAATAGCACTTAAGTTTGTCAATCAAATTGACATAACTAAAGAGAATATATCAAGTTAAATTTACATGTCATTGGTGCAAACCATGACCCAATACATAGTTAAAAAAGTTACAAATCATAAAAATCAACTGAAGCAACATCTTTTTTCCAGGGGGGCTGAAGAAACGTCCAAGAATCTATGTGTTGAGTATATATAAAGTAATTTGTACATGACTAAAACATGCAACCAGCAAGCAAAAATTAATTAGTTATCACCAGCACCATTTTCTATTTCTAAGAACTTAAACATTTTCCCCTTACAAGTTACAACACTTTACTCACATGCTTGATTGTGACAGTATGTACTATGTAGTTTCTGAGAAAATTGAACAACTATAAGTCAAACAACCAAATAGTTCTATACTTCTATTATAATTTTACAAGCAGTATATGTATGTCCCAATAAATAAGATGGAGTTACAACTTGACCCAATCGATTAGGTAATCGAGCCAGAAATAAGGAAACTGGTTTTACAGATGACGAGGAGATATAGGTAATTTTTCCTCTCATATCGACATGGTACCATTCTTCCACCGATGCGATGTCTAGCAAGATCAATCCAAACTCCAAAACCCCAATAATATGATTGTTGTGTGTCGATCGATCTACCTCACATATCCACACAACTTTGATCGTCGGTTACAATCGTTGATCACATAAAACCTTCCCTCCCTCCCCATGGCGACCTCCTCTGCCCAATCGCTGGCGGCGGCTCTTGGAGCTTCCCCCTCGGAGAAACTCTCCAGAGAAAATTACCTACTGTGGAAAGCCTAGATGCTTCCTGCTGTACGTGGTGCCCAGGTTATGGCACTGCTCACGGCACCAACCACATACCCACAAGAATTCTAGAGGTCGATGGAGAAAATAATACAAGAAGCTAAGTCCCCAATCCAGCATACGGTGATTGGGTTTCGAGGGATCAGCAAGTCTTGCGTTATCTGCATAATTCTAAGCCCGAAGTACTCTCTCAGGTTCTCTCCCTACACAGTGCTGCAGATGTATGGGCTGCCGTTGAAGCCATGTTTGCATCACAGTCCAAGGCCCGTGTCTCCATGCTCCATGGTGCCCTCGTCAAGAGCAAGAAACTCAATATATCCGCTGTACAATTTATTGGCAAAATGAAAGGCTTTGCCTCTAAACTTGCTGCAGCTGGTCGGATGATTGTTGATGGACTCAAGGAATATATTCTTGGTGGTCTCCTTGGTGAATATAATTCATTGTTTTCCTCAAAAAAGATGCTTGCTGAAACCGATCAAAATATGGGGACTTTCCAAACTTCTGCCAACACCGCCCAACGTGGTGCTCATTGCCCGCAACAAAATGTTCAGGGTAGTGATGCCCAAAACCATGGACAACAATATGATCGTTCTACTGGTCATTATAATGGGCAAACTCAAGGTCGTGGTGTGCAAAAAGGAAGCCGTGGTCGTACACCTTCACCACGCCAAGATGTCACATGCCAAATCTGCAAAAAAATATGGTCATCCGGCAAATGAATGTTGGTGGCAATATTCTGTCAATAATGATGACAATTCTAGTTCTGGAGACAAGGGAGCTCATATTGCTTCCTATGGTGTGGACACAAATTGGTATCCCGACATGCGTGCCACTCATCATCTCACTAGTGAACTCCACAAATTAACAGAGACAGAGCAGATGGTTTCTCCACGAAATCAACGCTGACAGGATTACTATCTTGGAGCCTTAGAACCAAAGAGAGCAGTTCGGCCACGCCAATACCTGAATGCGCTTGAACAGCATTGTTGCAGTGCAAAGATAGTCGCGGCACAATTTGCTCAAGCTTTTCTTACCGGTAAGCAAAGTCAAGGACAGCTTGCTATGAAATCAGGGCAATAGCCGCATGCCAAATACTGTACGAGTGTGATGGCGAGCTGACAAACACAACAGCCCAAAACTGCAAACGAGTCACTACTGGCTGGCGGAACAGGTCATCGTCTGTTTCTGGATTTTGCACACCCTTCATTCAGGTTTTGCACCTCAGCTAAGCATACAGTACGACACATAATATAATCTGCAGGCATAAAGACAGAAAAGAACTCTACTGCAGAGCAGTAAGAATCTCAGTAAATCCACAGATGTAAGCATCACGATAACGCAGCTGAAATTAAATTAATCATCTCAGTTGACATGAGGGCTTGACTTCAAAACTAACAAGGGGTGGGTACCATAACCGGAAAATGACTTGAGTTCAGATAAAGCGGAAGCTGTCGTCACAAATATGCAGCATTAGCATGCCAACATCTCCATGTCAAAACTAATATTGCAATGCTTCAAACTAAATGTTGAGATGACTTCATGCTCCAATTAACTTAACCTCTCCTAATCAAAGCTAGAAGCAACAACTTGACCTGAAATGCAAAGAAATACACTTACTTGAGAGCGTGGAAACCAAATCCACTCACCACAGAATATAACAAGTCACTAACCAACTGGTACTCACATGGTACAGAAATGCATCATTCCTTCACAGTTACTTAATTACTCATGGAAATGGAGAAATATAATATGATCATAATTCAGGCATTCTAAATTAACCAGATATTTGGCGCATTCACCACAATGTTCAGTTTAGAAAATCCAATAGCACTTAACTTTGCCAATCAAATTGACATAACTGAAGAGAATATATAAAGTTAAATTTACATGTCATTAGTGCAAACCATGACCCGATACATAGTTAAAAACATGCAACCAGCAAGAAAAAATCAAATTATCACCAGCACCTTTTTCTCTTTCTAAGAAATTAAACATTTTCCCCTTACAACACTTAACTCGCAAGGTTGATTGTGACTATGTAGTTTCTGAGAAAATTGAACAAACGTAAGTCGAACAACCAAGTAGTTCTATTATAATTTTACAAGCAGTATATGGATGTCCCAATACATAAGATGGAGTTACACTTTAATCCAATCGATTAGGTAATCAAGCCAGAAATAAGGAAACTGGTTTTACATATGACGGTGAGATCGAGGAAAATTGGTTAGGAGAAAGTGCATGATAACACAGCGTACGAGTAACAAAAACCATAAGCATTAGAGTTAGAGCTCGTTTGGCAGTCATCATTTAGTGCCAGAATCATAGAATTCAACTGAGATTCCATAACAAACGTTATCGTGTAGTAGCTTCATTGGGCACCAAACAGTTATATAAGAAGCAATCTACATCAGTAATTAAGTAGCTAAATCAAGAAAGTAGGAACAGAAGAAAATAAGTCCTATTAACTAATGGATCAGATGGAAGTTACCTACTCCATTGTATTAATCACCACGAAGTTTCTTGTCATCAACTGAAGCAGGCAGAGGTGCGAACCTCGTGAAGAACGGAAAGGCAGGACCCCTGTAAGGCTCGGTAGACTGGTTGCGGAACATTTGCAGCTTGTTGGTGTTCAGATTGAGCACAAGAAGATAGGAATGAGGCTTCCTTATGGACCAAAACTCCATGTACACATAGCCAGCCTTCATAGCCAGGATGCGCACCCTCTTCATCCACTCATCACGACGAAGCATCTTCAAATACCCAAACTGATTCAGCAACGAGACCTCCTTCTTGAGGATCCACTCTCCGCTGCTGTTACGGACCCAGAGCTTTATGCATTGTTCCTTGCTGGACACAATGCAGAGCCCACCATGCTCCGCCATGTCCGCGATGCAGTACGATTCGCCACAAGGGAATGGAGGATTGACAACCGACCACACCATCGTTTCGGTGTCGAGCACCAAGATCTTCTCTTCGTTCTTGCGATACTTTACCGTCTTGGTGTCCGACCGCCAGTACACGAACCGGCCCGCGGGAATGCCATCGCTCCGGACTCGATTGAAGTTACGCACGACACGGTCAGCATCAGAGTCAATCATGACCCATTTGCCGTTGCTGGAGGAGAAGACGGCGGATTCGTCACCCCATCCCCATTGCTGCAAGCCGATGACCTGGAAGGAGGAGTCGGTCTCGTTCGCCACGATGGCGTAGCGTACCATGGGGAACCAAAGGCGCCAGACTTGAGGCGCGCGGAAGAAGACGGCGGTCCGCGCGAGGGGATCATAGACGGCGAGATCAACCGAGTCCCGGCTGCGTGAGAGGAGGAGGAGGCCGCCGTCGCAGCCGCGGAGGCGCCACTCGTCCTCGTAGTACTCCTCGTCGTCCGAATCAATTTCCGGGAGGTCTTCGAAGAAGAAATCGCCGTCAGCGACCGCGGTGGCTAGATTGCGGTTACCAGATCCGGCGGAGATGAACCGGAGGTCCGGGCAGTGGAGGGGAACGTGCCGGTTGTCGGTGAGGATGAAGCCGACTAGTGGGGGCCTGCGGAGGGACAGGAAGTGACGGAAGATGGCGGGGGCGGAAGCCACTCGGGCCCAGCTCTTGCAGACGAGAGCAGCGCTGGCAAGAGACGCCATGTCGGGGAGGCGGAGGAGGATCTCACCAAGGAGATCGTCACCAAGGGAGTCCACCGGCGGCGCCGGCGAGATCGTCGGCTTCTTGACGCTGGCTGTCCTGCTTCTCTCCCATGGTTCCATTTCTCTCTCCATAGAAATCAGAGTTTGCCTCTTCGATTGCATCGCATCTTTAGACCACCATGTCTCATAGATTTCACTTGTTAAGATTTTTCGCGCCACACATATCAGTTTACCGCCAAAAAACTGTGATTTCACTTTTTCGCGCCAAAATCATTCTGGAACCTTTGCCCTTAAGAAATCAGAAACTGAAATCTTTCATGTTTTGGACACAGAACCCCTAACTAGAAGCTAGAAGCACATAAGAGCATCTCCACGTTGGGTGAACCCGGCCGAAAACCGGACTTTTTTTTGGTCGGACGGTTTTGCGATACGCCCGGGCCTCGCACAGATCTGCGCCGAATGCGTCGGCTAAATTTCATTAAAGATGAGCGAATTTCGCTAAGATGGGCGAATATAGACGGATTACATCGAATTTAAATTAAAGTAGTACATAATAAACTAAAAAAAGGCCGCCGTCGTGGCCTTTGCCGTTTTACGTGCCAAAGTTGTTGTAGAACACCGTGTAGCCGGGATCGGTCCAGCCATCATCCTCGCCGCCACCGTCGTCGTCGTCGCTCGGCGGCTGGTGCTGGCGGGAGCTCCCCTGGCCTGGGTCGCCGACCACGGCTGGTAGGATGGGTCGTCATCCTCATCGTCGTCAAGGACGTAGAGCGGGACGCCCTGGTAGGCGAGCTTGCGCCCGGACAACGGCCGTCTCCGGGCCGCCTGATCCTCGCTCGCTAGGCGGACGGCCGCCGCTTCTTGCTCCTCCAGTCCTTCTGACCACTCGAATGTCCGGCGACGACCACCAACGGCGGCGCTGAAGTCGCGAGCGATCGCTTCCACCCTCAAGGCACTGTCATCGTGTGGCGCCGAGCCTTCAATCTTCGGGCACCGAAGTCGCAGGTGGCCGATTGGTGACGCCGTCGCGCGTGGCTCGCCGATGACGATGACACGCGAGCGTGTCCGCGACGGCGAGCGCACAAGCGAGCCTGCTCGCTTTTGATCGGCCCCAAGGCGGATTGGCGCAGCGTGGCGCGAGCCGAGGAGTGGGAGGCCGAGGCGGAGGAGGAGGAGCTCATGCTGGCCATCCTCCTCGGCATCCAGTTCGCCGGAGGATGCCGCCCTGACCTGGACGCCGGTGTGGGAGTGCACGGGAAGCCTAGACGCGGCGTGTTCCCGGCGTTGATGTGCTCCAGCACCGCCTTCAGTGTGCGACCTGGCACACTCCACCAACGCCGACGACCCGCCGAGTTGTTGCGCTTCGTCGGCGACTCGTTGGGCGGCCCTTCGTGGCGGGCGAGCTCCTGGGCGCGGTGGTCCGCGAAGAACTCCTCCTAGTACATGAGGTTGTCGGGCGACTCGGCGGTGGAGGGGTCGTCCATGGCGTCGATGAACTCCTGGATCTTGTACGGGAGCTCCTCTGGCGTCAGCGCCGACGGGATAGGGATGCCACCAGCGCTTAGCTTCCACCCCGGAGGGTTCTGCGTGTCCGGCGGCGTCATATACCCGGCCTCGTACAGCAGGCATGCCTCCCACGCCTGGAGGGTGCGTCGGACGAGGCCGTTCGCCGACGTATCGTCGCCGGGGTACTGCTCGGCCATGGCTGGGGAGGTGAGCTGTGAGGGAGTGTTCGCCGGAGTTCGGGCTGGTGGGCTGGGGGAGCTGTGAGAGAGTGTGAGGAACTCCGGCGAGGGGTACGGCTTATATAGGCCGAGGTGGGCGGCGAGGGCGGGAGGGGTGTAGCGGCGAGGGCGGGAAAAGGGGAAACGGCGGGAAGTTAGTGCCCGCTGGTCCGTCGCGGGAGCCGGGGCGGCGATGGTGGCGCCGCAATTCGGCGACGCGTGGCCGACGCGACGGGCAGTTAATGTCCGACGGTCGCCGCGTGGTTCCGAGGATGACGACGACTCGGCTTCCGTCGCTGACTCAGCGGTCCACGCGCCGTTTCGTTTTTTTTCCGCTGAGTTCGCTGCTCATGCTCCTGTGGTGTACCCGGGAACTGGTTCGATCTGATAGTCCGACCAAAATTGGCCCAATTCGCCAAAACAGGTCCTGGTACGCTCGGGCCAATTTTCGGCGTTCGGACCGAAATTCGGTGGTCGAATCGACGCCCTGGGTAGCCGAGTGCAAATGCTCTAACCCCATATATTTGCAAAACCGGACAATAAGCTGTTTTGCTGGGCAGGTTTGTTTGCATGGCCTGTTGATGTGGCAAAGTGAGTTCGGCTTGGTCCAAATAACTTAACGTGTACTTGTTCCATTTCAAAATATAAGATGTTTTCATTTGCTCTCGCGAGCCGGCGGCGGCGGCGAAAAAAATCCTCCCGATCTCATCCGGCCAGGGCGACATTGGTCCCTTCTCCCTCCGCCTGCCGCTCCGGCAGCGGCAGGAGGGAGGGGGGCTCGTTCCTCCGGTCTAGCCTAGTAGTTAGGGTTAGATTTTGTCTTCTTTGGTGTGTCATTGGGATGGTGGGAGTGGCGCCCATGCGAATAAATTTGCCTCAACTCTACTTCCACACCAGCGACGACCTTCGAGCCGGCGCCTCGGAGTTAATGGCAACGTGTGTTGATCGGTCCTTCGGATCGGCAGATTGGTCTTCTCGTCGTTCTTTAGGTCTCGCGAGAACAGTTTCTCGGTGTGTCGTTGACGTTCATTGTTATCCGTGACGGCGCTGGCGGCCGGGACGGGGTGGTTCTTCTGGAACTGGGATGTTCGTCCGGAGATGGTGGATTTGCCGTTCTTCTCCGCCTTCATCAATGGGAGGCGGCGAATCTTGGTCCAAAACAGCACAACGTCCCTCGGTCGACGTGCCACAACGACATGTGCCTCCCTGCATGCAGCATGCCTGTTTATCGACCCATAAAGCCTCGTTGGTGACGGTGCGATTTTGGATCTTGCAATGGTGGAGGTTTAGCGTCTCTTCCGGCGTCCGCCTTGGCGGCGCTGGTGTTGGGCGGCGTCCGCTGGCTATGGTGGTTACGGGAAATTCTAGAGATAGTTTTGTATTTCTCGATTTCTTAGAATTTATCTGCATATTCAGGATAATTAGTTTATCCCGATCTGTCTTTTAGTTTCCATGTGTGCTGCGTCATGTAACTCGATTTTCTATTAATGAAATATGTGTGTTGCTTCCAGAAAAAACTTTATAAAACAAATATATATAGACATCTTTTAGTGTGTAGATTCGAAGTGAACCATATACTAAAATGCATCTAGATACATTCATTTTACAAAAGATAAAACATATTTATATTATGGAATGGAAGGAGTACTATGAAACGGGGCACTTCATGCGCCTCTTCACGACAACAAAGCTCCAGTCTAGCAAACTCCAGCTACTGTTCCTAATCAAGTTCCAACAAAGAGAAGATCCCAGAGAAGGACTAGTCAAGCTGAAAGGAACTCCGAGGTTGCTCCAGTTCATACATTAGCTCAGACTTCAAGTTCTCGTAATAGTGTCCGCTTCAGTCGCCTTATCAGGATCCTTCATCTGGAGCCATCAGTGGGGTGGGCTTTCCCCCCGGTCCTCGGGGGATGATGCCAATATAGCAGGTGCAGGGGGGCCACCGCCGGGCCATCAGTTTGCTGTCGGGGTTGGTGTTGCGGCAGCGACTGTGCCAAAGAGGAGTAGGAAGAAGAAGCAACCTCAACTACCGAATTAGGGCGTGGTGTCTCATCAATTCCAGTCGGATCAGTAGTTGTTCCAGTAGTCCTTAGGGAAGTATGGGTATCCTCAGTCGGAGGTTCCAGGGTCTTTTGCTCCTTCCTTCATGGCTCAGGGTCAGCAGGTGCAGTAGCACTATGATATGCCGGGACATCAGTAGCATATTTAGGGGCCTACCCCTCCGCCACATGTTGTGGCTTAGCAGGTTCCAAATGTTGCACCTCCGACTGCTGCTACCTGTAAGAAGAACCAAAAGTTTGTACATTGCTGGAAGTGTGCGGTCAATACTCACACGTCGAAGGACTGTAAGGTGGTTTACTATTGTTATATTTGTGTTAACTCTGCCCAACATACCTTGAGATGCCCTATGCTGAAGAAACCACGCCTCACTCCATATATGGCTGGTATTTGCAACAAAGATACTTTGTTTACTCAGATTCCTGATGTGGTTGTTCGTGATCATTTGGCACCTAGTCAAACTCCTATTGCTCTGGTGCAAGTTTCTGGACAGACGGTGTCCGCGGATATTGTTCAGCGACAGATTACAAGGAGATGTCCTGTTTGGTATCAATGGAAGTGGGAGGCTTTGCCGTACGGTGAGACGGCCTTCTTAGTGAGATTCCCGTCCTTTGATGACCTCAACAGAGTTGATGGGATTCAGATGTCGTTGCGGCTTAGTACCTCTCAACTTACTTTTACTGCTTAGAGGACGCAGGAAGTGTCGCATAAATATGAGCTCCAGCGGGTTTGGTTACATGTTGAATAGGTTCCACACACTTTGCGATCTTTCTTGGGTCTGTGGGATGTTGGAGGTCTCATGGGAACTGCTTTGGATGTTGATTTGTTCAGATTGCGGACGCGTGGGGTAGTCCGTATTCTTGTCGATATGTTTGATACTAAGGTCTTCTTGAAGCTGCTTGATTCGTTGGGTTATTATATCTTGTCATATGCAATGGTTAAGCATAAGGCCTATGAGTTTCGCTTCCGGTTAGAGCCTAAGGGATATATTCTAGAGCCGGAGTTTGTTCCTTTCTTATGGAGGAAAGGGGATGATGATGCGAATGGAAAGCCCTTAGAGGATGTTATGGATACTTCTAATCCTGTCATTGCTACTCAGGAGGCGGGGTCTGGTTCCTCTTCGGCCGCGCCTGGGCAGGGGGCTTCGGCGTCGCCCACTTTTGGACAGGGGGCGCAGAGAGTGTTTGTTGTCACTCCTTTCAATGCTAATCCGTCTACCCCTCGTGGAAGGGAACTTGTGGCTGCATTACCCATGGATTCTCCCCTTCGTGGAAGGTGTACCTCCTCAGCACCATGTGTTTCACAGGCTCAGTTATAGGAGGCTATCCCGTCGGCCTTTGCGACTGTTCAGAGGGCTCGTTCTGCTTCTCCGGCGAGGTCTAGGACGCATGTTATGGGTAGGTCTATTCCTCGCAACCACCCTCGGCCGGTGATTGAGGAGGTTGTCCCAGTGGAGTACTCGCGAAATCTGTCCCAGGAGGGGTCGGCTGACCATGTCGTTCGAGACCAGGACGTGGATGTTGTCTATGCAGGGCCGACCCAGGAGGGGTTGGCCGTCCGAGACGTTGAGGTTGGGCGCGTGGCTTTTGTTAGGGAGGACCAGGAGCTGCAGGATGACGAGGGGCCTCCATTGGGGGCCCAAGTGACCCAGGCAAGGTCATTGGTTGATGGAGGTGGATGTACCCAGGAGGGGTCAGGGATGCCCTGTCTCTAACGCGTTCTTCTTCTCATGTTGATGATTTACCTACCGCTGCGCCGGGTGGTGGTACTCCTTTCAGGCGGAGCACTCACCATGGGGTTGATGCCTCTGGTGCGTCAGCGACAAATGAGGATTATTTGGTCAAGATGATGCGTCGTAAGGCCGAGAAAAACTTAGATTCGTCTGGTATAATGAGTTCTTCTAAATCCTTTCTTTCTTTTTCCACCCATGTTATTACTTCTAAGTTGGCCAATTTTGGCGTTATCTTGGGTAGCTTTGTATCGGACGTTATTTTTTCTTATAATGTTTTGAGACACATGGATGTTGACCGTCTAACGGTTACTCCTAAGGTCGCTATTGTTCCTGATTCTTCACCAATGGAGAAGGAGGAGTTGCATGCCATAGTAGATGGTCAACTCTTTTTTCACTTAGTTGGTAAAGTGTCAGAAGTGGACTTTGATGAGACTGGGCTTGCCTCTGTGTATGAGTTAAAAGCATCTGGGCGTAAATCAAAGATCAGAAGTCTCGCAAGAGGCCCCGTATCCAAAATTTCTATAGTTTCTCAATGAATGGAATATTTTCAAATAGAAGAGGTCTTCAGGACTTGGCTAAACATTTGTTTTTTATTGATTGCCTGAGAGATTATAAGTTGGATTTTCTGGGTATTTCTGAGACTGGTAGACGTGATTTTTTACAATACTTACTCAATCGCCTATCTGGTGGAGTAGACTTTACGTGGATATCATGTCCGCCGCGTGGTCGTTCTGGGGGGCTCATGTTAGTCGTATGTGATGAGACTATAGAAGTTTTAGCTAGTTCGGTTGGAGATTTTTTCATCAAACTCCATATACGGAACAAGACTATAATTTCACATGGTCTCCATTCGTTGTTTATGGAGCCGCCCAGTATGTATATAAAGCTGACTTCTTGTGTGAGCTAGTGAAGCTGGCAAAAGATAATCCATATCCTATTCTTATATGTGGTGATTTTAATTTGCTAAGATTTCCTCACGAGAAAATTTGGGGCCATTTTGACGAACATTGGTAGTTCTTATTCAATATTGTCATAGACAGTCTGGACTTAAGAGAGGTTGCAATGTTAGTAAGACAATTTACCTGGGCTAACAGTCTTCCAGACCCTACATACGAAAACTAGATAGAGTGCTTATGGATACCGAGTGGGAAGAGAAGTTCCCTATGATAACTGTTCATGCTCTAGAGTGTATTGTAGCTTTGTCGGATCATGCTCCTTTGCTTTTATCTGTTGGATCACCCCTACGTAAGTCTACGAATGAGTTTAAATTTGAACTCGGATGGATGATTCGTGATGGTTTCTACGAGATGGTCAAGACTATTTGGGAGAAACCTGTCAGTGTTTAAACGCCTATACTGCGATGGAACAATAAAATGCGTGCTTTACATAAGTTCCTTCGACGTTGGGCTAGATACACTGGTGGTATTTAAAAAAATACGTTGTTTATCTATTATTGATGACTTAGAAGCTTTTGTGAAAGTTAGGTTGTTATCTGCACAAGAAGTTAAGCTTAAAAGCTGATCGAATGCGGAGATATTCTGACTACTGCGTGAAGAGGAACTCAAATGGTACCGATGCTCTAAACCAAAATGCATTCTTGAAGGAGATGCGAATACAAGATATTTTCATGTTGTTGCCAATGGCAAG